>OX422218.1:377525065-378775065 GCA_949130495.1 Sambucus nigra | reverse complement strand
GAAAAATCCTAAAAATTACTTAAAAAATTTCTAAAAATCCCAGAAAAATATGAAACCTCATTTTCCTCAAGAAAATCACCTTTGGAGCACTAAACCCCCTTTACAAGACTCTTGGAATCCCAGCAGGATTAATCTTTCGCTCTTATCCCTAGCATAATCCCCAGTCAAATTAACCTTGCAAACTTGTCCTCAACATATTCCACAAGCAGAACCAATGATGCGTTTGCATCTAAGCCTATTATTCCTCAGACTAAACATCCCCCAGTGGAGTCTCAAGACAAAATGATCCCTAGTAAAATATCTCAAGGATAAATCTTTCCCCAATAAATCCTTAAAATAACACAATCCCCAGCGAAACCACAGATGCATCCGCACCCCAAGATAATTTAAAATTTCCCCTGGAGAGCAACTCCCGACGTTACAACTTCAGGTTCTCAAAATTGACCTCGGCCTTCAAAATCAGTCGTAATAACTTAAGGTACTTAAAATTGTCCTCGACATGTAGAATTGGTCGCTATCACTTGAGGTCCTCAGAATTGACCTCGGACCACAGAATTGGTCGCCACAACTTTAGGTCCTCGAAATTGACCTCAACCCTTATAATCGATCATCATAACTTCAGGTCCTCATAATTGACATTAACCCTCAGAATTGGTCACTACAACTTGATCCTCAAAATTGATTTCGACCCTCAGAATTGGTCATCGCAACTTCAAGTCCTCAAAATTAACATCGGACCTCAAAATTGGTTGCTATAACCCTTGGTCCTCATAATTGAGCTCGACCCTCACAATCGGTCGTCATAACTTAAGGTCCTGAGAATTAACCTCGGCCCACAAAATTGGTCTCTACCATTTAAGGTCAGAATTAACCTCGACCCGCAAAATTGGTCACCATAACTTTAGGTCCTCATAATTGACCTCGGGCCTCAGAATCGATTTTTATAATTTAAGGTCCTCAGAATTGACCTCGGCCCTCAGAATTGGTCTCTATAACCTGGTACTCATAATTGACCTCGACCCTCAGAATCAATCGTCATCACTTAAGTTCCTCAGAATTAACCTCGACCCTCAGGATTGGTCGCTATAACTTTAGGTCCTCAGAATTGACCTCAACCCTCAGAATTGGTCGCTATAACTCTAGGACCTCAGAATTAGCATCGATCCTTATAATTGTTCCTGACAACTTAAGGTCCTCAGAATTAACATCAACCCTAAGAATCGGTCGCCACAAATTTTAGGTCCTCAGGATTGACCTCGGCCCTCAGGATTGGTCATCCCCAGCACAACTTTAGAATTAACCTCGATCCGCCGGATTGGTCTCCCTAGCCCCATAGAACCAATCTTAACACATTTTTACCCGCTAAATCGATCGTCTCCGTCCCCTTAGGTCCTTAAAACTGACATCGACCCACTGAATCGGTCTTTCTCATCTCTTTAGGTCCTGAGAATTGACTTCAACCTACTAAATCGGTCAATCTCATCCTCTAGGTCCTCAGAATCGACCTAAAAACCTCTTTCCCAATGTTAATGTGGTGTCTAACATTCGACGGCCCTCACTTATTTCAAGCTTGCCCGTCGAGGGATCTTTATGTAAACCCCATCCAAGGACCACCTTAAGAACCTTCTTAGGTCCCTATCACTCACTTATCCACCGCAAAACCTAGGTCATACTCTGAGTATCGATTTAGAGGCCATCGGGTTCTCTCGAGCCTCGTTTGACACTGGATAACTTTCTCATTCGAGAAAAAGCTCAATTAATATTTGAAGGGCTTTGAATTCTCATTCCAATAGCCTATCCCATACATGAATCGGAGTTATGGTTCGGACGAACAGTATGTTTTACTATCAAAAATCGCTCTAGAGGCTACTAGGTGCTATCAAGTCCCATTTTGACCCCAATCAACTTCCTCGCATCAGTGAAAGCTGAATGAATTTTTGAAGGGATCTGAATCCCCTTCCAATGGTCCACCCCGTGCATGAATCATACTTACGGTTCAGACGAACGATTAGTTTTAACTCAAAAATTTATCTAGAAGCTATTGGGCCCTCCCGAACGCCATTTGACCCCTTTCAACTCTTCAACTTGAATGAGACTTAATGAATCATTGAATATCTCTAAATACCATTTCCAACGGTCTGTCCAGTGCTTAAATCAGCCATACAGTGAGGACGAACGACCCATTTTACTCTGAAGGTCCACCGAGCATTTTCGAGACCCGCTTGACGAACGTCAACTCTCCAAACCAAATGAGATTGAATGAATATTCTAAGGGCCCTGAATTCCCTTTCCAACGGTCCATCCAGTGTGGGATTTGGCATTATGGTTCGGACGAACGATCCATTTTCCTCTGAGAATTTCCTGTCTAGTGACCAGCGGGCACTTTCAGGCCCCGTTTAACCTCCGTAAATGACCGAACCCATGATTGGATCAATGGATTCTTGTAGGGCTCTGAATACCCTATTTAATGATCCACTTTGTGCACGATTTTGACTTACGATCCATGTTTTACGGCCATTTTTTTTAAATACCTGCCTCAGACTGCCAATTGGCAAACTCAGGATCCTGCCTATCGGCTATGTGTCTAGGGTTCTATGCTGATAGGAAGGTCAAGGATCATGTCGATCGGTACCCCATTGGACCTATAAATAGAGGCCAAAGCCTCACTTTGAAAAGAATCCCTAAACATCTCTCTCAGCAATTCAGAGGGAATTCCCTCGAATTCAGAGTTGTTTTTTCCTTAAAATCCCATTTCCCACACCACTTCCATTATTTTCATACTCTTTTGAGTAAATTCCCACCCAATACCCACCTCCTCAAACCACCATCACTTCATCTTGAGATCAGCGCATCTACAAGCATGATATACTTCAAGTCTTCATAAGGAGTTCCATTCTTCCTCTTTGTCTTTAAATTCTCTTAATTTTGCATTAGTTACTTCATTTTCGCTTTAGTTCTTTATTTCATTACATCACACATCTTAATTCCAAACTTTTATTATTAGTATTCGCACATACTTTATTTTCGTAGAACAACCCAAAAACAAGAAAAAGAGGGTTCACTCATAAATTTCAAAAGGGGATTTCTCATCACATTTTCTTACACTAAAACACATTTATCTACACACAAATATATAATAAAGTCCCGCGGTTGGATTTATGGGTTAAACCTCACCTCACTTTGTTTTCAAACTACGTGGACTTTGATGCCCTCGGGCTCAGTAGCCGTCTTGGGTGAATCCCTTGACTCGAGTCCTCCCACATACATTTGTTATTTTGTTTACAACATATATTCATGATATATATATATATATATATATATATATATATATATATATATATATATATATATATATTACATGTTTACTTGCTCGTGTCTTATTCGATATACGCAATCGTTCTTCCATAACTACTTGTGAATCGATAAACACTTACATCATAATTTATTTACTATTTTGGGAACACTCCTAAAGATATCCTCGATCCGCCTTAATCCACGACAGGAGTCGAGAAATTCTGCCCTCCATTTATATTATGCACATAATCACACACACCATGGAGTTCTACAGGAGAAGACTGGCACATGCCCATGAGAGACCGAAAGGGTAGGAAGGGTACCTAACACATCCCATTTCGTAACTTAATCCTCGGACCTTTGAACTACTTGGTTTCACAAGTATCGGTATTGTCCTTGTTACCGTTCTCTCAAGGCGACAATTTTTATTTTACCTGTTTTGTGCAAAATAGACTGGCGACTCTATCTTTATATATCACCCCACGACGACGGTCCAGCACCCTGATAAAGGATGCAATCCCACATGCACGACAGAAAAAAGGGGAAGAAATGAGGGATTCACCTACGGAGACCTCGAACTGACCCCTCGTGATTGCCATAGTTAGGATTTTCATATTTAGTACCTTGGTGTATACCTCAATACGACTACAATTTACTAATCATTTTTCAAATAAACAAATATTCAACCACTCGAATCAATTTGTAATAGTCATAACATAAAACTCAAAAGACAAACTCCGTACTGCCACTGAAGTTATTCAACAAACCCAAAAATCTCGTTCAAACGAACCCACAAATATCATTCGAATGAACACAACCATCTTGTTCGAACGAGACAACAATATCATTTGAACGAGAAGGGCATTGATTACCACCTTTGTCCCTAAAAATGTATTTTCAACCTAAAAACCTCCATTAACATGTTTAAAGCTCCAATACAATAACTCAAACGTAACCAAAATTATAACTAAGCACGTGTTTATGATCTTAAACAAATTCTAACCATTACATAAGATCTAAATCATCATTTAAGGGTTTAATTCTTCAAATTTCATAGATTTAAACCTAACTTTTCAATAACACAAGATAGGTCTAATGTCTCTATAATTATAGATCCAATCTTTCAATTAACATGAGGATTTAACTTACAAATAATATTAAATCCTAAAAATGAGTTTTATCACATATTAAATCATCAAAATCCATTAAATTCAGAGTTTCCTTCAAAAAGTACAAGTCTTCAACGTATAGTTAATTAACACTAATCCTAATTAACCCAAAATATATACATGATTTTAATTAACCGATTTAGATCCGAAACATGTGTTCGAATCCTAGAATATAAATGGAAAACATGAATTATAAGCAAGTTACATATTATAAAGCGGTATTGCAAGAGATTTCTTACCTGAAACAACGAACGGGGAATTCTTTATGCATTTGATCCCTTGTTCTTCTTCTCCCAAAGTCACCTTAGATTCTCTCACATGTCTAAGGTTGTTAATGCTTGTTCTTATGTGTAAAGTAATTAATTAATGAGGCTAAACTCCCTTAAATACTTAGAATCCTTCATAACTATAATAGGCCAATTTTTGGGCCCCTAAATGAGCTCAAAATACTCCCCATAATAACATAAACCATACCCTAAGGGTAAATCTATTCCTCGGGCCCAACTTAAGATGATAAAAACACATATTCGGGCATCCGTACCGGTCTAGAGTCCTCTCTAAATGGTGATACCTCTTAATTCACGGTAATACCTCATAACATAAAATAACACGTCCACTTAATTATTTTACGTGTAACCACAGAAGTCCAAGTTAATTAATTACACCAATTAATTAAATATAATATGCAATACAAACAAATCACATAACATTAAAATTTAATCATTATTTAAATATGCATTAACTTATTACCAAATTTCTCAAGTAATAATAAATTCTTCATTATTAATTATTCTCATAATTAACAATCATTCAAATAGTCCTAAAAATAAAGGGAATTACAAACGTGGGTCACTATGATGTTCAAACATCAATTAAATGACACCATGGAAGTATACATATATGATATGCTTGTAAAGACCAGGGACAAGCATGACTATCTGATGGACTTAGAGAAGATGCTAGAAGTCCTTAGATATTAAATAATGAAGCTCAACGGAACTAAGTGCTCTTTCAGATCCAATCCAAGAGGTTTTGGGGCTATCGAGTTAGTCAAAGAGGAATTAAAGCAAATATCGACCAGATTGAGGTGATAAATAATATCCAGCGACCTAAGATAGTTAAAGACATCCAAAAACTAATCGAGATGCTAGAAACACTCAAGCACGTCATCTCTAGATACTCTGAGAAGTGCCAACCATTCTTTCATCTATTGAATAAAGAGAAGGGTCAGGCTTGGAATAAAGAGTGTTCAAAAGTGCTTGAAGAAATTAAGCTCTACTTGAACTGACCACCTCTCCTCGGGGTCCTAAATTCGGATAATATAGTTTACCTGTATCTCTGAGTGTCTGACCACATAGTCATCTCAACTTTGGTATGCAATAAGGGGGCACTAAGCTTCGATGTAATGTCGATAAGTCCTACCTCACTCTAAAAAATTATCTTACTCGTTGTTCATCGCCTCATGAGAGTTGTATCTTTATTTTAAGGCCCACTCCATCATTATTATCACTTCATTTTTGCTAAAAGAAGTCCTTCGAAAGGCCGACCTCTCTGAAGAATATCCAAAGGGTCGGTGGAACTGGGGAGGTTTGATATCCAGTATCAACTTATAACTTCTATTGAAGGACAAATATTAGCAGATTTTTTTTACTGACTTCTCTAGAGGGAAGGATCCCGACAAAAAAGAGCTTGCTAATCAAGCGACCAACTAAGGACCCGATTAAATCAGTAAGTGGACACTCCAAGTTAATTGGGCGTCCAATTTAAAATGATACGGAGTGGGGGTCATCCTCATAACTCCAAATCATATTGTTCTCCAATAAGGATATAGAATTCGTTTTGAAGGAATAATAAAGCCAAATACGAAGCCGTCATTGGCAGATTGAAGAAGTCCTTATCCTTTGGCTCTAGTCACCTTGAAGTCTACCGCAATTCAAGGATAGTATCTAGATATATATTAAAAGACTATAATTCCAGGGATAAACGCATGTCAGCGTATCTCCAAATTGCTTAGGATTTGGTCACCAAATTTAAGTATGTCTAAGTCTAATAATTTCCTCGAGGGAATAACAGTCATGCAGTCGTCTTAGCTACTCTAGCCTTAATCTTCGACTCCAACCTCCAAAAAATGATTAAAATGGAATATCTGGCTCAATCGAGCATTACAAATAAGACCGTTACCAATTAAGTTCTCTCAATGAAAAAGTTTCCCAACTAGATTGACCTAATCACGACATACTTATGGAAAGACACTTTGATTAACAGTAAGAAGCAGCCTCGTCAGATTAAGGTGAAAGTTGCTCAATTTATTTATCCCATGAAGAGAAGCTCTACGAGCGGTCTTTCATCGGGTCATACTTGAAATATGTGCACCCCAATGATATCGATTAATTTCTATGTAAACTATATGGGAGGGTATATGGGAGTCATACTATGGGAAGATATTTGGCATTCATGTCTATAAAAGAGGGATGTTGATGACCTTACATGCAAAAAGACACGGTCTCATGAGTGAGAAAGTGCAAGAAATACCAAATGTTCTCACCTATACTCCACCATCCAGTAAATGACCTCAAGTCTTTGACCATCTAGTGGATTTTGGCATAGAGGGATTGGACATAGTGGGCCCCTATATATAATTCCAGGAAACCGAAAGTATTTTCTAATCGGCATAGACTACTTCACTAAATGGATAGAGGTTGAACCTCTAATGAATATAAAGGACACGAACACAATTATATTTATATACAGGAATATAATGACCCATTTTGGCATCCCAACATAATTCTCATAATTAATAATAGAACACAAATTGAAAGCATACCATTCCAAGATGTCTACAGTAGCCATGATATCAAATAATAATACAAATCAATGTTCTACCCCCAAAGCAACAAGCAAGTATATGCCTCCGATAAGACAATAATCTAATGAATGAATAAAATATTGGAGAAGGACAAAGGTGCTTGGGTGGACGAGCTTTTTCACATCCTCTAAGTATGTTTAACAATTCCTAGGAGGTCGATGGGGGTAATGCCATTCATCCTATCTTGACACGTGGTCTCATTTCTCCTGCTTGACGCTCTCTTTCTCCTACTGGGCACCTTCAACTTCACCCTCCTTTTCAAGGTTGGGGGGAGAACTAAGATCATGATCACCAAACAACTCAAACTCAAATGGATACATATCCTTTGCCAAGGATTCATCTCATACTTTCTTGAAGAAAGACTTGCGAATGAAGTCTAACTACTTATTGACAAGACTAAAGGCCACATCCCAACCTTATTTGTAAGCTTCTTTCTTATATTCCAGCCTGGTGAATGGTGCTGCTCGACCTTGGATCTCAAAGTAGCGAGATCTAATTCCTTATCCCTCATGTTAGCATCAAATCCCTTAGACTTATGTCCAAAAAAAGTCAAGGGATTTTAGGCCATATTCATAGGATAGCCTAGATCGACGTGCCTTATCCTAGGCATCCTTCATGTCTAAGAGGTCGATAAAATCCAATAAAAATTGTAGTCAAAGGATGAACAAGACAATTCGTATAAAAACTATTTGAAGGTATGAAAATTTGAATAAAACATATAAAAACTTACAAGGGAAAGTGTCTGGGTGGCATGAAAGACGAGCTTGTCAGTTGAAAAGCTTTCGATCACTGCCCGATCAGTTGAAAGACATGACCCCCTCATAAATATAGAAGAAAGATCAATATTTTTAGCCACTAACCCTTTGGTTAGGCTCTTCCTCTAACTGAAGTCCTCCTCTTTCTTCTTGGAATACATACATATTGCAAGACCTGATCCAGTCTTGCTCTTCTTTGCAAGGTTGGCTTGCAATTTATTAGGAGACTCCCCGAAGGTAACCGGGTCAGATGGACCCCAAAAATCCTTCCTCTTAGAATGTTTTTCCCTTAGAGAACTAAGGGTAAATTCCCATCCAACAGATTTATGACTCTCTTCATCGGTAGAATCTCTTCTTTGAAATCAGAAGGGGTGATATTGAGGATGTTTGTGATGTCTACAAACTAAAACCAGCCCAAAGCAATTGCGAATGAATACTCCTCATTGTCACATAGTACAGTGGCCTTTGGTTCTCAGTAGACTAGTCAGATGATGCTGGACATTTACTTTAACAATAATAAAGTCGATCTGGGATGTTTGGCACCAATATTCAAAGGACGCTTGAGTTGCCAAACTTTCTTCAACTCAACAAAGTTGAAATGTGCTTGATAGACTCCTTCGTATTTGGGTTCTCTACACATAAAACGACCACAAAATCATTAAAAATTACAAAAATCCATGGGGAAAAAGGACGGATAACATAAATCAGTACAAGACCTATCTCATATCCTCTATTGAGGCACCTAGGGTCCCTATAGGGTTCACCACCCTCTGAAAAGGGCCAATGATCTTACTCCCTCATAATAAAATTGTGAGACCAATAATCCTTGTTAGAATTTGGTAGGTTTATAATGAGGATCATCTCAGCCTTCATCGCCTTCAAATAATAAATATTTTCGTTAGACCTAACCCACATCTAATAGTAATGGATATACCATATACCTAACTCATTCCCATACAATTCATCAATCCTATGGACTCCATTCACTATCCTCCAAGTGTTTAGAGAAAACTGTTCTGGTATTACATTAAAGAACTCACAAAACTCTAAAAAGTGTTTGGCTTGGGGTAAAGATAAAACCAACCTCAACAATAAACTGAGAGAACATCCAGCAACCTCCTTCAATTTTATAGTAATATCTAGCATGATATCTTAATTCTATAACTGCCCAATTCGAAATAGAGAAATGTCTCAAAAATTTCTCAATCAAGTCCTCACAAATCGGGTAAATAATCATTGTATCAAAGAAATAAAGATGACTCAAGAACGAAAAATGATATTTAAAGAAAAAAATTGTAGAGATAAGAGATAAAGAAGAATAAATGACTTACAATAGACGCGGAAGGCAAATGAAACTCTGAAGATGATTTTGAAATACAATGAAAGTGCAATGGCCCTCTAAAAATCGACGACAACAAAAACTCAAGTGAAATGGATCAACTTGCAAGGAAATCCCATCATTAATGACACACACACAATGGCAACTAGCACACACTACCGTTTCTTGGTCTAATTGGTGCAAATTTACTAGCATACCCCTAAAATATCGGGGTAAATTACAAGTGCACCCTTTAGTCTAACATGAAAATGAAAGGTTATTTATAACTAAAAAATACAACGTGTCGACATTTTCTGACTATAGCTCCTACGGACGACCATATATCACCGCCAATCATGATTAAAGGCTACACATGGCAGGCAAAAAAACCTCTCCACCCTAATCAAGATGCAACGGCCTAAGGACTATTATGGGGTAATTATCCGACCAGACATGAAGAGATGACACGTGTCCACTAGGCCTATTAGAGATCACAACTCGGAAATGATAATAACAGATTGGGGTCGATCAGAGAAAATCTCATGATTTGATTTAATCGATTATAGATGCGATAACAATTGAAGGTCATGTATTTCTACATGAATCGACATCTTTTTGTTCTCTATATATGTGACCCACATCCCTAGGAAAAAGGGGCATGTGATCTTGTTATTAATAATTAACCAATAAAAGAGAAAGAAATGCCCCATGGACATATGCATATTTCCGAATCACGTATATATTGTTTTCCATGTGTGGTTGTGATTATTTACCTTGCTTGACTTTGATTGTGTTGACTATATAATATTAGGAATTTACCACTTATAATAGCCCTCACGCGACATTCTCATTTTCGCTCGCCCCTATTGGTGGGTCGACTGATCCACAACCCTCCCAATGTTGTTGTTCGTTTACTTCATTTGAACTTTGATTTATTCCTTAACTAGTATTCAGAATTGGTTAAAAACTCATGCACAATATTTCGATACTCACATCAACTGTATTTCGTTAAATAAAATGGATTACAATATAAATTTAAGACATAAAACTAATTTTATTACGAAATTTTAATTACCAAAAAAATAAAATTATTAGGGTTAACGTTGTCTGTGAAGTTCGACAATTCACTTAGAAGTGTCACTGGATTCGTCCCAGCACTGTCAGAAACCTCAAATACTATTTGATATCATAAAAATATACTTGTTTGACCTACTTAATGTTGTCCTCCAAGCCCCAACCGTACATCAATACTTCTCATGCCTTATTAGTAGGATGTAATTTTGATGATAAATTTTTTTATTATTTTCTAATGGTTAACAAGTGAACCGGCACGGCACGAGTCATCAAATATGTTGTCCACGTCAAAATGTTCGACTATTTTCTCCTAAATAGAAATCCTCTCATTCAACTCAGTGATAGGAAAATTCTTAATAGTATACTACTAATTCTTACAAAATACAAGATCTTTTACCAAAATGGATTTCTTCTTCTAATAGTTAATATTGTAGGGAATTTATTCATAGGTGCTAAATTTTTAACATTTAAAGCGATATGTCATGTTGGAATTTTTTAACTAATAGGTCCCACAAATAATTTATCTGTTTGTGGAGAACTTCTAAAATCACTACTACAATATATATAGCCCTTGTCATCTCCCCAAAATAATTAAATGAAAAATCAACAATTTTTATGGACTAAAATAAATTTACAATCTATCCAAAGATCATTATGCATGCCTATTGGTGTCTAAATTTGGTTTGATGATTTGGATTAGTCTTATATTAATTAAACCAATAATTATAACCACAGATAAAATAGATAGGGATGAGAGACAAAGATAAGACACAAAGGTTTACGTGGTTCAGCCCAATGAGGTGCCTACATCCACGGGTACAATGTCAATATATTTTAGGGTTTAATGCCAGCCTCTCAATAACTCTCTAGGGTTTTGAAAAACTATATTCAGTTACCCTTAACTGAGAGAGGTAGTGAGCTATTTATTTTAGGAGGAAGATAAAGAGATGGAATACCATCATACTTTAGGTATTTACATATTTACATTATAATTAGTAGTTGGATATTCTTCATGTTCATGTGAATGGTGACTGTTGAGAGTCTCACATGTGTCCGTTCACATTACTAACTATCCATATTCTTGGGGGTAGTCTACTATCGTGCCGACCAGAGAGATAATGGTGCTGACCACATCTGTTTGCTATTTCTGGACCCACGGGGTATGATGACAGGTGCCATGTGACAACCCGATATAATTATGATAAATTATATTTAAATCATGCTTATCTTATGTGATATGAATAATGTGTTATTAGTATATCTAATGTTAAGTGATTATGGTTAGTATAATTCTACCTTCATAAATCATGAAATGTCGAATTATTTACGAACACAAGATTTGGTTATTTTGGATAGAAATGTTCCTGTGTAAGAATAGTTTTGACCCTTGTAACATTACAATTGACTTGAGGTGAAAACTACATAGTTGTAGATATGTGAGTTAGGGTTGTAACACAACAAACGGTGCATCAAACGTATGTTTGAGTAAGAAGTTAGGTCGAAATTACGAGAAGGGGCGAATCTGTCAATTCCCTTAAGTGGTAAATTGTCTTTTATTAAACCAAATGGTTTAATTTGATTGGTTGGCTTGGGAGGCAGCATTGGACGAACTTATACCCTTGAAATATCCTTATCCTTCAGCCAAAACCAGCCATGAAAGGGTTTTAAGCTTAGGGAAAGATAAAGTAGAAGTTAAGGAGGAAAAGTGAGGAGAAAAGGTGTAGAAAAATCCGTAGAAATTACGTAAAAAGCCCTGAAGGTAATCCTAATTACAATTCTAGTTATTTATCTTATATTACTGATTTATATGATCTAAATCATCATAGGTTTACGAAAGTTTCAGCCCTTTATATGTATGTATGGTTATATGCAAGTTTATGTTAAGTTGAGTGTAGAAACCCTTAAAATTGCTTTGTATTGAAACCCCTTGTATTCAAACATGCATATATCTTTTTGTACTTACTGGAATTGCGAAATTACTATTGGATATGAAAGTAGACTCATATATTCATATCATATCCGAAAATTAGAATTTATCTCCTTGTGTTTAGGCCGTAATGATGATTTCAAGTTGGTGCATAGTTGTTGTTTGTATACTTGACTTCGGTATGCCCTAAGTTTAGTCAAGCTTTTGAGATAGCAAATGAAGTCAAAAAATTATGAAAATTTAATTATGTACTATTAATTATGTTTACTGGAAATGGTTTGAAAATCATGGAAATTTATGCTGTAGAAAAATTATGAAAATTCTTGCAAGTTGAAGGAACAATAGAGGAGCTTGTAGGGCAGATTTCTTATGTTGTAGAGAAATGGTCATAACTTGCCCTAGGAAGCTTGAAAAATTACACCGTCACTTGTACTTGATAGTATATTCATATATGTTTTCATATTGATGAGGTTGGACCCCTGTATTTGTACAATTTAGGAATATAGGATGGGTAAGTATGTAAGACCATAATTTCAGGCCATACTGGGTACCCCTTGAATGAATGTTTGTATTTCGTCCTTACAAAGGGTACTTTGAATACGTGTTTCATGTGTATATACATTGAGAAGTATAATTTCATGTTTACTTGACTTTGGTTATAAATTCCTTATGAGATATTTCCTACGGTTGAATGTTCATAACTTTATCAACATGTATATGATTGTTTTGCCTTTACCTATGTTTTATGGAATGTGACTTAATTGGAATTATATTGTTGATGTATAGTTATGGAAAGTTACATAATTATGTTAGGAAAATATTTATGATTGAGGTTCCGTACTGATCTAGTTGTATTGACAGGTGTAAGGTCTAATAAACCCAGTTCAGCTCCACCAGAAGGAAACCTGAATACGTAGTTGACAACCCAAGGTGAGTGTACTCACTGGAATGATGTATTTGTATACTGTTACAAATGTGATCATAATGTTGTGAATATAAAATTGTTCATTTCGTTTTACTGAAATGAGGGGTTACTCCTCGATCAGGAATGGGGGAGATTTGTCTATTAATGACAAGGGGTTACTCCTCGACCAGGAATGGGGGAGAATTGTCTATTTAGACAGGATATGTGAATCATGATTCGAAAAAGTTGGTCATTCATTATGAATGAGCCGGATAAGTTAATACATAATTATATGGACATGATTTATTGCATTTAAATTCATGCAATAGTATAGTAGTGATATATTCACTGGGCTATTTTGCTCACGGTTTCTATGTTCATATTTTTCAGGTAACGCGATGTCACTGCCAAATCTAGGAGGTCGGGTTGGGTAAGCCAGGAATGGGAGAAACAATGATTTTGTGTAAATGTAAATCATGTAATTAAGTTAACTTATCCTTCATGAAAGTTTTTATGGGCATGACTACTTTGATGTTGTAAAAAGGTTTTCAGTTATATGGATTTACAATGATGACTCTGAAATCAAAACTCGTGTTTATGGTCTGGTTAAATTAATTATGGTTTGACTCACTTTGACTTTCAGACTTAATTATAAGTAATTGGGTTGGGGTGTGTCAGCTTTTGGTATCAGAGCCTAGGTTTTAGAGGTTCTGGAGTGAGAAGAGTCTAGATTTGGCAGTGAATGTTAAAAAATATATTTTATTTGATACTAACAATTATGGTTGGAAAAATATGTATATATGTATGTTGTTATATCTTTGATTCATTTCAGATATAAAGAATGGAAGGAGGGAATGTTAATGAGAGAATAGAAGACGAGGCTTCAAATATGGCAGCGGAAGCAGAGGTTGAACAACCTGTTCATGGAAATGTAGAACCTGACCCGGAACAATTGACAGACATGCAAAAATTGGCACGTGCTATGACTTTAATGGCAGAGCAGCAAGCTAGATTTATGGCTCAGATGGAAGCACAACAGGCCAGGCAACTGGAGGCACAAGCATTGGCCAGGGCTCAGGAGGTTATACATCGGGAAGAAAGGAGTACTTCACATGAGAAATATATTAAAATGAATCCACCCTCATTTGAAGGAGCAGTTGATCCAGCAGAGGCAGAAGTCTGGGTTAAAGAGATTGAAATTATTTTTGGGGTAATGAGAATGCCTGACAATCAACGAGTGACCTTGACGACGTATATGCTAAGAGGAGAAGCTAAGTACTGGTGGGATGCCACAAAACATTTGTTTATTACTCCAGGAGGTGGGAATGTGATCTCATGGGATGATTTTGTTAAAGCCTTGTATGATAAGTATTTTCCTCCGATGTATCAAAAATAAAAGGAGAAAGAATATTTCCTGTTGAATCAGGGGAGTATGACAGTTAGAGAATACGAAGCTAAACTTACAGCTTTATCTCGGTTTGCATCGAGGTTTATACGGAATGAGGAAGATATGTGCAGTCGATTTCTCGATGGGCTTGAGTTAGTCATTAAATCACGGTTGTCGGCTTTAGAGACTGTTAATTATTCAGCCTTGGTGAACAAAGCCATGTTAGTAGAAAGGGACATGAATGAAGCTAGAGGGAATCGAGAACGAGGTGTAAAGAGAAGCAGATTTGATCCAAATTATCAAAAGAGTAGTGGTACAGAATATTCGAGGTTTGGAGGGCAGAAATTCCAACAGGGTAGAGGTGGAAGTAGTTTCCAAAGGGGTGAGGCTAGTGGTGGAAGAGGTTCAGGAGTTGCAGCACAAGGAGATCCTAATGTTTGTTTCTTTTGTGGGTCATCGGGTCATATAAAGAGAAATTGCCCAAAGTTACTGAATATAGAATGTTTCAACTGTCACCAAAAGGGTCATCTGAGAAAGAATTGTCCTATGTGGGCAAGAACAGTTTCAGTCAGTAGTGTGGGGCCTCATAAAGGATCTTCTTCAGGCAGTGCCACCAGGAGGAGAGGTATAGAACAAGCAACTGGATCGAGGGCAGGAGGAAGAGTGTTTGCGATGACGCTACAAGATGCCCATGCTACACCGGAAGTGGTTACAGGTAAACTTTCTATTGCAAACAAAGATTTATATGCACTCATTGATCCTGGATCTACGCATTCATTTGTGGCATTACATATTATTTCATATTTGGGTAGACCATGTTCATTTCTCAATTGTGCCTTATATGTTTCTACCCCAATGGAAAGTGTGATTCTGGTTGAGCATGTTTATAAAAATTGTGTCTTACGAATGGGTGAGCGAGATTTCTATGTTGATTTGATACCGTTGACCATTCGAGATTTTGATATTATATTGGGGATGGATTGGTTATCATCGTATCATGCTTCCATTGATTGTTTTCGAAAAGAAGTTACATTTCATCTTCCTGGTGAAGCGGAGTTCCAATTTATAGGGGAAAGGAATGTTGTCCCTAATTGTCTCATCTTAGCAATTAAGAGCAGAAAGTTATTGAGTAAGGGTTGTACAGGGTATGTGGTTGATGTTAGTAAGGAAGAAATTAAAGTTGAAGATATACCAGTGGTTAGAGAGTTTTCTGATGTCTTCCCAGAAGAATTGCCAGGATTGCCACCCGATAGGGAAGTAGAGTTTTCTATTGAATTAATTCCAGGTACTGGTCCAATTTATCTTGCTCCATATAGAATGGCACCAGCGGAGTTGAAAGAATTAAAAGTGCAATTACAAGATTTGATAAGCAGAGGTTTGATTCGGCCTAGTGTTTCACCATGGGGAGCACCCGTGTTATTTGTGAAAAGGAAAGATGGAACAATGCGATTATGTATTGATTATCGACAATTGAATAAGGTGACCATTAGAAACAAGTACCCTCTACCTCGTATCGATGACTTGTTTGACCAATTACAGGGGGCCACTGTATTTTCGAAGATTGATTTGAGATCGGGTTACCACCAACTGAAAGTGAAGGATAGTGATGCTTCCAAAACAGCTTTTCGGACTCGATATGGGCACTATGAGTTTTTGGTGATGCCTTTTGGATTAACCAATGCTCCAGCAGTTTTTATGGATTTGATGAATTGGGTATTCCACCCTTTCATTGATTCATTTGTGATTGTATTTATAGATGATGTGTTGGTTTACTCGCGTAGCATGGAGGAACATGAGAAGCATTTGAGACTTGTATTGCAGATTTTGAGAGAGAAGAAATTGTTTGCTAAATTCAGCAAGTGTGAGTTTTGGTTGAATGAAATTGTGTTTTTAGGGCACGTGGTCTCGGGAAATGGGACTTATGTTGATCCAAAGAAAGTGGAAGCAATTGTTGAATGGGAAAGTCCTAAGAATGTGACAGAAATTAGGAGTTTCCTAGGATTGGCAGGTTACTATCGCAGATTCATTAAGGGATTTTCAGCAATAGCATTACCACTGACAAAGTTGACTCGTAAAGAAGTGAAGTTTGTATGGGATGAAGAATATGAGAGGAGTTTTAAAGAATTAAAGAATCGGTTGGTTTCAGCCCCTATACTTACTATTCCATGTGGGAATGAGTCTTTTGTGATCTATACAGACGCTTCATTTCAGGGGTTAGGATGTGTTCTTATGCAGAATGGGAAGGTAATAGCATATGCTTCCAGACAATTAAAGACGCATGAACGAAATTACCCTACACATGACTTGGAGCTAGCGGCCATTGTTTTTTCTTTAAAGTTGTGGAGACATTACTTGTATGGAGAAACTTGTGAGATATTTACGGATCATCAAAGTTTGAAATACTTGTTTACACAGAAAGAACTGAATTTGAGACAGAGGCGTTGGATAGAGCTGATTAAAGACTATGACTGTACTATTCATCATCATCCTGGGAAGGCCAATGTAGTAGCAGATGCTTTGAGTCGAAAATCATCAGGGATGCTTGGTTGCATACAGTGTGCCCGTGTTGGAAATATTCTTGACTTGGCATCAATGGGGATTGAATTTAAGTTTTCAAAAAGTGGAGGATTATTAGCACATGTCACAGTAAGACATTTATTGGCCGAGCGCATACGAAATTTGCAGACCAGTGATCCATTCCTTGAGAAGAAGAAACAAGATGTCCTGGATGGTAAAGAGAGTGACTTTGAAATTAAGAATGATGAATCGTTGTGTTATAAAAATAGGATTTGTGTACCTAATGATCCACCCTTAAAGAAAGATATATTAGAAGAGGCACATAGTTCTATTTACTCTATGCATCCGGGAGGTACCAAAATGTACAGAGATTTGAAAGAATCTTACTGGTGGAACAATATGAAACGTGAGATTGCAGAGTTCGTAGCTAAATGTTTAGTATGCCATCAAGTGAAAGCAGAGCATCAGAAGCCGGTAGGATTATTACAGTCTTTGCCTATTCCGAAATGGAAGTGGGAGCATATAACGATGGACTTTGTTACAGGATTACCCCGGTCACCAAAGGGGCATGATTCTATTTGGGTGATTATAGACCGATTGACGAAGTCAGCTCATTTTCTTCCAGTTAAGACCACCTACACTGTTGACAAGTATGCACGTATGTACGTTGATGAGATTATCCGTTTACATGGGGCACCAGTGTCAATTGTATCAGATAGAGATCCAATATTCACTTCTAAGTTTTGGCCTCGTCTCCAGAATGCCATGGGCACAAGTTTGATGGAATTCTCGTATAATAATAGTTATCAGTCGACTATTGGTATGGCTCCTTACGAAGCTTTATATGGGAGGAGATGTAGAACACCTTTGTGTTGGGATGAAGTGGGTGAAAGAAAAATTTTGGGTCCTGAATTGATAGATATGACAACTGAAAAGATCAAAATGATTCGGGAATGGATAAAGATAGCGCAAAGCAGGCAGAAATTTTATGCAGATAAGAGGAAGCATCCATTGGAATTTCAGAAGGGAGATTTTGTATTCCTGCGTATTTCACCATGGAAAGGTGTTATGAGATTTGGGAAAAAGGGGAAACTAAGTCCAAGATACATTGGACCATTTGAAGTGTTGGAAAGAATTGGGCCCCTGACTTATAGATTAACTTTACCTCCAGATTTATCTCGGTTACATGATGTGTTTCATGTATCAATGCTTCGTAAGTATTTGGCAGATCCATCTCATCAACTGAAAACTCAACCTATTGAACTGAAATAAGACTTGTCGTACATCGAGGAACCGATGAAAATTCTTGATCGTAAGGAGAAAGTATTGAGGAATAAGGTTATTCCCAAGTTAAAGTTATGTGGATGAGCCATGGAATTAAAGAAGCAACTTGGGAAACGGAGGATAGCATGAAGAAACAGTATCCCCATTTGTTTGGTAAGTGTCATTCGTATTAAATTTCGGGGACGAAATTTTCTAAGGGGGGGAAGTTGTGACAACCCGATATAATTATGATAAATTATATTTTAATCATGCTTATCTTATGTGATATGAATAATGTGTTATTAGTATATCTAATGTTAAGTGATTATGGTTAGTATAATTCTACCTTCATAAATCATGAAATGTCGAATTATTTACGAACACAAGATTTGGTTATTTTCAATAGAAATGTTCCTGTGTAAGAATAGTTTTGACCCTTGTAACATTACAATTGACTTGAGGTGAAAACTACATAGTTGTAGATATGTGAGTTAGGGTTGTAACACAACAAACGGTGCATCAAACGTATGTTCGAGTAAGAAGTTAGGTCGAAATTACGAGGAGGGGCGAATCTGTCAATTCCCTTAAGTGGTAAATTGTCTTTTATTAAACCAAATGGTTTAATTTGATTGGTTGGCTTGGGAGGCAGCCTTGGCCGACCTTATACCCTTGAAATATCCTTATCCTTCAGCCAAAACCAGCCATGAAAGGGTTTTAAGCTTAGGGAAAGAGAAAGTAGAAGTTAAGGAGGAAAAGTGAGGAGAAAAGGTGTAGAAAAATCCGTAGAAATTACGTAAAAAGCCCTGAAGGTAATCCTAATTACAATTCTAGTTATTTATGTTATATTATTGATTTATATGATCTAAATCATCATAGGTTTACGAAAGTTTCATCCCTTTATATGTATGTATGGTTATATGCAAGTTTATGTTAAGTTGAGTGTAGAAACCCTTAAAATTGCTTTGTATTGAAACCCCTTGTTTTCAAACTTGCATATCTCTTTGTGTACTTACTGGAATTGAGAAATTCGAATTGGATATGAAAGTAGACTCATATATTCATATCATATCCGAAAATTAGAATTTATCTCCTTGTGGTTAGTCCGTAATGATGATTTCAAGTTGGTACATAGTTGCTGTTTGTATACTTGACTTCGGTATGCCCTAAGTTTAGTCAAGCTTTTGAGATAGCAAATGAAGTCAAAAAATTATGAAATTTTAATTCTGTATTATTAATTATGTTTACTAGAAATGGTTTGAAAATCATGGAAAGTTATGTTGTAGAAAAATTATGAAAATTCTTGCAAGTTGAAGGAACAATAGAGGAGCTTGTAGGGCAGATTTCTTGTGTTGTAGAGAAATGGTCATAACTTGCCTTAGGAAGCTTGAAAAATTACACCGTCACTTGTACTGGATAGTATATTCATATATGTTTTCATATTGATGAGGTTGGACCCCTGTATTTGTACAATTTAGTAATATAGGATGGGTAAGTATGTAAGACCATAATTTCAGGCCATACTGGGTACCCCTTGAATGAATGTTTGTATTTCGTCCTTACAAAGGGTAATTTGAATACGTGTTTCATGTGTATATACATTGAGAAGTATAATTTCATGTTTACTTGACTTTGGTTATAAATTCCTTATGAGGTATTTCCTACGGTTGAATGTTCATAACTTTATCACCATGTATATCATTGTTTTGCCTTTACCTATGTTTTATGGAATGTGACTTAATTGGAATTATATTGTTGATGTATAGTTATGGAAAGTTACATAATTATGTTAGGATAATATTTATGATTGAGGTTACATACTGATCTAGTTGGATTGACAGGTGTAAGGTCTAATAAACCTAGTTCAGCTCCACCAGAAGGAAACCTGAATACGTAGTTGACAACCCAAGGTGAGTGTACTCACTGGAATGATGTATTTGTATACTGTTACAAATGTGATCATAATGTTGTGAATATAAAATTATTCATTTCGGTTTACCGAAATGAGGGGTTACTCCTCGACCAGGAATGGGGGAGATTTGTCTATTAATGACAAGGGGTTACTCCTCGACCAGGAATGGGGGAGAATTGTCTATTTAGACAGGATATGTGAATCATGATTCGGAAAAGTTGGTCATTCATTATGAATGAGCCGGATAAGTTAATACATAATTATATGGACATGATTTATTTCATTTAAATTCATGCAATAGTATAGTAGTGATACATTCACTGGGCTATTTTGCTCACGGTTTCTATGTTCACATTTTTCAGGTAACGCGATGTCACTGCCAAATCTAGGAGGTCAGGTTGGGTTAGCCAGGAATGGGAGAAACAATGATTTTGTATAAATGTAAATGATGTAATTAAGTTAACTTATCCGTCATGAAAGTTTTTATGGGCATGACTACTTTGATGTTGTAAAAAGGTTTTCAGTTATATGGATTTACAATGATGACTCTGAAATCAAAACTCGTGTTTATGGTCTGGTTAGATTAATTATGGTTTGACTCACTTTGACTTTCAGACTTAATTATAAGTAATTGGGTTGGGGTGTGTCATGCCACCTTTTATTAGTCCACTTGGTCGTGTTATTTTAGATTATAATAAAATCCCTGATACTTCATTCTTGATTGATGTGATTCAATAACTAAAAGGATAAAGTATTATCTCTCAGGAGTTTCTCGGCTTGTACAGGTCCTTGTGACCTTTGCTCACTAAAGGAGGGTCATTGGATCCCCACCATATTTATTGTTGAATGTGGGTTGACATTCCTTCTTAATTATTTATTCCTCGAATTTTACCAATATTTTTATGTGGTCCAACCCATGTGCCTCCCAACACATGGAGAGTAGTAAATGGGGTTAATCGCATTAATGAGCGATTTGGAATCCATAAAAGGATAAACGAATTGATGTATTGCTATAGTTGGGGGGCCACAAATAATAACATTTATTACCTAAAGACTAGGTATTCAAATAGGGGTCTGGTAGTAAAGTTTTTTATTCCAGTAAGGATTATTGGGATCATGGATTGATAGTGAAGGACTAGTAATTTTCCCCTCTACCTGAGGGTGAGGACTACAATGGGCCCCTTTGCCCTCGGGAGGGACAGGGCATAGGTCGGCACTTATTTATTCTTGTACAATTTTCTTTGTTTATTATTTAAGCTAATTATGTTATTAATGTAATTCCCCAATCCGAATTTATGGGTTACCCGTAGTCAACCCGGTCCGACCCGAGCATCAGGTGTGAAGTGCAATGAAACAACCTACATAATGTTGCTAGTCCAGTTTTATTTTAATTAATGTTTCAATTGTTTAGCATGTGATTCCAATTTGAAGTTCAAACTACATGAGGGACCCATGGGAAACATCCCCGGAGTCCAAGCATACAGAGCTATTAACGTAAACTTAAATAGGATACTTACTGTATAACGCTCTCAAAATACGAACCAGCACACAACCTGTCGTAACAAAGACGGGGGTGTGAGCCAAAGTCAAATGGGAATATACAAAATGCAGTATAGAAACGAACGGCAGAAGGAAGATTCTAACACGTTATTCCTATTTGCACCTACAACTACCTTGTATACATATATAAACACACAAATACATATACTCAATACATGAAACAATTTTACTTACGAAAACCTTGTTTATCCAGATTAATTCATCTTAATCTTGTAAAAGACTTCCTTTTTTTCATTTTGACATTTCTCACCTTAGTTAACACAAACGATTAACTACACCGGTTTGTCCGAAGGCCAATTCTTCACCGAAATTATCCTTTTCATTTTAACTCATCCACGTTAATATTTTCATTGAAAATCACCTTTTCAACACACACGAACACCACATTAAAAAATACTTATCTAGTCTTTGAAACCCTTTCACAACACACTCTTGTGTTAATTATGGGTTGAACCACTTAGGTTGCTTAACCACCCATTTACCCACTTACTTTACCTTTTTCTTTACCTTATGGGCATTAATCACTTCACACATTTACTTGTCATTTTTATCAATTATTAATCCATTCAAGTTAGGTTGTCTTAACATATTTTGACCACACAACCCATTCTTGACATGTTCCTTATTCCTTTATCTTTATCTCGAAATCTTTCAATAACCGTGTACTTTAATGGGCTCCACACCACCGACGACGCCACCATATGCTCTGGCCAGTGTTTTGGATCTTTCACCCCATGGATCCAAGCCCTCCTTAATTATCTCGATGTCATCCGAGTTCCTTTTATGTGTTTTAATAGTTTAAACATGTCCACATTATTCCTTCATTATGTTTTTTACCCGGTCGAAGCCAAACTAGAGGTTTCACCCCAATTTGTGTTATACTTTGAAATTATCATTTCATGTCCTTTACACTTCAACTTTGATTTTGTTCCAAAAAGCATATTTAATTAGGACCAATTTATGTATCACTTTTTCCAACATTTTTATTTTATAAAAATATTCCACTTTAAGTAAAATTATAATTTTACCCATTTGTTGGGCACTATCTAATAGTAAGAAGTATTAAATTTTTTATATATATATATATTCGAACCACTGTTGGTCATATTTCTCTTTATCGAGAAATCGAAGAAGCCATACAGGGGTTTTACCAGGGATGTTCATCTGGTCCCTAATCATATGGTACCTAAGCTAAGTAATTCCACACCCGTTATTTTCCTCCATTTTACAATTGTTGTTTTTTCCAAAACACCTTTAAGTTACTCACACTACTTCTTTAGTGCTTTAAAAAATTTAACACCCCTTTAACATTTGAGTATCATTATTCTCAAATTGGAAACCTCTTTACTCCATTATTTCCTTTCCAAATTCATAAGTATTAATCTTTCAAAACATTATTAAGTTACATACACCAACTTCCCAATGTCTAACCATTAACACTTATACAACACCTTTACTAACCATATTTTCAAATTAGACATTTCTTTACTTTTTTTATTCAAGAAATCTAATTACTCTTATAGACTACTTTTATAAAGAGAATAGCATTTCCTTTTTATCAATACATGTAGCCTTACAACCTTATATTCATCACACCTTCAACCTTTTTTTCACACACTTTGAAGATTAGATTTTCTATTTTTCTTATTTCGTGTTTAAACCCAACAAAACCTCTTTTAAATTTGTTCACATATTTATTATCAAAATACTACAAGTTTATATGTATGAGAAGATGGATTTAAATTCTAGATCCTATTAAATGGGTTAAATATACATTTCATTCTAGAAATTCACAATACTTGAAAAATATACCTTCCCTACACCATAGGACATTTTATTTCTTAAAAATTCAAATTAATGTCCCATTATTTTATAAAATCTTCATTTTTGCAAGAAATGCCTTTAGTAAAATAAAAATGTAAATTCAAAACATTTTATTCTATAAAATGTTTAGCACCAACTTTGAACGTACCATTTAAATTAAAATCCCATTTATTTCAAGAAAACTTTGAAATATTTATTCTTCATTTATTTTTAACCAAATGACATTTTTGCAACATTTTTATTTCATAAATATATTTATCGTTAATTTCTATTAGAAAACCCATCTTCAAGTTCATAAGCATCATGCTCTCAATATTCTAACAATCAAGAGTAAAAATGTATAAAATAGTGTCTTAATCTAAGAGTAGGTTGTTCCCACCTCTAAAAGATCTAAATGGTGGTAGAAAGGTTGGTGTAGGAGGAGCAACCCCCACCTCGAAAGATGTCCTCGAGAGGCTACCAAATGCGTCCTCCATTAATGCTCCATATGTGCTCCATTTTAGCTCCCAAACTAAACGCCCTTCAAACCCTCTTCAAAATCCAGGGAAGTTTCCTTATCCATCTTCAAGAACCCCAACAAAGCTCCACAAATCCGTAGCTCCACTCAAGAATGGTGTAAATGGGTGTTGTAAGCTTGAATGTGGTAAAATACTAGAAGAATAAGGTGGTTTATGGCAGTGCAATGGTGGTGAAAGATGGATAAAATGTTATCCATGGTGGAACGCCACCTCTAATCTCTCTCTCTCTCTCTCTCTCTATCTCTCTCTCTCTCTCTCTCTCTCTCTCTCATCTTCCTTTAACTTCAAAATGCCCAACATGAGCCTAACAAACCCTTATAAAAAAAAAGCCTAAAACTCCCATTTTGACTAATGTGGACTCGCCATAGCTCGACAGCTCATCAAATCAACGGCCTAGAATGAGACAATGCACAAGGGAAGTCTGATTTAAACGAACGATACTCATCCCTGTTCAAGCGACATTAACCCCTCGTTCGATCTTTTGCTTCAAATGACCTTCAAACGACTTGGACATGTTACGTAGTGGGACATCGCTCGATCCCCTACTGCGAACGAGATCCAAACCTAGTTCAAGCGACCTTAGTTTCGTTTGAACCCTCATTTATTATTCTTTTCTCCAAATTCCATATTTTACCCCCAAATTTCCTACAATTATTATCAAACCTCACTTCATTACAATTTATACTGAATTTTTAAATGAAACCTTAGGGCAGAGTATTACAAACTTCCCTCCATGGGGAATTTCGTCCCTGAAATTCTCGACCTTTCAATTCTTCAAATTCATAGAGCATACCAACTCTCATTCTAAACCATATAAATCCTCCAAAATAAAATCATCGAACTCCTCAATACTAAGGTCACACTACGTGCCCCCATACGGGGTTTGCCACCAAATAATCGACATGCAATAAGCTCTAATGTTTACCATATCGCTAACCATGAGCGTCACACAATCGACTTTGATTCTCCACTCGCCAGATGATTATGTTCAAATAATTCCCAATACAATCTATGCTAGTACCCAAGGCTTATCGGCGCCTCCATGGGCAACCCTCTCTAGGGATCAACACTCACCCAAAAATGAACTGTAATACAACCAGTCATCATATTCATCATCAAGGACCATTTCTAGTCTTAGGACTACATATCTCATGTTCCATAAATTTTTGAGTTATCCTGACTACACAATCTTCATGAGCTTGACATTAACCATACATTGCTAATTTCTCACTCTGATAAGTAAGACACCTACCAGATCATATCCGTGCATTCGAATGATACCTTTAGTTGTGTCACTGTGATGACCTTAGTACTGCTCTAGGCGTCTCACCCTTGAGCACTCATTTGAGCTCTGTTATAATCCACTCACCATGGCAAAGCAACATCGTGTGCTAAGCTCCCTCGATTTCTAACACTATACCATATCCTCAAGTCATTATTACGCTCTTCATAACCAGAGATATTAACTATCATGTGGCCAGTCAAAAGGATGTTATTCCTAAGAAAGGCTAATACTACAAGTAAATCATGTGGCCGAAAGTGTATCCACCCGTACATTGAACTTTATACAATAGCAAGAATACCTCAAATAAGGCGCACCTAGTTACTGAGCCTCATTGACCATACCCGGTTCACTACGCTCTACCAGGCCCAACTGCGTCGTACTATGACATGGTACCAATGACATGGTACCAATATGATTTACCACATACGTGAGAATACCGATCCCCGATTACCAAAATCGAAATGGGCACACGAGAGTCAAAAGGAACAAGCAACCGTTCCGAAAAAATTCCATTCGTACGCGTCATTTACAAAAGTGAACTTATGCCATATATTTCAAGTCTTATTACTCATCCCCAGTGTTCTCGCTGGGTACTAATCCTAGCCACATACCCTGGCTGGGTCACCAGTCATGACGAATCGAGTCACAACCATTCATTCTCATAACACGAAAGTAATATACGAATCTGTAGTCCTCTAGGAAGTCAACACTCGACTTCCCTCATTGGGAGTAAGGCCCTACCCCTCGCATACTTAGCACACATGAACTACTCCGATTGAAGGATGCCTAAATCCCTCGTTCACACTGACCTAGTACACTTAATGGTGACGATATCACCAACTTACTACACCTAGATTAATTTATGCCTTACCATATCGTGATAGCAATCCCAAGTTCCCGTAGGTAGTACTCAATTCAAGAGAGACATTCACCTTACTGTGTCCTTTGACTATACGAGATTGTTACTAAGCTTACTTCTAGGTTCTAACCAAACTGAATTTACGTAACGACCACACCGACCGCCATTAGCATTGTAAGGGTAGTGAGTATCACACTGGGCTAGGACTATCAACGGGTCGGGTTTAGAGAGATCCAGATCCGTATAATCGGGTCTTCATCGGGTTCGGATTCGGGTCCGGGTCTTCATTGGGTCTACAATATTGGATCCAAACCCAGATCCATTCGGGTCTTCGGGTCTCGAGTTCGGGTCCAGGTCTGGCCAAATATATTCACTTATTTTATATTTTTTTATTTTAACCCCATTTATTTTTTTAATCTTAAATTAAAATATTTTGTAATGTATTATAGCATATTATTAGTATAAATAAAACATATATTACTTATATTTATTATATACATAAATATATATATATATATATATATATATATATATATATATATATATGTATATATATATATATATATATATATATAAAATAATAATGTACAATTTGGGTCGGGTCTTCGGGTCTGGGTCTTATATAAGATCCAAACCCTACCCGTTTAATAAACGAGTCTTCGGGTATTCGGGT
The DNA here is from genome assembly GCA_949130495.1 of Sambucus nigra. Taxonomy (NCBI): domain Eukaryota; kingdom Viridiplantae; phylum Streptophyta; class Magnoliopsida; order Dipsacales; family Adoxaceae; genus Sambucus; species Sambucus nigra. The sequence goes on along the minus strand of OX422218.1, from coordinate 378,747,963 downwards.
CTCGGGTCCAAAAAATATGCTCAAGACCCTAATATACGAATCGGATTCGGGTCGGGCTCGGGTCCAGATCCGACCCATTGACAGGCCTACACTGGACTATAATTTTGGATCCATACCGGCTTAGGAGGACGTGTCGAGAACTAATTCTTACCTTGATAAGGCTATCCTACCACATTGTCGACCCACTCAACATTCTTATCATGCTTCGATATTACCCCACTTTGGTTGCCAATTTCAAGCCTCCACATGGCATCATCAACCTAAGTCTCAAATACATTTCCTAATACTCCTCAAAATCAAGTGTCACACCGCCACCACTAGTCATTCCATGACACCCGAGCAGCACGCCCCATTAACAACATGAAATTCTAATTCCTCCTTGGAGGATACACCACCTATATGTGTCGATTCAGGAAACCGCACTTGGAACGTACACTATACGACTCTTATAAACCTTGACTAGCAATCTGAGATCATTGCCTAACCTTCAACATAATCATTACTAGGATGCTAATGCTTCTTTATACCAAACTTAACTGTTCTCCTAAGGACACCAATCACATCATATGTAACCGTCCTTAAGACCCGACAAGATTTCATTATCCATACCTTTATCATTGTAGGTGCTCTCTACAAACCTTTTAATACCCACATCGCGATTACTAGGCGTCTGCATGGACACTGGTCCACGAGCTTCCACATAAAGTGCACCCTAACCATAGAACACCTTAGGACGCCACAACAAGTCGATTTCTCTCCCCAATGATGCCACACACAATTAGTCCTATGGACACTCCAGTATACCCATGAAACACACTCACACTAGGATTACCTCGTACCTAGCCATTACTTCGGTGGCTAAAGCGAGCCTTTACACTTAGATAACGATATTATCCTTCATCCAAAAGGCTGTGACCATAAGCCACGTAACAAACTACAACTAACGCTACAAAGGATTTTAGCACGATACAGGTTATCGCCTACAACCTATAAACCTCTGGGTCTGCATCACCGACATCACTTAAGATCCTATTCCTTGAAATCACATTATATTTTCTAAAACCCCATAATAGAACACTATCTAGAGTTCGCTCTTAAGTCTCCTTAATCATCATTGTTGTATACCTAGTAGACTTATAGTAATTTGCCTATAACTCTCATCACACCCTACAAGGTACAACTTTCGATCGAGAATCACCAGGTCACTCACTTGTAACAATATTGTTTCACCGGCCTAGACCAAGTACACATCCCAAGTGTTGACCAACACGGTTCATCATGCTCGCTAAATCATTAATTGCCTTATGACGTGATACTATTCCAATGACTGAGTTCACCTAACCACATCATCGGTACTAACTACCCAAAAGTACCTAGTCGAAGAACTTAATACATTTCTATCATTAATCAATATTGTTTTTGTATGACGCACCAGCTACCTAATCTCCACGATTGACCTTACACGAGTCATATTTCTAATTCAATAGACGTCATTGATTATTACACCTCAATTGTATTCTCACATCACTACAGATTGACAAATAAGAACCTCATATTAAAAACTTGAGATGTCGCCACCATTGGCTTGCACGGACACTCACAACTCACTGTCATATCTAAATCAGAAGCACATAAGTGATTACCGATAACTAACTTAGTTAACTATCACTTGGCAATGAATTCACCCATCGTGCTAACCTCTTTGACTTCACCGTCGAGGAAACAAACTAAACCGACACCAAGACTACCGTGACTGGCCCAAACCAACTCCGACATTGAAAGATCCTCTACCGACCTCACCATGTCACTCCCAAAAGTAACCTTAAACCTAGAGATCTGATACCATTTGTAACTCCTCGACCCGGATTTATGGGTTAACCATAGTCAACCCGGTTCGACCCGAGCAATAGGTGTGAAGTAAAATTAGACTACCTATATAATGTCGCTAGTCGAGTTTTATTTTAATTAATGTTTTACTTGTTTAGCATGCGATTCTATTTTTAAATTCAAACTACGTGAAGGACTTGTGGGAAATATGCCTAGAGTCCAAGCATACAGAGCTACTAACGTAAAATTAAATAGGATACTTATTGTATAACGCTCTCAAAATATGAATCCGCACCCAACCTTTCGTAACAAAGACGACGGTGTGAGCCAAATCCCAGTGGGAATATACAAAATGTAGTATAGAAACGAACTGCATAAATAAGACTCTGACACGTTATTCTTACGTGCACATGAAACTACCTTGTATACATATATAAACATACATATACATATACATGTACTTAATAGATGAAATAATTTTACTTCTGAAAACCTAATTTATTCAGACTAATTCACCTTAATCTTGTAAAAGACTTCCTTTTTCTCATTTTGACATTTCTCACCTTATTTAACACACTCATTTAAACACTTGAAACAACTACACTGGTTTGGACGAAGGTTAATTCTTCACCGAAATTATCCTTTTCATTTTAATCGATCCACGTTAGTATTTTCATTAAAAATCAACCTTTCAACACACGTGAACACCACGTTTGAAAATACTTATTTGGCCTTTGAAAACCTTTCACAACACACCTTGTGTTAATTATAGGTTGAACCACTTAGGTTGCTTAACCACCCATTTACCCACTTACTTTACCTTTTTATTACCTTATGGGTATTAATCAATTCACACATTTACTTGTCCTTTTTATCCTTTATCGGAACATTTATTAATTCATTCAAGTTAGGTTGTCTTAACACATTTTCACAACACAATCCATTATTGACATGTTCCTTATTCCTTTATCTTTATCTTGGAATCTTCTAATAACAGCGTATTTTAACGGGCTCCACACTGTCGGCGACGCCACCATATGCTCTGACCAGTGTTTTGGGTCTTTCATCCTAGGGCTCCGAAGCCTCCTTAATTATATTGTCGTCATCCGAGTTCCTTTTATATCTTTTAACATTTTACAAATATCCACATTATTCCTTCTTTCCCCTTTTACCCTACTGAAGCTAAACTTGGGGTTTCACCCCAATTTGTGTTATACTTTGAAGTTATCAGTTCATGTCCTTTACACTTCAACTTTGATTTTGTTCCAAAAATCATATATATTTAGGACCAATTTATGTAACATCATTTCCAATATTTTTATTTCAAAAAAATGTTATACTTTAAGTAAAATTACCATTTTACGCATTTGTTGGGCACTATTAATTAGTAAGAAGTATGAAAAAATAAATTCTTTACAAGTGGTTTTGTCAGGCATGTTATATTCAAACCATTGTTGGTCATATTTCTCTTTATAGAAATCGAGGAAGCCATACAGGGGTTTTGTCAGGCATGTTCATCTGGTCCCTAATCATATGGTGCCTAAGCTAAGTAATTTCAAACCCGTCATTTTCCTCCATTTTACAAGTGTTGTTTTTCCTAAAACACCTTTAAGTTAATCACACTACTTCTTAAGTGCTTTCAACACTTTAACACCCCATTAATATTTGGGTATCATTATTCTCAAATTGGAAACCTCTTTACTCCATTATTTCCTTTCCAAATTCATAAGTGTTAATCTTTTAAAACATTATAAATTTACAAACACCAACTTCCCAATGTCTAACCATTAACAATTATCCAACACCTTTACTAAACATATTTCGAAATTAGACATTTCTTTACTTTATTTATTCAAGAAATCTAATTACTCTTAAAGACTACTTTTATGAAGAAAATAACATTTAATTTTTATCAATACATGTAGTCTTACAACCTTATATTCATCACACCTTCAACCCCTTTTTCACACACTTTGAATATTAGAATTTCTTTGTTAAAACCCAACAAAACCTCCTTTAAACTTGTTCACATATTTATTATCAAAATACTACAAGTTTATATGCATGAAAAGATGGATTTTAAATCCTAAAATCCTATTAAACGGGTTAAACATACATTTCATTCTAGAAATTCACAATACTTGCAAAATATACCTTCTATAGACCATTGGACATTTTATTTCTTTAAAACTCAAATCAATGTCCAATTATTTTATAAAATCTTCTTTTTTTCAAGAAATCAAACTTAATTTACCAAATACCTTTAGTAAAATAAAAATATAAATTTAAAACATTTTATTCCATAAAATGTTTAGCACCAACTTTAAACAAACCATTTAATGAAAATCCCATTTATTTCAAGAAAACTTTGAAATATTTATTCTTCATTTATTTTCAACCAAATGTCATTTTTCCAACATTTTTATTTCATAAAAATGTTTATCGTTAATTTCTACTGGAAACTCCATCATCAAGTTTATAAGCATCCTACTCTCAATATTCTAACAATCAAGACTACAAATGCATAAAATAGAGTTTTAATCTAAGATTAGGTTGTTCCCACCTCTAAAGGCTCCAAATGGTGGTAAAAATATTGGTATAGGAGGAGCAACCCCCGCCTCCAAAGGTGGCCTCAAGGGGTTACAAAATGCATCATCCATTAATGTTTCATATGCGCTCCACTTAAGTCTCCCAAGCTAAATCCCCTTCAAACCCTCTTAAAACTCCCATGAAGCTTCTGTCTCCATCTTCAAGAACCCCAACAAAGATCCATAAATTCATAGATCCACTCAACAATGGTGGAAATGGGTGTTATAGGCTTAAACGTGGGTAAATACTAGAAGAATAAAGTGGTTTATAATGGTGAGAGGTGGATATAAGCTTATCCATGTTGGAAGACCACCTCTCTCTCTCTCTCTCTCTTTATATATATATATATATATATATATCATCTTCTTTTAACTTCAAAATGCCCAAAATGAGCTCAACAAACCATTATAAAAACCATCCAAAGCCTAAAACTCCCATTTTGACCAATCTGGGCTCTTCAGAGCTCGACGGCTCATCAAATCAATGGCCTAATATAAGACAGTGCACAAAGCCAGTGTGATTTAAAAGTTTTGATCGACCTCGTTCGAACGAGATTCACCCCTCGTTTGAGCGACATTCACCTCTCGTTCGATCTTTTGCTTCAAACGATCTGAACCTATTAGGGAGCGGGACAGTGCTTAAACATCGCGCAATCCCCTATTTTGAACGATATCCAAACCTCGTTCAAGCGATCTTACTCTCGTTCGAACCCTCATTTCTTATTCTTTTCTCCAAATTCCAGTTTTACGCCCAAATTTCCTACAACTATCATCAAACCTCACTTAATTATAATTTATACCGGATTTTCAAATGAAATCTTAGGGAAGGGTATTACAATTAAAAAAAATTATCCCTTTGTTTCGCAGGGAAGATAAAGAAAGCTATCCTTCGTACATCCGAAGTTAATTTTGTCGACTTCAAAATTATCTGGTCCATTCAGCAAAGAATAAGGGGAGATCACCCTCGCTCAGCATCCATTCTGCTCGATTACTAGAGTGCCATCACTTCCTTTATTTCTCGCCCAACTGAGGATATTACCCCATCCCCCATTTATTTAGAGGAGCCAACCTCGTCCTCCTCGACTGCTGACTTAGAATCTCCTCCTCAAGTAGAAGGAGATTTTTCTGTTGGAGTTACATCTTCCTTCTTTAAGTCTCTAGACCTTGCCCCTGTGTCGACCAACGTTTCATCACTAGAGATGGTGAAGATAAAAATCCCCAACCTCCTGGATGGTTCCAAGTCTCTTCCTCCTACCGAGAAGAAAAAGGCAAATGTTGGGAGTTCTAAACATCTATTGGTGATTGATCATTCCGTAATAAAGACCTAAGAGCCTAAATTTGAGAAGTTGGAGAACTCTACGGCTAATCCTTTGGAGTTTACAAGGAAAGATTCGTCCGACCAGGGACATGGGGGGTGCTCCTCTATGGCAGTGAACCCATGCCTTGACCGAGGACTAATTGGGTCAGGAGTCCTTCTAATCGATGCGACTGCTGCTACTACCATTTCTAAGGCTAGGTTATTGGAGAGGGACAACAACAACCTAGACTTGGTAAGTGTTATTCATTGCTTTCTTTTCACTATAATTATCCATGTTATTCTTTTACTGACTTTTATAATTAGTGAACTTAGAAGTTCTTGGTTGATTACGATCAATTGCTGAGGAAGAACGACCAACTGCAGGAGTCCTATATAGATGTGGAGGTTACCTTTGAAGGCATGAGGGAGCCTCTAGAGGCAGTGAAAAGGGCCCACGAGGGAGATAAAAAAAAGGTGGGAGGATGTTGTTAAGAAGCTAAAGTACAACAAGAACAAGCCGAGAAGGTAGTCGATGATGCTGTGAAGAAGGCTGAGCAGGCCGAGAAGGCTGCTCAAGATGCAAAGAAGGTGGTCGATGATGTCAAAAGATAAATTCTGGAGCTCAATGCTAAGGCTAAGAAGGACAAAGAAGATTCCTATACCCTGGGATGAGATAAGAAATTATCCACCATTGTTGTGTAAGTGGAGAACTTAAAGAAATCATCCTTTAAGAAAGGATGGAATGTCACCCTGACCAAGGTCTATACGCCCTTGAACTCTGAGCACCTCCTTCAACACAACCCGATTATGCCACCAGATATTAAAGAGGAGGTGGATGATGAGGAGGGCATGGTTGAATATTTAGTGACCTAAAAAATAGTAGTGGTGGATACTTGCCTTAAGGAGGAGGTAACTCAGGAAAAACAGAAGGTGTAGATGGCTAGGATTTTTTTATCTTTGCCTTTTTATTTTTGCTTCTGTAGTTTGAACAATTCTGCTTGTAACTTTTCTCCACAATTATAATAAATTGCTCTTTATTTACATTAATGGCGTTGCTTCACTCTAAGACTTCCTTTTTCTTTCTATACTTATGCAATGTTCTATTCATTTTAGTTTAACTCCAGGATGGGTATTTTGGCAACTACCAAGAGTGAGCTCTCTAGGAGAAGTGCTCTATTATTTGAGGTAGGTTATGAAGATATTGATGAAGAGGAACTGGAGTAGGTGCTCGATATAAATATCTCTAATCAAGCTAAAGAAGCATACCTCCATATGCGTATGCTGTTTCATCAAGCCATAGCGACCAACGCCTCATATTATGAAATGTTAATTCAGCTGAAGAGATATCATAAACAAACACTTGTTAATTATTGTCCGACTATGAAAAGAAATTTGACCTTCTTTAGAGTGATGGCGACTTTGATAAGAAGCTGCAAGAGTTATCCTTGGCGTTTACTAAAAAGGAAGTTTTTCTAAAGTTCAAGGTAAAAAGAGCTCGGTAAGTGGAATGTTTCATGGAATAAGAAAATAATATGCTGGGGGATGAACTTGAGGGCATAAAGAAAGTCGTTCGTGATAATTAGAGTAAAGGGGCATCATTTTTAAAGTAGTAAAACGCTCGACTTAAGGTGGCGATAGAGAGAAAAAAAATTAAAGTGGGGACAATCATCTAGGTAAGTGGTTATTGCTCATCTGACTGTTGAGAAAGAAATGATAAAAAAGACTTTAGTCGACCAAGCCAGTTTGATAAAGAATCAGTCAGCCACCATCAAAAGACTGAATGAAAAAGTTGATCGTCTCACTTATCACTTTCATAAACAACCACACGCCATCTAGATGAATGGATATGACGAAGCCTTATCACATATGAATGAGGAGCTAGAGCAAGCCTGAAGAGAGGGTTCTAAGTTGGGATTGATATTAATGCTCTCACTGTATTGAAAGTTCTAAGGGAAAATACTTTATGGTATTGGAATGACCCTGGATGCTTAGACCATCCTACTCCTCCATTAAAGTGGGATATTACATAGCTTCCTATATATCAATCCCCATCAGACTGGTTTGAAAATACTTAGGGAATTATGGTCTACATGGAGATTATGTACTGAGTCTGCCCTTGAACTTAGTGTATAAGCCCAATTATAGCAGTCAGTATAGACTTATTGATTTGAGATCATATGTTCTTCCTTTGGCTTTAGATGCTCCTCCTGTTGGGATGGAGAATGCCCTTAAAAAATGCCCAGTAGAATAAGAAGCTTATTTTTTATTCTTATCTTGCAATATTTCTTGATGAACATCTTCTTGTAATGATCTAAAGATAATGAATTATTTGAATAAGAACTTTCTTTGAATAAAGCTTGAATTGTTTTATTCTATGATTATGGCCTACTAGTAGTTTAGTTTTACGATTAGGTGGTTGGCGTTAGGCCAATTAATCTGCTTTACTAGTACTAGTTTGGATGAACACGCACTAAACCAAATTAGGCATATAATCATGACAGCCTGGTCATAGTCTTAATTCGTGACCAGCTGGTCACGGCCCAAAGTTGTGACCAGATCGAGTAAACTGTGACCAGTACCATGACCATACAATGTTATGACCCTAGTTGGAGCTGCTCACAACCTTTAACCGTCACCATAGTGGGTAATGACCATAATTCGTGACAAAGGCGTGACCATCATGACAGAAAAATCATGCAAAAATCCCCTCCAACAGTGGTTACGAATTATATCAGTGACCACAATCATTATCATTATAAAAATTTAGGTCATTGCTTTGGGCCGTGACTATTTTGAATTGGTCACGCCTCTTGGTCACGATTATAAACTGTGACCAGTCCTATTATAATTTTATGGTAACGGATGGTGATGTGGAAAAAATAAGTGGTCACGACCCAAAGCCGTGACCAACCACTTTATTGAAAAAACCCCAAACCCTTTCTGCCATTTTCATGCAAAGTCTCCCGCTCTCTTAAACCCTTTCAACACCTCTCTCTCCCACACACTCACACACTCTCCCTCTCTCTCTTTTCTGCTTCCTCTCTCTAAATCTCAAAGGTAACATTTTCTATCTCTCTATATATGTGTGTGTATATATGCAATGTGTGTATGTGCGTATTTGTGTATATATATGTGTATACATGTGTATTTATATGTGTATATGTGTGTGCATATACTATGTGTGTGTGTGTGTGTGTGTCTATATATATATATATATATATATATATATATATATATATATATATATATATATATATGTATGTATATGTGTGTATGTATGCAGTGTCTGTATATGTTAAAGTGTGTTTATTTTAACCCTAATTAAAATTGAAATCCTAATTTTCATGTACATATTTATGTGTGTTTGTTTTAACACTAATTTTTACTTAGGCTTGAAAACGTGTTGAGAGTGGGCTGAAACCCCCAGTAGCCCCGAAACAGCCCTGTAAGTGGCATGAACACCTTGCGCATGACCAACGTAACTCGTAGCAACCGGCTATGTAGCTGCGGGTCTCCCGATTTGTCGAAACATCCCATATTTTTTCATTCAAATATGGTCACGGATTTGAGTCGTGCATGGTTTATTTTTATTTTTTCGTGATACATATATGGTCACGAATTTGGTCCATGACCAGTGTGAACCATGTGTAAAAGTGGGTCACGACTATAGTCCGTGATCGTGTTGAAGCATGTTTAAATCGGGTCTCAACTATAGTCCGTGCCCATGCACAAGCATGTTAAAATATTGGTCATAGTCCGTGACCATGATGAAAATTTGGTCACAAAATGGTCACGAATTTGGTTCGTGACTTCCTGGTCACGATCCTTATCCATTACCAGCCTGCCTTATACAGCCACATGCCATGGTCCATGACCATACCTTTTGGCCAAGGATAAGGTTTGTGACTAGTGGATTTAGTCACACCTTTTTTGGTCATGGATCGGATCCGTGACCCGTGGGCCTAGTCATGGCCCAAATTTATAACCATCAATCTATTTTTGTGTAGTGACAAGTTGTCCTTCCTTAGTTTCTACTAACATGTTTATGGTCGTTCAAACGGATCTTATCATTTTGACCAAGTGTTTACGCTGGTTAACTTTGGCGACTAAATGTTTTAGAATTTTTTTCTTAATTTCATCTGGTAAAACTTCTTGTTCTTGACGCTAAGTAGTCATACATGAAGTTGTATGTTTGTCCCTTCTCGTTCGCGACTCGTCAAAGTTGAAGTCATACACGAAATTTTTAATTTTAATTTTTAGGACTAGTAAGTAGTCAGTTAGTAATTATATTTTTGTTATTTGAGATTGTGCATTTCCCACTCCCGGAAAAAATAAAAATAAAACATGAAAAGGAAACTAACTTTTGATGAACTGGGAAAGCTAAAAAATAAGTTACAAAAATATTAAAAGATTATATTTCAAATAATTACTGATAGTATTTTCTCAAGTGTTCGGCATTCCACGGGTTCCTGAATTGTTCTCCTTCCAGGGCTTCCAGACGATAAGTACTTGGTCGGACAACTGCAGAGATACGGTATGGACCATATTAATTTCCCTCCAATTTGTTTCCTCTCTGGAGCACCTTCTTTAACATGTTTCTCCCTCTTTAAGATTGCTCAACTTAACCTTCATGTTGTATAATCGAGCAGTTCATTGCTAGTTAGCTACGTGCTGCATTTTCTCTGGCTTCCTTCACTAGGTCTAAGCCCAACCTCGCATGAGGTCACTCTTGGGGGAATTAAAGTTGAGTACTCTATGACTAGGCAGACCAATATCTAATAGGAACACTACCTCCGTTCGAAATGCCAATATGTATAGAGGTTTATCGGTAGCTATCCTTGATGTGGTCTTATATGCCCAGAGTACACTTTATAGATCAATGATCTAGTTTCCTTTGGCATCATCTAACCTTTTTTTAAGTCCGTCGAGCAGAGTTTTTTTAGTCACCTCTGTTTGGACATTGCACTAAGGATGTCCGGGAGTGGAATGCAGCTTTTGGATTTTATACCAGATATAATAATCTTCAATTCTTAGTTGTTAAACTAGGTTTCGTGGTCAGTGATAAAGGCATACGGCATACCATATCGTCAAATGATGCTATTCCATATAAATTGTAAGACTTTCTCATAGGGAATATCGACTAAGGGTTTAACTTCCACCCATTTGGTGAAATAGTCTATGACAACGACTAAGTATTTGAACCTACCTCTCGTCTTTGGTAGTACACAAACCAAGTTAATTCCCATATGGAAAAAGGACACGGGTATTTGATCGACATGAGTGTATCTCCAGGTGTTCTGTGAATCATAACAAACCTTTGGCATTTGTCACATAACATTACATAGACAATACAATATGCTTTCATGGTTGGCCCATAATATCCTTATATAGCTACTCATCTGACCAGTGACCTTCTTTTCGAATGGGCCTCATAAGATCCTTTGTGTATTTATTTAATCAGATCTTAAACTTCGATGAAGTGGAAACATCTCAGCAGTGAGATAATAATTCCTCTATTATACAAAATTCCTCCTTCCACCACGTAGCTGACAACTTTGTATCTTGGTTTCCTTGATTATTTTGGATCGACTGGAAGGAAGCCCCTTTTAATATATTCCTTAATAAGATCCATACATGAGGAACCCAAATCTAAGGATATCATTGATATCTTCTTCATCAATTCTTCTGTGCATGAGGACTTCTACCAAAATGGTCCTCCTTAATTCAGTTCTTGTCGCAGAAGTAAGACGAGCGAGGGCATCTGCTTGGGCGTTGTCACCTTAGAGTCTTGACTATTTTGATCACTTGGAACTTGGATATTTTGCATTGCACCTTGGCTAAGTACCTCATCATAAACTCTCCTTTGACCCCATACACTCCCAACACTTGATTGGCAATCAATCGAGAGTCGTTGTGCTCCAACACCTGCTCGACACCCGAATAAAGTGCTAATTCAAATCCTAAGATCAACGCCTCGTATTATGTGTTATTATTGGAACTTTGAACTGGAACCTTAGTGCATATTCCACGTCTATATCATCTGAGGTGTTGAATATTAGACTGGCGTCGCTGCCAGCGGCATGTGACGATCCATCGACATACATATTCCAAATAGGTGGATCTTTTTTAAAATCCCTTTTAATCAGGGATCCATATTTGAATAACTTTTGTCTCAGGTAACGCGTGTCAATTTCCTACTTAATGGACGTCTCTGGTCTATCTTCCTCTTGGATGGTTATATCGATTATTGAGCTATCTTCTAGAGAAGTCTACTCAGATGTTTGACTTTTTAACCTCTCTTACTAATAAGCCTGCTCAGTTGGATTCATTACTGAGCTCTCTCCCTTAAGACTCTAATCGACATATTTTCTTCATAAGTAAACTTTTCTATGAAATTTGCTACTGCTTGGCCTTTCATTATTGTTCTAGGCTAATAATCTATATTATACTCTCCCATCTCCACAACCTAAGCCATCAATCTCCCTGACTTCTCTGATTTGTGAATGGCTTGGCACGATGGCAAATCCGTGTAAATCACAATAGTGTGGTCTTAAAAATATGTCTTCATTCTATGTGAGGCTTCAATGAGATCCAAGGCGTGCTTTTACAAACGAGGGTAATGAATTTTTGCTCCTCAAAAAGCCTTGTTCGTGTATTAAACTGGTTTTTTCAACCCATTCTCTAGTCGGATGAATGTCGAGCTAACTACCGATTCAGATATGTCCACATATAAGTATAATTTCTCTTTCATGAGTGGTCGGGAAAGAAATGTTGGAGATCCTAAATATTTTTTTAACTCCAATAAGTCATTCTCACATTCTTTAATCCACTAAAAAGTCCTTTTTAACACCGTGAAGAAGAGTTGGCACCTGTCAGTAGTTCGAGAGATAAATTTATTTAGGGTTGATACTCTTCCAGTCAACTTTTGCATATCCTTCTTATTTATAGGAGGCTGTATGTTTATCAACGCTTGAATTTTGTCTAGATTGACCTTCATGCCTCTGTAATTCGTTATGAATTCTAGAAATATTCCTTTTTATATTTCAAACACACATGTAGTCGGATTGAGCTTCATTTGGTGTTTCTCTAGTTGGTCAAGCGTCTGACCTGAGTCTTTCACTGCACCAAATTGCTTATATTGCAACTAATAAAAAAAATGAATTGTAAGTGTAGAGAAAACTTACAAAATTTGCAATGGTTTTGAGCACTTGAAAAATTTGTAAGTGTTCAAAACCCTTATAAAATGGAAAATTTAAGTCGTGCTTCTCCCTTGCTCAGAAGTTAACCCCAATCTCAAACGTACAAATAATTTCAATTATTTTCATCATACGCGGGTATCTAAGATTTCATTTCTCTCTTCCACCTCTCCATATGTGTCAAACCCATCTTCTCGACGGTGATTACATCGTTGCCTGATCTACTTCTTCCATGATTCTCATTTACCTCAACCACCATTCGTGATGAGGATAATGCGGTTGCAGATATTTAATTGGATGTTTTTCTTCTCTTTTCATTGTTTGGTATTTTTTTTCTATGCGTAGAATATAAAAGCGAATGGAAATGACATTGTGTCTCTCTCATGGTATGTCTCTTTTTGAATTTTCCATTGTGTACGGGTTGTGTGACCTTTTTGATTTTGTCTGACCGTGGTATTACACTATCTTAGTGTTTTCAAAGGATTCATTTTAGTGTTTTATTCTCTTTTTCTCATAATTAGACAACTGGTTATTTATATAAAAATATCATATAGGTGATCTTATAAAATTTAGAGGTCGTTGATCCATATATCTTGTATCATTCTTTCTGTTTTACCAACATATTTAATCTACAGGCATTAGTTGTGTTTTTAAAGGTTATGAACATTGGGCAGGAGTAGAGGATACCATATCCTAGATGGCTCATGAATATCCCTCTTACATTTATCGTGTTTGCTAAAATGGCTCTTAATATAAATTTAATATCTATAAATATTTTGCATCTAATTTTATACTTTTTAATGTGATTATTGTGTATTCACTTGGTATATATCTTATTATATATATACATGTAGTTGGCTGCCTTAAAAATCTCCAAATCCTTAATAGCATTTTCTTCAATATCTAAAATGCCTTTTAATCTTTATGATATTTTGAATTAAAAATGGGATTGTCCTATCATTGAAAAAAAGGATCAGCAAGGAAATTCAAATTGCATTCAGTTAACTGGGTGCTTTAGGATGTAAGTGAGAATACAACATAGAGTTTAAACTATTCTTTTAGTATGACGTGTATAAAAAGTTTCAGAATATTGGGTCATGATATGAATAGTCTTAAGACATGTATTCGATTTATTATTCGATGTGTCACGGCTCCCACCTCTAATCTCATAAACCAACTTCACAATGATACTATTTCATTGAGCTCATATACTAATGTCTTTATATTCCATAAAGTTTAAGAAATCTAATTGAGCTAAAATGAATAACAAATGCAAGCATGGGATGAGAGAAGTAAAAGTGTTTGATGCAATGATTGAATGACACTCGAAAAAGCTCAAAACATTTTTTTCTTGGTTGTGTTTAGTCAAAGTGGAAACTAGAATTTTAAAATTTTATCCTCGAGGAAAAGGATGTTTCAAGGGGAAGGGAATGTCATGACCCCACATAATGAGTTAATTATTATTATTAAAAGAAATAGTTGGTTAGAATTAAGTAGTGTATGTTTCATAATTTCTAATTAGTTGTATAAATAGAGCCTTCATTTTTCCCCTCATTATGATAATTTTCAAGTGTGTTGATTTCAAATTTGCTCACGGGATATACCTTAATCAAGAAATGAGTTCCATCTCTTAATTTCCACGTCCACGAACACTGATCGGATGCCGATAGTCATTATGTTTTTAGACTCAGGAAGCAAAAACTTTTGACACTTGGATTTTATCGCCAATATGATTTTCCAAAAAGGCAAGGGAAGCCCAAAATCAGCTTTTCCCCAGGTTTTTTCCCATCCCATGACTATGTATATGTTAATGTTCTTATCAATATGTGTTTGCTTGCATGTACAAGTTGTTATTATTTTTATTTCCTTGGTCATCGATGCTGGAGATGAATCGGTGATTGTGCCGAGTTTGGATGGTACTTCCTTGCGAGTCAAGTTTTTATTTTATATCTAGGAGAAGGAAAGTGGTTACGGTGTGTGAGTGAATGTATGTTTCTTTTGTGGTGATGTGTGTTTATACTATTGATTGTAATTATGCCTTAGACTATTACAGTTTGTGAATGAAAGTGGTTATCGTGATCGTAATTATGTCTTACACTATTGAAGTTCACCACATTAGACTTTGAAAGGTAACTTGAAATTAATTTTATGGTATATAGATCCAACCGACCGTTGACTCGTTTAAAGCTCGTGTTCGGCTCATTCGTTTAGTAAATGAGCTGAGGTTGAACACAATTTCAAGCTTGTTTAATAAACGAGCTTTGCTTAGCTCGGCTCGATTCGTTTGTAGCCCTAAATATAATACTGAGTTGCCATATCTCCCTTTAAATTGAGTTGCCTTATCTCCCATTTTTTATCAACAGTTACCATATGTCACTTATCATTGTTGTTTGCATGTCTCTTTTGTGATATCTGATAAAATTTCATCTCCTGCTCCCATCTTTTGCGAAATCTCTATCCTTCATTGAGTCTTGATTTATTAGATGTTGAATTCCATGTTTGAATGAGTAAATGCACGCTTCCATCATATATTAGTTATTGAAAATTATATATTATCTTTTATATAGTCGGTGCATTACATTAGGATCGCATATATGAATGAATATCTATTACTCAAGAAAGTATCATTTTGCTTTTGTTTTTTCTTTCTCTTTTAGAGAATAACAATCAAGAGAATTATATAAGAAAAATAATGTTTATGCTTTGTTCTATTTTTACGATTAATTTATCAAGCTCGCACGAAACTAATATAACTCATAGGAACACATGATGGTCGTCCAGTAGCTGCAAGGCATACTGTTGTACATGAGGTAATTCATGATGGTCGTCCAGTAGCTGTTAAACGCCGTGTGCAGACTCATCATGATGTGGCTTTGAAAGAGATTCAGAATCTTATTGCGTTTGATCATCATCCAAACATCATTCGATGGTATGGGGTGGAATATGATCAAGATTTTGTTTATCTTTCTCTGAAGCGTTATACCTATATCTTACATGAGTGGATATTATCACACTCCAGTTCTCAAAATCAAATAACTGTCCAGGATCATGCTGCCAACTCTTTTTACTGATTAGACATTTCGATTACAATGGATAGCAGGAAATAACATGGATTTTAAAATGTGGAAAGCCAAAGGATATCCTTCAGCTCGGTTGTTAAAACTATTGAAGGCTTAATGATGCATTTCTTTAATTATTTTTTTTCTTTCAGTATTACTGTTATTATTTTTGCTAAAATACAAAAAAGTTAAATAAAAATTCATTCATGTTTAACATGGACCAAATAAGATGTTTTCATAATTCAAAAGCAAATATTTTTAAACAAACAACATACATTCAAAAGTTCGCTCGAATAAAAGACAAATATACTATTCAGTGTGTTGAATTCTCAAACGTCACCTAAAATAACATGATAGCACTCTGGAGTTTCAAGTTTATGGGTCCCTTGAAATTCCTTTATAAAAATGGTTAAGGGACTAGGATAGATAGCTACTGCCTCATTTCCCACATTTTTATAAGTCTTATTTCTCAGTTTGTTTGTTTAATGTGGGCAATGGGACTTAAGATTGGCAAGCACCCAAGAAACTTCATCATGAACTCCAGACGCATATTGTGGACTTGTTTAGTTTAGGGTGTGTTCTCTTTTTCTGTATCACTAGACAATTTCAGTATTTATTTGTAGTTAGGTCTAGCTTACATTGGCATTATTTATATATTATTTTTTTGGTTTCATATTTGAAGCACATGTATTTCGAATTTGCACATGAGAAATCTTTGCGAGTTTAGAGAATCAGAAGATGAAAAAGAAGCTGCTGGGGTATTAGGCTTTACAAAAATGAAAGGCACTGACAAGAAATCCTCTCTATTTGAACTTAAGTATGTTCGGCTTTATGTAGAGGATTTCCAGTTTGGCTTAAGTATGTTCCAGGCATAAGCTTCAGAACAGATAATCAACCATTTAAGGTCTTTTTCTCTCTTTTCTCTATGTAATTTGTTTATGGAAATTAAACAATGGAACTATTTTCATATGCTAAATTGTTTTGTTTATATGTTTAATTTGATTCCGGGGTGATGCAGATGGCTATGAAAGGGTTCACTGAGAAAATTATAAATTTGATGAAGAGTGAAAAAATGTTTAAGTCCCAGGGTGGTCCTATTAGCCTCTCTCAGATATACTTTCATTTTTTTTTTGTCACATAATTTTTCACAATCAAGTAATATTTCTTACTTTTCTGAGCTTGTAGTCTAGTCACCTATAATTTTTTTCTTCGGTTTGTACACAAATTCAACAATTACAACGAAGAGAACGGAAAAATCTTCATTAACACAATTAACACTTAACCTTATTTCTGCATTACTTAAATTGATGTTACTAAATAATTCTATATGTGCAGATTGAGAATGAGTATGGGCCTCAAGGTAAGTAACTCTACTAGCTATGATTATGATGCACCATCTGCTTCTGGACATGATTACATCACTACTAGCTATGATTATGATGCACCACTTGATGAATATGGTCAGAACAACAGTTATTTTCTCTCTACTTTCATGTTTTATTCTTGCTTAGTTCAGAGGAGATGAAAAACATGCTCATTGTCATGGATAATGTTATTCGTAAATGCATATGGTCATTTATTTTTCAAGCTTAAGCAACCATTGGATCGGAGATAAATTGAACCTAATTCCGGATATGTTTACATATTTTTGGACGGGATCCATATGATAACATGAAGGGGTGGCCACTGCCTCTTAAATTTTTGAATTTTATTATTGATACAATACATACTTATATAAGATGTTATTCATATTAACTAAAATAAAAGCAAATCAATCAAAATAACATGCAATATAATAGTTGTACATCGGACCCAAGATGTATAAATACTACTACAAATCACCTTTAATTTTACGTATAAACTATTTTTTAATATAGAATATAAGGCACCACACCATATGTGAGATTTTTGTACACTAGAAAAAAAAGTCTCAAAATCAATGACACAAAAACTATAGATATTGACCTGAATAATATTTAATTTAACGAGGTTCTTTTTAGTTTTGGGGCTTATGCGTAAAATGATTTTTCTTTGTTAATATTATATGCTTCTCACCCCTTGAAAAAACAATCATGGATACGCCATTGTATGCATGCAACAATTACTTATCAGAAATAAGTAATCTTTTTTCTTATACCCTGACTAAACTAATATCTTTACTGCATCAACAACATTCATAGGCTTGACCAGGCAACCAAAATATGGTCATTTGAAGGAGCTTCATATATCTATAACTAGGTAAGACTAAGATCTAGTTTATATTTAATACTTTTTCTTGCTTGTATTTCTTCTTGAATTAACATTAACATATAAGATGAATGAATATGTTCATGTGTTATAAAATCTCAATTTTCAATGATTTTTACAGTATAGACATAAGTTCGTCTGAGAAATTCGTGAACGGTGGGGAACTCCCTACACTCATAGTACAGTCAAGTGGTCAGGCATTTCACGTGTTCATTAATGAGTAGCTTTCTGGTACACTATCAAATTAATTCTTCTGATAATATGTTGACTCGTCCCATTTTAGTTGGTTAGTGATGTAAGAACTCAACTCTGAATAGATGACAAATTTTATTACTTGTGATAGTCTACATCCATATCCTAGATTACTTGTGAACTACAAATTTTATGGTAGAGGTCGTATATATAATAGTTGTAACAGTCAAGTATGTGTAAATGTTACAACCCTTGTTGGGTTATCCCCCTTTAGTTTTAATGTTTTTTCTTGGACCCGTGTGCTTGCCTTTTAAGAGTCACTTATTTGTTTATGTCCACAATCACATAAAATTATTGCTAAATTTGACTTTCGTGATGTTACTCGGGTTTTTAACAGACTCTCATTGGTATTGTCATTTCATCTTCTGCCGATAGGAATGCTGAAGTGGTAGAAGCTCCGATTTTGTTTTTTATGCACTTGGAGAGTCATTTAGCGATGAGGTGTTGAGTACTGGCAGTGGTCTCTTGAGGGAACAAGTAACAATGCTCTTATCGACACGATTTCCCTGCCATACTAATAGGGTTGTGCCACATGTGTATTTGGATACAATAACTAGATGTATGAAGTTTGTTAAGGAAAATACTCAATATATACCTTTGGTTCTTGATGAGAGTGTTTGTTTATGTCGAACATAACATGAAGTATTGTATGAAAGTGTTTGAATATAATTGTTATGTTTTTAGTTGTTTTAATTGTTTGATATATGTGAGGTTAGTGGTATGTGGTGGATAATTTTTATTTTTTTAATATTTTAATTTATAAGTGTTCATAACACTTACAAAATGAACATTGTTTTCCTTACATATTAATATTTTTAAGTGTTTTGAACCGTTACAAAAAAAAAAAAAAAAAATTCATTTGCAAGTGTTTATAACCGTTGTAAATTAAAAAAGGTTGCTGAATTTTGCAAGTGTTTAAACACTTGCAAAAGTTTAATATGCAAGTGTTCGGAACACTTACAATGTTTTTCATAACGGTTGTCCGAAACGGATATGTGTTCCCAATGAACACTTGCAAATTGTAACCCCCGCTAAATTCTGGCGTCGGCCGCCACCAAAATTAAGTCGGGGGTTAATAAATTAAATATCATCCTTAGCATGTGACATATGTGAGACATATTAATTTTAATCTACAATATGAATATTTTAAATCAATCCCAAATATTTAAAACATCCAACTGATTTATCACCAAAGTGCGATATATAGTCTATCGCATGAAATCTCCAAGTCTCTCAATTATTACAATAAATCAAACCAAATTAAAACCTTAAGACAACTTTGGAACTGAAAGGGCCAATAAAAACCCAAATATAGTCTCACAATAAATACGACTGAATAGGAGAAGAAATTAACTACTAAACAATTATACAGCTCCAGCTGCACTTCCAAAGAATCTATAAAAATATATTAGTCAATACATGTGTCAGAGCCAAAGCCCTGAGCATGAATCCAACTACTCCTTTCAATTAGGGTCCTTGAACCCAAACAATAGTGCTATACATATCGACCATAACAATAGAATATTTTAATTAAAAGAAAATCTATAATCTTTAACAATTAAATTTTCTAAGTACCCCCCAAGGTTTTACATGTGCCACACCAATATTATTTTAATTTTTAATACAAGTCCCACGATGTTAATGTTTTTAAATTAACCAGGATGATTTGTTTTCACTTTATTATTAGGTATGGTGGTCCTCCCGCCGTGGGTGATTTACACCAAAATAAATTAATATTACCACACATCCCCTCGTCATTTGACAAGTTTTTATCCTGCGATTCTCGATATATGACAAGGTTCCACACACGACACACATCCCCTTGTCATACTCGCCGTTTGACCCGTTTTATCCTGTGATCCTCAAAATATGACAAGGTTCCACACACGACACGACATAAACGCCCTCTGACCCGATTAAACTGTCGATCCTGGACACATTATGTCGCCAATAAATTTTAATACCAGTTTTAGTCTTGCGGTATTAATTTCCTAAAATTTCTCATGTTAGTTATTCACAATAAATTTTCCCCACCCTTAATAGCGATGTAAAAATCCTCAAAATATTCCTTAGTCCCAATTAAAAGTTCCCAAAACACAATTTCATCCAATCATTAATAAATGATGATTATAACAATTTTTACTTCACCTAGATATAAATCCTAGGTTATCACAACAACGTTAAATATAGAGAATTTTCCCCCACCCCAATTTATATAACCCGCATAGATTTATAGTAACTAGTCCCATACCTAATTAGCATAAATCGCAACTAAGTCCCACTTTATTAGTCCCATACCTGACCAGTGTACTATAACAAGGGGTGAAAACCAATTATCTAAAATACCAAGGTTCTCGAAATATTCAATATTATAATATTTCAAAGTGACACAATTTACAATTTATGATAATATTCTCAACAACACTAAATTCCCAATAAATAATTTTTAATCTAAATATGGGGAAATTAAGAACACGTAATTATTATGATTTTTCCGAATCATTTTTAATCGTAAGTTCCATAATAGTTATTTATTTCTTAGCACAAGTAATTTAATTGTTTTAGGAATTTACATAAACATCCAAATTAAATTACTAATGGCTCCTCTACATGTATATGCCCACAATATCACCAATTAAGTAAATATAATCCAAATAACAACAAAATTATAATTATTTGGTATTATTAATTATTTTCACAAAACATCCCCATAATTAATTTCTTCAATATATTATGTTCTTAATTTATTTTAGAACACATGAGTTTTAATAGAGGCTATAATCAAGACACATAACACTAAAGGAAAAGAATAGGATAAACATGCCTGATTTTTAGATGTTGAAATTGACGAGAGATTCGGGTTCTCCTTGGAAAATTGATCGAAAAACTCTCTTGCACCACTTTGAAATAATTATGTTTTGACCCCCAAAAATAAGCTTGAAAAGCTGTTTTAATGGATTTTTGGATTTTGGAGGTGGAAGATGAAAAGAGAAGGATTTTTTGGCTGCTAAGGGTTTGCAAGAGTTGTGTATTAGAAATCATAACCCGAGCTTCCTTTATATAGTAAAGTTTGAGGGTTAAAAATAATAATAAAATTTTTTATTTCGTCAAAATGACGAACTGCTACTAGCAGATTTCACTATGATCGATCGATCGACCCCCAGGCATCGATCGATCGATCAAGCAGGTATTTTGATTCTGCCAGCTTGTTTAATTAAGGGGTTAAACTTTTAATAAAAAAATTCATTTTAACTCCGAATTAAATTCCGCTTGAAGTTATATTCTTCTAAAATCATAACCAACATATTTAACCAAACAAAATTTATAAAATTCAAATTTTTATTTTTTTCGAAAATTCTAATTTTTATTTAAAATATTCTTTTAAAAATTCGGGTTTTTATATACTTCCCCACTAACAAGAAATTTCGTACTCGAAAATTAGCAAGATAAAGTGTGTACACAAAATAATTAGGTGCCCATACACCTAATTCTACCCAAGTGGAAATTATTAATACTACTCATATAATAAAATATTTTACGTACCGAACCTCGATTTAGTCACGTCGTGGCTCCTGCGGTCCCTGCTCCTCCCGAGGCTAAAATTGGTAGCACCTCCCATAACCAAGGTTGGTTGGTGCTGCAGCCATACCCTGTGCACCAAGTGCTACTGGTGCTACTGGCGCTCCCTGAACGCCTATTGCCGCTAGTAAAGCTAGGGCTCCCCGCACCCCGAGCCCTGCCGGTGCTGGAGGTCCTTGGCCTTACTGGCCCTGATTAACTTGACCTTGTGTAACGGGACCCTGATGGTTCTCTCTCCTGAAACACTTATTTTCTTTGTGTCCCACTTTCCCACACTTGAAACAAGTACCCTGAAAAGGCTCCGAGTTCCAATTTTGCTCACCCTGACGACCTTGCCTCTGGTTGTCATGGTGAAAGTTATTGTTCTATTGTCCTTGGTTCGACCTCTGCCTCTTCCATGTTTGGTTATTGCGGCCCCTATAGTCTTCTCCCTGAATCTCAGGTTCTTGCCTCTTTCCCAATTTCTTATGATGGTTTATTCTTTCCTACCAATGTAACATTGCAATATCCACTACTTGGGAGTAAGCAGTGTACGCTGAATTTCCCAAAACCATTTGTCTGATGGGCCATGAAAACCCTTTGATGAATCATTCCATCTTTTTATTCTCGGTATCTACTTC
Organism: Sambucus nigra; assembly: GCA_949130495.1. Taxonomy (NCBI): domain Eukaryota; kingdom Viridiplantae; phylum Streptophyta; class Magnoliopsida; order Dipsacales; family Adoxaceae; genus Sambucus; species Sambucus nigra. The sequence goes on along the minus strand of OX422218.1, from coordinate 378,725,298 downwards.
CTCGGGTACGAACATAGATAAGTTTATGAACTCTTGTTCATACTCTACAACTGATTTTGAACCTTGGTCTAACTCTAGAAATTCTCTCTTCTTCGCACTCCTAATAGCATAAGGGAAGTACTTGTTGTTGAACCTTATTTGAAAATCAGTATAATTCAATCTATCTCGTTCTTCCGATGTGGTGGTGCTCTCCCACCATTGTAAGGCATTTCTCGACAACTGAAATGTTGTTAATAACTGTTTTTGCACTTCCGTGCATTCCACTAATCTCAAGTGTCGTTCCATGTCCCTCCTCCATTGGTGAGCGACCGTGGGATCGGATCCTTCGGTAAAGGTAGAAGGATTTCCCCTGAAAAATATGGTCCTCACTCTATCCCAATTTGAGATGGTTGGTTCCTGCTGTTGTGGTACTAACGTCATCCCTCTTTGTCTCCCAATTTAATACCGGTCGCTGTGGCCTCTCGTACGATTGTCGCTAGTGCTTCGGCATCTAGGGTAAACTGCCTTTGTCCCTCCTGAACTGCGGGACCGGAAACAAACCCCTCTCTCATATTACCATTTTTCCTAGTGTTAGTCATCTGAAAAGATAAGAACAACTTATCATGAGACTCAGAAAAAATAAGAGTACAAATCATCGAAAGGAAATCAAAGGTAAGCAACGCGGAAGCTAAACAGACTCATAACCTACGAGACCTTAGACCATGCTCTGATACCATCTGTAACACCCTGCTAAATTCTGGCGTAGGACGCCACCAAAATTAAGCCGAGCGTTAATAAATTAAATACCATCCTTAGAATGTGACAGATGTGAGACATATTAATTTTAATCGGCAATATGAATATTTTAAAGCAATCCCAAATATTTAGAACATCCAATTGAGTTATCACCAAAGTGAGATATATAGTCTATCGCATGAAATCTTCAAGTCTCACAATTATTACAATAAATCAAACCAAACTAAAATCTTAAGACAACTTTGGAACTGAAAGACCCAATAAAAACCCAAATATAGTCTCACAATAAATACGACTGAATATGAGAAGAAATAAACTACTAAACAATTATATAGCTCCAGCTACATTTCCAAAGGATCTCCAAAAATTTCTATGCAGCTACTCCAATTTAATCCCTGAAAATATTAGTCAATGCATGTGTCAGAGCCAAAGCCCTGAGCATGAATACCGGCTAATCCTTTCAATTATGGTCCTTGAACCCAAACAATAGTGCTATACATATCGACCATAACAATAGAATATTTTAATTAAAAGAAAGTCTATAATCTTTAACAATTAAATTTTCTAAGTACCCCCAAGGTTTTACATGTGCCACACATATTTTATTTTAATTTTTAATCCAAGTCCCACGATGTTAATGTTTTTGAATTAACCAGGATGATTTGTTCTCACTTTATTATTAGGTATGACGGTCCTCCCGTCGGTGGTGATTTACACCAAAATAGATTAATATTACCACACATCCCCTTGTCATACTCGTCGTTTGACCCGTTTTTATCCTGCGATCCTCGACATATGACAAGGTTCCACACACGACACACATCCCCTTGTCATACTCGTTGTCTGACCCATTTTTATCCTGTGATCCTCGACATATGACAAGGTTCCACACACGACACGACATAAATGCCCTCCGACCCGGTTAAACCGTCGACCCTGGACACATTAGGTCACCAATAAATTTTAATACCAGTTTTAGTCTTGTGGTATTAATTTCCTAAAATTTCTCATGCTAGTTATTCACAATAAATTTTCCCCACCCTTAATAGCGATGTAAACATCCTCAAAATATTCCTTAGTCCCAATTAAAAGTTCCCAAAACACAATTTCATCCAATCATTAATAAATGATGATTATAACAATTTTTACTTCACCTAGATATAAATCCTAGGTTATCACAACAACGTTAAATATAAAGAATTTGCCCCCACCCCAATTTATATAACCCGTATAGATTTATATTAACTAGTCCCATACCTAATTAGCATAAATCGCAACTAAGGCACACTTTATTAGTCCCATACCTAACCACTGTACTATAACAAGGGATGAAAATCAATTATCTAAAATACCAAGGTTCTCGAAATATTCAATATTATAATATTTCATAAGTGACACAATTTACAATTTATGATAATATTCTCAACAACACTAAATTCCCAATAAATGATTTTTAATCTTAATATGGGGAAATTAAGAACACGTAATTATTATGATTTTTCCGAATCATTTTTAATCGCAAGTTCCATAATAGTTATTTATTTCTTAGCGCAAGTAATTTAATTGTTTAAGAAATTTACATAAACATCCAAATTAAATTACTAAGGGCTCCTCTACATGTATATGCCCACAATATCACCAATTAAGTAAATATAATTCAAATAACAACAAAATTATAATTATTAGGTATTATTAATTATTTTTGTAAAATAACCCCATAATTAATTTATTCAATATATTATGTTCTTAATTTATTTTAGAACACATGAGTTTTAATGGATGCTATAATCAAGACACATAACACTAAAGGAAAAGAATAGGATAAACATGCCTGATTTTTAGATGTTGAAATTGACGAGAGATTCGGGTTCTCCTTAGAAAATTGATCGAAAAACCCTCTTGCACCACTTTGAAATAATTATATTTTAACCCCCAAAAATAAGCTTGAAAAACTGTTTTAATGGAGTTTTGGGTTTTGGACGTGGAAGATGAAGAGAGAAGGGTTTGTTGGTTGCTAAGGGTTTGCAAGAGTTGTGCATTAGAAATCATAACCCGAGCTTCCTTTATATAGTAAAGTTTGAGGGTTAAGAATATAAATAAATTCTTTATTTCATCAAAATGACAAACTGCTTCTGGCAGATTTCACTATGATCGATCGATCGACCCCCAGGCATCGATCGATCGATCAAGCAGGTATTTTGATTATGCGAGCTTGTTTAATCAAGGGGTTAAACTTTTAATAAAAAAATTCATTTTAACTCCGAATTAAATTTCGCTTGAAGTTATATTCTTCTAAAATCATAACCAACATATTTAACCAATAAAATTTATAAAATTCAAAATTTTATTTTTCTCGAAAATTCTAATTTTTATTTAAAATATTCTTTTAAAAATCCGGGTCGTTACACAAATGACATTTGCAACGGTTTTGAACACTCATAATTTTCTTGCAACGCGCCGATTTGTAAGTGTTTTAAATACTTGCAAATCGCATTTGTAAGTGTTTAAAACACTTACAAATTGCCTGTTTTGGTGTAGTGTTTGACGTGGTTGACTGTTTTCTTGCTCTTGGTGAGCATGTCGTCCATATATACCTCCATGTTTTTGCCTATTTACTCTCTGAAAACCTTGTTCACTAACAATTGGTATGTTGCTTCAGCATTTTTAAGCCCTAAGGGCATAACGTTATAGTATTAGGTATCTCGACTAGTGATGAATGAGGGTTTTTCCTTATCCTCTAATTACATCTTGATTTGGTTGTACCCTTTGTAAGCATCTATAAAACTGAATAGTTCATGCCCGGCAGTGGCATTAACCAATTGATCAATCCTAGGAAAGGGGAAATGGTCCTTTGGACAAGCCTTGTAGAGATCTATGAAGTCAACACACATGTGCCATTTATTATTCTTCTTCTGAAACATAACTACATTGTCCAACTAATCAGGATATTTGACATCTTCAATGAAACTTGCCTTCTGGAGATTTTCCACCTCTTTTTGGATGGTCGTATTCTTCTCGAGGTTGAATATAGTTCATTTATGTTTTATTGTCTTAGAATCCTTGACAATATTTAGTTCATGGCATATAAACCCTGGGTTAATCCCTGGCATATCCTCGTGTCTCCAGGCGAACACATTCTTCCACAGTTTGAGGATGTTTATTAACTCCTGCTTAAGGGATAGATCCATGGATGAGTCCATTTGTGTTGTCCTTTATGCACACTCATCATTAATGACTATAGTTTACACTATTTATACAACCTATCCCTTGACCAAATTAGTCCCCTCGCAGGGATCTATGGTCTTGATCTGGTAAGTAGTGGTAATTTTCTTCACCTTTTCCAGGTAGACTGAAGTGTATAGCATTCTTTGGCTTCGACCTGGTCTCCAGTAACAACACCGACCCCGTAGTGTGTAGGGAATTTTAGACATTGGTGTATAATGAATGGCACAACTTCAAACTTTTTTAGGCTGACTCTGCTGAAGATCATATTATAGGCTGATCAAACTTCTTGTCTAATATGAAGAAATGAATCCTCTTAGATCGACTGATTGACTAAGTGCCAATTATGACTTCTAATTTGTCAATTCCCAAAGGATACACTTGTTCTACATAGAAACCTATGAGGGGCCTGTGATATGTCTCCAGTTTTCTGTCATACAATCCCAGTCCTTTGAAGCAGTCATAAAATATGACGTCAGTTGAGCCACCACTATCCACCAAAATTCTGGTAACTCGTACTTCATGCACCATCATTGTGACGAATAGAGGACGATGAGTATAAAGTACACCATTTAAGTTGTCCTTGGAGAATTCTATCACCAACATATCTTCGTTCACTTTTCTTTGGGTGATTATCAACATGGCCAAACAAATTGATTTACTGAATGTAGGAGCATGCTTTGGCTTTATTCAGGTACACTTTTATTTCGGCTATTTCGTCGCCCCCACCAGCATCACCATTTGCAATGAAATGATAATCAAAAGAAATCATGTTCACCTCGTACACAGGTTCTCTCGATTTCTTCGACAGACCTAGATCGTCTTTGGTATCATCGTATCTGCCTATTTTCTTGTCATTTCCTCCTTTATAAGGGGGGCTTCGATCGTCTATGGATCTCTCTCTCTCTCTTCTAGCCTGCTTTCTCTGTCAATGAATTTGGAGAGATTTCCCCTTAGGATCAGACTTTTTATTTCATTCTTCAGGGATATGCAACTATCTATGTTATGCATGTGGTCTTTGTGGAACTCACAATGTTTGGATTTATCTCTCCTATTTGGGGGAGTTTTTAGCTTCTCAGGCCATTTTAAATCTCTTCTTCCTCAGATTTTCTCTAGGATATGGTGCACACCAGCAGTGAGATGAGTATATTCATCACACTTATTAGGTTTTTCAACCTTCTTATTCTTATGCAACTTCTTTTCGGAACCCTTGTTATTTTTGGCCTTGGAGTTATAAGATTTCTTTACAGCCATAGCTTTCTCGGCGTTCATAATTTTGCCCACTTTAGCCATTAATTCAGTCATGGTATTGGGGGGGTATTTGGCTAATGCATAATATAGCTTCTCAGGGAGTAAACCTCTCATCAATACAGTGATATTTATCTTTTCCTCATAATCCACAACCGTTAATTTTTCGCTGTTAAAGCAGGTGATATATTCGTGCGTAGTTTCCCCGATCGTTGGTGAACACTCAACAAATGAGCCACCCTCTTGATTGGGTTGTCTCCAAAGTAGAAGTTACTGATGAACATCTCAGTGAGCTGCTGAAAGCTGAATATCAATCCATAAGATAAGTAGTTATACCAGATCTGTGCCGACCCAGTAATGGTGTTAGAGAATGCCCTACAACGCATCTCATCTGGGACTGAGTAGATGTCGGTGATAACTTGAAATTGTTCCACGTGAAGGATTGTATCAATTTTTCCATCATACTTGGGAGTGACCATTGGTGCTTTGGAGTTGGCAGGTATGGGGAAGTTCATAATTGGTAGAAAGAAAGGGGATCCCTTCACAAAACTCGTGTGCATAGGGTTTTGCTATATCTCCCAGAAGATCTTTTAACCTCTGAATAGTTGCTTTCCAAGGGCGCTCATATGGATCGGTTTTGATTGAAATGGTCTTAGCCGCTCGACCATGCGTTTGTGCTGAGCTTTCTTCCTAAGAAGTCTTCTCGGCGTACACAAATCCTTACAAGCTAGTTCTTGGCCTGATAGATCCTTCTCGAAGATCTCGTGATCTGGAGGGCTCTCTGTGATTATAACCCCTAGCAGCTCGGGGACCCAAATAATAAAAGGCGTTGCCCCTGCTAAGCCTGTTCAGGGCACACAGCCTCTCCTAAGAGAGTGAATGCCCATCGTAGTAATTATTAAATCTTATTGATAAGGTCATGCTTGGGCAGTAAGATCAGTTGTTGGTAGATCTAGAATACCTAAATCTGCTCTTTTCCTATCTAGGTACTTGAGGTAACCTTTCTCCTCTAGTGGTTGGGCCAACTACGGGCCTAGTTTGGAGCGTTTGGGTGAATAGTCTCCTACATAGCCTCTTAACACTTAGCTATGTTTAGCAGAATTTCTTATAGGTCCCCTATGTTAGGAGGGGAAGAGAGGCTGAAAGCGTTTCCACCGGCATGGCTACCCTCTAGATTGTCTATCATTTTTTAGTGTTTGTTGGTACATGACTAAAAAAACTACTGCTTGACGGAAATAGATAGAAAATAACACTAGCTTGTCATTTCCCACAAATGATGCCAATATGTTGGTGTCTAAATTTAGTTCGCTGTTTTGGATAAGTCTTAGATTAATTAAACCAATAATTGCAGATATGGATGAGAGATAAAGAGAAGACACAAGGGTTTATAAGGTTTATCCCAATGATGTGCCTACATCTGTGGGTTCAATGTCCCTATATTTTAGGGTTTAATGCCAGCCTCTCAAGAACTCTATAGGGTTTTGATAAACTATTTCCAGTTACCCATAGCTGAGAGATGTATTGAGCTATTTATAGTAGGAGGAAGATGAAGAGATGGAATACCTTTATACATTAGGTATTTACATATTTATATTATAATTAGCAGTAGGATATTCTTCACATGCACGTGCATAGTGATTGTTGAGAGTCTCATATTTGTCTGTTCACATTACTAACTATCCATATTCTTGAGGGTGGTCGGCTAGCATGCCGACCAGAGAGATAATGGTGTCGACAACATTTGTTTGTTGTTTCTGGACCCACATGGTATGAGGACAGGTGTCACTTATTTATTAGTCCACTTGGTCGTGTTATTTTAGGCTACAACAACGCCTATTTATAAGAGATTCATCGTTCTTAAACAACATATACATACACATAAAATACAACTCCATAACTATTTGAAAAAATGCAATTATTTAAAATTCAATAAATATATAAATATATTGTGGTGGGAATAAAGTGTAAGCTGTGTCACAGAAAAAAAACATTTCGCATTACTACGCCATAAAGGGGTGCAAGCAGTACGAATTTTTACCGTACCGTACGATCTTGGTCCCAAAAAATGGTTTCGGTTTCATATTTTTTAATACCCAAAATTGAATGTACCGTAACCAAAATTCCAGCAAAAAATGTGGTTGGATTTGCTTTTTAAACATAAAAAATCGACTTTTTGAATTTATCGTACCGATTTACCGCACCGAAATACCGTACCAAAATTATCGTATGTTACCATATTAATTTAGCGAGTTAAAAAAATAACTATACCAAATAAAAAATATGCTAAAAAAATATATATTGCCAATTAATCAACACCAAACATTTTATTCTAATCTTGGCCATTCATTTGTATCATTATAAAAGCTACAAAACAAACCCTAACAGCTCCATAACGTAAAATCCAAAGCAAAGAACCAGCAAAAGGAAGCACACATACAAGAACAAATATCAAACAAGGTATTATTCTCCCTCTCTCCCCGATATTGGTCTTCTCTCTCTCTCTCTCTCTCTCTCTCTCTCTCTCTCACACACACACACACATACACACCGACAGTCTCCTCCTTCATAGACAATAACATCGGCGGTCTTCTCACCACATGACGCACACCACACACGCATACATCACACATCTGATCTGCGATCGGATCTGAGCTCCACATCGCACATCTGAAAAATATTTAATGTGAGACGGTTTGCTTTTAAGTCACAAGACTAATTAATGTCATCTGAGCTCCACTCCTCACCACACACGATTTTTGAACTTTTACCCCCTTTTACCTTTTTTTAATTCTGATTTTGATTTGGGTATCTCAATATTATGTATATGTAATTTTAGTTCTAATTAAATTAGTATGGGACTATTTTCAAATTAAATTAGTGTGGGACTGTTTTAGATGGGATTGATTTCAAAATTAATTAGAGCTAAAATTATGTGTATGGATATGGAGTGGACACAATTAATTATGAAATTAATGGGTCCTAAGGGCTGTGACACCCTGCCCAATTTAATACCGGGTGATCTGCCTTTTATTAAATGAAAACACTATTCTCATTTGGTTCATTCTTAACATCACTGCCGAAAACCATTAATTACTAATCACCTATTAGTTAATTAAGCCGGTGTCAAAATTTTATCTTTTTATTTAACAGATAGCAATAAGTGGAAAACTAAAGTAAACCATTCACACACTAATAAATTCTAAACCATCACAAGATACAAAAAATAAATGACTTGCCGAAGAAACCATCGATCACAAATCACAAATCCCAAATCCGGATAATAAATCCCAATATAAGTCTGAACTGAATATTAGCAAGGGTTAGAACCCAAAAGGTTTGAAAAATATTTAGTAAGTATTTATCACAGTTTAAAAATCAGTTATTAGATACACATGTTAGGTTTGTGTGCACTCTCTTGAGTTCCCTCACCTCACAACTATAGTGCACTCCTTACGTCTTCTACTTATCCCACCTAGATGTAATACCCAAGCTATCTAGACACAAGTAACTAACTAACTATCGATACATTTCAATAACCCGTACCGCCTATACGGTATGCTAACTGATAATTAACATTTCTCGTATGTTATTAGCATCATAAGTAACATATCACATGTGTTATCTTACAATCATTTAATTAAATTTATCTACTTAATTTACTTTTAGATATACACTACCTAACAATCTACTGCCACACTTAAGTAGAATATTCATATTGATATATATACATTTCTCACTAATATATATATAGTTACAGCGTCCCCAAAATGAGCACCGTGAAACAGGCATACTCTGATATCGGTCCATGTACCTCTCGTACTAAATCAAGGACTTTTAGTTAGGAATGTCTTCCTCGAACCATAAACTAAAACAACACATATTGTAGGCGAATATAGTTCTAAATCGTCGACCACGCGCATACCTAACGTGTCAGAACGACATGTTGACACTATTATATTCATGAAAATAATGGTCCGCCCTAAGTCCTATGTCTTGGGGCACTAATTCAGACCTCACTGGCATCGTCAATGTGGGATCGCCCTCTGTGCGGGAACCTCTATGATAGCAGGCAGCGTACGTATGCTAACACTTTACACCAGTCGTATAATAGGTATTAGGTAACACATAATCTATATATACATAATAATCAGTAGGTATACACACAACCCAAACATCGTCGTTCGTACATAGTATATATCACTCAAATACTCACCATAATTATTATTTTACGATTACTCACTATTGTATTTATCTGATTATTATTCTCTACTCTAAGGTTCCTAGTTACCCCTTAAATTATTTCAGTAGTTAACTCAATCATACCCTACTAGTCTGTATAATAATTCCATTTGAAATACCCATAACTCATTCTCGTTCTCTCTAATAATTTACATTACGATTTAATCTCGATTACTCATCACCTTAAGTATCTTAACAAGACTACTTCTCATCCTTAGCATAGTCCTATTGTAAGTTAACAAGTCCCTATTTATATTATAAAGAGGCCCCAAAAGTCACCCTCTTAATTATACAAGATTTCTACGCTTAAAAAGGAAAAATTTTCAAATATGGGCAAATCAAATCTATTCGCCCTAGGGACGAATCGATTCGAAAAGCAACAGTTGTCTTCTTCGTTGCGTGTCTACATTTTTTACCCTTTTCATCAATTCAAATTCTCATGTATTTATTCCAAACTCCCAAGTAACATTACTAATCATCATTCACATGTATTATGATTATTCTTAATTTTCTAAACACATTAAATCTTCACTAAGTTCAGTCATGAACGAATCAAACCCATTAACCACCAAAAACCTTAGTTTTTGGTGTTCTTCCCACATATTCATCCACAAAGTAATATTTTCTTCATGTCATCACCATACATAAATTGATTTCGTCTACTCTGCCTGTGTGGATGAATCCTACTCACAAATCCTACCCAGATTATGTGTTCTAATCATCTATACTTCAAGAACACCATTTAAATCACATTTTAACACCCTATTCTACATGGGTATTACAACTTTAAAAGAAATTTCAAATAAACACTTGCCTCTTTATAATTAATGATTGAATCCGTAAATTGATGATGAAGGTTTTGTCTTCCCTTCCAATCCACTCTCTAATGATGATGGTGGTGCAAGAACAAACTTGAGTCCTTCAAGAATTATCTCTTAAGATTCAAAATGGCTTCTCCTTGTTCTCTAATGACATCTCTTTGTTTTCTATATTTCTAACCTTATCCTATCCTGACTATATGATGATAAAGGCTTTGGAAATTTGTAGGTCGCTTAATCCTAGGTTACCAAATTACTAAAATGCCCTTATACGGTGCTGGTTTGATTTAAAATCACCTCGGGACCCAAACAATACCCCCAGGTATACTATTTCGACTATTTCGACCATTTCGGAATCATTTATGACCTTGAAATCATCATCCGATTCACTTTAAATAAATATCCTATCTCGACCTCAAATTAGTCTACACGTGACTCCCGATTGAGATAAAATACAATTACACCAATATCACTCGCTATGACGTGAAATAATTTCATAAATTATATACTATTCACTTAGTAAATTTAGCACATAATATTAATCATGATTTATCGCTCCCGATTAATACTTAATAAACACATTATTATTTATTTCAATTAAATTATGTCACTCGTGTAATTGAAAATATAACGAATTAATTAAATTTCAAATATGTAGAAATACGGGGTATTACATACTTCCCCCCTTACAACATAATTTTGTCATGGAAATTAGGATGTACCTGCAGTGAATAACTCTGAATACTGCTCTCGCATATCATCCTCCCACTCCCATGTAGACTCATCAACACTGTGGTGTCCCCACTGTACTTTGATTAATGGTACCACTTTAGACCGCAGCTTATGCTCACTACGATCCAGAATAGACATGGGTCTCTCCTCATATGAGACGTCTGGCTGTAAATCGATCTCTTCGAGTGGAACGTGCGAAAATTCTCTCTCCCTCCTCCAATACTTCTTCAGCGATGCCACGTGGAACACATCGTGTATCCGTTCTTGATGCTCTGGTAAACCCAGTTCATATGCTACTGGTCTCACTCTCTCAATAATAGGGAAGGGTCCCACATACCTCGGCGCTAGCTTCCCATTTTTATCGAACCTCATAACCCCCTTCATGGGAGACACCCGTACTAACACTTAGTCGCCAACCTCTAACTCAACGTATCTCCGGTCTGCATTGGCATAACTCTTTTGCCAGTTCTGATCTATTCGAATACACCTCGAAATCAGCTCGATCTTGGCAGTAGGCTCCTGTATCATCTCTGGCCCCAATAATTTATTGTCCCCAACCTCTAATCAACAAGCGTGTGAATGACACGGTCTCCCATAAAGTGCCTCAAATAGTGTCATGCCGATGGTGAACTGGTAAGAGTTATCATACACAAACTCTACCAATAGAAGTTATCGCTCCCAACCTCCCTCGAAATCCAGAATGCACATCCTAAACATATCCTCCAGCATCTGATTAACCCTCTCAGTCCGTCCGTCTGTCTGCGGATGGTATGCGGTACTCAACCAAAAGTATGTGCCCATGGCCTCCTAAAAGCTCTGCCAGAAGTGGGACACAAAGATATTATCTCTATCAAACATGATGTTAATCGGTACCCCATGCAGTTTAACTATCCCTGCAATGAATAGCTACGCATACTGCATCGTCTCAAAATCGGTGTGAATTCGCAAGAAATGGGCTACCCTGGTCAACCGGTCCACTATCACCCAAATGGAGTTGTGGCCTTTCTACAACGTCGTAAATACAGTGATAAAATCTATCGAAATGTGTTCCCACTTCCACACGGGAATCTATAATGGTTGTAGAATCCCTGAAGGCCTTTGGTGGTCTACCTTCACAAGCTGACAAGTAACACACTTGGAGATAAACTCGATTATATCCCGCTTCATCCCTGACCACTAATAATGTCTCCTCATATCTTGGTATATCTTATCCCCACCGGGATGTACCGTAAACCTCGAACTGCGAGACTCAGTCATCACCACATCCCTCAAATCTTCATCCTCTGGAATCATAGCCTCCCATTAAAATGTAGGCATCCACCGAACAGATCGAGTAAGACTCCGCACCTTCAGCTTATAACCAGCGTACTTTGTCCTGGCAGAACTGATCCTCCGCCTGTGCTTTCACCACCCGCATCACAATCTAGGGAGTGATAGATAAAGCTGATATGGACGCTCTGGCGATCTCATCGTTGTGTCAAAGTTCATTCCGCTTTATCTTCTAAACCTCTGCTAACTCCCCAGAGGGTCTTCGGCTTAACGCGTCTGTTACCACATTTGCCTTACCAGAATGATACCATATATCAAACTGGTAGTCCTTTACGAACTCTAGCCACTGCCTCTGCTTCATGTTCAGATCCTTTTGTATGACGAGATATTGAAGTGACTTATGATCAGTAAATAATGTAAATTGCTCCTCTAGAAAGTAGTTCCTCCATATCCTCAAAGCAAACACAACCGCTGCGAGCTCTAGGTCGTATGTGGGGTAATTCTTCTCGTAGGGCTTAAGCTTTCAAGATGCATAAGCTATAGCCCTCTCCTCATGATGTAATACACCCTTAAGTCCTTACAAGGATGCATCGGAATAGACCCGGTACTCTAATCCTCCCCTACGCAATGCAAGTACGGGTGCTACTGTTAATTTATCCTTTAGCTCATCGAAAGATAATTGATAGTTATCACTCCACACAAAAGGTACCCCCTAGCGAGTAAGGTTCGTCAACGGACCCACAATCTTTAAGAACCCTTTAATGAAGCAACGATAATAACCGGCCAATCCCAGAAAGCTGGGAATCTATTTCGGTGTCGTGGACTGTTCCCACTCCCTCACCACCGATACCTTATTTGGATCAACAACAATGTCTCTGTAAAATACGATGTGGCTCAGAAACCGCACCTCCCATAGCCAAAATCCACATTTCTCAAATTCGGCAGATGCTCTGCGTGCTCTTCCTCGGTGCAAGAGTAGACTAGAATGTCATTTATGAACACGATCATGAACTGGTCGAGAAACTCCCGGAATACCCTGTTCATTAGATCCATCAACACTATTGGTGCATTATTGAGCCTAAACGGCATCACCCTGAACTCGTACGACCTATATGGCGATAAAAAAACGGTCTTAGGAACTTCCTCCTCTCGAATGCATAACTGGTGATAACCCGACCTCAAATCAGTCTTGGAGAAGTACGTTGCTCCTCTCAACTGGTCAGATAGGTCATCGATCCTCGGTAATAGATACTTATTTCGTATTATGACCTTGTTTAACTCCCTGTAGTCTACAGACAACGAAGCGAACCATCCCTCTTCTTCATGAATAACACCGGTGCACCCCATGATGATGTACTACGCCAAATAAAACCCTACCCTAAGAGCTGATAAATATGCTCCCTCAACTCCCACATCTCTGAAGGAGCTATGCGATATGATGCTTGGGTAATCGGTCTCGTACCCGATGCTAGGTCGATAAAAAACTCGATTTCCTAATTGGGTGGTAACCCTGATATCTCCTGAAATACATCCTCAAAATCTCTCACAACTGGAATCGGGTCTAACGGGATAATTACCTCATGTGAGGTCTCCTCCTACATGTAGTATAAGTGTGTGCGCAACCCTCCCTGAAGAAGAGGCATCACCACTAAGAACATCTCCTGTCCGGGAATGGAGAACACTACGATCCTCTCGTAACAATCTACTACGCTCTGTAACCCGCCAACTAATTCATGCCCGAAATGACATCATATCCCTCCATATCTAACATAAGAAGGTTTACGGCTAAGCTCAGTCCCCCAATAATGATGTTTATTCCCCTACATATCGAGTGTATAAGTGACCCACTACCCAACGGTGACTCTGCACACATAAGGCGAGTGTTGGTTGTCTCTAAAAGACCGTCTGCTCATGCAAATATAGTGGCAATAAAGGAATGCGACGCCCCCGTATTAAAAAAATCCAACGCTCATACCTGTGAATATGAAATGTACCCTTGATTGCACTATATCAGCCCCCATTACTGTGAGACTGGTGGAGTTGGTGCTTTCAGAGGCATCTGTTCCTATTGTCCCTACTACGGGGCCCTGCCCTGCTGAGGGCAATTTATCCTTTTATGGCCCTTCTGTCCACAAATGAAGCACTTGCCCAAAAACTCCCTCTGTCTCTGACCCTGCTAGCATTGTCTTGGTGTCGCGACCCGACTTAATTTTGTTAAACTCATACTTTTAATTAGAGATAAATTGGCTTAAACAATGCTTTAATTTAAATCTCTAAGGAAAATAGCATAAGATTTTTTTTTTTCAAAGGTATGTGTAGATGAAAACATAACTGCCTTTACTTATAACTAATAAGTACTACATAACTTTACATAACCAAGATCCTTAGTTTAATAATTACACAAAAGAAATCATGATATTCAAACCATACTAAATATCCGTCACTCCCCCGTTTTAAGGTCCTAACTTGGCAGTGAACTCCAAACGGTAGGCATACCTGAAACATAATATTACAGGAGTGTAAGCAATATAAGCTTAGTGAATGACCATATACCACCTCTATAACCAAATTGAATAAACATTTTTATTTTGTTTTAATGCTATAACCCAACAGGAATTGTGAAACTCTCGCAAGCCTGGACCCGCCACAGTCCAATTAATCCACCACAGCTATCGGGGACCACCACATCCCTTTATAAGGCCCGAGTACACAAACCTTTAAGTTGGATTAACAGGACCGCCACATCCTGTAGGACCCACCACAGTCCTTAACATTAAATAACATCACTTAACATTTCAATCATATGCATATGTTTCCTAGATACAACATCACTCCCATAAGCATTTTAACACATGTATTGAACTACACATTTCCATATGAACATATGATCATGTATACTTCATAGGACAGGTCACTCACCTTGGATTTGGTGCTAAGATTAATACCAAACTACTTCCTTGGTATGGTGGTATTAGTTGCTTCCCCACCTAACAAGTCAACGTCATTAGTATCTGAATACACCAATTAACATTAAGCATAGTAATACATCACATCATTTGGTCAATCAGAAATAAATAAGGAGGAAATAAATATGATACTTCACATTTCTATAAAACCCAAGTAATTAGGGTTCTAACACAATTTACAGAATTAAATTACGAATTTGCTAGACAAAGTTATGCCCATTTCATTACAGCCTTTTCCAAATCGGTTCTCAAGAAAAACAACAACATAACTTCAACTTCCTAGAATTCTCATAATTTTTGTACAATATAACTTTCTATGATATTCCACCCAATATCAGTAAACACGTTGAATAATACAAATTTAATGTTTCATAATTTTTAGGGCTCATTTTCTATGTCGAGCAAAACGTCAAACACCTGGTGTGCATTCTTGCTCCTTTAGGGCAGATTTTAAACCAAGACTTCAAACTATCACCAAGGGTTCATTCCTTGGTATTTTTACACAATTTTAGTATATGTTATACATGTATGAGTTTATTTTACTCTCCAACTTGAATCACTCAATTTCAATAAGTATTCCATGATTTATGCCATTTTTAGCATAACTAGGTCAAAATACAACATTAAGGCATAACTTAACATTTTTAAGCATACATAACCTTGACCTTGAGTATAATTCATGGAAACATATAATAAACATGTTTTAGCAGAATTATACATCATAATCATGAATTTTCTAAATCAAAATGCTTTACGAAAAGATGATGTAAATTTAGGACTTTAAAGTATGCATTTACGATCCTAGCTCTGATTCTAACATATGTTCTTAACCCATCCTTGTTCCAACACAATTCAGCAATATGGGTATCATTAAAATATATATCCAAATCAGGAATAAAAACATGCCAAGTATAGAACTCATCCATGTGACAAACTTTAATAAAGATGTAATTACCTTACGAGAATTCCTCGATTTATGGTGAATTTTCAAAGAAATTCTTCCTTAACTTTGTTTTTCTCTCTCCATAAGCATATTTTTTCTCAAGCTTGTAATAGAAAATGAAAAAGATGATAAGTTATGCCTTATGAGCTAAAAAACGTGGCTATGTGACCACTTTAAGGTGGTATTATGCGATTCGTTGGGGAAGGGATCCAATAAGACAATTTCGTTAATGACAGATTTGTCCGGCCTCGTAAAATCACCATAACTCACTATTTCGGGCCCCGATTTACTCTCACTTTGTGTCTATGAGTATATAACTTAAACATCTACAACTTTCATGTTTTTGTGTTTTCCCAAAATCATAAAACTAGTACACCTAATTTGGGCTCGAACAGAAGAGTAATTATTTACTCAAAATTTCATAACTTTCACATTTGGCAACCAAACATCGCCACTTTCGCACCAACACTCTAGCTTACTTTTTATAAACATAATGATGAATTTAGAAACATATTTTCATGATGCATTTAACCACATAACCAATTTATAACTTATAACTCATAACTTATACTTAATCGTATAATTAACCTTACTAATCGTGTTTTAGGGCCTTACAATTCTACCCCTTTTATAAAAATTTCGTCCTCGAAATTTAACGCATAAGAAACTTACCAAACAAATGAGGATATTGCTTCTTCATGTTATCCTCCCCTTACCAAGTGGCATACTCCACATTCTGACTTCTCCACATCACCTTAACTAGTGAAATGGTTTTACTACGTAACACTTGCTCCTTTCGATCTACAATAGCTATTGGTTCCTCCATGTAGGTTAAGTCATCTTGAAGCTCTATCGGTTGTGAAATAAACACATGTGAAGGATCGGGCACATACTTACGTAACATGGATATATGAAAAACATCGTGTATCCGAGACAATTCTGGTGGTAATGCCAACTTATAAGCTACAGATCCAACCCGTTTCACTATCTCATAAGGGCCAATGTACCTGGGACTTAACTTTCCCTTCTTCCCAAATCTCATAACCCCTCTCCAAGGAGAAACACGTAGGAATACTCGATCACCTTCCTCAAATTTCAATTCTTTCCTTCGGTTGTCTGCATAACTTTTCTGTCTACTTTGCGCCACCTTTAAGTGATTATGGATGAGATTGATCTTTTCAGTAGTCTGCTGTACAATTTCTGGCCCAAGAAGTTTTCGTTCTCCTACTTCAGTCCAACACACTGGAGTTCTGCATTTTCTCCCATACAAAGCTTCATAAGGAGACATCTCAATACTCGAATGATAGCTATTATTATAAGCAAACTCTATTAGTGGCAAGTGTTCATCCCAACTTCCCTTGAACTCCAATACACAAATTCGTAACATATCTTCGAGTGTCTGGATCGTTCTTTCGGACTGCCCATCAGTCTGAGGATGAAAAGCTGTACTAAATTTCAATTTAGTCCCCAAAGCTTCTTGTAAACTAGGCCAAAAGTGAGAAGTAAACTTAGGATCTCGATCAGAAATAATAGAAACAGGTGCACCGTGCAATCTAATAATCTCATCCACATATAATTTGGCATATCTATCCATGGAGTAAGTAGTTTTAACAGGAAGAAAATGTGCAGACTTAGTCAACCTATCAACGATAACCCAAATAGAATCAAACCCTCGTGATGATTTTGGTAAACCTATAACAAAATCTGTAGTAACATGCTCCCATTTCCACTCAGGGATAGGTAAGGGTTGTAGTAAACCACTTGGCTTCTGATGCTCCACCTTCACCTGTTGGCAAACTAGACATCTAGCAACAAAATCTGCAATGTCGTGTTTCATTCCCGACCACCAATAACATTATTTCAAATCTTTATACAGTTTCGTGCTCCCTGGATGCATAGCATATAAAGAACAGTGGGATTCCTCTAAAATCGTTCTTCTCAAATCAGGCACATTAGGTACACACAAACGGTTCCCATACATAACAATGTCATCATCCCGAATAGAAAATTCATTTGCTTTACCCTTTTTCATATTATCTCTAACTTTCTCCAATTCTGTATCTCCTCTTTGTGCTTGTTTTATCCAGTCTATCAATGTGGGTCTAACATTTAAATGTGCTACTATTCCGTAAGACTCATTCAAAGTTAATTCCACCCCCATTAAAGCTAACTCTCTCAGCTGATCAACTCGAATACAATAAATACAAGATACTATGCCTAGAGATTTTCTACTCAAAGCATCAGCAACAACATTAGCTTTACCTGGATGGTGATGTATCGTACAATCATAATTTTTTATAAGTTCTATCCACCTTCTTTGCCTCAAGTTCAAGTCTTTTTGAGTAAACAATTATTTTAAGCTTTGATGGTCAGTAAAAATTTCACAACTAACACCATATAAGTAGTGTCTCCATATCTTAAATGCAAAAACTACTGCAGCTAACTCAAGATCATGATTAGGGTAGTTGCGCTCATGTATCTTTAACTGTCGAGAAGCAAAAGCAATTACCTTTCCATGCTGCATTAATACACATCCAAGTCCTTGATACGAAGCATCACTATAAATAACTAGACCTTCTGTACTTGTTGGGATAGTCAATACTGGAGCTGATGTCAACTTACCCTTTAAATTTTTAAAGCTTTTATCACAATCACCACTCCACACAAACTTGTTCTCCTTTCTGGTAAGCTTAGTCAATGGCAATGCAATAGAAGAAAACCCCGGTATAAACCTCCTGTAATAGCCCGCCAATCCCAAAAAGCTACGTACCTCTGTCACACTAGTTGGTCTTTACCAATTCATTACTTCTTCTACCTTCTTGGGATCTACACAAATACCATCAGCAAAAATAACATGCCCCAAAAATACTACCCTGTCTAGACAAAATTCACATTTAGAAAATTTAGCATACAACTGCTTCTCTCGCAAGGTCTGTAAAATAATACGCAGGTGGCATTCATGCTCATCCCTACTACGAGAATATATCAAAATATCATCAATGAAGACAATAACAAAAGAATCCACGTATGGGTGAAATATACGGTTCATCAAATCCATGAATACGGCTGGTGCATTTGTTAACCCAAATGGCATGACAAGAAATTCATAATGTCCATACCTGGAACAAAAAGCAGTTTTAGAAATGTCACAATCTCTTACTTTCAATTGATGATATCCAGATCTGAGATCGATCTTGGAAAACACTTTGGCTCCTTGCAACTGATCGAACAAGTCATCAATGCGGGGTAGTGGGTATTTATTACGGGTAGTCACCTTATTTAATTGACGATAATCGATGCACAGCCTCATGGTTCCATCTTTCTTCTTCACAAACAATACTGGGGCTCCCTACGGTGATACACTAGGCCTTATAAAACCAAGGTCTAACAAATCTTGCAACTGTATTTTTAGCTCCTTTAATTCTGCAGGTGCCATGCGATATGGTGCAATAGATATCGGTGCGGTGCCTGGTACCAACTCAATCGCAATTCTACCTCACGGTCTGGTGCTAACCCTGGGAGTTCTTCCGGGAAGACATCTGCAAACTCATTAACTACTGGTATATCTGATAATTTTCCAGCCACTTGTCGTATGTCCACCACATGGGCAAGATAACCCTCACATCCTTTCCTTAGCAGTTCATAACATTTTGTAGCAGAAATCAAACAAGTTGGAGTGACATTTCGTTCCCCAATAAATTTAAATTCAGATTCACCCGGTAACTGAAACACTACCTCCTTTTTAAAGCAATCCAAACATACATGATATGAAGCTAACCAATCCATACCCAGTATTACATCAAAGTCGCGCATATCGAGAGGTAATAAGTCAACTAGTAACTCTTTTTCACCCACTCGCACCACACACTCCCTATATACCCTCTCAATAAAAACCAACCCCCCTACTGGAGTAACAATAGCTAAACCAGAATCTAATGATGATAATGGTTTATTAAGATGCAACAGATAAACCAAAGACACAAAAGAATGTGTAGAACCAGGATCTATCAACACATAAGCATCTTTATCACCAATAGGAAGTGTACTTGTCACTACATTAGGCATAGCTTGTGCATCTTGTTGCGTCAGTGCAAACACTCTGCCTTGGCCTTGGCTTTGCGATATACCTCCTCTACCTCCCCTGGGTACATTTTGTGTAGAACTCCTACCTCCTACTGCCACACTCCCAACCGATGTTGTAGCTCCCATCGCTGGACAATTCTTTCGTAAGTTCCCCGGTTGATGACAATGGAAACATAAAGGTGTCGTCTCAGCTATTGTACACTCTCGAGACATGTGCCCTTGACCACCACATCTATAACAAAATATAGCCCTCGGCACCAACACAGATGCATTTTCGGATCGATTCATCCCAGTCCTTCCACCTTGAGCCTGAAATCTTCCACGTGCACTTCTATTATTTTTAAATTCTTGGCCCTTAGGTACTCCTCGTGCTACACTCTGAGTTGAGGTTCCCGCCTCCCATCCATATGACCTAATGCCATCATGTCTAGCTTTCTTCGAGTGTTCAACTTGCATTTCTTTTATTGACTTTTCTGACACCATGGCCCTATCCACCAAGTCCACATAATCCGTTATCTTCATATTAGCAATCATGCTTTTTATATCTACACTCAGCCCGGTTTGAAACCGATCACATTTACTTTCTTCCGTCCTCACCAAGTCAGGTGAAAATCTAGATAAGGATATAAATAAAGCTTCATACTCTGCCACTGTTCGATTCCCCTGTTTCAACGTGATAAATTCTTCCTCCTTCTCCTTCCTATAAAGCCTTGGGAAGTATTTTTCAAAGAACACCTTCACAAACCTCTCCCATGTAGTTTGTGGAGGATTTATTGGAACCACTCCCCCCATTGTAGTAAGTAACCTTTCTGTTGCATCCCACCATAACTTTGCATCAGCCTCTAACCTAAAGGTTGCTAACAAAACCTTTTGTTCATCTCACACTTCCATCACCTTAAATATTGTTTCCATCTTTCTAACCCACCCCTCTGCCACTAACGGATCCGTAGTCCCAGTAAATGCAGGCGGATTTAACTTCATGAACCTCTCATGTAATTTTTCCCTATCCCCACCATGTTCTCCACCTCTTTCTTGTTCCATAAGTTGTGCCACAGCACGTAATATTCTTCCCACATCATCAATAGGTTGTTGTTGCACCTCGGGTTCCTCCACTTGAATATGTTTATGTCCTTGCTGACTATTAGGAACATAAGATGCCTCACCCTCCGCTCCATCAAGTGGCTCATGTGGATCCATCATTCACTGCAATATAATTCACTTAAACAAAATACAATAGAAGCAATTTAATATTAACATTGTTAATCAAAATCCAGGTACATAACAAACTCACTTTCTAGTGTCCACTGCCAATCTAGACCCTCACACCCTATCCAGAACCTAATAACCACGCCCTGATACCAAGTTGTTGCGCCCCGACTTAATTTTGTTAAACTCATACTTTTAATTAGAGATAAATTGGCTTAAACAATGCTTTAATTTAAATCTCTAAGGAAAATAGCATAAGATTTTTTTTTTCCAAAGGTATGTGTAGATGAAAACATAACTGCCTTTACTTATAACTAATAAGTAATACATAACTTTACATAACCAAGATCCTTAGTTTAATAATTACACAAAATAAATCATGATATTCAAACCATACTAAATATCCGTCACTCCCCCGTTTTAAGGTCCTAACTTGGCAGTGAACTTCAAACGGTAGGCATACCTGAAACATAACATTACAGGAGTGTAAGAAATATAAGCTTAGTGAATGACCATCTACCACCTCTATAACCAAATTGAATAACCATTTTTATTTTGTTTTAATGCTATAACCCAACAGGAATTGTGAAACTCTCGTAAGCCTGGACCCGCCACAGTCCAATTAATCCACCATAGTTATCGGGGACCACCACATCCCTTTATTAGGCCTGAGTACACAAACCTTTAAGTTGGATTAACAGGACCGCCACATCCTTTAGGACCCACCATAGTCCTTAACATTAAATAACATCACTTAACATTTCAATCATATGCATATGTTTCCTAGATACAACATCACTCCCATAAGCATTTTAACACATGTATTGAACTACACATTTCCATATGAACATATGATCATGTATACTTCATAGGACAGGTCACTCACCTTGGATTTGGTGATAAGATTAATACCAAACTACTTCCTTGGTATGGTGGTATTAGTTGCTTCCCCACCTAATAAGTCAACGTCATTAGTATCTGAATACACCAATTAACATTAAGCATAGTAATACATCACATCATTTGGTCAATCAGAAATAATTAAGGAGGAAATAAATATGATACTTCACATTTCTATAAAACCCAAGTAATTAGGGTTCTAACACAATTTACATAATTAAATTACGAATTTTCTAGACAAAGTTATGCCCATTTCATTACAGCCTTTTCCAAATCGGTTCTCAAGAAAAACAACAACATAACTTCAACTTCCTAGAATTCTCATAATTTTTGTACAATATAAATTTCTATGATATTTCACCCAATATCAGTAAACACGTTGAATAATACAAATTTAATGTTTCATAATTTTTAGGGCTCATTTTCTATGTCGAGCAAAACGTCAAACACCTGGTATGCATTCTTGCTCCTTTAGGGCAGATTTTAAACCAAGACTTCAAACTATCACCAAGGGTTCATTCCTTGGTATTTTTATACAATTTTAGGATATGTTATACATGTATAAGTTTATTTTACTCTCCAACTTGAATCACTCAATTCCAATAAGTATTCCATGATTTATGCCATTTTTAGCATAACTAGGTCAAAATACAACATTAAGGCATAACTTAACATTTTTAAGCATACATAACCTTGACCTTGAGTATAATTCATGGAAACATATAACAAACATGTTTTATCAGAATTATACATCATAATCATGAATTTTCTAAATCAAAATGCTTTACGAAAAGATGATGTAAATTTAGGACTTTAAAGTATGCATTTACGATCCTAGCTTTGGTTCTAACATATGTTCTTAACCCATCCTTGTTCCAACACAATTCAGCAATATGGGTATCATTAAAATATATATCCAAATCAGGAATAAAAACATGCCAAGTATAGAACTCATCCATGTGACAAACTTTAATAAAGATGTAATTACCTTACGAGAATTCCTCGATTTATGGTGAATTTTCAAAGAAATTCTTCCTTAACTTTGTTTTTCTCTCTCCATAAGCATATTTTTTCTCAAGCTTGTAATAGAAAATGAAAAAGATGATAAGTTCTGCCTTATGAGCTAAAAAACGTGGCTATGGGACCACTTTAAGGTGGTATTATGCGATTCATTGGGGAAGGGGTCCAATAGGACAATTCCGTTAATGACAGATTTGTCCGGCCTCGTAAAATCACCATAACTCACTATTTTGGGCGCCGATTTACTCTCACTTTGTGTCTATGAGTATATAAATTAAACATCTACAACTTTAATGTTTTTGTGTTTTCCCAAAATCATAAAACTAGTACACCTAATTTGGGCTCGAACAGAAGAGTAATTATTTACTCAAAATTTCATAACTTTCACATTTGGCAACCAAACATCGCCACTTTCGCACCAACACTCTAGCTTACTTTTTATAAACATAATGATGCATTTAGAAACATATTTTCATGATGCATTTAACCACATAACCAATTTATAACTTATAACTCATAACTTATACTTAATCGTATAATTAACCTTACTAATCGTGTTTTAGGGCCTTACACTTGGCTTACCCTGAAACCCCTGACCTTGCTGGCCTCCACCGTTGTTCCCTTATCCCTAATGGCCCTTGCTGCTGATTAGGGCCCTGTTGACCCTATCTGAAACCCTGACCTGCCTTAATCCCCCTGCTAGGAATCCTGCCCCTGTTATCTCACCAGTTGGCATTACTCCCTCCCATCCTACCTAGGTGGCTCGACTCACTCGCTCTCTTGCTTCCCTTCAGGTGGAAGCGGTGGCCTTGGCAGTGCAAAAGTGCAGCATTAACAACTTTTGTATACGTCTATAGTGTTGGTTGCCAAGTAAATGTTACCTGATCCTTCAGGCCAGCCCATTCATAAACTTAAGCTTCTTTATCTTCTCTTTAGTGTTCACCTCGTCTGGCACGAAGTTAGCCAAATGGGTGAACTCATCCTCATATTTTGCCCCTGAACGGTCACCCTGCGTAACATTATTAAATTTCCTCCTCATCTTTGTCTGAACAGCTGAAGGATAGTACTTACGATCGAACCGCTCCCAAAACTCTACTATCGTCATCATATCCCTCTCCTCTGAGGTGGTAATAGACTCCCACCACTGCAATACGGCTCCCACATGTCTGAACGTGGAAATCATCTATTTATGAGTGTTACTGCACTCAATCATACGTAGGTGATGTTCTAAGTCCTTATTCCACTAACATGCTACTATAACATCTGAGCTCCCCGAAAAATCCAGTGGGTGTCCTTTTTGAAAAGCCTCTCTAACTTTATGCATAGACAACGACCCCGATTGGGCCTGAATCACAGGTGCCATTAGTGGTCGTGGCTGGGCCTGTGGAAAATGGACGGACATGGCAGTCATGGATTTGTTGACTACCTGGGCCACTATCTCGGCCACCTGTGCAGTTATCACCAACCTCGATGGTGAATGTGGCTGCGGTTCCTCTAGCTCCTGATGAGCCTCTCTCACCTCATCTCTCGGTGTTGCTCTAGCCAATCTACCTCTCTTAGGCGACATTTGAAATTTAAAATGAGTTGTATGAGTTCACAGTCAATACAAAATCTAATAGGAGAAGCATGATATCTCAAACACGTAAAGATAAAAGAAACAGTCCTAACAATAGGGCTTTATATCAAAAGAACACTACGATGAATTCGTAGTAAGCCGTACGAATCCTCTGGAGACTAAAACCTGATGCTCTGATACCATCTGTGACACCCTGCCCAATTAAATACCGGGTGATCAGTCATTTATTAAATTTTAACAGGATTCTCATTTGATTCATTCTTAGCATCGCTATCAAAAATCATTAATTACTAATCATCTATTAGTTAATTAAGCGGGTATCAAAATTTTATCTTTTCAATTAACAAAAAACAATAAGCGAAAAACTATATTAAACCATTCACACGGTATTAGAGTCTAAACAATCACAAGATATAAATAAATAAATGACTTGCCGAAGAAACCATCGGCTATAAATCCCAAATTAAATAGATAATAAATAAATCCTAATATAAGTCTGAACTGAATAACTAAATAAAGTAATGAAGGGGCAACACGCCCATAAATGAAATACTAAGATAAGGAGATCATAATCTATGATTGAACAACTGAAGCGTCTAATCCAAATCATGCATGCATCTACATATGCTGCAGATACGCATCCCTGGAATAGATAATCAAGTTCGGTGTCCCTGTGGCTGGACACCTAAAAGGTTTGAAATATTTATAACAAGGGTTAAAACCCAAAACATTTGAAAAACATTTAGCAAGTATTTATCACAGTTTAAAAATCAATAATTAGATACACATGTTAGGTTCGGGTACGCTCTCTTGAGTTCCATCACCTCTCAACTAGAGTGCACTCCTAACGTCTACTACTTAGCTCACTTATAGCTATACTACCCAAGCCATCTAGATACAGGAACTAACTGACTACTGATACGTTTCAATCCCCCGTACCGACCATACAGTACACTAACCGATAATTAACATTTCTCGTATGTTATTAGCATCGTAAGTAACATTTCACATGTGTTATCTTTAAATCATTAAATTAAGTTTCTCTACTTAATTTACTTTTAGATATACGCTACCTAACTATCTATTGTCACACTTAAGTAGAATATTCATATTAATGTATATACATTTTTCATTAATATATATAATTACTCATCTCTCAAAATGACCACCGTGTAACAGGCATACTCTGCTATCGGTTCATGTACCTCTCGTACCAAATTAAGGATTCTTAGTTCAGAATGTATTCCTCGAACCATAAACTAAAACAATACATATTAGAGGCCAACATAGTTCTAAGTCGTGGACCACGCACATACCTAACGTGTCAGAACGACAAGCCGACACCATTATATTCACGTAAATAATGGTCCGCCCTAAGTCCTACGTCCTGGGGAACTAATTCAAACCTCATTGGCATCGTCAGGGTGGTATCGCCCACTGCGTGGGAACCTCCGTGATAGCAGGCGGCGTAGGTATGCTAACACTTTACACCAGTCATATAATAGGTAACACATAACGTGTATATACATAATAATCGGTAGGTATATATAAAACCCAAACATCACTCAAATACTCACCGTACTTATTGCTTTACAATTACTCATTATCATATTTATCTGAGTATTATTCTCTACTCTAAGGGTCCTAGTTATCCCTTAAATTATTTCAGTAGCTAACTCAATCATACCCTACTGGTCTATATAATGAGTCCATTTTAAATCCCCGTAAATCATTCTCGTTCTCTCGAATAATTTACTTTACGACTTAATCCCGATTAATCCTCACCTCAAATCTCTTAACAAGACTATTTCTCATCCCTATCATAGTCCTACTGTAAGTCAACAAGTCCCTTTTTATATTATAAAGGGGGCCCAAAAGTCACCCCCTTAATCATAAAAGATTTCTAGTCTTAAAAAGGGAAACTTTTCAAATATGGGCAAATCTATTCGATTCGCTCTAGGGTTGAATCGATTCTAAAAGTAGCAGTTGTCTTCTTCGTTGCGTTTTTGCATTTTTCACTATTTTCACCAATTTAAATTCTCATGTAAGGCTTCTAAACTCCCAACTAGAATTACTAGTTATCATTCATACGTATTGGGATTATTCTTAGCATTCTAAACCCATTAAATCTTCACTAAATTCAGTCAAGAACAAATCAAACCCATTAATCATCAAAAACCCTAGTCTTGGTGTTCTTCCCACATATTCATCCACAAACTTAGATTTTCTTCATGTTCATCACCACAATTAATTTGATTTCGTCTACTCTACATGTGTGGATCAAATCCTACCCAAATTATGTGTCATAATCATCTATACTTCAAGAACATCATTTAAATAACATTTTAACACCCTATTCTACATGGGTATTATAACTTCAAAAGAAATCGTAAATAAACACAGGCCTCTTTATGATTGATGATCTAAATTCATGAATTGATGATGAATTGGTTTGTCTTCCCCTCCAATACACTCTCCAATGATGATGGTGGTGCAAGTACAAACTTGAAACCTTCAAGATTTCTCTCTTCAGCTTCAAAAATAGTTTCTCCTTCTTCTCTAATGACCTATTTTTATTTTCTATATTTATAGACATAGCCTCTCCTAACTATATGCTGATAAAGGCTTTGGAAATTCATAGATCTCCTAACTTAGGTTACCAAATGACTAAAATTCCCTCATACGGTGTTGGTTTGGTCTAAAATTGCCTCGGGACCCAAACAATACCCCCGGTATACTACTCCGACTATTTCGACCCTTTCGGAATCATCCGTGACCTCGAAATCATCATCTGGTCACTCTAAATAAATATATTATCTCGACCTCAAATTAGTCTACACGCGACTCCCGATTAAGATAAAATCCAATTATGCTAATATCACTCGCTATGACGTAAAATAATTTTCACAAATTATTTACTATCCACTTAGTAAATTTAGCACATAATATTAATAATTATTTATCTCCCTCTCGATTAATACTTAATAAACACATTATTATTTAATTCAATTAAATTACATCACTCGTGTAATTTAAAATAGACCGAATTAATTACCGAATTAATTAAATTCCAAATAACCACAAGAATATTTTAACTTTGTAATACCACAAGAATCTCATATCTTACTCCATAATACCACTAAGTGGGCTACCCACTATTTAAAGTTAAAAAATTTTATTTGTCAACTTTCCTTCCCTCTTTAAATCTCTTTAACATCTAAACTTACATTGTCTAAATCTCTAAAGCTTCAAAGATCTTCTTCAAATTATCATCCAACACCATACAAGGAAGACAGTAGTCATTAAAACATATATAATAGACATTGTTTATATATGGTTAATTATATAATAAATACACATAACATACATTCTTAAACCTATGAAAAACATGTAAACTCTTGAAAATATGTTAAACCTATGAAAACATGTTAAACAACAATAATGTGTGAATTTTTACTGCAAAGAACGTGTAAAACCCCTCATATGTTGAGAAAAAACTCCTTAATCAATAAACCCTTGCACAGTTAGTTCATAATGTCTTCCTCGAACCATAAACTAAAATAACACATATTGGAGACGAACATAGTTCTAAGTCGTGGACCACGCACATACCTAACGTGTCAGAATGACATTTCGGCACCATTATATTCACGCAGATAATGGTATGTCCTAAGTCCTATGCCATGGGGCACTAATTCAGACCTCACTGGCATCGTCAAGGTGGGATCACCCACTATACGGGAACCTCCGTGATAGCAGGAAACGTAGGTATACTAACACTTTACATCAGTCAGATAATACGTAACACATAATCTATATATACATAATAATCAGTAGGTATACACACAACCCAAATATCATCGTTCGTACGTAGTATATATCAGTCGAATACTCACCGTATTTATTATTTTACGATTACTCACTATCGTATTATCTCAGTATTACTCTCTACTCTAAGGGTCATAGTTACCCCTTAAATTATTTCAGTAGTTAACTCAATCATACCCTACTGGTCTATATAATAAGTCCATTTGAAATACCCGTAAATCATTCTCGTTCTCTAAAATAATTTACATTACGATTTAATCCCGATTAATACTCACCTCAAATATCTTAACAAGACTACTTCTCATCCCTATCATAGTCCTACTATAAATCAACAAGTCCCTCTTTATATTATAAAGAGCCCCCAAAAGTCACCCCCTTAATCATACAAGATTTCAAGTCTTAAAAAGGGAAAGTTTTCAAATATGGGAAAACTTATTCGATTCGCTCTAGGGCCGAATCGATTCGAAAAGTAGCAGTTGTCTTCTTCGTTGCGTTTTTGCATTTTTCACAATTTTCACCAATTTAAATTCTCATATAAGGCTTCCAAACTCCAAACTAACATTACTAATTATCATTCATGTGAATTAGGATTATTCTTAACGTTCTAAACACATTAAATCTTCACTAAATTCAGTCAAGAACGAATCAAACCCATTAATCATCAAAAACCCTAGTCTTGGTGTTCTTCCCACATATTCATCCACAAACTTAGTGATGATGCTGGAATTAGCACCACCAGATAAGGTGTTTTCAAGCTCAATCTAAGAACAACAATGGCAGCATAGTAATGTAAAAAGGTAAGAGAATGAGATGAGGAGAAGGGGAGAGTACTCCAGGATATAAGTGGTTCAGCCCAAATTGGCCTACGTCCACTGTGTGTGTGTGAATAATCTCACTGTAATAAGGCACTAATGGCCTTGGATACAATCTCTCAAGCTTTCTCTCTCTACTGTGTATCTAGATAGAGTTTCAGCTGGGGTTGAATATATGGGATCCCTTTGCAAGGTAGAGGATGACCTCTATATATAGTACCTAGGGGGTGTAATGTACCCTCCATGCATGCAATGAGCATGTATGTGGTTACCTAACCAATATGGGAGTGCCATATGTCACTGTCACATGTAGAGAATGATGATGCAATATTCTCCCCACGTGTGGGGAATAATCTTGTTATAACTGATTTGTGTCCACGTGTCCTTATCTAAATGTCAACAGGTGCTCGGCTATTGCGTCTGGGGTATGACCTCGGCCTTGGTGAGGCCGAGGTTGGTGAGTCTTGATACTTGTTCAGTCTGAGGATTCCATGGATGTCTCGGCCTAATCCTGGCCGAGACAATGGGCAAGGTCGGCCTGAGATGAGGTTGAACTGGTGGCTTGATGAGGTTGCTGGTGGCTTCCTGCGAGCTCGGCCTTCGTCCGGCCGAGGTTGCCATTCCAAGGTATGCGAGAATGCTGCCGGTCCTTGTGACGTCCCTTGGAGAGCCTGGTGGTAGTGTCGGCCTGAGCCGACCTTGATATGGCCGAGGGGTGATATCGCGTATCCAAGACATGCCCAGTGTCGGCCATAATATCGACCGAGGTTGGTGTCTCTAGGCCGAGGTTACACTTGGGCATATCAATCACCCCCAGCCCTTAGTCATATGTGAGAGCAAGTGACTAGGGGATTACTACACCTCCGAGGCCTGTCTGTTATAAGCCAATACTTGCTTGACACTTGTCCAATGCTGGAACATGCTTGCTTGGTAGGCATGTGGTGTCAGCCGCCCTTTGGGGCTCCCAAGGCAATGATGGGCCTTGGGAGTTGTGCCAGAGTATTTAAGGGTTTTGAACCCTTCTTTCCTTCTTTCTTCTTCATTTCTCCCATTTCTACCGCTCTCGCTCCTGCAGCTTTCTCTCTCTAGAAAGATCTTGGTTCAAGGCTTTTGGGTGGTGATTTCTTGCGTCTTCTCCTCTCTTCCTTACCATTTCATCCTCAGGTAAGGTCTACCATACTTTTTCCTTCATTTTTCCTGCAAGCACCCTTATTTTCGTATTTTTCGGCGAGTTTCCTAGTTTTTCGGTGAGACCACCATAGTTTCAGGCGAGCTTTTCTTGCCAGATTTAAGTAGTTTGATCTTTAGATTCCTTTGCTTTATCAGCCAGTCTTGTTTGTAATTTTTGGAGTTTAGGAAAATCCCTAAGTGTAGTGTCATCCTCTGATGCTCAGACCCTTATATCAGCTTCTTGAGGAGTTCCCCTCTCTTAGAGAGAAGACTTTAGAAAAGATTAGGCAAATAGAAAGAGCACAGGAGGAGGCTCGTAGATCACAAGAGTTTCCCATTAGACCCATATTTCCACCACCTCTGAAGGTGATATATCCTGACCCCCCGGAGAACTTCTATCAGACAGAGGTTCCTACTGATCCCATACCTATGTCTGAGTCTGAATCTTCTACCTCAGACCCCATGTCTGTGGATTCTTTTCAAGAGGCCATGGACTTCACACCTAGGCCTGATCAGGCCGAGGTATCCAGCCGAGCCTCATCCCATAATCACTCCAGTACCTCAGGGTCTTCCTCAGAGGTTGAGATTATTGAGCCGAGTGTGGCCATTCCACCACCACTTGACGCCATCCCTCTGTCGGCTGTCACTGGGGCAGAGTTCGCTCAGAGGTTTCCGAGTAACCCGTCAACATCTGCTCCGGCCGACGTTGAGTTGGATGATGATGAGGTTGAAAGCGATGTCGACGTCTCTGAGGCAACCGAGATCGAGAGTACAATTACTGAGGTAGACCTTCTCTGCTTCAGATATCTGTATTCTATCGGCCTCTCAATAAAACTTAGGAGGCCTCTGAGGGAAGAGAGGGCTTATCATAGCCGAGACGGCGAGATCTGCTTGTACGAGCAGATGTTCAAGTTGGGGTTCCGTCTGCCCATTCACCCCATTATCAAATCCATCCTTTCTTACATTAATTTGGCCTCCTCCCAACTCTCTCCTAATGCCTGGAGAGTCCTAATAGGGGTCATAGTGTTATGGAAGGCTGTCCACCGTTCAGACCTTCCAGTCCAGGTCTTCGTAGGTTGCTACGTCCCTTCCTCGGCCAAAAATCATCCGAGCTACTATCATTTTGTAGCTCGGAGGCCTGAGAATAAATTGCTTCAGGTGACTCAGACTTCCAACCATAACTGGAAGCCTCGGTACTTCTTTGATTCAGGGCCATGGGAGTTTGGCCCATGTGTTCCTCCGTCCAATCTGGAGCAGAGGATGCCCCTGAGGTGGGGTAAAGTCACCATGTCTGCCAGGGCCGACCCTGGTCTAAGTCTACAAAACCTCCAGAAGGTGAAAGCCCTTCAAGATCAGGGGGTACATGGTCTATTTGTCAGGTTCGAACACTTGATGACTCCCCACTTCCTCTCTGGGACAGGTCTAGGTGGAAGTCCCCTTACCGAGCTTGGTAAGCATTTTTGCTTTTGAAGTTTAACCTCTGAATTTATTCATATCTGATTATCTAACTCAGGTCTAGTAACTTTTTGCAGAGCGACCCAAGGATATTCCAGACGAGCTTTGGGAGATGGCTGCACCAAGTTTGACGAGACTTGCCAAGAGAGCAGGTCTTAACGCTCCTCCCCCAGCTCCCTCTGCCTCTAAGCCCCCAGCCAAAAGGAAGAGGGTTGTCGAAGGTCATGCCCCTGAGGTTCAGATGCCGAAGAAGAAGGCTGCTGACTCTGCTATCCCCATTTCTTCAACTGACGCCCTGTCGGCTCGTCTGGATCAGTTGAAGTTAACTGACAGTGTAGTCGACCACAGTATGCAGGCCCTGGATGCCATCGGCTCTGTAATGACCGAGGTTGACAAATGCTTCTACAGGTCTCTGGACACCCCATTATTGATTGAGTTCGGCCTTCACAGAGCCGTTCAGGTATGATTTGATCCTTCTTCAGAAATTCTTCTAAGTGTAACCTCTGATTCTTCTTCAGCTTACTCATGATCACTAAATATGCAGGGTTTGACAACCATGCACCATTTATCAAACTGGACTCTGAGGAAGTTGCCTCTCATCCAAAAGGGGCAGGAGGCCGAGAAAGTCCAGATTACTCTGAATGCAGAGATCGAGCGCCTCAAGTCTGAGCTGAAGGGCTCTGAGGAGAAGGTGAAGGGGTTGGAGAAGGACATATCCCAGCTTCGCAAGGATCATGCTGCTGCACTAAAGGCTAAGGACGACGTTCTGCAGCAAAAGGTCAACTCAGCTGTCAGGGCTGCCCTTGAGGACGCCTCTGAGAAGATAATTACTGACTACAAGGCCTCTGACGAGTTCATGGGCTTCGAGTTTGAATACCTTGAAAGAGGTATCAAAGCCACTGTTAAATGGGCAGACGTCAGGGAGAGAGAGGCCGGCGCTTTGAAGGCCTCTGATTTCGTTGGTCTCGGCTTTGCTGATCCTCAATTTGCCCAAGCTCTTCAAGAGGTTGAGGAAGAGGCTGCCGCTCCTGCCGAGACTGCTACATTAGAGGTCACCGAGGTTGGAGGGGCAGACCATTGTGATGATGCGGCCGAGGTGACTAACCAAGCCGAGGGTGTCAACGTTCCCCCCTCAGACTCTTAGGATATTTTTTATCACTGTGTAATTTAACTGTATTGTGGAACTTTTGTCTGTAATCCTTGAACATCTAATTTCTGAATATATACATATCAGCCTCTGATGAGGACCATCTTCACTTTCTTTCCATTGAATGTCATGTGATGTGATGTTTTTCATTCTCAGTTCCATTGTGCTGGTGTCTGTGAAAAATAAATTTGCAATGAGCTTTAACCTCTGAAGCCCTCTTTCTAAGCTTGTCTTTGCAATGGTCTTGTTTAAACTCAACCAATGGTCCTGAGCTCAGACCTTGTCACTAATGAATGGTGTTATGAAGGTCTGAGGTCATTATCTAAGAGGTTATCTTCATAATTAATTTCACCAAATTAATGATGTTAAGGGTCTGAGGTCATCTCATTATGGTGTCTGAGCTCAGACCTTGTCACCAAATTATGATGTTATAAAGGTCTGAGATCATCACCTAAGATGTTATCCTCATAATGAATCTCACCAAATTAATGATGTTAAGTGTCTGAGGTCATCTCATTATGGTGTCTGATCTCAGACCTTATCACCAAATTAATGATGTTATAAGGGTCTAAAGTCATCACCTAAGATGTTATGCCCATAATGAATTTCACCAAATTAATGATGTTAAGTGTCTGAGGTCATCTCATTATGGTGTCTGAGCTCAGACCTTGTCACCAAATTATGATGTTATAAGGGACTGAGGTCATCACCTAAGATGTTATCCCCATAATAAATCTCACCAATTAATGATGTTAAGGGTCTGAGGTCATCTCATTATGGTGTCTGCCCTCAGACCTCGTCACCACTGAATGGTGTTATGAGGGTCTGAGGTCATCACCTAAGGTGTTATCCTCATAATTAATCTCACCAAATTAATGATGTTAAAGGTCTGAGGTCATCTCATTATGGTGTCTGACCTCAGACCTCGTCACCACTGAATGGTGTTATGAGGGTTCGAGGTCATCACCTAAGATGTTATCCTCATAACTAATCTTCACCAAATTAATGATGTTAAGGGTCTGAGGTCATCTCATTATGGTGTCTGACCTCAGACCTCGTCACCACTGAATGGTGTTATGAGGGTCTGAGGTCATCACCTAAGATGATATCCCCATAATAAATCTCTGATCTAAGAATGTAACAAGAGCTGTCATGGGAACTGATCTTTATTAATAACCTCTTCATAATAAGATGGTACATTTACATAAAACTCTATGCAACATCATATGTAATATCTCTTTAGGTGATCAGCATTCCATGGGTTAGTGAAAGGTTCTCCTTCTAGGTTTTCTAGCCTGTAAGTGCCAGGCACAACCTCTTCTGTCACTTTGTAGGGGCCATGCCAGTTTGGGTGAAGCTTATTTGCTTTCTGTAGGGTCTTCTTCAGTACTAGGTCTCCTACTGCAATGGGTCTTGACTTCACCCTCTGGTTGTAGAATTTTGCTGCCCTCTGCTGGTAGGCTGCTTGTCTGACCTCTGCGTCCTCTCTTCTTTCTTCAATAAGATCTAGGTCTAGACTCCTCTCTTCTCCATTATTGTCAGGGTTGTAGGTCTGAATCCGATGAGGTGGGAGTCCTATTTCCGTTGGTATGACGGCCTCTGAGCCATGTGCCAGCATGAACGGGGTTTCTCCTGTTGGTGTCCTTGTCGTGGTTCTGTAGGCCCATAACACAGCGTAGACCTCTTCAGCCCATTTTCCCTTTGCATCCTCTAACCTCTTCTTGATCCCATCCAATATAGTTCTATTTGTGACCTCGGTCTGGACATTTGCCTGAGGTCGGCCAGGAGATGAGAAGAATTGCTTTATTCCTACTCTTAGGCAATACTTTTTTAAAGAGGAATTCTTGAACTGGGTCCCATTGTCCGAGATGAGAGTGTTTGGGAGGCCATATCTTCATATGATATTCCTCCAAATAAACTGGAAGGTCTTCTGCTCTGTGATTGTTATCATCGGCTCTGCCTCCACCCACTTTGAGAAGTAGTCAATGGCAACTATCAAGAATCTATAGTTGTTGACAGCTCTTGGCAAAGGTCCTACCAAGTCAATCCCCCATACCGCAAATGGCCATGGAGAAGAGATTGACGTCATAGGCTGATGGGGTTGATGAGGGATTGTGGCGAACCTTTGACATTTGTCGCATCTCTTCACATAGTCTGCAGCGTCCTTGGACAAGGTAGGCCACCAGTATCCCTGAGTGATGATCCTCTTGGCCAAGGGCCTTCGCCCTATGTGGCTAGATCAAGAACCCTCATGGACTTCCTGTAAGACTCTGGAAACTTCCGTGGGATGCACGCACCTGAGGAGAGGCAATAGAAATCCCTTTCTGTACAAGACGTCTCCTATCATCGAGAACTTGGCAGCTCTATATCTCAATTTTCTCCTCTCTAATTTGGACTCAGGCAGCTCTCCCTCTCTTAGGTATCTGACGAGCGGGTCGATCCATGAGTCTCCTAGGTTCACATTGTGACAAGGGTTACATACCTCTTCTTCCTCGATGGTTGCCTTTGCTAAGACCTCAATCGGAATGGTCCTTCTTACATATGTCTTCCTTACCGAAGCCAACCTTGCTAATGCATCAGCGTGGTTGTTACTTTATCGAGGCACTCTTTTCAGTTTTGCCTCTTCAAAATATTCCAGCATCTTTCTCACTCTCTCCAGGTACTTCGCCATTCTTTCATTTTTGGCCTCATAGACTCCCAGCACTTGATTGACAACTAACCTTGAGTCGTTGTGGAGTAGGAGTCGTCTTACGCGAAGAGTCTTTGCCAATAAGAGACCTGCTATCATGGCCTCATACTCGGACTCGTTGTTTGAGGCTTGGAAGTTGAATCTCAAGGTGTATTCAATGTTGGCACCATCTGAAGCCGAGAGTATTAGCCCCGCACCGCTTCCACTATCACAGGAAGAGCCATCAACGAAGAGACTCCAGACGTCTGTATCTGATGAGAAGATCCCTTCTGTCATAACTCCTTGCTTAAAGAGGTATCGATCCTCTTCGTTCTCTTTTATTCTGCTCCGGGTTTGGCCTGAGATGACCTCTTCCCGATCTCAGAAGATGCTTGGTGCCGTCTCTTCTAAATTTCTGAAGACCCTACGGTTTGTCTCTTCGCCGTCATCTAGGCCTTTCTCTGTCTCGACCCCTTCCCAGGTGAATTCTGCAACAAAGTCCGCGAGGGCCTGCCCTTTGATGGTTGTCCTAGGCTGGTAGGTAAGAACATATTCTCCTAGTTCGATGGCCCAGGTCATCAATCTCCCGGACTTCTCAGGTTTATGCAGGACCTGCCTTAGTGGGGAGTCAGTGAGGACTACCATGGAGTGAGTTTGGAAGTAAGGCTTCATTTTTCTTGAGGCATGTATTAGGGCATAAGCCAACTTTTTCATACGGTGATAATTTTGTTCAGACCCTTGAAGGGCCTTACTGTTGAAGTATACAGGCCTTTGGATCCCATCCTCTTCCCGTATGATGGCCGCGCTGATGGCTGATTCAGAGACTGCCAGATACACAAATAATTTGTCTCCTGCGATGGGTCGAGACAGCAATAAGGGAGACCCTAAGTAGGAATTGAGTTGGTTGAAGGCTTTTTCACACTCTTCGTCCCATTGGAAGGCCTTTCTTAGAACTTTAAAGAATGGAAGACACTTGTCCGTTGCCCTAAAAACAAACCTATTAGGGGCAGCCACTCTTCTCGTGAGTCTTTGGACATCCTTGATACTCCTAGGAGTCTTCATGTCGAGTAATGCCTTGATTTTCTCAGGGTTCGCTTCAATTCCCCTATGGTTAACAATGAATCCCAGGAACTTCCCGGCTCTTACTCCGAAGACACATTTCGCTGGGTTGAGTTTCATCTTGTATGAGTCCATCACATCGAAGGTCTTCTCAAGGTCTGCTACATGAGTGCAAGCTTTCAAGCTTTTTATCAGCATATCATCTACATACACTTCCATGGTCTTCCCTATTTGCTCTTCGAACATCTTATTGACAAGACGTTAGTATGTTGCCCCTGTATTTTTCAGACCGAAGGGCATCACTTTGTAGCAGTACGTTCCTTTGTCGATAATGAAAGCTGTCTTCTCTGAGTCTTCGGCATCCATAAAGATTTGGTTATAACCTGAATATGCATCCATGAAGCTCATGAGCTCATGTCCTGCTGTAGCATCCACCATCTGATCTATCCGAGGTAGGGGGTAGCTGTCTTTTGGGCAAGATCTATTTAAGTCAGTGAAATCGACACACATTCTCCACTTCCCATTTGCCTTGGGCACGATGACCGCATTTGATAGCCACTCCGAATAGGTAACTTCTCTTATAAACTTAGCCTCTTCTAAATTTTTCACCTCTTCACGGATAACGTTGTATTTTTCCCTGGAGTAGACTCTTCGTTTATGCTTGATAGGCCTAGCATCTTTGGCTACGTTGAGCTTGTGACTCGTCACTTCAGGATTGATGCCAGGCATGTCTGCGTGACTCCATGCGAAGACACTTTGCCTCTTCCTGAGAAAGTTTATCAGCTCTTCCTTGATTTCCGGATTAAGGGCTTTGCTGACCTGGATGGTTTTTTCCGACTCGTCCTCATCGAGGACGATGGATTCTACCTCTTCCGCGGCCTCTCCCTTTTTTAATTTTGTTTCATCTCTTGGATCAAGAGTATCAATGCTATAAGTGGTGGTGGCCCTCTTATGGGCTTCTCTCTCTTCGGCCGAGTTGAAGTAACATTCTCGCGCTGTGGTCTGGTCACCTTGCACTTCCCTTACTCCATAAGGAGTCGGGAATTTTAGCATCTGATGGACCGTTGACGGCACAGCCTCCTAAGGGCCACCCTCCCTATGATGAGGTTATAAGCCGAGAAGACACTCTCGTCCATCACGAAGAAATTAATCCTCCTGGTCAACCTCTTAGGCCATTCGTCACCCATCCGTACGTCCATCTCATACATGCCCAAGGGGTGAACCTTTTCACCACTGAAGCCTATCAGGGGGTGGTGATAGGGGACCAGTCTTGCTCTACTAAGGCCTAAGCTCTTGAAGCAAGGCCAAAACATCACATCTTCTGAGCTCCCTCCATCCACGAGGATCCTCTGCACCTCATATCCATGCACCCTTGTCGTTATGACCAAGGGGTCATCATGGGGGGCTAAGATACCTCTGAAGTCAAGTCTGGAGAACCCCACTACGAGGGTGTTCATGTCTACTTTCTTCCTCTTATGTACTGTATCAGAAGACGTTAGATTCACAACTTCAAGCTTGGCCACTGATTTGGCCTCGGCTACATGAGCCTTCCTAAGTTCCTATCAGCTACTTCAGATCCACCACCTGTAAATCCTCCGCATATTGTGCTAACACCGAAAGAGATCATACCAACCCTCTTCACCGGGGTGTTGTCATCCTTTGGTGGAAGATCCGGATCATCTTAACCATCACCTTCTGAATAGTCGTCTCTTCGGGCCGGGACGTTGTCACGGCATCTGTCATTCCTCCTTTTCTTAGTGTCATCTCTTCCACTCTTAGGAGCCTTACCGTATACATACTTTCTCAATTTCCCATATTTTAACATCTTCTCAATCTCATCCTTCAAAGCGAAGCATCTATCTGTGACGTGACCATGGTCTTGGTGGAACTCACACCATAAGTTTTTGTTCCTCTTATGTGGTGGGGCTTTCAGCTTCTCTGGCCATCTCAGAACCCTGTCACTCTTAATCTCATTGAGGATGTGCTCACAGCTCACGGTCAGAGGAGTATAGTGAGCGAACTTGTCATCACCCGCTCTCTTCTTCCCACCTTTCTTGCTTTGGGACTTTCCACTGCCACCGCGGTTCTCATCCTCATACTTGGCGGCCATTGCCTCTTCCGCATTCATTACTTTCCCTGCGGTTGCCAGCAGCTCCGCCATAGACCTAGGGGGCTCTTCTGCCAGTTTTCACAATAGCTTCCCCTTCTGGAGACCTCCTATAAGGGCGGTCATGGCTATGTTCTCTTCATAATCTTCGACCTCCAGCTTTTCTTTGTTGAATCTTGCTATGTAGTCTCTTAGGCTCTCACCCTTGGCCTGCTTGACATACAGCAGGTGGGTAGTCTTCTTTTGAGGCCTCACCCCAAAGCAGAAGTTGTGGATGAATCGATCAGCCAAGCCTTTGAAGTTCTCAATTGAGTTCTTCGGAAGGGAGGTGAACCAACTGTGTGCAGCCCTAGTTAAGGTCCCAGAGAAGGCTCTACACTTCATCTCGTCGGGTATCGAGTAGATGTCTGCTACCGATTGATACATCTCGATATGATGCACAGGGTTAGTGCTGCCATCATACTTGGGAGACACCGTAGGACGTTTGAACTTAGCTGGGGTAGGGAATCCCACTATCCTAGCCACAAATGGGGAGCCCTCTGAGTAACCCCTTTGCAATGGGTCCCTGCTTTTATTGAGGTCTCCTATCTTCTCCTTAAGGCGTTGGATAGAATCATTCCATGGTCTTCGGCCATCGACTTGGCCGAGGTTATCCTCTGCCACCTCCCTGGGATGGACCGAGGGTTCCCCTGCCATGACACGTTGGCTGTTAACCTCTTCCTGTTCCCTGCCTCTTCTTTCACAGTGTCGGCCTGGGTCTGGCCGACCCTGCCTGTTCCCTCTCTGAGAGCCTGCTGCGCTCCTTGATCTCGACAGTCTCTGTCTTAGGTCATTTATCGGGATCAGTCTCTCGAAGGCTGACCCTCTGCTCAACCTATAAAAGGCCGACCCTCTTTGTTGGGCCTCTTCACTTCTTCGGCCGACACAACCTTGACTCTGCCTAAGAGGCCGTACTGTGTTATTCGACACCTCATACGGCTCCCAGCAGTCTTCCGGGGCTTCTTCCGCCTCTAGATCATCATACCTGTCCTCTAGGCAAGGGTTTCCTTGCCTCCCCAGGCGCAAGCGCCTAGGGTCAGCAACGTCCCTTCTCCGCGGGGGTGCAGGTTGGTCCTTCATTGGTGGCTGGGGTGGACCCCTGGCGTCAGGATGAGGCTGAATTTCCGCCGGAGTGATCATGTCCGGTGAGACTCCAGGTGGCCTCATCATAGTTTGGCTGAGCTGTGCAAGTTTCTCCTGCATGGCTGCTTGTGTTGCAGCTAAAGATCTCAAGGCTGCAGCTACCTCCGCTATTTCGGACTGGGGGGCGCCTGACTGGAACTAGGCCCTCCACTCCCGGACGGCCAAAGAGGCGGTGGTAAGTCTGGTGCCATATGTTAACACTATAGAGCTTGAGTAGCAGATGAGGTGCTGAGTTGGAATCCCATTCTAACTAAGGATTCTTGTGGTTCCGGAGGATCCAGCTACAGGAGAACCAGGAACGGAGAGCTTTCCCCCCTTTTCCGCCGACTCTTTGGTCTTAAGAACATGCATTTTTTGTGCATTGGGCTCTTTCATTAACTGATATAAATATCAGTTAGTCCGCCATATTTTTTTTGACATAAAAATAAAGAGATGGCTCCATGTGCTCTGAGTCATTATTTGGATTCAGATCCAGGAACACTACCAAAGTGTTTCAAAGGGGGCGTGGAGGTAGAAGGCCCACGGGTCATGAACTTCTTTTCCCGGAGAAGAAGCAATGACGGTATCCGGGGAATAAGCATCGGCTAACTCTGTGCCAGCAGCCGCGGTAATACAGTGCTTCACAGGACCTCTTTCAATGGTGAAACAGCTCCACGCTAGGGGGAGGCCTGGTTCACCACCAGAGTCTCCAGTGAGGTTAAGCAGAAAAAGAGGAAGAGATAGCTTCTCGTTCCCACAAACGGCGCCAAAATGATGATGTTGGAATTAGCACCACCAGATAAGGTGTTTTCAAGCTCAATCTAAGAACAACAATGGCAGCATAGTAATATAAAAAGGTAAGAGAATGAGATGAGGAGAAGGGGAGAGTACTCCAGGATATAAGTGGTTCAGCCCAAATTGGCCTACGTCCACTGTGTGTGTGTGAATAATCTCACTGCAATAAGGCACTAATGGCCTTGGATACAATCTCTCAAGCTTTCTCTCTCTACTGTGTATCTAGACAGAGTTTTAGCTAGGGTTGAATATCTGGGATCCCTTTGCAAGGTAGAGGATGACCTCTATATATAGTACCTAGGGGGTGTAATGTACCCTCCATGCATGCAATGAGCATGTGTGTGGTTACCTCACCAATATGGGAGTGCCATCTGTCACTGTCACATGTAAAGAATGATGATGCAATATTCTCCCCACGTGTGGGGAATAATCTTGTTATAACTGATTTGTGTCCACGTGTCCTTATCTAAATGTCAACAGGTGCTCGGCTATTGCGTCTGGGGTATGACCTCGGCCTTGGTGAGGCCGAGGTTGGTGAGTCTTGATACATGTTCAGTCTGAGGATTCCATGGATGTCTCGGCCTAATCCTGGCCGAGACAATGGGCAAGGTCGACCTGAGATGAGGTTGAACTGGTGGCTTGATGAGGTTGCTGGTGGCTTCCTGCGAGCTCGGCCTTCGTCCGGCCGAGGTTGCCATTCCAAGGTATGCGAGAATGCTGCCGGTCCTTGTGACGTCCCTTAGAGAGGCTGGTGGTAGTGTCGGCCTGAGCCGACCTTGATATGGCCGAGGGGTGATATCGTGTATCCAAGACATGCCCAGTGTCGGCCATAATATCGGCCGAGGTTGGTGTCTCTAGGCCGAGGTTACACTTGGGCATATCACTTAGATTTTCTTCATGTTCATCACCACAATTAATTTGATTTCATCTACTCTACATGTGTGGATCAACCCTACATGCAAATCGTACCCAAATTATGTGTTCTAATCATCTATACTTCAAGAACATCATTTAAATCACATTTTAGCACCCTATTCTACATGGGTATTATAACTTCAAAAGAAATTGCAAATAAACACTTGCCTCTTTATGAATGATGATTTGAATTCATGAATTGATGATGAATTGGTTTGTATTCCCCTCCAATCCACTCTCCAATGATGATGATGGTGCAAGAACAAACTTGAATCGTTCAAGAATTCTCTCTTAAGCTTCAAAAATGTCTTCTCCTTCTTCTCTAATGACCTCTCTTTGTTTTATATATTTCTAACCCTAGCCTCTCTTAACTATATGCTGATAAAGGCTTTGGAAATTCGCAGGTCTCTTAACCCTAGGTTACCAAATGACTAAAATGCCCTCATACGGTGCCGGTTTAATCTAAAATTGCACCGGGACCCAAACAATTCCCCCGGGTATACTGCTCCTACTACTTTGACTCTTTAGGAATCATTTATGACCTCGAAATAATCATCCGAGTCATTTTAAATAAATATCCTATCTCGACCTCAAACTAGTCTACACGCGACTTTCGATTGAGATAAAATCCAATTACGCCAATATCACTCGCAATGACGTGAAATAATTTTCATAAATTATATACTATTCACTTAGTAAATTTAGCATATAATATTAATCATGATTTCTCTCTCTCGATTAATACTTAATAAACACACTATTATTTAATTCAATTAAATTACGTCACTCGTGTAATTTAAAATAAAATGAATTAATTATCAAATTAATTAAATTCCAAATACGTAAAAATACGGAGTATTAGATACTTCCCTCTTACAATAGAATTTTGTCCTCGAAATTAGGACGTACCTGTGGTGAATAGCTCTGGATACTGTTCTCGCATGTCATCCTCCTGCTCCCATGTAGACTCATCAACATAGTGGTGTCCCCACTGAACTCTGACTAATAGTATCACTTTAGATCACAACTTACGCTCACTACGATCTAGAATAGCCATGGGTCTCTCCTCATATGAGACGTCTGGCTATAAATTGATCTCCTCGAGTGGAACGTGCAAAAAATCCCTCTCGCTCCTCCAATACTTCTTCAACAATGCCACATGGAACACGTCATATATACGTTGTAGATGCTTTGGTAAACTGAGTCTATATGCTACTGATCTCACGCTCTCAATAATAGGGAAGGGTCCCACATACCTCGGCGCTAACTTACCCTTTTTATCGAACCTCATAACCCCCTTCATGGGAGACACCCGTATCAACACCTGGTCTCTAACCTCTAACTCAACATGTCTCCGGTCTGTATTGGCATAACTCTTCTGCTTATCCTGATCTATTTGAATACGCCCTTGAATCAGCTCGATCTTGGCAGTAGTCTCCTGTATCATCTCTAGCCCCGATAATTTGTGTCCCCCGCCTCTAACCAGTAAGCGAGCGAATGACACGATCTACCATAAAGTGCCTCAAATGGTTCCATGATGATTGTGAACTAGTAAGAGTTGTTATACGCAAACTCTACAAATGGAAGATATCACTCCTAACCTCCTTCGAAATCCAGAATGCACATCCTCAACATGTCCTCCAGCATCTGATTAAGCCTCTCAATCTGTCCATCTTTTTGCGCATGGTATGCGGTACTCAACCACAAGTTTATGCCCATAGTCTACTGAAAGATTTACCAAAAGTGGGACACAAAGATCTTGTATCTATCAGACACGATGTTAATCGGTACCCATGCAGTTTAACTATCTTCGCAATGAATAGCTGCTCATACTGCATCATCTCAAAATTAGTGTTAACTAGCAAGAAATGGGCCACCCTGCTCATACTGCATCGTCTCACAAGTAGCAGTTGTCTTCTTCGTTGTGTTTCTGCGTTTTTCACTATTTTTACCAATTTAAATTCTCATGTAAGGCTTCCAAACTCCCAACTAACATTACTAATTATCATTCATATGTATTGGGATTATTCTTAACGTTCTAAACACATTAAATCTTCACTAAATTCAGTTAAGAACTAATCAAACCCATTAATCATCAAAAATCCTAGTCTTGGTGTTCTTCCCACATATTCATCCACAAACTCAAATTTTCTTCTTGAATATTATTGAACTGATATGAGTAAAGGATATTACAAGAGAGGAGAAGAGAAATATTACAACTTATGACTGATGATTTCAACTGAGAGGAAGCTCTCCTATTTATCACCTACGGACTTCATCCGTTATGTATTCTAATTCAGAAAGAAAAGAGAAACAAACAAAAGAGATAATACAATCTGACAGCATCTTTCATTTTTTCAAAAAGTGCACAGTAATATTAAAGTAAATAGTAGTTGCACAGTAAATGTGCATAGTAATGTGATTTGGACATTTTTGTTTTAAACGCCAAACGTCATTGCATGCGTCAGTTGGTTACTGTCCTTATGCAATCCTTATGCAATCCCCACTTCGTGTGCTAGATGATTTGCAGTCGTTCATGTGGGTTCATCTTCTTCATACATTTGTCATGCATCAAATGCATTGGCAATGTTGGCCTCAGCAACAGAGTCGAAGGACATGTTGTCGTTAGGGCTGTGGTTTGGAGGTCCATGTAATTGGGCTTGTTCATATTCCTCCGCATGGCTTAATTGTTCAAAGGGAACATCCAAATTATTTTTGTTTTTCAAATTATTTAGAAACTCCCTTACCGCCGCTCGTTGTTCAAGCGAGGTGGTGTAATTTATCGGTAACAAATAATCGTCTGCCATCAGTTACCATGAATTTTAATGTTGATTCCCGACAAAA
Source organism: Sambucus nigra (assembly GCA_949130495.1). NCBI lineage: Eukaryota > Viridiplantae > Streptophyta > Magnoliopsida > Dipsacales > Adoxaceae > Sambucus > Sambucus nigra. The sequence continues at coordinate 378,680,380 of OX422218.1, read as the reverse complement.
ATATTCTGCATAGTTTGAAGTATTGATCAGGTTTTGTGACCAATATCTCGTTGTGTCCAACTGGTCCAACGGTACATTAAGTGCAAATTCCCAATTTTGTTCAATCTCGTCCCATTCATAGTCCTCAGTACCTCTAAGGTACCAGATCTGGTAGGGTTGATAGAAAATTTCTCTTGATCGCCAACCAATTGTGCTTGTGATATGAAATGACAGATAGCGAGTATATTTGTACTTGCTTTTTGTCAATACATGATAGATCATGGTTTTGATCATCATAGGTAAAAATTCAAAATGATTGAAACAAGCTACACTGGAGAAGATTAGTTTGTTTACTAACCCCCATTCAATTGTTTCAATATCCCAAGGTGGATATCCCTCTTCAGTAATGAAATGCAGTTTTGGCATGTCATCACTATAATTTAAACTGGAGTAAAAATGTTGGAGTAAAAGACTTTTTATCTTTTGCTCATGGTCCTCAATTTTTGGTAAAATTTTGATTTGGAATAGAGGACGTGGGAGAATTATCTTTGCTTTTTCAAATAGACAAATTCTCCTGATGGTATTGAAGATCTTGTCAGAAAAATCATTTTCCAGTAATTCAGAAAATTCCAGAAAAGTATCAATTTTTTCTAAAGGAAAATCTTCATTTTCATAGTTTAAGCTTTTTATGAGTTTGAGGCTCAGACTTTTGAATTTATCCAAAGTTGCTGTTTGTTCAGCAATTTTGTTAGCAAGGATACTCATATTTTTTCTAAAATCTTTTCTTTTATCTCGGAGATGAGATTTCCGTGCTTCATTTAATGGTGTATACAACTCGCAGGGAATTCCTGGGTTGTGAAAGTCATGGGTTTCAGTATCAAGGAGGCTTTCCTTGGTCTGTAGTTTGGAGAACTGGTAAATCATATTAGGAGGTCCTAACTGTTTCATCCAATTTTCCCATGCTGTGATGGCTTCTGGCATAGTATTAAATTTTTGGTGACACGCACCAGGGTATTTGTTTACTTGCATAAAACATTGATTCCAGTTGTCATAGAAGCCTGGATTTCTTCCACTGAATACAACATAAACATGATTTTGTTGAGGTTGTGTAGATGATGATGCTTGGGTTTTTGCCTTTTTAGCAATAGTTACCCAATCTCCTTGTGCTTCCCCTGGGTGCTTATCTCCCATCCTGAAAATAGTAATTCCACTTGTTTAGTGGGTGTTAATTTAAAATATGCAACATACTCCACTTGTTTAATGGGTTTCTAAAAACTCTACTTGGTTAGTAGGTTTTTCTTCATAGTTCCTGCTAAGATAATCTGCAAGAAAATTATTAGTACCATTTAAATGTTCAACTTCAAATATATAGACATCGATTTGGTTGAACCATTTAAGTCTTCTTCATTCTAAAATATTTCTTTTATTTATGAGGAAGTCTTTGACAGCTTTATTATCTGTTCTGACAATAAAGTCTTCAGGTGCTAAGAAAATATGAAATTTTTTAATAGCAAGCTTAATTGCTAATATTTCCTTTTCAAAAATAATATAATTCAGTTCATTTGGTTTAAATTTTCCTGAATTATATCCACATATCAATTCATGTTTTTGAATTGTTTTTGGGATAGTGGTTTTCTTACCACGAATACCAAAAGTATTGGAAGGATTGTTTTCATTCCAATATTCTCCAGGAATTGCTTTGAGAACACATCCCCAGCAATTGTCCGAAGCATCAGTTTCCAATATTAATTTATCTCCTATTTTAGGAAAATAGACTTTTCGGCAATTATTAATAATTTCTTGTTTAATTGTTTTAACAACAAGGGTATCATTATCACTCCATGTAAAAACTTCATTCTTTTTGAGTTTTTCAAGAAGTGGTAATTCTTTTTGAGATAATCCTTTTATGAAATTTCTTCCATAATTAAGGATCCCTAGGAAACTTTGTAATTGTTTTTTATCCAAAATTTCCTCATTAAAATCTCTTATTTTAGAGATGATATGATCTTGTAATTGTAGGCCATCCTGGTTTAGGATTATGCCAAGAAAATTAATTTCTGTTTTTTCAACATCAATTTTCTTAGGTGATAAAACGATTCCATGTCTTTGGAATTTTTCACAGATAATTTTCAGATGATATCTATGTTCTTCTATGGTTTTGGAAAAACTAAGGATGTCATCTATATAGACAACACAAAAATCCTTAAGGTCTTTAAAGATTTTTTCCATCCATCTTTGATATACCTGAGGAGCTGTGTTTAGTCCAAAAGGCATAACATTCCATTGATAATGTCCTCTAGGGGTACTAAAGGCTGTCAATGGCTTGGATTCTTCAGTTAGTTTTAACTGCCAAAATCCAGATTTACAATCGAATTTGCTAAAGAACTTTTTTCCTTTAGTTTGGTTGATTAATAAATCTTTTCTTGGAATAAAATAACCATCAAATTCTAATTGTTCATTTAGTCTTTTATAATTTATAACCATTCTAGCTTTTCCTCTTATGACTTCATTGTGTTTTCTTACCATGAAGGCAGGGCTAGAGTGTGGACTTATTGTTTCTTCAATAAGGTTTATATCCAATAATTCTTTGATTTGTTTATCAAATTCATCTATATCATTTCTGGTATAGATCATTGGTTTTACTCTTATAATGACATTGGGATCTCTTAGTCTGAGATTACAATACCTTGGACTTTTATTCCATAATTTTAGTGGGTTTTCACTAAAATTATCATTTAATATAGTATAAAGCCAATGAGTTTCTTCAAGGGCTTTGATAAAAGGAGTTATATCCCCTTTCTTAGTAGGACGAAAATCTCTTTCGCACTTATATTTATGTTGTTGTAGTAAAGGGATTTTTACTACATCTTTGTTGAGGGTTAGATTTATAGTTCCCTCATCAATACTTATAGGCAAATATTCTGAGATAAAATTGTTGCCTAATATAAAATCTCCATGCATTTCTGGAAAGCATAAGATTTTTGGAATAATGAATTTCTTTTCGTTAAACCATATAGCCACTTTTTTGGCTTTTAAATCAATGAAATTCTGTGTCCCATTGATGCCTGTTACAGCAATAGGGTTTTTCATTTTTATCCATTTTTCAGGAGGTAAAGCATTAGGTCTACAGGAACATATAGTTGCTCCTGTATCAATTAATGTTCAAAGACTATATGGTTTATAGCCTGCAAAATTGAAGTAACCTAATACATAAGTATATCTTCTCTTTCCATGGCTTGGTGAGAAGATTATTTCTTCTTTTCCTAATTGGAAATGATAAATTTGACTGGATTTTATATTATCTTCTTTTAGATAATTTGTTCCAGGTAATATTGGTACTTGTATATTTTTCATAGCAATAGGAGGTTTACTATTACTACTTTCGCCTTTTAAAAGGTTTTTTCCCTTTAATTTTTCCCAATCATTGTCAGGAAAATTCTTTTGCCAATTTTCTGAATGTTTATTTTTAAAATAGACATTATTACCAGATACCTGTAATTCAACGCTGTTTTGTTGTTTTTCAGGAGGTGGTTCTGTTATTTGGGGTAGTATCCATTGTCTTGGTACTTCCAAATCTCTCCAGTTGATTAATCTGGGCTGTATTGCCGAATCAAATGGTCGAGGTTCAAATATTTCTATAATATTTCTATCCACATTTTGTGTATTAGTATGTGGTAGAGTTGTCAATTCATGAATTGTTTTCCAATGTATTGACATGTTTCGTGAGGTATCTTTCATTCCTATTCCTTTGGTTTGGATTTTTATAATGACAGATTCCTCAATATTTGGATCATCAATAGATATGAAGAAATTTGGTTTTATATTAAACCAAATAACTCCATTTACTAAATTGGATTGTACTCCTCCAATTATGGCATTCATAGGATTACTGAATCTTTTGTCTAAGACCAGTATAGCTACGGGTGTATCCATACCTTGTCTAAACAGGGCAGTAATACAGATTTGAATAAACCCGATGTGTATATATTTAATATTTGGGTGTTTCTTCTTCCATCTTTTGATCTTTTTTAAATCAAAAAGTTTAATATCTGCTGTTTCATCATCTGTTGAGCCAGCAGTAGTATTACCATTAAATTGTTCAAATATTCTTGTTGAGAATAATTTGAATTTTGATAATTTATAGACATCTTCCTTTTTTATAAGTTGCCTTTGATTATCAATTTCTTATAGTTGTTCGTTGGTAAAAGTGATTTCTTCTCCAACTATTTCACGAAGGACTATTGTTTGTAGCTCATCTTCGCTACTACCTCGTACTTCTGCAGTATTATACATAAATACGAATTCTTCATCGGATGTTTCCGAATCAGATTCAATCTCATATAAAATTTCATAATTAGAAATATCAGAATCAGATAAATCTTCTCCATAGAATATTTCTAATTCTTGTTCTTCAAGAAATTTTATCATTTTATTTGCACTTTTTCCTTTTTTAGGACAATCAGGTGCATAATGGCCTTCTTTGTTGCAAATGTAACAACGACACTTCTTTTTTAGAGGTGGTTTTTTAGAAGGTTTCTTTTTTCTAATATATTTTTTATTCTTTGAAAAAGATGTTTTCTTTTTCCAAGGTTTCCATTTAAATTTTCTCTTTCGAGAATATTTAGAATATTTGGAATTTCTAGGAGGTGGATTACATCCTATTTTCCAGTTTTCTTTTAAATTTTTATCACAACATTTATAACCAGCTTTAGAATTTGTGATTTGATTTTTAACTTGTTTCTTGGCTTTTATTTCAATGCAGTGGTCAGATATTTTTCTCAATACCCAATTTATGCGAAAACCAAGATTGTCATCTTTTTCGTCCTTTCCGATAGTTTTTAACCAGCCAGGATAAGATTTTAAAGTTATTTCATCCCATGGGTTTGGGAGTTTATGAAAGAATTGATCCATCCAGTGTTTGGTCTCTCAATGTTTTAGTTTGAAATAATATTTTTTGTATAGTTCAACAAATTCTTCAAATTGAAAAATGTTACATAATTCTAGTTTAGATAAGATGTAACACGCATCCTCTTGGAGTCTGGGTTCTCCAGTATATCCAATCAGATTTTCTTTAATTATTTCAACAAATCCTTTTAATATTTCATCAAAAGATTTGAAGGTTTGTAGGAGTTCAGTTTTTTGCTGAATTCCTATTTCTGAGCTTTCCCATTGTTGCAACCACTGTAAAACATCACCTTGGAGTGTTGCAGCAAGGTAGTCTAAAAAATTTTCTTTAGACCATGTACTCTTATAATTAGTAATGAGTATAGACATGGATTGTGCCCACTCATTAATAGTTTGTTCTTGATCTTTAAAAGGTATATGCCTTAGATCAAGATAAATACCATGTTGAGATATATTTTGTTTATTCAAATTATCTCTTCTTAGGAAAAAAGGGTTTGGTTCATCCTCATTTTTAGTATTACTTGTAGAAGCATTGCCTGTTTTAACAAAATCTTCTTTTTCATTTTTATATGCAGGGGTTTGCATATAATCTTCGAAAGCTTCCCAATTTTGGAATTCATGAAGTGGGTCTTCAGCCTTCCTTTTTCCATCAATTGTATTTACTACATGTGGTGGAATTTCTTCTTCATCAGATGAATATTGGTTTAATTCATACTGATAGTATTGTAATAATTTTTCATTTTCCAAATACGTGGTTTGTATTTGTTCAATGAGTTTATTGCGTTCTGAAACAGTTAATATTGGATCTTTGTATAGATGTTTCCAATAATCTAATATTTCACGAACGTTTATATATTCGGTGTAATTAAATTCTTCTGTTTGAAGAGCTTTAATTTCCTCCGAACCATAATATAACCTAGGAATTTTGTTATCCCCTGGGCGCTTCAGTCTTGTTTGGGGGTGCTTCTCATCACCCATTTTTCTGCAGCCCCTCATTTTCATCGATCTTATCTTTAGGGTGAGATCGGATCGGTCTGGCTGAAAACGTTAAACTTAGTGCTACCGGGAGGCAGCCCGTCGTTCATTGTTTCTGAGTATGAGTCTTATCATATTTGGGGGTGGTGTTTCACACCACCTAATGCTTTTCACATGCTTTATAGACTTGTCCATTTTTGTATCGCATTTGCTCTTCAGGTTCTATCTTTGCTCCAGAGTGCGGTACATTTCACTAGTGGTTCATTATGGTAATATCTTTCCTCCATAGTGCTTTTCATTTTTATATATAGTTTTAAACATCGAGGACGCTGTTCTCTTTTGTTTGGGGGTGGAAAATTTATCAAAATCGTACCTCTTTTGAAAATTTTCAGAAACAAGTGATTTTAAACTTTTTGTGCAGTTAAAAATTAAATTTTTATGATATGGTTTGTCTATAATCCCTCTTTTAGAAATCTCGGAATATCCGTGTTTGACCCAAAAATTGCGCTTTTTACAATAAATTAATTAATACCTCTTAAAAGCGTATTTGCACTATGAATTCCTAAACTCGGCAAATTTTGCACTATCACGTTTACAATCAAAAGTTGAAGAGTAAATATATTCTCAAGAAAGCCTTAAAGGATCACTAGTGGCGACTTAAAACCGTGAGATTTGAGCTTTTCACCTTTTTAAGGGTTTTTACGTATCTCCGAGTCACAAGTTGACTCAACTTTCTTTGGGTACTACATTTAGTCGTTGCATGGTCTCATAATTTTTTTCAAATTTGGCTTAATCACTGAGAATGACATCATTTTCGAGTTGTAAGAAACATGTGTCTTGTAGTTTGTCCCGAGCACTAAACCGATTTTTTCATACACATACCATTTTCCCTATCACATTATCATTCACCCATTATCATTTTCCTTATTACCCTTATCCATATGTCCCAAACACCATCCATTATTGCCATAATTTTTTAGAAAAAGAGTGTTTAAATTATCAATGTAAATTGTCTTCAATTTCGTTATGAAAAGAAAAATGCATCGCAAAAAAATAAAATAAAAAAATGAGCAAAGAAAAAAAATAGAAAAGAAGAAAAATAAAGATACGATCATAAGTTCAAAAGATGAAGACAATAGTCAGTCAAAGTGTGTCACTCTTCTCAAAACACCCCATCATTCATCTTCTTCATTTCATTATCCCTACATACCTTTCATAAATCATATTTTTCACCCTTGGTAAGGTGTTCGGGCGAACGAAAAGATTATATGGTGAATAACTTGACATTCTCAACATAGTGGTTAGCATTCCTTCATGAGATCAGATTTTTTTCATGTATCCGTCATTTTCAATAAAGTGTGTGAGACGTTTGAACTTGCTTATATTTACTCACCTCCTCACACACTAGAGAGATACATTTACCCAATTCTCAGAGAGTTCGATTCAGAGAGATATATCCAGTGAGAATTGAAGTCAAAGCGTCGATTCTATAAAGGCAATCTTAGAATTACTCTAATGATACTTAAGATTGTTTCCCACTACACATGTTGAGTTTTAGGAAGGATTACACTTTTGGTATTAAGTAATTTATATCTTATTTTGATAATTGAATACGGTGTTCCTTGATATCCTTTTAAGTTGGGTTGTATAGCATTTCACCGTCAAATCAGAAACTGCATAGATTTGTAACACCCCGCCTAATTAAATACCGGGTGGCCAGTCCCATACCAAATTAAAACAGAATATACAGTTGGCTCATTCTTAGCATCACTGTCGAAAACATTTACAACTCACCCAATACTCAAACAAGCTGGTGTTAAAAACATTCCAATTTAAATTTCAACAAAACCTTTTTCCATTTTTAAGAATAACACCACACATTTATTTAACAACACTGATAACACAATAAGTATCACAAAAATAATTTAAATGCAACTGGAATAAACATTCCCAAGTAATATAAATCCTTTACAATAATCCCAACAATGTTAAATGTATTAAAAATCAGAATACAACAATATTTTACTCCAACAGAAAATGATAACTGAATCCTTTTGGGCGACATGCCCTAACTAAGAATACTGTGAATCAAAAAGATGATAAGCGTCTAAGAAAAACTTCCATAGCTCCATAGCTCGTCAAAATCAACTAAGGTTGGCGTCCCTGTTGCTGGACACCTGATATAGAGATACAATAGAAGAGAAAATATGCAAGGAAACGGGTCAGAGCCCGAATGTGTAGAGTATTTTTAAAACAGCAAGTATTTAACAAGTGCAATAAAGCATTTATTATGTACATGTTAGATCCAACTCTCACTTGCAATTCTCACCTCTCAACTAGAGTGCACACTTAACGTTTCCTATTAACCTCCTAGTTAATGGTTCCACTTTTCTAATCTCCATATTATAATTCCATTCCCATATCATAATCCCCGTATGTCCCATACCATGCGTCACATTATTATCCATTTATATTTCTCCTTTATGATTTAGTTTCTCATTAACATGAATCATTACTCATTACTTCTTATTAATATGAATCGTTACTCGTTAATATGAGTTAAGCTTTTCAATTCTAAAAGCATAAACATTTATTAACTAAATTCCATTAACATATTTTATTCACCGTTATCTACAATTATCACCGTAGATAGATCTAACCACAATATATCCATTTAATCATTTAATTCATTATATATATATATATATATATATATATATATATATATATGTATGTATATATATATATATAATACGGCACCCCGAGTCACCGCTGTGGTGCAATGCATTACTCTGCTATCATGTCCCATCATCGCAGGTCGCCGAATAGGGAACTAAAGGTTCGGTAAGATTCCACGAACCACAAACAACAACAAACAAATTGGAGGCGAACATAGTTCTCGTATCCATGGGTCACGCACATACCTACTCACCCACAGTCAGCGGACTTATCAACTCCCCGATAAGTCTTTCATAGACCTATGTTCTCGAGCGACAATTCAAAGATCCCATGGATTCATCAGGATATGACTGCCCTCACGCGTAACCCTCCCACCGATAGCAAGTAAGCTAGGTATGTCATACACATAAATCATTAATCAATCAAATAGGTATTATCATACCTATAATATAATATCAATAAGGTAATTATCATTTCCCTGAGATATTTCCCATACATAGTATTATATCTCTTTTAAATTCCACGTATTTAATATAACATATTTAATTATCCCCGCATCTTATGACATCCCTCCACTCCCGACGTTGTTAAGGTTCATGCGCGCAGTGTCTCGCAAAGCGAAATCCAAACAAGGAACCCCTCCAATACACTACTACTTAACTTTGTCGATCGAGGAGGTCCGAAAACTTCAACTATGCGATCGGGATAACCTCATACCCTCTTTCAACCAAATGAGTTCTAAACTCCCATCTCACAAGATTCAAATAGGATTTCCCTCCTCTTATATTCAGTAAGAAGTCATTAATTTCCTACTGGTCCATAACCTTTATTTCTCCCGAACTACTACGAATTTAATTCTCCTTTTAATTACGGTTAAAATCGATAGTTTCAAATCTCTTATAAACACGTATTTTTTTCACTTAGGATTAAACCCTCTTGTAAACTTAAGGATACCCAGGTATTATATAAAATCACCCCTACTGGTCCTATCTTAAATCCTCATACATCACCATTTGGAAATTAACAAACGAATCTAGAAACCGAAATTCCATTCGATATAATTTTCATCATTTAAATCATTTGAATCTAAATCCAATTAATTCAAATCTTAACATGGGTTTACTGATATTTTCCAAGTCCCAAAATATTCAAATAATAATCACCAAAGATCCATAAAAGTTTCGGGATAAGAATCAACATTTAAAAAGAAACAACTTTTCTTAATCAGGGGAGGTCGATCGATCGAAGGTAGGGGTCGATCGATCGATCCCTCATGTCCAGGCCTGATTTTCTGCATTTTTTGCAACTACGGGTTTAACAACTTTTGATCATTTAAACCTTCATCTAAACTTCCCAAATGACTTATAAACTTCACTACATGATATATCAACATATATGAACGATTTCCAATACTCTAAACATCCTAGAATCATCAAAGGATTAGATTAAAAAGCATGTTTATCTCCTTATTCCCAGAAATTTATTAACATAACCTCTTCAAGAACACATCAATGGTTTCCATCATTTCTTCAACAGATTCATGACTAATTCGTGGATTATTATTATCCTAACACATGAGTTAAATTCCTACATCATTTCAGTTTTCCAGAAATCCATTTAATGATCCATTATTTCTTCCAAACATGAATAATCTTCTCTTTTCATACTATTCTTACATGGACAATATACAAACTTAAATTGCTATTATTAAACACTTGCCTTTAGTGTAGGTCTGATCCTTTGGTGTAGTTTATCTCAGTTGGTTGTCCCTTCTCCGGTCAAACTCCGGTGGTGGTTGGTGGTGGTGAACCTTGGTTCTTGTTCTTCACCTTCCCAAGTGACTTTTCCCTTCCCAAGCACTCTTACTCCCACTCTAAGAAGATGGTTGCTCTTATTTGTGAAGAGGAGATGAATAACTCCCATTCACTTAATCTACCAATACTTATAATAGTTCCAAATCCGAAATCATTATTCATCCCCCCTAGAAAAATGACCAAAATGCCCTTTCGGGTTGTCTATTCATTTCCAAATGACCCGAGACTCAAAGTTAACATCCAAATAGACTTTTCTGACTATTTCGAACCTTCCGGACGCAACTACGCAGTCGAAATGACTATTAGGTCGATATAAAATAAATTTCCCTTTTTAATTTACTAAACTAGTCCCGACACGTCCCATACCGCGTCTGACTAAAAAAATATAAATTACCGAATTTATATCATACGGTCATCTCAATGACATCACATTCATATATTACCTAAATATCTTTAAGTAATATTCAGAATCATCCATATCCATATCCACAGTCCGGATAAAACTCGAATGAATTAATTAATAAAAAATCTAATTAATCCATTAATTTAAAATATAACCCATTTTAAAAGTCATTTAAAATTACGGGGTATTACATACTTCCCCCCTTATAACAGAATTTTGTCCCGAAATTCAGTAATATAAGTCATACAGGTAAGGTCAACTCCGAGTATAAATCTCACATCGCAAGAAATCCCAGATGTACCGCCCATACAGTACATTAACAAAATCCCTATCGATGTTATACGCCAAGCCTCACCGTATAGTCTCAACTGAATCAAATTTAGACTTTACCTAATCTTCCCTATACCGTCCACGTGACAAACTTTGGGAAAAAAAAATTATCCTCTCGATGGGAACAGATAAATCCTGAAGTCTCAAATTACTTACCTTATACCATTATGAAAATTACTACCATTTAATCATCCAGGGCGCCCATACACCCTGTCGTACAACTCTCATTATAATATTTGTCGCAAAGGTTATAATCTCATATACTAAAGACCTAACTTATTTCGACTCCCAACGGTTATTAGTTTCGTGCGTGGGGTGTCTCGCAAGCGAAATCCAAACAAGGAACCACCCCGATACACTACTTCCTAAAGTAGTCGGTCATCGAAACTCCTAAGGTCCTTAGTCAATAATATATATATAAAAAAAATTTGGTAAAAATATCAGGTTTATCGATTTTGAAAAACAAAAATTTGGTTTTTATCGATCTCATATAGGGTCTACGCATCTACTCTCTTATAGAAGACAAGATGCAGACATATGCTCTCGTATACCACAAGTCAATGCACGTCGATAGTCAAATCACACTCGGACATGCTCTAGGTAAGTAATCCCATGATACAATTCAAACCCACGTGATAACATGTAATATAAAGGTGTCCCACACCCCTCAGTGAGTCTACATAATTAACAGTGCTATAGGCTAAGTTTAGCTACCCTCTTGCCCACACAACTTTAACCGTAACAAAATCAATATACGCTTCATAATTCCTTAGATAGAAAACATACCCTCATTCGCGGGTGGTGGTTGTTGATTTACTGCCTGATGGACGTTATATACACGCCCGTACTGACCCTGATGCGCGGGTGCTGATGGAATGGGAGGTAGTGCTAGCGCCAGAGCTAGAGCTGGAAGAGCAGCTGGTGGAAACACTGGTACCTGTGGCTCCTGTCGAGCATGTTGTTGCTGAGGGAATTTGTCTTTCTCAGGACAATCTTGACGTTTATGGCCATACTTGCCACACACGAAACATTTTCCCGCAAACTTTCCACCACTTTGCCCCTGTTGACCCCGAACCTGCTGGCCATTACCTCCCTTCCCTTGGCCCTGATGAGCCTGTCTCTAGCCCTGATGGCCCTGTTGTCCTTGCCCAAAACCTTTATCCTCAAATCGAGAATCTCCAGATCGCAAACGCTTAGCATAGTCCCCTATCCGGGAACCCTGCTCACTCTGACGCTGATGACTCTGCCCTGGCTGAGTCCCACTAGAACTGCCCCCAATAGTCTTGCCTTGCAGGCCTGACCCAAACCCCCGCTTGACACCTTGATTATGGAAGCGGTTATCTTGGCAGTGAAGCATTGCAGCATTAAGAACATCTGCATACGTACGTAGTGAAAGATTACCCAATAAATATTGGCGAATTTTATAGTTCAACCCATCAGTGAACATTAGGACTCTCCTCTCCTCAGTAGGTACTTCAGCTGGTACCAAATTAGTTAATCGCGTAAACTCTTCCTCATATTCCGCCACAGTTTTCTCACCCTGCCTCAAATCAAGTAGCTTCCGCCTCATCTCTGTCTGGATGGCGGAAGGAAAATACTTCCCATCAAACCGTATCCAAAAGTCTTGGATAGTCATTGTGTCCCTCTCCTCCATAGTGGTTGTAGCTTCCCACCATTGTAAAGCTGCTCCTACTAGCTTGAATGTGGCTAGTATCTGACGTTGAACCTCAGTGCATTCGATCATTCTCAAGTGCCGTTGGATATCTTTCTTCCATTGGCTAGCGGTCACAACATCAGATCCTCCCTGAAACTCAGGTGGGTGTGCTTTCTGAAAGGCATCCCTCGCTCGTTCCCATGCAGTAGGAAACACTTGCCCTTGCGCGGGTGGCACAACCGGTGCCGGTGCGGGAGCCTGTTGAACAGCAGCTACGTCAGCATTGACTGCCTGAGCGACAATTGCAGCAACTTCGACTGCAGTCATTGTTCCCTGAGCTGGGGTGGGCTGAGGTGCATGTCGAGGAGGCTTCTGAAACGAGGGAACACTATCAGTATTTGATATCTCAAAATAGCTGAAGATCGTAAGCGTAAATAGAAAAGCAATAATCCTACTCATAGGGCTCTACATCAAAGAACGCTAAGCTGAAGACACAATAAGCCGTACAGATCCTAAAGGACACTAGAACCTGATGCTCTGATACCACCTGTAACACCCCGCCTAATTAAATACCGGGTGGCCAGTCCCATACCAAATTAAAACAGAATATACAGTTGGCTCATTCTTAGCATCACTGTCGAAAACATTTACAACTCACCCAATACTCAAACAAGCTGGTGTTAAAAACTTTCCAATTTAAATTTCAACAAAACCTTTTTCCATTTTTAAGAATAACACCACACATTTATTTTACAACAGTGATAACACAATAAGTATCACAAAAATAATTTAAATGCAACTGGAATAAACATTCCCAAGTAATATAAATCCTTTACAATAATCCCAACAATGTTAAATGTATTAAAAATCAGAATACAACAATATTTTACTCCAACATAAAATGATAACTAAATCCTTTTGGGCGACATGCCCTAACTAAGAATACTGTGAATCAAAAAGATGATAAGCGTCTAAGCAAAACTTCCATAGCTCCATAGCTCGTCAAAATCAACTAAGGTTGGCGTCCCTGTTGCTGGACACCTGATATAGAGATACAATAGAAGAGAAAATATGCAAGGAAACGGGTCAGAGCCCGAATGTGTAGAGTATTTTTAAAACAGCAAGTATTTAACAAGTGCAATAAAGCATTTATTATGTACATGTTATATCCAACTCTCACTTGCAATTCTCACCTCTCAACTAGAGTGCACACTTAACGTTTCCTATTAACCTCCTAGTTAATGGTTCTTCTTTTCTAATCTCCATATTATAATTCCATTCCCATATCATAATCCCCGTATGTCCCATACCATACGTCACATTATTATCCATTTACATTTCTCCTTTATAATTTAGTTTCTCATTAACATGAATCATTACTCATTACTTCTTATTAATATGAATCGTTACTCATTAATATGAGTTAAGCTTTTCAATTCTAAAAGCATAAACATTTATTAACTAAATTCCATTAACATATTTTATTCACCGTTATCTACAATTATCACCGTAGATAGATCTAACCACAATATATCCATTTAATCATTTAATTCATTATATATATATATATATATATATATATATATATATATATATATATATATATGTATATATATATATAATACGGCACCCCGAGTCACCGCTGTGGTGCAATGCATTACTCTGCTATCATGTCCCATCATCGCAGGTCGCCGAATAGGGAACTAAAGGTTCGGTAAGATTCCACGAACCACAAACAACAACAAACAAATTGGAGGCGAACATAGTTCTCGTATCCATGGGTCACGCACATACCTACTCACCCACAGTCAGCGGACTTATCAACTCCCCGATAAGTCTTTCATAGACCTATGTTCTCGAGCGACAATTCAAAGATCCCATGGATTCATCAGGATATGACTGCCCTCACGCGTAACCCTCCCACCGATAGCAAGTAAGCTAGGTATGTCATACACATAAATCATTAATCAATCAAATAGGTATTATCATACCTATAATATAATATCAATAAGGTAATTATCATTTCCCTAAGATATTTCCCATACATAGTATTGTATCTCTTTTAAATTCCACGTATTTAATATAACATATTTAATTATCCCCGCATCCTATGACATCCCTCCACTCCCGACGTTGTTAAGGTTCATGCGCGGAGCGTCTCGCAAAGCGAAATCCAAACATGGAACCCCTCCAATACACTACTACTTAACTTTGTCGATCGAGGAGGTCCGAAAACTTCAACTATGAGATCGGGATAACCTCATACCCTCTTTCAACCAAATGAGTTCTAAACTCCCATCTCACAAGATTCAAATAGGATTTCCCTCATCTTATATTCAGTAAGAAGTCATTAATTTCCTACTGGTCCATAACCTTTATTTCTCCCGAACTACTACGAATTTAATTCTCCTTTTAATTATGGTTAAAATCGATAGTTTCAAATCTCTTATAAACACGTATTTTTTTCACTTAGGATTAAACCCTCTTGTAAACTTAAGGATACCCAGGTATTATATAAAATCACCCCTACTGGTCCTATCTTAAATCCTTATACATCACCATTTGGAAATTAACAAACGAATCTAGAAACCGAAATTCCATTCGATATAATTTTCATCATTTAAATCATTTGAATCTAAATCCAATTAATTCAAATCTTAACAAGGGTTTACTGATATTTTCCAAGTCCCAAAATATTCAAATAATAATCACCAAAGATCCATAAAAGTTTCGGGATAAGAATCGACATTTAAAAAGAAACAACTTTTCTTAATCAGGGGAGGTCGATCGATCGAAGGTAGGGGTCGATCGATCGATCCCTCAGGTCCAGGCCTGATTTTCTGCATTTTTTGCAACTACGGGTTTAATAAATTTTGATCATTTAAACCTTCATATAAACATCCCAAATGACTTATAAACTTTACTACATGATATATCAACATATATGAACGATTTCCAATACTCTAAACATCCTAGAATCATCAAAGGATTGGATGAAAAAGCATGTTTATCTCCTTATTCCCAGAAATTTATTAACATAACCTCTTCAAGAACACATCAATGGTTTCCATCATTTCTTCAACAGATTCATGACTAATTCGTGGATTATTATTATCCTAACACATGAGTTAAATTCCTACATCATTTCTGTTTTCCAGAAATCCATTTAATGATCCATTATCTCTTCCAAACATGAATAATCTTCTCTTTTCATACTATTCTAACATGGACAATATACAAACTTAAATTGCTATTATTAAACACTTGCCTTTAGTGTAGGTCTGATCCTTTGGTGTAGTTTATCTCAGTTGGTTGTCCCTTCTCCGGTCAAACTCTGGTGGTGGCTGGTGGTGGTTGGTGGTGGTGAACCTTGGTTCTTGTTCTTCACCTTCCCAAGTGACTTTTCCCTTCCCAAGCACTCTTACTCTCACTCTAAGAAGATGGCTGCTCTTATTTGTGAAGAGGAGATGAATAACTCCCATTCACTTAATCTACCAATACTTATAATAGTTCCAAATCCGAAATCACTATTCATCCCCCCTAGAAAAATGACCAAAATGCCCTTTCGGGTTGTCTATTCATTTCCAAATGACCCGAGACTCAAAGTTAACATCCAAATAGACTTTTCTGACTATTTCGAACCTTTCGGACGAAACTACGCAGTCGAAATTACTATTAGGTCGAGAGAAAATAAATTTCCCTTTTTAATTTACTAAACTAGTCCCGACACGTCCCATACCGCGTCTGACTAAAAAAATATAAATTACCGAATTTATATCATACGGTCATCTCAATGACATCACATTCATATATTACCTAAATATCTTTAAGTAATATTCAGAATCATCCATATCCATATCCACAGTCCGGATAAAACTCGAATGAATTAATTAATAAAAAATCTAATTAATCCATTAATTTAAAATATAACCCATTTTAAAAGTCATTTAAAATTACGGGGTATTACATACTTCCCCCCTTATAACAGAATTTCGTCCCGAAATTCAGTAATATAAGTCATACAGGTAAGGTCAACTCCGAGTATAAATCTCACATCGCAAGAAATCCCAGATGTACCGCCCATACAGTACATTAACAAAATCCCTATCGATGTTATACGCCAAGCCTCACCGTATAGTCTCAACTGAATCAAATTTAGACTTTACCTAATCTTCCCTATACCGTCCACGTGACAAACTTTGGGAAAAAAAAAATTATCCTCTCGAAGGGAACAGATAAATCCTGAAGTCTCAAATTACTTACCTTATACCATTATGAAAATTACTACCATTTAATCATCCAGGGCGCCCATACACCCTGTCGTACCACTCTCATTATAATATTTGTCGCAAAGGTTATAATCTCATATACTAAAGACCTAACTTATTTCGACTCGCAACGGTTATTAGTTTCGTGCGTGGGGTGTCTCGCAAGCGAAATCCAAACAAGGAACCACCCCGATACACTACTTTCTAAAGTAGTCGGTCATCGAAACTCCTAAGGTCCTTAGTCAATAATATATATATATAAAAAATTTGGTAAAAATATCAGGTTTATCGATTTTGAAAAACAAAAATTTGGTTTTTATCGATCTCATATAGGGTCTACACATCTACTCTCTTATAGAAGACAAGATGCAGACATATGCTCTCGTATACCACAAGTCAATGCACGTCGATAGTCAAATCACACTCGGACATGCTCTAGGTAAGTAATCCCATGATACAATTCAAACCCACGTGATAACATGTAATATAAAGGTGTCCCACACCCCTCAGTGAGTCTACATAATTAACAGTGCTATAGGCTAAGTTTAGCAACCCTCTTGCCCATACAACATTAATCGTAATAAAATCAATATACGCTTCATAATTCCTTTGATAGAAAATATACCCTCATTCGCGGGTGGTGGTTGTTGATTTACTGCCTGATGGACGTTATATACACGCCCGTACTGACCCTGATGCGCGGGTGCTGCTGGAATGGGAGGTAGTGCTAGCGCCAGAGCTGGAGCTGGAAGAGCAGCTGGTGGAAACACTGGTACCTGTGGCTCCTATCGAGCATGTTGTTGCTGAGGGAATTTGTATTTCTCAGGACAATCTTGACGTTTATGGCCATACTTGCCACACACGAAACATTTTCCCGCAAACTTTCCACCACTTTGCCCCTGTTGACCCCGAACCTGCTGGCCATTACCTCCCTTCCCTTGGCCCTGATGAGCCTGTCTCTGGCCCTGATGGCCCTGTTGTCTTTGCCCAAAACCTTTATCCTCAAATCGAGAATCTCCATATCGCAAACGCTTAGCATAGTCCCCTGTCTGGGAACCCTGCTCACTCTGACGCTGATGACTCTGCCCTGGCTGAGTCCCACTAGAACTGCCCCCAATAGTCTTGCCTTGCAGGCCTGACCCAAACCCCCGCTTGACACCTTGATTATGGAAGCGGTTATCTTGGCAGTGAAGCATTGCAGCATTAAGAACATCTGCATACGTACGTAGTGAAAGATTACCCAATAAATGTTGGCGAATTTTATAGTTCAACCCATTAGTGAACATTAGGACTCTCCTCTCCTCAGTAGGTACTTCAGCTGGTACCAAATTAGTTAATCGCGTAAACTCTTCCTCATATTCCGCCACAGTTTTCTCACCCTGCCTCAAATCAAGTAGCTTCCGCCTCATCTCTGTCTGGATGGCGGAAGGAAAATACTTCCCATCAAACCGTATCCAAAAGTCTTGGATAGTCATTGTGTCCCTCTCCTCCATAGTGGTTGTAGCTTCCCACCATTGTAAAGCTGCTCCTACTAGCTTGAATGTGGCTAGTATCTGACGTTGAACCTCAGTGCATTCGATCATTCTCAAGTGCCGTTGGATATCTTTCTTCCATTGGCTAGCGGTCACAACATCAGATCCTCCCTGAAACTCAGGTGGGTGTGCTTTCTGAAAGGCATCCCTCGCTCATTCCCATGCAGTAGGAAACACTTGCCCTTGCGCGGGTGGCACAACCGGTGCCGGTGCGGGAGCCTGTTGAACAGCAGCTACGGCAGCATTGACTGCCTGAGTGACAATTGCAGCAACTTCGGCTGCAGTCATTGTTCCCTGAGCTGGGGGTGGGCTGAGGTGCACGTCGAGGAGGCATCTGAAACGAGAGAACACTATCAGTATTTGATATCTCAAAATAGCTGAAGATCGTAAGCGTAAATAGAAAAGCAATAATCCTACTCATAGGGCTCTACATCAAAGAACGCTAAGCTGAAGACACAATAAGCCGTACAGATCCTAAAGGACACTAGAACCTGATGCTCTGATACCATCTGTAACACCCCGCCTAATTAAATACCGGGTGGCCAGTCCCATACCAAATTAAAACAGAATATACAGTTGGCTCATTCTTAGCATCACTGTCGAAAACATTTACAACTCACCCAATACTCAAACAAGCTGGTGTTAAAAACTTTCCAATTTAAATTTCAACAAAACCTTTTTCCATTTTTAAGAATAACACCACACATTTATTTTACAACACTGATAACACAATAAGTATCACAAAAATAATTTAAATGCAACTGGAATAAACATTCCCAAGTAATATAAATCCTTTACAATAATCCCAACAATGTTAAATGTATTAAAAATCAGAATACAACAATATTTTACTCCAACAGAAAATGATAACTAAATCCTTTTGGGCGACATGCCCTAACTAAGAATACTGTGAATCAAAAAGATGATAAGCGTCTAAGCAAAACTTCCATAGCTCCATAGCTCGTCAAAATCAACTAAGGTTGGCGTCCCTGTTGCTGGACACCTGATATAGAGATACAATAGAAGAGAAAATATGCAAGGAAACGGGTCAGAGCCCGAATGTGTAGAGTATTTTTAAAACAGCAAGTATTTAACAAGTGCAATAAAGCATTTATTATGTACATGTTATATCCAACTCTCACTTGCAATTCTCACCTCTCAACTAGAGTGCACACTTAACGTTTCCTATTAACCTCCTAGTTAATGGTTCCTCTTTTCTAATCTCCATATTATAATTCCATTCCCATATCATAATCCCCGTATGTCCCATACCATACGTCACATTATTATCCATTTACATTTCTCCTTTATGATTTAGTTTCTCATTAACATGAATCATTACTCATTACTTCTTATTAATATGAATCGTTACTCATTAATATGAGTTAAGCTTTTCAATTCTAAAAGCATAAACATTTATTAATAAATTCCATTAACATATTTTATTCACCGTTATCTACAATTATCACCGTAGATAGATCTAACCACAATATATCCATTTAATCATTTAATTCATTATATATATATGTATATATATATATAATACGGCACCCCGAGTCACCGCTGTGGTGCAATGCATTACTCTGCTATCATGTCCCATCATCGCAGGTCGCCGAATAGGGAACTAAAGGTTCGGTAAGATTCCACGAACCACAAACAACAACAAACAAATTGGAGGCGAACATAGTTCTCGTATCCATGGGTCACGCACATACCTACTCACCCACAGTCAGCGGACTTATCAACTCCCCGATAAGTCTTTCATAGACCTATGTTCTCGAGCGACAATTCAAAGATCCCATGGATTCATCAGGATATGACTGCCCTCACGCGTAACCCTCCCATCGATAGCAAGTAAGCTAGGTATGTCATACACATAAATCATTAATCAATCAAATAGGTATTATCATACCTATAATATAATATCAATAAGGTAATTATCATTTCCCTAAGATATTTCCCATACATAGTATTGTATCTCTTTTAAATTCCACGTATTTAATATAACATATTTAATTATCCCCGCATCCTATGACATCCCTCCACTCCCGACGTTGTTAAGGTTCATGCGCGGAGCGTCTCGCAAAGCGAAATCCAAACATGGAACCCCTCCAATACACTACTACTTAACTTTGTCGATCGAGGAGGTCCGAAAACTTCAACTATGAGATCGGGATAACCTCATACCCTCTTTCAACCAAATGAGTTCTAAACTCCCATCTCACAAGATTCAAATAGAATTTCCCTCCTCTTATATTCAGTAAGAAGTCATTAATTTCCTACTGGTCCATAACCTTTATTTCTCCCGAACTACTACGAATTTAATTCTCCTTTTAATTACGGTTAAAATCGATAGTTTCAAATCTCTTATAAACACGTATTTTTTTCACTTAGGATTAAACCCTCTTGTAAACTTAAGGATACCCAGGTATTATATAAAATCACCCCTACTGGTCCTATCTTAAATCCTCATACATCACCATTTGGAAATTAACAAACGAATCTAGAAACCGAAATTCCATTCGATATAATTTTCATCATTTAAATCATTTGAATCTAAATCCAATTAATTCAAATCTTAACATGGGTTTACTGATATTTTCCAAGTCCCAAAATATTCAAATAATAATCACCAAAGATCCATAAAAGTTTCGGGATAAGAATCAACATTTAAAAAGAAACAACTTTTCTTAATCAGGGGAGGTCGATCGATCGATCGATCCCTCAGGTCCAGGCCTGATTTTCTGCATTTTTTGCAACTACGGGTTTAACAACTTTTGATCATTTAAACCTTCATCTAAACATCCCAAATGACTTATAAACTTTACTACATTATATATCAACATATATGAACGATTTCCAATACTCTAAACATCCTAGAATCATCAAAGGATTGGATTAAAAAGCATGTTTATCTCCTTATTCCCAGAAATTTATTAGCATAACCTCTTCAAGAACACATCAATGGTTTCCATCGTTTCTTCAACAGATTCATGACTAATTCGTGGATTATTATTATCCTAACACATGAGTTAAATTCCTACATCATTTCAGTTTTCCAGAAATCCATTTAATGATCCATTATCTCTTCCAAACATGAATAATCTTCTCTTTTCATACTATTCTAACATGGACAATATACAAACTTAAATTGCTATTATTAAACACTTGCCTTTAGTGTAGGTCTGATCCTTTGGTGTAGTTTATCTCAGTTGGTTGTCCCTTCTCCGGTCAAACTCCGGTGGTGGCTGGTGGTGGTTGGTGGTGGTGAACCTTGGTTCTTGTTCTTCACCTTCCCAAGTGACTTTTCCCTTCCCAAGCACTCTTACTCTCACTCTAAGAAGATGGCTGCTCGTATTTGTGAAGAGGAGATGAATAACTCCCATTCACTTAATCTACCAATACTTATAATAGTTCCAAATCCGAAATCACTATTCATCCCCCTAGAAAAATGACCAAAATGCCCTTTCGGGTTGTCTATTCATTTCCAAATGACCCGAGACTCAAAATTAACATCCAAATAGACTTTTCTGACTATTTCGAACCTTCCGGACGCAACTACGTAGTCGAAATGACTATTAGGTCGATAGAAAATAAATTTCCCTTTTTTAATTTACTAAACTAGTCCCGACACGTCCCATACCGCGTCTGACTAAAAAAATATAAATTACCGAATTTATATCATACGGTCATCTCAATGACATCACATTCATATATTACCTAAATATCTTTAAGTAATATTCAGAATCATCCATATCCATATCCACAGTTCGGATAAAACTCGAATGAATTAATTAATAAAAAATCTAATTAATCCATTAATTTAAAATATAATCCATTTTAAAAGTCATTTAAAATTACGGGGTATTACAAGATTTTGAATTTTGTGGGTACATTCACTGCAAACCCTCACGAGACACCACTGTCCTGTAGGGCAACCTATAGGTTTAACGGCTTGTTGCACGTGCTAAGTTCAATCGCCAGTGCCTGCGAAAGTGGCACACTTTTGGTTACTTATCTCTGTTTTCTCTCTAATTTTGCTCGAGAACTAGCAATGTTCTGTTTGGGGGTGGTGTGATAAGCACCCAAAAGTGTATATTTTATACCCCGAATAGATGCATTTTAGTCACTCGTTTTAATTAAAATTGGCCTTATGTTCGTATTTTATCATTTTACAGGTCAATACGCAGTTGCGGTACAACTAATGCTAAATGAGTACAATTGCGACTCAATAGCGGTCAAAAGTTTGCAACGAAGAAATCAAGGAGATCGCGAAGTCTGGAGTCCATTCCGAGCTTGCCAAGATATGATCCGATGATCCGAAACAGTCCCGTAACCCAAACCTAAACCTACACCGAGCCCAGACTATACCCTGAGCCCGATGTGTGTTGAGTTTGTACCTTTATTATTTTTTTTAGATTTTTACTTTGAGTCGTTTTAATTTTAGGATTTATTTAGAAATTTCTAGGATTTATTTTCTATTTTTCTATTTCTTTATTTTGATTTTGATTTTTATTAGTTTTTAATTTTTAATCTTTATTTTATTAGGATTAGTTTTTAGGAATTTATTTTTTTTAGATTTTAATTTCTTTTATTTTAGTTTTATTTTATTATGATTATATTTTTTTTAGGTTTAATAGAGTTTTATTTTATTTTAGTTGAGATGTTAGTTTTTTTTTAGTTTTATTAGATTTTTTTTTAGGTCTTTAGTTTTTATTTTAATTTTTTAGTTTTTATTTTATCTTATTTCTTTTGTTTTATTTTATAGATTAGAATTTTTATTTTATTTTAATTTTAGTTTTTATAGATTTTATATTTTTAGGATTTTAGTTATTTTAATTTTCAATTTCTTTAGGGGTACAAACTTAAATACACACATACACTCATCCCTACCATATTTTCCATACACACACCACACTCTAACCCCCCTCTTCTTCTTCTTCTTCTCCAACCACACCCGATTCCCTCTCATCTCGCTCCATAACCTCCATTACAAAAAAACACCCACAACCACCACCCATCTCTCAACTCTCCTTACCCCCATTCTCAACCCGGTTCGCACACCCACTAGACCCGCCGGACGCGACTGCTCCAAACCGCCGACGGCGGCGACCACCTCGAACCTCCCTAACCCGCGCCCCTGCCGGCGATGATGCCTCCGATCGCGACCCTTCCTCCGACGGAGACCACAAACCCAGACGCCGCTGCCCAGCCGCGGACCTTCCCCGACCTCAACCTCCGACCCATTTTCGACCCTGACCACCTCCATCCCAATCCCACTATCATAGCCACAAAACCCGGAACCCATACCCACCAGCTTTATCTCTCCCACAAAAGTAGGAACAAAACAAATTTGAAGCCTTTTTCAAATCCCTAAAAAATCTCTGCATTCAAAACCATCCGTGGACTTTAAAAGAAGGGTATGGCATCACACAAAAAAGAGAAGACTCTCATCAACAACAAAAGAGGGAAGGAACGTAGAAAAAGAGGGTGTATATTATGTACAGTTTAGGTTCATAAAAAATTCCAAAAAATTCAAAAAAAAATTAGTTTAGTGTTAGAATAAATTTTTAGGTTTGTTTTTTATTCTTTTTGGTGTAATCAAGTGCTGGAAATCGTGACGAAGTTGGACACATGTCACGGCGTATTTCAAGACAAATTTGGAAAAAAAATTGCGTATTGTATTTCTATACTCTCTTTTCAATTTATTTCCTTCTTGACTTAGTATCTATTGTTGTTTTTGCACACATGAGAATGTTTGGCTAAACACCCCGTTCAAGGGGTGGGATGCACTGCGTATGATGTTACTTTAATTAATTGGTTTCATTAATTTTATATTTCTAGGTAAATTAATTTTAAGTGTCACCAATTAATTTATTTAACGAGAGTTAGTAAATTAATTAAACGAATTAATGTTTGAATGTTGGAATCGAACTAGAGATAGGTTTTTCCGATAATTGAATATTAATTCGGTATTGAAATTTGAGGATTGATATTGTTTTCGTTAAATTGATCCTAGCGGGTAATTTTCTGAAAATTGTATAAGTCCTAATTTTTCATTCGTGGAATATTTTTTAATTAATTTGCTGAAAAAGATTTTATAAATTTATAATTTTAACGAGAGTTAGATTATCGATTTAATATTATCTCGAAATATTTCAAAATTAATAAATTAAGAAATTAAGATGATTGAAAATGCAGTGTAATCTCATCTCTTGACTTTCTCACATATTTCACACTCGGTTGCACATTTTTTTTCATTAGTTAGTCATTTTATAATTTTTAGCATTTGTTAGTAAATTTTTCCCTTGAAATTATTTTTAAAAATAAAAAAAATAAAAAATAAAAAAATATTTTAATAAAATGGAATTGCACGTTTTCACATTTATTGTTTCACCTTGAAAGTAGGATTGATACCCGTACTTACCGCAATACGAGTTATTTTTAGACAAGTTTTGTAGGTACTCAAGGGAATTTTGAGAGTAGCTTTTGCACAACAACGATAAATAAGCAAAAAGTTAGTTATCAGTATATATAATATGATACGAATACATATATATCTGTGTGTGATTGGTATGTTTGTATCTTAGAGGTTGGGTCTACGGGGTTTCCTTTGGCGTAGGGTTAGAACTGCCGGATTACATATTTTCTCTAGTGCGATCCAGGGAGGTTGCGCGATGTGGGTGAATCCTCTGGCTTGAGGAACATGGAGAGTATATCCCCAAGTCATATCGTCCCGTGTTCGAGTGCGATGTGTGTACTCCACTTGCATCCTCGAGCTATAACTCGGTGGGATGGTTATTATACTTGTTCTGTATAGTATATTTCTTGTATATGAAGATGAGATGTCATATAAAGTAAACATATGTATATGAAGTGAAAAGGTTCATAAGGTGTATTTCCCCTTCCGATAGATTATATCCGGATTTATATGGAAATGAATTATAGGTTCTAGTAAGAACTATCTATGTATGTATATATATATTTTTATGCGCTATATATATACGCATTATGTGCTGAGGGCCTAATGGATCTCGACGATCAACATTGTCAGGTAATAGTGTATTAGGGGGGTTCCTTGTTTGGATTTCGCTTCGCGAGACGCCACATGCACGAACGTAGCGCAGTGTTGGAAATGGGGAGAAGTTTAGCCCTTAGTACTCTGGTTTATGGGGATTTTCAGAGATTGTGGGAAATGGATTTGTTAGGCAGGGTAGCTTAACTAGGTTGTTTATAAGGTATGCAATAGGTGTGCATTATTAGAAGAGGGGTGAGGGGGATCTCATGGGAGTGCGATACCAATTTAAATATGAGATAAATCTTATTTTAAAATATGACATTTATGCACTTGCAAAATATTTTCAAACTCGGGCTCTGCCCGTTTCTCTATTTTTCCCTCTCTTGCTATCTATCTTTCTCTCTCTATATATATAGGTGTCCAGACACTGGGACGCCTGGATGCAGATTTCGAGTCAGACCTTCGTTGCAGCAGCTGTAGATGCATACAGGTTTACTGTAGACGCTTTTATTATTGTAATCTAGATAGGAGGTACTGTAGAAATACTCGGGCCGATAGCCCAATTGTATTCATTTATTCTTTTAACGCTTTTTAGTGCGACATTCGTTTTAGTTGTGTTATGTTGAACCGAGCGTTCGGCTATTTTATTTCATTTTAGTTTTGTATTTGTAAACTATGTGAATGCTTTACTTTGTTGGTTTGATTAAAAATATTAGTTAAGTAAAATTTTGATGCCAGCCTAATAGATTATTAGTAATTAAATTATTTTTTCGACAGTGATGCTGAGAATGAACCATATGAGACTCTTGTTTTAATTTGGTATAGGATTGATCACCCGATATTTTATTAGGCGGGGTGTCACAACACCATACAAGGAAGATGGTAGTCATCAAAACATATATAATAAACATTATTTGATATATGGTTCATTATATGATAAATATACATAACATACATTGTTAATCCTATGAAAAATATGTTAAGCCCTTGAAAACATGTTAAACCTATGAAAACATGTTAAACAACAATAATGTATTAATTTTTTCTGTAAAGAACGTGTAATACCTCTCATATGTTGAGAAAAAACTCCATAATCAATAAACCCTTGCGTACAAAACCTTGCTGATAACCCAGTGGTTCGGGTATCCCGACCCGGAGTAAAGATCCAACATTCGTCATGTTTGCCCCGAACCTAATATGGTATGAAAAATTGGATTCAAAATTCATTCTGTATAACTACCCCGATTATATGCCTTTAATTCAGTATAATTACCTCGAGTATATGCATTTCATTCGGTATAATTATCCCGAATGAGATATTTCAACAAAAAAATTATATATACATTCCATTTGACATAATCACCCCGAATATATGCACTTAATTCGGCATAATCACCTAAAATATATGCATTTCGTTCGACATAATCATCATGAATGAAAATTTTCTTCAATTTTTTTAACTTGATTCGGGATAATCACCCCGAAAATCATCATCTTCTTCGGGTTCCTGATATCGAACCATTGTAAAACTCCATTTTCGGGTTTTTTTTTCTAAGGTTAAAAAAACATTTAAAAAAACGTATTTGTGCAGCAAAAATTACATCAAACATAATATTTGGCCAATTTTCATTAGTTTTAGAGTTATCACACCCATTATCAACCCCCCAATTAGTTGTTGTAACTTCAATATGGTAACTTCAATGAGTGGAAACCCTAGTTATTATGTTGTTTCAATAGTTAATATGGTAATTTGTTGGTGAAGTTTGTATAGTGTTTGATTGAGAAGTTTATGTAGGGTTTTGAGTGAGAATGGTTGAGAGCAAGGTTCTAAAAAACGCAGGGCGTGATCAGGGCGTGGAGGTCAAGCCTTAAGCCTTAGAAGTCTAGGCAGGCCTTAGGCGTAAAAAGACGTGAAAAAGCGTTTAGGCTTTTTTTTAATATATTTTAACATTTTAATTATAACAAGGCTAACAAAAATACTAAAATAGTACATATCTTAAAATATGTCTGAATATATGCAAACCAAATACTATTTTTTTAAATATTAAGAAAAACAAAAAAAAACGCGCGTTTTTTTGGACGAAGGAAGAGAGGTTTGGGATACCATTTGTCTTTTGATTGTTTTGAATGAGATATTGGTCCGTTTTAAAAAAAAAGTCTTTAAAAGACGATGTCATTTCACTAAAGCGTTTTTATTTATAAAAAAAAGTGCGCCTTAAGCCTTTTACCAAGAATGAGACGTAAAAGGCTTAAGGCGGGGAGTTTCTCCCAAGCCTCAAGCATAGGCGAGCTTTTTAGAACACTTTTGAGAGAAAGTTGTCTTGAGAGAGAAAATATTTTGAAAGAATGGTTGAGAGAAAGAAATATGGTAACTTAAATATGGAAGAATGGTTTTGGTTTTTGTTGTGATGTATAAACCAATAAATTTGGTAACTTCAATATGAAAGAATGATTTTGGTTTTTATTTTAATGTACTGACCAGTAAATTTGGAACATACGATTTTACCATTTAAAATGTAATTTTGGTAGTGGTAAGGGGACCCTACCGACCAAAGCGTACCAATTGCACCTCTAACAACATACAAGCTAAATTTAGGGCCCGTTCATAATTTTGACATTTATTTATCAAATTTGTTTAACACACACACACTTCGCCAGCGCGGGAGCTCCGACTGCCCCTTGCCAGAGCTTTGGTAGTGGGGTGAAGTTGGAGAAATGGATAAATGAGTTTGTTTGTTCTTAAATGTCTAAAAATTGTTTGAGTGTGACTTAGTGTCTAAAAATTATTTGTAAAAAATTAAACTCTAGAAACCCGATAAATATGTGGTATATTTGGAAATTTTCAAATTGGGATGCATAAAAAATTTAGTGTCTACAAAGATGTACTTAGGCTCCACTCCTATGTGTTTTTAGAATTGTAAAAAGTCCCATAATCAGTCAAAATCGTTTATAACTTTTCTGTACCCACTCATATTTCTTTTTGCAAAGAATCACACTTGTTCCATATAAGATTAACAACTAAAAATAAAACTATAAGAGTGGAGATAAATAAATCTTTTTAAATAAGAGTAAATAATCATAATTCCAAAACATTTAGTTGAAAAACAATTTTGCACATGCTAAAATGAGTTGGGAAATGTTGTAAAGAATAGAATAGAGAGAAGTAAAACGTGGATTCCAATTTCCATCCCTCTTGAATTTGAAGAGTAGAAACTAGAAACTCCATTTTGGATCCAAATATGAGATTTGTCCAAACTTTCGCAAAGGCATGCTCTCAGAATCGAAAGAGGGTTTCCTCACTCTCCATTGGCCAAATCAAAACGAAAACCGAAGCGTACGTCCTTTAAATACCCACACTAAAATCACTGTGCGTGTATGCAACTTTTATCACAAAATAAATCGATTTCGTTTTTGGTGTATTGGCAGGCCATCATTTTCATTTGGCATCGCATTTGACATCGATGGTGTCATTCTTCGAGGCAACACTCCCATTGGCGGCTCTCCCCAATCTCTCCGTCGACTATATGATCATTCCGGTAATAATGGAAATAACTCTTTATATATTTTTATTAAACCATTCAATATCTGCTTCTATTATGTTTTCAGGAACACGCTGAAAAAGCGATGTAAATATCTACATTAATAATTGTATCACACGTGGACTTATTATAAAGTCCGAAAAAAATGCGTGTCTATATTATTAAGTGTAATGTATCGCTTGGACTTATCTTTCATTAAGTAAAAAAATTGTGGATTTAAGATACCGACAAGATTGTCGTTTGGAGTGATCATGTATAAACAGACTTTCAAGTGATTTATTAGCAAATGCCCGTTATGTTTTTTAATAAGGGTAATTCTATTGGTAGACAAGGTTCTATGTGCACGCGAAGCCTTTTTTTGTTGGTATGATGGCCAAAATTATACGTTACACGTTTGCGAGTTTTAGAGAGTAAGTAAAGGAAAAGAAAGTTTTATTATGAGAGGGAAGAAAAGAAGGGAAAGTTAATAAAAACGAAGATAAAAGAAGAGAATGGAATTCAGAGTTTAGGAGAGAAGAGATGGGAGGAAAATAATTTTTTTAAAGGGGAAGAAGGTATAATTCATCAAATAACTTTTCTTTCCCTTTATTTCTTTCCGATTTGGAAAGAATGTTTTTGCAGAGAAAGGAAGATAAAGTTTTTAAATTTTTTCATTTATTTTCTTTCCTTTTAAACTCTCAATCGAGAGAAAGTGTTTCCTTTCTTTCCTATCTAAACTCCCAAACGAAGGAAAGGAAACACTTTCCCTTCCTATATTTGTAATAATAAGGTTAATTTATGATCCAATATTTAAATATATAGCATAAATTACTATTATACACGATTATGAAGAGAGACATAAAAAGATATATCTAATATATATAATTATGTAAAAAATTTATATATCTGGATATCTTATACTTATTTAACATTTTAATTATAAAAAATGATCGGAAAAAGCAAACATATTCATATATTTAAACAAATGTACCATAATGTGTGAAACAAAAAAAATCAAAATCAACATATAAATTGTTCCAATATGCCAAACTATTAGATTTTTTTTTCTTAAGTAGTTATTGGTCAGGAAGAAAAAGTTTCACTAGAATTAATGGACTTTTTATGTTTTGACTTTAGTTAGTTTTGGGGTGAGAAATGGTCTAATTCTCCGTTTTTCGTTAGATTATATGTGAAGTCAACGTATTAATTCGTTTAATTTTTGTATTGAGGACATCGTCCGAAAAAATTAATTCTGGCGCATTTAAGTCGCACTTTGATCTTGGAGCCTAGTCGTACAAGACGCATGTGTAAATGAAGGATCCTTGTTTGAGACGAGCCAAGGCGCCAATGACGAGCCTTAGCACGCCTCAAGCATGTTTTTAATAACATTAATTTAGGTTACTTATAAAATTGCAACCTAATATTTTTAATCCCACCAGTATGTATGCCCTAGATTTTAATAAATATCTGTAACAACCCGTGGTCTTGGAGACGATGATTTATTTATTTTGGGAGAAATAAATATTATTTTATTCGGAGAAAAATTAAATTGGCATCTGAGGTCAAAATTTGAAGTCGTTAGAAAGTGTGTCAAATGGGGATTCTGAGGGTACCATTGTTTCCGGAAGGGTCGAGAAAGTCGAAATGACTGTTCTTGGGGTCTATTTAGGTTCCGAAATAATTTAGGACCGTTTGACTCGAATTAAAGTTACCGAGTCATTTAAAGTGTATTATCATTTAAAGATGTGTATCTTGGGATTTAAGGCTTAAAAGCCTACGGGAGAAACAATTCTCCAAAGAGAGAAAGAGAAATAGAAAGAGAGAACGAAAGAAGAAGAAAAGGACGGAGAAAAAGAGAGAGAAAGAGGATTTTTCGGCAAATACGCGATCTCAAGGCGGATTCAGACTTTACGAACCCGAGGCAAGTGATTAAACTTGCTAAATAATTGTTGTGTACCATTTATTGCATGATTTGTGGATTGAAGCTTTGGGCTTTAGGTTTAGTTTATCAAAACCTAACTTTTGGGTATAATCTTAGATTTGATATGTAGATCTTTGATTTGAGGATATAAATTAATTTATATGTATTCTAGGATGAATATTGATGATATATTTGTGATTGGGTTGGATAAAAATGGTTGGAAGATGATTAAAACAAATTTTGGGATTTTGGCTTACTTAAAAAGTAGCCATTTTCGAGAATTCTGAAGGGCCGAATCGATTCGGCCTCCTACCGAATCGATTCGGAAATATGCAGGTGCCCAGGTCTGAGTGACCGAATCGATTCGGACCCCAGCCGAATCGATTCGGCCTGAGACAGAGTCCCAGGTCTGATGACCCGAATCAATTCGCCTTTCTGGCCGAATCGATTCAGAAACAGGGCTTTTGGGGGAATTTTTTTTTTTAGGGAGAATTTCATTCCGTTTTGTTCGAGGTTATCGATTGGGAACCTCTATAGGAGATATTTGGAGGATGTTTTGGAGACTTTTAGAGGGTTTCCCTTATAAGAAATTATTAGAGTCTTATTGACTAAATTTGAGGAATACCGATTAGAGATTATGGTATTTTTCTAAGTGGGGAAGCCCACCTTAATTGGAAATTAATTTAGAGATATTGGATCTTAGGATCCAATCCCTAATGGGATGACTTTAAGGTTCATTAAATGAATTGAACCCTATTACGGATGGAGAATTATAAATGCTAATTGATGTGCGTACGGATATAGAAATGTCCTTAATGATGATTGATTTGGGAGACGTCTCACACGATGAGAAATGCTATAGAAGCAACATGTGAGCTTCAAGCGAGAAATAGTATAGTGTATACTAAGTGGGGAAGATGTGTGAGAATTGACGATTAGTATATCAAGAGGGAAATATACTAACCAATGACATTAATTTGGTTGCGCCTAAGGGCGTATAATAAATATGAAAATGATGTGACAGGTATACCTTATATGATGGTATATCTTTATATGATGTGATGATGTATGTATACCTTATATGATGGTATATATATATATAGTGAAGCATACCCCCTCCTTGCTATCATTGGGAAGTTGCGTGCGTTGAGGGTGAACATCCTGGCTCAAAGAGCAGGGTGTGGATAGTCCCCAGGTCATAGTCGTCCATTGTGATTATTATGCGATATATATATGCATTTTTTTGGGGGTGAGAAGTCGGGGGTATGTGACGTTCTCACTTGCCGGTTAGGAACTATGACCGCTTCCCGGACGTTTTGTGCGTGAGTTGATCACGAGGTGGGTGTCGTTGAACCCCACTAGGTGGCCCCAGTTTGCTACGTGTATGGGCAACTGGAAGATGATAGCATGTGAGCCTGCGTCCTCGAGTTATAGCTCGGTTGGATGGTTATTGTTTATTGTGCTTGTACTTGGGTATCAAGGGCATAATAGACCTCAACGACTAACATTGCCAGGATTAGTGTATCGGGGGAGTTCCTTGTTTAGATTTCGCCTCGGCGAGACGTCCCACGCACGAACCGCAGTGTAATGTTGGAAATTGGGGAGAAGTTAGTCCTTTATGCTCATATTTATATATATATATATATCACCTATCCCGACAATCGACAGTGCCAGGAGTAGTGTAACGGGGGGGTTCCTTGTTTGGAT
Organism: Sambucus nigra; assembly: GCA_949130495.1. Classification (NCBI taxonomy): domain Eukaryota; kingdom Viridiplantae; phylum Streptophyta; class Magnoliopsida; order Dipsacales; family Adoxaceae; genus Sambucus; species Sambucus nigra. Next base: position 378,647,677 of record OX422218.1, on the reverse strand, counting down.
TTTGCTTCGGCGAGACGTCCCACGCATGAAACGCCGTGTACTGTTGAGAATTGGGAATATTAATTAATTAAAAATGGAATAATAATTTGGGTTACATGCATCACGCATTGAGGGCCTAATGAATCCCGAGGATCAGTACAGTCAGGAGTAGTGTAATGGGAGGGTTCCTTGTTTGGATTTCGCCTCGACAAGACGTCCCACGCACGAAACGCAGTGCCGTATTGAGAATCGGGAGGAGTTTTGTCCTTAACTCTTGATGCTAATAACTCATATAATTAACTATATATATGCTTACATGCCAATGAGGGCATAACTAGAATATATGAAATTATAGTAAAAGAGAATGTTGATGTATTGTGATGATGTTGTTATGAGGTTGATTATGCAACTTTATATGTTCAATAAATGAACAAATATAAAGAGAACTATAACATTACATATAAAGTAATGTTTTAGATGGAATCTAGGTAAGTGTAGATTTCGAGATAAGTTAGATAATCTTAATCGAATATTTATTTTGAGATCTAGTTAGATTTATTTGCCTAATTAGAATTGGGCATACATTTGGAGATCATGTGCATACGTTTAGTCGCGCGCTTTAGTTGAGAGGTGAGTTAGATTTTAAAGAAGAGTTCGATTCCACCTTAATCATGTAATAATGCATTTATAATTATTATGCATTTTAATACACTTGCTATAAAATGTTTTTCAACTCGGGCTCTGACCCGTTTATATTTTCTCCCTCCATGTATATATTTTATTACTTTAGGTGTTCCTCCGCAAGGACGCCATTGATGTTCATCCATCCAGTATATTCGTGGAGCTGTGGCAGCAGCGGACTGTTGCGGCACTTTGTCTTAGACGATTCCTATCTTTATATATCTAGATTAGGATTCAGTTTGTATATTGAGTTTATACTCGAGTGTTGTAGATTAACACTTTTATATTTTATTTCTTCATCAGATTATTGTATTGTCTGTTACCCGACAGCATATTCGGGTATTTCATTGTAGAGATTTTATTGTGCATTGTATTGCACTCTTGTATATACTTGGAGTTTGCACCTATCACTCATCACAGTTAGATGTAATATTGTAGTTTGTCGGTTTGTTTGCATTATTGGTTTTGTTGTGGTGGTTGTTAAATAAAAGTTTTAAATTTTTGACAATCCACTTTTAATGATTTCGGGTAGTTAGCCTTATATTATTACGTATTATCAGTTGATGTTGATACTGTGCCATATGAGATACCTGATTTAATGTAGTATAGGGCTGGCCACCCGTTATTATTTTGAGCGGGTTGTCACAATATCAAACTCGTAAAGAACATCAAAACCCATGAAGAATATGAAAAGAAGTTTTGAAGAACATCAAACTCATGTCACTGTTGATGTGAAGCATATCTAATTTTAAGTTTTAAAAAATATAACAAAGATACGTAATAATGACTTAAAATTATTAAATGTACTACTAATCAACTTCGAAGTATTTCAGAAGTTACGCCCCATATATTTTGTGCAAAACCGTATCAACTATAATAAACTGGTAATTTAACTTTATGCATGCCCTAAATTTTTGAGTACTAGTGAGGGCGACAGAAATTCCAAGGCTATTCGAGAGTTTTTTGATTACATTTCGGGGAGAGGATCACATTCCATTTTTGGGGTAGGGGCAATGTCGGATTCCTCTCCCTTTAGAATTGAGAACATGTGGTTAAATTAGGGGTTCGTTGAGACGGTTCGTGCATGGTGGCATGGTTATAGGTTTAGTGGGAGTGCATGCTTTGTTCTTGTTCGTTGACTCATGATGCCGAAGGAGGATCTTAAGAAGTGGAATAGGGAGGTTTTTGAGAATTTTAGAATTTGCAACAAGTAGGCCTTGGAGGATATTAAAGAGTTGATCAGAAGGAAGGAGAGAGTCCCTTTCTTTATTGCAGGTGGATAGGGAGAGAGGTTTTGAAGGGTTGGTGGGAAAGAGTGTGGTGGAGGAGGAGATTAGTTGCCGGCGCAGAGCCATGTGGTTGAAGGAGGGTGGATATGAATACTAAGTGTGATTTAATAGGCAAAGAGTCCATATTTTTCTAACTTTGGAGGTGTTTGATTGCACAACTTTACCCTGAATAAATTTTCCACCCACCAAGAATGTACAACTATTTAAAGCAAGAAAATTTGACAAGGCAGAGTTTTATTGTTTAGGCTTAAACAAACTCACTCTTTTCCGGCAAACACATTAAATAACAAATTTTAACTTGACAAAAATTTCCATGGAGAAATTTGACTCGAAATTTTTTGGCTTGGAATATTTTTGCCTTTGTCATCCCTTTTTTTTTTAATCAAATAAGCCTCAAGTCTTTTCTCTGGGTGGCTGATTCTCACAGGCGGACTAACCACATTAGCCGCATTGTTATTGACGATGTCTTACTTCAAGAGGAGGATAGTATGGGTATGGCATCCTTTTACTAAAAGTTGTTCTCTAAAGAGCAAAAATGGAGCCATGCGTAAGTTGGAGAAGGCTGTATTTGAGTATTTTCAGAGGAGGAGGTGACCCTAGCTTTAAAGAGGGTTTTCAGAGGAGGAGGTGACCTTAGCTTTGAGGATAGGTTTTCGGAGGAGGAGGTGACCCTAACTCATCTTCCATGAGTGGCGACAAAGCCCTGGGACGGATGGCTTCTCATTGGCCTTCTTTGAGACTGTTAGAATACTCTCTCTCTCTTGTAAAATTCCTCTACTTGTAATATTAAGTTTGTATCAATAAATATTTCCAACCTTTATTTCCGATCAACATTCTTCAAGGGGTAGTTTGGTATTGAAAATTCTCATTTTATCATGGTTGTAGCCCTAGTCGAACAAGGGCTGCTAATAGAATTACCCTCTTTATTTTTATGTACTTTCTTTTGTTAGTTGTAAGATATATTATAGAAACAGATCGAATTAGAACTATGATTGTAGTTTGCAACTGCTTTTATAATGTATGAAGTTGTTGGTATTGCAAGTTTCAGTATGCATATGTTGTTTTTCCCTCTGAACATCTTATCACACACTTACTGATACTTAGTTAATGACCCCCTTTTTTTGGCAGGCAATTTGAAAATTCCATACGCTTTTTTGACAAACGGTGAGTCATTTGTATGATCAATAGTTGCCAGTCTGGTTATGTACTGCTCTATGTTATGGTAAATGATGTTTTATGATTAACAAATATAACTTTACCACATGCATCATTTTGTTTACCTGTTTGATTAATTATAAAATATAATTATATACTCGGAAAAAAGATATTGATCAAGAAAACAAGCTATAGGAGCCTACAAAGATGATTGTGGCTTGCAACAATACTCATCCTCTTACAATGGTTGCTGGTGTAACTTTCTACCCCAACACACTATCTTTAGTGTTGTTTTCTTGAAGGAACCATTTACTGTAAGTTGCCTATACACGTGAATTTCTGATCCCATGTTCAATTTTGACAACTGTTTTGGATGAAAGACATGAAAGGCAAGGAATTCAGCATATTCAAAATATAAACAGTAGCAGAAATCTTACTAGCCCTGATGGTCCATTTCACTCCCTCCAACTCATATCCAGTATCACAGTGGAATCATTGCCACCTAACTATATGACATGTTCGTTGGTTCATACTTCTTTAGAAGTTTGTAGGAAATTTTCCACATCTTTTTGGACCTTATTTAATCAGCCCACAGCATCCCGTTTCCATTATTCAATCATTGCACTAAAAAAAAATTCCCTGAGAAAAAAAATATTTTTCTCGGAAATTATTGATAACGCCCTAAAAAGCCCAACTTATTTTTTTCTTAAATTCCATAATAACTTCCCTCTAATGACCCAATGTAAAAAACTGGGCAGTGTTTTTGTAATGGAACCATATCATTTGAAGCAAAGAGATAAAATTCTTTTAATGCATGTATCTTTCCCCTTGTCAATGGACGAAACGAAAATTAGCAAAGCAACAATTATTTTAGCTTCATTTAAATATTATTGGATTACTGGTTGGTTCTATATTTTACTTTATATGATTTTCCTTAAGTTTGTACTGAATTTTGCCCACTGTGAACAAACCGACTCAATCTAATTCTTCTTTATATTCCTAGCTGTTCCCTAACATAGAAAACTCATATAGATAAATTTACTTTTGACATTAATAATTTGATGCGTATAGGCTAAAGCTCTCTAATTCAGACATTTGACAAAGTTCCCTTGTCGTCATCATCGTCATCATCTCCTTGCTTTATCCCATCAAATGGGGTCAACCATATGGGTTCTCCTTTTCCATACCTTCCTATCATAGCAATGCTATTTACTAATTTAATTCTTTAGATCTTTTCTCATAATTTCCTCTCAAGACAATTTAGATCAGCCTCTGTCTTTTTCCTTCTATTTTAATCAATGTTGCATGCAATGGTCTATGAAGTATATGTTCATATGATCTAAGTCTACTTATATCTTTTCACTAATGAGAGCTACTCCTAACTTTGGATTTTTGTAGTATTTTGGATGTAATCCTGTTCCATTCAAGTCTATGCATTTAAAGCACTTTTCTTTTACCCAAAGAAGTACAGAAAATAAATCGTTCAGCAAAAATGCAGTCATTTATTATCTTCTATGAACATATCATTTTTCAACATGTTTATTTGCATATTGTATTATATGAGGATTTACAATCATTTAAGATAAGATACAATGAAACACCAGTTCTTCCGCGGGGGGCTTGTCGAACACTGACATTCTTCAAACACAATGGGACACGGATAAGATGCATAAAATATGTCCATTTTGTTAAATTTTCTGATGGACTCCTTTTTCGCACGTTTTTGACACGCCCGACATAATAATTTTAAAGAAAAAGTGTTGATCACCGTGTACTTTTTTTTGTGTGTGTTGGGGGGGGGGGGGGGGGTTAAAAAGAGAATCCAATCCAAGTGTGTGTGTGTGTATATATATATATATGTTGTGTGTATGTTTCCCTTTCTTGATGACATGTTTATTATTGTCAGGGACTTATATATGTACTTTATGTTATAGTCATGATGTGTTATGTTATATTTAAGTTATCTAGGGTACTTATGTAATTTCTGAAGCTTATTAGTATAAATAGAGTGTGATGGGAGAATGGAGGCATTCATTTTGATGGGCCAAGCGCTTACCGTTGTACCAAAATCTATAGCTATTAGTAAAGGCGCAACTTTATTCCCACATACATAAGATGTAAGTCTTCCCCATGGAACCTAAGCCCAGCGAGCCTCGACCTATTTAGGTTAGAATATGCTCCTGCATCATTCTCCCCACCTAAATAGGTTGCCACTCCTGCTACTCGAACCCATGACCTCGCTCTGATACCAAATGATGGGTCAAGCGCGTACCGTTGTACCAAAAACTATACAATTAATAAAGGCGCAACTTTATTCCCATATACACAAGAGGTGAGTCTCCTCATAGAGCCTAAGCCCAGCGAGCCTCGGACTATTTAGGTTTAGAATATGCTCCTGCATCATTATTTGATGTGAATCTATGAATGCGGAAGCGTTATTATTACAAATACACAACAACTAATAACTACACAACGCCACTACCAACAACAAATAAAACTAAACTAAGAAAACGGGTTTCTTTTTCTATCTATATTCTCTTTCTCAATATTCAAGTGTAATTAAAATGAATGCCAAGGGCCTATTTATAGGAGAAAAATTACTTGGTGACCAAGTAATGATGTAAAAGACTAAAACGGACAATTAATAACTAAAAATTACTAATTGGCCGCAAACATGCTTAGAGACCAATTAAAGACTAAAAATAAAAGGAAATGACAATATTACCCTAAACTAAAATACAAAATAAAAGATAATCTTCTCCCGGGAGCACGACCATGCGCTACGTCTCATGAAATACATCATTCTCCCCGTCTTCGAAAAGCTCGTCCTCGAGCGTGTAAGGTGACTCATCAATGCCACATGATATAATCCTTGAAAAATTTCGAACCCCTATAAAAAAATAACCAAAAGTGGATTGTCCAAACTCTAATTAGTCCCATGCGTATGAACCTCATCAATAATGGGTCTAATATACCAAAATCCTGGCTATGTTCCCTACGAAATCCGAGCCCAAAAATTGAGGACCATATCCGCCTTCTCTACACCACGAGCACATGGTTGCAACTTCCCTTGAATTTGACCGGACTGAAACTCTGTCGACCGCACCGTTGCGAGTACAATGGCGAAACAAGCGGACTGAAGGCGATGACATTCTGGAAAGCCGGACCCAAAAATGGCGAATAGTCAAACATGGATCCCAAGTGGACATATTTTTCATGAAAGTCTTAAGTTGTGTCCAAAATAGGCCATTAGACCAATTTTGACCTGTTTTGAGGTCAAATAGGGGGTAAGGGATCGTGTTAGAGTAGTGTAGGTCCGCTTTTGATCGGATTTGATTGTGGTTGGGCATGCATGAGTGGAGAAAGGATTAAAATAGGGTTAAAAGAGGTTAGGTCAAATTAGGGTAAAACTTGGGGGTTAGGGTTTGGGGTTTGGGGGTGGTGGGGTTAGGTTTAGGACAATAGAGGAGGGTGGGGAAGAAGATGGGGCTGCCTTTCGGAATGTAGTGGTGGTTGTGTGGCGGCAGGAGGTGGATGAAGATGAGGTGGTAGAGGGTGGAAAAGCGGTGGCTAAAAGGGTTGGTATCTCCCCAATTAGCGGTGATGGAATCTAGAGTTTTCATCCACCCAATTCCTAACGATTGAAGGGTTGCCCGAGTTGGAACCACAACTCGATACCCACTTTACGCATCACGACTAACACCAAGAACAAATGCAACTCTGATACCAATTTGATGTGAATCTATGAATGCGAAAGCGTTATTATGAATCTATGAATGCGAAAACGTTATTATTACTACTACACAACAACTACTAACTACACAACACCACCACCAACAACAAATAAAACTAAACTAAGAAAAAGGGTTTCTCTCTCTCTCTATATTCTCTTTCTCAATGTTCAAGTGTAATTAAAAATGAATGCCAAGGGCTTCTTTATAGGAGAAAAATTACTTGGTGACCAAGTAATGACCCAAAAGACTAAAAAAGACAATAAGTAAAAATAACTAATTAGCCCCAAACATGCTTGGAGACCAATTAAAGACTAAAAATAAAAGGAAATGACAATATTACCCTAAACTAAATTACAAAATAAAAGATAGTCTTCTCCCGGGAGCACAACCACGCACTACGTATTACCAAACACTTCACATTCATTCATCCCCTTTTCCTCTCTCTCTCTCTCTCTCTCTCTCTCTCATAAATTTAACATTTTATATCAATGATAAGTTCTCATTCTTACTGAAATAAAAATAGTGTTGATAGTCTTTTATATATATATATATATAAAAGAATATATATAAATAAAAGAGTTCCCAACGCGTTCATATCCTACTTAAAAAAAGTGTATAGTCGTGTCATGTATCCATGCTTCATAGGTTATATGATACTTGAAGTACCCTCTAGCTTTAAGCTTGAGCGGTACTTTCATTGTCCATACAGGTTGTGATGCGGGTTTCAATCCATCTTGAGAGATGTGCGCATGTGAAAACTGTAGTATACACTTCACTCGTTTAGGTCATAACCACGCAACAGACTAATCAAACCTATGTAAATAAAAAACTAACAGGTGGTGGTGTCCCTGAGTCTAAAAGGGCATTTGATTTGAGCAGACTGCTGGGCGTTAATATAATACCTTCACAGGTACTGCTAAAGAAATGTTAAATTCAAAATTTTATTTGTTTTACTCATTTCTATTTTATTTAATCTTATGAAAATCAAGTTACCTATATATCAAGACTAAAGGGATCTTGATAGGATTTGAATCTTTTCTCTACGTTAAAATCCCATGATGAATCAGTAATCACCAAGAAGGCAAGAATCTAACCTTTCTCTTTCCTCCCTTTTAAATTCCATTCCTTTTGACTGAATTTGGGATGCAGGTTATACAAGGCCACTCACCTTTTAAGCAGTTGGTAAATAGGTATGCATTTCATCTGAGTTTTGGTTTCTATATGTCTAATTTATATACTATTGACATATATCGCTAAAAATGACTTGTAATGTAATGAGCTGACAAGGACATATTCATGCAGTTGTAATTCTTTTCTCATTTCTCTTTTATTTTTTTCTATCTTCTTTGTTTTTTGCTGTTTCCTGGTCGTGTAATTCTTTTCTCCCAACTAAACCATTTTTATTTTCCATTCCATTTTGTTTAGCGCAAGGTCTTCAGTCAAACCACATGATATCATGTCCCCTTTTACAATATCCCACAAAGTTAGTTTGGGCCAAACTTGTGCCCAATTTTGCGTCCCTATAACATGTCAGGTTTTATAGACTTTCCCATTTAACTATACATGTATACGCTGATCACTTAATACGCCCCTAGCACTTCTCTACTTGACCGAATTTGCTTTAATCCTTTGTCACTGATATCTCCATTTCTTTGGATAATTGATCCTAAATAATGAAAATGATTTTTTTAGGTCAATCTTGAATCTCATTCACCACATCCCCATTTGTTCCTCTATTACTAAAAGTGCACTCCATCTATTACTAAAAGTGCTGCGCTATGCTCATTTTCTGCATATTTTATTTCTTGGTTATCTAACATCATGTTTCCCCCATTACATGTGTCAAGTTCCATAGATTTTTCCTTTAACTTCACATGTTTACGCCAATAATATAATACGCTGTACTTGACCGAACCTGCTTTAATTTTATGTCACTAATATCTCCATCTCTTTGGATAATCGAGCCTAAATAACGAAAATGATTTTTAGGTATCTCTTGACTCTCAAGTTTCACCAAGTCCCATTTGTAGTCCTAGTCTCCTACTATTATTAAAAGTGTACTCCACATACTCTATATTAGTCCTATTTATTTATTACCCTCTTGTTAGGGTTTCTCTCAACACTTATAATCTAGCATTAATCTGGCACCTCATCTTTTATTTGCCCAGTCTATTCATCCACAACAAGAAATTCACTACTTTCTCTTACCGTTGTTTTTACCATAGTAATTGCCCCATTATACATATGCTTAATCACATCAATATATCTAATAGTCATTCTTTTTTAATTCTAAACCCACTGTACTAGATATTTAGGTACATCACACGCCATCTCCAGATTCTATTATGAAGATATTTTTTTCTTTTAATACATTCCATTAATCTCATTGATAAATGTGTAGTTTTCATTGTCGACCTCTCACGCATAATCCAAACTGATTCTCAGAGACATATTTGCAATTTTAATCTATGTTTTATTACTTCACCCCCCCTTTTTTTTATAAATGAGCAGTAACACTCTTTCTCCATTGATTGGGCCTTATTTTAGCCAGTATAATAATATTAAATTATTTTTTTAACTAAGACATCCTTGTCTTAACATTGGTCCTAAAATCCTCCCCTTTTCATCTTCTTTATAGAAATCCTATGCTCCTATGTTCGAATTTTTTGAAAAAAATTTATTTTTTCGAATTTCACTAAGTTCCTCTATATCCAATCTACTCCCATTATCTTCATTTCATAACTTCTCAAAATAACTTTTCCGTCCTTAACTAAGGCTCTCAAATAATTATTCATCCACGTAACGTTATTAAAATCTTTTGTTCTTCTATCCCTAAGTTTAGCAAGGGGCGACTTGTTTAAGCCAAAGGTCTGGAGTTCACCCCCTCCCCCCCCGGATACTAGACTTTAAGCGGGGCGTGTGTTAGGGTGGCTTTGGCACAACGCCTCCTGTTTAGCTCGCATGGGGGAGTCCAAAGGGCTCGTTCATGTGGAGGTTCAGGGTTATCACAAAAAAAAAGTTTAGCCAGCTTATAAACACTATTTCCCTTTTCTGGCATTTGTAGTTCTTCTATAAAGATCATCATATGCCTTCAACGCATTTCTTACCATTTTTTAAAATTCCTTCTTACCATTTTCTAAACTTCTTTCTGACCTCATTTATATTTCTCAAAATTTTCTTCATTTCCATTTGTTTGCCCTATTTTAAAGCACTCCACTTTGGGTTTTACTATATTTTTATTTTTTTATTCCACCATTAAGTTTCTTTAGATTGTGGCCCCTACCTTTTGAGTCTGTAAGAATCTCATTTGATATTCTTTTAACGCATGTAGAAATCTTATTACACATTATGTTAGTTCCATCTTACGCATTTCATGCTGCTTCTTTTAATATTTTATCTTTTAATAGTTCTAATTTACCCCTTTCAAGTTTAGCCACCTAGTTCGTGTGTCGATCTTCTCTTTTTCGCGCTCGTGATCACTTTTTAATGTTTATATTCAACGCCATTGTCCTATGTTGCAAGGTTCGACTCTTTCCTTGGATATCCTTATAATCTTTCCCTTGTAATATTTACAGGTTAAATCGATTTCCTATCCTAGTATTAAAAGAATCTATTTGACTCTTATTTGTTACACTTTTAAATCTTATGTGCAAGCCTTTTTTTTTTACAATATGTATTTACAAGTACCTAAGATAAACTCTATATCATCAATCTTATCTCTAAAACTATATCTTGCATGCACCATCTTATATCATACTAGAACTTTTTCTACTTGGCATCAAAATATCCCTACTTGACATTAAAATATCCCCATATATAGATTTTCTCACCTACAATTATTTGTTGAATTAGTTCATCCTTTTGTTTCCAAAATTGTTCATTTGGGTGCATAAGTGATTATATATTCAACTATTACCAAATTTACAAGCTCACTAATAACATTTATGATACCCTCCTTACGTTTATTATCTACTATTATTGTAATTCCATTCGCATGTCTATTTTTACCCATATAATATTATTTAAACCACATATTTTATATTTCTCAAGTTTGCTCACTGACCCATTTAGTTTTTGCAAACATGCTATCTTAACTTCATGGTATCCATAGTTCCATCCCTTTCCCTGTCAAAGTCCATATATTCCAAGTTGTGTCGCACATGTTAGATTGATGTGCAAAAGTAATTGCCCATTTCTCATCTCTCCAAGGCGATAATGCAATTTTTCTTGCTTATTTTTCGAGCGCCCAATGGCAGTCACTACACATCACTTAAATGAAATGTCCTAATATTAGCGCATTAATGCGTAGGATTCTCTATCAGCTACCTAACGCAACCCTCCTAATTTATCTAGGCTTGGGGCTGTCAGTGTATAAAATTATTAGAAATTAAGTACGACACAAGCGGAGTTGTAATTCTTTTCTCCATGATACAATAATATCTTTTTCTTTGTAGGATATATATACTAGGGTCAATGTTTAAAAAGGCGAAAGGCGAGGCGAGGCGTAAGCCTCGAGGCGTAAGCCTCACCGAAAAGAAAAAAAGAAAGGGAAAAAAATATAAAAAGTCAAATAATTTCACAAAAAATAATCCAACACATTAAATGATGCAAAAGGGTCCATAATCATTCAATCCATCAACCAATCAAACTAAAAGTTCATCTCCATTACATCATTACCATATTGTTCATCACAAAAACATATTGTTCATCACAAAAACATAGAAAAACAAAGCATCCCCTCAAGCTTAATACTAAAACAATAATGGATCATCCGTATCCAAAGGCTTGAAAAGCGGATTTAATCCATCATCATCGCCGCTATCATCACCATCGCTAATAGGATCGTCCATTGAATCATCATCATATCTAATGGTCGTCTCGTCATCATCATCACCCGAGTCAACATCAACAAATTCATCTTCCTCATCTACCAAGATCCCCTTTCCTTTACCTATAAGAGAAAATATAATTATTTTAACTCTTTAAAATAATTATTTAATGTAAAAAAGACAATTGTGAATACCAACCCTTTTTTGAAGTGTTAAATTGTGAATTATTTCTCTTTCTTCCTCGCCCCCCTCTAGCACGTTCACGGCGAATGGGAATGGGAATCTCTCCTACCCATGGTTCAAAGTCTCGGTATCGGTCCCGGTATCGGCCACCCGATTTTCAACTCGGTCGCGGTATCGGTCGCGGTATCCGGCGATACGCAAAGATACACTATTTAGAGGGTGCAAAAAATTTCGAAAAAAATATAGAAAATTTTAAAAAAATAAGATTAACAATGTGGACCAATCGGATACATTCAAACCATCCTTTAAAATGCATTGCATTGTACAATTGGTTATACTGAAGCGCGATGGGCTTGTCAGATTCAATATTCCATAATAAACCAATATTAATATAGAAAAATAATCTAATGACACATAGGATTTGATTAAAAAGTTGCATTTTTTTAAGAATTCTAAACATTTTTTTTTGTAGAAAACGTTATATTTGGGAATTTTTAGAAATTCTAAACATTTTTGTAAGAATTCTAAACATTTTTTGTACAAAACATTAATTTAGGAATTTTCAGAAATTCTAAACAATTTTTTTAAGATTTCAACAATTTTTGTACAAAACATTATTTTGTACGAAAAAAGTTGGGAGATATTAATATTTTATTATTGAATATTGCTAGTTTTTTAATAAATAGTACTAATTAAAAAAAATATACAATAATATTTTGGTGCCCTAAAATTGTTTATAATTTTTATTTAAAAAAATAGTACTGATTTTATAACAACTGAAAATTTATAATAATTTTTTATTTTATAAAACCACTAAGAAGTGTGACTAATTAAACCAAACACTATAGCATATACATTAAATAGGAATAACATAAACTTTCTGAAAAAAGTATGTACAATTAATAAAAATTAGTACCAACATCTTGATTACTTGTTAAAAAATAATACCATTTTTTTAGAATTATTACAACTTTATTTGATAATTTTTTTGTTACAAATCAGAACCATTTTTTATTAAATAGTACCAATTTTTTAATAAGTTTTTTTTTTATAAGTCATTAACATTTTTTAAAAATTAATGATACCGTTTTATAAAAACATACACAAAAAAAGTACCATTTTTTGAAGGAAAGAAAAACTGTACACAAAAGCAAGGGAAAAGAAACTATAAAGTGAGAATAAAACAAATATACTTAAAAAAAAGATAAATTGTTAATAACACATTCTTCTTTAAACAAAATAAACTAATTAAAAAAAAACACTTTTAAATGATAGAAATGTTTCTCTTAAAACAAAAGTTAAAACAGTAACTAACACATGCTTAAAAAGGTTAAAACAGTCCACTCTTAAAAAAGGTTAAACAACCAACACACGCTTAAAAGAAAAACAGCCAACACATACAACAAAAGGTTACCTCTAGGGTTTCTTTGGAAGTAAAAACAGCGGCGGAAATTCTTTCTACTCCGGCGAGATTTGGGGATTTCCAGCGTAGGAGGGAAGATGTAAAGGTTAGTACTTTCCTGTTTTTCAACTCTACGTCCATTTCTTGCTTTTTCTCCAGAAATAATTGAGATCCGCCCTTTATATCTTCATCTCGGCCGATATATCGGGTTCTCATCTCTGACCGGCCGATATATCGGCGAGTTAAGCCGATATCGGCCGTTTTTTATATTTTTTCGTATCGCGACCCGGTATCGTATCGTCCACTACCGATTCCGAGTCAACTCGGCCGATTCCGAGTTGACTCGGCCGAGTCTTTGAACCATGCTCCTACCCCTATCACATCATCCATCGCTCCTGAGGCATCCGTAACCACCGAGGCATCTGTCGAATGGGAATCATCTTGCCCCGCTACCCACTCATCATCTGAAGGTAGATGATCAATAACCAATGGGTCCTCATCCTCTTTAAGCGCCTTCTTTCTCAAAAACTTCGTCTTTAACTTCTTGTTATACATTATATACACCAATGAATTCAACCTCTTCGTTGACAAACGATTTCTCTTTTTCGTATGGAGCTGTATAAATTTTTCAAATAATAATTTTTTAGTCATAAAATAAATAATAATTTTTACAAATAATATTTTTTTACAAACGAATACCTGATTGAATGTGCTCCAGTTGCGTTCACATGCGGACGAAGAGCATGTAAGACTCAAAACCCTCACCGCAAAACTAGTCAATTCTGGAGTTCCATCTCCAAATTGAATCCACCAATCCGCTAAAATAAGAGTGAAGTAAAATTTAGTTAAAAAATGTATTTAATGGTATTAATCAAAAGCAAATCGTACTTAAACAAAAGATTTACTTACCGGGACTACGCAATTTGCAACTTGTTTTTGCAGATGCAAAAGAGAAAAACCCCTTTCTATTCCTAAAATCATCAATCTGTATATCCGCTTTCAATCTATCTTGCTCATTCGGAATAAGCTTTTCCATGCAAGTCAATAAACCCAATTTAATTTCAGGATGGTTAGAGAAGTTCTCTTCATATTGAAAATGTGGATTTAAGAAATATGCCGCCGCATGCAAATGGCGATGTAACTGAAACTCCCATTTCGTATCAATTATGCTCCATATCTCCTTATAAGACCCCTCATCTCCTCCCAAATTTTCTGCTATGGCCTCCTTTGCTTTGTCCATTGCACCATAAATGAAACCCATCCCTGGCATCTTCTCTGAATCAGTCATTCTCAAAACCCCCACAAGAGGTTTTGTGCTTCTAATTGCGTACGACATACTACCCTAAAAATTTCGATCCTGCAAAATGATTTTTTTTATTTGCTTCCCTTGATCCTTCTTTGCCCAGCTTGATCTAGCCCATTCAGGAGAAGTGAACATACGCTCCAATGGTTCCTTAAGGCTATACATACTCTGAAGGGTCAAATAAGCGGTAGCAAATCTCGTTGCAGCCGGGCGAATAAGATCCTTCTTCGTATGATCTCTCATCAATTGCAAAACCCACCCATGATTATATATGAAGTTACTCACCTACAATTAAAAAGTAATATGTGAAACGAATTAAAAAGTAAAAAATAAAAATTAAAGATGAATTAATACCTTCTTTGACTTTATCAAGGCGTTTTTGTGCTGCGGCAATTCCCCAACTTTCTCCAACATTAGGTCAATGCAATGGGCGGCGCATGGTGTCCACCACAGACGTTTCCTCTTCTCCATCAACAAATTTCCCGCCGCCTTATAATTCGAGGCATTGTCGGTTACAACTTGAATAACCAACTCCTCCCCCACCTCCTCAACAACACTATCAAGAAGCTTAAACAACATGTTTGCGTCCTTTATAGCATCCGACGCATCAACTGATCGCAAGAAAACCGTTCCATGTGGATTATTAACGAGAAAATTTATCAAATGGCGACCTCGAATATCCTTCCAACCATCCGATAATATGGACACCCCTGTTTGCATCCACGTTTTCTTTACTTCATCAACTACAATTTTGGCACGCCTTTCTTCCTCTTCTAATATCCACGTGCTAAGCTCGTATGCAGTAGGAGGTTTCAACCCGCGACCATACTTTCCAATTGCTCGCACCATACTAATAAAGGAAGGACTATTTGCCACATGAAATGGAAGACCGTTTTCAAAGAAAAATCTACCAATATCAAGGCATGCTTCATCTCTAGCCTCCTTTTCAGTTTTAGGCTTAGGTTGATCATCACAACCATCATCATCAAGAAGGTATTAATTGACTAGCCTCCTTTTCAGTTTCAGTTTTAGGCGTACGCCTCGGGCGCCTTTTTAAACATTGACTAGGGTGTGCCCGTGCCAATGGCACGATGAAAATAAAAATCTAATTGAAATCCATTCAATTATATGTGATTTGAAATAACAAAATTAATAGAATATAATGGCTTCAAGCATATTAGAATGTTCAACTCTCCTCACATATCTAAATTTGAAGCTCGAAACCTACATGTTTAATATTGATTACAAAAAATATAAAGCGTAACATATTTATTTCAGTGTTTTTGTCAATCATTGTGTGGAGGACATTAAGTGTTTGTGGATCTCGCTTCATCGTTTTCTGTTCGGGAAAATTATTGAAGTTAACACCATGGTTTTGTTGTAACCAAACCTATATACATAAGAAAAATTATAAACAATGATTTAAGTGATGCATAAACAAACTAAATAGAATGAATTCAAAAACTATGAGACGTATTGTTTGAGTTAGTTTCCCATCTATATGTATAAGAATATAAAGTTTTAGCAAAACTTAATGCATATACACATGCAGTGGCATAGCCAGGAATATCTGATGGGTGGGGCACAAGAATAAAAAGTACGGGGGCGTTAGCCCCCGAAAAAAATTTGAAGGTTATTCACACATTAATACTTTATTGCTAAAAAGATAAATATTCAAACATTTATAGTAATAAAATAGAACAAACCAAATCATAATAATTCATTGGTAATAAGAGTCCAAAATCTGAATTTATCATTGTAAGTACTAATTAAAATATTAAACGGGCAAACTATAATGTCCCTTTACGATTTTTCATCTGTTAGAATCGATCTACAATTGTGTTATTGGAAATGCAACGAAGAAAGTTTTTTTTTTTCCCCCATGCAACGAAGAAAGTTTAAGCATAACACTGCTTTGTATATATTAAAAGCTTATCTCGATTAAAGTTAATATATACATCCATGGTGACTATTTATACAGAATACCCAGCTCACGTGTTGCATGAAAATAGCAGCAGGAGAACTGCTTACAATCAGTAAACAAGACTAAGTCCTATGTTGTTCTATTATGTTAAGTCCTATATTGCTGTTATACATGGATGCCAGTTGCCAATATTATAGACCATGCATGTTTCACATGGAAGACTTATTCAAACTGTCCAACTATGTAGGAGATATTTTATATGTGATATTCTGTCAGTATTAGGTTAGATATTATTAGTTTTTTTTTTAAATGCTGAGTGGGGCACGTGCACCCCCAGCAACACACTGCCTCCGCCACTGTACACATGGGGGAATTAGAAATAAAATTTGTAAATAGTAAAACAACTTTAAGTTGTTTCATAAAAATGGGGGATTGAAAATAAAAAATTATAAATTTATATATACGACGTAATTGGTTTATTTTCCATACTACAAGTTGTTTAGGCATATAAAATAATGATCGAAATGAATATGAAAGAGTAGTTGTCAATAAACAAACTTGGTGATTAATTAACATGCATGATTAAAGAAAAAAATTCACGTCATAAAAGCATTGATATGAGAAATATTGCAATTTATTAGTGGCTACATGGTCGTACCCAGTGCACAAGACTCCCGCTTAACTGCAGGGTCTGAGAGAGGCAAATGTCGTTTGACCTTACCCCTATATATGGAAAGGCTGCTTCCATGTCTTGAACCCGAGACCAACCGTAGCGTGGACGAGGGCTTATACGATCGCACCAAGGTACGATCTCTTATTAATGGCTACATAGTAACGTATAAAAATTGAAATAGATTTATAAATAGTGGAAAAAAACTTATTTAATGCAATGTTCTAAAAGGCGCGCTTAGGCTTGAGGCTTGGGAGAGATGCTCCGCCTACGCCTTATTCTTGGTAAAAAGCTTAAGGCACAATTTTTTTTGAAAAAAAACGCTTTAGTGAAACGATTTTGCCTTTTAAATATTTTTTTTACAAACCGGATCAATATCTCGTCCAAAACAATCAAAAGACAAACAGTATCCCAAACCTCTCTGCCTCTTTCTGTCTCTCATCCAAAAAAAAGGCAATGTAACGTTGCCGACCGACTTCCAACCAAAAGTTATCTTTTTTATTTGAAAGGTGAAAAATACATTTCTTATATTGAATCATTTTGTATTGATTATTGAATGATTATTGATATTGACTATTGAATGGTGAAAAATACATTTTGTATATTGCTTATTAAATATTGAGAAATACATATTGTATATTGATTATAGAGCATGCATATGAGAAAGATGGCTGCCAAACATACGTATATATTTTCAAAATTCAAGGTATGAATTATTTTATTATATTACTAACTTTAGAATAATTAAAATAATAAAAAAAGGAAGCCTAGGCGCACCTAGGCTCCTAGGGTTTGAGGCTTGACCTCTACTCCTCGATCACGCCTCGCGCCTTTTAGAACCTTGATTTAATGATATAATGTTTCTCAACATATTCGTTTTACTTGGTTCATAAAAATTTGACATACAATTCGTATAAAGTAAAACCACTTTAACTCTTTAATGATTTAATATTTCTCAAATTTATTAGTTTTTGTAACTATTTATGTTTCTCAAAGTTAATAATCTTCTAAAATTCAATGTCTCCCTCCCTTGCATTACAGTATCTTCACTATCTGCGAGAAATCACGACTCAAGTGTTAACATAATCATTTGCAATAGAATATAGATGCTCAAAACATGTCTGACTTTATATACAACCCATTTGCATCTAAGTAGTTTATAGATCAGAAATTCAAACAATCTAACCTTCAAATAATCAAATATACATGAACAATCATATACATGTCAATATCTATTCTCAACCATGTCAGTAGCTACATAATGGGTTTTCCTGTTGAGTAATTACTCTGCTAAGCTCTTTTAACCTTGCAAAATTGAAAGGATCGAACCAAAAGTATACTTTTGATTTTATTTACTTTTAATCACGGAAGTAGCTACACATATACATAAATACTTTTAACCTCCCAAAACTGAAAGAATTTACACATTCTAAACACCCAGCATCACAGCAAGTATATGGGGATACAACGCAGGTTAGATAGTCACTGAAAGTGTCAAAAGTAAAAACTCTAAATAATATGACATAAGTAAATCAAACCAAAAAATATCTTCATAAAAACTTTACATCTTTACAGAACCGTGGAAAAACACAGTAATAAAAAGAAAAATATCAACAAAGGGTGAACCAAAAGATAAGTTATAAACAACAAAATTCTCTATATCCAGGGGCAAAAATCCCCACTCCCCACATCTCTTTTCAAAAAGAAGAAATAAAAGAACCTCACCTCCTGTTTTCTTCTAGCCATTCTTTTAAGAAGTTGTGATGACCTTCTCTCTTCTGTCTTTCGGTTAAGAAGGTCTACAAAAACCTCACCGGGTCCCAGACCTCCATTACTCGTTGATATTTAACATAGAGCAAATACTATAATAACCAACACTTTAGCATATCATATTATAACCAGGAAGTTGAAGCTTACAATCGAAAATAACCAGTTTGAAGGCCTATCTCATGATTCAAGAGGGCCAGACCCATTTCTTTATGTATTTTCAAGCGAAGGAACAAACCATTGAAATAAAATTACATAATATGCAATGAAATTTATGGTCACCGTTGAACATATGAACTTTTGACTAATCTACATTTCATACAAAAAACAAAATAAAAAAGATGATTATATAAATAAGTAGAAAACGGAAAAGGAAAAGTCACAACTCATAGTTGATCATACTATAATTATCAAAAAAATAGTTAGACCAAAATACAATTATAGAATTAGACTTAAAACGCATCATCATCAGACAAACCTATTGAGTTTTTTTTTTCCTATCATTTGCTGTTTTGGCACATAGCAAGTATGATGAAGTTATTCGGTGTGTCTTCTCTATGGTATTTCGTCAAGTAGCTTGTCTGCATAGGACTGAATGATTCTTGTTGTCTGCAAGTATGATAAGGTCAGATATATATGTTTATAAAATATAAAGAGAGGGAAATACCTAAAAGATAATAATTTTTTAGCACTATGTAAGCATACATTCCAGAAAGTGTTGCAAACCGAAAATAATTCTTGGTAAGCTACATAACCCCCCAAAATCAACAACCGCATGTCTAGAATTAGAGTCGTCCACTTCAAAGCCAAGTGCAATTTGTAAAAAAATTGCAAATGGTAATGTATAGATCTTAATGTCAATGATAAAACATGAACTCCTCAAGTCTTTAATAAAGAAACACACAGTTATGAACATACATCTGTAGATCTAAAAATGAGGATATAGTAACCATACATTCCAAAAGAACATATCAAGGTTCTCAGAAGCATACATTATGAGATTATTTAGTTACAAATGACACCATGCAAACGACATTGTACCCGGACCTCTCTCACCCCTGCATGACCAGCCCTAGACATTCCAAGAAGAACAAATCAAGAGAAACACATCAACAAATCAAATATAGATTGGGCATGAAAATGAACCCACCAAACTGCATAGATTAAACACGAATTTTTAAATTAAATTATTGAGAGCGAGTTCCAAACTACCTGTGCAATAACCAAAAGCTCAGTTCTTTCTCTTCGATCACTTCGGATCTATAACCAAGCACACAACACACACCAAATACACATACATACAACTCCATTAATAAATAAAAAATAAGAAAACTAACATAGTATCTACCCTACCAAAAACTAACATGTAACAGAGACCCGTGTAAAAAGAAAATATGGAAAGATGAGGAAATGCAGAACTCAAACAATGAGTTGCCAACAACAGAAGTTGGAAAATAAAAATAAAAATAAAGCAAGGATTTAGCATCAATAGAGGAGAATAACATTACTGGAATTGAAGGTGCTCTGAACTCTAGAGATAAGAGATTGATTTAGATCTAGAAGTGGGATGGTACAGCAATTATGGTTGTTTGGTGAGGATTTGGTGTGATGGGCTCTTGGAGATGAAAGAGAGAGAAAGATGTAAGAGTCGAGTACAGAGAGAGTGCATCCCTATGAAAATAGGTGTACTTCTTCCTACATAAAACAGTAACAAATTTTGAACTTTGAAAAAAAGTGATATAGATGAAGTGAGGGGGCTTTCAAAAATTTTGGAAAATAAAAGAGCTCCAGCAGTCACCTTATCTTTTCTTTGAAAATGGCACATGGCACATTCTTGCACCATTAGATATAAATCCCACATTTAATTTCAGCCATTAGATAGGGGAGACAAAACCCCCCTCCTCCTTTATTATATAGGTATACATTCATGCAATGGATAAAGATCCTCTAAATATCCATTATAAATTGCGTGTCAGTAAAACAATTGTTTTATGTGTGCATAAACATTCTGATATATATATATATATATATATTATATCAATTTACTAAATATCAAAGGCATATAGATATATATATATATATATATATATATATATATATATTTTGTCTGGTATTTAACATATGTTTAAGTGATCATAATGTTTAAGATGAGAGATAAATTTATCAATAACATGATAATTATAAATTATTATCAGTAAGTGTCTCTCTCTCTCTATATATATATCAATTTACTAAATATCAAAGGCATATAGATATATATTTTGTCTGATATTTAACATATGTTTAAGTGATCATAATGTTTAAGATGAGAGATATATTTATCAATAACATGATAATTATAAAGTATTATCAACAAGTGTCTATCAATGTATTCATTGTATTGAAATATCAATTGATAGCAGTATCAATACTTGTTATTATCTTCTTTGGTAATTGCACTAGTGATCTATGAAGACATGTTGGTATCATTTTTGGTAGTTGCACTAGTAGCGACCTATTAGTGAATCCCACCTTCTTTTAGTGTTGATCGACTTGACAAATCTTCACATGACCTGTTAACACGACTCGAACATGATACGATAAAAATCTTAAACGGTTCTCAGTTTATTTTTATTAGGTTAATATTATGAGACGCTAAATATACTGAGAGTGATTTAACCCAAATATATACGACACTACCCCGTTATACACGACCCATTAACCACCGTTAACACATGAACCGACCGGACCCATTGCCATAGAAGAGAGGGTAGCGGGTCATTGTTTTGCGTGTGGGTAACCCCTTATTATTTAGCCCATTTTTGCCTTTGCCTTTGAACTTATGAAGTAAGAAACTTCTATGAAGTTAACGTATCCATATTGGTTACAGTCTACAGATGCATGGACACTCTTGGATACATATCTAATGCTTATATAATGAATTTCTTAATTTTAGACACTCAATTGTCACTTCTTAGACACTCTCCAACATGAGAAAGCATTGAAAATCGAAATGACTTCTCTGAAACGCACTAAAGAAGTATAAAAAATCAAAGTACAGGTTTTACCACAACAGAATTGGCTGAATGAAATAACAAAGTGGAGAAGTCAACATACTTGGTGTATACAATTACAAAAGTTGCATATAAATAATTATATTACCACAAATATTAACAAATTCATACACATTTTTTTAATTTGTTTGTTTATGTGACTAACGATTATTATTACTCATAAGTTAAAAATTTCAGAAATTATTTCATTGGGAAAAGGCTTTGTTGAGTTGATTGTTATTCCAAAATATTAAATGGTGAATATTTGATAATCTCAGAATAGTTTATTTATATTTTATTGAAATAACGATGATCTTTTATGTTCTTACTATTTACATGTATAGTAAAGTATATAGTATCCAACTTATCCCAAATGTATCCGTTTATTTACTGTTTCAAAATAATCGTATCAGGATGTGTCAGTATTTGTGCTTCTTAGATTAGGACAAAAATAAAAGGTTAATATTAAAATTAAACAACTATGTCTTTTTTTTCAATTAGAATTTTGGGTTCAATAGTGAAGTATCCTGTTGTTCATCTAGTCTTTATATGTGTTTTGCAATATATATATATATATATATATATATATATATATATATGTCCCCTCTTGTAAGGACTCCTTATGGTGCAGACCCCGGTACATATAATTTTTTTAAAATAGTAAAAAAATTAATTTTTTGATGAAACTTCATGGATGTGATCTCCACGGTGAGAAGATAATCTCCATATTTTTTCATCAAAGAATTCA
Source organism: Sambucus nigra (assembly GCA_949130495.1). Classification (NCBI taxonomy): domain Eukaryota; kingdom Viridiplantae; phylum Streptophyta; class Magnoliopsida; order Dipsacales; family Adoxaceae; genus Sambucus; species Sambucus nigra. The sequence continues at coordinate 378,624,981 of OX422218.1, read as the reverse complement.
ATAAAAAAACCCGTAGAGATGAGGTGATTTGTAAAAAAATGGTATAAATATGTATTTTCGACCATTGAAATTTTGACGATCATCTCACCCACTTTTTGATTGAATTTCTTGATGAAACTTCATGGATATGATCTCGACAATGAGAATATCATATCCATGAAGTTTCATAAAAAAATTCAATCAATCAAGTGGCTGACGTGGACCCAAAATTTCAACTGTCGAAACTGCATATTTATGCCTTTTTTCGACATATCACCTCATCTGAACGGTTTTTTTTATTGAATTTTTTGATGAAAAAATTTGGAGATGGTCTTCTCACCGTGAGATCATATCCATGAAGTTTCATTAAAAAATTCATTTTTTTACTATTTTTAAAAAATGGTATGTATCGGGGTCTGTACCATAAGGAATCGTTACAAGAGACTTTTTGTATATATATATATATATATATATATATATATATATATATATATATATATATATATATACAGATATACAGTCCTGCTCTTGTGCGGACTAGTCCGCATTTTAAGAATGCGGACCGGACATGTGTCACCTGGCGGTGAGCCCAGAAAAGAGAGAGAGTGTGCCTATAATTTAGGCGTTAATTTCTAGGCGCACCTTTACGCGACACTTGTCCGGTCCGCATTCTTAAAATGCGGACTAGTCCGCACAGGAGCATTATTATACAGATATATATACATTTTCCTTTTTACTATGCTAATAGCCCAATTAGAGATGCCGCAAGAAGTTAAGAAAATAGACTTGAAGTGATTTCAGCCATTGAGCTTGAAATCTTTGCGATTGGGGATCAATTTAAGCCATGGAGCTCGAGCTAGATTTCATCCATGGGTTGGGGTTTGGTATGAAGCAGAAGAAGAGAGAAGGGGGAGGGGTAGCGGTGGAGGGATTTCAATTTAGATTGAAATGGTGGGCCCTGTTCATATTGAAATGGTGGGCCCTGTTAACGGTTTACATGAAGCTACACAAGGCACATACCATTTAAGTTCGGTTGATCTGTAAAATAGTAAAATTATCCTGATTTTTGTGTGGGACCTTGTGTATTCCCTAAACGGGTGCAATATCTGACTTAATTTGTCATAGGGATATCTTTTCTGTCCCGTGTATATGAAAAATGGGGAAAGCCGATATACTAAAATAAATGTCTGAATCGAAAAGTCAGTCACTTCAGTTAATGAAATTTTGATCTGTCCTAGCTCGACCTTTTATCCATTTTGTTTCGTCACCTCTTGTGCTTTTATCAGTTACAGTAATTTTTTTACAGATTTGAGGATGAGCTCATCATTGCTGTGGGGAAAGGAGAACCTGCTGCAGTGATGACTGAATATGGATTTAAGTGAGTTCTTTCACTATATGTGTGCTTATATATATATATATATATATATATATATATACACATACCGTGAGACTCTGTAAAGTAATTAACGGATATCCCATTTGAGGGGGTAAATCATCTCCACCAAATCTCATAAAAAAATTCAAAGGTTTCGTGGGTGAGATGAATTTTTACCCTTGAAACTTTTGATAATCATCTCACTCACTAAATGTTTGAATTTTTTGATGACAATTGGTGAAGATAATCTCCACCAAATTTTATCAAAAAATTCGACCAAATCTTCTCAAAATGGGATGTCCATTAATTACTAAGGATGCCCTTTCAAGCCTCACCAATATATATATATATATATATATATATATATAATTTGAAGCTCCACCTTTGTATTGGTTTATACTATTTTTGCCTGTAATATCTGATAACTGCTTAATAAACTGTCTACTGTGCCCCATGTTCTAGCCTCTGCATGCTTGTGCGCTTATATATATATATATTATGTTTTTTTTCAGAAATGTTCTGTCAATAGATGAGTATGCATCTTGCTTCGATTATATTGATCCCCTGGCACAGTATAAGAAGTGGACAACTGGAAAAGTTACAAATCAGAACAGCACTTTTAGAGACAGTGGTTGCTCACAGAGAGTGCAGGCAGTGTTCCTCGTTAGTGATTCTGTTGACTGGAGCAGGGACATTCAGGTTATTCTCAATTTTTTGGTCACCCCTGTTAGAAATCAACATCAACCAACCTAATAGAGTGTTAAATAATTTCATCCCATAGGAGTCTCCTAAATTAGGTGAAGTGGCGAAATTAGTAGAAGTTAGGTTGCATAATGGGCAAGTTGGATGGATGAAATTAATTTGTATTTTAAATATTTATGTGTTTTTTATTAAAAGTGTGTTTATTTAACCATAATGTGTGGTGTAAATTGTATTTCCTTTACTACGAATACCTCCCTTCTTTAATGCTTGTAATCATCCAAAAACAAGGTAAGTACTAAACACTTAAGGCTTTATTTGAGTGTTTCTCTTATTGGTGTGTGCTTCTCTTTTGATTAAGTTTCTCCTTTTTGTGAATTTTAGAGTTTGTGTACTCTAATTTTCAACAATTGATATCCGAGCGGGACGGTCGGGAACTGGCATTTTTGGAATGAGTTTTCTTGAGTCGTGAGAAGTTCGTATTCTGCAAGTTTGTATCTTGAAATCAAGCTTATTCGGTATTATTGAAATTTACTGACAAGATGGGTGATCTTCAAGTAGTTGAAGGAATCAAGAAGCTCAACAATCAAAATTACAACACGTGGGTGACGTGTATGACGTCTTATATGCAAGGTCAAGACCTTTGGGAGGTCGTTGGCCGTAGTGAAGTTTCACAACTGGAGGCAAAAGACGCTAATGGCACCTTGCGAATATGGAAGATTAAAGCGGGCAAAGCGATGTTTGCCTTAAAGACCACAATTGAAGAAGGAATGTTGGAGCACATTCGGGATGTCAAAACAACGAAAGAAGCACGTGACACTTTCACTACACTATTTTCAAAGAAAACGACACAAGACTACAACTTCTCGAGAACGAGCTGCCATCGATGGCGCAACGCGACATGACTATCAACAAGTACTTTCACAAGGTGAAGACGATATGCCATGAAATTTCAAATCTAGATCCAAGAGCTGTTATTAGTAAACCAGGATAAAAAGAATAATTATCCATGGTTTGAGATCCGAATTCTGAAGTTTTGTTGTTGTTGTACGAGAATGGCCGACTCAACCATCACTTGTTGAGTTTGAAAATTTGCTTGCCGGTCAAGAAGCTATGGCTAAGCAAAGGGGAGGAGTCATAGCTTCTCTACACTAACAAAAGGAAGCACTCTAAAAGGATGATGACAAGGCAGGAAGCACTCTACACTAGCAAAAGGAAAGGCTACTTCAAGCAGCACGCTAGAGGCGGATCTAAAAGGATGATGACAAGGCAAAGAGTCGTTAAGGAGAGGGAGACCCTCATTCATGGGGAGCTTCAAAGAACCGTGGCTACAATAAAAGATTTGAGGGAAAATGTTACAACTGCGACAAGAAGGGCCACATAGCGAAATATTGCTGGTCCGACAAAAGGCCCACTGAGAGCAATGCTGCTACTTTTAAATTAAAGGAGAGAAGCGAAGATTATTGGGATGCTGAAGCATCTTTTGCTGTGGAATATGAGGAGTTACCTCCCATAGTAACGACAGCTGAGCGGATCGACTACGAGAATGATTGGATCGTCAACTCAGGTTACTCAAATCACATGACGGGTGATAAATAAAAGTTACAGAGCCTGTCAGAATACAAGGGAAATAGAGTTGTGGTAACAACCAACAACTCAAGGTTACCAATAGCTGATATCGGTAAGATGGTAGTAGCATCTCAATATAGTTCTAACCAGGTGCCGCTTGAAAATGCCTGCCATGTTTCGGGTATGAAGTAAATCTTCTTTCAGTGGCACAATTAACATCATCAGGCCACTTTATCTTGTTTGGTCCACGAGATGTGAAGGTATATTGAGATCTCAGGATTGCCGACAATGGAGGAACACCGATTGGAGTCGGTCTACGTGATGTCAGCAGAATCTGCATACGTAGACAAGACAAGAAAAAACGAGTCAACAAATTTATGGCACATACGATTGGGCCATGTTAGCTGTTCTAAGCTAAGCGTGATGATGAAGAAGTCGATGCTTAAGGAACTTCCTCAGTTTGACGTGAGAATAGAAATGGTCTGTGCGTGATGCTAGTATAGTAAAGCACACCACTTACCATACGAAGAATTGAAGATTAAAGCAAAGGAACCATTAGAGTTAGTTCACTCTGGCGGACCTGTCAAGCAACCATCAGTTAGCGGAATGCGGTATATGGTGACGTTTATTAATGACTTCTTCAGGTGTGGGATTTTTCTTTATGACAGAAAAATTTGACACGTTCTCAAAGTTTAAAGAGTTTAGAGAGACGGTTGAAGGAGAAGTGGGGAAGAAGATGACTTGTCTACGCACCAAGAGGCTGCGGGAGTTAACTCTGTCTCATCCTTACCCCCTCGGATGGTAGGAAGAAGATAAAGGAGGAGGAGTTTTGGTACTTCAACTGAGGAAGAAGAGGGAGGAAAATATAACTCAAATGAGTTTTCTCTATATATACGAGACTGTAGAATACGTCATCAGTTAATCTATGCCAACCCACCCCAACAAAATGGAGTAGCAGAGAGAAATAATTGATGACATGTTGCAGAAGTTTGTCGGAGTATGTTACATGCCAAGAATGTACCGAGAAGATTTTGGGCTGAAGCTATGAGAACTGTAGCCCATGTGATTAACAAACTTCCTTAACTAAGGTTAGAGTTTGTTTCACCCTTTGAGAAATTATGGGACAGGAAACATACAATTAGTTACTTTCGAGTATTCGACTGTCTATGCCATGTATTTGTTCCTAGCCTTTTACGTAGCAAGTTTGACAAGAAAGTAGTCAGATGTATCTTCATGGGATACGATAGCCAGAGGAAAGGGTGGAAATGTTGTGATCCTATGATCGGAAGTTATTACATATTACGGATGTGGTATTTGATGAAACATCTTCTTGGTGGTCCTCAGAAAAGTAGGTGTTAACAGGCTCGAAGGAATTTGAAGAGAAGCAACAACAGAAACTGGGAGATTAAACTTCTCACATCTTATCAAGTTCTGTTGAAACTGAAGATTCATAAGATGATGATAATGTCGAATAAGAAGCAACTCAGAATCTATGCCAAACTGGTGTGTATCAACAACCAGACGAAGAAAGTGGACCTAGTGAAACGGAAGTTTTAACTCCACAATCACAACCCAAAAGTTTAATAAGAATCCGAAAGCGAAATCCTAAATACGTCAACGCAGCCATAACAGAAGAAGCAATTGCAAAAGAACCTGAGACGTTTGAAGAAGTATCACAGAGTTGTGAGTGGATTAACGCAATAGAAGAAGAAATCGCTGCGCTAGTGCAAAATCAGACTTGGGATCAGATGCCAAAGCCAAGAGATGTGAAACCCATATCCTGCAAGTTGGTTTACAAGATAAAGCGTTGCCTAGATGGGTCAATCTAGAGGTACAAGGCACGTTTGGTAGCTTGTGGTTTCTCTCAGCAGTATGGCTAGACTATGATGAAATGTTTAGTTCGGTGGAGAAACTTACAACTGTATGAGTTCAATTCGCGCTTGCAACCAACAAAGACTTGAATTTGTGTCAGATGGATGTGAAAAATGCTTTTCTTCATGGAGAGCTGGATCGAAAAATCTACATGATCCAACTAATGGCTTTCAGAGCTTAGATCATCTTGAATATGTGTGTAAGTTGCGGAAAGCACTTTACGGATTGAAATAAGCACCCAGGGCGTGGTATGGTAAGATAACTGAATTTTTGACACACAGGCTTATTTATTTACACCTGCAGATTCCAGCTTATTTGTCAAAGCTCCATTGAGGAAAGGTAGCTGTAGTGCTAGCATACGTGGATCATATATTCATAACCGGTGATGATGAGGCCGAAATTCTTTGGACGAAGGAGAATTTATCAGTCCATTCGAGATGAAGGAACTTGTATAGCTCAAGCACTTTCTTGGTCTAGAGGTTGATTGCACACAAGTAGGGATATTTCTTTGTCAGCCAAAATATTCCAAAGATTTGTTGAAGAGGTTCGGAATGTTTGAATGCATGCCATTTTTTGATGCTGATCAAACCAAATGCCAAAATGTGTGCACATGAAGGAAAAGATTTGGAAGATGTGATGATATATCGACAATTGGTAGGTAGTCTGATCTAGTTAACCTTGACTCGAACCGACACTTCTAATGTAGTTGGTGTGATGAGTCGGTACATGCGAAATTAAAAGAAACACCATTTGGAAATAGTTCGACAAATACTGAGATACGTGAAGATTACAATTGACTATGGTCTTTTGTACAAGAAAGGTGAAGACTGCAAGTTAATTGGTTTATGTGATGCTGACTATGCAGGAGATCATGACACCAGGAGATCAACCAGTAGAGTATGTAGTTCCATTGTACTGTAACAACCAGTCGACAATTCGTTTGGCAGAGAATCTAGTCTTTCATGAAAGAACTAAGCATGTAGAGGTGCATTATCATTTTATTAGAGATAAGGTTTTGTAAGAATGGATTGCGATGAGATAGATCAAGCCGGATGATCAAGGTGCAGACTTGTTCACAAAAGGTTTAAGTACTGGCAAGTTGGAAAAATTTCGTCGTCAACTTAATGTGGTGAAAAGAATGAGATCCGATGTTGAGGGGAAGTGTTAAAATCAACATCAACCAACCTAATGGAGTGTTAAATAATTCCATTCCATAGGAGCCTCCTAAATTAGGTGAAGTGGAGAAATTAGTGGAAGTTAGGTTGCATAATGGGCAACTTGGATGGATGAAATTAATTTTTGTTTTTAATATCTGTGTGGTTTTTATTAAAAATGTGTTTGTTTATTTAACCACTATGTGTGGTGTAAATTGTAGTTCCTTTACTATAAATACCACCCTTCATCAATGCTTGTAATCATCCAAAAACAAGGCAAGTAATAAATACTTAAGGCTTTAGTTGAGTATTCTTTTACTGTTTCTCTTATTGGTGTGTGCTTCTCTTTTGAGTAAGCTTCTTCTTGTTGTGAATTTTAGAGTTTGTGTACTCTAATTTTCAACAATCCCATCCTATTATCTAGTTGTATAATGATTTTTCTTTCATATTCCCTATTACTTTTTTTCGGTAAGTAATTTCCATGAAATGTTGCTCTTAATTATCTTGCAAATGGCGTGAAGGCACTAGCAACTGTCAATTTGTGTTTTTGAGCTGTGAATCGTAGATTGTGTCCTTGTTAAACATTTATCTATGAAGACAATTGGATAAATATTGGGCATGAATGTCCAACAGTTCATCTACATGTCCATAATTTAGAAATTAAATTCTAATTTTGGACAAGCGACTGGCTCATCTTAGATGAATGCACACATTTTATTCAAATGTTTGATGTTAAGATATGGCTTGCTTGTAACATGTAAAATAAAATGTCAAGAGTTAAAAACTAAAGTAAAGGTTAGGTTAATTACACAAATCTCAGCATAATCACTGATGCTTCCACCTTTAAATATCACACTTGCTCAATGTTTAAGAAGGTGTAAGGCGTGTTTGAGACATTTTGCTTTGGCGAAGCAAGGTGTAAGTCGCAACTTGAAAAAATACTCACCAAAATATTAATAAAGTAAAAAAATATTGTGTCGTGGTTATCATCACAAAAGTTCATAACCAATCTCCCCAACACAATAAATAATTAGTGTAACACCGTCACAAAAAAATTCTATAAACGATGGCACCAACACAGTATGGTAATTAAATCAATTAACATTACATACAATTTTCTATTAAATACACTCCTACTTGTAAAAAATGGAAATAAATAAACTAGTCACGACAAAGTATTCAGTTGGGAAACGAATAAACCAATTCTGATGGAAATTCGGGTTTATTTTTAATATTTTCTTGCATTTTTAGTATTGCATTGTATTTTTCCTTTATCAGTTGTTTGGTATTTTGTTTACATTTTTTAGTAGTGGTAAGGGTTGAGAAGAAAATTCTAGAAGGTTCCATTAGTTAATCATGAAAATTCATGACAACTCATATTTAGCTAGTAGCTTCTAGACGGTTATATTTTGACACGTGATGTAATTGAAGGTTGTTAATGACCCATGTTACATCACATGGGTCAGGAATCTTTCAACCAATAGGAGCTTAGAAGACCCGTTATAGAATCTTTTCTCCTCCCCTATAAATACCCCCTTCCTCCTCATTAATGATAAATCTGATTTTAGGTATTACTTGTTCAAGCTCCTTAAAACATGTTCATTAAAACATTGCTCCTTAAAACATACCATATTTTATGAGAATCATTATTGTAAAGATTTGAATATCTTAGGCTTAATGTTAGACATAAATCATGCTTGTATGTTTCCTTCATTCACATTGTAAGAGATATATAAAGGCCTCCAATTGGAGTAGAATATACATAATTTATATTTTCAAATGGTATCAGCCTAAATATCGATCCTCACCTTTTCCCTTTTCTTTTCCGGTAAATTTGTCCTCGTTACGGCATCCCTCTATCGGTGGCTAACACCTCCTCTCACCTCACAAATCCTTCTTTCTTCTACTGTACCTTTTCCTCTATAACGAGCATTGTTCATGGCATCACTGTCCATCGCCGGAATCACTGTTCACAATCGGAATTACTGTTAAAAAAAAACGCACCACTTTTATCCTTCCGAACTTTAATACTTTCATTCGAAAATCACTTTTTCGGCGAACCTTTGCCAGCAATCTTCCTCTCCCACCCTCGCAAATACCCTAACCCCAAACCCACCCCAGCTGCAACTTTTCCTCACTACCCACAACTTCACATCTAGCATCATGACCCAATGCCAACTTTACCTTTCCTTTGGGCACTATGCTCGCAACTGCTCTCAATTGCCCACATTTACTCAATTCTCGTTATCTCAGTCACTGCATTCCGCATCTAATGGCCTCCAAATTGCTCCTTGTCCACAGACATATCACTGCGGGCTCTTATCAGCCCATCTAGCATTGCCATCTTCGGACTCTAGCTGGTATCCTGACAATAGTGCCTCTACCCACATGATTGGCACTCATTCGCTTCTCCACCAACGCGTACCCTACATTGGCCCCGACACAGTTCAACTTGGCAATGGTGATCGACTTTCGATTACCCGTATGGGCAACGTGGCACTTCCTTTTGGTACATCCTTTTTTGGTCTCGAGAATTTATATGTTATTCCTTCCATGCGTAAAAACTTACTCTCTATTACCCAATTCTATTATGATAATAAAGTTCTTTGTGCCTTTGATGTCATCACTTTTATATCTTTGATCTCACTAGTGGGTCTTACTCTGTTAAGGCCTTTGCAAGGACAGTCTTACAAAATTTTTTCCCTTCTATCTAGCATCAACACTTGATCATCCTTTTGCTAAGGTTCTCTCTCACTTAAGCTCAAATAAACACTCAATCTCTACTTTAAAAAATAATTCTTCCTTTTGCTATGGGTGTGCCTTGGGTAAATCCACTTCACTCCCTTTTCAATCATTTAATGAAGTAAAAAATCACTCTCCAGTTGACTTAGTTCATTATGATGTATGACAATCTCCTATTCTTTTTGTTTCGGATTACAAATATTATATGTATCTCACTGATGATTACACTTGTTATTCATGGCCCTTCTTCATGAAATGAAAATCTGAGGTCCTCATCCATTTTGAGAATTTTGTTACCTACATTTGCACTCGATTCTCCGCCACTCCCAAATAATTTCAAAGCGACGGTGGTCGAGAATATGAAAGCAGTCCCGTCAAGGATCCATATTCTTCCCTTGGTATTCACCATTGCCTTTCTTGCCCTCATACTCCTGAACAAAATGGTCTCGCGAAACGCAAACATCGTCACATTGCTGACGTGGCCGTACTCTTCTCTTCACCAGTTAATGTTCCTCTCTGTCACTGGCCCAAAGTCGTTTCTACCGCCGTCCATCTCATCAATCGTCTCCCATCTCCTCTCCTGCAACGGTATTTTCCTTTAACTCATCTCTATGGTCATTCTCCCTTATACTCTACCTTGCGTGTTCTTGGATGTGCCTGTTATTTCCATTTAGGTGCTTATGTCACTAACAAACTTTTGCCCAAAACCGTGGAATGTGTTTTTTTAGGTTACATCTTACGACACAAAGGGTAGCGGTGTATGTATCGCAAAAGTGGTCGTGCCTACATCTCTTGACATGTTCGGTTTGACGAACAAACTTTTTCCTTTTCTCAAACAAACCAATCTTCAACACCTTCCTCTTGGTTCTTTGTTCTTATCATCCCTCCAGCTCCAGCATTACCACCACCCTTGACTCCTCCACCTAACATCCTCAACCCTCCTATTCCTGAATCCATACTAGCCCTTAACCATATGGCACCTTTCCCCTATCATTATCAGCGTCGGTCATCCCATCACCCAATCCCTTCTTTCCATACGAATACTAACTCACCACGTTCTCCCCTATCCATATCTCCCCTTCATTCTCCCTCTCCGTCTCCCTCTTCAGCAGATCACCCCTCCTCTTCCCAATACCCCATGATCATCAGACATCGGGATGGTTCTCGTAAACTTCTTCACCGAATAGATGACACTACTCGATATCCTCTTCCGAAAGTCCTTTTGGTTTATCTCCCTCCAACTACAGAACCTACCGGTTACTCACAGGCCTCACGCATTCCTGAATGGCGCTAGGCCATGGCCAATGAGTTCAATGCACTGCTGAAGAATGCTACCTAGGTACTTGTTCCTCCTACTCCTCAACAACATGTGGTTGGCTGTAAATGGATTTTTAAAATTAAACGATGAGCAAATGGTCCAATGATCGTCATAAGGTGCAACTTGTTGCAAAAGGCTTTCATCAACAAGCCGAGGTTAACTTTGATAGAACTTTCAATCCCGTTATTACACCAACCACAGTCCGTACTGTACTCATCATTTTCGTCTCCATGGGTTGGCCTATCCGTCAACTTGATGTGAAAAATGCATTTTTTCATGGTGTGTTAGATGAGTCTGTTTACATAAGCCAACCTCCAGGTTTTGCAGACCCCAATCACCCTCATCATGTTTGCCTCTTCGAGAAAGCCATCTATGTATGGCCTTAAAAAGGCTCCTCGGGCATGGTTTCAGCATCTGAGCAGATTTCTCCTACAAATTGGTTTCAATCAAAGTTAGACATATCACTAGTTGTTCATTTACCGATCAGACTCTGCAGTTATGCTTTTACTTCTCTATGTTAATGACATAATTCTGACAGGTAACACGCCTTCCCTAGTCACCTCCTCATCACCACTCTTGGCAAAGAGTTTGAGCTCAATGATCTTGGTCCCTTATCATACTTTTTGGGTCTAGAAGATAACTTCTTCCCAGACCATCTTCATCTTTTCCAAAACAAGTACACCATTGACCTTCTATAGCATTTCAGTATGACAGACTGTAAGCCATGCTAATTATCAGCTCACACCGGTGAGTTCCTATTTGATGCCACTGAGTATCGATAACTAGTTGGACCCATTTGCTCATCATGTTGCTCAATTCATGAATGCACCTAGATCACCTCACCTCATTACTGCCAAACGGATCCTTCGCTATCTCGAAGCATCTCTTGACTTTGGGCTTACCTTCTGTCGTTCACCCACACCCGTTACTATCACAACTTACCCTGACGCTGATTGGGCAGGTTGCCCCGACTCTCGCTACTCTACTACAAATCTTTGTGTTTCTTGGGGTCCAATCTCATCTCTTGGATCACCAAGAAACAACCTACTGTATCCTGCTCTAGTGTTGAAGCCAAGTGCCATTTTCTTTCCCATGTCTGTGCTGAGACCACCTGGATCTCCCATCTGCTTGCCGAACTTAAGTTCCCTCCACCCAAATACATTACCATGTTCTGTGACAACCTTAACACTACCTATCAAACATCGTATTTCATGCTCACACAAAGCATATTGAACTTGACTACCATTTCATCCGAGAACACCGTATTTCATGTTCGCACTAAGCATATTGAGCTTGACTACCATTTCATCCGAGAATGCCTTCTCTTCGGTACTCATTGGGTTCAGTTTGCCATTTCTCCAGACCAACTCGCAGATATTCTCACCAAAGGACTCCACAAACATCGCTTCACTCTGCTACGGTCCAACCTCGTCTCTTCAGGATAACCAAGTTTGCGGGGGAGTGTTAAAGCTTCTTAAAACATGGCTCCAAAACATGCCATATTTTATAAGAATCACTAGGGTAAATATTTGACTATTTTAGCCTTAATGTCAGGCATAAATCATGTTTGTATGTTCCCTTTATTCACATTGTAAGAGCTATATATAAAGGCCTCCAATTGGAGAAGAATCTACAAAATTTCTATTTTCTATAGTACTTTTCTTTGTAAAGTGCGACTCTTTTGTGCCTTTGACGACTTTCATTTTACGGTATCAAAGCCTCGTCGCTCCATTCGTCGTCGTTGTTGTTGTAAAAAAACACAAATTATAAAAAAAAAAGCAACTCAATGGTGCCAAAGAAGCTCACCCCAGTCGAGAAGCGTGCTACTTGATTGGAATAAGCCATGGCCACCCTCATTGGAAGATTTGATATTCTCATCCAAAACCAACAAAACCGTAACCAACAATTTTTTTTTGCCTCACCTCCCCACACTCAACCCTGCTCGGACCGCCCCCTCCCGCCCAGACCCGGGAATCCTGCCGTTGACCCGAAACGACCCTCCCCTTACAACAACTTCCCTCGACCTTCTTGCCCTCTCATAACCCGGACCAACCCGACCGGAACCAGCCTAGGTACCCCATCGCCAATATCCGCCAGCAGCCCTAGTCCGTCTAGTCCGTCATCACCTCAGAACCCCTTAACTCGCCCCTGCAGTATCGACTTACCGAACCCCCGCTTGGGTACCCGACTCATGCCAGCCCTGAAACCACTCCTACCCGACACCCCAGCCTTTCCATTTCACGACCCGAACCCTGATCCCCCACCCCCGGGTAGGTCATGCCTAGGGGTGTAAAATGGACGGATACGGAGCGGATACCATAGTGTCCACATCCGTATCCACCAACTCTCCACACTATCCGTATCCGTATCCGCCCGGATAATAATTTCAGCTATCCTTATCCGTATCCTCTCGGATTTCCCGGATTCGGATAATATCCTTATCCGTTTTTATTGTTTAAGATACATTAAGATACACATAGCTTATTAAACACTAATTTAATCAATGAATTAAATATATAATTTTCCATTCCATTCCATGTAAGATATAGAGAATGTGTAAAGCATCAAATTAAATTATAAAATAAGGCTCGTACATAAGTACTAACTTCTTATTCAATTGTGATAATCCATTGAAGTTTCTATCCTCTTATATTGTTCTAATGTTTGAACAAAAATAAAGTGAAGCATCATCTTACCTGAATACATAAAATAGCCCTAAACAAAATAAAATAACAACAAACTCACAACGTTCCATTAAGGGGTTGCATGAATAAAAAAAGCCTTGAATAAAAAAACAACAACAAACTAACAATGTTCCAATAGCAAACCAACAACAATAAAGAAAATCGTTCATAACAACAATAAACAGCAAACTCACAATGTTCATACATACAGACGAACATTCATAAAAAAGAATACATACAAAAAAGAACGGATAAAATCGTTCATACAGACAAAAAAAGAATACATATAGACCAATATATTGCCTTTAGAAGAGAATACATACAAAACAGAATTTATTGCCTTTAGAAGAAAACCGTGAGCTGTGATTTTCACACAAACCAATATATTTTCTATTTAAAAGCAAATAGAAGAGAATACATACAGACCGACATATTGAGCTGTGATTTTCATGAAGAAAATCCCAAAGAAAATCGTCCAGTAGTGTTCTACTTTGCCTTTAGAAGAGAATCAGTAAGGATAGACAAAAAACTGAGCTTGAGGAGTGATTTTCATACAATCGAATCAACCAACAAAGAACGGGTATAAAATCACCAATATACATACAATCGACCAACACAGAATGCCTCTTACCGAACTGGAGCTTGAGTTGTGGACCGGTGGTGGCGCCGCTTCTAGGGTTGGGGGGAGTGAATTTTCGTGAGAGGGAAAAAAGAAGAGAGACTAAAAGAGGCGTGTGTTTTGGTTTAGGCTTAAGAGGCGTGCGCGTGTGTGTTTGTTTAGTTTGTGTGTGTAGCGTGTGGGTTAAAAGGCGTGGTAAAAATTAAATTTAGTATATTTTATTTAGTTGGGAGGTGATATTATATAAATAATAGTATTAATTAATAAATATATATTTATGTTATGGATACGAATATCCGTTGAAACGGATATCGTTTAATACGAATAGTCCGCCTCGGATACAGATTATCCTCCACGGATACTATCATTATCCGTATCCGTATCCGTTTTTTCGGATACTAAAAATACTTATCGGTATCCTCTCTTTCGGATAATTATTCGGATAAATATCCGCTAAATTCTGATACGAATAACGGACGGATTCGAATTTTTGAATATCCGATTTCACCCTTGTCATGCCCATCCAGCCCGTTTTCATCCCTCCCAGCTTCTGAAAATTATTTTTCATCCTCCCAATCTCTCAAAAATTACGTTTTTACCCCGATTGACTCTCGATGCTCAATTCAAGATTACCGGAGGCAAGTCCAAGATTGGTTTCTCCCAATCATTCTCCATCACTCACGCATTCAATCGGGTCAACTCAAGGCTAAAAGATCCCCTCCCGAGCCGCTTTCTTACAAGAAATGGAAATGACGAAATTGGTTGGTGTATTGGGAATTTTTCGACATTTTTGTTGAGGATGTTTGGGTGACCTGCACTCATTTTCGCGAGTTAGAAACGTTTAATTTGGGATTTTTTTTCTTTCAATCTTTGGAAATGGTGATGACGATTTTGATGGGAGTTTATCTCTCCCAGGGTTGAGGTGGTGATCGTGGGTAATGTATTTGATGGTGGGTATGTGGACCCATTTTTGGTGCCATGTGACGTGCGCTTGGAGGATGTTTTTCGCCTCTTGGTGTTGAGGAGGCTCATCACGGGACTTCGAGATCAAGATTTTGTGGATCGGCTGTGGTTGGTTTGTATGCCAATTCTACTTGAACTTCTTAGTAGCTGGTACGAGGGACCAGGGGCGGATCCACCCCAGGACGAACCGGGGCGGCTGCCCCAGTTTAGTTTGTTAAAAAAAAAAAAAAAAATTTTTTTTTAAGGGTTTTTTGTTAAAGAATTAAACCTGGAGGTTTCTTTTAATTATTTTCAAAGTTAAGGGGAAATTTTGTAATAAACATAAAATAAAAACATAACTTAAACCAAGAAACCTTGGCTTTGGCAGCTGATCGTCGAACCAAACAAACAGCATATCTAAACCTAAAAAAAAAAAAAACCCCTCTTTGCTCTCTCTCTCCCTCCACTCCGCCGCCGCCGCCGCTGCCGCTGGCTGCTCCACGATCCGCCCCTCACCCCTGGTCTCTCTTCTCTCACCGGAATCTCTCCTCTCTCCCTACCTCCTGCGCAGCTGCGCTGCCCCTGCCTGCCTCCGCCACTGGGCCAAGCCCCTGCCTCCTCTCCTCCACCGGACCACCACCAACGGCTGCTGCTGCCCCCTGCCTCCACCACTTGCTGCTCCATCCAGGTATATTTCAATTAATATGAAATTAACATATGTTTATAAATTATATGTGTAAATTGTAAATTAAAATCTGTTTATTAAAATTTATACGAAATTATTTATACTAAAATGAAATTAATTTTTATGTTAATTTTTATGTTAAAATCTGTCAGTAAATTTTTATGTTAATTTTTATGAAATTAAATTTATATGTGAAATTAAATTAAATTTGTAAATATAGGGAATCTATGGAGAAATTTTTTAAACGAAAAAGAGGAGACAACGCACCATTCGTATCCGAAGCTGAGGTTCAATCATCTCCCACTTTCAATGCGGAGTCCGACAATCTACCCCAAATTGTGGCACAAACCGCACAATCTCAATACTCACCAAATATTGCTGTCAATTTGGATGAACTACCATCAGATCCAGGTTTGAGGAAATCTATATCGGAATATGGTGATTCTAAACAGATGGAGTTAGTTCGTCGAACCTATCTTACTAGGGGCCCTTGTCAGCCAAAAAATCATAATTTTCCATGGATACAAATTGAAAATGATAGACGTAGATTTATTCCGTCATGGTTTGAGGAGTTTGGGAGGTGGCTAGAGTATAGTGTGGCAAAGGAGGCTGCGTTTTGTTTGTTTTGTTATTTGTTCCGACCAAATATAGGGGGGCAAGGGGGTGGTGGTGTATTTGTTAGTGTAGGCTTTTCAAATTGGAAAAAGAAACATATGTTTAAAGATCATGTTTGTCCCCACTTAAGTATTCATAACAAATGCATGAATGCTTGTGATGATTTGATGAAACAAGATCAACACATCGAAGTGTCTTTGTCTAACCATTCCGAAAAGACAAGAGTTGATTATCGAATTCGTCTTATTGCATCGTTGGATTGCCTCAAGTACTTACTACGCCAAGGTTTGGCGATGCGAGGGCATGATGAATCTATGGGGTCATCTAACCGGGGTAAGTTTTTGCAACTTTTACAGTTCCTTGCCGAGCAAAATGAAGCTATAAACAAAGTTGTCTTGAAAAATGCCCCCGAAAACCACCAAATGATAGCTCCATCAATTCAGAAAGAGCTCATTAATGCCGCCGCCTATTTGACCACTAAAGTCATAATTACAGATATTGGGGATGAGGAATTCTCCATACTAGTTGACGAGTCTCGTGACATCTCTGTGAAAGAGCAAATGGCCGTGACTTTACGCTATGTGAACAAAAAAGGCTATGTGGTTGAACGTTTTCTTGGCATTGTACATGTTCTTGATACTACATCTTTAACACTTAAGGCAAGCCTGGAGTCACTTCTCTTGAAACATGGGTTGAGTATGTCAAGTATTCGTGGGCAAGGTTATGACGGGGCGAGCAACATGAAAGGGGAGTTCAATGGGCTGAAGAGTTTGATTCTAAGGAAAAACAGTTCAGCTTATTACGTTCATTGTTTTGCTCATCAGCTACAGTTGGCATTAGTAGCGGTCGCAAACAATCATAACGCAATTGGTTCTTTCTTTCTCAAAGTTCCAATTTTATCTAATGTTGTTGGAGCATCTTGCAAGCGTAGAGATATATTTCGGATGAAACAATATGATGATATACTTGAAGGAATATACAATGGTGATCGGGAGACGGGTCGTGGTTTAAATCAAGAAGAAGCATTCACACGGGCAGGGGACACGAGGTGGGGTTCACATTATGGTACACTTTTGAGTTTAGATCATTTGTTCTCTTCTGTGATTGGTGTTCTTGAGGTGGTTCAAGTTGATGGTGATGTAGGGACTCAGAGAATAGAAGCATATGATATGATTAGCTCTTTGCAGTGCTTTGATTTTGTTTTCAAATTGCAGTTAATGAAAGCAATTTTGGGGATTACCAATGATTTGTCGCAATCACTACAACGAAGAGATCAAGATATTGTGAATGCAATGGATCTTGTTAGAATAGCTAAAATGCTTTTACAGAAAATGAGGGAGCATGGATGGGATCAATTGTTGAAAGTAGTATCATCCTTTTGTAGTACGCATGACATTGTAATCATAAATATGGAGGATTGTTTTGTGACCGGTGGAAGATCACGTCGAAATGTCGAAGAGAGGACAAATCTTCACCACTATCGTGTTGAATTGTTCTATTCGGTGATAGATATGCAACTTCAGGAGTTGAACCATCGGTTTAATGAGGTGAATACAGAGTTACTTTTATGTATGATATGTCTTGATCCAAGTATGAACTTCTCCAAATTTGATGCGACAAGATTAGTTCGATTTGCAGAATTTTATCCGAATGATTTTGATCCGATTGAACTCACAGTCATTGGGGAACAACTCGAAAATTATATTTATAGCGTGCGTGATAATGATGAATTCAAAGATTTGAAAGGGATTGGTGCTCTTGCTCAAAAAATGGTTGAAACGCATAGGGATCGGTTATTTCCATTAGTGTACTTGCTTATAAAACTTGCCTTGACATTGCCGGTTGCAACTGCAAGCGTGGAAAGAGCATTTTCCGCAATGAAAATCGTTAAGAGTACATTACGTAACCGAATGGGAGATGATTTTACAAATGACTGCTTGGTGACGTACATTGAACAGGATATTTTCAAAAATGTTGATACGGAAGATATTATTCAACATTTTCAGAATATGAAGCCACGTAGGGGAATATTGTAAAAAATCTCTTTGTATTTGGAATTTCTGGTTATGTATGGATCAATATGATATTTTGGCATATTAAGTATTTATGTTTTATCAATTGTTGGTTTTTATGAGTTGATTATTTATTAGTGTCATTAAAAAAATTTTGAATCGATTTCGCCCCAGTTGGACTAAAATCCTGGATCCGCCACTGCGAGGGACGTTTCCGAAGACAGATTCCCTTTCAAGTGGGGGAGCCCTTTGATGATTACCTTTCTTTCTTGCTGTTCACCTCCTACACTTGGGACGAGTTTTTTCAAGTGGAGGAGAGTGATGGAAATTAGGGTTTATTTTTAATATTTTCTTGCATTTTTAGTATTGCATTGTATTTTTCCTTTTATTAGTTGTTTGGTATATTGCTTACATTTTTTAGTAATAGCAAGGGTTGATAAGAAGCCTCTAGAAGATTCCATTAGTTAGTGTTGTCATAGTTGAGTTGTCATGGCAAATCATACGTAGATAGTAGTTTCTATGATATACGACTCATTTATGTAATGAGTGTCAGATCCAGATTGTACCCATCACTAGCATAATACTATCATATACGATTTTTACACAACCTAACCCATAATTGGCCTAGCTACCCATTAGACACTATTTAAGTAATTATTAAGCTCCACATAATTAGCTACATAATCTCTATCTAGCCCCATAACAGAATATCATATCAATAATGATTTACTAAGTATGCTATAATAACCCAAGTATATCACATGAACAATAATCGCACAATCCCAGATCCTCGTGTAAATATGTCCATCGTTGGACCAACTATTCATATAAGCATAACATGAAGGCTACAATCCTTCATGTACCTCTAGTGCTTCTATCGGGTCAATTCATAGGAGGTCCCACTGCTAATAGATTGTGAACAAACACCAAAACTGGGTAAATTACTACGTTATCACACCACCATGTAATCACATACAAATATTAAACGACAGATCAAGCCTCCTATCTTTTCCTCTTGCGAGACGGTTAACAAACTTCACGTAGGATCGGGATGTATACATATACGTAGCCTTCGTTATCAACTAGGGGCATAGTAATCGATCCCGCGGAACAATCCCATCAAATCTCCGTCGATAGATTCCTTACGAGCCAACACGCACCCTAATATGTCTACACATACTAGATACATATAACTAAATACGATATATCATCCTATCCATACACATCGGACTAAACATCTCCCGGACTAATCCTCATTCCTAATACACCTAATCTCCATTTAAATACGTAAGATTAGAATCCTAACAGCTTACTCCAAAACCCTAAGTGCTAAGGAAAAATGTTTACTTGTACTTACATATTATTAAATGTGCTTTTTGCTCACATTCGTATGCACGAGTATGTTTTGCCATTGTGAGCACGATGCCCCTTTCGGGAGGCCCTTCTCCAAAGAACTTAAAATGATGTATTACAAAAACTCACCTAGAAATTAATAAAATCGATCTTCATACCAGATCGTAATAAAATGTTTTCCTAATTTATAATCAGTCCCAAAACAACCCAAATATGGTTTGTAAGGGTTTTTAAGCATATTTTTAACATTAACCGGATCCAGTCTAACATTATAAGGACTTAATCATCAATTTTAACATGTTCTTCATATGGGTTCCACTTAATTACAGGATTAATCAATTAATAGCAAATTAAATCATAATATCTCATCCTAAACATGTAAATCATCATTATATATCAATCCTACAACATATCTAAACAAAACTAGGCATTAAACATAATTAAATCTAACTTATTCCATGATTTAACATAAGATTCAATTCTAGCATGCGACTATGTAATTTAAAATCATATTAGCAAATTATCACAAATGAATTACAAGTAATATGTAGTAAAGTAAGTTATTTTGTTTTTTTATAAAATCTTGATGTTGAATTTCCATTGATGAAACCCCATTGTTAGTGCTTCCTTGCTCTAATCCTCCTCTCCTATAGTTAGGGTTTTGATCTTCTCCAAAGTTATGTTAATTATGAGGGTTAAACACCTATTTATATCCTCTAATTCCTGAAGGTCTCTTACTGGTCTAATTTAAAACCTCCAAATAAGACCAAAACAATATTATTGTACTTCCAAAACTTAGCTGAAGGGGTTACCCAACCATGGAGCCCAACTTCACATGTTTCCAACGCTATTTGAGGCCTCTAGACCTCGCAAGAGCTCAGTCCAACGGTACACATGGAAACACAAAATTTTCCAACAAAAATTTATTCCATAACATGAATACGCACTTATTTCAAATTAAATTCCAATTATTTAATCAATTAATATGTACGAGGTATTATACTAAATGTATGGTAACTTATTTATTTAGTTATTCAAATCTGTAAAAATAATAGCTAAGTGAATAGCTTGTATTTTTATTAGCCATTATCGTTATTTTACTTCTAGGTATTGTTGTGCTACGTGGCTTCAAGGTGGTCCCAATCGCTGTCCCCCACAAGATTACTATGGAGAGGAGAAAATTTTTGGGAAGATAATATCCTAATGACAAGGAAAAGAAGGTGAATCTAGAGGAGAAAATGTTTAGATGACTTTTCGGCATGTCATAACTTTGAGAATAATGATCCTATGACATATAGATTAATCATGGATCAGATTTCTTAGTGGGTGGTTCATGGCACTTCGGCACCCTCACTTCAAGTCTTATCTATGAAGCTACATGGATGGTCTCCCTCTTCTTCTATGTTTCATAAAGTACCAAAGGGGGTAAGATATTTATAACTAGAAAATAATGATTCCACTAGAGAGATGAATCATGGATCTTACTTCTTGGTGGGTGTTCATTGCACTTTGGCACACTTGCTTCAAGTCGTGGCTATTAAGCTACATGGACAATATTCCTCTTCTACTATGCTTCATAGACTATCAAAGGGGAGTAAGAGAAATATAACTAAAAACCTTTCTCCTCTCCTCCACACTTACGGTAACAGGCACAATGTAAGACTTATGTCGTCTCTCTTTCAAGTCTCCGAAAATCCGAATTTGGCCAGTTTGACTCTTATGAAGCATCGATTCTTCAAATCATCAATTGCACCCACACCCGCCCTGAATCATGCCATATTTTGCCGAATCACCGCATCCATTACCCGCAACCCCAATTTAACTCCGTCGTATCCGTGCTTCATAGTTCTAATGTCAAAGGTCAAAGGTCAAACGTCAAAAGTTTATTATTATTATTATTATTATTATTATTATTATTATTATTATTATTATTATTATTATTTTTGGGAGGGGAGTGGAGGGAGGTTATCTTGGGTTTCCATGATCCAGAGTCGGGATAATCCCTGCAGACGCAAGCAATCACTTGCAAACTATGAAGGTAAGCCAGGGAAAGTCAAACCTGATATTCTGGTTCCTGAGCCATCATCTCAGTGAACTCAAGCACTTGTGCCGGTTTAATAATGCAGAACAATATGTACATCTCAAATTTATTTCTGTTTTTTTTGGGTGTTGGGGATGCATGAGGCTTGAATCTTCGCCGAAGATGGGATGGCCCAGTACCACTTGGACAACTCTTGGTCTCATAGATTCTACCCTAGCATCCTTTCTTTGAAGAAGTTAAAGTCATCTCCATAGAAGCCTCAAAGCAACCAAAACTGAACATTACTAGGAGCGGCTCTTAATATGTTCTCTGTTATCGCTACTTTTGAATTGTTGTTCTTGTTAAATGTTTGTAGTATTGAAACCCCTAAGTAGAGCTTACTGATGGTGGTTTTAGATTCTTTGTGACATACTAAGAACTGGAGGTCTTCCTGGAAGGGAAATTGCGCATCAACCACCTCTTTATATTGCACACGATGACCTTGAATACCAGGTCAGCTGCCATGTCCACTATAGAGGTCACATCCTTTATTCTTTAATTTCGTTTTTTTTATTTTTAATTATCTATATTTATTTACTTTTTTATAAGTACTGACAAGATGCCAAGATAGGCAGGCTTTATTTCCGTCTTCACGTCTTGGAATGGGTGCTTTCAGAGTTGCATTAGAGGCCGTCTTCAACAGGTAAAGATTGATAATTTGATCAAAGTAGCATCTGGTATGATATCTAATGGATTAATAATGGTTCAGTCTTGAGATTGTTCCAGCAGAAAGACACTCCAATTGCTCAAAGTGTCTTGATGGCCGTTTTTCCCATAAATGTAAGATGACATAAATGATGAAGATCCGTATAGATGAGGGTAGGTTTTAGTACATTCAGATATTGCAAATGGAGCAAAACACTGCTGCAAACATAGAGATTAATTATTCTTATTCCGAAGGAGGAGGAAAAATGGAAAAGAAAAGGCCATCTAGCTATAAAATTGTAGCATGATGTCAAGCCTGTCTGTGGATTGGTTAATGAAAACCTTTTTTTTTTTTTTTTTAAGTTTTGAAATCTAAAGATTATTAGTGACCTCCAATGTGTTTTGGGTTTATTGAACACCCCTCTCATGTGATTTAGGAAATTGCTGTAACCTCTCCTCACATTTCTGTTCAGACCTCCCTCCAAATTTCAGTCTTGTAACAATAACCTCCCTTTATTTGTGAAAATTCTTTGTAATTCTTCAATTATGTTAAAGAGGAAAATTAGATTGATTTCTGCTACCCCTAAAATCTAATTATGGGCGACCATGTGCTCTGATCTAATGCCTCTAGTTTAATTATGCAGTATTCACCCTAAGCCACTGGAGTATACAATTTTTGGGAAGCCAAATCCGTTTGTTTTCAGGAATGCCGAGAATGTACTCATGCAACTTGTGCCGTCTCTTTGTCATAACCTTGGGGTTGCAAATCTTCCAAACGGTGGAAACCACCTTTTCAAAACCCTGTATATGGTAGGAGATAATCCTTCAGTTGACATTAATGGTGCACGTCAGGTTTGTCTCCCTGGATTTTGTATCGATTTCAACTGTGCTTATGATATATTGGAACTAAAGCAGTGGAGTTTTATATTTTGCATTTCAGGCAGGAAACCCTTGGTTTTCCATTCTGACAAGGACCGGGGTATTTAAGGGAAAGGAAAATCATGCCAAGCACCCAGCAGATTTGGTATGTGACTCTCCTGTCTCCCTTTTGAAGTGTATATGCAACTCTAAGTCCACATCTGGTTATGTTTAGCTGAACCTGGACATGTATATCAAAAACATTGTGCTTAACTCTCCAAAATTGACTTTTCTCAAATTTAGCCTTAATTATTTTGTTATTGTTGATAATAATGATGCTTTTGGCCTTTAATAAAGAAAAAAAATATTTTTTTAACAAGAAGGAAACATGCACTGGAATTGGTTCTTTATCATTATTGATATATTTGATTGATTATATAAAAAAAAGGTCGGACCCAGTGCATAAGGCTCCCGCTTAACTGCAAGGTCTGGGAGAGACGGATGTCGGTAGGTGTTACCTCCATACATATATGGAGAGGCTGCTCCCATTTCTTGAACCCCAGACCAACCGTAGCTTGGGTGAGGGCACTTGCCATCGGATACGACCTCTTATTGATTATATATTTGGGTAAATTACAATAAATCCCTAAACTATTACATTTGACTGTAATTAAGTCCCCGAACTATCCTATACATACTAATATACTATAACTATGAAAAATTTCAAACATGTTCGGATTTGTCACAAAAATTGTAGCTAAAAACTGTTTTTCAGTGACACAGAGATTTATTACAAATTTTCGAGATAGTACAATGAGTTTTTAGCAAAATAAATAATTTTAAGACGTAACTATCAGAATAACACCTTAATGGTTTATCTGCAGTTTACCCTATATATTACATAGTTTCTTTGTGACCCTTTCCTTATTGATGAGATATATGTATAATTGACAATATAATTGTAGTGCGAAAGCAACCTCAACAAGAGTATTAAAGCGTTCTATTGTTCAAAATAGTGAATCAATCAAGTATAATCCCACTCTACTGTCTAGCTAAATAAAGCATGAATGTACTCATCCTCATCTGCAATCTCAATCCTCTCATGTGGATGAACAAACGGGATAATGCCCCATCCCTGCTGGTATCCCTGTAATCGTCATGTCGAGGGGGATGAAAGCTATCTTCCCACACAAAAATTGAACATGTGGGTGGTGTCTCACCTTACCATCTCTGAGTAGCGTTGTGATTAAATACTTGCGACACTCTGTATACTGACATATAGTAATATGACCAAAAAATACTACCAAGAAATGTAGTCCGTAATTCTACATCACCCCACTCTTATCATGACCCCTCCTGAGCTGAAGCAACCTTTATTTTTTCCCACCAAGTTAAAACACTCTTTGATGGCGCATCCCAACCTGGGAACATGTATGTCCTAAATAATTGAATCAAAGTTGATTTTAAGTTACTAAAATTTAAAGCTTTTAACACTAACAATTAAAATTTATTAAAATTTCTTAACACTAATAACTAATTAAAATAAGTGACCACAATTAATTAAAAAAGTGGCACACCTTAATTCTCCCCAATGAAAAATATCTGACGTCGGGTTGCGTAAAAGGAAAGAGGATGCTACAGCTCAACGGTTATGGGAAAATCCCCTATGTCTTTGTCCTTAGCGAGACCCCCATTCTAGCGGTAGTGTGTACCAGTGCCTCTGTCCATGTTTTAGGGAAAGAAATAATGAACTTGAGAGAGCTTTTTAGAGAGAGACAGGAGAGAAGTCTTTGAAGCTTAAGAAATGCCCTAACTGCTGCCTCCATATTTGATGTAACGCAGCGGAAGATACACACAATAATTACGTACATTAATTACACACACATCAATAACACAATGAGATTGTAAATATTCATTAATTCTCTCTAATCTCTCTCTAAAACATTATCATAAAAAATAAAAACTAAACAATTAGGGATCCTTTTTGACACACCCCAACCCAGTTACTTATAATTAAGTTTAAAAGTCAAAGTGAGTCAAACCATAGATCAATTAACCAAATTATAAACACGCGTCTTAATTTTAGAGTCATCAACAGAATTCCATAAAACGAAAAACTTTTTACAACATTAAAATACTTAGGCTTATACAAATTTTCTTGAAGGATAAGTTGACTTAATTACATCATTTATATTTAAACAAAACTCATTGTTTTACTCGTTCCTTGCTAACCCAACCCAATCCAACCCAACCCAACCCAACCTCTTATAGATTTGGCAGTGAAATCACTATACCTGAAAAATATAAGCATAGGAACCGTGAGCAAAATAGCTCAGTGAATGCATCAATACTACACTATTGCATAAAATTAAATGTAATAAATCATATGTGACTGCAGTTAATCACAATAAATGAATTCCAGAAAGCAAGTAAGGAAAGAATATAAAAACGCTCACACAACACAAAGATATAAGTGGTTCAGTAAATTGCCTACGTCCACGAATAGGTTTTTTAATTCTTATTGGTGTCTCTCAAAGTTCGAGAATTACATCCCCTTTTGACCCTAGGGTGAGGGTTATATTTATAGTGGTGCAAAGTGGTTGAGTTGTTCATGGAACTCCCCCAGCTTGTTATTGGCTCGTGTGGTGACTCCTGAATATCTCGTCCGTTATTGTTGGTAACCAAGCCTATCGATATATAGATGATAAGTATTTGTATATATCCATGTGATAAATGCTTGTGCTAATCTCTTCATTGGTGGATTGAGCTGAGGCATCGCGGTGATCTATTGGCCTGCTCAGACTAGCTGAAATTGGGCTCAATTATGGTTTGGATCCCACAATTGCCTCTAAAAGTCTTGGCCAAAATTGGACCAGATTTAGGCCAAAGAATTTTAAATCCTATGTAAACCCATCAAATTGATCAGAATATTGTTGAAGTTTGTTGGTAGGGTATTTTTGTAAATAGTTGAAAATTGGCGTGGGTATGCTAGTCAATGAGAAATATGAACTGCCAAAAACCACTTCGAGCCTCGTTCCATATGATTGCTTTGCACAGAATTCAAACGTTACTTGTTTCAAAACTTTGCACCCGTCATTTTGCTTCTCCCTCCTTGCTAAAAAAGACTTCGAAGCTTCCTGTTTGCGTTCATTTGCCTTGTAAGTTCTTCTGCTATCTTTTCTTGTTGTTCGTCTATTTGTGACAATAATGGCGAACACCCTTCATGGGAAAAACTTAGAATACTTTAGGAAAACCTACTCCATTCCCTTGTGGGTTACAATCGAATGTGCCCCCATGCCCAGAAATGGGCACTGGATTCATACCTAGCTGTAGTGCAGGGAGGCTTGACTTTTTCCTCGAACCCACTTTTCTTGGAATTTTGCGAATATTTTGGGGTGGTCCCGCCAATTGTCAATGCGCTGCATAGGATCAACGAGCTCTAGGGGACCAACCTTGGTATCCAAGAGATCAGGTACTGTTACACTTGATCTCACACCACTGATGGCCTCGCGTGCTTAAAAGTGAGGAAGGCCAACAGGGTTATGGTGGTGAATTTGCCGGATTCCAATTAAGGTTATTGGGATCAGGGTTTCATTGCCTGAAATTGGCAACATTCACTTCTCCACGAGGGCAAAGAATACACTGGGTTTCTGTGCCCAGCTTGGGGGGTGATATAAATTAAAACCTGCTCTTTGCATACTTGTTTTTTTTTCTGATTTTATATTATGAATTGTTGTTGCTAATAGTACTTCTTTTTCTTGTTTCTGGCAGCTCGTTCGAAGAAGAAAGAGCCCTCTTTGGCCCATATCAATAGGGCTGACATGCTGAAGGCTTGGAGAGTGAGATAATTGCTTCTTGGAGGTGATCATCCACGCTCGGCCTCATTTCTTCTGGAATACTACTTGACCAGTAGACGACATCCGTGATCTTTCTGCCTGACGAGAAGGCATCTATCTCCTCCTCTTTCGAATCACTTGACGTAGACTCCATCCTTGTTGACGAGGAGGATTCAATGGCGCCCAGAAAAAGTGTGTTGCTCATCGAGGATGATGATGTGGAGGGTGCCCCTCCTCTCCTAAGACAAAGTCCTTGAAGAGGACTGAAGCTGAAGGCCCTAAGGCCAACAACCAGGATTTGGTCGTTAGGGAGCAGGACAAAACTCCCACGGTCTCCCAATTTTCCAATAGGGGTGACCTCCCTCCTCCTGCCAGGTCTTCCCAGGTCATGTCTGTGGCCGAGGAACCTTCCTTGGCTCATGGCCTGTTGAGGGGGGCTGTGCTCGCGGCTGATCGAGAGCAACTTAAGCAGCTTGTCCCTGACCAACTCTTAATCCTTGCTTCCCAACCTCTGTCAATGGCGAGGAACTTTTTATTTTTCTTTCCTTGTCACTTTTTATTGTTATTTCGAGATAAACTCATCTAATACTTGCCTTGTGTTTCTGTTTGCAGTTTGTGGCAGAGTTTGTTCAACTCTTGGATGGTCGTCAGGACCACTCCAAGGTCAATGATAAGCTTAAATCTCTGAAAAAATCACAGGAGGCCTTGGCTAATGCCAATAAGGCCTATGAGAACCAAAAGAAGTCCACCAGCGCTGCCATGGACGCGCTGAAGATCGAGAATGATAAGCTCAAGGTTGAGAACTCTCAACTGAAGGTCGAGCAATCTCGGTTCGCCAAGGAGGTGGCCGAGTTTCCTGCGGCAAAGGAAGTCAGTTTTGATAAGGGATTCACTGAAGCCTATGAGGACGCCAAACGCCAACTAGCATACTTCTGCAAAGCCAGCTTCAAGAAGGTTTGGGACGTAGCCTTGGTGAGGACCAAGGTCTTCACTGACTCCGATCTCTCTGACAAGCACAAACCTCTCTCCTCCAAAGGTGGAAGAGGAGGCTACTACCAGCATCCCAACCGACCAGACTGAGGATGTGGCGACCTAGGGCGAGGATGCTGATGCTGAGGAGACGGTGAAGGAATAAGTGCACTTGAGATTAGGACTTCTATTCCTTGTACTTTTCCCTCTTTTGTTGTTTGTAAGGGCCTTACCCATTTTGTGGTATATTAATGAAAGAACATTCCTTTTAACTGTTTGGATGCCTTTGCTGAATTTAGCGCTTTGCGTTTATTTTATTCCTGTAGCCCTATTGCCGAGGAAATTTTCTCATTTCTTGGCAACCTGGATGACTTGCTTGGTCATGCAAGTGCCCGGGCTCGCCGAGCATTTTTGTCTGTCCATAAGGCTCTGAAAAAGATGCCTACAAGAGCCGGTCAGTCTTGGTGGCCAAGTTGAAGGACGATCAGAAAGACTTGGTAGACATGGGCTCCTTGTTGCAAGAGGAGATAAATGACTTGAAGGCCCAACTTGCTGAGGCGAAGAATGTGGAGAGGTCGGTGCTCAAATCTACTCTGAGAATGATGAGCTCAAAAAGAAGCTCGTCGATGCCGAGGAAGACAGCGTAAGAGCCCACGTCATGGTGATGGAACTAAGTCGAGATGTGAAAAACTTTGCTATTTATTCAGGATGGGTCCTCGAGCGGCCTAGTCGGCAGGCTATGATGAGGGTTGGGCAGAGGCCCTGGTCAGGCTGGAGGGGGCCAAAAGCGCGGCCTGCAAGTAAATCGATTGTGAGCCGGTTACTTTGGAACAATGTAAAACGATTGAATAGTTAAGTACTTGAGAAAATAACCAGGACCTTTACTGATAACTTGAATATAAACTGCGAGTAACATAAGTTTTGAAATGAAATTTTGCAAAAACTAAATATGTTGGAAATAACACTAAAAATAAAATTTCTTGAGGTTGGCCGCGTTATATGCTCGGGTTATCTCTTCGCCTTCCATTGTTTGTAAGTGATAGACTCCTTGCAAATCATCCTTGATCATTTGGATGGAACCTTCCCAATTGGGACCTAACTTGCCGTGTGACGGCCTTTTGGCGCCGCCGAGGACTTTTTGGAGGACATAATTCCCAACCCAGAATTTCCTCGGATTGACCCCTCTGTTGTATTGTTTTGCCAACTATTGCTAGCAGAAAGCCAACTTAATCATGGCTTGTTCTCTTCGTTCCTCTGCTAGGTTAAGTTCAGCGCGAAGGGCTTCGTCGTTCAGCCCTTGCTCGGTCACGTTTGTCTTCATGGTCGGAAGACCAGCTTTGAGTGGAATCATGACTCCTATTTCATAAGTGAGGGCGAAGGGTGTTTCCCGGGTAGGTCTTCTCGATGTGGTGCGATATGCCCAGAGGACATGAGGGAGCTCGTCCACCCAAGCACCCTTTGCTCTTTTAGCCTCTTCTTTAAGCCGTAGATTTGTTGGAGGCCTCTGCTTGGCCATTATTTTGGGGTATGCCACAGAATTGAAGTGGTGCTTGATTCTGTGGTCATCTTAGAAACCTTGAAAAAGCCCACTCTCAACTTGTGTGCCGTTATCCGTTATGGCTGTCCTGGGTACCCAAAGCGTGTTATAATATTCTTTCAAATGAACCTGATCATATCAGCAACTCTGATGTTCGCCAGTGGTTTTGCCTCAATCCACTTAGTGAAATAATCCGTGCAGACCAAAAAGTACTTGTGATTTTCTGGCACAGTAGGGAGTGGCACCATGATATCCAACCCCCATTGTGCAAACGACCATAGACTGATCAGAGGCCTTAGGCCACTATCCGGTTGATGGAGCATGGGGGAGAATTTTTTGCACTTTTCACACTTCCGAGCATAAATACTTGCGTCTTTTTGCATATATGGCCACCAGTAGCCTTTTTTGATTGCTCGGAATGCCTGAGACCTTCCTCACGCGTGATTCCCACAAATCCCATCGTGAAGTTCGTAGAGAACTTGGTCGACGCCTTTTGGGTGTACGGATTGGAGGTAGGGGCCCTGTGAAGGATCTCCTGTAAAGCTTTCCTCCCGGTCCTAAGTAGAAGCGGACGACCTTTACCCTGACTCGATGAGCCTGCTTTTTGTCAGTTGGCAGTGTGTCGTTCTGCAAGTATGCGATGATTGGATCCATCCAGTTTGGACCCTTTTCAATAGAAAGAACGTGCTCGGAGGCCATTGCTTTTTCGATGCTAGGCTTGGCGAGGAACTCCACTTCGATTGTTCTCCTGAGATTGAAGTCTACTCCTCTACGTGCGATTTCAGTGCCTTGCAGTTCTCTGTGTTGTGTCCCTTTTCTTTGTGGAACGTACACCGGAGTATGTTGTTCCTCTTGGTCAGATCCTCTCCCATCTTCTTCGACCACTTAAGAAACTGTTGATCCTTGATCTTTCCCAAGATCTTGTAAATTGGCTCCTTGAAAACTGTGTTGATGGCTTGAAAAGCTTTGGACGAGTTCGCCTTGCCCCCATTTTTGGTCCCGTTTGCTTTTTGTTCCTCTTTTTAGGGTTGTCCTCCTTGTCGTCGCCTTTCTTTGCCTTAGCGCAATTGGTTTCTACTTGACTGGTGTGTATAATATTCTCCATTTTGACGTACTTCTCAATTCGGGACATAAGGTCGTCGATGGTATTCGCTTCTTTCTTAGTAAGGGACTGTGCATCATATAGGTGGGGGGCAAGCCAATCTTAAAAGATGCTATGGCAACCTTGCTCGGAGCAATCTTCTACCTCATTAAAAGTCTCCCAATAACGCTTGGTGTACTCGCGTAAGGTCTCCTGTGTCTTTTTCCTCATCATGAGCAGAGAGTCCACCCAATTAAGGCTCCAGTGAGAGCCTTGAAGCTCTTAATCGACCTGTGAGGCAGCCGCTCAAACCACTTCTGGGCGACGTCCCCTAAGCTGGAGGGGAATATACGACACATAAGGGCGTTGCTATGATTCCATAAAGTCATGGCTTGCCTATGCCGGTGAACATGGTATATGGGATCCGTTTTGCCATCGTTAATCTTGAATCGTGGGTCAGTAAACTTCTTCGGGGGTTCCTCCTCCTTAATGACTCTCGAGAAGGGGGATTTCATTTGTGTCATAAGGGCTCTTCTCGCTAGCTCCTTGGTGGACCTGGCCCTCAGTGTGCTGGGTGTTAATCACAATAAATCGTTTACCACAGACAGTGCCAATTGTGAGTGCAGTTAATCACAACAAATGAATTCCAGAAAACAAGCAAGGAAGAAATATAATAACGCTGACACAACTCAAAGATATACGTGGTTCGGCAAATTGCTTACGTCCACGGAGAGGTTTATTAATTCTTATTAATGTATCTCAATGCTCAAGAATTACATATTTTTTAACCCTAGGGCGACAATTATATTTATAGTGGTGTAAAGTAGTTGAATTGTTCAAGGAAATCCCCCAACTTGTTATTGGCTCGTGCGGTGACTCCTGAATATCTCGTCCGAGATTGTTGGTAACCAACTAAGCCTATTGATATTTAGATGTAAGTATTTGTATTCGAGGTTCTAAAAGGCGTGAGGCGTGGAGGTCAAGCCTCAAGCCTAGGCGTAAAAAGGCGTTTCCCCCTTTTTAATATTTTTTAATTATACTAAGGCTAGTAAAATAATAAAACAATACATATCTTGACATATGAAAATATATCCGTATATTTGGTAACCCTTTTTCCCAAATGTATAATATATTTCAATATAATATATTTCAAATATAATATAATATCATATAATATAATCAAATATAATATAACATAAGTTAGTAAACAATATATTTCAAATATAACAGAAGAAGAAAGAAGAAAAAAATTTAAGCAGAATAAAAAAAAAAGTAAGCAGAAACATCATCCATCTCTGACAGAATAAGAAAGAAAAAACATAAGTAGAAAGAAAAAAATTATAACAGTATAAGAAAAAAAAACATCAGGAGAAACATCATGAAGTAGAATAAAAAAAATTATACGCAGAACATCGTGAAGTCCAATTTGGTTAGGGGTTTTGTTGTCTTTTTGAAGGCTTTTTTTGATAAGAAATAATACTTAAAAAAAAACTTAGAAAAAAAACTAAAAAAAAAAACTTTAAATAAATGGCGTGCGCCTTTTCACGCCTTTCCGTGCCTAGGGGCGCGTGGACCGTTGATCGCGCCTTACACGCGCATTGACTACGCCTTTTGTCATGCCTATGCTTTATGCGGGGCGTTTCTAAAACGCCTCACGCCTTGGCGCCACCGAGGCGCGCCTTTTAGAACACTGTTTGTATTTATCCACGTTATAAATGTTTATGCCAATCTCTTTATTGGTGGACTGAGCTGAGGCATCACGGTGATCTATTGGGCCTGCTTGGAATGTATAAACTTATCTGGTCCATTCATAAAGACTGATCCAACTTTCCAAATCATAATTCACATATCCTGTCTATAATAAACAATTCTCTCCCATTCCTTGCCGAGGAGTAACCCCTTGTCTGTAATAGACAATCCTCCCCCATTCTGGCCGGGGAGTAATCTCCCATTTCGGTAAACCTAAATGAATTCATAATTTCATGATCATATATATAACAATGTTCACATACATCTTTCTAGTGAGTATACTAATCTTAGGTTCCCGAATATATATTTGCGTTTCCCTCGGGTGGAGCTGAACTTGGTGGATTAGGCCTTAAACCTGTCAATCCAACTAATTCAATACGAAATTCAAATAATAAGTACCATATTAATATATGCAACTTTTAATGATTATACAACTACAATATAATCCCACTTAAGTCGAATTCTATGAAATTTGAATAAAGATGATGCGGTGGTATCTATGTTGATAAAGTTATAAATATTCAACCCTAGAATATACTTCATAAGAAATTTATAAATAAAACTAAATAGATATAAAAGTATACTTCTCAATATATATAATTATGGAACATGTACTCAAAATGCCGTTTGGAAGGAGGAGATAAGAATATTCGTTCATGGGGTATCTAGTATGGCATCAAATTATTGTCCTCCTCTATTCTTAACTATTCTAAATTCATGAATTGTACAAATACAGGTGTCTAACCTTATCAATATGAAAACATATATGATATACTTTCCATTACAAGTGACGGTGTAATTTTTCAAACTTCCTAGAGCAAGATATGACCATTTCTTTACAACATATTAAATATGTCCTACGAGCTCCTCAATTGTTCAGTCAACTTCCAAGAATTTTCATAATTTTTGTACACCATAATTTTCTATGATTTTCTATTAGTTTTCAATACACATTGAATAATACAAAAATAAAGTTTCATAATTTTTAGAGTTCATTTGCTATGTCAAAAGCTTTATCAAACTCAGGATATATCTAAAGAATTATGCAAACAACTATGTACCTGTAGGCCCCTTTTTCTTTTGAATATGTTTTAAGGATGTCAAAACTAACTTTCTTTTTGAAAACCCTTTTTCCAAATTTTAAACCACACCAAGTGTGTGAACCAATTTTAGTTAAGACCAATTTTATCTTGATTAATCCTAAACATGCATCAAGTGATTAAAACAAGTAAAATAAAGTAAGCTCACAAAAGCGACGCTGGATGTACGAGGAAACCACTAAGGGAAAAAATCTCGGACGGCCCAAGCCAGACAATCACTATGATGTGGTATTACAAAGTACAAAGACAATCCTAAACATGCATCAAGTGATTAAAACAAGTAAAATAAAGTAAGCTCACAAAAGCAACGCTGGATGTACGAGGAAACCACTAAGGGAAAAAATCTCGGACGGCCCAAGCCAGACAATCACTATGATGTGGTATTACAAAGTACAAAGACAAACTTACTCAACGACTCGATCCCCGCAAGTCTTGAAGCTTCTCTGAATCTTCGACCACTCCTCCACAGTGCCCACATGAATCCTTCTGTGATACCTGTCCACAACACACGTGTCCACGAATGCCTCGGTGTTCACCGATGTAGCTTGGAAACATCTACGATGTTGAATGCGAAATCCTTCGTTTCTTCACCGCAAAACCCAACGAACAATTCTTGAATGATGGAAGAACAAACTAATGGTGCAAACCAAGATCTCTATAGCATATGTGAATGAAAGCTCGGATCTTGAAACTCTAAGGATGCGCTTAGACTTTGAGGCGGTGGATCGTTCGAACGAGATAAGCCTGTCGCTCGAACGAGATGCACATGTTGTTTGAGCGACATGCTGATCTCGCTTGAACGACTGGTAAAGTCGTTTGAACCACTGAAAATGAGAGTTTGTGTTTTACACAACTCCAAACCATCTTTATCTCATAATTAACAAAGTTTAAACATTTTAAAACACTTATAAAAATATTTCTTTAATAAAATAACATCCTAAAATATTTTTCGAGTCCCATTAATATTACGCATTCATACCTGAGCGATCTCGGTAATGCAATGAAGACGTGAAACGAGCACCAATAAAATCTCGGCATAATTTATCTTTGAAGGTTGTCTGCAACGTCTCCAATAAACTTTATGCCTTGGACTGTGGGATCGTGATAATAAAAATCTATCTATGACTCAAAAACATGTTTTGTTCCGGGAATAAGTCAAATACTACGATGGACTCAATTGGAAATTTTGTCCTTACAGTACCAACTTACAACCATCACCAAGGTCTAACCACAAGGAGTTTAATTATATATTTCGAATATTTTTTGCATATATGAGTCTAGTTTCATCTCCAACTGGAATTACTCAATTCTAGTAAGTATACAAAAATATATACAAGTTTGAATACAAGGAAGTTCTATACAAAGCAATATTACTTGCACATACCACTTATCATACGTATGAACATATACAATGGAGAATGAAATTTTAATCAATAATTGATGATTTCTATATTTTCAATAAGTATAATCCAAGAATAAAACAAGATTAACACATAATTATACCTTGGGAACACTTTTATGATTTTCTTGGAATTTTTTCCTAACCTTTCTTATAACCATTTCTTCCTTAAGCTTCTTCTTTATCTCTCATCAAGCCAAAAATTCTTCAAACTGAACCAAGGGTTAAAATTTATGAAGAAAGAGGTGATATTAAGAGTTTAAAGTCGGCCAAAGCTGCCTCCCTCTCCAACCAATCAAATTAAAACATTTGGTGTACTAAAAGACAAAATACCACTTAAAAGGATGGACAAATTTGCCCTTGGTTTGTAAATTCGGTATAACTTCTTACTCGGACAACCATTTAATACGCCGCTTGTTGTGTTCCAAATCTAACTTAGATATCTACAACTATATAGTTTTTACCTTGACCCAATTATCACATTACAAGGGTCAAAACTAGTCCCTAACATGAATATTCCTACCTGAAAATTTAAAATTTTGTTTCTTGTAACCAACTTGATATTCATGACTTTTGAACGTACAATTAGACTAAAATATAACAACCTAACATAATTTATTTAAATAAAACGTTACACATATCACATAAGGTAAGCATGATTCAAATATAATTTATCATAGTTGTATTCGGGTTGTCATAAGCCTCCCTCCTCAGAAAATTTCGTTCCCGTATATGAATGTCACTTACCAAACAAATGGGGAAACCGTTTCCTTATGCTATCCTCCCTTTCCCAAGTTGCTTCTTTAATTCCATGACTCCTCCACATCACTTTAACTAAGGGAATAACTTTTTTCCTTAATACTTGCTCCTTACGATCAAGAATATACACCGGTTCCTCGATGTACGACAAGTCTTTCAATTCAACAGGTTGAATTTTCAATTGATGCGATGGATCTGCCAAATACTTACGAAGCATCGATACATGAAACATATCATGTACACGAGACAACTCTGGACGTAATGCCAATCTATATGCTAGGGCTCTAACTCTTTCCAATACTTCACTTAGCTTCCCCTTCTTCCCAAATCTCATGACGCCTTTCCACGGTGAAATATGTAGGAATACAAAATATACCTATTGAAATTATACTTTCTTTTATCTGCATAAAATTTATGCTTGTTTGCACTATTTTTATCCGTTCCAGAATCATTTTAATCTTTTCCGTTGTCATATTTATTAATTCAGGACCCAAATTTTTTCTTTCACCTACTTCATCCCAACACAAAGGCGTTCTACATCTCTTCCCCATATAAAGCTTCATAAGGAGCCATACCAATGGTAGAGTGATAACTATTTTTATAAGAGAATTCTACCAATGGCAAATTGTCATCCCAACTACCCTTGAAATCAAATACACAGGCTCGTAACATGTTTTCCAATATTTGAATCGTCCTTTCTGATTGTTCATCTGTTTGTGGATAAAATGCAGTACTGAACTTCAAACTGGTGCCCATGGCATTCTGTAAACGAGGCCAAAATTTAGAAGTGAATGTTGGATCTCTATTTTATACATTGACACCGGTGCCCCATGTAAATAGATAATCTCATCAATGTACATACGTTCATACTTGTCAACAATGTAGGTAGTCTTCACTGGAAGAAAATGAGATGATTTTGTCAATCTGATGGTGGAGGGTGGAGGATGCTAAAAGGGTTCGTATCCCCACTTTTAGCGGTGATGGAATTTAGGGTTTCCATCCACCCGATTCTCATTTGGACATTTTAAATCTACCGATTGAAGGGTTGCCCGAGTTGGAATCACAACTCGATACACACTTCACGCACCACGACGAACACCAAGAACAAACGCAGCTATAAATTCAATTCTTGCTTTTAGATTCAACATCTTTCTCTTGCCTCTCTTGTCAACCAACAAAAATAGTGTCCACCCGGGTCAAAAAACACATTTGGGTTGTCAAACCCTAGTTCTTGAATTTGTTGGAGGGTTTTCTTGATGCCGGAAAAATAGGGCAGCTTTTCGGTAGGGTAGTCGGAGGATTTGTGATTTTGTTGCGGTCGGAATGAACCTGATCTGATTTATGGACTAGGGTTTTGAACGGACAACATTATGCTGGGATTTTATATTGTTGGCTGGACAACAGGGGGTAAAGGGAGGTAGGGGTGCACACGGTTCGGTTTGGATCGGTTTTGGTACTAATCCGAGAACCGAACCGACCTGGGTCGGTTCCAAATTTTTGGAACCGGAACCGAACCGACATTTATACAGAACCGAACCAAACCGAACCAGCGGTTCTCGGATCGGATCGGATCGGTTTTCGGTTCCAAAATCATATTTCATAACTATTTTTTTTTAAGATTAATGTGTTTCATAACTAATTTTTGTAAGGTCAAAATTAATTTTGACCTCAATAACTTAAGTTAGAAACTCAAATAATCACAAAAAATATAAATTACAAGTGTTAAATATATTAAATAAATATATATATGTAATTATAAATCGGTTCGGTCCCGGATTGGTTCGGATCGGATCGGTTTTCGGATCGGATTGGGTTTTTTTACCCTGGAACCGAGAACCGAACCGATGTATCGGTTTTATTTTTTTTCAAACCGGAACCGAACCATTGAGCAAAAAAACCGATCCAAACCGAACCAATGTAATCGGTTTGGTTCGGTTTATCGGATTTTCGGTTTCGTTGTGCACCCCTAAAGGGAGGTAAGCTAGGGTTACCTGGTACCAAAAATGGGTCGGAGAAGGGATTTGAAGGTCGGTGTGACACCCCGACTAATTAAACACTGGGTAGCTACTCCTTTATAAAATTAATTCAAAATGCCAAGTTGGCTCAGTTAATAGCATCACTGTCGAAAACGTTTTATTATTACTAACCACCTAGTATTTAAAAAGTAAGTGCCAAATTTTTATTAAATCTGATTAACATGCAACAGAAGTAATGAATAACTAAATAACACCATTCACCATGCTGAAGTAAAACGGATAACCATCACAATATGTAAATAAAACCTGGAGGAAAAACTCCTCAATACGAATCCCACAATTGATAAGTAAACTGAAATAAATAACTAAAACTGAATACTGAGCAATACATGCTAGAGTCTGAAAACTGAAATGTAAAATGATGTCTCTAAATAGAAATGGGCAACATGCCCTACAACGGATAGATGGTGACTCTGGAATCCAAAAGATAGAAGCGTCTACATGCAAATCCCTGTAGCTTCCACAAGCAGCTACAGCTCGTCACCTGAATGAGTATCCTATGCTTGGTGTCCCTGTGGCTGGGCACCTAAAATGGTTTTACAAGAAAATATATTTGAAAGCAAATGGGTCAGAGCCCGAAAGTGGAAATCATTTTAAAAACCTGCAAGTGCTTTAAAAACATTTAAAACATTAAATGCAAAGTACATGTTAGGACGTGCACTCACATTAAATTCTCACCTCTCGACTAACTGTGCACTCCTAACGTAAGTACCCATCTATAACTACCCTTTCCACTAGCTGAGTGACAACGTAACTAGCTAGACTACCAAAGGTTCTACCCATTTTACTCGGTTCCAATTAACATAACAACGCTCGTAATTAAATAGAGGTTTAACGTAAACTCAGTTACTAAATATGCCATTGATATAACTATCAGTTAACTCCTTATATATCTCGAAACAATACCGTAATACACTTACAACGTTAACATGAGGGCTCCCATTATTTAAATGTATATTATTCACATCATAAATATACGATACAAGCACCCCGCAATCTAAGCTGTAGTGCACACATACTCTGCTATCCATCCCGGTACATCACGTACATAAGGATCACATATTCCGAATCTCTCAGGAATAGTTCAGATAACACAAATCACAAATAGTGGAGGCGAACACAGTCACCATCACATGGGTCACGCACATACCTACGCTCGCATGGTCAGCGGACTTATTGATATCACAATAAGTCTTTCTATGACCTATGTTCATCAAGGTACCAGTCTATATCCCCCCCGTAGGCACACAAGGATTAGAGGGTCCTAAGCGAACGCAACCTCCCGTGATAGCAAGTATGGTAGGTATGTCATACAAACAATCCATATACTAATACTAAGTAAACACACATCTTAGTAATACCGTATTTTAATCGTAGTACATATTGCATACTCGTACTAGCTTATACTTATCATAATTCATACTATTCCGGTTTGTAATTATACGCGCTATCCTCACATCGTAGTAGACACTCACGTCTCAACCCAAATGGTTCAATGAATATAACTCTGGTATATGATTTACTCATCTCAATAACCCAAAAGTCCCAAATCAATCCCTATATCATCAAAGGGATGCTAACTCTACCCTTGAACCAGTTCCTGGAACTCCAAAAGTCAAAACAGTCCAAAAAGGATCAAACTGTCAACTCGTTAGAAGTCTCGTTCGAACGAGGCTTCGAACGAGTTTGGACTGTCAGGTCGTTAGAAGTCTCGTTCGAACGAGACTGTTCGAACGAGATCCCAGTTCGTTCGAACGAACTGACCCTTCTAACGATATCTCGTTCGAACGAGATATCGAACGAAATCCCTACTCGTTAGAAACGACTGGTCAACTCGTTAGAAGCTCGTTCGAACGAGTTCGTTCGAACGACCTGGGGCTGCTTCTAACGAGTGGCCAGTTTCGGCCCAGATTTTTCCAGAATCGTTTTTCACCATTTTTACTCCTCAAACCTCTTCTAAAATTCGTTCCCACAATATATTGAGTTCTCTAATCATCCTCAAACATGTTAAGGGGCTATACTAACATCATTAAAGGGTTTAATAACTTCTAAACATCATTAAATCACAATTTCTACATTAATTCCCAATTTTCTTCAAGAACATAAACCCTAACTTTTTCTCATCATAAATTCCCAGATTTTAATTCGTTTATACATTACCTAGATATGAAATCTCCGAAATTAAATCTCCCAACAATGTTTCTACATGCAAACCTATCCCAACATTCAATAATAACATCAAATTTCATGGGTCTTCTTTTAATCTTTCAAGAACATCAAGATTCTTTAATTTCTAACATGGAAAAGACATTCTTCGAATTTAAATGAAATAAAGTCACTTGCCTTGGTTTGATTCCGGATTTGGTGTTGGTTTGATGAAGTTTCTGCAGAGTTTCCTCTCTCTCTCTCTCCTTCTCCAAGCTTTCTTCTCCAAAAGGCTATGGTGGCTAGGGTTTGCTTTGGGGGAACTTATGAAAACCTAATTTTAATAAACCTCCGTAGCTTGTTGGGTTAATAAGGGTTGGTTGGGGTCAATCCTTATCAGATTACAACTCTCAATTTTCGTCACTTTTAATTACCCAAAAATACCAAATTACTAAAATGCCCTTTAAGTTACCGGTATGGCCTAAAAATACCCCGGGACCCAAACTATACCCCCGGCTAGTGTTTTCTGACTATCTCGACCCTTCCGGACGCGTTGGCGCACTCAAAACGACCATACGGATTATAGATTTTAAATTTACTTTTATTAACAAAATATTATACCGTGACGCGGCGGTCCCACGCGTCTCAACAAAATTTCAAAAATGCCGTATATAAATCTCACGACAAATTTTATAATACCAAATACATATATAATCATATATGCACATAATCAAATACCAATTCGTATCATATTAGTATTTATAACCCGGATTAATTTCCAATTAATACGCATTTAATTAATTAATCCCAAAATAAATATAGCCAAAAAGTACGGGGTATTACATACTCCCCCCCTAATAACTGAATTTCGTCCCGAAATTCGAAACTAGAAAGTACCTGCTAAAAACAGTTCTGGATAACGCTCGCGCATCTCATCCTCGCGCTCCCATGTGGACTCCTCGACATTGTGATGTCGCCACTGAACACGCACTAACGGGACTATCTTTGACCGCAGTTTCCTCTCGCTTCGGTCCAAAATAGCAATTGGCCCCTCCTCGTAAGAGCTATCCGGCTGGAGATCGATGTCCTCCACAGCAATGTGAGAATGAGCCAAATTGTCCCTAAGGTATTTCCTCAGCGAGGAAATATGGAACACGTCATGAATCCGATGCAAGTGCTCCGGTAGTCCAAGTCTATACGCAACGGGTTCGATCCGCTCAATAATAGGAAACGGCCCCACATACCTCGGTGCCAACTTTCCCTTCTTCCCGAATCTCATAATCCCCTTCATCGGAGAAACCCTGAGCAAAACCTGGTCCCCCACTTGGAACTCCCTGAAAAATCTCTTCGCATCAGCATAACTCTTCTGCCTGTCTTGAGCTACCCGTATGCGACTCCGAATCAACTCAATCCTTGCCGAAGTATCCTGAATCACTTCCGGCCCAAGTAGTTTGTTGTCCCCCACCTCCA
The DNA here is from genome assembly GCA_949130495.1 of Sambucus nigra. Classification (NCBI taxonomy): domain Eukaryota; kingdom Viridiplantae; phylum Streptophyta; class Magnoliopsida; order Dipsacales; family Adoxaceae; genus Sambucus; species Sambucus nigra. The sequence goes on along the minus strand of OX422218.1, from coordinate 378,583,699 downwards.
ACCAACATGCTGGGGAACGACAAGGCCTACCGTACAATGCCTCGAACGGAGCCATGCCAATCGTGAACTGATAGGAGTTGTTGTAAGCAAACTCCACCAGTGGAAGGTACTGCTCCCATCCACCCCCAAAATCAATAATGCACATGCGTAGCATGTCTTCCAACATCTGATTGGTGCGCTCTGTCTGCCCATCAGTTTGCGGATGATAAGCCGTACTCAATCGCAATTCCGTGCCCATGGCCTCCTGGAAACTCTCCCAAAATCTCGAAACAAATATCTTGTCTCTGTCAGACACGATATTCAGGGGCACACCGTGAAGTCTCACAATCTCTGAAATGAAAAGCTGGGCATACTGTCCCGTAGTGTAGTCAGTCCTTACGGGTAAGAAGTGAGCGACCTTGGACAACCTGTCCACAATTACCCAAACGGAGTCGTGACCCCTCTGCGACGTAGGCAACCCCGTGACAAAATCCATGGATATGCTCTCCCACATCCACACCGGAACTTCCAACGGCTGTAGCAATCCCGCTGGTCTCTGATGGTCCACTTTTACAAGCTGACAAGTGGCGCATTTCGAGACAAACTCAGCGATATCTTTCTTCATACCGCTCCACCAATATTGCCGTCTCATGTCTTGGTACATTTTGTCCCCTCCGGGATGTACCGCGAACCGTGAGCCGTGCGACTCTGCCATCACATCGTGCCGCAATTCTTCCCCTTCCGGAACCACCAATCTCCCATTGAAGCGTAATCCCCCGTCTGAGCTAACGGTATAGGACTCGGCTCCCTCTGCTAGCAATCGAACTATCTGCTCCTGACAGAACGTGTCATTAGCCTGTGCCCGTACTACCTTTGTGACAATCTGCGGTGTAACAGTCATCACAGACATGAAAGATCGGGCCACTGCATCCTGGTGTCCCAATTCCTTCCACTTCGCCTTCCACACCTCTGCCACCTCATCTGCTGGCCTACGGCTCAACGCGTCTGCTACCACGTTAGCCTTACCCGGGTGGTACTGGATGTCGAACTGGTAGTCTTTCACAAACTCAAGCCACCTACGCTGCCGCATGTTCAACTCCTTCTGCGTGAACAGATACTGTAGTGACTTGTGGTCCGTGAACAGCTGAAACTTCTCCCCCAAAAGATAGTGCCTCCAAATCCGTAAGGCAAATACCACTGCCGCCAACTCCAAATCATGTGTGGGGTAATTCTTCTCATGAGGCTTAAGCTTACGGGAAGCATAAGCTATGGCCTGTCTCTCCTGCTGCAAAACACCTCCAAGTCCTTGCAAAGACGCATCGGTGTAAACCAAATATTCAACTCCCGGTCTCGGCAATGCTAACACAGGTGCTGAGGTCAATTTGTCCTTCAACTCATCGAATGCCAACTGACAGGCATCACTCCAGATATATGGCACACCCTTACGAGTAAGATGTGTCAAAGGACCTGCTATCTCCGAGAAACCCCGAATAAACCTCCTGTAGTATCCTGCTAGACCCAAGAAACTACGAATCTCCGTTGGTGTCGTGGGCTGTCCCCACTCCCTCACCGCTGATACCTTTCCCGGATCAACAGATATTCCCTGGTCGGAAATAATGTGACCCAAGAACTGGACCTCCTTCAGCCAAAACCCGCACTTCTCATATTTTGCATACAGCTCGTTCTGACGAAGTGTCTGCAAAACCTGCCTCAAATGCTCGGCGTGCTCCTCCTCTGTCTGAGAGTAGACCAGAATGTCATCAATGAAGACAATGACAAACTGATCGAGGAAATCTCTGAACACCCTGTTCATCAAGTCCATAAACACTGCTGGAGCGTTGGTCAAGCCGAAAGGCATAACCCGGAACTCGTAAGAACCATATCTCGACAAGAACGCAGTCTTCGAGACATCCTCCTCCCTGATACGCAACTGATGGTATCCTGACCTCAAGTCAATCTTCGAGAAGAAAGAAGCTCCTCTCAACTGGTCGAATAAGTCATCGATTCGAGGCAACGGATATTTATTCCGTATCGTGACCTTATTCAACTCTCGGTAGTCCACGCACAATCTCAGTGAACCATCCCTCTTCTTCACAAACAAAACTGGAGCGCCCCAAGGTGAGGTACTCCTGCGAATAAAGCCTTGCCCTAACAGCTGCTCTATCTGATCCCGTAACTCTCGCATCTCAGCTGGAGCCATACGGTACGGTGCACGTGCTATAGGTCTCGTACCCGGTAGCAAGTCAATAACGAAATCTATCTCTCGACTGGGTGGTAAGCCTGGTATCTCCTGAAACACATCCGAGTACTCCCTGACAACCGGGATCGAATCTAAAGGAATAACAACCTCCTTAGAGGTATCCTCCTCTATGTAATACAGATGAGCGGTCGATCCTCCCTCTGGGCGAGGCATCGCCACTATAAACATCTCCTGCCCCGGAATGGCAAAAACAATGCTCCCGCTGAAGCAATCAATCATGGCCCTATATGCTACGAGCCAATCCATACCGATGATCACATCGTGAACATGCATGTCTAATACTAACATGTCTGCAGGCAATACCAAACCACCAACCTCTACCCCGACTCCCCGGCATATAAAGAAAATAAGTGACCCACTCCCCAATGGTGAGTCGACACACGTCACTGTGCTCTCTGCCGTAGCTAACAATCCTAAAGCTTTCGCGAAGTGTGTAGCAATAAAACAGTGTGTAGCACCCGTATCAAATAACACCCGACCCATAGTGCCATGGATAGGAAACGTACCCTCGATCGCGGGCGGTGCCTGTGGAACTGCAGCCTGGTGAACGTTGTAGACACGTCCATACTGTAGCTGCCCCTGCTGAGCTGGGACTGCTGGAATGGGTGGCAATGCTGCCATCTGTGGCGGTGCAGGAAGAGCGGCGGGAAACATAGGTCTCTGTGGCTCCTGGCGAGCACCCTGCTGCTGCTGCTGTGGGGCCCTGCCCCTATCAGGACAATCCTGCTTCTTATGGCCAGTCTTGCCACAAGCGAAGCACTTCCCTGGGAAGTTCCCTCCCCTCTGCCCCTGCTGTCCCCGGCCCTGGTGGCCGTTACCATTCCTCTCTTGGCCCTGATGGAACTGCTGCCCATTCTGCCCCTGCTGGCCCTGATGGCCGTTTGGACCCTGATGGCCCTGGCGGAAACCTCCCTGTCCCTGCCTGTAGTTCCCTGACCGGAACCTCTTATTGTCCCCCTGCTGGGTACCCTGCTCAGTCTGTCTCTGCCCCTGACCGGTTTGTGCCCCGCTGGCACCATGTCCTCCAGTCCTGCCCGGATGGCTAGACTCCCCTGACCGCTTGCCCTCGGCCATATGAAAACGGTGGTCCTGGCAGTGCAATAGTGCAGCGTTAACCACATCAGAATACGTGGCCAACGATAGGTTCCCTAGCAGATGCTGACGGATCCTCCAATTCAACCCATCAGTGAACTTCTCTATCTTCTTCTTCTCTGTTGGAATCTCGTCTGGAACGATATTCAACAGGTTAGTGAACTCGGCCTCATATTCTGCCACTGTCTTGCCCTCCTGCCTCAAACTCATCAGCTTCCTCCTCATCTCTGTATGAACTGCGGACGGAAAGTATTTGTGGTCGAACCGCACCCAGAACTCCTGAATCGTGAGGGTATCCCTCTCCTCCGCAGTGGTGATAGACTCCCACCACTGTAGTGCAGATCCCACTAGCTTGAAAGTAGCTAGCACTTGTTTCTGAACGTCAGTGCACTCATGCATCCTCAAATGCCTCTGTATGTCCTTCCTCCATTGGCTCGAGACTACCACGTCTGAGCTACCTGCAAACTCCGGCGGATGCGCTTTCTGAAAAGCATCACGTACACGCTCCCAAGCAGACGGGAATGCATTAACCTGTACTGGCGCGGCAACCGGCGCCGGTGGTGGTGCCTGCTGAATAACGGCAATCGCAGCATTTACCGCTTGAGCTACTATAGCTGCAACCTCAGCGGCGTTCAACATGCCCTGAACTGGAGCGGGCTGGGGTTCGGGCACTGCATTCCTAGGAACTCGTCGTGCACGTCGTGGAGGCATCTGAAATAAGAACAAAGTTTATAAGTTCACGGTTTATAAACTTAAAATAGCTGAAGATCGAAGCATACACAAAAGAATACAACAGTCCTAAAATATAGGGCTCTATATCAAAGAAAACGTAGCGGAAACATAATAGCCGTACAGATCCTAAAGGACACTAGAACCTGATGCTCTGATACCACCTGTGACACCCCGACTAATTAAACACCGGGTAGCTACTCCTTTATAAAATTAATTCAAAATGCCAAGTTGGCTCAGTTAATAGCATCACTGTCGAAAACGTTTTATTATTACTAACCACCTAGTATTTAAAAAGTAAGTGCCAAATTTTTATTAAATCTGATTAACATGCAACAGAAGTAATGAATAACTAAATAACACCATTCACCATGCTGAAGTAAAACGGATAACCATCACAATATGTAAATAAAACCTGGAGGAAAAACTCCTCAATACGAATCCCACAATTGATAAGTAAACTGAAATAAATAACTAAAACTGAATACTGAGCAATACATGCTAGAGTCTGAAAACTGAAATGTAAAATGATGTCTCTAAATAGAAATGGGCAACATGCCCTACAACGGATAGATGGTGACTCTGGAATCCAAAAGATAGAAGCGTCTACATGCAAATCCCTGTAGCTTCCACAAGCAGCTACAGCTCGTCACCTGAATGAGTATCCTATGCTTGGTGTCCCTGTGGCTGGGCACCTAAAATGGTTTTACAAGAAAATATATTTGAAAGCAAATGGGTCAGAGCCCGAAAGTGGAAATCATTTTAAAAACCTGCAAGTGCTTTAAAAACATTTAAAACATTAAATGCAAAGTACATGTTAGGACGTGCACTCACATTAAATTCTCACCTCTCGACTAACTGTGCACTCCTAACGTAAGTACCCATCTATAACTACCCTTTCCACTAGCTGAGTGACAACGTAACTAGCTAGACTACCAAAGGTTCTACCCATTTTACTCGGTTCCAATTAACATAACAACGCTCGTAATTAAATAGAGGTTTAACGTAAACTCAGTTACTAAATATGCCATTGATATAACTATCAGTTAACTCCTTATATATCTCGAAACAATACCGTAATACACTTACAACGTTAACATGAGGGCTCCCATTATTTAAATGTATATTATTCACATCATAAATATACGATACAAGCACCCCGCAATCTAAGCTGTAGTGCACACATACTCTGCTATCCATCCCGGTACATCACGTACATAAGGATCACATATTCCGAATCTCTCAGGAATAGTTCAGATAACACAAATCACAAATAGTGGAGGCGAACACAGTCACCATCACATGGGTCACGCACATACCTACGCTCGCATGGTCAGCGGACTTATTGATATCACAATAAGTCTTTCTATGACCTATGTTCATCAAGGTACCAGTCTATATCCCCCCCGTAGGCACACAAGGATTAGAGGGTCCTAAGCGAACGCAACCTCCCGTGATAGCAAGTATGGTAGGTATGTCATACAAACAATCCATATACTAATACTAAGTAAACACACATCTTAGTAATACCGTATTTTAATCGTAGTACATATTGCATACTCGTACTAGCTTATACTTATCATAATTCATACTATTCCGGTTTGTAATTATACGCGCTATCCTCACATCGTAGTAGACACTCACGTCTCAACCCAAATGGTTCAATGAATATAACTCTGGTATATGATTTACTCATCTCAATAACCCAAAAGTCCCAAATCAATCCCTATATCATCAAAGGGATGCTAACTCTACCCTTGAACCAGTTCCTGGAACTCCAAAAGTCAAAACAGTCCAAAAAGGATCAAACTGTCAACTCGTTAGAAGTCTCGTTCGAACGAGGCTTCGAACGAGTTTGGACTGCCAGGTCGTTAGAAGTCTCGTTCGAACGAGACTGTTCGAACGAGATCCCAGTTCGTTCGAACGAACTGACCCTTCTAACGATATCTCGTTCGAACGAGATATCGAACGAAATCCCTACTCGTTAGAAACGACTGGTCAACTCGTTAGAAGCTCGTTCGAACGAGTTCGTTCGAACGACCTGGGGCTGCTTCTAACGAGTGGCCAGTTTCGGCCCAGATTTTTCCAGAATCGTTTTTCACCATTTTTACTCCTCAAACCTCTTCTAAAATTCGTTCCCACAATATATTGAGTTCTCTAATCATCCTCAAACATGTTAAGGGGCTATACTAACATCATTAAAGGGTTTAATAACTTCTAAACATCATTAAATCACAATTTCTACATTAATTCCCAATTTTCTTCAAGAACATAAACCCTAACTTTTTCTCATCATAAATTCCCAGATTTTAATTCGTTTATACATTACCTAGATATGAAATCTCCGAAATTAAATCTCCCAACAATGTTTCTACATGCAAACCTATCCCAACATTCAATAATAACATCAAATTTCATGGGTCTTCTTTTAATCTTTCAAGAACATCAAGATTCTTTAATTTCTAACATGGAAAAGACATTCTTCGAATTTAAATGAAATAAAGTCACTTGCCTTGGTTTGATTCCGGATTTGGTGTTGGTTTGATGAAGTTTCTGCAGAGTTTCCTCTCTCTCTCTCTCCTTCTCCAAGCTTTCTTCTCCAAAAGGCTATGGTGGCTAGGGTTTGCTTTGGGGGAACTTATGAAAACCTAATTTTAATAAACCTCCGTAGCTTGTTGGGTTAATAAGGGTTGGTTGGGGTCAATCCTTATCAGATTACAACTCTCAATTTTCGTCACTTTTAATTACCCAAAAATACCAAATTACTAAAATGCCCTTTAAGTTACCGGTATGGCCTAAAAATACCCCGGGACCCAAACTATACCCCCGGCTAGTGTTTTCTGACTATCTCGACCCTTCCGGACGCGTTGGCGCACTCAAAACGACCATACGGATTATAGATTTTAAATTTACTTTTATTAACAAAATATTATACCGTGACGCGGCGGTCCCACGCGTCTCAACAAAATTTCAAAAATGCCGTATATAAATCTCACGACAAATTTTATAATACCAAATACATATATAATCATAGATGCACATAATCAAATACCAATTCGTATCATATTAGTATTTATAACCCGGATTAATTTCCAATTAATACGCATTTAATTAATTAATCCCAAAATAAATATAGCCAAAAAGTACGGGGTATTACAGTCGGCTGCCAGGGTTGGGTGGATTGGCGACAGGGGAAGGGAGGTCGGCCATCGGAATGGTGGTCCGACATGGTAGAGATGAAGTCCGGACCTGACCGACGGGATATTTGTTAAAAATTTGATTTTTCGGTGTCGAAATTTGCCCAGGAATGAGGTCAGTGGCTTCAGGTTGTTTCCCGGGTCTGTGGAAATTTGGTTCCAGTGATTCATTTGAGGAGCTAGGGTTTTGAAACTTGGAAAATTATTGCATTAGGGTTTTAAAATTTTCTCTCTTAACTCTTGGTTAATCTCGTCTTGAAATCGATTCGTCTTCTTCGTGGCCATTGAGAATGTAGAGCATGATTTGATAATCTACACTCATCGATACAAACTAACACACGAATACACCGATGTTTGGAGCGACACCCGCTTTGATACCAATTTTGACGTAAACTACACGTCAATGACCTAAAAATCTAGACAATATGATTTCTAGAGAGAAACAAAGAATTTCTTTATATTTCAAGAATTGAAGCTATCTTTGAATGAAGAGTACAAAGCTATTTATAGGTGGGTTATTACTTGCTAATCAAGTACTTAGCTAAAATGACTAAAAGGACCAACTAAAAATAAAAGAATGCCTAATTAGTCCCAAACATGTTTGGAGACTAATGAAGGAAAGAAAATACCTAGAAAGAACTAAAAATAGAAAATAAAATGAAATTAAAAGGAAAATAAAAAGAATTCCCATCACAATCGGTCTACTATCACCCAAATAAAATCATGACTCTTTTGTGACCATGGTTATCTTATTACAAAATCCATCGTTATATGCTCCCACTTCCATTCTAGAATAAGCAATGGTGCTTCTAATGTTCTGCCTTCACCCGTTGGCATACTAAACATTTAGCTACAAATTCTACAATCTCACGTTTCATATTATTCCGCCAGTAATGTTTTTTCAAATATCTGTATATTTTGGTATCTCTAGGATGCATATATTTTCGTATCTCTAGGATGCATAGAATAAATAGAACTATGTGCCTCTTCTAATATATCCTTCTTTAAGGATGGATCATTTAGTACACAAATTCTATTTTTTTATAAAACAGCGATTCATCAATCTTAATCTCAAAGTCACTCTCTTTACCATCCTGAACCTCTTGTTTCTTCTTCTTCTCAAGGAATGCATCATTAATCTGCAAATTTTGAATGCGTAGTGCTAATAAAGATCTCACTGTAACATCTGCTAATAATCCTCCGTCTTTTGACAACTTTAATTCAATCCCCATCGATGCCAAGTCACAAATATTTCCAACACGTGCACATTGTATGCAATCAAGAATCCCTGATGATTTTCGACTCAAAGCATCTGCTACTACATTGACCTTCCCAGGATAATGATGGATGGTACAGTCAGTCTTTAATCAGCTCAATCCAACGCCTCTATCTCAAATTCAGTTCTTTGTGATAACCCGCCTATATTAATACCGGGTGACTAATCCTCTACTAAAATAAAATAGGAATCTTAGTATGGTTCATTCTCAACATCACTGTCGCAATAATCTAATATAAATAATAAGAACAACCCATACAATCACAATGAACGAAATAACCACCATGCATAAATAAATAACACTTGTGAACCGAATAAACTATCAGTCACCAAATAAAATATCCACAATGTAAAAATAGGATAATAATTCGGTACGAAAATGTAAAAATATAAAAATCTGATAGCAAGATAAAAGTCTATCCATCTACGAGCAACACGCCCTATTGAAACTGAAATGATTGATCCTATCTGGGTAGAATCGACTGAGGTGTCTAAGCAAGGATGTAGCGTCCACAGCTACTACACGACAAGGCTATTCCTGCTGTCCAGGGTGTTGCTGCTGCACAGCTGGAGTGTAAAAAAGAAAAACAAGGAAAGACAAAAGTCTGCGTGTCAAACCCGAAGAATAGAAAATATTTTGCAAGTAGATAATTGTTAAATCGATTAAAACAGCAGTGTATACTTTCAAGATTAACCGGTCGCACTCACATGTGATAAAACCTCGCCTCTCAACTACAGTGCGTACCTAACGTGTTCATTTTAATATCCTCAGTAAACTACCCGGTCTATCTAGAACATATAATCACTATTTAAGCCTAAATCCACTAATACCCTCTATTTAGCTAAGTGTAATACCTTCACTAGGTATACATTTATAAACAATTTTGTAGCGACACACATGCTATAAATAAATAATCGCGTAAGAATCATAACATAGCTACGCTCGTGCTATAAGTAGATATACACACTATATAATATAAGCATACATATATATCGCTCACTATATACGTATAACCGTATCCCCAGAGCTTGGACCTCACGGATACATTTCTCGTGTTCTATCCGGCTCCAAGCATCACACTGAGCCACCGGGTCAGAATCTCATCACCGAGCCCAAACGAATACACATACAATGGAGGCGGTCATAGACATACATCCGTGGGTCGCAACCATACCACATCGCGCCCAACCGGATTCGAAACCAATATCTATCCTCACACACAGATAGTGGCCATGCAACAATACTATGATTTGGGGAATCAACCCAACCTCTGCTGGTCAACGCCAGGGTGGACTGTCCATTACGCGCAATCTCATACGATAGCACTCCTGAGCAGGTCTGTTTAAATATAACAAGTATCATGCACCTATACATACATACATACATATATATATATATATATATATATATATACGTCATTTTAATATGCATATATATTAAGCACCGTACTCGTACGCATGTCCCACCGCGTACAGTTCACCCAATCTCGAAGTTCGATCCAACTTCTTGATTAATTATTTGATTAGTCCCTAACCTGAGCACCCTAATTAACTATTAAATTGCCAACTAATAAATAGCGACACAAAACTATTTTTAATTAAATATCCTCTCACTTGGATAACCTCCCACATACTCGCTTGAGTTCATAAAAATCCTCAGAACATTTCCACAATCCAAAATTGAACCGAAGTCACGGGTCGTTTGAACGAAATCCAATCTCTTTCGAACGAACACAACATCTCGTTCGAACGAGGTTCGAACGATATTACAGAAACCAGATCTTAAGTGTTTTTCCAAAACCCAATTTCGTTTGTAGGGTTCTTCCTACTCAAATTTCAAGAACTATAACCCAAATACCATTAAGAAAAAATGATTCCATCATTATATATTCGATTCTTACATGGTAACCCCCCATGAATTCAAGATCACAATTCCTTTATCTAATTGATCTTTAAAGATTAAATCTTTCCATCTACGTTCTACATATTCATTCTTTAAATTCCAGAATTTTATCTCTAATTATAAGTGTAATCAATTCCAATTAATCATTAGTTTAAGATCATTCATCCCTTATCATTTAGGTTTCTACATCAAATTATCAAGTTACAATCTTTCATACTCTAAATCTCCAATTCCTATTTGTAAACCAAGAAAGTAATTAACTACAATATAATTGCGATATAAAGCAAGTAACTATTTGCTTCGTTGGATTACAAATTCAAAGTCTTCTATGAATTGATGCTGGGTTGGATCCTCTTTCTTCTCTTTTCAAGATTCTCTTATTTTTCTCTTCTCTAGGGCTCTTTCTCTCAATCTCTTATGTAGAATATGAAAGGTTGGTTGCCATTTACCTTCCCAACCTCTTAACTATCCATTTTATTTATCAAATCCCATTTTTCTTCTTAGCCTTAAGTATAAAATGACCCTTCCACCTTTATACGGGTCCTTTTATGTCTAAAAGACTCTCGGAACCCGAACATAATACCCGAGTACCTATTCTAGTCTATTTCGACCCTTCCCGGATTAGCGGTGCACTCGAAAAGGTCATTCGAGCCACCCAACTCCAAATATGCTAACTTTTATTAACCGGGCCCGACACGTGTACCCTACGCGTTTCCCGTAAATTCTACCGATCCGCCGATGTCACACACTATCGACGTATCACAATATGCTGTTGCTATCACTCATACGCGACATAATAAATCACATAACTATTTACTGATCACACACAAGTAAATAATAATTATAATAAATATTAATCCTTTATCTCTAATTAATATTTACTAAATTTCAATTTAATTTTCCCCCAATTAAATTAATAATATAAAGCACATGAAAATTAATTAATAATAAAAGTACGGGATATTACATTCTTTTTGTGTAAACAAATATTTCAATCTTTGATGATCCGTATGCCTCACAAGTTTCTCCATACAAGTAAAGTCGTCACAACTTCAAAGCAAAAAAAATGCAGCTAGCTCCAAATCATGTGTAGGGTACTTTCATTAATGTATCTTTAATTATCTAAAAGCATATGCGATTACTTTCCCATTCTGCATAAGAACACATCCTAAACCTTTAAATGAAGCATCTGTATAGATTACAAAAGACTCATTCCCACATAGTAAGTATAGAAGTTGAAACCAATTGATTCTTTAATTCTTTAAAACTCCTCTCGCATTCTTCATCCCACACAAATTTAACTTCTTTCCGAGTCAACTTGGTCGATGGTAACAATATTGATGAAAATCCCTTAATAAATCTGCGATAGTAACCTGCCAATCCTAGAAAACTCTTAATTTCTTTCACATTCTTAGGACTCTCCCATTCAATAATGACTTCTACCTTCTTTGGATCAACATATATCCCATTTCCCGAGACAACGTGTCCTAAAAACAGAATCTCATTTAACCAAAACTCACACTTGTTGAATTTAGCAAATAATTTCTTCTTTCCTAAAATCTGTAATATAAGGCTCAAATGTTTCTCGTGTTCCTCCATACTACGCGAGTAAATCGACGCATAATCTATGAACACAATCACAGATGAATCAATGAAAGGGTGGAATACCCGGTTCATCAGATCCATAAAAACTGCTAAAGCATTAGTTAATCTAAATGGCATCACCAAAAACTCATGCTGCCCATATCGAGTCCGAAAAGCTGTTTTGGAAATATCATTATCTTTTACTATCAATTGGTGGTAACCTGATCTGATCTCAAATCAATCTTTGAAAACACTGTGGCCCCTTGTAATTGATTAATAAATCATCGATATGAGGTAGAGGGTACTTGTTTCTAATGGTCACCTTATTCAGCTACCGATAATCAATATATAATCGCATTGTTCCATCATTCTTTTTCGCAAATAACAATGGGGCTCCCCATGGTGAAACACTAGGCCGAATAAAACCTCAGCTTATCAGATTTTGTAATTGCACTTTCAATTCTTATAACTCTGTTGGTGCCATTCTGTATGGAGCAAGGGAAATTGGACCAGGAACTAATTCAATGGAAAACTCTACTTCCCTATCGGGCGACAATCTTGAAATTTCCTCTGGAAAGACATTGGAAATTTCTCTAACCATTGGTATATCTTTAATTTTAATTCTCTTTACTAGTATCAACAACATAGGTTAAATACCCTGTACAACCTTTACTCTACAACTTCCTGCTCTTAATTGCTCAGCTCATATAAGACAATTAGGAACAACATGTTTTTCTCCTGTAAACCGGAACTCAGATTCACTTGGCAGATAAAATGTAACTTCTTTTAAAAAACAATAGAAGCATTAGACGATGATAACCAATCCATCCCTAATATAATATCAAAATTCTGAGTGGCCAACGATATCAAATCAACATATAAATCTCGCTCACCCATTCATAAGACATATCTTTATAAATATGCTCAACCAAAATTACACTTTCCATTAGGGTAGAAATATATATAGCACAATTGAGAAATAAATATGGTCTACCCAAATATGAAATAATAGGCAATGTTACGAATGAATGCGTAGATCCAGGGTCAATGAGCACATATAGAACTTTATTTGTAATAAAAAGTTTTCCTGTAACAACTTCCAGTGTAGCATGAGCATCTTGCAACGTCATCGCAAACACTCATCCTCCAGCCTTCAATCCACTTGCTTGTCCTATACCTCTTCCTCCAGTTGTACTACGTGGAGATGATACTTTACTAGGCCCCACACTATTAACTGAAACCGTTCTTGCTAACATAGGACAATTCTTTTTCATATGACCCTTCTGATGACAGTTAAAACATTCCACATTAAGTAACTTTGGGCAATTTCTCTTCATATGACCTGATGCCCCACAATAGAAACAAGCATTTTGATTTCCTTGTGCTGAAACTCCCGAACCTCTTCTATTCCTAGCTTCACCCCTTTGTGAACTACTTCCCATACCTTTATCATACTGAAATTTCTGCACTCCAAGCCTTGAATATTCTGTATCACTACCCTTTCGATAATTCGGATCAAATCTACTTCTCTTTGCGCCTTGTTCTCATTTCCCTCTTGCTTCATTCACATCCTTTTCTACTAGCATGGCTTTATTCACCAAGGTTGAATAGTTAACAGTCTCTAAAGCCAACAATCGTGATTTAATTACCAACTTTGGTCCATCATGGAATCCGACTACACATGTCTTCCTCATTCTGTATAAACCTCGAAGCTAACCTAGATAAGGCTGTAAGTTTAGCTTCATGTTCTCTGACTGTCATCCTTCCCTGATTCAACATAAAGTATTCTTTCTCCTGTTTTCGATACATTAGAGGAAAATACTTATCATACAAACCTTTAACAAAAGCATCCCATGAGATCACATTCCCACTTCCTGGAGTAATCAACAAATGTTTGGTGGCCTCCCACCAATACTTAGCTTTTCCGTTTAGCATATATGTTGCTAAGGTCACTTGTTGATTTTCAAGCATTCTCATTACCCAAAAATAAGTTCAATCTCATTAACCCATACTTCTGCCTTAGTAGGATCAATTGCTCCTTCAAATGATGGTGGATTCATCTTAATAGATTTCTCGTGTGAAGTATTCCTTTTTACACAGTGTATCACCTCCTCAGCCCTAGCTAATGCTTGTGCCTCCAGTTGCCTAGCTGCTTGTTCTTCCATCTGACCCCATAAACCTAGCTTGATGCTTTGCCATTAAAGTCATAGCACATGCCATTTTTTGCATATCCGTCAATTGTTTTGGCTCGAGTTCTACATTTGTATGAACAGGTTGTTCAACCTCCGCTTCTGCTGCAATATTAGAAGCCTGATCTTCTACTCTCACATTAACCGTCCCTCGTTCAATTCTTTTATATCTGAAATGAATCAAAGATACAACAACATGCATATATACATATCTTCTCTAATATAATCGTTAGTATGAAGCAAAACATATTTCTTATATTCACTGTCAAATCTAGACTCTTCTAACTCCAGATTCTCTAAAACGTAGGCTATGATACCAAAAACTGACACACCCCAACCCAGTTACTTGTAATTAAGTTTGAAAGTCAAAATGAGTCAAACCATAATTCAATTAACCAAACCATAAACACGAGTCTTAATTTTAGAGTCATCAACGGAAATCCATAAAACGAAAAACTTTTTACAACATTAAATACTCAGGCTTATACAAACTTGCTTGAATGATAAGTTGACTTCATTACATCATTTACATTTAAACAAAACTCATAATTTTACTCGTTCCTTGCTAACCCAACCCAACCCAACCTCCTAGATTTGGCAGTGAAATCATGATACCCGAAAAATATAAGCATAGGAACCGTGAGCAAAATAGCTCAGTGAATGCATCACTACTACACTATTGCATAACATAAAACGCAGCAAATCATATCTATATAATAATCTATAAACTTATTCGGTCTATTAATAATGAATGACCCAACTTTCCGAATCATGATTCACATCTCCTGTCTACAATGGACAATTGTCCACCATTCCTGGTCGGGGAGTATCCCCTTATATGTAATAGACAATCATCCCCCATTCGGGTCGAGGAGTAACCTCCCATTTCGGTAAATCGAAATGAATTCATAATTTAATGATCATATCTATCAAAATGTTCACATACATCTTTCCAGTGAGTATACTTATCTTGGGTTCTCGACTATATATTATAAAATGGAGCTGAACTTCGTGGATTTGGCCGTAACCCTGTCAATCCAACTAAACCAGTATTGAATTCAAATCATAAGTATTATATTAATATATTTATGTAACCTTCAATCATTATGAAGCTACAATATAATCCCACTTAAGTAGAATTGCATGAAACCTGAGCAAAGATGATGCAATGGTATCCATGTTGATAAAGTTATAAACATTCAACCTTAGAAAACACTTCGTAAGGAATTTATAAATAAAACTAAATAAACATAAAAGCATAATTTTCAAAATATATAATCATGGAACATGCACTCAAAATGCCCTTTGGAAGGTTGAGATAAGAATATTCTTTCATGGGGTATCTAGTAAGACATCAAATTATTGTCATCTATTCTTAACCATTCTAAATTCATAAATTGTACAAATACAGTTGTCCAACCTTATCAATATGAAAATATATATGAATATGGTTTCGATTACAAGTGACAGTGTAATTTTTCGAACTTCCGAGAGCAGGATATGACCATTTCTGTCCTACAATCTCCTCTATTGTTCAGTCAACTTCCAAGAATTCTCATAATTTTTATACACCATAATTTTCTATGATTTTCCCCTAGTTTTCAATACACATGATGAATAATACAAAAATAAAGTTTCATAATCATTAGAGTTCATTTGCTACGTCAAAAGCTTTATCAAACTCAGGATATATCTAAACGAATTATGCAAACAACTATTTACCAACTTTCAATCATCACCAAAGTCTAACCACAAGGAGTTTAATTCTAATTTTCGTATATTCTTTGCATATATGAGTCTAGTTTCATCTCCAACTTGAATTACTCAATTCCAGTAAGTATACAAAAATATATACAAGTTTGAATATAAGGGAGTTTTATACAAGCAATATGGCTTACACATACCACTTACCATACGTATGAACACATATATACATATACAAGGGAGGATGAAATTTTAATCAATAATTGATGATTTCTATACTTTCAATAAGTATAATACAAGAATAAAACAAGATTAACACATAATTATACTTTAGGAACACTTTTATGATTTTCTTGGAATTTTTTCCTAGCTTTTCTTATAACCCTTTCTTCCTTAAGCTTCTCCTTTCTCTCTCATCAAGCCAAAAATTCTTCAAACTGAACCATTGGTTAAAATTGATGAAGAAAGAGGTGATATTAAGAGTTTAAAGTCAGCCAAAGCTGCCTCCCTCTCCAATTAATCAAATTAAACCATTTGATGTACTATAAGACCAGATACCACTTAAAAGGATGGACAGATTTGCCCATGCTTCGTAAATTCGGTATAACTTCTTACTCGGACATCCGTTTGATACGCCGTTTATTGTGTTACAAACCTATCTTAGATATCTACGACTATATAGTTTTTACCTTGACCCAATTGTCACATTATAAGGATCAAAACTAGTCCCTAACATGAACATTCCTATCGGAAATCTTAAAATTTTGTTGTTTGTTATCGACTTGATATTTCATGATTTTTGAAGGTGTAGTTCGACTAAAATATAATAACTTAACGCTCTATATATAAATAAAACATTATACATATCACATAAGGTAAGCATGATTCAAGTATAATTTATCATAGTTGTATTCGGGTTGTTACACTTTTATTAGGACTCGAAAGATTAAAATAACCCTGAAGTAAATAATTAACTAAAACAAAAGAACCGACCCCACGAGGGTAACATATACACTCCTGCGTCACTCTCCCCCTTACGAAGCATAGCCATATCATCCTGGAAGTGGTCATAAAAGTCGCGGTCAATATGCTGCAACGTGGTCTCTGTAATCCACGAGTTATCACTCTCACGGCGTCCCAACCAAACGATCAGATAACGGATAAGGGGGCCTGTGGGTGTCATAGTCATCTCAGGATCCAAGATACCCTCGACACGGTCAACATGCGAGTGAACGGGCCGCGTCGTATCCAGTGGTAGAGGAATCGGGGGAACATGTGAACCCCAAAACGGATTCAAATCATCCACGTTAATTGTGGGATGCGTTCGGAAACCCTCTAGCAAAGCTAACTCATATGCATTATTACCTCTGTTGTTAGTATCGTGCGATTCACGATACGAATCGCATGATACGATACAAGCTGCTAGTAATACGAATCAGACGACTGAATCGAAATGGGCCCTGAATCGTGAGAATCGGACTAGTATCGCGAGTCGATACGTGTATCGTATGACTCGCGATACAGAAACGATACAACATGTTTTTTTTTTCATTTTGTCGGCAACCAGCTTGAAAAAACTCAAAAAAAAAACTTTTTTTTTTATTTTTTTTCTGGCCGAAAAATAGGTTTAAACTATTTTAAAGACTTTGAAATGTATAAATGAGCAAACCCTAGGTATAGAAGGTCTTTTTCTCACTTTCCTTGTGCTCTCCACCATTAATATTCTGTCCACCTTTAATATACTCCCTTTTCTTGTGTTTTTCTTCAACTTTTTGCCAAGAGAAGCTTCCATCCTTTGCTTTGGTACTTTGGTAAGTAACCCCTAGGTCCTTTTCTCACTTTTCTTGTCTTTTTCTTCAACTTTGCGCTCTCTCTCCACCATTAGTAAATAAATAAACCCTAGGTTTATTTATTTATTATTTCGCACTTATTTATTATTGTTCCTCTTTATTTATTTATTCAAGTATATTTATTTCTTTTTCCTCTTTATTTATTTAGGAAATGACTAAACACAAGAAAAAAGTTGTGGTTGACCCCACATGGGATTATTGTGAAAAAGTGAATGATAATAGATTGCATTTAAGATGTAATTTTTGTAAGGATGCAAAATGGGGTGGGATTTTTAGAATGAAGCACCATCTTGCCGATACGGGGAAAAATGCCAAAAAATGTATGCAATGCCCCGAAGATGTTAGAAAAAAATTTGCAAACATTTTTGGAGTAAATGAGGAGTATAATGAAGAAAGTGGGCAACAAAATGAGGGTGAAGAAGAGGAATTTGAAGTTGAGGAAAATTTCGAAAAATCAAAGAAGGGAACTATGGATGCATATGTCATTAAAGGGAAGAAAAAACAAACAACGATAAATGCAATGTTAAAAAAGAGGGGGCCGGAAGTATTTTTTGGATATATTTTTTGGATTTTGGTTATTATTTTTTTGATACTATTAAGGTATCATCATCATAGTTGAGGATGACACCATGATGATACCTTAATAGTTACTTACACTTAGTATATGATACTAAATATGGCTTGTGGATTCTCTTTTTGATATGATTTGTGGAGAAATTAGAAGTTTGAATCATATTATGTTATATAATTGATTGAAAAGTGTTCTCCATATTTTTATTTATTTTTTAAAATTTTATTTACTTTTTGTGCCGTATCGCACGATACGTATCGCGATACGATTCACGATACACAGGGTTTTCGATACACGATACGTATCACGATTCAACAACTATGATTATTACCACAACAATGAAGAACGGAGAAAGGATTAATTCTTCACATTTGTAGCTTGGTGCCTCTCACGCCGAAGATACACTATAACAAGATCCCCGGGCTGAAAAATACGGGACCGACGATGAGAATTTGCCTGTTGCTTGTAGGAAGCATACATACGTTGTAAACGTGTACGCACATCATCATGAATAACTGGCATCCTGGCAGGGAAATCATGAGCTGTCAGGCTCACTATCACAGTAGGGGGTGTCTCAGTAAGATCAACGAGTAATAAAGGAGAAGACCAAATAACAATCTGGAAAGGGGAAAGACCAGTAGAGCGGTTTACTGAATTATTGAAAGTAAATTCAACCCGAGCAAGAGGGGGTGTCTAAGCAAGATCAACGAGTAATAAAGGAGAAGTCCAAACAATAATCTGAAAAGGGGAAATACTAGTAGAGCGGTTTACTGAATTATTGAAAGTAAATTCAACCCGAGCAAGAGGGGGTGTCTAAGCAAGATCAACGAGTAATAAAGGAGAAGTCCAAACAATAATCTGAAAAGGGGAAATACTAGTAGAGCGGTTTACTGAATTATTGAAAGTAAATTCAGCTCGAGCAAGACTAACATCCCAAGTCTTAGGTGACTCACCAGCCAAGCACCGTAAAAGATCACCATAACTCCGATTGACCACTTCGGTCTGGCCCTCTGTTTGTGGATGGAAAGATGGTGAAAATTGAAGGGTGTATTGCAACGATTTCCAAAAGATCCGCCAAAAGTGTACCATAAAACCAACATCCCTGTCAGATGTAATTACTCCTTGGTATCCAATCTAACCGGGCAATATCGTGGAAGTAGTGTGTGGCAACATGCGAAGCATTCGGCGTTTGTGAGCACGGGAAAAAATAGGCTATCTTGGAAAATCTGTCAACTACCACAAACACAGAATCATGGCCCTTGGCTGTCTTGGGTAGCTCGACAACAAAGTCCATAAAAACATCACGTGAAGACCGGTCAAGGATGGGTAGGAGGTATACAAATCGGCTTTAGAATGCTGATCCTATGCCGTCTGACAAGTATAATAGCGTTGAACATGGCTGTTAACCTCCTTCCTCATAGAAGATCAGTAGAAAAGCTCTCGCAATGTAGCTAAGGTACGGAAAATGTTTAAAAAAGCGAAAGGCGAAAGGTGAGGCGAGGCGTAAGGCTCACCGAAAAGAAAAAAAAAGAGCAAAATAATATTAAAAAAATACCAATAGAACCATAAAAATAAAATAATAAAGAAATATAGAATAAAACTACAAAAAAAAAAAATCCTTGAGGACTTTCTCACATAGTTTGACATTTTTTTGTTCCCCCGAGATAACTTTAAAAAAAAAGTAATTTGAGAAAATCAATTTTAACATATTGGTTATTTTACAATATGACAATAAATTAATCAATGCAAAATCATTTTTTTAGCATCATTCACATATTGGTTATTTTATAATATGACAATAAATTAATCAATGCAACTTAACAAACAAATTTATTAAAAAAAACATTGATTTTCAAGCTAAGATTAAAAAAAACAGCAATTTTATTAAAAAAAATAAAAAACCATATCAACCTAAGTTAAAAACAGCAACCTTTAAAATATATTAGTTTCTTAAAATATATTCTGTTTAGTTAAAGAAAACATATTAATCTAAGTTGAAAACCCAAAAACATAAACCTTTTAAAAAAAAGTCATATTGAAGTTAATTTGGAAAAAACATAATTTTATAAAAGTGGAAAAAACATAATTTTTATAAAAAAAAAACAGCCACTTTATTTGGACAAATTAAAAAAACAGAAACCTTTTAAGTTATTTCAACAAATTAGTAACCTTTTGAAGTTAAAAAACAATTTTTTTACACAAACAGTGATTAAAACTCAAATATAGTAAAAAAAAAGTTAAAAAAAACAAATTGCAGTTATATAAAACTAAATTTATAATAATAATATAATTTCAAACAGTTATTTCAACAAATTAGTAAATTTTTTAAGTTAAAAAAACAAGATTTTTAAACAAACACTGATTAAAACTTAAAAATAGTGAAAAACAGTAAAAAACAAACAAACAGTTATTTAAAACTAAATTTATAATAAAAATATAGTTTCAAACAGTTATTTCAAACAAATTAGTAACAAAAAACTAATTAAGAAGCAAACGATGTTCGGAGTTCTTACCTAGGGCCAGACGAAGGCCGAAAAGTGAGAAACGAGGGTCGGAATGGAACAAATCAGTGCCGGAATGAACAAAATAACGTCGGAATCAACGCCGAAATGAACAAAACAACGCCGGAAAAGAGGCGTACGCCTCACCGCCTCAAGGCGCAACGCATCACCCAACAAAGGCGGTAGCCTTAACATTCACCCATGAGGCTTAAGCCTCGAGGCTTTTTTCCTCCGCCTCGCCTCGAGGCGTATGCCTTGGACGCGTTTTTAAACATTGGGTACGAGTGACACCCGAGTGACCAATTAGATTGCCACCGTGGAGCTCGGTGATGATCTTCTCCCTCAACGAAGAAAGGATGTAAAACGCTGTGCTACGATGCAAATAACCATCATGCAATAAGTAATAACCTTAAACACCATGCTTTCGTGTACATGCCTCTACAAGAGGCCTAAGGAAAGTGTCTTTCGCATACAAATCACGAATCTTAGAGAAGCTGAAGACTGACACCTAAATGGTGACTTGGGAATGTGATCTCTGACTCGAGATGTCTTCAACCAGGTTCTCCTTATTAGTTTGTACTGTAAATGGAAGGTAAATTGATGGAAAAAACTAGTCCACTTGTCATGTCGATCATAACTTCTTATGCAAATTCAAAAAACGGAAGGCCTCGTGATCCAATTTAATGACAAACTCTCGATGAATCAAATGGGGCTGCCAATGCTTGACAAACCGCACCACGAGCTCTAGATCATAGGCAATATAGTTGACAATAGAACCAACAACTTTCTGACTAAAATAAGCAACGGGGCAACCCCGAACTTGCTAGCATCACAAGTCAAAACAACTGGGTAAAATCTGAAAGGGCTAAAATGGGGGCTAACGTTATCTTGGACTTGATGAGATGGAATGCCTCCTCGTCCTCATTAGTCGATGCAAACTCGCTTACGGATGCCTGCATCATCACAGTAATAGGAGTCATCACAAAACTAAACTCCTCAATGAAGCATCCATAAAAACTGGCCAACCCGTGAAAACTGCGAAATTGGGAAGCTGTGGTCGTCTTAGACCATTCCCCGAATAGCCTGGACCTTCTCGCTATTGGCATGCACCCCATTCCTCGAGACTATGTAGCCCAACAAGGAGACCTCCGTCACCATAAAGGAACACTTCTTCAACTGGAGGTAAAAACTCTCCCGTCGAAGAACCTCCAAAGCCTGCCTGACATGATCCATATGGGCATTAAAATAAACTAACGAAGGATCAGTGTCATAACACGCATACATATGGGCGGTGCATTGGACAATCCGAAGGGCATGACGGTACACTTGTACAATCCATCCTTCATCGTGAAGGCGGTCTTTCACTCATTACTAGGTCTCGTGCAAATCTGATGGTACCCACTCTTCAAATCCAACTTGGAGAACACCGTGTCCCCGTGAAGCTGATCAATAATATACTCTAATCTCGGAATGGGGAAATGGTACTTGACTGTGATTTTGTTCACAGCCCGACTGTCCACACATATTCGCCAGCTACCATCCTTCTTCGACATTAATAAGGGCGACACAACACAAGGGGACATGCTCTCTTGTACGAGGCCACGATATAATAACTCTGACACCTGTTGCTGTAACTCGGTGTGCTCGGCAGAAGGCATCTTGTAATGGGGGAGGTTGGGCAACTTGGCTCCCGAACAAAATCAATCGCATGTTGTATGTCCCTTAATGGTGGAAGGGAATCGAGCAGGTACTCACATCTTGAAAAGAAGTCAAGATATCTCGAAGGGCCTCTAGAACACTAGTCAATGCGGCACCTAAGGGGCTAACAATGGCATAACACAATCCCTGCTCAAGGGCATCAACAAGGAGTACGAGCTTTGAGGTCAAGGACATAAGTGGGTCTGGGAGTCTGGGCTACGGCATGGGATCAAATACTGCCTCACAACCTTGATACATAAATGAATAAGTATTAGCATGACCGTCGTGGATGTTGACATGATCAAACTGCCAGGGTCATTCCAACCGAAGGTGGCACACGTCCAATCAACAGCTATACACAACCTCATCTGAATATGGACCAGTAGTAAATGACACTCGGTATTGCCCCATAGGACGCACTTCGTCCTTGGATCCCAACCATCCAATCTCACCAAGACTGTAGATAGGCTCTACACGGAGGCCCAGGCGCTCCACCATCTCCCGAGAGACCAAATTGATGCTAGAACCACTGTCAATAATGATCTTACACAATCGCCCCTTTGCAACACATTGCGTTTAGAATGAACTATGCTGTTGCCACTGATTTGTAGGCGTAACAACTGAGTTGGACACTAGGGCAAAGGGAAGGATGAGGGCACGGTGTTGGGTACTTTGTGGAAGGGCCTTGGGTTGGGGCAGCCGCACCACGGCTGTCCATTGGGGTAGTTTCGGGGGTGGGGATGTGGGGTGTATGATTGTTTGTTTAACAAACGAAGTTGGGTTCGATTATGGGTTATGCGTCTACTATAAATGGAGGTGCGGGTGCTAGCGGGTACTGTTGGATTGATGGGTTCGAGGCCCAAAGAGTGACCCGTGAGCGGAAACAAGCCTTTTGTGGCCATCTCGATTAGGGTTGCATCGGGTGGGTTAGGGCTGGAATAGTTCGTGGGGGTGGGGCTACCGTGATATGGGCTTTGGTGGTGCGGGTCAAGGCATGATGTTGGGTTATCGCGAGGGGTGAAGACAACCGCCAGCCCGTCGCGACTGGGCGTGATCCCGGGCAGAGCCGTGGGCTTTTTTCCTCCCTCCAAACGTTCGCCTATAACCCGCGAACTCGTGGGGGCTCCTCCGCTGTTACCCTCGGCAGCCGCCATGTCTCGGTGGCTGTTATTCATCTCCCCGTAACCCTCCATCGAAGTAGCTCTCCAATTTGAGTCCCAATCATCAACCACCATGGCTTCAGGATCAAATCCGGTTCTAATACCACTTTTGATGTAACGCAGTGGAAGATAGACACTAATTACACACACACATGAATAAAATAATAAAATTGTAAATCACCATTAATTCTCTGTCTAATCTCGATCTAAAGAACTTCATCATAAAAGTGAAAAATCTAAACAACTAGGGATCCTTTTATAAGTATAAGGACCAGAAAGACTAGAACACAAGAAGCGGCCCCAAGGGGGGCACATATACGCTCCTGCGTCAATATTTATTTTTAATACCCATATCTAGGTTGTTGCTGCCCAGGGTTTGAATATGCAATTATAACACGTGGAGTTCTAGTCTCTTGCATTTAAAAAAGGTGGTATTTTGGCCTTCCGACCCCGTGTATTGACAAAAATGTCTGGAGTTGATTACAGTATGTAAACTATGTATGGTTGGAAAATGTAACGATGAAAATGATCTTATACAATTGTGCTTATTGTCACATCCAGGCAGTGTATCTATCCCTATCGCTGCCTATCAGATACAACTTTCCTTTAGAAAACATTGACCTTTCAAAAAAGTAAATAGAAAAATTGATGCAATGTGTGTGTTCTTGCTTTGTGACTTGGAGGCCTAGCTCAATTTCTGAAGTTCAGTTGACACTGTGGTGCAGGTTGTTGATACTGTGGAAGAGGCAGTAGACTACATCTTAACAAAGGAGTGCACCTCCTAAAGCTATCACACCCCAAGCTATTTCTGGCCATTCTTTTGCTCACTACCTGGGTTATACGCATCGAAGAATTCCATATGTCCAAAGGTAATTAGTCTAGAATTTCAATTCTAGTGAATAGTACTCATGATCCAAATAGCATTCTTTTTAGTTCAAAATTATTTTTTGGGGTTACTGGAAAGACATTGCTATATAACCCATAAAAAAATCAGTTTTTTTGGGACATAATTGTTTAACCAAATTCTACGATAGTGAACAAGTGTTGATCTTAGCCATTGATCGATTGTATCCTTAATTCATACAAAAAAGGATAAGGAGCTCTTTAAACGAATGAAGTATTATTTTTTCCGTAAAAACATACATATATATGATTTTACTTGCAAAACCTTAAAGTAAATGCAAATTTATAAAAGTGTCAGCGTGCATACTCTTATTAAAATAGTCATATAGAATGAAAAATAAGGGTGTGTTTGATAAATAAAATGGAAAATAAGCGCTAAGAATCGATTTCCATGGAATTGAAAACATGAAAATATTTTCCATGGAAAAAATTTGTTGGTGGTGTTTGATTGCAAATGTTTTCCAGGTGAAAAATGTTATATTTTCCATCTATTGTGTTTGGTTCCCAATATTTTCCATGGAAAAAAGTAGAAAATATATATATAAAATAGAAAAATAAAAAAAATCCCAGAAAATTAATAAAAATCACAAAGAAAGAATAAATAAATAAATCAATAATGTGAACAAAACCCCAAAGATAAGGAAAAAATCCAGAAAATGAATAAAAACCCAAAAAAATGAAAAAAAATCCAGAAAGTGAATAAAAATAAAAAAATAATGAAAAAATCCAGAAAGTGACTAAAATCCCAAAAATAATGCAAAAAAATACAAAAAATGAATAAAAACCCAAAAATAATGAAAAAAATACTGAAAGTGAATAAAAACCTAAACCCAAAAATAATGAAAAAAATATAGAAATTGAATAAAACTCCAAAAATAATGAAAAAAATCCAAAAAGTGAATAAAACCCCGAAGATAATGAAAAAAATCAAGAAAATGAATAAAACCCCAAAAATAATGAAAAAATTCAAAAAGTGAATAAAAAGTGAAAAAAATACAGAAAGTGAATAAGACCCCAAAAATAATGAAAAAATTCCAAAAAATGAATAAAACTTAAAAATAATGAAAACAAAATCCAGAAAGTGAAAAAAAATCCAAAAATAATGAAAAAATACAGAAAATGAATAAAATTCTAAAAATAATGAAAAAAAATCCAGATAATGAATACAAACCCAAAAATAATGAAAAAAATACAGAAAGTGAATCAAACCCCACAAAGAATATTAAAAAAATACGAAAAAATAAAAAATACAGAAAATGAATAAAAAAACAGAAAATAAATGTTACCCCATAATGAATTTTCTGGATTTTCTTCATTATTTCTGGATTTTTATTCAATTTCTAGATTTTTTTTCATTTTTTTCAAGTTTTATTCACTTTCGGTATTTTTTTTTCATTATTTTTGGGTTTTTATTCATTTTTTGGATTTTGTCCATTATTTTGGGGGTTTTATTCACTTTATATATTTTTTTTCATTATTTTTGGATTCTTATTCACTTTCTGGATTTTTTTCATTATTATTGGGTTTTTATCCACTTCAGTATTTTTTTTCATTATTTTTGGGTTTTTATTCATTTTTTTCATTTTTTTCGTTTTTTTCGTTTTTTTTTTTCGTTTTTTGTATTTTTTTCATTATTTTCGGAGTTTTTTCACTCTCTGTATTTTTGGGGTTTTTTCATTTTTCGTATTTTTTTCATTATTTTTGGAGTTTTATTCACTTTCTATATTTTTTTCATTATTTTTGTTTTTTTTCATTTTCTAGATTTTTTTCATTATTTTTGGACTTTTATTAACTTTCTGTTTTTTTTTCATTATTTTTTGGTTTTTATTCACTTTCTGATTTTTTTTTCATTATTTTTGGGGTTTAATCACTTTCTGTATTTTTTCCATTATTTTTGGGTTTTTACTCACTTTTTGGATTTTTTTCATTATTTTTGGATTTTTATTCACTTTCTAGATTTTTTAAAAATATTTTTGGGGTTTTAATCACTTTCTATATTTTTTTCATTATTTTTGGGTTTTATTCGCATTCTCGATTTTTTTCATTATTTTTGGGTTTTTATTCAGTTTCTGTATTTTTTTCATTGTTTTTGGAGTTTTAATCACTTTCTGGATTTTTTAAATTATTTCTGTTTTTTTTTTCTTCTTTTTTTGGATGTTTTCATTATTTTTTGGGTTTTATTCACTTTCTGTATTTTTTTCATTATTTTGGGTTTTTATTCACTTTCTGGATTTTGTCTTTATTTTTGGATTTTTATTCATTTTCTGGATTTTTTTTATTATTTCTAGGGTTTTAATCACTTTTTGGATTTTTTTCATTATTTTTTGGTTTTTATTCACGGTCAGATTTTTTTTCATTTTTTTGCGTTTTTATTCATTTTCTGTATTTTTTTCATTATTTTTGGAGTTTTATTCACTTTCTGTATTTTGTCATTATTTTTGGGTTTTTATTCATTTTCTGGATTTTTTCACTATTTTTGGGATTTTATCCACTTTCTGGATTTCTTTTCAATTTTTTTATGTTTTTATTCACTTTCTGATTGTTTTTTTCATTATTTTTGGGTTTTTATTCATATTTTGGATTTTTTTTCATTATTTCTGTTGTTTTAATAGGTTTCTGGATTTTTTTCATTATTTTTCGATTTTTATTCATTTTGTGATTTTTTTTCAATATTTTTGGGCTTTTTATTTAGTTTTTGTATTTTTTTTTCGTTATTTTTAGAGTTTTATTCACTTTATGTGTTTTTTTCATTAATTTTGGGTTTTTACTCATTATTTGGATTTTTCCCCTTATTTTTGGGTTTTTATTCATTTTCTAGATTTTTATCAATTTTTTGGTGTGGTGATTCTTTTCCCTGGAAAATGAATAACAAGGTGGGAGGAGGTTTTTTAATTCCATCTTTTGTGGAAAAAGTGGTTACGTGATTTGTTTTAAGGAAACCAATTCCATAGAAAATTTTGTTTATCAAACATCCAAAAAATGGAAAATGACTCCACATATTACATTTTTCATGGAAAATTAGTGTTATCAAACACACCCTAAATGTTTTAAAAAATTGAGAAATGGTAAGGACCAAATTTGACTTGACAATGTAAAATGGTTGTGTATTTATGTACATTTGTTTAAAACTTTTAAACTACTAGTGGAGAACTAAATTTTCAAACACAGTAAATTTCACACTGCACTTTGCGCTATTGTTTAAGGCTGTCAAAGCTTGTCTGTCAACGGATCGGATTCGGACGGGATCAAGGTCAATCCATATCCATTTATAAAGAAAATTTGGATCAGATTGAATTATGATTATATAGCGGATCTTGAAAAATCTAATCCACGTCGGATCCTCTCAAAAAAACATTAGTAGATCAAATATAGCTTATAAAAAATATGGAATATGTAATATTCGGGTTTTCGGCTTGCTTAACACCTCTGTTCTAAAAGGCCCGCCTAGGCTTGAGGCTTGAGAGAAACGCATCGCCTACGCCTTATTACGCCTTATTACCCCATATTCTTAGTAAAAGGCTTAAGGCACACTTTTTTTAAACAAAACAAAGGATTAGTTGACAAATATTGGTTATGGAGCATGAATGTGAGAAAGATGGCTACCAAACATATGGATATATTTTCAAAATTCAAGGTATGTACTATTTTATTATATTACTAGCCTTGGAATAATTAAAATAATAAAAAAAGGACAAACGCCTTTTTACGCCTAGGCTTCGCCTAGGCGCGCCTAGGCTCCTAAGGCTTGACCTCTACGCCTCGACCACGCCTCGCGCCTTTTAGAACCTTGCTTAACACTAATCTATATCTGAATAAATATATTAGATTCGGATCAAAATTCGATCCGTTGAGAGACCTAGTCAAAGCCCGTAAGGTTCCATTCCAACTTGTATGTAGTGTGTATGGGTATATTTTTTTTTTGATTTTCCGAATTTTATGAAATCCAATTTTGAATTTTTCAGATTTTGTAATTGTATTTTCAACTTTTGATTTCTGATTTTCCGAACGAAAATTCGAACAAAATCAAACTTAATGCTGAATTTTCGATTCTTTGGTTTCGACCCGACCAATCCGATTTTCTGACTTCTTGTCGATTTTTAAAATTTTTCCAAAATTTTACTATTCCGACTTTTTATATGCCGATTAGGAGTTTTCTTAGTTTTTTTCAAAATTATTCTGATTCTTTTGCGATATTCAAAATTTTACCGTTTCCAATTTTGCCGATTTTTTTTTTTGGCAAAACATTTTGATTTGTGAAAAAATGGGAATTGGAATCGTGAACATATTATTTGTCGAAAGCCTATTTCCAAAAGTTTTTTTTCTTCTTCCTACAAGCCTTTTTTCAATCCGATTTTGTCAAAACACAACCCTACTAGGTATGGGGGGTAATGGTTAGTGTAGAGATTGGTAGGTTCAGTTTGTTAATTTATAATACGTAAAGCAAGGAACACATTAACTTCAAATGAGGCACACTCGTGTGTATCCTGAAATAAATAATTATTATACCCCCGCTTCTTAATGACTTATTTGACTAAATCCCCACTTTTCTATTCTCTGACATAACTCTCAAATTTTTAACAGTATTATAACCAAGGTTCTAAAAAACGCGAGGCGTGACTGAGGCGTGGAGGCCAAGCCTTAAGCCTTAGAAGCCTAGGCATAAAAAGGCGTGAAAAGGCGTTTAGGCATTTTTTAATATATTTTAATATTTTTTGACTATGACAAGGCTATTTAAAATACTAAATTAGTACATACCTTAAAAACATGTCTAAATATTTGTAAATTAAAAATACTATTTTTTAAAATAAAATAAAAAAACAAAAAAATTGCGTCTTTTCACGCCTTACTTCTAAAAAACTCACGTTTTTTCACGCCTTATCTCCAAAAAACGCACGTTTTTTCACGCCTTGCCCCAAAAAACGTTGACCATCGTTGACCACGCCTTGATCCACGCCTAGGGCCAAAACTTGGCGTATCTAAAAAGCCTCGCGCTTAGGCGCGCCTTGGCGCCGCCTAGGCGCGTTTTTTAGAACACTGATTATAACTCTGTGAAAATACTCATATTTGCAAATCAGGCTTAGCCACCTAAATTTGTGATCAAAATATCCTTTAATTTTAATTTTTAAAATACTCCCTATTTTTTCCCGGCAAATGGGGAGTATATTATTGGCAAACCCCTCCTACTCCCCATTTTCCCCCTTCTTCTTTCACTTGTTTTTCCTTTCCTTTTTACGGACATTTTGGGTGTATTTGTTGCGAAGTCGATAGGGGGAGGGATGTTTATGGATTACACGAAGAAGTGGTCTTCCATCCCTTCATCTCATCTTATCTCGTCTCCTATTCCTAGTTTGCATTAGAGTATGTAAATCTGAATTCAATTGTTAGGGATGGTTAGTTCAATACTCCAACCTAACTCATACGGAGATTAATGAGTGCTGATGGTTTGGGTTTGTTTGGCCACTGAAATGGTGAATTAAGTGTTTTGATTTTGATTTGGGTTTTAGAATTTAGGATTTTGATGAAAAATTAGGGTTTGTACTTGGGGAAGAAGACGAAGCGAGACTTTTTTAAAAGTTAAAATAAAAGGGTATTTTGTTCAAAAAATTATTTAGGGGGGGTTAAGTCTAATTTGCAAATACGAGTTTTAAATTTTTTTTGGAGGTTATGTCAAAGAGATTAAGAAAATAAGTGGGGTTAAGTCAAATAAGACATTAAGAAGTAGGGTTTAAGTAAAAAAAAAAAGCCTAAAATTAATGGTGAGACACATGAGCTATAACTACTAAACTTTCCCTGCAAGTTAAGTGTGTTGGGTTAATTATCTGCAATGTTAGCAGAATAATTGAAAATGTTATCATTTTTTGCTTGGGTACAAAATGTTGATTGAGTTGTGTTGGTTGTGGTGATGGATGAATTCATGTTTGGGTACAGAAGGTTGTTATTTTTTGCTTTTAATAAAGAGGCGATTACTCATTCCCCTTGGTGTTAAGCCGTCGGAACCAAAAATCGAAGAGCAAAACATGTTTAGTCAGACCCCCCTCATTTTTTGGAGTAGACCAAAATACTCTTTATCATAACTAACCCACTATTAATTATTTCTCTCCTATTTTTAAAGGGTAGCCTTAGCGGCATCTCTCCAACTCCTCCCCCCCCCCCCTCTTCCACATACACACACACACACACACAACTGCTGGAGCTCTGGCGAAGGGCTGTCGTAGGTCCAGAAGTAGGGGAGAGGGGAGGGGGGGTCGGTGGTGGTGGGTGCCGCTATCGCGGAATAAGAGCGATAATTTATTTGGTCAATGGCAAATATGTCTAGAAAAATATGGACGAGGTTGATGAGGGCTTCTCACTAAACATGTTTTATGTATGTTTAAAGACCAAGAGGATCACTTAAAAGCTCTTTAAAAAAACTATTAATTTGGAATGAAGTATTATATAGTGAAAATCCCGAGGTATGAAAGGATGAGCTCACTAGGCCTACAATGATAGCTTAGTTATATAAAGGTGGTTGCTATGGAAACTACAACTTTTACTCAAATGAGACATTTTTTCTTTAAATTAAAGGTACCTGGCACATTAATGACATTAGGGAAACAAATGGATATTTTCCACACCACTAATCTAAGCCCTAATAGTAGACAAATTTCCCATTACCATCATCTCTGCCGCGCTAGTCAACCATCCATTTAGATCTATCAACGAATCTTATCGAGTATTCGTGTCGTGTGATATCAGGTTCGTGTCAAAACACCCCTAATCTATACACTACTTGTTAACCTGAATGTTTTTAATGACCAAATCCAAACGCAAATCGTTAGTGTTAACGGGTGACACGACTCAAACCGATAGCACCCGTTAATTAATGATTTGGTTTTGCTCGTATTTGGATTACCAGTTAAAAGTACCGTTAATACCTGTTAACTTTTTTTTTTCAATTCAAAACATTTTTAATATAATTTTGGCTCATGCAAAGCCTGCAATCAATTGAAAACAAATGTATAAATCTTTTTTAAATTGCTGCCAATTTGATAATTCAATCAAATACAACATTTGCTAACAGGTTAGAAGACTAAAAAGCCCAGAGCCTAATCACAAGATTTGATGACTCAACCAAATACTGAAATACATGTGTATTAAGCTAACCGAAAATAAGAAAGATCAACTCCTACAACTTGATGCTACTAAGTTGCCAACGACTGAATGTTACTTGGCCAAATTTATCAATACTAGTTTTTAACTTTGCGCGATGCGTGGGCGACTTATAAATCTTGTGTAAATTTGGAAGAAAATGCATAATATAAATGGAAAAAAAGGTTAATAAATTGGCTACAAAAAAATTTCGTGACCCCTAGTTTGAGTGTTATTGATAGTATTCGAATCAACAATGTGATACATAGCACACACAAGCATTTAAATTCTAATGGTGTATATACTTAAAGCCAAGACTATACTCACCGGCAATATTTATTGTGGTGTAACAAACTTGGGACACAATGAACAGTTAACAATATACTTGAAAACAACCATGCTTTGTTTCTAACAACATTGAGATAATATTTATCAACTCGGTCTAAGTTTCAAAACAAGAATGTGGCGACTAAGTCTAAAACAATATCAATAATATATCTCCAACAACAAATTGATCGCCCAATTTAATAGTGTATGAGATGGATAAATACGTGTAACTGGTATTAACTAGATTTTAACCCCGCGCGATGTGCGGATGTTTTTCAAATTTCGTATAGAAAGACTAAAAAAATATATTATTTAAATATTATAAAAATATGTATCCAAATATATTTAATGAGCAAAATTTTCTATTAGTTGACAATTATATAAACATTGCAGTTAAATTTGCATAAAAAAGTAATTGACATAACATTCACTTATATCAAGTAAATAGTATCTAACCTTTTATGATATACTACTCTTTTCATGGGGATTATGTTAATTTGACATAATTCTAATTGAATAGTTTCGCGCACAATGCTACAACTTAATTTTGGAAGCTATCTAATGATGAATATTTTGTAATTTAGCCATTGCCTCAACCAATCTAATTCTTAATGGTGACGAAATGAGATATAGCATAGAGTAATTTTTTTATCGTTGGATCTTTTTATTCTTATTGCAAAATAAAATAATCAAATCATCAATTTAGTTGAGTAATACTGTTTCTTTGATTTAAGAAAAAAATACAAATATATTTCTTATTACAA
The DNA here is from genome assembly GCA_949130495.1 of Sambucus nigra. Lineage (NCBI taxonomy): Eukaryota > Viridiplantae > Streptophyta > Magnoliopsida > Dipsacales > Adoxaceae > Sambucus > Sambucus nigra. Next base: position 378,550,884 of record OX422218.1, on the reverse strand, counting down.
AGTGATCAAACCTTGTAGTCAAACAAACAGAAAAATATAGATAACTTCTCAAAAAAAAAATTATATATATATATACACAGTCTTGCTCTTGTGCGGACTAATCTGCATTTTAAGATTACGGACCAGACATGAGTCACCTGACGGTGAGCCCAGAGAAGAGAGAGGGTGTACTTATAATTTATGCTATAGTTTCTAGGCGCACCGTTAGGTGACACATGTTCGGTCCGTATTCTTAAAATGCGGACTAGTCCGCACAAGAGCATTATTTTATATATATATATATATATATATATAGAGAGAGAGAGAGTCATACATATCACATATGAGGTCCACCAATGTGGATTATTATTTTTTTAAATAGTAAAAAAAAATATTTTTGAACTGATTTTTTTGTATGGTGTTTAAATATTTCAAGAGACTACAAAAAAAATTAATTAAATTTTTTTTGTTATTTAAAAAAAATCGATCAAATTATGTGAGTTTTTAAGTTGTTAAAAACTACCATAATCGATCGATTTTTTTTAAAATAGCAAAATAAATTATTTTGAGTTGATTTGTTTTTGTGAGGTTCCTTGAAATGTTTAAATACCAAAAAAAAAAAAGAATTCAAAAATATTTTTTTAATATTTTAAAAAAATAACACGCACGTGTGATATGTATAGGTGATATGTACGAGAGCCTACCTATATATATAATGTCTAATACTTAAATGATTAACAAATCCTTCAAAGTGAAACTATTATAATTAGCGAGTAAATTGGATGAGGTACGTGACGAAACTATATTAAGAGACATCATTTTTTATATTCATATATTAGATTCCAGGAGAAGCTTTTCTTGTTTCCTTAAAGGAGGAGTAATATACACAACTAACGGAAATGATCTAAACAATAAATTATGTCATACTTTGAGCTAGAGAATTTTTTAACTACAAACAATTAGTCTGATGATTCATTCCTTCAGTTTGTGTTGAATTTGGTTTACAACGTCTATCATCATAAAATAAGTCTAGAATACACATAAATGTGATTAGAAGAACTAAACATTATAAAATAGACCAGGCTATGTAATTGTATCAATATCATTTGAATGGACCATTTTCATGTTTTATAAGAACAAAAACCAAAACACAATTGCTACCACCACTTCTAAAACCTTTAATCTCACCGAGACTTCCACTTTCCTCTCCACCATATCTAAGCTACACCCACTCAAAACATCATAAACCTCAAATTCTCAAATCAACATATAGTCTACAACTAAGCAATCTAAAAGGAGATTTTAAGGGCACCCCAAATAATACTCCAAATACCACAACTCCCTTTTTTACTATAAAATACCACTTAATTTTAATAGTTACTTTCAAATACCACAAAAGGGCTACCACATTTTTAAAGTTGTAAAAATTATTTACACACTTTCCCTCTATCTCTCTACACATTCAAACCTTCAAATCCTTCATCTTCAACTTTCAAATCTTTGATCTTCAAGTAAAGATTTAGCTAGTCAGGTTGGTACATTGAATAAAATAATCTTTCATCTTCAAACGAACTAAATGAGTTTAATCTTTTAATTACCCTAATGTATATATATTGGTACTCTTATACTTATTATTTACCTTTTAATTACATTTCATATTCAATTGTTCGATCCTCCGTTTTTCAAACTTACCAACGAACAAAGATTGCAATTAAACACTAACTGCTGGATCGTCCATTTTTCAAACAAGGTTCAATCGTTCAATACCTTGATTACTTAAATCAAAACTCATAAATTTATCTCGTTATGTTTGAACGGTTTGAAGGTTACTTCGAAAAGTGGTTGCCATTTTTTTTTAATTTTCCAATCAAAACGGACCCCGACGTGTTTAAAATTCCAAATTGTCAAACTAGATTTTCAATCGGTACAAACATAACGAAATAATTGCATTGATTTGTTAGGTTTATGACGAATCAATGCAATGAAAACTAGGGTTTCAATCGACATGTTTACCCGGGATTATTAGGTTTGATTCGCTATGTTTATTCCGAATGTGTTCAGTTATTTCGGTGTGAACCTACTAAATCCTCACTCCACAATCGTTGTAAACATAGCGAATCATCACTCCACAATCGCTATGTATATGCCGAATGCACATTGATATGACTTGTATTTTATTTGTTAAGCACTTACTGTTATGGCTTAGTTATATGGATAAATTTGGCAAGGGTCGTATGTTCAATAGTCTCAAATGTTTTATTTGTTTACAACAATACATGACTTATGTTTATGAATTATGTTTACTACAATATGTTAGTTATGTTTGTGACTTAAGTTTTAAACAATACATGACTTATGGTTATAAATTCTATGTGAAATGCTATATTTCATTGTACTTATCATTGTGTTAATTGTTTTAATGCAGATCTACCATAAATAACTTACTATCCTACTCTCGCAAGAATCGGAAGCCGTTGACTGCCTCAGAGAGGAAGCGTCGAGAAAATATCCATGCTCTGCTACTGCGACTGCTACTCCTTTAAAGGGGACTGTCCCAGATGTGATGGAGGTGGATGCCCCAGTGGTGGAGATGCCTAAGGAGGTTGCGGTTCATGATGAGAAGGATGAGGTTAAGGAGGGTCATGATGCGACTGAGGAGGGTCACAAGGCGACGGAGGATGAGGTTGAGGCTGAGGAGGGTTATGATGCGGCTGAGGAGGGTCATGATGCGGCGGAGGGTGATGCTGAGTAGGAGGATGTTGCTCCATCTGGGGGGGGGGGGGGGGGGGTGTATTACCTTATCGGCCTGATACCCCGTTTAGCATTTTACACAAGATTGCGACAACGTACAACAAGAAAAAGGTGGCTGAAGAAGGCACCTCTACCGCGACTTACGGGGGCCCCTATCGGCCTCTACCACGCCAATGTGCATCGATATCCACCCATAGTATTGCTCTACCCTCCATCTGGTAGATGACCAATTCATGAGCGCACATCATAGATATTGCGTGCCAAGTGTAGGCACGATTGAACATCCATGCCAACTGTATCACAAGACTTTAGCTCCTCAATAATTAGGCCAATGGCATATTGAGAAACTTGGCGGATGATCTCACGCAAAATCAGAATATTGTGGGAGTGCTTTAATTTTTGCAAAGAATACTCAAACTCCCTCTTAATCTCGGTCACTTGCAACTCAATGTAGTTGTGCATGCCGGAAAAACCTTATCAAAAGGAAGTTGAGAACTCTCAAAGTGCCTCTTCAACTTACCGTGTGCTCCTTCACAATGGTTGGTAGTTCGGTTACCCCGATGCTTAATCGTATTTGTCCAGGCATGAATGAAGCTCTCCTTTAGATTGTACCATGTGCAATCTATGTAGTGAATTGTATTGGGGTATGCATCCCAATCAAAGTGAAATAGCACCCACATTTCGTTAAAATCATTCTTGGTGGGGGATTCTACCAAATACATCCAATCCCTTATGAACTTCTTCAATGAATCATTATCGTGGATCTCTTTCCTAGCATGAATTTCCACATTGCGATGAACGTGGAAAGTGCAAACCATAGATCTCACCCCGGGGAACACAATCCGTAATGTGTTCATGCACACATACTTTCGATCTGTGATGAAAATCGTGGGATATGAAAACGAACCGAATAGGGATTTTAAACATCCCAACGCCCACCGATAGTTCGCCTCCTTCTCCATTATTAAAAATGCGATGGCAATATTAAACGTCCTTCCGCGTGACGTTATACCAACCATCTTAAACAACTGCATCTTCTATCGATTGGTCTTGTACATGCAGTCAACAATAACAATGGACGGAAAACACTTGGCTAATTGGATTGAGTTTGGATACGAAGGCAACATTACGACTTTTTATCGTTGTCAAAATGGCGACCGACTTTACTCCACTCAAGGACATCTCTTCAATAATTTTTCTCTCATTCGAAGTGAGTCGACCGACATATGCATGTCTAACTAATGTTTTCAAAAATTAGTGATTGTGAACACCGTTGACAATAGACAACATCCACTGTCTGTTTTCAAGTGGAATGCCCTTCAACAGAAATGGACAATTACACTTCAGAGTGACCATGTCCCTCTTTCGACTTTTTCCCCTTGATTACTTCTTCGATCCCATCGTTCTTCCCGTGATGGTCACGGTACTCACCACCCCTCTCACAACCCATGTGTAGACATCCCTTACGCATTGCAGAAGGTGCGTCTGACTTGGTGAGAACGATTACTGTGTTAATGGATCAAACATGCTCTTGAGTCCATGCAACCAACGCTTGCCGAGTGAAAAATACATGAGAATAAAGAATATAATTAATCAGTAAACTATAATTATAAATATAAATCTATTACATCACTAATCGACATTATAATACCTGCACTGTAAAGAACGTCGCACTAACATCTACTAACACCGAACCACCTTTCCTGTTATGGGGTATATCGATGTTCGCTAAAGCCTAATCAAATTACAGGTAGAAGTCCATGAAGGCATCTTGCATAGGTAAAATTATTATTAGTTTGAATACGAATGAATTTGAATAACAATAATGACAACAATTGAAATAATGGCCAAGCTTGAATGATATTCCATTCGGCACGATTATGGCGAACAGATATACTCTAATTCGGGGTGATTATACCGAATAAGGTTTGAAAGTTCGGGTAAATATGACGAACATAATATATGTGATTCGAGGTGATTACAACGAGAAAGGGTAATGTATTCGTTATAACCATGACGATAATAGGAACATATTTCAGGTGATTATAACGAATGGAATCTGTTCGAAAAAAAGAAATACAATGTTGATTCGGGAGGGTTACCTCGAAATTTGTCCTTCAGATCGGGGTCCCGATCTCGAATCACTGGAATTTTTCTACGATTTTTAATTTTTTCAAACCCCTTGAATATATAAATCTTTATATAATGAGATCCATAGTTTACCTCATAAATTTCATTTGTGGAGTTTTCATTTGCTTTGAATGTGTTGCCATTGTTTTGGTTGGATTATCAATTGGTATTTGTGTATTTAACAATATAAACCCTAGTTTAATAATGTGGTTGGTGTATTGGGGGACAAAAAATATAATAATTTGGTTGAAAATGATTGGTGATGGGGACCAAAGGAAGAAAAAATTAATAATGTTAAAGATGGGTGGTTGAAGAAGTTTTGTTAAATTAAAGAAGACAAAATGGTCTTGATTTTTGTGAATAAGAAAAATGTAGGGCTTGGAGTGTAGTGGGTAGAGAGAAATATTGTGTGGGATTTTGTGTTGAAATAATTATGTAAAAAATATATATATCATGTGGTGGTCCTTGACAATAAACTTATTTTTTTAACTCGTGGTATTTTGAATAAAAAAATGTGGTGTGCTTAGAAATTTCCATTTGAAATGACGAAATGATTTGATCTTATATGGAGATCATGGGTTCTCGAAACATAAAACAAATTCAGATGAAAATTATAACGCAGAATTAGAGAAAACTCCCAAGTCAACACATGTAATCGACTTCAACTTTGCCGTCAAATATTAGAAGAAGTAGATGGAAAATAATAATTGGTGCGGCTTTAGTGGCGGTGAAGCCGTTCGGTGGAGGAGCAGAGTGGTGACGCATATTTTGGGTATGGAGCGATTGAAGGGATGAAGACAGATGCTATTGGAGAATTTGCTCAAGCATTGGAGTTAATAAAAAATGGTTGTGGTCACCAAACTTTTATAATCAAAGATATGGGAGATCAACTGTATTAAGAGAGATAGTTAATAGTAGAAGGGATGAGGTACAGAGGAGATGTGAATCGACAAAAAGGGTGAGAGAGAGAGAGACGGAGTTAATCAGATGTATTAATTATCTGCCACGTGGAAGGATCCGCTTTGGAGCCACCATTTTTAATTAGTTATATTAGATTATAAATGTATCAAAGATAAATACCAACAAGGGGCTAGGGAAGGGCACCCTTAATAAATACAACAAGAGGAGAAGAGGCAAGGGGAAACATAGTTACAAAATGATAAAATAAAGGATCAAATATCAAAAAGTCCCTTAAACATTTTTAATGGATAATCATACGGAGATCTAGTTCGTGGACACATTTCACAAATCCGGTGACGTGTCGGACACTAATTGGATGTGTTTTATAATGGATCCCATGTGATATAAAAAGCCACCCAATCCGTGTCCGACACGTCACCGGGTTTGGGAAATGTGTCAATGAACTGGGTCCTCGTATCATCACCCTTTTTTAATACACATTTAATTAAGTTTTTTATTTTGTACCAAAAAGTCTCTTATTCTTTTATCTTTAAAGTTCTGCGCCAGCGGCATGGTAAAGTTTTTTTGGTATAGTGAACGAGTTTTTGGTGCAAAATAAAAAGACTGGGCTAAACGTGTATTAAAAAAAGTTCGAGGAACTATTTGGTATATGCCCCTAAAATAAAACTTTCATCAAATCCAGAAGATGAGATTCAATTACACACTCCACTTTCAACATTCCCTTTCCCAAATTTAGCCTATATGCTACAATACGACAATATTATTGTTAGATAAAATGGAATAATATAACAAAGTGAACTCACAAGTCATAAAAGGGAGTGAAATTTAACTCCCTACACCGTAACTTCAAAAAATTAATGAACTGGAAAATGGGTTAGCAACTTAAATATCATTTTACTTTTTTTTTTGTGAAACATTAAAAATCATTTTACTTGAAAAAGTAAAAAAGTAGTAAAATAGGCTCATCCAACTTAATCAACAAACTGTTAAGATAAAAAAGTATGACTCATGCAACAAACAATTAAGCAAAAACTGTTAAGAAAAAAAGTATAGCTCATGCAACAAATTGTTAAGAAAAAATCTGTTTATGTAGATTGGTTGAAATTTAACTCTATATGATCAACAACCAGACTTGCTGAAACTTTCACAAACAACAAACTAATCCGTTAAAACTATACATAATACATATTCAGAAGTTAAACAAATTCTAGAAACTGATTTTAACATAAATTGAAGTTTTATTCTCTCTTTTAAACATTTTCATCCACTACAGCCTTGGTTGTATTCCTACTGGGAAACTTCATATCCTCATAGATATATTTAAGGAACAACTCTAATACCCTCATACTCGACAATTTTGAAAGACAAATTATTTTTTATAATTGCTTCATATAGTAGGTCATAAAACACGTTAAGCTCAAATTTGGAAGATTTCATAGACTTAAACCCTTTAGTTTGAGATGTAATAAGTTGGCCAACGTTGATCGTATTCTTTTCTAGCACAATTATTCATGTCAACATATTTTCAGTTCCATAAGTACTATCACGAGGATAGACTACTATGCATTTTCGACATTTAGCCCTTATTTTATTATCCTCACCTAATGGTAATTTTTGAAAGAGTAATTCTACATGTACCGTTATTTCAAATCGCATTACCTACATGGCATGTGGTGATTGATTAATGCTGTTGGCGCGGACTCACATCCATAAGAAATTAATCAATCACGACATGACACGTGTGTAATGCGGTTTCAAGGTGATTTCAATTTGGTAAACATAGAATTTCTCTTCTTGAAATAATGTCCAACAACGAGATCTCTTTTTACGAGTTAAAAGGAATACCAAATATCTTTTTCGCCTTTGAAGCATTTTGTTGAGTGGATTCTTGTTCTTTGATTTTAATATCGGCTTCTTCACCAATGCCTTCATTCACATTCACATTCACTGAATTGGCGGTACCCATTTCCGTACAAGCTGAAAATAGATCTAACAAAAAATTACTAATATAGAGACATTTAGTGGACAACTGGTCATGAATTAGTACCAAAGCAACTTAAGATTGAAATATAAATCTAACATTATAACTGTAATAAATATGAGATAAACCAGTAGACTGAAATATACACTTAAAACCCAAATATACATCTTACATAATATTTGTAATATAAATTTGAGATATACACTTAAATCTAAGATATACAACTAAAACTAAAATATACTTCTAACATTATATTTGTAATATTAATTCAAGATATACACTTGAATTTGATACATAGATGTTTCTTAAAACTAAGGCATACGATACAACTTAAAAGCAAAATTTACATTTAAATCTGAATCAAACCATTTAAATCTAAAAAATTTACATCTAAACTACCATGATCAAAGATTCAAAATACTACTATAACATTATGAATAGCCAAAATTAAGAGTTTAAAAAACAAATTAGTAAGATTAAACTTAAATACACGAATCCCACATGCTCCTAATAATAATCGATAAAATTTTAGGGAGAAAACAAAACTTTATTAAAGATTGGAGTCTCTCAATTAATCGAGTTAAACCCGACGAAGGAGAGTTTGTTATCAATACTAGGTATATTCTCAAATGAGACTTTGATGAGTTGTTATCAATACAGTGGTTGATGTGTGAAACTCACATGAGTTCCACTTAATACACTAACCAATATATTATTGACACGTTAGAAAATATGATTTTAGGATATACCTACTAAGGGTGGACATAAGCCCACGGGCCGCCAACCCCGTTAGCACGCCCTACGTAAATGTAGGGCTTGAGATGATTAAATAGGCCCGAAGAATGGGCTTAGTGAAATTTTCAAGCTCAATTTTTTTCATGGGCGGGTCTAGATAAGAATTCTTAAGCTCTCACATTCCCAACCCGACTCGACCCGATGTCCAATAATTATCATATGTTTATTTATATAATATAATAGATTATTATACTTTATAACTTGTCATAGGTTAAACTTTTAATATGGGGAATAACATGATAGACTAAAATAGTTCAAGTAAGTTTTCAATATACATTTAATGTAATATTATACTTTATTTTATAATTTACATAATCTTAAGGGTAAATTACACCTAGCCCCTTTCAACTATCTCGGATTTACAGGTCCACCCTCTAAAAAAAACCCGACTAACTCACTCTCTTAACTATCAATTCGTTGCAATTAAATCCAGAAGCAGGGCTCCTTCCATTTTTTGTATACTAATTGACTAAAATACCTATCACCCAATTTAAAATCTAAAAACTATATAAAAAAACAAATAAGTAAAAAACCAAAAAAAAACCCAATTTCAAACCCACCTCTCACCCATCCACCATTTCAAACCCATCTCTCTCTCTCTCCATCCTCACCACCATATCCTATCTCCACCACCACCTCCCACATGGGTGGTAGGTGGATTTGAAACCGTTTGTTTAAGTAAAGTTTTTAAATTGAGTGTGGGTATTTGGTCAATTTGTGTAAAAAAAATAGAGGGAGCGCGGTTTCTGGGGTGAGTTTAATTGCAACGAATTGATAATTAAGGGGTTGAGTTTGTGGGATATTTTTTTTAGTGGGTGCCCGTAAACCTAAGATAGTCGAGGGGGACTAGGTGCAATTTACCTTAATCTTAATAATAAAAAAGTTTGCTAAATTAAAATAAAATAAAAAATAAATAATATTTCTAATTTAGGCCAAGGCATCGCGCTTGGGAAATGATATGTTCATGTTAAACGGACTTGGATAGATATAAACAGACACCTCATATTGAACGAATTTGAGTAGATATAAGTAGACACGACTCGTGCCGGAACAAAAGTCATTATTATATTGAGTAAGCGCGGCTTGAGTCGGAATCCATCAAAGTCCTGCCCGTGGCCACCCCTAATACCTATTAATATTGCCGTGGACCCGTGTAGTTATAAGGCAAAACAGGGCCAAAAAACATATTTAAAACCCTGCATAGACTTCTTGTAATTTATTACCATGTGCGGATGAATGCGTGAGGTTTATCTTTCCGACCACATTTTTCAAATAATGTGGTTATGTGTTAACAGTTAATAGTACGACGCAATAAATGTTCACATTGGAAAGTAAATGGAGTGACAAACAAACCCAATATGTTTTAAAACTCAAAAAATAATTTACTTTAAATAATGATGAAAGAATACTTCTGTCAGGTCAAAGTGATAAATCCCATGTCTAATCCAAAAATTTGAACGGATCAGAAAATACACCTAGCCTGACCATACGGGGCCATAAAGACAACTCTTTAACTGGTTTTGGGCATATTGAGTGGCATGTAGCACCATGGACATATGTACCTAACTCTTAGAAATGGAATAATGTTGAACATACCAAATGTTCGTATAAAATTGTCTAAAATCATATGGCAATCAAAAGAAAAGGATGTTGGTTTCAACTGTTATGATATACTTTTCGACATCAAGGTGTAAAATAACTTATAAGCATTCATCTAATAAATATAAAGTACTTATTTTATTTTTTCATTATTAATTTCTTATAAAAAAATTCATTGAAACTATTTTAAACTGTGCATTTTCATTAAAATTCACACAACATAAAATGTGCAAGTTTATAATTTAAAATCAAATTACACATTTTTCATACAGTCATACATAATACAAAATTGCATAATTTTCAATGAATCTCATAAATATGCATTACAATAAATTATCTTATCGCAATCCAAATATAAGGGTACATAAGAAATGCCAAGAAAATAAAAAGATAATCAATCTTAATACATTCACACATCAAAAGATGTAAAAAAAAAAGATTCACATAAATTAAAAAAACAACAATACGACTGCGCAACACAAAAAGAAACCACAATTCCAAGCCATCGCGAATATAATTATGGGGACCTAACTTATTAGTTAGGCTCATTTGAGACTGACCGACCAAGCCCAGCAGAATGAGAAGCACACCCGACCTAACTCCTCAAAGAAATCAACATAAATATTTGTCACGTGCATAAGCACGAATACTTATGACTTTCATATTGATTAGGTCAAGTTGATTACCGATAATCTCGGACGAGCTATTCAAGAATCACCACACGAGCCGATAACAAGCTGGGAGAGTTCCTTAAACAACTCAACCACTATGATTTTACACCACTATATATATAACCCACACCCCAGGGCCAAAGGGGATGTCATTTCGAAGCTTTGAGAGAACATAATAAAATACAGTGACCTCTCTGTGGACGTAGGCAATTAGCCGAACCACGTATATTCTTGTGTTGTGTGATTGACATCTTATTTTCATTCTTTTATTGCATTATGGAATCATTTTATTGTGATTAATTTGTACTTATAATTGGCGCCTTTTGTGGGAACAATTTTCCTTTCCACGAAAGCAATCTTAAAAAAGAACAACTACGATGTCTCACCAACCAAACAGTGTACCTCAGTGCGGAGACATGCGAGTTGATTTGGCTCCAGTGAGAATTAGGTCTGAGGTTCGGCAAGATGGGAACCCGAAGTTCCGACCAGAAGGACAACCTTCAGAGGAGAACCACGGGCAACCAAGGTCTACTCAGATCTCACGCCTAGTTGACGCTTACGAAGTAATGCTTCAGCAGCACGAGGAGGCAGCTCGCCTCACAGTTGAAGAGAATTCTCGCCTCCAACGGAAACTAGACAAGATGGAGAAAGAATCTGCCAGAATAAAAATCATCGACCTTGGACTCCTAGCCCTTAGGCGAATAAGACTCGTATGTCACACCCCGCCTAATTAAATTTCGGGTGATCAGTCCTAAATCAAATTTAAACAGGTTTCTCAGTTGGTTAATTCTTACCATCACTGTCGAAACTTTTTAATTACTAACCACCTAGGTGAAATTAGACTAGTGCCAAACTTTAACTTTCATTAAACATGCAACAACATGTGGAACAATGAACAAATCAAATACAAACATAGAAGTATGAGAATATCAACTAAGGTAAACAAGTTTTGCCGAATAAACCATTGGCCAAAAACCAACAAATATCAAAATCCCAACTAAAGAAAGTACGGTGGGATAGCATGTCCATACCGAAACTGAAATCCTACACTAGATCAGAAATGATAAAAAAAGTGTATAATCAATGTCTTGCAACATCCACCTATGCTACAGCTCTAAAATCCCTGGAATGAATTCACACTTGGCGTCCTTGTGGCTAGACACCTAAAAGGCTTTTAAAAATATTTTACATAGCAAGAGTTAGTACTCAAAACGTTTTGAAAATATTTAGCAAGTAATTTATTGCAGTAAAGATCAGTTATTGATTACACATGATAGGTTCACGTACACACTCTTCAGTTTTCTCACCTCTCGTCTATAGTGCACGCCTAATGTTCCATACTTAGCCTATTTACCTATAACTACCCAAGTTATTTAGACTATAGTACTCGTGTGATCTTATCCATACGTCTAAGTTCCCGTACCGCCCATACAGTTTAAGTTTCATTAACACTTCTCATTTTGTTAATAAATTTCCAGGTAACGTTTCACATATGTTAGTTTTTGATTTTTTTAAGGGTTAAGTCTGACCATTTAATCTTAAACATTAGATGCCCACTATCTAATATTATATTTCTTAAATTAAGCTTTGTCCACTTAGATTATTATTTAGATGTATTCCCGTCATCTAATTATCTATTACTCCATCCTAGTAGATTATTCATATAGTATATATTTCACACACAATATAGACTATGAGGATAATTGGCCCGGTCTAATCATCGACTCCAAATATCCCAAATTATTTATCTTTTAAATGTATGCACATCATATCATCATCTACCATTCTACCCAAGTAGATTATTTATATAATATATATTTCACACACAATATATACTATAAGGAATATTGGACCGGTCTAATCATCGACTCCAATTCTCCTATTGTTTACATTGGCCCGGTTTAATCCTCGACTCCAATATTATATAGGCACTGTAGGTATTCACCCAACCTAAATACAAAAGTTATAGGTATACACACGATCTAAAGATTTACATTAGTACGTAGTATATTTCTCTCCAATACTCACCGTACCTTGTATTTTCAATTTCTCTCTTTATCGCATTTTCTCGAGTATTTACCTAACTCTAAGGGACCTAGTTAACCCCTTTTTAATTTCAGTAGCTAAGCCTAACTTACTCTACTGGTATGCATCATGGATTAATGTTTACTCTCCCTCCATAACTCATGCCACGTATTTCTCGATACGCATCCCAATCGATTTATCCTCGTTGGTACATACTCTAAGTCTCACTCTAAAGTACTCTATCAGCCTTAACAATATACCTACTAGTATTTCCTAAGTCTCTAACTAGGTATAATATCATCCCTAAGGTTCCCCCCGATCGTTAGGAGTCGAATAACCATTAACATACAAAAGAGCCTCAATTCAGCTTTAGTTGATAGATCGAAGGTTTTGTTCGATCGATCGATCAGTCGATCGATCGAGATTCATGGGTCAATCGATTGATCGACCAGATACCAGCCATGCACAGTTTCGGTTTTCTCTGAACTTGTTCCTTCTAAACCTCTTAACACCTTATGAAACATTCTCCCATCATCACCAAACATTACTAACATGTATAAGGCCTAATCCTAACGTAAATATATTATCAAATCCATACGAAATACTCCCAAGAATCATGAAAATCCAGTTTCCATTAAAATCTAGATAATGGTGTTCTTCATATTGATTTTAACATAAACTCAGAATTAAAATTGGTAGTGACAATACAATTTCGATTGATTTTCAATCCTCTACAGTTGTTAATATTAGCTACATGCAATCCTACCCAAACATGCATCAAAATCAATCTTTTTCTCCAAGAGATTAAATAGAATTTTCATAAATCATGTAACCCTATACATGAGTATTATAACTTTAAATTTAATTGCAATAAACCACTTGACTTCTACAGAGGTGGTCTGATTTCGTGATGAAGATGATGATTTGATGTGCTTCCTCTCAAATCTTCACTCCTTAGGTACTTGGGATTCAAGAACACCTTCCAATCCTTCGCAAACCCTACTTTAGCTCTTAGGAACGGTCTCTCTTTACCCTCTAATGACTTCTCTAAGCTTTTTGAGTTATCAACCCTAATCCCCAATTCTAATTATCAGATATAAGACTCTAATTTTCGTAGGTCCTTTAACCTCTATTTTTAGAATGACCAAATTACCCCCGTAAGGTGCCAGTTTAGCCCAAAATTGACCCGTGACTCAATTGACATCCCCGGATATACTATTTTGACTAATTCATCGGTGACCTCAAAATTATCATCCGAGTCACTTAAAATATTTTTCTCATTTCTCACCTCAACATAGTCTAACGTGCGACTCTCGGTGAGATAACATAAAATACGCCCATATCTCTCGCTATGACGTATATATACTATTCACTCTTAGTAAAATTAAATCACATATTAATCAGTCTCTATCTCTCTATTAATATAGAAATATCGCGATTATTATACCACCACTCAATAATCATAATTATAATTTCGTCTTATTAAATTACTTCACTCACGTAATTTAAAATATTAAATCACATTAAATTACTCTACTCTCGTAATTTAAATATAACGTATTTTCTATTTAATTATCCAATTAATTAATCATAAATACGCAGAAATATGGGGTATTACATACTTCTCCCCTTACAAAGGAATTTTTTCCTCAAAATTAGGATATACCTGCGGTGAATAGCTCTGGATATTGCTCTCGCATATCCTCCTCCCGCTCCCATGTCGACTTCTCAACATTGCGGTGACCCCACTGCACTCGCACTAATGGTACCACCTTGGATCGTAGTTTACGCTCACTATGATCCAGAATAGCCATGGGTCTCTCCTCATATGAGACATCTGGATGCAAATCAATCTCCTCAAGTGGAACGTGCTAGAAGGTCCTCTCGCTCCTCCTATATTTATTCAGCGACGCCACATGGAACACGTCGTGTATCCACTGAAGATGCTCTGGAAGTCCCAACCTGTATGCTACCGGTCCCACCCTCTCAATAATAGGAAACGGTCCCACGGATCTCGGCGCTAACTTTCCATTCTTGCCGAATCTCAAAATCCCCTTCATTGGAGACACCCGAACCAACACCTGGTCGCCCACCTCTAGCTCTACGTGTTTCCTCCAGGCGTCAGCATAACTTTTCTGCCTATCCTGAGCTATTCGAATACGTCCTCGAATTAACTCTATCTTGGCAGAAGTCTCCTGTATCATCTTCGTCCCCAATAACTTGTTGTCCCCCACCTCTAACTAGCAGGCGGGTGAACGACAAGGTCTCCCATACAGTGCCTCGAATGGAGCCATACCGATAGTAAATTGGTAAGAGTTGTTATACGCAAACTATAACAATGGAAGATATCTCTTCCATCCTCCCCCAAAGTCTAGGATAGACATCCTCAATATATCTTTAAGCATCTGATTTACTCTCTTAGCCTGCTCGTCTGTCTGTGGGTGATATGCTGTACTCAATCGCAATTCTGTGCCCATGGCCTCCTGAAAATTCTGCCAGAAATGTGCCACAAATATCTTGTCTCTATTAGACACAATATTAATAGGGACCCCGTACAACTTAACAATCTCTGAAATGAATAGTTACGCGTACTGCATCATATCAAAGTCAGTACGAACCGACAAGAAATGAGCTACCTTGGTCAGTCGATCCACTATCACCCAAATGGAATTGTGACCTCTCTTTGATGTCGGTAGTCCAGGAATATAGTCCATCGAAATACTTTCCCACTTTCACACGGGAATTTCCAGTGGCTGTAGCATTCCTGAAGGTCTCTGATGGTCAACTTTCAACAGTTGACATGTAACACACTTCGAGACAAACTCTGCTATGTCTCGCTTCATACCCGACCACCAATACTGTCGCCGTATATCCTGGTACATCTTGTCCCCACCGGGATGTACCGTAATTCTGGAACCATGAGACTCGATCATCACTGCCTGCCTCAACTCCTCATCCTCGGGCAATACTAACCTCCCATTAAATCACAGACCTCCCTCTGAACTGACTGAGTAAGACTCCGCACCCTCGGCTAATAGCTGTCTCACCCTGTCCTGACAGAACTGGTCCTCTACCTGAGCCCTTACTACTCGCATCACGATCTCGGGAGTGATGGTCATAACTGCCATGTACGCCCTGGACACCTCATCCTCCTGCTGGAGCTCACTCCATTTAGCTTTCCACACCTCAGCTACATCCCCAGTAGGTCATTGGCTCAATGCGTCTGCTACCATGTTAGCCTTACTAGGATGATACTGCATATCAAACTGGTAATCCTTCACGAATTCTAGTTACCGTTTATGCCTCATATTCAGATCCTTCTGTGTGAATAGATACATAAGTGACTTATGATCCGTGAAAAGAGTGAACTGTTCTCCCAGAAGATAATGCCTCCATATCCTCAAAGAGAAAACGACCGCTACCAACTCGAGGTCGTGGGTGGGGTAATTCTTTTCATTATGCTTTAACTTTCGAGAAGCATAAGCTATCTCTCTTTCCTCCTGCTATAACACACCCCCATGTCCTTGTAGGGATGTGTCAATGTATACCCGGTACTCCAATCCACTCCTAGGCAATGCCATTACGGGTGCTGATGTTAGCCTATATTTTAGCTCATCAAACGCTAACTGACAGTGGTCGCTCCACACAAATGGTACTCCCTTTCGCGTCAGGTTCGTCAAATGACCAGGAATCTCCGAGAACCTCTTAACGAAGCGACAGTAATAACTGGCCAAACCTAAAAAGCTGCGAATCTCGGTTGGTGTTGTGGGCTATCCCCACTGCTTCACCGTTGATACTTTACTTGGATCAACAACAATGCCCCGGACGGATATTATGTGGCCAAGAAACTGAACCTCCCGAAGCTAAAATCCACACTTCCCAAGTTTGGCGTTTAACTGATGCTCCCGTAACGTCTGAATCATGCACCATACGTAAGTGCTCGGCATGCTCCTCCTCCGTGCGAGAGTAAACCAGAATATCGTCTATGAATACGATCACAAACTGGTCCAAAAACTCCCTGAATACTCGGTTCATGAGATCCATGAACACTGCGGGGGCATTAGTGAGTCCATATGGCATCACCCTGAACTCATATGACCCGTACCGTGATAAGAAAGAGATCTTAGGTACATCCTCCTCTAGAATGTGCAACTGATGGTAACCTGACCTCAAATCGATCTTAGAGAAGTACGCAGTCCCTCTCAACTCATCAAATAAGTCATCAATCATAGGTAAGGGATACTTATTACGTATCGTCACCTTATTCAGGTCCCTGTAGTCCACACACAAACGAAGAGAACCATCCATTATTTTCACAAATAACACCGGTGCGCCCCATGGAGACGTACTCCACCGAATGAAACCCTGTCCCAAGAGCTGCTGGATCTGCTCTCTCAACTCTCGCATCTATGAAGGGGCCATACGATACAGTGCTCTAGCAATTGGTCTTATCCCCAGTGCTAAATCGATAACAAACTCAATCTCCCTGCTGGGTGGTAATCCTGGTATCTCCTAAAAGACATCCTCAAAATCTCTCACGTTTGGGATTGAGTCCAGGAAAACACCCACATCCTATGAGGTCTCCTCCTGAATATAATATAAGTGAGTGTGCGATCCTCCCTCGAAAAGAGGCATCACCACTAGGAACATCTCCTGTCCCGGAATGACAAACACGATAGTCCTCTCATAATAATCCACCATCGCTCTATAACTCGCCAACCAATCCATGCTTACGATGATGTCATAACCCTCCATATCTAACACTAGAAGGTCCGCCACTAGATTCAATCTCCTGATCATAATGGTCATACCCCTACAAATATAGTGTGTAAGGGACCCACTCCCAATCGGTGACTCCACACACATAAAATGAGTGTCGACTGTCTCTAAAAGACCGACTGCCCGTGAAAATTTAATGGTAATAAAAGAGTGTGTCGCTCCCGTGTCAAACAGAATACTACCCTCATTCCCATGGATAGGAAACGTACCCGCGACTGCCGGCAGTGCTGGAGGTGTTGGTTGGAAAGAGACATCCCGGACGTTGTACACACATTCGTGGTGCATCTGGCCTGGCTGCTGCTGTGGGGCCTGTACTGGTGATAGGGCTAATGGAGCCTATTGTGCCTATTGGGAGCCCTGACGCTGAGCCCTATTTTGCTGGGGGAAAGCTCTACTCTTGTGGCCCTGCTGACCACATGTGAAGCACTGACCCTGGAACTATCTCTGTCCCTGTCCCTGCTGGCCCTGACGCTAGCCTTGATGGCCTCCTCCTTAGTTCCCTTGGCCTTGTCAGCCCTGGGGAATTTGCTGCTGCTGGGGGCCCTGCTGAACCTGCTTAAATCCCCCCGCCGTGTCGGTACTTTCTAGATTTAAATCTCTTGGAAAAATTCCCCTATTGGGAATCCTGCCCCCATTGACTTGCTATCTTCAGCTACTGGGGTGGTGCCGCATTATTATCACTCCCCCAGCCTTGCCCTGCTGGCTAGGCTCACCTCTCTTTCTCCCCTTAGTATGGAAACAGTGATCCTGACAATGTAACATTACATC
This sequence comes from Sambucus nigra, assembly GCA_949130495.1. Classification (NCBI taxonomy): domain Eukaryota; kingdom Viridiplantae; phylum Streptophyta; class Magnoliopsida; order Dipsacales; family Adoxaceae; genus Sambucus; species Sambucus nigra. The sequence goes on along the minus strand of OX422218.1, from coordinate 378,532,485 downwards.
ATTGACGACGTCAGTGAAAGTCCTCAATGAAGGATTACCGATCAGGTGCTGCCTGATCTTCCAGGCCAAACCATCTATGAACTTTGCTTTCTTACTCTCTTCATTTCTCACCTCATCTGGCATAAAGCTTTTTAGGCAGGTAAACTCTTCCTCGTAGTCTGCTACCGAGCGATCACCCTGATATACTTCCCCAAACTTTTTTCTCATCTCAGTCTCAACGGAAGGTGAGACGTACTTACGATCAAACTGCACCCAGAAATTAGATATCGTCATCAAGTCCCTTTCCTCGGCGGTGGTAACTGACTCCCACCATTGTAAAGATGCCCCTGATAGACGAAAAGTAGCCAACACCTGCTTCTGCACATCAGTACACTCAAGCATGCGCAGATGGTGCTGAATGTCCTTCTTTCAGTCACAAGCCTCTACCACATCAGTACTGCCCTGAAACTTAGGTGGGTGGACCTTCTGAAAGGTCTCCCTAACTCGCTGCCAAGCAGGTGGCCCTACTGGGGCATGAACTGCTGGTGCCACCGGAGGTGGTGCCTGGGGCTGAGGAAAATGGGCTGCCATGGCCCTCATCATTGTCTCGAGTGCCTGAGCCACTATCACGGCCACATGAGTAGTAGAGATTAATTCGGGTGGTGGTGGTAGTGGTATTTCTAGCTCCTGATGAGCCACCCTCACCTCATCCCTAGCCTCGGCCCTCTCCGCTCTCTGTCTCCTCGGTGGCATCTGAAAATAGAACGAATTGTATAAGTACTCATTTTATACAAAATCCAATAGCAGAAGTACGATATCTCAAGCATGCAAAGATAAGGAAACAATTCTAAAATAGGGTTCTATAACAAACGAATGAATCGCTGCAAACACAATAAGCCGTACAGATCCTAAGGACACTAGAACTTGATGCTCTGATATCATCTGTGACACCCCGCCTAATTAAATCTTAGGTGATCAGTCCTAAATCACATTAAAACAGGTTTCTTAGTTGGTTCATTCTTAGCATCACTGTCGAAACTTTTTAATTACTAACCACCTAGGTGAAATTAGACTAGTTCCAGACTTTGACTTTTATTAAACATACAACAACATGTGGAACAATGAACAAATCAAATACCAATATAGAAGTCTGAGAATATCAACTAAGGTAAACAAGTTTTGCAGAATAAACCATCGACCAAAAACCAACAAATATCAAAATCCCAACGAAAGAAAGTACAGTGGGACAACAAGTCCATACTGAAACTGAAATCCTACACTAGATCAGAAATGATAAAAGAAGCGTCGAATCAATGTCCTGCAACATCCACTTGTGCTGCAACTCCGAAATCCCTGAAATGAATTCACACTTGGCATCCCTGTGGCTGGACACCTAAAAGGTTTTTAAAAATATTTTACATAGCAAGAGTTAGTACTCAAAACGTGTTGAAAATATTTAGCAAGTAATTTATTGCAGTAAATATCAGTTATTGATTACACATGCTAGGTTCACGCACACTCTCTTGAGTTTCCTCACCTCTCATCTATAGTGCACGCCTAACGTTCCATACTGAGCCTATTTATCTACAACTACCCAAGTTATTTACACTATAGTACTCGTCTGATCTTATCGACACGTCTAAGTTCCCGTACCACCCATACATTACTAAGTTTCATTAACACTTCTCATTTTGTTAATAAATTTTCAGGTAACATTTCACATATGTTAGTTTCTGATTTTTTTAAGGGTTAAGTCTGACCACTTAATTTTAAACATTAGATTCCCACTATCTAATATTATATTTCTCAAATTAAGCTTTATCCACTCAGATTATTATTTAGATGTATTCCCGTCATCTGATTATCTATTACTCCATCCTAGTAGATTATTCATATAATATATATTTCACAAACAATATAGACTATGAGGATAATTGGTCCGGTCTAATCATCGACTCCAATTATCCCAAATTATTTATCTTTTAGATGTATTCACATCATATCATCATCTACCTTTCTACCCAAGTAGATGATGTATATAGTATATATTTCACACACAATATATACTATAAGGAGTATTGGACCAATTTAATCATCGACTCCAATTCTCCTATTATTTCCGGTCTAATCCTCGACTCCAAATGTAAATGAAATAGTAAAATATTGACCCGGTCTAATCCTCGACTCTAATATTATATAGGCACTGTAGGTATTCACCCAACCTAAGTACAAACTTCATAGGTATACACACGACCTAAAGATTTACATTAGCACGTAGTATATTTCTCTCCAATACTCACCGTAGCTTGTATTTTCAATTTCTCTCTTTATCGCATTTTCTCGAGTATCCACCCAACTCTAAGGGACCTAGTTAACCCCTTTTTAATTTCAGTTGCTAAGCCTAACTTAATATACTGGTATGTATCATGGATTAATGTTTACTCTCCCTCCATAACTCATGCCACGCATTTCTCAATACGCATCCCAATCGATTTATCCTCGTTGGTCCATACTCTAAGTCTCACTCTAAAGTACTCTATCGTACTTAACAATATACCTACTGGTCTTTCTTAAGTTCCTAACTAGGTATTGTATCATCCCTAAGGTTCCCCCCGATCGTTAGGAATCGAATAACCATCAACATATAAAAGAGCCTCAATTCTTCTTTAGTCGATAGATCGAAGGTTTTGGTCGATCGATCGATCAGTCGATCGATCGAGATTCATGGGTCGATCGATTGATCGACCAGATACCAGCCATGCCCAGTTTCAATTTTCTCCGAACTTGTTCCTTCTAAACCTCTTAACATCTTATGAAACATTCTCCCATCATCACTAAACATTACTAACATGTATAGGGGCTAATCATAACGTAAATATATCATCAAATCCATACGAAATCCTCCTAAGAATCATCAAAATTCAGCTTTTATTAAACCCTAGATAATGGTGTTCTTCATATTGATTTGAACATAAACTCAAAATTAAAATCCTTAGTGACAATCCAATTTCGTTTGATTTTCAATCCTCTACAGTTGTTAATATCAACTACATGCAATCCTAACCAAACATGCATCAAAATCAATCTTTTTCTCCAAGAGATTAAATATAATTTTCATAAATTATGTAACCCTACACATGGGTATTATAACTTTGAATTTAATTGCAATAAACCACTAGCCTTATACAGAGGTGATCTGATTTCGTGATGAAGATGATGATTTGATGTGCTTCCTTTCAAATCTTCACTAATTATGTACATGGGATTCAAGAACACCTTCTAATCCTTCGCAAACCCTCCTTTAGTTCTTGGGAACGGACTCTCTTCACCCTCTAATGACTTCTCTAAGCTTTTGTAGTTATCAACCCCAATCCCCAATTCTAATTATGAGATATAGGACTCTAATTTTCGTAGGTTCTTTATCCTCTATGTTTCGAATGACCAAATTACCCCCGTAAAGTCGTGGTTTGATCTAAAATTGACCAGTGACTCAATTGACATCCCCGAATATACTATTATAACTAATTCACCCCTTCCGGGCTCATCCGTGACCTCTAAATTATCATCCGAGTCACTTAAAATATTTTTCTCGTTTCTCACCTCAACATAGTCTAACGTGCGACTCTCAGTGAGATAACATAAAATACGCCCATATCACTCGCTATGACGTATATATACTATTCACTATTAGTAAAATTAAATAAAATATTAATCAGTCTCTATCTCTCGATTAATATAGAAATATCGTGATTATTATACGACCACTCAATAATCATAATTATAATTTCTTTTATTATATTACTTCACTCACGTAATTTAAAATATTAAATCACATTAAATTACTCTACTCTCATAATTTAAATATAACGTATTTTCTATTTAATTATCCAATTAATTAAGTTATAAATGCGCAAAAATATGGGGTATTTTATCGTAGTCGAGGAAGGAGCACCGGGCATGACCAGGAGTGTTCAGAGAATGGAAGTTATCAAAGCAGGCTCCACATGGCCGACGAGTGCCACATAGATGACATAAGAAGTTTGGTTCGAAGGAAAATGGACCAACACCCCCTCATAGGGGGCCAGGTTAACCAAAGAACTAGCAAGGGGAGACCTCATCACCAAGATGAAATATCCCTTCTCAAAAAAATCGAAGAGGAGGAACCCCCTAAGAAATTTGTAACCCCTAAGTTCAAGGTCTACGATGGCAATATTGATCCAATTGACCATGTTCAGCAGGACAGGCAGACTATGACTTTTAGAGTTAGAATGACGCACTGATGTGTCACATTTTTTCCTCTAACTTGGATGATGTTTCCCATAAATGGTTCAAGAATCTCCCTCACAGGTCCATCAAGAGTTTCAAGGTGCTCGCTAAATACTTCCTTGATCATTTCATCACCAACAACTCTCATCCCAAAAGAATATACTCGCTGTGCGCAATGAAAGAGAAGCCACATGAGTCCGTGTGCGAATGCGAATACGCCAAACTTTATTAGGAAGTATTGAATGAGGTAGAAGATTGCTTGGAGCAAGTTGACGTAGCATCCTTCAAAATAGGTTAACTTTCATGTCAATGTTGTATCAATCCCTTACAAAGAGGAAAGATGAAACCATTGACGATCTCATGTTACGCATTGAGGAATATGCCAAGGTGGAGGACGTGGTCCACATTGGTCAAGCAGAGACTAGTCACACTAAGGCAAACAAAGGGGAGACAGGGAGAACACCCCCAGAAAGGGGAACAAGAAGAATAATAGTGCAAAGAATAGGCGCATTACTGATTCCTCTAAAGATTTTCAAGCCGTCAACACAATTTTCAAAGAGCCGATCTACAAGATTTTGGAAAAAATTAAAGATCAAAAGTTCATCAAGTGGCCTAAGAAGATGGAAATATGTGGTGATTAGAACAAGAGGAATAACACATTTCAATGCGCATTCCACAAAGAAGGTGGCCACAAAACCAAAAACTACCAGGCGCTTAAAGTTCATATGGAGGAGTTTACCCAAGGAAGACATCTGAATGAGTTTATTGAGATGAAGTATGACCAGACCACAACCAGTGGTGACCAAAAACCAAATAATATCCTTGATGATGACATGGGGCATGAGTTCGCCGTCATTCATGGAGTGTCCGACCTTAAGCAGATCCAGGGGAATATTGTTTGGATGGAACTCAAGAAGGTTATAATTGTGATGGAAGCTTTCCAGATTGATCCCTCTAAAAGCCAGGCTATCCAGCGCCGGTGACCAGATGTTGACTAAAATAAGCACATCATCTTCATAGAGGTAGATTTGGTTAGGGTACGAAACCCACACCACGATGCATTAGTAATCATTCCCAGAATCGCGAACTAGGACACGGATAGGCTACTAGTGGACCAGGGATGATCTTCAGAGGTGATGTATCTGGAGCTCTTCTACAAACTCAAGCTAAAGATGTCGGATCTTAAGGAGGCAACTGTTCCTCTGGTCGATTTTGAAGGAAAGATGATGATGTCTTTGGGTAAAGTGGTCCTGCCAATAAGGGTAGGGAATATTTCGAAACTCTTAGAGTTTTTGATGGTTGATATTGAGTCACCTTACCACACCATCTTAGGTAGGGGGTAGCTTCACACCATGAGGGATGTCCCTTCCATTTAACACTAGAAGTTCAAGTGCATCACATATATAAGTATAACAGAGATCAAAGGAGGCCAAGCAGCTACTCGAAAGTGCTTCATAGCCACCATTAGGCCGAAGCAGGAAAAGAAGAAAAATAAGGAAGTTTTCTCGGAAGTAGCCCAAGATGGGGATACTCCATCCAACATGGCAACTACGACATAACCTACCAGGCCTTAAAGAGACTAGGATCCACCCCACTAATAGAGTCGTCGAAGACCTGGAGGAGGTTATCTTTGATAAAGACAAGATAAAGAGAGTTTTTGATCGGGACAAGGATGACTAACCTTGAAAGGGAGGAGTTGATCGCCTTACTGAAACAGATCTTGGATGTGTTCGCATGGTAACCATACGATATGCTTGGGATCGATCCTGAGTTTCCTATTGTCAAATCCTTGTGGATCCAATGTTTAAACTGATCATACAGGAGGCTCCTCGAACTGCCCCAGAAAAGTCAAAGGCAGTGGAGAAGGAAGTAGGGAAACTTTTAGAGGCAAGGTCCATCAGAGAAGTTTAATTTCCCAAGTGGATCTCAAATCCTATCGTGGTTTGAAAGAGCAATAAAGGCTGGAGAGTCTGATAGATTTCACCGACCTTAATAGGGCTTGTATTAAGGATAACTTCCCCCTCCCCACAATATCTCATGAGCGGATGAGTTTCCTGGATGCTCATTCGAGGTACCATCAGATTCCTCTATTCGGACTCGAATAAGATAAGACTGCATTCATAACGTTAGTTGGTCTGTATTTTTACAAGGTCATGCCGTTTGGCCTTAAGGATACAGGAGCTACATATCAAAGGTTAGTCACCTAGATGTTATAACAACAGATGGGGGAGATTATGGAAATGTACATCGATAATATGCTTGTCAAGAGTAAGAACAAAAGACACTAAGAATAAAAGACACTATCTCCAAGACTTGGCTAAAACCTTTGAAATCCTCAGGCGCTACCGAATGAAACTTAACGCCAGTAATTGCTGATTTGGGGCCCAGTCAGGAAAATTTATGGGTTATCTAGTCAGTAAGAGGGGGATTGAGGCTAACCCAGATCAAATAGAAGAGATCAGTAGGGTCCAGCTGCCAAAGACATTATGTGAGGTCCAAGAGATCACCATAATGATCACAACACTCAACTATTTCATTTCTAAGTCGTTTGAGCATTGCCGACCATTTTTCTAGCTGCTTAAAAAGGAGAAGGGCCTCCCCTTGGATTATTAATCCTCTAAGGCCCTAGCGAAGATCAAATCACACTTCAACATACCTCCACCGCGGGTGATCCCTAGTCAAGGGGATCCTCTTTACCCGTACCTCGCAGTATCAAGCCATACAATCAGCTCGGCCTTAGTTTATGAAAGAGAGGTAAAGCAATTTCTTATTTACTAGGCTAGTAAGACGCTCTTGGATGTCGAGCAACGTTAATTGCCTCTGTAGAAAATGATTTACGCATTGGTGATCACTTCACGTAAGATAAAGCACTACTTTGAAGCCCATTCCATCACTATGATCACTTCCTTCCCTCTTAAAGTTGTCCTTCACAAGGATGACCTTTCTAGACGGATGTCAAAGTGGTCGGTAGAACTTGTGAGATTTGATATTCACTTCTAACCAAGGAAAACAATCAAAGGGTAAGTTTTGGCCGACTTCATCATAAAATTTATTAGAGAGGGTACCACCGACTAGCAGCTGACCGACCAATCAGAGTTGCATGAACAGGCCCAAGGAAAAAGCTGGATGCTACATGTTAATGGCGACTCCAATTAAAAGAGTTTGGGAATAGGAATCGTCCATGTGATTCTAGAGAAGGCTATGATTGAGTAAGGGATCAGACTAAAATTTTATGCCTCTAGCAACGAGACTGAGTATGAGGTGCTCATCACTGGACTTCACAAAGCACGTTTTCTCTGGGCAAGAAGACTCAGCATCTATTGTGACTCCAAATTGGTGTCCAATCAAGTCAGTGGTGATTTTAATGCAAAAGATGACAGAATAACAACCTACCTCGCAGCCGTACGCGAACTAGTTACAAAATTTGAGGAAGTTCACGTTCAACTGTTCCCTTAGGGGCACAACAGTCATGACAATGCTCTAGAAGCACTAAGCTCAGTAGTGAACTTATATATCAGGAGAACCATTGAAGTCTAATTCCTTGCCAAACCCAGTATCGACAAGATAGTAGACCCCAATAACACCCTCTCCATCAACAGAGGTTCCAGTTAGATGAACAACATCATAACATACTTACAAAATGAAACACTTTCGATCGATAAGAAATTGGCCCATCAAGTTAGGGTGAAGGCTGTCCATTTTTACTTGGATAATGGGGGCAAAGTGTACAGGAGATCCTTCACAAACCCATACCTTCAGTGTGCACACTCAAAAGACGTCGAGCAAGTTCTCTCAAAACTTCATGATAGAATATATGGAAGCCATGCAGGAGGAAGATCCCTAGCATTCTGAGTAATCAAAGAAGGCTATTGGTGGCCATACATGCAAAAAGACGCAAGTATTTATGTTCAAAAGTGCAAAAAGTGCTAGAAATTCTCTCCCCTGGTTTATCAACTGGCTAGCGACCTGAAGCTAGTGACCAGTCCATGGCCATTTGTATAGTGAGGTTTGGACATCGTGTGACCACTACCTACCACACTTAATATCGTAAGTACTTGATGGTTGAAATAGGATATTTCACTAAGTGGGTAGAGGCAAAACACTGGCTAATATTAGGGACGCCAACATGATAAGGTTCGTTTGGAGAAACATCATAACATGATTTGGGGTACCAAGGACAATCATAAATGATAACGTCACACAATATGAGAGTGGAACTTTTCAAACTTTTTGTGATGAGCATAAAGTTAAACACCACTTCAATTTGATGGCATATCCCCAGAGCAAAGGTCAAGTAGAGGCCTCTAAAAAAATGATTTTCAACAGCATTAAGAAAGGGTTGGGAATAGCAAAAGGCGCCTGGGTTGATGAACTCTCCCATGTTCTTTGGGCACATCGTACCACGCCCAAAAGACCAACTGAAGAAACACCCTTCACACGCACATATGGAACAGAAGCTGTAATACCACTTGAAGTAGGCCTCCCGACCATGTGAACAAGGTTGGATGACCAAGGACTAAACGATGATGCCCTTTGCGCTGAACTTGACCTGGCCAATGAACAAATAGAGCAAACCATAATCAAACTGATCTCAAACCAACAACAATTAACAAAATAGTACAATAAGGGGTACAATCTAAGGAAGTTCCAAGTAGGAGATTACGTCCTCATGAAAGTCCTCGACAACATCATAAGGCTATCGAACGGCAAGTTGGGGCCCAACTGGGAGGGACCATTCAAAGTTATAAAGGATGATTTATAGGGAGCCTATCACTTAGAAAAAATGGAGGGTAGAGAGATTCCCAGAGCATGGAATGCGACCAATCTCAAGATGTTTACTTCTATTATTCTTTTTACTTTTTAGCACTTAGTTTATGATAATCTTCATTTCAAAACTTATCTTTCTCGTAATTTATTGTTCCTGTTATGAATAAATGCCCTTATTTCCATATCTCAAAACTGTTAAGTTATTTGGTTACTTTATATTGTTTCCTAAGGAGCAGGCTCGTAAATGGATCTTAGTCTTTGAAAGAGTATTGATTTGGCTTTAACTTGATTAATGCGATAATTTTTCTAACTAAATTTAACACTATAGCCCTAAGGTTCTTGTCATAACCAACACAAGTGACCTCATGACTTGTCCTGGCAAGATAAAAGCCCTATGGAGGATCCTTATGTAATAAACCAACTTGTTTTGGTTGACTAAAATCCTGAACGAGTGGATTTCCCCCATACCAGGTGCATTTTTATCATCGTCTTTTCTAGGCCTAAGAGAGTGACATCGCGACCTAAAAGGTAAGAAAGGCAGAATAACACATGTAAGGTATAATGGACTGAAAAAATGCATAAGAATTGGATTAACTTGATTCATTCAGCAGAGCACGATTACAAAGAGTACCAATTAAATAATAATTAGAAAGGGTATAAAAATTACAAAGATTTAAGGTTGGCGAGCCATAAATTATTCTATTTTCTTCCTTTGACCATCGTCAGGGTTAGGCATATATTCGTCATTACTATCATGACCTTCCAGGTAGCTCTCGACAAGTTGAAAAGGAATGACATCTAAAGGAATCCAGTTCTCATCATGCCCAAAGGAGGTCGTCTGTACATAGGATTAATCAGTTTAGTACATATACCAGAGCTGAGAGTCCCGGGGTTCCTAAAAAACTTTGAGGGCGTTCAACCAATCGTGCTTGTAGGTGACGTCTTGCACTTCCTGCAACATCGCAGGGGCATCTTGCCAACCCTTATCATAGCCTATCGACTAAGACGCTCGGGGACCCATCCTGAATAAATATCGGGGCATTTTGTTATCACATCTTAGACCCATCACTATGGCATTGCTTCTTTGAGCTTGCTCTTCGACTTTAGAAAGTTTCTTCTTTAAGTCATCATTTTCTGGCTGGACTAGAGAGCCGACCTCACCCATATCCTTGGACTCCGCCAAATGGGCCTTCAAGTCATTTATTTCTTTTTGCATGGAAGCGCTCACATCTTCCAAGTCCTTGACGTCGTCTTTCAGCTTTGCGACCAGAGTGGATTGATTCTTATAGTCCGTAGTCCTCTTTCTTAGATCCTTACAGGTAGTCCTCACCCGAGCACATTGTTTAAGTTATTGGAAAAAAGAATTTCCTCGGCATTAGTTTATAACATCAAAGCAGAACAAGCAATAGTTTATCATAAAATACACAAATTGGCACATTCAGATGCAAATACTATTTTCATTAAATAAAATAAGGGGTAGGCAAAGCCATTTCAAACCAAGGAAAAAAAAGAGTACAATGCACGAGCAAAAGAAGAAAAAACCCTAGAACTATAGGCTTCACTTCTTCACCTCCTCTTCTGTCTCAGCCTCTTTCCCTTTGGGCGCGACCTCCTTCTCCTTGGGTGCCACCTCCTTTGCCTGGTCAGCAGGATAGCTGGTAGCAGGATCCTCATTGACAATTGGAGGGGGACTTGGATCGTACCTTCCATACAACTCGGACTCAAAAAGGACTCCTATTTCCACCAAGGGTTTGTCCTAGTTTTTCTTGAAGCTCGCCTTCCAAGCATAGGCATTCTGGACTCTGTCATCATCATACGCCTCATTCCAACCTTGCTTGAAGCATACGTCCTTGATGGCAGGGATCTTGTCCACTTCTATGGTCAACCGAGAATTCTCCGCCGACACGTTTGCTTTATGCACCTTCAGCAGGTTGTTCTCAATATTCAGCGAGGCCATGGCCTCAATGTGTGACAACCCGCCTACTAAAATAAGAGGTGGCCAGCCCGATACTCCAATAATCACAGGAATCATAGATGGTCCATTCTTAGTATCACTGTCGTTAAAATATTAATACGAGATAACCACCAATTATTTTAGAAAACGGACTGTCAAATGAAATTTTTGTAAGTTAAAAGAAAAGCACTTAGACAATCCAATTTGCAAAGAAGGTGGATACCAAAAATCAACTGGTAATAAATAACAAATGTATAAAGTAATAACCGAATAAGTTGTCGGTTAACAGACTAATACAAACAGGTTACACCGAGTATTACAATTTAATATCACATTAAAATAAATGAGTACAAAGCATGGGCAACACGCCCGAATAAGTAAACTGATCATAGCTAGAGTACAAAAGATAGAAGCGTCTATACGAATATCCTACAACATTCACAAAATGCTATAGCTCCAGGACAACTGGAATGGAAAGGTCATTATGGGCGTCCTTGCGGAGGAGCACCTAGACGAACAAAGAGTTCATGCAAAATAAAGAGATATAGATGGGCCAGGGCCCGGTTTGATATGATCACCATGTGAATAAAATGCATGAGAGTTATGAATATCTAATCATCAACATGAACTTAACTTTCCCTCGCAATAATCATAAAATTTCTCACCTCTCGTTCTAAAAGCACAACCTAGCGCAATATCAATCATAATGCTCAATGTTCATATAAGCATGGGAGAACTCATCTACTTTCACTCAAAGATATTTCATTTCAGTTTTATACAACTTAAATGCACATTTCCTTTTTCTTTTCAGGAAAACTATATATATCAATTTATTTCACAAAATGTTTACCAATTCCATTTCATCTCATAACTTCCCATTTCCCTTCTTACCTCCAAGAAATGTATTTAAAGCAAATTTATTATCATAAAATGCTTTAACATCAATAATGTCCCACATCATTATGAATAGTTATATTTTATATCATTTAACGATTCTAAGACCACCCGTCCGGGTTTCCCCACTGTGCGCGCCCCTAAATGGCTATCATCTTCAAAGGCCTATCAAACAAGACAACCTAGGCATCCTACAATGCGAGACATCGGGAAGCGGCCATATACCTACGACAGTGAGTCATAACCACACCCGGAATTACCCCACTTCGCAAAATAAACATATAATATAATAACCGGTCCTGTGGCCGAGGACTATATTTGCCCTGCATTCACTAGTCAGGGGACTTCACCTCATGCGCGTAACTTCCCTTATGATAGCGATTTAGAGAGGTGTGTATATGTAAATTATCATTTACAAAAAAAATCATTTTTCTAATTTGGAGACATTCACTTGTTATATTCTCAAAATCATTTATACTTAACCATTAAGTACCAAATTTTAGAATATGCATTTCTTATCCTCGAAGTCATATTTTATTAATGACCTAGGACCCGAAGTGCAATTATCCTCACACTAGCCTCCAAGAGTCCAAAGTAATATCATCATTCATCAAAATAATTTCCCACAATAATAGTCTCCCAAAAGTTCCAAACTTTATCTAACTACCTTCTATTAATTCTAGGTTAACTTCCTATATCATACGAAACATTAACCTTTATAAACTAACCCTTGAGATAAGTCCAATTACCTCGTGCTAGCCTAGGATATTTATCACCCTAAAATAAACCTCTAATACTCTTTATTACTTCCCAAGAGAAGGTTCCTAAGCCTTGAACCTAAAAGAAAAGGGCTGAAATAGAACTAGAAAAATCTCACAAAAACAGGGCTTCCGAATCGATTCGCCCCTGACTGCGAATCGATTCGCCCAAAAACGAATCGATTCGGTGAGGAAAACTAACTTACTGTCCCAGCCGAATCGATTCGTCCTTAGGCCGAATTGATTCAGTTTCCCAGACCCGTATCCTCCCCTGTAACCTAATCGATTCGCTTGGGAGGCGAATCGATTCGACCTGGCAGAAATGCCCAATTTGGGCTACGGGTTTAAGAACCCTAAATTTCCCAAAACCCCCAAATCTTCAATTCCTCCCACATCAACAACAAATAATTCTACTAAATCATTTCTACACAATAACTAACTAATATATTCTCCTCAAACCAATTTAAATCAAAGATTAAGGGATTAAACACCAAAACCCCTCCAAAACCCATAAATGATTTAAATCTCCAAAAACTAACTATACATGCAATTTATCACATTAAATCAGATACTAGCAAGTTAAAAACTTGCCTCAAGTTTGTAGTCTCAGATTCTCTTCCCGTAGCAACGATTCCAGCTCCAAATCTTCAATTCTCTCTCTTTTCTCCATTTTCTCCCAACTCTCTCTTCTCTCTCTCTCTCTCTCTCTCTCTCTCTTGGCTTATAACATAAGAATGAGAAATAAAGGGATTTGGAAGACTTAAACGGGCACTAAACATTAATTCCCCTCTTTTAAATGTTGATACACCATTAAAATGACTCGTAACTACATAATTGAGTCATAACCTGTCAAAAGTGTTCGGAACTCAAAAATACAACTTAGCACCTATTTTGACTATCTCAACTATTTCAAAACTAACCGCACCCTCTAAATTGGCATCCGGAGTATCGTGAAATATTTTATGTTCCAATGTCATTTTAATTTTTTAACAATACTCAACTTTGAATATATGTCATAACCGTCGCTTAAAGCACAACGACGCAATAAAACACAACATAATGCTATTTACCTTCTCATAACAGTAAATAGGCAAAACTTGGTAAATATTATCTCTTAAATCACTTAAAATAATATTTACCCCAACTTTGTCTATTTTATAAAATTAGCCCATCAGGCAAAATAATATAAAATAGTCACTCAAAAGTTTGGGTTGTTACATACTCCCCCCCTTACAAGGGAATTTTTCCCTCAAAATTTAGGCGTACCATATAACACAATCAAGGGTGTACTTTTCTAAACTATCGTTCTTTCATCCCTAACAAATTCCTCGAAAGTGTGGCGTCCCCGTAGGACTTGGACTAAGGTCACCACTTTCGATCTTAGTCTACACTCCTCGTGCTTTAAACTCGCATCCGAGACGCTTAACAACAATGGAAGAAAAGGCTTATGTCGAGCCTATGCTACACTCTTCCTCGGGAATATAGGCACTAAAGCTTGATCTCCTTCCTCCAATACAACATAACCTCTATTCGCGTCGACATAGCTCTTCAAAGTATGCCGCTAGATGAGCTCAATCGTTCAAGAAGTATTCCTGGACCCTTCCAGGTCTAAAAATTTTATCGTGTGTCGTTTCTACCCAGAGAGCAGGCGAACTACTCAACCGGCTATACAAGGTCACATATGGTTCCATACCTATAGTGAAACGGTACGAATTATCATATGCAATTTCGAATCATAAAATCTACTGCCCCATGCTTCCTTTAATCCCACACTCACATTCGAGGTACGCCTTCGACATTTGGTTAACTCTCTCCATTCATTCATCCACTTACGGGTGGTAGGTTGTGCCCAACTTCAATTTGGTTCCCATTACTTCCAGGAAACTTTACTAGAAACTTTGACACGAAAATCTAGTATCGGTCCAACACTATAATGATAGGCACCTTCTACTGTTCCATTCTCCACCATAAAGAGCTGGGCGTACTCCTCCGTAATTAGTCCGCCCACATTGGTCGGAAAAGCAGCTATTTGGTCAAACGATCAAAATTTTTCTCAAATAAGATCATGACCGTTGCGATGCTGGTAATCCAATTAGAATGTTCATGGATATACACTTCCTCGTTATACCACTACTCTCTTCACACTAGTAGGTGAAATGGTCAATCACGGACATGAATGCTCTTGCTATAGCGTCCTTATGGTTAGGCTTATTCCACTTGGCTTTCCATGCCTTCGTTAGTCTCCCCTACGATTTTCTGCTCAGCGCATCCGCTACTCCATTCGCGTTCCCTTGGTGATAATAAATATCTAATTGGTTATTCTTTTACGAACTCCAAACACCAACTCTGTTGCTCCAACTAAGCCCAATTAAGACTGGACAACTAAGCCCAGCAGAATGAGAAGCACACCCAACCCAACTCCTCAAAGAAATGAACGTAAGTATTTATTATGTGGATACGCACTAACACTTATCACGACCATATTGATAAGCTCAAGTTTCTTACTCATAATCTTGATTAAGATATTCAAGAATCACCACACGAGCTAATAATAAGCCGGGAGAGTTCCTTGAACAAACCCAACCAATACGGTTTTACACCACTATAAATAAAACCCACATCCCAGGCCAAAGGGGATGTAATTTCGAAGCTTTGAGAGAACTTAATAAATTATAGTGACCTTTTCGTGCATGTAGACAATTTATCGAACCGCGTATATTCTTGTGTTGTGTGATTGGCATCTTATTTTCGTTCTTTTATTGCTTTCTGGAATCGTTTTTATTGTGATTAATTTGTAGTCACAATAACAACTCCAAGAATAATCCATCATCAATTTGCATAAGATATAAAATAAAATGTTATTAGTCTGATTAAATATAATAACAATTGGAAAACTTAAAGATAGTTAAAATTTCATCTTTACAAGTTACATTAGTCCATCTCGAGGTGTTTGTTGATCTTTCAATACTATTTTGGCTTTGTTTTACATTTTATCCATTTAACACCCTATTAATAGCCTAAAAACTTGCGTATAGTTGTCAATTACATAAAAAGAGAGTTCTTTAAGTACACGACCAATTTCTGCAAGATACATTGATCCTTTTAAAGGTGTTCTTGCCTTTTTTAGTGATGTTTTTTTGTTATTCGTATTTTCACCCTTTACCACCCCAATTTCAACCTAAATTTACGTATACTTGTTCGTTAACTAAATTGAGAGTCCAATAAGTACACAACCAATTTCTACAAGTTACATTGATGTCTCATGAGGTGATTTTGCCTCTTTCAGGCCATTTTGTTATTATTTTTGTATACTCCCTCTTTAACACCCTATTTTGACCTGAAACTTTTGTATCATTGTTCCTGAATGTTATATTGTTCCTTTTTTAGGGTCTCATTTCTCTTTTAGGTCGAGTTTATTGTGATGTTACATTTTAACCCTTTAACACATTATTTTCAGTTGAAACTTACATAGTTTTGTCAATTCCTTAAACCGAAACTCTAATAAGGATATAAAAAATTTCCAAAGGTTACATTGGTCCTTAAAGAGGTTTTTGTACAGAAGTACCATTGTGATATTGTTTATCGTTTTCTCCCTATAAGTCCCCATTTTTAGTTAGTTCTTGCGTATACTTGTCGATTTATTAAATAAAGAGTTAGATAAGTGCAGGTTTAGTTCCTCCAAGTTACATTAGTCGCTCTCGAGTTTTTTTTGTCTTTTACAACTTCATTTGGGTGCTTATTTTTATTTTCTCAATTTAAAACTCCATTTTAACCCAATTCTTTCGTATACTTGTAGACTCTTTAAACTTGGAGTCAGATAATAATACGCTAAGTTTCTACAAGTCACATTAGTCTCTCATGAGGTGTTCGTGCCTCTTTTTAGGTCATTTAAGTTTTCTTTTGATTAATGTCCCTTTAACGCGCCATTTATATCCTAAAACTCATGTATACTTGTCAATTACATAAAGTGGGAGTTCGTTAAGTACACGACCAACTTCTACAAGTTACATTGGTTATTCCCAAGATGTTCTTTCCCTTTTTAGGAATGTTTTGTTGTGTTTTGTTTTTTCACCCTTTAATGCCCCCTTTCCAACTTAAAATTTACGTATACTTATTTGTTACCTAAGTCAAGAGTCCAACAAGTACGCATCCAATTTATACAAGTTACATTTGTCTCCCAAGAGGTGTTCGTGCTTGTTCCAAGACGTTTTATTATGTTTTGCATATTCCCTCTCCAACACCCCATTTTGATATAAATTTGTTGTATACCTGTCAATTGTATAAACCAAGTGTCTAATATTCACACGGTCATACCTAAAATTTATATTGGTCCCTTTTGAGGGTCTCGTCTCTCTTTTAGATCCATTTTATCGCAGTATTACATTTTAACCCTTTGGCCCCCCATTTTCACTTAGATTTTACATAGTCTTGTTAGTTCCTTAAATCGAAACTCCGAAAGGACATAAACAGTTTCTAAGAGTCACATTGGTCCCTCTAGAGGATTTTGTTCTTCTATTAGGACCATTTTTTCGTTGTCTAGCATTTTGGCCTTATAGGTCCTCCCCATTTTCACCCAAGTCTTTCGTATAATTGTTGATTTCTAAAACCTAGATTTTGAGAAGGTCACATTTACATTAGTCACTCTCGATTTGTCCAGTCTTTTTGAATGCTTATTTTTATTTTTGCCCTTTAAGACCCCATTTTAACCCAATTTTTTCCGTTTACTTGTCGATTCCTTGAACTTAGGAGTCAGATAGTGACACAATAAGTTCATACAAGTTAAGTATGTCTCTATCGAGGTGTTCGTGCCTCTTTCAAGACCCTTTTGATTTTCTTTTGCATTACGTCCGTTTAACACACCATTTATATCCGAAAGCTTATGTATACTTGTCAATTACATAAAGTGGAAGTTCCTCGAGTACACGACCAACTTCAGCAAGTTACATTGCTTCTTCTCTAGGTGTTCTTGCCCTTTTTAGGAATGTTTTGTTGTTGTCTTATCTTTTCACCCTTTACCCCATTTCCAACCTATTATTTACGTATAGTTGTTCGTTACCTAAATCGAGAGTCCAATAAGTACGCATCCAATTTCTACAAGTTACATTGGTCTCTCTAGGCGCGTGTGCGCCTTTTTGAAGCCATTTTATTATTTTTTTCATATTCCTTTTTGAAACGTGTTCCTAAACGATGTATGCCTAATATCTCATCGTCCACATGATTATCAGTGTGTCATATCATGTTTGTAGTTGTCTTCCTTGACATGAATAATCTCTGCAACCTCGGTGTCAATGGGAAGTAGTGTAGTATCTTATGATGAATATTATTACCATTTCCCATATTGAGCTTTTATCTAGACTCGCCACATATCAGGCAATTTTTCAGAGTAGCATTCTCCTTCCAATAGAGAGCACAATCATTTTGGTATGCATAAATGATCTCAGATCATGATCCATGTAAGTACCCCTATAATAAAGTTTAACTAATTCAGGGAACTCATCCCCATCCCCATCCTCAGATTCATGGTACTGATGTTGGGTTTTTATAACTTTCCATTATGACATGTGAGACTAAATGATAATCACATCGTCGTCTGTTTTGGATTGTACCATTTTTGTTCACTTTAGTCATTGAAACTTCTCCCCTTTATGATAATGCTTACCTATTATGTGTCTAAGTGTCATCTGACTCTTATTAACCTTCTCGATATCTGCTTATAAATAATGTGCAAAAACAACAAATGATGAATTTTTTTCTATTTGGAAGTTTATATTAAAGGTTTAAAACATTGTAACTATTTATTTCAAATAAAATCAATCAACTTGAGTTGACTGTTAGTACATAATGCAATATGAATCCTATCTCCTCCATATCTCTAAAGGATAAGTGGTCCATCCCATTATAGACTGCATGTTTCTATATTACACCTAGCAGCTCATATGCATTGTTCCAATATGAGGATAATCTGACTACATCTCCCCATAGTTCTCCAAGTACATGGCATAAATATGTAAGTGTCCATATTACTTCAATTTATCAATTAAAATAACACAAAACACCATGAGAATTTAGTATGTACACGATAACAATGAGAGACGAGATAGGAACTTCCCTGAAAAGGAGAAAGCATAAGCCACTAAGTATAATATTATTACAGAAACTATGGTACCAACCTACCCAAATTGGACAATTCGAGAGATTTCATTATAGGGGTAATGACTCTAGAATGGGTTTAAGGTATCTTGGATACGTACGTATAAGAACTAGTAGTCTACTAACTATGTGCACTATGTATAACTTTACGAATTTTTATTCATTCATAATTTTAATCTTTTGATAATCCATCACATAAATTTTGATTTAAGAACTAATTGATTTTTAAGATTTCATTCACAGTGTTAGTGTTCTTAATATTTCATGCTTTATATTTCAATTACATAGTTGTTTGATTTAAGATTCTCCTGGTTAGCTAGGTTTTGTCTCGTTCAAAAATATGATTTAGTGTATAATAAGATCAAAATTATTTTCACCATATCCCAAAATTTACCATAAAATGTTCTGAAGTGTATTATCGCTAATGCAACAAATATATACAACATATTAAATTTTGTAATGACTATGTTCATACTTTTGATAATTATACCCTTACTTATAAAAAATGTCCCCGAAATATAGTCTCACCATTTCTTTTATAAAAAAAAAAGGGTTGTAAGAAGAGGAAGGAATGTTACTAAAATTTCACATTGTAAAATAACAAGTTTTAAACACATTATTTATTACTATAGCAGCCCATTATTATTTTTAATAAAAATTGCATCTTTGGAGTTTTTTTGTTGATATATATAAAATTAGGCCATATTCCATGTAAAATTTGGCTACTAATTTCACAATGTTGTTTATAGTGTGAGAATTTACATTGTAAAATTTCACATTGCGTTGCTTATTGGGTAAAACTCCCTCCCTCCCATTCCTCTTCTTTCATACTATTCTTCTAGGTAAATTTTGTATATTTCCCTTATTCATTATGTTATCGAATAGTTTCAACGAAATCAATGTTCAAAGTTCCACATTATTGAAAAACAATCTATTACTAAATTCCAAATAGGTGTATTAGGATTCGACGGTAATGTTTGAATAATATGGATTGGATTTTACTAAGAATACATTTATACCCTTTTCTCCTACCTCATTGACCCCAAAATTTAAAAACCTAAACCTCTAGTTAGTGCCCCTCGTGCACGCGCCCACACCCCTCCCCCCCATATATATATATATATATATATATATATATATATATATATATATATATACACACATACATATCATCTTCTTTATTCTCTTAAAATTTATTATCTCGTTTGAGACAATTTAAGGGAAGGTTCTACTTTCCGAATTTATTCTCCAAAATATGATGAATACATATGAATGCAATACATGCACTCGATCATTGTTTTGTTTATTATTTGGACGAGAAAAGTTTGTATCATCACCCAATTTTATATACTATTTTAGAAACATGACTATTAGTTTGTATCTTCACCCATAATAGAACCAACTAATTCAAAAAGAAAAGAACCCCTGTTATTTTAAGCTTGGTTTAAGAAATGATGTTGTAAAGGTAAGTCTCTCTCTCTCTCTCTCTCTCTCTCTCACACACACACACACACACACACATATCTCATCCCTCACATATTTTAGGAGTTGTACTCTCCTTCTCTTTCGTTTTTTAAATTTATTATCTCACTTTCTTTAGATCTCTCTTTTTCGCTCATTAAAATAATTTCTTCTCAACAGTTATTTTCTAAGTAATGCTTGTCAAATATTCTTACTAGAGGCATTGCGTTAGTGTTTTTTGTTCTAAAACCATAATTTTTAGTAACATTGAGAACGATAGAATTTTTTTTTTGTTGATAAATAAGATTTTGGTGAAATTTGAAAACAAGATTTTTTCCATGTAACAAGTTTCTGCTTAAAAATATTTTCAAAAAATAAAAAATATAGCGGGTTAGCCTGACCCAAACCTGGCTCGAACTAACTATCAACCCATATATAACCCACCCAATTAAGTCCCAACCCATATTTGTCCCTTCCAAATTCTCCCAAACCCTCTTCACTGCCAGTGTTTCCTTAGTATACTGATATATGGACGTATATAATATTTTTTGCTAATATGATGCCTAATTTTCTACTAAGAAATTATAGGAAAATAGTATCATGGTGTAGATTTTCAAGTGCACCACCATACATAATTAATCACAAATTTACTATTAAAATGAAGATTTATATTCCCACGTTTTCTTAATTACCAAAACATAGGATTTAACAAAATTAAAAAAATAATTTAAATCGACTATAGAGAAACGTGATGAATAAACAACTTGACAACAATTTTTAACATAAAAAACATCAGATAACATGTAAATATAACAAAATCGACAACACCAAACAAGAAGAAAAATATAAAATAAAAACAAGCCTCATACAACCAAATTATAATCAAATATGAGAATCTTAACAAATTTTATCTCCAATTAAAAAATCTAACCATTTCCCCTTTGAATTCCATCACAATCACAACACATTTCTAAATGAGCGGTCTTAAATCATGAGAGATATTGGAGAGAGAATGAAAACATACATGTACAAATATAAATGTGTATATGTGTATGTAATGTATTGGATGTGTGTGCATATGTGCATGCGTATGTGTGAGAGAAGGATAGAGATACCTGCTATGGTGACTGGCGATGGAGCCAAAGGTTATCGATTGAGGGAGTGAGGGAAAATGAAAGGGAAAGTGGATGCGAGGGTATGTATCTGGGAGGGGGAGTTTGGCGATTTGTTAGATTTTGTTTGGAATATTTTTAGTTATTTTAAATATATAAATTATATAAAAATACTGTTGGCATCAAATCATCCTTATTGCCTAAAGTCACTATTTCTTAACAATATTGGGTTATGTTTCCAAAAGTTCGTTGACTTTTGGCAATATCTGTCAATGTTGCTAATACTTCAAATAATTTTCCTCCCAAAGTTTACCTTTTGGTAACAAAATTTATTTTGTGTTGCCAAAAATACAATGTAATTTATATTTTGGCAACATGAGTGGCATTTTATCGCAGAATAGTTACTTTTCGCAAGAAAAATGGGTATGATGCTAAATATTATTGCGAAAGCTGCAGATTCTTATTGTGTACTCATTTAAGTTATATTTGACTAATAAATTTCACCGAATTAATTAATAATTTTTGGGAAAAAATCATTAAAACAAAACACACACAAATATCTATCAGTTAATCTAATTTAGCAAAGTTCAATATATTATAGATCTAGAAAATTATATGACAATAACTATTTCAACCTTAATGTTTCATTGAAAATGTTTTAACAAATCAAATAATAATAGTATGAAAAAATATTCTGCATAGATATTTCAACAATAAGAAATTGACACACACATTTGATATTTCAACACTTAACAATCGATATGTTAGAGATCCATAAATAACAACCTTAATCCACTAAATTAATTTTTTAATATAAAAAACTAATTTCACAATAACATAGTTTAATATTTAACAATTAAAATTATAAACATTAACCATTTTAATGTATTTAAATAAAGATTTAACTTTTATTCATTTAAATATTAAATTGAAAAAACTTTCTGTTATCAGAGGGGAAGAAGGCCAATCATAAAGGGGTGTCCTTGTTAGCAGTTGGAGGGGGAGGCAAAGATAACTGGGGTGGGGGCGAGGCAGGCATCCCTGTTACCTTGCCTACTATCCGAGATATTGGGATACTAGTGAGATTGAGGACGAGAGAGATGGAGGAGTGAGAGAGAGAATGATGGTTGTGTTAAAAGAGGTAAGGATTCCTCTTAAATAGGAAAAGATTCCTCTTAATAAAAAAGAGGGAATGATTGTTAGGGATTTCTAAAAAGAAATAAGCACGTTATTTAGTTTTATAGAGATTATTAAGTTTTCTCCCTTGATGTTTTAAAAAATACATGCATGCCTGCCTACATACATACATACATACATATCAGATCAACCTAACCCAAATCCAGCCCAAACTGACTATCAACCTATATTTAACCCCCCAAGTAAGGCCCAACCCATATTTTGCTCCTCCAAATTCGTCCAAACCCGTTCCACTGCTAGTGCTCCCCTAATATAATGATATATGAGAGTATATAATTTCTACCAACACGATGCCTAAATTCTTGCTAAAAAACTATTGAAAAATACTACCATGATATAAATTTCTAAGTACACCACTATATATAATTAATCACCAAATTTACAATTAACAATGGCAATTTCTATTCCCCGTTTTCTTAGTTACCAAAACGTAGGATTTAGTGAAATAAAAAAAATTCAAATCGATTAGAGAGAATCATGAAGAATAAATAGTTTGACACCAATTTTTAATTTTAAAAAAATCAAATAACCTAATGAACAGGTAAATATAACAACATCGATAACATCGAACAACAAGAAAAATAGAAAATAAAAACAAACCATAACAAGAAAAATAGAAATTAAAAAGAAACCACACAATACACTAAATGCTCAGAATGTAACCATATCATAATCAAATCTGAGAATCCAAACATATTTTTTCTCCAAATAAAAAACATAACCATTTCCCCTTTAATTACATCACAAATCACAACACATTCACACACAAAAAAATCACAACACATTCCCAAGAAATTTCTAAATAGGAGATCTTAAATCTTGAGAATGATCAGATTGAAAAAGAAAACATATATATACACATAAAAATGTGTATAAATGTATGTATGTACATATCTATTGTGTGTGTGTGTTTATGTGTGAGAGAGGGAGAGAAAGATACCTACTATGGTGAACTCCGGTGGAGTCGAAGGTTATCGATTGAGAGAATGAGGGACGAGAGAGGTAAAGTGAGCGTGAGGGTAAGTATGTGGGAGTGGGAAGTTTAGAGATTTGGGGGATTTCGCTTGGACAATTTTTACTTTATTTAAATATATAAATTATATAAAAATACTGTTGACATTAAATCATCCTTGTTGCACAAATCCACTCTTTTTAGCGACATAGGGTTTGTGAGTACATGAATTATCACAATAAAGATTCTTGAAACAATCACAAAGAACAAAATGCAAAATCACACACAAACAACAATGTAAGTGGTTCAAACTTACCTACGTCCACGGAGAGGTCACTGTTTTAATATAGTGTCTCTTAATGCTTGAGATTCCATCCCTTTGTCCTGAGTCAGGGTTTATAATTTATAGGTGTATTAAAGTAAGAGATCGAGTTGTACGAGGAACTCTATTAACACATGGATAATTCTTGGTGTGACTGAATATCTCCTCCATGATTGTTGGTAACCAGTTTGAATATATCCATAGTGTTCAAGTGTGTTTCAAATACAAGTGAGTAAATTAATTATGATTTGGGCCGGGTAGCGCGTTAGACAATCTAGGCTGCTCAGCTACTCTCATGGGCCATATTGAATGGGTTCCCACAATTGCCCTTAAAAACTTTGGGCCTTGTGAACTTTGGGCTAATAATTTTTAATGGATTAAAGGCCTATAAACTGAAACTTTTATCTTTGCAATGGAGTGGCATTTATATAGATTTGCTAAACTCACAGGGGTATGTTCATCTTGGGCCAAACACCATGGCATACTTGTAGTTTTTGTAAATGAGTGATGGTACCATTATCTGAGCAGCAAGAAGAAGCGCTAAAATTGTCCTAGGATGTCGTGTTCATCATGGCGTTGGGTTTTAAATCGAAGATTCATCTTCTTTGTCGTTTCAGTTCGAATCTCTTTCTTCGTCGCTAAGCATTCCAGAGCTTCTTCTTCAGATTTTTCTTTTTCTTCAGAGTTTCATCAATCCTTATAAGTTTAGATCTCATTTTCTTAGTTTTCCTCTTCTTCAAATTGTTCTATATCTGTAGCCATGGTTCTTGT
Organism: Sambucus nigra; assembly: GCA_949130495.1. Classification (NCBI taxonomy): domain Eukaryota; kingdom Viridiplantae; phylum Streptophyta; class Magnoliopsida; order Dipsacales; family Adoxaceae; genus Sambucus; species Sambucus nigra. The sequence goes on along the minus strand of OX422218.1, from coordinate 378,507,902 downwards.
TCTTTTGGTTTGCTCAGGGTAAACCTTTATAACAAATCGATAGCTGAAGTTAAGAAGTCATATAACATTTCTGATTGGGTGAAGATCGGCTGTGCCCCCTTTCCTTGAAATGTCCGTGACGTTTAAGGGGGTACTGGATTCACAACCTTCTGATAACACATGGGGTTTAACGTTTCCTCCAAACCACCTCTTTATTAGGTTATTTAAATATTTTAAAATTGTGCCTGCTCCATTGTAACACCCCGTATTTTCGAGGATTTAGAATTTAATTAATTCGATGATATAAGAATTAATTTATCTGGAGGATTTAATTAATATTGTGAATTAAGATTTAATTAATTCGAGTTATTTTTATTTGTTTACATGGGCGGTAATTTGAGGACAAGGTTGGAGATTTTAGTTAAGTAACTCGGATGACGATTCTGAGTACACGGTTGATTCTGGATAGGCTGAGATAGTCAGAAATGAGCAAGGTTTTAAAAAATGTGGGGCGTGACCAAGGCATGGAGGCCAAGCCTTAAGCCTTAGAACCCTAGACGAGCCTTAGGCGTAAAAAGGCGTTTAGGGCTTTTTAAATATATTTTAATATTTTTAAACTATGACAAGGCTATTAAAAATACTAAAATATTACATACCCAAAACAATATCTCTAAATATTTGTAAATTAAAATACTATTTTTTTAAATATTAGAAAAAAAGAAAATCTCGCGTTTTTTCACTCCTAACTTCTAAAAGACTCACGTTTTTTCACACCTTACCCCAAAAAATGTTGACCATCGTTGACCACGTCTTAATCCACGCCTAGTTCCAAAACTTGGCATATCTAAAAAGTCTGGCACCTAGGCGGGCCTTGGCGTGTTTTTTAGAACACTGGGAAAGAGTACCTGGGGTAGTAATTGGGTCTGAGGACATTCCATAAGCTTAATTTCGAGATTAGCAATATAAAATCTACATTAGGGAGTTTGTGGCTGACACAAATCAATAAGAAAACCCTAACTTTGCTGAGGAGAAAATAGGGACAAATTCAGAGAGCAATTGGGAGCCAAACCAAGCAGAGGGGTGTGTTCTTCTTCAAATATTCATCTATAACAAAGGAAATTTGACCCTATGAATTATTCAGACAAGTAGTTAAATTTCTTTCAATTTAATCGCAGTATTTCGATTCATATCATAGTGGGTATAAATCATATTCGTTTTTTGGGTGGGTTTCATGTGAAAAATGGGTATTTATGATTTGGACAAATTATATAGATCAAAGACTCGATTTATGTGGTACTTTGATTCAAAAGTGTGACAATCCAAGTCATATTTGTAGGTTGCTATTCGAGGTTGTTAAATCAAATATTGAAATCAAACCGTGAGACAATCTGTGTAAGAGAAATCGTAATAATCCAACAAGGAGGTTATAATCGGTGTTATACTTCGATGATCGAATGTATGACAAATGAGAAATTAGAAAATGGAAAATCGTAGCAATTGTTGGGAGTTAACAGGTTGGATTTCAGGGTTTAAAGTATGGATCCGTGTTGAACAGACATGGTAGAAATCCAAAGCCATGAGGAAGAAGATGGTTGTGCATTGCGTAAAAATATGGTGCGAGTCGTTCGAGTGACGTTGCAAGTCGCTCGAACGACATTGAAAGTCTATCAAATGACGGTGAGGTTTTGGCATTGATGCCTTCTGCCGAGGTTCCTGTTGGGGACTTTTTTAGCTTCCCATTCTTAGAATGAATCAGATCCTTGTTAACTTGAAATTTTGTTGTGGTAAATTCATAATTACGTTAGTGTACAGAATAATTAAAGGGAAATAAGTAAGGGAAAAATCTTGATTTAGTTTAAAAATATTTAGAGCCTTGGGAAGAGAGGTTTTAAGAGGTATTGATCGGGCATAAATATCGTATATTTATCCCCTTAATTTCGGTACCTTTGTGAACCCGAGTGATGCAATTGATATGGATTTAACTCGTAATTATACTACTAACCTTCATTGGCAAGTATTTCATGTTTATGTTTCTCTTATGTGTTTTACAAGTAAATTATGCAAACGGTATGAAAGAGAAATAGAAACAATGAAGCAAAGGGTAGAAAGGCTAGGAAGGCAAGTTCAAGGGAATTTTTTTAATTTTGCAGCCTAATCTCGGAGGTGGAGCCAAGTGGAAAGTTGAAGAGCTCGACGCAACGATATCACTGGAAAAGGTTTCACACAAATTCGAGCTACGGTTAAGGAGTTATTTCTAAGTGTTGAATTTCCAAGAAAGAAAAGAAAAGAAGAAAGCATGAAAATATTTCTAAGTGACGTCTAAGTGTTGAATTTCCAGCAAGTTGAGAAAAAATCCAAGAATTTGAAGTTGAGAAAAAATCCAAGAAAGAAAATATTTCTAAGTGTTGAATTTCCAGCAAGTTCCCCAGAACCACAGGGTGAACCGGTTCAGGGGGGAACCGGTTCGGGGTACATCCAGAACTGGTTCGGAGTACCTGATGCACGAATTTTCACTTGAATACTGATGGGTCCAAAGAGTTCTAAGATGTTACAAACTCTTCTAAAACATATTTGTATCTTTATAATGAGTTAGAAAACACAGTTTTGAGGAGTTTTTCATAGACAGGAAGGTAGGAGAGTAGCTTAGAACCATAGAAAACAATTCTCCATCAAATAGGTACTTTTATTGCTTGAATTACAAGTTTTCTTTAAAAAACGTTTGTTCCTTTTTTTCTTAATCTTGTAGTTAATTTAGTTATAGGCTTTCTTTATTTTATGGGTTTCCAATTCATTTATACATGCTTAGAGATAGTTTTCTTATTGATTCAATTACATGAAACGTAGGATTCATGTTTTTAATTAATTGCACCATGTTAGGATAGATTTCTAAGGGTTGGTGTGCATGAACCCAACCCGATGTAATTTATCCATGTAGAAACTAGGGTTTGAATTGAAATTTGAATGAATCGTGTTGTGTAGTTGCCACTACCATCATAGATCTTTTTACCTCGGTTGACCCTAGGTAACCGTGGTGTTTAAGGATGTGATGCGTGTGTACTATTACGACACTGCTTTACTCATCCTTTGATTATGTATGATGCGGGCTTGAAACCTCATATATGTAATGCTTGGGAGTACTAAAGATCGGGTTCAATTAAATTTCTAATTCAAAATTCTAGCATTCTATACGGTAAATTTACTAGGGTATGGGGGATTGTATTTTCAACCTGTTTTTCCTTCATTCTTATTAAGTCATTCTTAGTTAGTTAATTTTGCTCACATATTTAATGCAGTAGTTTAATTTAGTTTGCATTTAGTTAATTAGTTATTTCCCATCTCAATCATTTTTTTATTTTCTTTTTAGAGTCAAGTTAGGGTTAACAATCTTACCTTTGTCATCACGTTCACTCATCCTATTTCCCTGAGGATTCGATACCCAGACTAGCCACTATACTCCACAAGAGTGTAGTTATAGTTTAGGTTTTTGTATTGCGGTTGGAAGATGATGACAACGACTAGCGTATTTACACGGACGTTAGGTTTTCACCTCGATCAAAATGGCACCGTTGTCGGGGAATTCGGTAGACTTTAGGTTAGGTTGGTTAAGTCCGAATTTGACCTTTAAAAAAAAATATCGATGTCATGTTTTTGAATTGCCCAATTTGAAATGTTTTACTCTAACTCCTTTGGTGGGTTTAATTGTTATGATAATAGCGAGGAGGAGGAGGCGCTCAAGATTTATGAACATTGGATCAATATCACTAAAGACGAGTCTCATAAATAAAAGCCCAATGCTAAGGCCATCCAAATTTATCAAAATGAATTGCTTGAAGAAAAAAGACTTGAAAAAGAATATCGGGAAAAAAATCGTTATTGGGAGCAAGAGTTAGATGCATTATTTGAACCCAATGAGGATTTTTCTTCCGATATTTTTAAAGTTGAAGAATGTTTTTAACCAAATGAGGAATCCGAGGTGCTAGAACCAAGGAAGCCTACTTTGGAAGAACTCTTGCTTACTAGGAAAAAGAAATCTGGTGACCTTGCTACTACAGACTTGAAAATTAGAGCGACTTGCAAGGAGTTTAATGATTATTTGGACAACTTAGAGAAGGTCGAGACTTGCGCTTCACCTAACACTTTTGAGGATGAAATCATTGAGAGTAATCTAAGTTCTTTTGAATATCAACCTCTTATAAACATTCCAAAATCTAGTGAGGTTAAAGATCATTTGTCTCCTTGTGTACCCACTATTATCGAACCATTAAACCCATCACAAGAACTGGATGAATGTCTTGAGGATGTTGATCCGATTCTTGTATGGGAATGTTTTTTTTGAGATGCTTCATCTTACGGGCCATACACTTAGACGTGTCACTCCATCAGATCCAGTTGAAAATTTTGGGGGAGAAGATTTTGAGGACAAGGACTCTATGCTTAAATTGTTTTCCAGGATGGACTCTTTCTGTTTGTGTACTCTGCTTCGCATACTACTTGAAAAATCTTTGGGACGTGATTCTATTTTTCTTGGATCCCAATGGTACTTGTCCCCCTGTGCACTCAAATCCCTCATTATCCCCCTAAAACTTTTAATTAGTGATGGTTCATTTCTTCCGCTTTGCACATGCCTTCCGTTGTTCAAACGGAATTCTTATTTTTCGGGAGGCATGCCTTCTAGTGAGGGTACACCATTAATCCCTCAAAGTCATATTGTATTTTGGGTGGACCCTCAAATTTTTTTACTTCTAGTGTATAACTTATTAGAATTTCAAATCGTAGGTTGTACAATAGTTAACTTATTTCCTTTTTTTTCTTTTAGTTTAGAGTTTTTGTTATTCTTTTTGCTATGCTTGGTTCTAACATGTTTTGTAGATTCAATGGACTTGTACTTTTCGGGGATCGCTCCATTTTGGGTAATATCTTTCTTTTCCTCTCTTTATGTTGTGTTCTTGATTCGCATTGAGGACAATGCAACATTTAAGTTAGGGCGTGTGGGATATTCTTTCCGTTTATTATTTATATTCATTGAGTCGATCACATGTTCTTTCCAAGTGTGTTTTATCTAGAAAATTTCAAAAAATTCCAGAAAAATTGAATTTTTTTGAAAAAAGTCAAAAATATTTTTCTTCAAAATAAATAAAAAATGGAATTTAAATTTTTGAAAAATATCACCTTTATTTTATTTGAAGTCTGAAATTGTTAAATCTCAATTGCACTAAGTCGAAATTGACCAAAGATGGAAATTGTGCAAAAATTGATGACTTAACGAATAAGTGTAGAGATTAACAAAACCCGGTGAGATTTCGAGCCTATTGATTTTTTTTGAGTTTTTAAATCAATCCGAGTTAATGGTTAACTCCAAGTTCGGATTTAGAATTTTAAATAAGTCATTGAAGATCTCAATTCTTTATGTTGATCGGTTACGGGAAACATGTGTGATGTTGCCTCGAAAAGCGAACTATAAATCTCTAAATTAAATTAATCTTGAGACGCATATGGTAAATTAATAAGTAATTCGGACTATAAAGTAGGCCATCGTTGTTACCCAAAAACTTTAGCCATAAAAAGATGTGAAAAATTATCCTTTTGATAACCCAATTGATCCGAATAAAAAATTTTCTTTTTCATTTGGTAACCCGAAAAACCCAAGTAGCTCGAAATTGTGAAAATTGGTAATGTCATCAAGTAAGCCCAAATAGTGCAATAAAAAGGGGTAAGAAAAAATAGTAGAAAAATTCTCAATAGAAATAACAAGTAAAAGAAATATGAAAAAAATAGAGAAAAAGAATACAAAATGAGCAAAAGCTCAAAAAAGCATTAAGGGACATCATAAGAACAATTTTCCAATTTTGAAGTTCCCAACTGTTCCCATGTTTCCCAATACACCTTTAACCTGAAAAGTCCTATCGAGTCCGGAATGCTAAATTAATTATCACGTGGAGAGCTAAGACACTAAAAGATAAATAAGAAAGATTTAATGGTGTGTATAAGAGGCAATGTTCCCGTTTTTCAAAAACCGTATTCCGATGAAGAGATTGTTTCACCATATATTTCTGTCCTTTCAAAATAGTATGCGTGAATTTGTGTTTCATTGCATTTATTCCTTATGAAATGCATACCGAGAGAATAGCCACAATTCGAGTGATTCGTTCATAAGAGCATCCCATGAGCATTTGAATCAAAACGAATTTTTGGAAAGTAACGTAATGATCAATCGGTGGAAATTTGAGGTTAGTTTTTGGCTTCGCACACACACACGACAAATTGAGACTCTTTTGAATATGAATTTATGGTGACTATTTTTCGAAAGGTTTAAATTGTACAATTTTTAAGTATTTTGATTTTTCATCGAGTCTAAGATGTATTTTGTGGGTATATTCACTGCAAATCTTCACGAGACATCACTCGTCCTACTAGGGTAACCTAGGGATTTAAAGGTTTGTTGCATACGCTAAATGCAATCGCTTGCCTGCGAAAAAGGTATCCTATCCCAATAAAGTGTTTAGAAGAGTTATGACGTTATTCTTTTTCTTTTACATTGCTCGGGACACACAAAGTTCTAAGTTAGGGTGTTTGATCGGGCATAAATATCGTATATTTATCCCCTTAATTTCGATACCTTTGTGAACCCGAGTGGTGCAATTGATATGGATTTAACTCGTAATTATACTACTAACCTTCGTTGGCAAGTATTTCGTGTTTTGTGTTTCTCTTATGTGTTTTACAGGTAAATTATGCAAACGGTACGAAATAGAAATCGAAACAATGAAGGAAAAGCTAGAAAGGCTAGTTCAAGGGCATTTTTGTAATTCTACAACCTGATCCCAGAGTTGGGGCCAAGCGAGCTACGATTAAGGAGTTATGATCATTTAAAGTCGAGAAAAAAATCCAAGAAAGAAATGAAGAAAGCATGAAAATATTTCTAAGTGTTGAATTTCCCACAAGCTCCCCAGAACCCTAGGGTCAACCGGTTCGGGGTACATCAAGAACCAGTTCAGGGTACTTGATGCACGAATTTTCACTTGAATGCTAATTGGTTCAAAGAGTTCTAAAATGTTACAAACTCTTCTAAAACGTATTGGTATCTTTATAATGAGTTAGAAAACATAGTTTTGAGGAGTTTTTCATAGAGAGGAAGGTAGGAGAGTAGCTTAGAACCATAGAAAATAATCCTCCATCAAGTAGGTACTTTTATTGTTTGAATTACAAGTTTTCTTTAAAAAAAGTTTGTTCCTTTCTTTCTTAATCTTGTAGTTAATTTAGTTAGAGGCTTTCTTTACTTTATAGGTTTCCAATTCATTTATACATGATTAGAGATAGTTTTCTTATTGATTCAATTACATGCAATGTAGGATTCATGTTTTTAATTAATTGCACCAATGTAGGCTAGATTTCTAAGGGTTGGTGTGCATGAACCCAACACGATGTAATTTAGCCATGTAGAAACTAGGGTTAGAATTGAAATTTGAATGAATCGTGTTGTGTAGTTGTCACAATCATCATAGACCTTTTTACCTCGGTTGACCCTAGGTAACCGTGGTGTTTAAGTATGTGATGTGTGTGTAGCTATTGAGACACTTCTTTACTCATCCTTTGATTATGAATGATGCGGGGTTGAAACCTCATATATGTAATGCTTGGGAGTACTAAAGACCGGGTTTAATTAAATTTCTAATTCAAAATTCTAGCATTCTGTATGGTACTTTTTCTAGGGTTTGGGGGATTGTATTCCCAACCTGTTTTTCCTTCATTCTTGTTAAGTCATTCTTAGTTAGTTGATTTTGGTCACATAGTTAATGCAGTAGTTTAATTTAGTTTGCATTTAGTTAATTAGTTATTTCCCATCTCAATCATTTTTTTATTTTCTTTTTAGAGTCAAGTTAGGGTTAACAGTGTTACCTTTGTTGTCACGTTCACTCGTCCTATTTTCCTGAGGATTCGATACCCAGACTAGCCACTATACTCCACAAGAGTGTAGTTATAGTTTAGGTTTTTGTATTGCGGTTGGAAGCCGATAACAACGACTAGCGTATTTACACGGACGCTCAGTTTTCACCTCAATCGGGTATTTATTTATATAGGGTGCCAATCTAATAATTGGAATTTGGTGAAGTAAATTCAAAAGAGCAAAGTACGAACCATGTTACGGAGTCTGGGCAATTTGGTTGAGTTACACCGTTTATATGAAATTCATTGAGGTGAAATTTACTAAAATAAGAGTTGAAGTTGACTCGAATATTTTTAAGTTGAGTGCTACGGGAGTTAGGAACAGGGTAGCCGATTTAAGTTTATTATAGAGATACATAATAAATTATTGAATATTAAATTAACGAGGGGTCTTAAACTTCATAGTGGGAGTTCGTGTAACAAATTCTAAAGGGTGATGAGACGTACCGGGTGAGTGGCAGTACTAAAAAATAACAATTAAGGACAACTAATTTGCTGTCCCAAAATCTCATTTGCTGTCCCTAATGTCATTTGGGACAATCATAAGGACAACATGAGCTGTCCTAATAGATGGGCGTCATAAAAGGCTAAAAGGACAACAATTGCTGTCCTTTTTGAGTATTTAGGATAGCAATTGCCGTCCTTTTTGTTCCGTCCTTTTAAATACATGTATTATTACATGTTTATAAGGACAGATGTTGCTGTCCGTTTAAAACGAAGTATTAGGGATATAAGTAGATGTCCCAAATATATTTTGGCGCCAAATGAATAATTTAAAAGACAGTTATAGCTGTCCTAAAAGATATATATATATTATAAACTTATATTATAATCAACCTAAATTCAATCTCTAATATAATAACATTAAATTTTAAAAAACAAAAACACAAAGACATTGCCAAAATTTAACCTTAAATATAATAACAAAACCAAATAGTGTCTTATCACACTTCAAAAAATAAACTCCACCACATACTTTCAAATTGTCATTTCCACTTCTATGTTAGTTACATTAATACATATTCAAGTGTGGTTATCGATAATATCAAATGCGGCTGCTGCTGCTGGTGGTAGTGGGATGCCCGCCTCTCGTATCATACGAGCGATTTCAAGCCTAGATTATGCTAGAGTTTCTCTCTTGGCCCTCGCGACTCTTTCTTATATTTCATTTTCTAAATCGGCACGCACATATCATTTTCTTCTTGATGACGATTCTCTCGTTCCTCCACCTCTTCCCGATAACGAGTATCTCCCTCATTAGCCTCCTTCTCTAGTCGAGTAATCTCACTATGATAATAATTAGATGATGTGGTTGAACGTGAAGAAGTTGGTTTAATGCATACTCCCATACACAATGCTCGTCCATGTTCGTCAGTTCCTATCACGTCCTCAAATATAGCATCCCTCACTTCAATCCAATTTGGTTGATCAAATGGCAACACATCCAATTGTCTTTTAATTATTTCCTACAAATTGAGAAAAAACATATAACACAATCAACCTCTTTTTGTAAATGAAACTTGCAAATATCCACCAAAATAAAATTCGTAATGTAAGTAAGTCGTTTGGATTGCAATTATCAACACATTTATACCTCTCTACAAGCCGCTCCATCATCGACATCGTATGTGAGATCCTTTTTCTTATGTGTCCATCTCCAAACACTCAATTTGTCGATGGGTTCTTATTTTGACTTCATCTAATTTGTATATAAATAGAAAACATGTTAACAAAATCCTAAAAGAACATAAATATAATCAAAGTTTAGTAGAACATATATATAATTATACTAAAGTAAGAACATATACTAACTTATTGCTTTATTACGACAATTGAAGTTCTCCCAATTCTAGGGTGGGAACAAAGATAAGCACGGTTAATGATATTCCTATTTTCCACTCGCTGCAAGTGAAAATAAATAATGTTAATGACATTTCAAGTTACTTGGTATTGTATACTCTCTTCACCAATTCAATGTATTATTTTTAGAAAATTTTGACAGTCTTCTTTGTTTTTACATGTAATCCAACCTGTTTAATCATCAACATAACATTAATAATTAAAAAAATAACATGCAAAATTCCGTCTACCAATTCAATGTAATACCTTTGTTGTTTCTTGACTCCACTGTATCACTAAGACTTTCCATTGCTTCGGGCTGACTTGGGGGGGGGGGGGTGTCATTGCTAAACGCTCTGCATCCGTGTTCAATTCCGTATAATTCTTCTTCTTGGTTTCATACTTAAAGGATCTCCATTGAATTCCATGCTTATGACAACATATGTTTCGGTAATTGTCTGACGCATTTGTATTAATCTAAGAACAAAAAAAAATACATTAGTTAGAAATACTAATACTTTTAAATATTTGATTTTACTAATACTAGATTAATTTAATATTACCTTCACTTGTTCCCAAACAAAGTCGAGATTTCGTTGATTCACTTTTGTCCAAGAAGGCAAAGTCAAAGGAAACAAATCCCCTTGACGTGCATAATATCCGAGTTGACTCGCCAACTTCAACGCATATGGTCCAATTGGTTGGCAATCTTCGTCCCAACCAAGTGTCTTTTTCTCACCATTACCCCATTCATTTCATTATCTGGCACTCCCTTTAACTTCCCTCTTATAAGAGGACGTGCTATTAGTATCACCTGTTCAGAGGTAATGAGCAAGCATATATAAAAATTTACAAAATTCTAATGTATAGATATATTTTAATATATACCATCATATGAGATGCTCTGCAAGTCATTTGTCATTCCACAGGAGAATGTACCATCGATACTTCCTATGGGTACCCGAAATTAGAATAATGGGCCTTGACGAGTAGCCCAATTGTAGTGGCCCAAAGTCCAGACCCCCCATATCTTAATCGGTTATGATTGAGTCTTCTCCCACGTTCCCGTTAAGAGGGGTTCTAGGAGAAGATGGAAAACGTGGGAGAATCCAACACCCCCACTCCCTGAAAATGACATGTATATAATAAACCCTAGGCCTGGGGCAATAGGCACGCACTATATTCTCTGTAATCGCTCCCCGGAGTATATAGAAATAATACTGACTGCACCACCGTGGACGTATGCATTCTTGCTGAACCACGTACATCTCTTGTTGTGTGATTGATATTTATATTTCTTATTGTGCTTGGTGATTGCGCTTCTCTTATATATTTGTGTTGAATTATAATTGTCACCATAATTGGCGCCGTTTGTGGGATGGACATTGTAGGACCACTTCCTACCGCCGTCGGTAATCACAAGTATCTATTGATCGCAACTGATTACTTCACAAATGGATCGAGGCAGAGCCCCTAGCGAACATCCGAGATGCAGATATGATAAGATTCATATGGAAAAATATAATCACCCGTTTTGGCATCCCCAGGACCATCATCACTGATAATGGAACGCAGTTCGAGAGCGGCTCCTTTTAGAGTTTCTGCAACGAGCATGGAATCAGACACCATTTCAACTCGGTGGCCTATCCTTAGAGCAATGGCCAGGCCGAGGCTTTTAATAAAATAGTGATCGACGGATTGAGGAAACGATTAGAGCGAGCCAAAGGTGCATGGGTAAGTGAATTATCGCATATTCTATGGGCCTACCGTACCACTCCACGACGACGAGCAATAGGGGAAACCCCATTTTTACCGACGTATGGAATGGAAGCAGTCATCCCATTAGAAGCACGCTTGCCAACTATGAAGTCCAGCCTTGTCGACCAAGGCCATAATGATGCAGCATTGCTCGCTGAACTCGACCTAGCCGAAGAGCGCCGAGAGCTAGCCCTAGTAAAACTAGCGAGCTATCAGCAACAACTCGCAAAGCACTATAATAAGAAGGTCAACCCAAGGGCATTTCGAGTTGGGGACTATATCCTAAGGAAAGTCCTGGGCAGCGCAGTAAAATCATCAGACGGCAAACTAGGGCCAAACTGGGAAGGACCATTTAAGATAACAAGAGACAATCTGCAAGGAGCCTATCACTTAGAAACGCTGGAGGGCAAAGAGATACCTCGAGCATGGAATGTTGCTAATCTCAAGAAATTCTATTTCTAGATTCTTCTTTTACATTGTACTTATGAGAATATAAACTCATTTCCTTATCGTTAATAAAAGTTATTTGGCATTCACACTCTCTGAAGTGTCAGTTAACTAGTATATTGAACTTCATAACTCGTGCACCATTGCTAAGTGACAGACACAGCTAAAGCAGGGAAATCACCCTCCTCAGGTTTTCGTTATGAAACACGAAAAACCTCTTAGCATTGACCTTGGCAATATATGAAGCCCTACAGGGGATCCTTAGGTAATATGGCCAAGTTAAAATTGGTCACCAAACTATGTTTGGTTGAATAAAATCCTGATCGGATAGAGCATCCAACACTAGGTGTGTCCTAGCCAATTGCCACCCTTAGGCCTAAGGGAGTGTGACGACACAACCTAAAAGGTAAAGTGAGGGAGAATGGTATCTCGTTAGCATACTGGACTGGAAGGACACTTACTTGATAATGCAAATTCATAAATCTAGTCAGCCAAGAAAGGCTCAAGATTATTGAACAAAGATATGGAAGATATAAGACAATTGTTTAGTCGGCAAAGCTCACCCAAAACATTAATATTACATCACTTCATCACAAAAGATACAAAGCTACCATTGGCAAAATCTTAATGAGGATGAGGCCTCTGAGCAAGATAATCAGCCACTTGGGCTCTTCGACCGTCATTGGGATGGGGAACTAGCTCCTCCTCGACTTCGTTTTCATCCGATTCCAATAGCTGTCGAGGGATAGCATCAATAGGGATCCGCTGATCATCTCTCCGGAAGGGATTAGGCAGTAGAGTAAAAGGAGAAATTTCATGACGGTACCAGAGCATCGAGTTCCTCGGGACTTGCATCTCCCTCAAAGCACTCAACCACCCCCTGATAAAGGCGAGCTCTTCAAACTCTGTTAGCCTCTTTGGAGCATCCAGCCAACCTTGATCATAACCATCGGCCCATACTCGCTGAGGTCCTCTCTTAAACAGATGCCTCAGTCGAGTGACGTCCCTTTGAAGACCGGCAATAATCACATATGCTCGTTGGACATTACCTAGGAGCTCTTCCATTTCCCTAGCTGAACTCCTTGCTCGAGTACCAGCTCGCGGAGAAGTCAGAGGAGTAGGACCTCGCAGCACCAGAGGAACATCGCTCGGGCCAGTTCCAGCTCACGACGAGGAGGAACCTCATAATACTGCAGGAGCGATGCTCGGCGCATGCTCCCTAAGACGCTAAACCTCTCTTCTTAAAGCCTCATTCTCTTGCTGAAGAACTTCCCCAACCTGGTTGATCTCAGACGCATTTAGAAGCTTTGCTCGCAAAGTATTCACCTCCTCTTGGACTAAGGCACCAATTTCCTCCATCTCTTGGAGCCTGTCCTTCAGTTTAATGACAAGCTCAGTCTGCTCCATAAAGCGCTTATTCCTCAATCACAGTGATTTGCAAATCTTCACAAAAGTATGACAAACTTCAGAGCTTACATCAGGTCCCAGCATTCTTCCCAATTGGGAAGTGGCTGGTATATAATCATCAACACCAATCGACTACAAGCAATAAAAGGGCAATGGAAAGAAGAATAAATCAGTGCACTGGGGAAAATAAACCTTTTCATTTCATTAATAAGGGTCAAAGTACATCGAGCAGCAAAATGGAAAATTACAAGCAAAGATACAAAAGTAGTCCTAGAAGTAAATTAACTAGCAACCTCAGGCTGCCCAGAAGTAGGTGGCTGCTTCCCCTTGTCAACAGCAGTAGAATCATCCCCCTCCGCAGGGATAACTTTTGTCACCTGGGCAGGGAGAATATCGACATGAATCGTCTGGGAGGAAGGGTCAACATCTTCGATGGCTGGGGCAGGGGCTTCCTCTATAATTGGCTTTCTGACCTGGTTCATGCTCGTCGAACAAAGGAGAGGTGACATCGGGGACATCGGCTATGAGGGCCTTGTTCCAACCTTTTTTAAAGTTCAGACGGCTGATATAGCCTATCTGAACCTCGGCATCTTCATATGTAGAAGCCCACTCAGAGTTATAAGAGTCCTCCTTGAGGGTAGCTGCCTGAGAATCCTTTTCTTTTAGTTGCTCGGTCAGCACCCTGTTCTCCTCTACGATGGCCAACTTGCTCGAGCAGACTAGATCATAGGCCTGCCTCAGCTTGTTCATCTCTTTAACCATCACATCCCTCTCTCGGTTGGAATTGACGAGGGCCAGATCAGAAGAAGCTCGGGAAGCATTAGCAGTCTTCAGATCAGCCTCCAGTTGAGTGCCCCTCACTTTCAAGGAAGCATTATGCTGCTCCAGCTCATCGCGAGAGCGATAGAGCATGACAAAGTCAGTCACGAACTGCAAATACAAAGAAGACATCAAGAAAAGGAAACAGCTAAAACTTATTAGAGCATTAGCAAAAGGAAAAGGTCTTACCAAGGCTAGCCTCTGGCTAGCTTGTAGAGCCAATTGATCGGACCCCAGCGTCCTTTGCAGGAAGAACTACCCTCTCGAGCAGCGCAGGGGCCAGTTGAGGAGAAATAGCAACTAAGGCCCCCTCGGGCAATGTGGACACCGGGACTATGGCCTGCCCAGCCTTTGTCCTCGATTCCATCTTTCTCCTCTCCTCCTCTTTCTCTTTATCTATCTTCCTCTTATCCTCCATCCTTTTCTTCTCCTCCATCTTCTTTCTCTCGTCTTCTTTTCTCTCTCTCTCTCTCTCTCTCTCTCTCTCTCTCTCTCTCTCTCTCATCTGTTCTTCTTCTTTCCTCTTCCTCTCCTGCTCCTGAGCAGAAGACCGAGGGCCAGTAGCTACAGCCCCAGTACTGGACTTCTGATTCTTTGACCTCTGAGCGAGGAGCACATGATCATCATCATCATCGTCCTGAATCAAATTTTTCCTTGGAGGAACCATCTCCTCGCTTGAACTGCTGGACGTGCTCGAAGATTCTTGGGATTCAGAAACCTCCTCCGAGCCATAAGAACTACCACCACTGGAGCTCCCCTCACCAAAATTGCCTTCAACACCACCTACGATATCACTCTCAGAACTGCTCTCCTCCTCGGCCAACTGAATAGGATCAACAACAGTCTCTTCAGAGGTATCAAATTCAGGGATACTATATACCGGCATCGCTATAAAACTAGAACCAACATTTTTGTATTCGAGCAAGAAAGAAGCAGACCGGGGATGCTCGCCGTCAGCTAAAGGCTCCCTGATGTTCCAGGCCTTAACCAATTCAGAAAGATGAACCTCGCTGAGAGCAGGTTCCAAGTTCTTCGACCTCACTGAAGAAAAAATAAGAAAAGTTAGAAAGATCACAAATCAGTAAAGAAATTAAAGGAACAGAGCAAAGACTACCTATATATTCTTCCCCATAAAAGGAAATAGAGAACCTATCAGACCACGACCCCTCAGTCTGGGGAGAAAACTGCCAATTTCTAGCAAGGAAGCCGTCTTGCCAATAGTCCTTATGGGAATCAGGTAGGTTTACTACCAATACCCTATCAGGACTCTTGGCTTTCAGATAGATAACACCAGAACTAGTTCGAGAAAAGGAGTAGCAAAAGAAGACTTCAGTGAGCCCTAATTTGGTGCCATAAAGCTGATTTATTATATGCACTCCGTTGATTATCTTCCACACATTGGGCAAACACTGTGCAGGAACAATGTTGAAATAACCAAAGAAGTGCAAGAATAGATAGTTGGGAGGAAAAGTAAGTCCCCCTTGGGAAAGCAACAAGACATGGATCCAATGGGCACCCTCTATCTCTCTAACATTTCTAGGGGAAGAGGCGCACTCAATCTCTACCCACTCAGGGATATTGTAAAACTTCCTAAACTCAGAAACCGATCTACTACCAATCTTTGCCATTGAAAAACCCTAAAAAACTATAAATTCAAAGAAAAGATACAAAGAGAAGGAACAGGGGACTTACAAGGTGAAAGTTCGACTTGAACGATGAAGAATCACAAGCCCAAATGACGAGGAAGATCGAAAGCAATAAGAATGAATACCAGGAGAAGAGAACGTGAATTGCTAGAACTCGCAAAAAATGGGAAAGTACTGAGAAGCTTGAAACGACGATTAAGAAATGACTGCTCTGGATAACTTTTGAATGTTACTAATCATAATGCACATACCACGAAGCAAGTGCCGCCTAAATCAGTCCTCAAACGTTGGGAAGAGTTGCACGGTGTACAAAGGAGCCATCATGAAAAATCATTTAAGTTTATTGAGCCCAAAGTATGGCCCAACAAACTTAGGGGCAATTGTGGGTACCCAAAATTATAATGATGGGCCTAGACGAGTAGCCCAATTGTAGCGGCCCAAAGTTCAGACCCCCCATATCTTAATCGGTTATGATTGAGTCTTCTCCCACGTTCCCGTTAAGAGGGGTTCTAGGAGAAGATGGAAAATTTGGGGGAATCCAACACCCCCACTCCCTGAAAATAACATGTATATAATAAACCCTAGGCCTGGGACAATAGGCATGCATTGTATTCTCTATAATCGCTCCCCGGATTATATAAAAATAATACTGACTGCACCACGCATTCTTGCTGAACCACGTACATCTCTTGTTGTGTGATTGGCATTTTATATTTCTTATTGTGCTTGGTAATTGCGCTTCTCTTATCTATTTGTGTTGAATTATAATTTTCACCACACTTCCTGTTAAAAAAAAGTAGGCTTCTCATTTAATTTAGCAAATGCAGTAGCATTATTCAAATCAGATCAGTATGAATTTCAGTATCATTATTCAAATTAGATCATTTAGTGAATTATGCATATCATTATGCAACAATATCAGTAGCATTTCAGTATTCATAACAGTATCAGTAGCATTTCAGTATTCATATCATTATGCAAAATCATAGAGTTCTTCCCAAATTTGTTTAATTCCAGAAGTGAGAAGACCTTTAATTTGCAAGCATTTCAGACAAAATATCTTATGCAATTTCAGTTACAAGGTGTTGTCCAAGATTCTCAACTCTAGACTTAGTCCAATTCTTCCAAATTTGATTTTTTTTTAAAATTAAAAAACGAAACCAACCCAGATTTTCATTCCACCTTTTAATAATTTCATCCTATTCAACCATATCTAACATAACAATAAAGTAAAAACCAGAGGAAGACCCTTGTAAACCAACCACAATTATGTCGGATTTCCAATAGAAACACCACAACTCTTGCACACCACCAACTATTTTACACCCGTTGGTGTCTCCCCGTTTCCAAAATGGAACAAAGACCACACCTGCAATTTCTGACTAGATGAAGTAACACCGAGGTCATGAATAAACCATAGAAGCTGCGATACAATGCTAAATTATTCACAAAAGTTAAATTGCAATCATAAAAAAAAAATCCGTTCCATAACAATTCCAACTCATCATAGCACTTCTAGCTTAAAAGTTTACTAATTTTAGCAACTTCGTTTAATCTATATATATAATGTAAAGTAGAACATCGCAGGAGTAATATACATCGGGTTCATGATAACAGATTCAAAACAAAACATGTACTAAAAAACAAAACAAAAAAAATCAGGGAACACCTTTATGTTTCTGCACATTTTACACCATTACAAGTGACAGAGAAATAGAAGAAACACTTTGTATGTAGTCTCAGTGTTTAATTTGTAGCAAGTATAAAGTGCCTCTATGACATTAACTTCGGAAAAAAGTACGATTTTTTATCCATTACAACTACATCAGATATAGACATGTACACATGTATACATATAAGCACGCAGGGATGAACCCAAATTTTAATCAGGTGGGTCATTTAAGAGTTGGAGGAAACTATATACATTAAGTACCACATCCTGTAAAACTTTAACGGGGATCAACTGACCCCACTAAAGCCATACAGCCCGGCCATACATGCATACACACCGTACAAGGAGGGTGGAGATGATTGAAAAATCCTAAAATCAACTAAGACAAAACCAAATACCATATTTCATTCAAAAGGCGCATGTAACTGCTATTCCTGATGAGTGCTGTCCATATAATTACAGATAAAATGGTTGAGATCTAGTTTGTGAACTGTGATGCCCTTATAGAATGTGAGGCTTGGCGCACTTCCATAGAGATGAAAGGTTCCAAAAATAAGGAAGGTAACTGGACAGCACGAAGAAGAAAGGATGAGAACGCAAACTTAAGGGCCTACTATTTGATAGCATTAGTTGGAAAAATTTCCATAACAAGTAAGGAATCTTTGAATTTTCCAATCCTTTTGGCATGTTTTGCCATGTCAATTTTGCCAACTTACACTATAGCACCACACACCAATGCACATTTTGATAATTTTCTATGACAATTTTCTTTGGTGGGGGGTGTGACAAAAAAATTCATGACAAATTTTGTCACCCATGCAATCAAGCATGGCCTAAAATTTTTTAAGGGCAAAGTGTCTAAAGGTTCTGAAAAGTTTTAACATGTCTGGTTCTGGATATTTAAAGTCTTTAAACGGCGGAAAAATAGAAAGAAAAAGAAGAAGAATCATGATCTGAAATTACGCGCAAAAGTTAAAAACAATCGTACTTTCAAACTATTGCAAATTAACTATATTAAATTAAATGAATGACACAAGTATGAAGGCTAATTTTTTTGTTACAAATATTTTTAGACTAGTTATTCTCTTACTATTGTATGGACAAAGACTAGACTTTTTCTATTCTTTCTTTATATCATAAACAATTTTTTTTATTAAAGATATCAAAAGAGAAGTAACAAATTAAGTGGACTAACAGTCCACCAGACAAACAAAGAAGAAAACAAGAAGAAAGGATAATCCAAAGAGATCACAAGCAAAAACAAAACAACAGCAACACTATTTAAGTTGTCTCGATTGGAGTGAGTGGAAAAGATTCCCAGTGGATACTTTTCCAAACATCCCCAACCCCCAACTCAATTAAATCGATTGCATAGAAATGTACAAAATGTGCATTATTAGGTTGTACTTTATGAAAAACTTCGGTAAAATATCAAGGAAAATTTAGGCAATTCACACCAATATTTAAAAAAATTGGAATCTTTCATCTTTTCCATGGAAAATGATGCCAATCAAACACACCAGTTAGTAAGAAAATTTATATAAAGTTTTGCCAAGCTAAAATTTTATCATTTATGTATGATTGCAGTTGTGTAAAATGATAAAAATGAAAGGAAATGATAAAATTTTATCATTAATATTCAATCAATGGGATTCTTTCAGCCTATTAGAGGTGTAAGGAAAGGGGATCCAATATCCCCAACCCTTTTTATCATCATAGCAGAGGCTTTTAGCAGAGGTTTAAAAGAAAAAATGTCAAATGGATCCATACTCGCATTTTCTCAACCAAGGTCTTGCCTAATGATTAGTCACCTAAGCTATGCAGATGGTATAATAATTTTCACCGGAGGATTAAAAAGAAGCCTAAAACATTTGATTAATTTCTTGGACTGTTATGTAAAGGAGTCATGTCAACTTGTTAGCAAGGAGAAATGTAGCTTTAAGGTTAGTTCTAATTCCTCTGCCATTTCTAGAAATAGAATTGCAGATATAACTATTTTCAAATGTAATCAAGGTCCTCTAATTTATTTAGTAAGTCCTTTATTCAAGGGTAGTAATAGAGATTTATATTTTAATCCTTTAGTTCAATCAATTGCTGCAAAAATTAATAGTTGGAAGTCTATGTTTTTATCAATGGGGGGATGGGTAACATTAATCCAATCTATTCTCAATTCAATGCCTCTGTATTCTATAATGGTTTTAAATCCTCCTAAATTGGTTATCAAGTCTATAAACTAGTTAATTATCTCTTTCTTTTGGGGGGTCAACAAGAATTATGGTAAAAAGTTCCATTGGACTAGTTGGGAAAATTTGTGCTATCCAAAACAACAAGGTGGATTCGGAATTAGAAATCTGAATGTTATTATGTCTGCTTCTAATATAAAACTGGTTTGGAAGTTTAAGGAAGGTTCAAGTCTTTGGGAAAGATTCATGAATGTTATGTATGGTGATATGGCAAAGGAGTCAAATTCAAGTCTTTGGGCAAGATTCATAAAGCCATGTTCTCTCTCTCTCTCTCTCTCTCTCTCTCTCTCTCTCTCTCTCTCTCTCTCTCTCAAGATTAAATCTCATATTAACATTTTTACACAATCAATACCAATCATTTGAGCCCTCGTCAACTCTCCAACCATCACCGCATTCTCTTTTAAACCCGACCCTTGATTAGAACTGGATCAGAGCCCCAATGCCTTCTTCATCTTACTGGCGGCAACTAGGGTGAGGGAATGCTACATCGATGGAGAGTTCACGAAATATGCTTTTCGACTGTTCTTTGTGTAGTTCGAGTGGATTATTATCTAGTTAACTCTCTCCGTATTTTTTTTACAGATGTATGCATCTGTATATTTGGTGATAGTAGTTGCTAGGAATTGATTTGAGCAGAATCTATATAACATGCTTTGTAAAGTATGTTTAGTTTCAATTGCTTGAAAGTTAGTTTTAACTTAGAGTTGGATAATAAAACATTACTCACATGTTATTTATTAAAATTCCCCAGTGAGGGTCTGTTATATGCTACTGTTAGTAACGTGATGTGTTTCAATAATGAATTTGGACTACATTTAATTACTTTTCATGATGGAGCTTTTTTATGAAGCACAAAACTAAGAGATTTAACTCACCATGAATAGTTCAAAAAATACCTCTCTCTATATCTCTAGATTTCAATGGAAGTTGCGAAAATGGTGGCAAAATCTTGGGCAAAAAACATTAACCTCAAATTCTAATTGGGTAAATATTGGTTTTGGGATAATAAAGTAGATAAAACAAAGGAAGCATCATATTTGACTAGGGCAGGATTGTCAACAAGGTCGAGTAAAATAAAAATTAAGTTAGTTTTGATTCCTAAAGGTTACAGATGGTGAGGGGAGGCATTTCTTATAATATTCAAGCAGATGTAGACAAGGAATCTGGTATGAGGATATTGGTCCTTGGTTAAGTGGGTGAGAGTAGTCAATGGTGTTCCAGTTTGAGAAATAAACTTTTAGATGACATCAGGACTGTCCTTGATAATTGTGGAAAGATACTCTAAACTGGCATCTCTCTAACCACCTTGAAGAAGATGAATGAGGTTTTTTAAAAATCCACTATCACTCAATGCCTTATGCCCTAAACTAGAGTGGGAAGAATGGGTAATGATAGTTGCCTTGAATCCAAAAACATTTTCATTGCTACTATGGATATGTGAAGATAATATGGCAACTCATGGTAAACTTATGAACAACATTACCACCCGCACCACCTCAACTCAACTCAACGCAATTCAACTCAACAAAGTCTTTTCCAAATTTTATGTGTAGAGCATCCATAGCTTGAGTAAGAGAGCTGCTACCTAAACACCCCTCATCTAAATGTTTACATGTGGTATCATAGTTGATCCAATGATGCTGTCTTTTTCCATCAGATATCGAAAGGAAATTTTCATAAAGTGAAGCAAAAGAATCTAAAATTGTTTTGGCAACTCTTATCGCATAAATAATGTGAATGGGCATTGCAGTTAATACTACCTTGCTCAAAGTGATTTACCTGCAAAATTCAGCAGCCTAGCTTTTTATCCTTGAATCCTCTTTCCTCATAGTAAGATGGGTGTATATGGGAATTAGTCTTATTCTCAAGTGCAATATTTGAACTTCTCAGGAAGTAAAAATTTATATACATGAATCTAAGATGGGGGGTGATTCATATGCCGCTCCGCTAGTAGATGAGGATCTAATCATACTGAATCTGTTACAAGAAAACAATATATATAATTAGTTATCGTATTAATAAAAAATATGATAAAACATAACAAATCGTATGATAAAAATAAGAGATACATATGTCATAATGCTTACATATAAATTTATAACTTATCAACTCTCATTCTTCGTCCATATCATCCTCACAATCATCAACATCAGGCATAGATGTATCAATTACGGATCCATCTACACCTTATCTCACACAAGATACGTTTTGATCATGTTCCAACTCTTGCACACTAAAAAACTCTAATGGATGCACTTCTAATTCTTCTTCTGAGATTGAATAACTATCAAACCTATCTCTAGGCGTCATTTGAACAACTACATGCTAATCTGGTTTTAAAAGGTCTTGCACGTACCACACTTGTTCTGCTTTGGATGCAAAGATAAAAGGATCATCGCTCGATCGATTATCTTTGTACAACAAGTGGTTAAAATTTACTAATGTAAATTTAAACTCATCCACTCGTTTCCCCAAATGATTTTCTATCCAATTGCATTTGAATAGTACAAACTTTTGGCCATTAAAATATTGAATTTCAATAATGTCAGTCAGTTGTCCATAGAAAGTAACATCACGAGACAAAGGATTAGAGTCTTTTCGACTAGCATAGCTCGTTTGTTCTGCTTTTAAAATAACTCCACTATTCTGAGTTTTTCGGGAACTATCGACTTCCTTTGTTCGAAATCTAAACCCACGAATATTATATGACTTGAAGCTTAACTCATCCTCCAGAGGACCCAATGCCAAACTCAATATTTCGCTAGATAATTCGATATCTTTTGGCAATCCATCCACCTAATATTTCAATAAATAAGAAAGCTACGATATGAAAATATAATTAGAATACTAAAAATGAATGAACATACTTACATAATCCTTAAACCACGTGTGGAAATGTTCATTGTGAAGGAGTTGTACAAAATGTTTTTGTGAACCGTGAGGATATTGTTTTGTAAGTTAAAAAATATGTTTTCTAAAAATATCATACGTGTGTCAAGTTAGAAAGGGAATTCAATAATGCATTTTATATAAAAATTACTTATGGCTAATATATAACTTACTCAATAAATGGCGCAACTGCATCACTATTAGCAAGCACATATCGATGTGCTTGTATACGAGTTACTGAATCAAGACAGAATTTTCGACCTTGCCTCACACCACGCCCAAGGTCATTACCTCCATCATCATTTTTGGAAGGCTGGTTAGACTTAGTTTCCACATCTTCAGCCATATATCTCGAGCAAAAAGTGGTGCATTCTTCCATAATAACAGATTTAGCAATTGAGGCCTCAAGATGAGCACGATTACGCATAAAGAGTTTTAGAGTATGGAAATACCTTTCAATTGGATACATCCAATGGTCGATTACTGCACCATCAATTACTAACTCATCAACTAAATGTATTGGCAAGTGCTCCATCACATCAAAGAATCCCGGGGGGAATATTTTCTCAAGAGTGAAAAGTGTAAGAGCCATACGATCTTCCAATTTTTCTACATCAACCAAAGTATTTGTACTTGAGCACAACACTGAAAAACAATTGCTTAGTTCAATTAATGCTTTGACAAAATGTTTCGACGGTACCCTCTGTAGTTCTATTGGAAGTAATTGTTGCATTAAAATGTGATTGTCATGGCTCTTTAGTCCCCATATACTTCGCTCTTGAGGGTGAACACATCTCAAAATATTCGATGAATAGCCATTTGGTACTTTAACATCCTGCATCACTTTTAGAAAAATATCCTTCTCTTTGTTGCTCAATGTAAACTCTGCTGGAGCTATGTACTCCAAATTTTTCCCGCGTGTTTGGGGATGTAGTGGTCGTCTGATGCGCATCTATTGCAGGTCTTTTCTGGCCTTCAAATTGTCTTTGGTTTTATCTTTAATGCCCAACAATGTAAATAAGATATTGTCACACACATTTTTTTCAATATGCATAACATCAAGATTGTGGCGGATCAAATTATGCTCCCAATATGGAAATTCAAAAAAGATACTTTTCTTTTTCCAATTTAATCTCGTCTTCGGCACCACATCTTTTGTTGTTTTCGCAAGATCTTTTTCTAATGGTTATCTTTTCCTCTTTCTAAAAATATCTTCCTTCTTGTATTCAGCTTCAATGTCGATCTCATTTAACTGTTACAAAACTTGTGATCCTGATAATTTCAACGGAGGTGGTCTGAAATCAACATTGCCATTAAAAATTATTTTCTCTTTTCGAAACCTATGGCGCAGAGGTAAGAATCGATAATAACCCCAATAATAATACTTTTTACCATAAGTTAATCGAGTCACTTGATGATCTTTGTTACATCAAGGACAAGAAAATTCATCTTTCATGCTCCATCTCGATAGCACGTCATATGCCGAAAAATCATTAATTGTCCACAACAACGCTGCACGCAATTGGAAAAATTGTTTACTCGATACATCATAAGTAGTCACTCCATCACTCCATCACTCTTTTAGCTCATCAATCAATGGTTGTAAAAATACATAAATTTTATCACCAGGCCCTTTTGGCCCATTAATAAGAATCGATAAAATTAGGTTTTGTTGCTTCATACACAACCATGGGCTCACATTCAAGGGCATGAGTACAAGTGGCCAAGTACTGTGAGCAACACTCATATTACCAAAAGGATTGAATCCGTCACTTGCTAGCCCAAGGCAAACATTACGACTATAAATCGCAAAAGATGGATTACACTCATTAAATGATTTCCAAGCACGAGAATCATCCGGATGCCTTTGCACACCATCATCAATACGATCCTCGGTGTGCCATTTCATTAACGAAGCAGTATGTGATAACCAAAATAATCTTTGCAGTCTTGGTTTTGAAGGAAAATACCTTACCTTTTTAGCAACTACTTTTGTACTTTGATTACTCTGTTTCACTTGATTAATATCACTGCCAATATTTGATTTATATCTGGAATCCCCATAAATGACACACTTCTCTAAAGTCGCAATCTTAATCTCGAAATAACATACAATTGTTAGGTCACGCATCCCACGTTTCATACTTGAATCCCAAATCAGAAGTGAGCTTATTAGCCTGATAAAAGGATTTTGGAATTCTGGCATTAGGGAATGTCTTCTCCAATAGTTTTAGCAACATTGTGAAAGAACTATTTGTCCATCCATTAAGTTGCTTTAAGTGCAATAGTTCAACTGAAAATGAGAGTTCAGTAATACCCTCTGGACAATTTTCATATAACTTTCTTTTCGCATCTTTTAGGAGTTTGAAATATTTTGGCATGTCACCATCAGGCACCACATCTTCTACTCCATGTCCATCACTACATGAATTTGCATTCATTTGTGGAACTCCCCTTCCCTCTTGAACCATTGCAATCATATTTCCCCCCAAGCTCGATTCATATGATATATCATCAAGTGACACATTAGTACCAAAATTACATGTATTGTCCTCCAATGCATCGACCAACTCCCCATGATAAATCCAATCCTTATAAATCCTGTCAAAACCATGCATCTTCACAGTGTGTAGGTTGTGATAGACTCGATTTACACATTTAAAACATGGGAATTTGATGCATGATGATTGCATATTTTTATTCCTATATGCAAAGCTAATAAACCTTTCAACCCCATCTATGTATTCTTATGAATTCCATTCATGTGATTCGATCCAACTTTTATCCATATCAACTCCTAAGACGTAATTCAATAAACAACAAAAATATATTAGCATACATATACAAGATATAAAATTTAAACATAACAAGATATAGAGAGTTAGTGTGACATAATATTAAATAAAACATCATTTGAGCAATTCCACACACACACACACACACACACAAACATACAAGCGATTACTTATAAATCTAAATCATTCCACAAGCCTATATTTTCTCATTCTAAAAAATCTTATCTAAAAAATCTTATCTTCGTCATCACATTTTCAGACATATATAAATATAAATCTAAAACTACATCGTAAAAAAAAACCCTGCAAACTCCTTTATTTCATTTCTACCCTTTTAACTACAATTCCACACACATACACACACAAACATACATGCGATTACTTCTAAATCTAAATCATTCCACAAGCCTGTATTTTCTAATTCTAAAAAATATTATCTTCATCATCACATTTTCAGACATACATAAATATAAATCTAAAACTACATCGTAAAAAAGAAACCTGCAAACTCCCAAGGCTCAAACTTATAAATATCGATTTTCGAAACAGCTTGAAAGCGAAAGGGCTTGGCACACAAAATTTGCAATGTATGATTCATAACTAATTTATAATGTAGTTCATAAGTTCTAATTTATTCCCCCCAAAATTAACGGAAATCCCATTGTGAGTTCACCCCAACTTTCACACCTTAAACCCATAAATTTAAAGTATCCCATTGTGGATGGCCCGATATTTAAAATTTATTAAATCATGTTGAATTTCTATGCGCCGGATAATATTAAAATTTCACGTTATTTTATATATTATTTTTTAAAATAACTGTTAATTTCAAGACAATCCAGAAAGTAAACATAACTGTTAATTTCGACCGAGAGCTTCAACCAGAGACAACATTTAGTACCTAAAAACTAATCCTTTTATTTGACTTACTTAGTTGTCAATATTGGAGTGATTAATATCTTTTGGACCCGTATGCTCATTTGGGCACCACACATCAATTAATGCATTTTTAATACCTTAGCTATGTCAAACAACAACTTAAAGTACTAATTTTGGCTTCACTTTCACTATCAAATTTGGACTTCAAAAATGTAAGGGACTTGCCAAATTCTTGTCTTGGACAAGAAACTCTCAAAAATCAAACATGGCATAGTTAGTATATTATACATTTCAAATAAATTATTATCAGTAACCCCTTAAATAGAATATACTCTACATTTGTGAACAAGTTATTGCATTCTCTTGCATCAAGAACACCTCGATTTTAAAAGCACTACTCTGCCAAAATTAGCAGTATAGAACCCACCAACAATGAAAATGTTTCCCTTTTCAACAAAATTCACAAAACGCCATAGTCTTGTGTACGTAATCCGATCTTTGCACACAAAATCAGTCTATAATCAAACACAAAATCTTTGCACATAAAATCAGTCTATAATCAGACACAAAATCAGCTCTTTAATCAAAAATAAAATCAGATCTATAATCAAACACAAAATTAAATAAAAAATTAGCTCTATATGAGTAAGCCCACATACCTTTATTCTTCAAGAGTTATTCTTCAAGAGTTTATTATTCAGGAGATAACTCGATGAGTTTTATGAGAGAGAGAGAGAGCACGCGATAGAGAGAGCGAGAGAACAAAGAAGCGTCCAAATTTGGGGAATGGAGAGCACGATTGATAGTTTCACAAAACCTTCGAAGGTTTCACAAAATCGTCGGAAGATATCTTTTTCACGAGAGAGAGAGTGATTGAGAGAGCGAGAGAACATATATCTGTGTTCTCACGATATCTGTTTCAAGATATCGTGAGTGTTGGCTTTGATCGGGTGAGGAGATGAGAGAGAGAAGCGGGTGAGTCCGTTATCTGATAGTAAAGGGAATGAAAAAATAATTTGGGGAATCGAGGGAAAAAATAGGGAAATGAAAATTTTAAAGGACAGCTATTTGCTGTCTTATTAGAGGACTTATAAAGGACAGTAAATATTTGATGTCCTTAAAACTATTATAAAGGACGCTAAAAAAATTAGCTGTCCTTTATAATAGATCTAAAAGGAAAACTGTAATTTACTATCCCTTATATATTTTTTTAAAGGACAGTTTTAAAGCTGTCCCTAATATCGGTGTCCTTAATTGTCATTTTTCTTGTAGTGTGGGTCTGGGTATTGTAGTTGGGTGACACTACTTTAATAAAAAAATAATTAATGTCAGATTAATTATATTACAAGTCAGGATATAGACTTGGGTACTTTTGGGCTAGTGCTATGGGTGTTAGGCACGGGTTTGCCAAACTTTTATTAAATATATGTATACGATTATATGTGATTATATATATATATATATATATATATATATATATATATATATATATATATATATATATATATATATATATATATATATATATATATTGTGTTCTCTATAGATATCGGTGTGAATGATATTTATAGGAGTACATACCCTTATAATGCTATCATAGGAGGTTGCGCGATGTGGGTGAATCTCCTGGCTTGAGGAACAGGGAGAGTATAATGCCCATGTCATATCGCCTATTTTATTACGTGATTTATTTTTCGAGGTGAGACGCGTTGGGTATGGTTTGGTCTCAGTTTTAGGGGGAATATGACCGCCTCCACTACGTTTGCGATATTTTTGACAAAGTTCGGTGTGAGCTAGTCCGACTTGAGGTGACCGAGTTAGAGTGAGCATGCCTGGGACATTATAGCACTCTAGATAAGATATTCGGTGAGTTATTACTCGGGAAATGTTGGTTATTATATGCGACATGTGTATGAATTTGTAGTATACTAGTACGTATATAATGTGAGTATATAATTATATACGAGATTTATACATAAGTGTAAATGTATTTCTTATATAACTAGTGTGAAAGTTATACGATCAAAACGGTGTTTCCTATATAACTCGTGTAAATTTCGTATGATTTAATATAGTTGAACCGAGTGAGAAAATAACTTAATAATCAAAGTAAGAGTACTCGGGTTACAGTAGCGTGGTAAAAAGAGCTGTGATACAGCTAGTTAGGTGGGGTAGCTTAACTAGGAAGGTTAGCAGGCAAGCGTTAGGTGTGCACATTGGATCAGGGGTGAGCTACACCTCAAGAGAGTACGACACTAGCTTAAATATGAAGAGTATTCATGCATATTTAATTATTGAAATTTAAATGCTTGCTAAATATTTTCAAAATATTTTACTTGGGCTCTGACCCGTGTCAAAATCTTTTAGGTGTCCAGCCACCGGGATGCCTAGTTTAAGGATTCTATCGAGGGATGCGCAACTGCAGCTCATGTGAAAGTTGCAGGACTTTGCTATAGAAACTTCGTTTATTCATTTCTAGTGTAGGGACTTTACTTCAGTACTCATTTGGGCATGCCTCCATCAAATTTAGTATTCAATTATTTGCTTGACCTTGTGTATCCAGGTTATGGCTTCCGTTTTCTGTTGTATTTTATTATTGAGCCGATAGTTGATTCGGTTATCTTTATTTATATTATTCGTCTGTGCTGGAATCAATTACCAAGTTGTGTGAATGGTATTATTATTATTATTATTATTATTATTATTATTATTATCATCATCATTATTATTATTGATGATGCTGGAAATAGCACCACCTTTGAAGGTGTTTGTGAGCTCAATTCAATGTTAACAATGGCAGCATGAGGTATATACACACAAAGTAGAAGGAGATGAGGAGAAGAGGATTTACGCAGGAATATAAGTGGTTCAGGCAATTAGGCCTACGTCCACTGTGCAAGTGTATGATGTGTATCAATATGTGAGGGCACTAATGGCCATAGATACAATCTCTCAAGCTTTCTCTCTCTACTGTGTATTTGAATAGGGTTTCAGCTAGTGTTGCTAGTTTCGGGGATCCTTTGCAAGGTAGAGGATGACCTCTATATATAGTACCTGGAGGGTGTAATGTACCCCCATGCATGCAATGAGCATGTGTGTATGTGATCTAGCCAATATGAGGAAGACATCTATCACTGTCACATGTAGAGAATGATGATGAAATATTCTCCCCACGTGTGGGGAATGATTTGTTACAACTGACTTGTGTCCATGTGTCCTTATCCAAATGTCAATAGATGCTCGGCATGACCTCGGCCTGGGATAAGTCGAGGTTGATAAAGACTAGTGTCCCGGGCACACCGAGATGGGCCATGAAGGTCTCGTCTTAAGTTAAGCCGAGACAAGATTGAGGTCGGCTAAAGCCGAGGTTGAGCTGGATCCTGCCTGGAACATCGACTGATATCTTGATGAGGCTGACCTTGGTAGACGTATGGCTTCCTGCGACCTCGGCCATCCCCTGGCCGAGGTTGTCATACCCAGTTGAACTGAAGTGCCGCTGACCCATATGATACATGCAGTGTCCCTTTGATGAGGTTGGTGGTAGTGTCGGCCTAGGCCGACCTTACTATACCGAGGGTTGATTTCATGGACCTAAGGCTTTTCCAGCGTCGGCCACAACCTCGGCCGAGGTTGGTGTCTCAGAGCCGAGGTCACACTTGGGGCATATCAATCACCCCCAGCCCCTAGTTACATGCGAGAGCAGATGACTGGGGGATCTCTACACCTCCGAGGTCTTTCTCTCATGTGCCAATGCTCACTTGACACTTGTCCATTGCTGAAGTGTGGCTTGCTTGGAAAGCACGTGTTTTTAGCCATCCTTTGGGGCTCCCAAGGCAATGATGGGCCTTGGGAGATGTGCCCCCACATTTAAGGGTTTAAACCCCATTCTTTCCCTCCTTCTTCCTCATTTCTCTTGCTTGGAGCGACTTTATCTCTACAGCAACTTCTCTCTCTAGAAATCTTGGGTTTGAAGTTCTTGGTGGAGATTCCTCGCGTCCTCTTCATTTCCTCCTACTACTTCTTCGTCAGGTATCCTCTGCCATCCTTTTTCCTTCATTTTTCCTGCAAGCATTCTAACTTTTGCATTTTTCGGCGAGTTTGGGAGTTTTTTGGTGAGAACTCCATACTTTCAGGCGAACTGTATTTTCCTTTGGTTTTATAGTTTGATCCTTAAACTGCTTTACTTCATTAGCTAATCTTGTTTGTCGTTTAGAAGCTAATTAAGTGTAGTGTCTGCCTCTAATGCTCAAACCCCTATACCAACTTCTTGAGGAGTTCCCCTCTCTTAGAAAAAGACTTTAGAAAAAATCAGGCACATAGAGAGAGCACATGAGGAGGCTCGTAGGTCACAAGAGTTCCCTCTTAGAACCATCTTTCCACCACCCCTGAGGGTGATATACCCTGATCGATTAGAACCATTTAACCAAACAGAGGTCCCTGCCGAACCAGTACCGATGTCCGAGTTTGAGTCTTCAACCTCAGACCCTATGTCTGTAGATTCCTTCCAGGAGGCCATGGATTTCAGAACTAGGCAAGTTCAGTCCCCTGATCAAGCCGAGATCTCTAGCCGTGCCTCGTCCCATAATAATTCAAGCATCTCGTCCTCTTCCTCAGAGGTTGAGATTGTTGAGCCGAGTGTGGCTATTCCCCCCATTCTTGACGCCATTCCTCTGTCGACCGTCACCGAGGTTGAGTTCGCTCAGAGGTTCCCGAGTAATCCATCAACGTCTGCTCCGACCGATGTTGAGAAAGATAATGACGATGATGATGATGCTGAAATTGATGTCGACGTCTCTGAGGCGGCCGAGATCGAGAGTACCGTTACTGAGGTAGACCTTTTTTGCTTCAGATATCTGTACTCCATCTGCCCCTCCATAAAGCTTAGAAGACCTCTGAGGGAAGAGAGGGCTTATAATGGCCGAGACGGTGAGATCTACTTGTACGAGCAGATGTTCAAGTTAGGGTTTCGTTTGCCCATTCATCCCATTATTAGGTCCATCCTTGCCTTCATTAATTTGGCCCCTTCCCAACTGTCCCCTAATGCTTGGAGGGTCATAATAGGGGCCATAGTCTTATGGAGGGCTGTCCACCACTCAGACCTTCTAGTTCAGGTCTTTGTTGGCTGCTATGTCCCCTCCTCTGCCAAAAATCATCCGATCTACTATCATTTTGTAACTCGGAAGCCTGAGAAAAAGATGCTCCAAATAACTCAGACTTCCAACCACAACTGGAAGCCTCGCTATTTCTTCACTTCAGGGCCATGGGAATTTGGTCCATGTGTGCCCTCGTCCTTGCTAGAGCCGAGGATGCCCCTAAGATGGGGTAAGGTCACCATGTCTGCTAAGGCCGACCCAGGTCTGAGCCTGCAGAAACTTTAGAAGGTGAAAGACCTTCAAGATCAGGGGATGTATGGTCTGCTTGTCAAATTCGAACACTTGTGACCCCCCACTACCTCTCTGAGATGGGTCTAGGTGGAAGTCCTCTTGCTGAGCTTGGTAAGCATTTTTTATTTGAAGCTGAACCTCTGAGTTTATTCATGTCTGATCTTTTAACTCAGACCTTTTAATTTTGCAGAGCGTCCGAAGGATATCTCAGACGAGCTTTGGGAGATGGAAGCCCCGAGTTTAACAAGGCTGACGAAGAAGGCATGACTTAATGCTCCTCCTACAGCACCCTCAACCTCGAAGCCTCAAGCTACCAAGAAGAGGGTTCCTACTGAACATGCCCCTGAGGATCAGAGGCAGAAGAAAAAAGGGGGGAGATTCTTCCAACCTCATTTCTTCTGCAGACGCGCTGAAGGTTCGTTTAGAGCAATTGAAGATTACCGACAGCATCATCGGCCACAGTTTGCAGGCTCTGGATGCCTTCGGCTCTACCATCACCGAGGTCGATAAGCGTTTCTTCCGGTCATTGGACACACCCTTGCTGATTGAGTTCGGCATCCACAGGTCCATTCAGGTATGACCTCATATTTCCTTGTAATTTCCAAGTATAACCTCTGATTTGCCTCCAACTTATACATGATCACATAATCTGCAGGGCTTGGCAGCTATGCACCACCTCTCCAACTGGACTCTAAGGAAGTTGCCCCTCATCCAGAAGGGTCAAGAGGCCGAGAAGGTGCAAAGCACTCTGAACGAAGAAATTGACAGCCTGAAGTCTGAGCTGGGTGAGTCTGAGAAGAAGGTGAAGGGGTTGGAAAAGGAGATCTCCCATCTCAAGAAGGACCATGCTGTGGCTCTAAAGGCCAAGGATGATGTTCTGCAGCAGAAGGTCAACTCGGCAGTGAAGGCAACCCTTGATGACGCCTCTGAGGGGATATTAGCTGAATACAAAGCCTCTGATGAATTTATGAGCTTTGGCTTTGAGTACCTTGAGAGAGGTATCAAATCTACTACCAAGTGGGAAGCTTCCAAGGAGAAAGAGGCTGGCAGTTTGAAAGCCTCTAATTTCATAGGCCTCGGCTTTGCTAATCCTCAGTTTACCCAGGCCCTTCAGGAGGTTGAGGAGGAGGTTGCCGCGCCTACAGAGACTGCAACGCTGGACGACACAGAGGTTGGAGGGGCTGACCACAGGGTTGACATTGCCGAGGTGACCAATGTCGTCCAGCAGGACCAGGCCGAAGACACCAACATTCCCCCCTTTAACCCTTAAATTCAATTGTGAAGCTTCTTTGTAACCCCTGAATATTTGTAATCTCTGAACTTTTGTAATCTATGAACTTTTGTAATCTCTGAATGAACATGGTTGACTCTTATTTTTTGAATCTTGACTGTATGGCAATCTCTGAGGGGGATCATCTACTGCATTTTATTGGATGTTTGTGATGTTTTAGATCTGAAGCTTGTGTAATGGTGTCTGCATGCACTAATTTAGTAGTCTTACCTCAAACCTTGTCACCACAGTGGCATTATAGGGGTCTGAGGTTATCACCTAAGATGTTATCCTCATAATTAATCTCACCAAATTAATGATGTTAAGGATCTGAGGTCATCTCCTTATGGTGTCTGACCTCAGACCTTATCACCACTTAGTGATGTTATAAGGGTTTGAGGTCATCACCTAAGATGTTATCCTCATAATTAATCTCACCAAATTATTGATGTTAAGGATCTGAGGTCATCTCATTATGGTGTCTGACCTCAGACCTTGTCACCACTGAGTGATGTTATGAGGGTCTGAGGTCATCACCTAAGATGTTATCCTCATAATTAATCTCACCAAATTAATGATGTTAAGGATCTGAGGTCATCTCCTTATGGTGTCTGACCTCAGACCTTGTCACCACTAAGTGATGTTATAAGGGTCTGAGGTCATCACCTAAGATGTTATCCTCATAATTAATCTCACCAAATTAATGATGTTAAGGATCTGAGGTCATCTCATTATGGTGTCTGACCTCAGACCTTGTCACCACTGAGTGATGTTATGAGGGTCTGAGGTCATCACCTAAGATGTTATCCTCATAATTAATCTCACTAAATTAATGATGTTAAGGATCTGAGGTCATCTCATTATGGTGTCTGACCTCAGACCTTGTCACCACTGAGTGATGTTATGAGGGTCTAAGGTCATCACCTAAGATGTTATCCTCATAATTAATGACAAGTGCACAGTGAAGCAAGAACCATCATGGGAACTGATCTTTTATTAATAACCTCTTCATAATAAGATGGTACATTTACATAAACTCCTTGCAACATCATATGTAATACGTCTTTAGGTGATCAGCATTCCATGGGTTAGCAAAAGGTTCCCCTTCTAGATTTTCTAGCTTGTAGGTGCCGGGCACAACCTCTTCTGTCACTTTGTAGGGACTGTGCCAGTTTGGGTGGAGCTTGTTTGTTTTTTGTAAGGTCTTCTTTAGCACTAAGTCTCCCACTGTGATGGGTCTTGACTTCACCCTCTGGTTATAGAATTTCACTGCTCTCTGCTGGTAGACTGCCTGTCTGATCTCCGCGTCTTCTTTTCTTTCTTTAATTAGATCTAGATCTAGCCTCCTCTCTTCCCCATTTTTATCAGGGGCATAGGTCTGTACCCTGTGAGTAGGGAGTCCCACCTCTGTTGGTATGACGGCCTCTGAGCCATGTGCAAGCATGAACGGAGTTTCTCCTGTAGGTGTCCTTGTCGTGGTTCTGTAGGCCCATAACACAGCGTAGACCTCCTCAGCCCATATTCCTTTCGCATCTTCTAACCTCTTCTTGATTCCATCGAGAATTGTCCTGTTCGTGACCTCGGTCTGACCGTTTGCCTGAGGTCGGCCAGGAGATGAGAAGAACTGATTTATCCCAACTCTTAGGCAGTACTTTTTTAAAGAGGAGTTCTTGAACTGGGTCCCATTGTTCGAGATGAGAGTGTTTGGGAGGCCATGTCTTCATATGATGTTCCTCCAAATAAATTGGAAAGTCTTCTGTTCTGTGATCGTTATCATCGACTCTTCCTCCACCCACTTTGAGAAGTAGCCAATGGCAACTATCAAGAATCGATAACTGTTGGCAGCTCTTGGTAGAGGTCGTACTAAGTTAATCCCCCATACTGCAAATGGCCATGGAGAGGTGATTGACGTCATAGGTTGATGAGGTTGATGGGGAATAGTAGCGAATCTTTGACATTTATCACACCTCTTCACGTAGGCTGCAGCGTCTTTGGACAAGGTTGGCCACCAGTGCGCCTGTGTGATGATTCTCTTGGCCAAGGGTCTTCCCCCTATGTGGTTTGAGCAAGAACCCTCATGAACTTCCTATAAGACCCGGGGAACTTCCGTGGAATGCACACATCTGAGGAGAGGTAATAGAAATCCCTTCTTGTACAAGACGTCTCCTATCATCGAGAACTTGGCAGCCCTATATCTCAATTTCCTCCTCTCTAGCTTGGACTCAGGTAGCTCTTCCTCTCTGACATATCTGACGAGGGGGTCCATCCACGAGTCTCCTAGGTTCAAATTGTGACAAGGGTTACATACCTCCTCTTCCTCGATGGTCGCCTTCCTTAAGACCTCAACCGGAACTGTCCTTCTGACGTCTGTCTTCGTCGTTGAGGCCAACCTTGCCAACACGTCCACGTGGCTGTTACTCTGTCGAGGTATTCTCTTCAATTTTGTCTCTTCAAAACATTCTAATATTGTTCTCACCCTCTTAAGATACTTGGCCATTCTTTCGTCTTTTGCCTCATAAACTCCCAATACTTGATTGACAACTAACCTTGAGTCGCTGTGGAGTAGGAGTCGCCTCACACCTAGGGTCTTTGCCAATGAGAGGCCGGCTATCATGGCTTTATATTCTGACTCGTTGTTAGATGCCTTAAAGTTGAATCTCAAAGCGTACTCGATGTTAGCACCATCTGGGGCTGAAAGTATCAACCCTGCACCGCTTCCACTGTCGCATGAGGAACCATCAACGAAGAGGTTCCAAATGTCTGTATCCGATGAGAAAGCCCCCTCTGACATGACTCCCTTCTTTAAGAGGTACCGATCCTCCTCATTCTCCGTTACTCTGTTCCTGATCTTTTCGGTCGCGACCTCTTCCTGATCTCAAAAGACGTTCGGTGCTACCTCTTCCTTCTCTCGGAAGACATCACGGTTTGTCTTTTCAACACCCTCTAGACCATTCTCTGCCTCGGCCTCTTCCCATGTGAACTCAGCAATAAAGTCTGCGAGGGCTTGCCCTTTGATGGCTGTCCTAGGTTGGTAGGTAAGGTCATACACCCCCAACTCAATGTCCCAGGTCATCAATCTCCCAGACTTCTCAGGTTTATGTAGGACCTGTCTTAGTGGGGAGTCGGTGAGGACAACCATGGAGTGGGATTGGAAGTAAGGCTTCATCTTTCTTGAAGCATGTATCAGGGCGTAAGCTAACTTTTCCATGCAAGGGTAATTTTGTTCAGACCCTTGAAGGGCCTTACTGTTGAAATACACAGGCCTTTGGATCCCAGCATCTTCCCGTATTATGGCTGCACTGATGGATGATTCAGAGACTGCCAGATACACATACAATTTCTCTCCTGCTACAGGCCGAGATAGCAATAAGGGAGACCCCAAGTAATACTTTAGCTGGTTGAAAGATTTTTCGCACTCTTCATCCCATTGGAAGGCCTTTCTAAGCACTTTAAAGAATGGAAGACACTTGTTTTTTGCCCTGGAGATAAATCTGTTGAGTGCAACTACTCTTCCGGTGAGCCTTTGAACATCATTGATACTTTTTGGTGTCTTCATATCAAGCAAAGCCTTAATTTTCTCTGGATTTGCTTCGATCCCTCTCTGGTTGACGATAAATCCCAGGAACTTCCCAGCTCCTACTCTGAAGACACACTTTGCGGGGTTGATTTTCATTCTGTATGAGTCCATAATATCGAAGGTCTTCTCGAGATCTGCCACATGAGTGCAAGCTTTTAAGCTCTTCGTTAGCATATCGTCTACATACACCTCCATAGTCTTACCTATTTGCTCTTCGAACATCTTATTCACAAACGTTGGTATGTTACCCCTGCATTTTTCAGACCTAAGGGCATCACTTTGTAGCAGTACGTCCCTTTGTCGGCAATGAAAGTTGTTTTCTCCGAGTCTTCTGCATCTATGAAGATCTGGTTGTAGCCTGAATACGCGTCCATGAAGCTCATGAGCTCATGTCCTGCTGTAGCATCCACCATCTGATCTATCCTAGGCAAGGGATAACTATCTTTTGGACAAGACCTATTCAGGTCAGTGAAATCAACACACATTCTCCACTTCCCATTGACCTTGGGCACGATGACAGCATTCGATAACCACTCCGGATATATGACTTCTCTTATGAACTCAGCCTCTTATAATTTTTTGACCTCTTCCCGGATGACGTTTGACTTCTACCTGGAGTAGACATCTTTGGTCACGTTTAGCTTGTGACTCATTACCTCAGGATTGATACCGGGCATGTCTACGTGGCTCCAAGCGAAGACACTCTCTCTCCTCCTGAGGAAGTTTATCAGCTCTTCCCTAATTTCTGTCTTTAGGGCCTTGCCGACCTGGATGGTTTTTTCCGGCTCATCCTCATTGAGGACGATGGATTCTACCTCTTTCGCGGCCTCTCCTTTCATCAACTTTATCTCATCCCTCGGGTCCAATGTATCAATGCTGTAGGTAGTGGTTGCCCTCTTATAGGCCTCTCTCTCTTCGGCCGAGTTGAAGTAACATTCTCGCGCTATGGTCTGGTCACCTTGCATTTCCCCTACCCCATAGGGGGTCGGGAATTTTAGCATCTGATGGATCGTCGACGGCATAGCTTCAAACTCCTTAAGGGCCACTCTTCCTATGTGTAACACCCCGCCCGCCCGGGGAGAGCGAACGGAGCGCTAATGCGATAAAATAAATCCAAATCCACAAGTGACAAGGTATAGAGCATCTAAACAAACCCACAATAATATAAATCCACTAATCGCAATTCTTCAAATACAACAAGTCTCTCGAATTAAAATTACAACTATCTAACTCGAATAAAAATGCTCTATACATCAATGAAATAATTAATACAAATCTTCCAAATTGTGTTAAAAATTCTTCCCAAATAATCCACTCTAAAATCATCCCAATTGGTCCATAGTGCTCAAATCCACGCCAACCTGCCAGCTAAAATAAAATATGGGGAAGTACACAATACGACAGGAAAGATGCTCAACAAATATATTAACGGTGAATAAAACGTAACAACACGAGTACGAATATTCAAATCAAAATGAAAATCTCAATTATCATTAATTTCTCAACAACACTTTAACCGGGTCACCAGGCCTCACCACATCCGTATATGCTTTATCAAGCCATAGCCCGGGAAACAGGAATTTTGGCGGGTGCCCAACATCCGTGCCATATTAAAATCTCATGACAACGTGCTCATCAACAATATAATGATACCACATGAATCAAAATAATTTCAACAATTATTTTCCAGATTTCAACGAATTTATCAATTCAAATATGAGTTCAATTAAACAAGAATTCAAAGAGAATGACACTCGCGAGATTTAAGGAGCATATTGTGTAAAACCCCATACCTCAAACCATGATGAGAAACCAATGATCACATCCTCAAGATCAACACAAAATATCTACAAAAGCTTCTCCAAGAACCTCCAACAAAATAGCCCAACACCTCTAATCTAAGGTTGGAACTCACAAATCTCAAGGGCCAATGTGTATATAAAAAGAAGAGGAATATGAAATATATTTGCTGCCAAAATTTGTACCAAAAGTAGGTTAAAAGGCTTGCCCACGACTTCCTTTTATAATGAAAAGAAATGAAGAGTTGGAATCCAAAAGACTCCTTTAAATAAGGCAAAGAAATGAAGAGATGGAAGTCAAAACAACTCCAAGAGTTAAAAACATTTAAAAATCATTTCAAAATCCGTTTTAACTCCGATTTCGAAACCGTTTGAAATTCTAGCCTTTAAAAATAATAACCAACATATTTGAGCAATAAAAATAATTTTATCAAAAACTTTATTTTTCCTCTTTATTTTGAAAATATCCCAAAAATTACGCGGGTTATTACACTATGATGAGGTTGTAGGCCGAGAAGACGTTCTCGTCCATCATGAAAAAATTTATCTTTCGGGTCAACCTCTTAGGCCACTCATCACCCATCCGAATGTCCATCTCATACATGCCCAATGGGTGGACCTTTTCACCGCTGAAGCCCATCAAAGGATGATGATAGGGTACTAGCCTAGCTCTGCTAAGACCTAGGTTCTTGAAGCAAGGCCAAAACATCACGTCTACCGAGATTCCCCCGTCCACGAGGATCCTTTGCGCCTCGCACCTATGCACCCTTGTTGTTATTACCAAAGGGTCATCATGGGGGGCTAAGATACCTTTAGAGTCGAGTCTGGAGAACCAAACTATAAGGGTGTCCATGTCTACCTTCTTTCTCTTCTGCACTGCATCGGAAGACGTTAGGTTTATAACTTCAAGCCTTTGCACTGACTTGGCCTCCGCCACATGAGACTTTCTATCAGCTACTTCAGAACCACCTCCTGTAAGTCCTCCGCATATGGTGTCAACACCAAAGGAGATCATGCCAACCCTCTTCACTGGGGTGTTGTCATCTTTCGGAGGGAGGTCTGGATCGTCTTCATCTTCACCTTCTGAATCATTATCTCTTCTAGCTGGGGCATTATCACGGCATCTGTCGTTTCGCCTCTTTCTAGGGTCATCTCTTCCCCCTTTAGGTATCTTACCATCAACATACTTCCTCAATTTTCTGGATTTTAACATTTTTTCAATCTCATCCTTCAAAGCGAAGCATCTGTCCGTGACATGGCCATGGTCCTGGTGGAACTCACACCACAAGTTTTTGTTCCTCTTATGTGGCGGAGCCTTTAATTTTTCTGGCCATCTCAGAGTCCTGTCATTATTGATCTCGTTAAGGATATGCTCACAGCTCACATTAAGAGGAGTATAGTGGGCGAACTTGTCATCGGCTGACCTCTTCTTTCCATCTTTCTTTCTTTGGGACTTCCCGCCATTACCGTGGTTTTCATCCTCATACTTGGCGACCATTGCCTCTTCGTCATTCATGACCTTTCCCGCAGCTGCCAATAGCTCTGCCATAGACCTAGGAGGGTTTCCGCGAGTTTCCACAACGACTTCCCTTTCTGAAGACCTCCTATGAGGGCGGTCATGGCTATATTCTCTTCATAATCTTTGACCTCCAGCTTCTCTTTGTTTAACCTGGCGATGTAGTCTCTTAGGCTCTCATCCTTGCCCTGCTTGACATACAATAGGTGAGTAGTCTTCTTTTGAGGTCTCACCCCAAAGCAGAAGTTATGGATGAATCGTTCAGCCAAGCCCTTGAAGTTCTCAATTGAGTTCTTCGGAAGAGAAGTAAACCAGCTGTGCGCCGCTCCTGTTAAGGTCCCAGAGAAGGTTCATCTCATCAGGTATTGAGTAGATGTCTGCCGCTGACTGATACATCTCGATGTGATGTACAGGGTTGGTGCTGTCATCATACTTGGGAGACACCACGGGAGGTTTAAATTTAGCAGGAGTCGGGAAGCTCACTATCTTAGCCACAAATGGAGAGCCTTCTGAGTAACCCCTTTGTAATGGGTCCCTACTTTTGATGAGGTCTCCTATCTTCTCCTCAAGGAGCTAGATAGGGTCATTCCACGATCTTCTGCTATCGACCTGGCCGAGATTGTCCCCAGCCACCTCTAAGGGATGGACTGAGGGTTCCCCTGCCGCTGCACAACGTCGGCTATTGACCTCTTCCTGGTCTCTGCCCCTTCTTTCACGGGGCCAGCCTTCGTCAGGCCGACCTTGTCTGTCCCCTCTTTGCGAACCAACAACACTTCTTGACCTGGATAACCTCTGTCTTAGGTCATTCACTGGGCCCAACCTCTCAAAGACTGACCCTCTGCTCAATCGATCAAAAGTTGATCCTTGCTGTTGGGCCTCTTCAGCTCTTCGGCCAGCACATCCTCGGCTCTGCTGAAGAGGACGAACCGTATTGTTCAAAACCTCATATGGCTCCCAACAATCTTTCGGGGCCTTTTCCTCCTCTAGATCGTCATACCTGTCCTCCGGGCAAGGGTTTCCTTGCCTCCCTAGGCGTAAGCTCCTAGGGTCAGCAACGTCCCTTCTCCGCTGGGGTACAGGGTGGTCCTTCATTGGTGCCTAGGATGGTCCCCTGGCGTCAGGATGAGGCTGGACAGCCGTCGGAGTGATCATATCCGGTGAGACTCCAGGTGGCCTCATCATAGTTTGACTGAGCTGTGCAAATTGTTCCTGCATAGCTTGTTGTGTTGCGGCCAAAGACCTCAAGGCTGCAGCTACCTCCGCCATTTCGGACTGGGGCGGTGCCTGACTGAAACTAGGCCCCCCACCACCAGGTGGCGGAAGAGGCGGCAGCAACTCTGGTGCCATGTGTTGCTTAGTAAAGAGCTTAAGTATCAGGTGAGCTTAATACCTTAAAGGACCTCTTTCAATGGTGAAACAGCTCCACGCAAGGGGTGGTGCCTGGTTCACCACCAGATTCTCCGGTGAGGTTAAGCTGAAGAAGAGGGAGAGATAGCTTCTCGTTCCCACAGACGGCGCCAAAATGATGATGTTGGAAATAGCACCACCCTTTAAGGTGTTTGTGAGCTCAATTCAATGTTAACAATGGTAGCATGAGGTATATACACACATAGTAGAAGGAGATGAGGAGAAGAGGATTTACGCAGGAATATAAGTGGTTCAGCCAATTAGGCCTACGTCCACTGTGCAAGTGTATGATGTGTATCAATATGTGAGGGCACTAATGGCCATAGATACAATCTCTCAAGCTTTTTCTTTCTACTATGTATTTGAACAGGGTTTAAGCTAGGGTTGCTAGTTTCGGGGATCCTTTGCAAGGTAGAGGATGACCTCTATATATAGTACCTGGAGGGTGTAATGTACCCCCCATGCATGCAATGAGCATGTGTGTATGTGATCTAGCCAATATGAGGAAGACATCTGTCACTGTCACATGTAGAGAATGATGATGAGTTATTTTCCCCACGTGTGGGGAATGATTTGTTACAACTGACTTGTGTCCACGTGTCCTTATCTAAATGTCAATAGATGCTCGGCCGTCGTGCTTGGTCATGACCTCGGCCTGGGATAAATCGAGGTTGATAAAGAATAGTGGCCCGGGCACACCGAGATAGGCCATGAAGGTCTCGGCTTAAGTTAAGCCGAGATAAGATTGAGGTCGGCTAAAGCCGAGGTTGAGCTGGATCCTGCCTGGAACATCGACTGATATCTTGATGAGGCTAACCTTGGTAGACGTATGGCTTCCTGCGACCTCGGCCATCCCCTGGCCGAGGTTGTCATACCCAGTTGAGCTGAAGTGCCGCTGACCCGTATGATACATGCCGTGTCCCTTTGATGAGGTTGGTGGTAGTGTCGGCCTGGGCCGACCTTGCTATACCGAGGGTTGATTTCACGGACCTAAGGCTTTTCCAGTGTCGGCCACAACCTTGGCCGAGGTTGGTGTCTCAGAGCCGAGGTCACACTTGGGGCATATCAATTATTATTATTATTATTATTATTGTTGTTGTTGTTGTTATTATTATTATTATTATTATTATTATTATTATTATTATTATTATTATTATTATTATTATTATTATTATTATTATTATTATTATTATTATTATTATTATTATTATTTATTTATTTTCGCATGTTGTTAATTGATGAAAGATAAAATTTGGGACCGGTCTAATTAAATTACTAGGTGGTTAGTTACTTTAAAAAGTTTTCGACAGTGATGCTAAGAATGAGCCATATGAGATAAATGTTTTATTTTGATCATGGGATGGTCACCCGGTATTTTAGTAGGCGGGGTGTCACAGATGGTATCAGAGCATCAGATTCTAAAGTCGTTAGGATCTGTGCGACTTATTATATTTCAGCGTTGCGTTATTTGATACGGAGCCTTATTATAGTATTGTTGTATTCCTTTATGTACGCGACTTACGTTTTCTTGCTATTATGTATTGTTCATGCAATTCATATACGAGTTCGAGTGGGCTTCGTGCACCGAACAACTTTGGATGACCAAGGAGATCCATTAGAAGGACTGTAGGGGGGAGGCTTAACAGAAGCCATGGGAGATTCTGGAACGGTGACTACGATAGAAGTCACCATGTTAATGGAAGGAGAAAACCCAAAGGCAATTGTGTAGAGTGGAGTGTAGTAGCACCCACACATAGGAGCGACGTTGTAGTGATTGGAGTCAGTTACCATAACTATGGAGAGATACCATGAATAATGAGGGATTTGGGGTGCGGTTTGACTGCAAAATTCTCTCATCAACTGTTTAAATAGAGAGGCTGAGGAGATTTCAATACTTTTTTCAGAAGGGCCGTACAGTGTTTGGTCGTGCAGGAAAGTTGACGCGTTTAGCAAACTTCATACCCAATGAGGTTGATATGGAGAAGAAAAAAGGTCCGTGAGTTAATAATGGACTCATGGGTGGAATATATAATCATGGATGGGTAAATCTAAATAGAATGACTGGTACCATTCTAGTCATTGTCATACGTTTACAAATTGATATCAGTGCTTCCGTGAGAGAGGAGTCAAGAGGGTTGGAGAACCTAACCGGAGGGAAAGGTTGAAATTAACAGTGCTAGTGAGGTACCACAGGAGGGGATACCTAGTAAAGGACCCATTTTAATAATTGAGATAATATAATTCCTACCAGTGACGGTGGATTCAATTAGGGCTATCAAGGCCAACAACGAGTCCCATAGGGCCAACGGAGTCAAAGAGACAACGAGGGTAGCAATCAGGGTCATGACTGCTAGATCCGTGAGAAGGACAACCCGACATGGCCAATGGGGATAGAGAAAGGGGAATGAAATAAAGAGATGTATTATATGTGAAGAGTACGAACACATGTGTGGATATTATCTGCGATGAATTGGGAGACAAGAAGGGGATGCCCGGTAGGGGAAATAATTATAAGAAGTTTTTGGTTCGATTGGGACGAGGGTGTTATGTCCAGGAACCCTTTTGAACCGTGAGTGCTATTGGAAATTGAAAGTATGAGTTTTATCCCAGAGTGATTGGGGTCTATTTTGTGTGACACGAGTGAGTCAAAATAGTTTTTTAAGTACTACATTCACATGAGAAATGGGGAGCATGCGTGGACACTGAGAAGATATATTTTATGAGGATAGCTCATCTTGAGAGGTGATATTCGAGGTATGGTTTTAATTTGGGTACGAACTATTAAGCAATGGTGGGTGTGTATAGCAATACTATCATGTTCGATGTTTCGGGATGGGATGTATATTTTTGCAATGTCTCACTTGAAAGAGGGTTAATCTTGTGGTGAT
Source organism: Sambucus nigra (assembly GCA_949130495.1). Taxonomy (NCBI): domain Eukaryota; kingdom Viridiplantae; phylum Streptophyta; class Magnoliopsida; order Dipsacales; family Adoxaceae; genus Sambucus; species Sambucus nigra. Next base: position 378,463,744 of record OX422218.1, on the reverse strand, counting down.
ATTTTTATCAAAAAGTATAGTTGTCTAGTTAAACTGAATCCCGGTGCGTAGGGACTTTTGCTGATGTGATTCAGGGTATAGCGGGTTCACCGTTGAGCGAAAAGTTTTTAGCTCATTGTTGTTTACGTGCTAAGAACTTAGTGATAGTGAGATCATCGTATCGTGTGAAGCCTTGAGATACATGGGTGTAGACGATTTGATTTATGTGTCGATATATAGAATTTGTGATATCTTAGTTTTGGGCTTTGGACCCACGAATTTTTGATGATCGGCAATGCTAGGGGATAATGAATTAGGGAAAGTTCTTTTGATCTTCGTTACGGCATGTTACACGCATGGACCTTAATAAACGTTGGGAGTAGTGAGACGTTATTGGATGCTAGTGCATAGGTTTTATATGTTAAATTATTGAATGTGTAAATGAAACACTTTAAGCTGAGAGCTATTACGATATATGGCCAGTGGAACCGAGCAGTGCTGCGAAGGAAGCACTGAGGGAACTTATGTACCATAAGTTAATGGGTGGGGCGGTATCGAGAAGAATTAAATTGCAAATTGTGGGGTAATCGATAATACCTATATGATATAGCCACGCCGAGAGTGTGGAGTTGAGCTTGAGATAAGTATGTTACGTATGAGATGTTAGTGATATTTATGCTAGGATGCTTGGGCTATAGTATATTGTATGGTGAGACTTTATATTTGTTGTTCCAAGGTATGATTTACTTGTGCTAGTTATCACCTGAAAGAGGATCTAGTCTATATATGTGTATATTTGTTATCGTGTGTTGCATAATAGACTTATAAGGAAATGTTTGTATTGTTATATTTGATCCCAGTGAGTGGGGATGTTTACTGATGGGATTCAGGGTGGATAGGCTTTTATCGAGCGGGGAGATATAGATCGTGATTGATTTGCACTAAGAAACTAGTGATAGTAAGGGGCGCCATATTGTATGATGTTTTTTGTAACATGAGAGTGGACGAGTATAATTTTATGTCAGGAGATGAAAAATTTTGGGGTACGTACTATGGACTAAGGGGCTAACGGATCTCAACGACAGACAATGTTAGGTAGTAGTGTATTTGTGGGGGTTCCTTGTTTGGATTTCACTTTGTGAGACATCCTACGCATGAAACGTAGCACAACATTGGAAGTGGGGAGATGTGTGGTCATTAGTACAAGGGATTGATACCTTGGTTGTTATACATATATATGGTTTATAACTGTGAGTCAAAAGTTATATTTCATTTAAGGTTAGTAGAGTCGGGTAACATTTGTGCGGTTAAGCATGGGTACAGGGTGTATGGGTGCCCTGGGTAATTAATTTTATTTTTATATAATTCACAATTAGAAGGGTCAGAAATATATGTAGCGGTCTTAAGTCCATGTGAGTAAGGAAGTATTCAAGGCTTGGAGTACTAGACTCATCTTAATTTCGAGGACGAAATTCCTTTGTAAGGGGGGGAGTATGTCAAACCCCATATTTCTAGGGATTTAAAATTTAATTAATTTGGTGATATAGGAATTTATTTATCTGGAGGATTTAATTAATTGGGTGAATTAAGATTTAATTAATTCGAGTTATTTTTTATTTATTTACATGTGCCGCAATTTCAGGACGAGGTTGAAGATTTTAGTTAAGTAACTCGAATGACGATTTTGAGTGCACGGTTGATTCTGGATAGGTCGAGATGGTCGAAAAAGAGTACCCGGGGGAAGTAATTGGGTCTCGGGGAATTTTTCGACATAAACGGGCTCACACGGTGGTGTTTGGGTCATTTTGATTTGGCCCATAAGCTTAATTTATGAATTAGCAATATAAAACCTACATTAGGGAGTTTGTGGATGACACAACTCAATAAGAAAACCTTAGCTTTGCAAAGGAGAAAATATGGAGAAATTGGGAGAGCAGTTGGTAGCTAAACCAAGTAGAGGGTGTGTTCTTCTTCAAATATTCATCTACAACAAAGGAGATCAGACCCTACGAATTATTCAGGCAAGTAGTTAAAGTTGATTTCAATTTAATCGCAGTATTTCGATTCATATCATAGTGGGTGTAAATCATATTCATTTTTGGGCGGGTTATCACATGAAAAACGGGTATTTATGATTTGGACAAATTATATAGATTAGAGACTCGATTGATGTGGTACTTTGATTCAAACGTGTGAGAATCCAAGTTATATTTATAGGTCGTTATTTGAGGTTGTTAAATTGGATATTTAAATCAAACTGTGAGAAAAATCGTGTAAGAGAAATCATAATAATCCAACTTTGAGGTTATGATCAGTGTTATACAATGATGATAGAGTATATGATAAATAAGAAATTGGAAATTGGAAAATCGTAGAAATCGTTGGGAGTTAATAAGTTGGATTTATGGGTTTAAAATTTGGATCCATGTTGAACAGACATGGAAGTTATCCAAAGTCATGACGAAGAAGATGGATGTGCATTGCGTTAAACGATGGTGCAAGTCGTTCGAGTAACATTGCAAGTCGTTCGAACGACGTTGCAAGTCACTCAAATGACGGTGATGTTTTGGCAATGTTGCCTTCTACCGAGGTTCCTGTTGGGGATTTTTTTAGCTTCTTATTCTGCGTGAATCAGTTCGTTGTTAGCTTGAAGTTTGCTTGGGACAAATTCTTAATTCAGTGAGTGTACAGAAGAATTAAAGGGAAATAAGTAAGGGAAAAATCTTAATTTAGTTTAAAAATATTTAGAGCCTTGGGAAATGAGGTTTAAGAGGTATTTAATTAGATAGTGTGTCAATCTAATAATTGGAATTTTGTGAAGTAAATTCAAAAGAGCAATGTACGGACCAAGTTAGGGAGTCTAGGAAATTTGGTTGAGTGATGCCATTTAGATGAAATTCATTGAGGTGAAATATACTAAAATAAGAGTCCGGGTTGACTCGGATATTTTTTGGCTGAGTGCCACGGGAGTTAGGCATGGGGTAGCCGGTTTAAATTAATTATAGAGATACATGATAAATTATCGAATATTAAATTAATGAGGGGGGTTAAACATAATTGTGGGAATTCGTTTAACAAATTCTAAAGGGTGATGATACGGATCGAGTGAGTGGATCTGGGTATTGTAGTTCGGTGACACTACTTTAATAACAAAATAATTAATGTGAGATTAATTATATTACAAGTCAGGATATAGACTTAGGTATTTTTGGTCTAGTGCTATGGGTGTTAGGCACGGGTTAGCCGAAATTTTATTAACTATATGTATATGGTTATATGTGATAGTGTATATATATATATATATGTGTGTGTGTGTGTGTGTGTGTGTGTGTATATATATATATATATATATATTTGTGTGCTCTATAAATATCAGTGTGAATGATATTTATAGGAATACATACCCCTCTAGTTCTATCATAGGAGGTTGCGTGATGTGGGTGAATCTCCTGGCTTGTGGAGAAGGGAGAGTATAATCCCCAAGTCATATGGCCTATTTTATTGCGTGATTTTTTTTTCGAGGTGAGACGCTTTGGGTATGATTCGATCTCACTTTTGATGGGAATATGATCGCCTCCACTATGTTTGCAAATTTTTGCCCAAGTTCGGTGCTAGCTAGTCCGACTTGAGGTGGCTGGTTTAGGGTGAGCATGCCTGGGACATAATAGCAATTTAGAGAAATCATTCGATGAGTTATTACTCGGGAAATGATGGTTATTATACACGAAATGTGTGTGTTTGTTTTAGTATACTAGTATGCATATAATCTGAGTTGACAATTATATAGGGTATTTATACATAAGTGTGAATGTATTTCTTATATAACTAGCGTGAAAGTTATATGATTAAAAAGGTGTTTCCTATATAACTCGTGTTATTTTTATATGATTTAATATAGTTAAACCGATTAATAATTAATGAGAAGATAAGTTAATAATCAAAGTAAGAGTACTCGGGTTAGAGTAATGTGGTAGATAGAGGTGTGATATGGCTAGCTGGGTGGGGTAGCTTAACTAGGAAGGTTAGCATGAAAGCTTTAGATGCGCACATTAGACTAAGGGTGAGATATACCTCAAGAGAATGTGACACTAGCTTAAATATGAAGAGAGTGCATGCATATTTAATTATTGCAATTTAACTTCTTACAAAATATTTTCAAAATATTTTACATGGGCTTTGACCCGCGTCAATTTTTTTCCAAAACCTTTTAGGTGTCCACCCACAAGGATGCCCAGTTTTAGGATTCTATCCTGGGATGCGCAACAACAGCTTATGTGGAAGTTACAGGACTTTGCTATAGACGCTTGGTTCATTCATTCCTAGTGTAGGGACTTTACTTCAGTACTCATTTGGGCATATCGCCCTCTGATTTAGTATTCAGTTATTTGTTTGACCTTGTGTATCCAAGTTATGATTTCAGTTTACTGTTGTATTTTATTGTCGAACCGATAATTGATTCGTTCATCTTTGTTTATATTATTTATCTTTGTTGGAATCAGTTACCAGGTTGTGTGAATGGTTTTATTATTATTTATTTTCGCATATTGTTAATTAATGAAAGATAAAATTTGTTGGCACCAGTCTAATTAAATTACTAGGTGGTTAGTAACTTTAAAAAGTTTTTGATGGTGATGCTAAGAATGAGCCATATGAGACCAACATTTTATTTTGATTACAAACTGGCCACCCGATATTTTAGTAGGAGGGGTGTTACACCAATGTTCCCCTAACGTTTGGAAATTTTTAATGGGGTACATACAATAAATACCCTCTATGAGATAAAATTTGGCCTTGCTGAGATCTGCTACTACTATGTATGGTTATGAACTAGTGATGGCTTAATGTATTTAAAGACCATGAAGGCTGAGAGGGTCCTAGTGGTTAACCTTCCAGACTCCCATAAAGATTACCGGGACCATGGTTTCATTGTTAGAAATTGATAACGTCCTCCTGCTCGTGAGGGCGAAAGGCATTTTGGCCCTATAATTTTAGACTTTGGAGAGGACCATATAGGTCGCTTTTTCTTTTCTTTAATTATTGTGTTGTTATGTATTTGATTCTTGTCCTCTGGCGTATGTTCTTCTTCCTTTATTTTGCAGTTCGTATTAAAAAATAGGAGCCTAACATAAGTGAAATCAATGTTGATGAGCTTCTGAAGGTTTGGAATATCAAGGATAGTCTATCTGACTGCGAACACCCAAGGTCGGCAGCCTATTTGTTGGAGTACAAAAATATGACCACCAGTTTTTTTGCACACACACTCGACAAGGTTCCAAAATTGAAAGCTCCTGAAGTTGGTCCTTCTGACCTACTTATGCTAGAGGAGGAGGAAGAATAATAAAAATAAGAGGGAGAGGAAGTAAAATAAGAGGGAGAAGAATAAGAAGAAGAAGAGGAGGAATAGGGAGAAGAAGAAGAATATGAGGAGGAAGAAGAAGAGGAAGGCATGGCTCCCCTAATTAAGAGGATAAATCTGAGGCTTGATGATGATGGTGATCAGATAACCTTATCTGATCGACTTAAGTCTTTAAAGACGTTTCATATTGTCTCCCTTAGGGCTGGTAACTCTAGTCCAACAGGCAAAGGGAAGGAAAAGGAGAAAGAGAAGAAGAGAGAAGAAGAATAAGGAAGGAGAAAAGAGAGAGATATATATAGAGAGAGGAAGAGAAGAAGAGAGAAAAAAAAGGGAAGAGGAAAAAAAAAGTTGGTCTTAAAATCTTCTTCGACCCCCATCATACTACAGAGTCTAAGGGGGCTAGCGTAGGTGATCTCCTCCCTTACCCCCACTCTGCTAAAGGGGGTAGTGACGATGACTGATCGTAAGCACTCTACAAGGTTGGGGTCATCCCATCTTTCCCTCATGTCTACCTAGGTAATTTCCCTGATAAGTCTCTTCTTGGTTTCCTAAAATTTTCTTCTCTTTCTCTATTTTTCCTTTTTCGTAATAACTTGTTATTTTCCCTTTTCGTGCAGTTTCGCCTGACTCCACTACCCTTTTGGAAGACCACACCAATAAGTCCAGAAGTGACCAAGAGCTGAAAGATGCTCTGAAGAATGAGAATAATGCCTTCGCTGATAGGAGAGGGAGAATTTAACCTAGGCCTGTGCTGATCTCGAGGCATCCCAAAAGGTGGTGGTCGTTGAGAAAGAAAAGATGGCCGAGGAGATCAATGCCTGTCTCACAAGGTTCTGGAGCTGGAGAAGGAGTTTCCTCAAGAGAAGGACTACATATACCTTGAGGAATTCAACAAATCCTATGATGGGTCGAGCTTTAGCTCACTTATGGATGAAAGGTTGCCTTCAAGAAAGGCTAGGATCAGGCCTTGAAAGTTGTGGGGGTTTCTGCTGGCTTCGAACTTCTTAGCATTCATTCTCCTAGGCTCGACCCCTTTGTGGAGGATGAAGAGGATGTTGGTAAACCTATTGACAATGCTGATGATGTGCTAGTTGAGGTTGACGTGAATGCCGATCAGGACTAGAGGGCCACTGATAAGGGGAAAGCGATAATTGAAGTTGAGCCGGTGCAAGAATAGGGCTTATGAGTTTTTTTTGTACAACCTTTTAAATCCTTATAATTCTCCTTATTGCTCTGACTGTACTAGCCTATGGCCTACACTTTTTCAATGAATGAAAGAAAAACTTCTCTGCTCTTGCAAATTTACTCCTTTCATTTATGCTGATATCTTTCTTGTGATTTTACTTTAGTTATTTGTAGTCTGATGAGAACTACATTCCCCCTAACTCACATATGGGGATGATCCTCAGGATTAATATCAGTGCGAAATCTCGCAAGGCATTTTTGAAATTCTAAAAATCCCTAAAGGCGAGGATCGAACAGTACAAGGATTAGTCCAAGATGGTTACCAAGCTAAATGATGATCTTCAGACTATGAAAGAGATCGGGGCTTTAGTCCAAGATGACGTGGACACTCTGAGGGCTAAGCTCATGGAGGCCAATGAATTGGGCCAAGTTGGTGAAGTCCTTCAAGCAGAAAATTATGTTTTTAGGAGGTAGGTTACCGAGCTAAAAGGTTATGTCGTAAGATCATAGGTGATCACTATAGGACTCTAGAGAGATGTGACAAAACGAAGGCATTCCTAATGGGGCCTCGAGAAGCCTTGGAAGATGGCTACAACCAAAGCTAGACTGATGCCCCAATAAGGTTACAGTATACAGAAGATCTTGACTTTTCTCGGGGATGGCTCAATGCCCTTAGTAAGGCTAAAACAACTAAGGAGTTTGTCCTGTGGTATAAGTACCAAGTCGAGTGCCCAACCTACCGCCACAACCCCTTCTCAAAGAACAACAAGTGGATCCCAATTGATGCCATCCCTGTCCAACTCTTGGAATATTACCTAGAGGATGATGCAAAGGTGTTTGAACCACTCCTAGATGATGGTTGAAGAGCGCATGTTTTAGATTTTCGTGCTCTCTATCATGGTCCATCTTAGGTCTTTGTGTATTTTGGTCTTGATGTAGTTGTAATTTCACACTTTTGTTAATAAAAAGCTTTAGTTATTAAATTTTTCCATATTTTGAGCATATGCTGACTGAACATATGTTAATACTAGTTACTTATGCTTAAACTAGAAAGAGATATTTCCCATCAGTTACTCAACATCTTTATCGACCAAACAATACTGATTAATCGTCTGAGGACCTTTATTATTTAAGTGCATCAGTACTTAGGCTTAATCATTTTGAGCTTTTCAGCAGACTAAATGATATTAAGAACTTGTGTTAGACATTTGTTACTATATGTTTGAACATTCTCCTAGTCCAAGATGCCTTAGCTGTATCATTTCATAGGCTTTACCTTTTAGGTTGTGTCATCATACTCCCTTAGGCTTAAGTAAGATGATGTCGAGAATGTACCTAGTCGATGGGCCATATGCCCGAGGAGGCTTTTTGCTACCAATAAAGTTAGCGACCAACCTGAGTTGGATTTGTTGCCTAAGGATCCCCTGTAGGGCTTTTGTTGTTGACGGGGAAACTCATGCGGTCTATTGCGTTCACGACAAAGACCCGAGGCTTATAATTATTGAATTTTTTTTACTAACCTATACTAATTACTGCCAACCCTGCTCGGCATGTGAGATTCCTTAATTAAAATAAGTTGAATGACTCGTTGTAATTCCCAGGAGTTCTGCTATGCACGAGGGAGTTATCACTTGGAAAAGGTGCATATTACTGAGATGCGATCAAGAAATATAGAGTAACCAATATATAATATCAAAATAAAAACTAACAATCGACATAAATTTGAAAATGAAAATTTTCTTAAACTAAATGTTCTAGCAGAAGATAAGAAGACTAAAAATATAACCTTTTGAGATTAGTTGCATTCCAAGCTCTTGGTATCTCCCTTCCCTACAGCGTTTCCAAGTGATATTCTCCTTGAAGGTCGTCCCTTATCACCCTAAAAGGTCCTCCCTAATTTTATCCCAGTTTTTCATTTGATGGTTTTACATCGCTGCCGAGGACTTTCTTTAGGACACAATACCCTATAAGAAACATCCTCAAATTGACTTTCTTGTTGTACTACCTAGCTAGTTGCTGTTAGTAAAAAGCTAACTTGATCATGGCTAGCTCTCTTCGCTCATCTGCTAAGTCAAGTTCAGTGCATAATGCATCATCGTTAAGGCATTGGTCGACCAAGGTGGTTCTCATAATATGGAGACCTGTTTCCAATGGAATGATAACTTCCATTCCATAAGAGAGCGGAAAGGGTGTGTCCCAGTTGGTCTCCTGGGGCTGGTATGGTAAGCCCATAAAACATGAGGGAACTCATCCACCTAGTCGCCCTTGGATATTTCCAATCTATTTTTTAGTTTATCGAGCATGGTTTTATTGGAAGCCTCTGCCTGACCATTACTTTGGGGATGCTCAATAGAACTGAAGTGGTGCTTGATACCATGCTCATCATAAAAACCCTGAAAGAAGCTACTTTCAAATTATTTGTCGTTGTTAGTGATTACAGTCCTCGGTATTCTAAAGAATTTTATAATGCTCCTCTAGATGAACTTGATCATGTCTAAGTCACGAATATTCGCCAGTGATTCTGCCTCTGAGAACGTATGTGCACGCGTTCAAATGATAAACTTATATATTAAAACACCTTTTAACCCAAACAAACCCTAAACATACAACAATATGTGATTGAATACGATAATGAACAAAGCAAGAACATTCAAACACATGCTTGTGAGGAAAAATCCCCCAAAGGGGCAAAACCATTTATTTTCATTATAATATTGTAGGCTGTACAATTTCGGATTACAATGAAAATACAAGTGACTAAGAATTACCCTCAGGTGTCGGATTCTGTAGTCGCGGCTGGAACTATCCCTTTCCAGTAGGGCTGCAATGAAGAAGAGAAACGGCTTCTTCACAAGTTTGTCGGCTGGAATTTTCCCTTTCCAGGAGGGCTGCAATGGAGAAGAAAAACAGTCTTCTCCACAAGGGTGTGAACAAAAAAAGTGCGTTCCTGGGTTACAAAGTGATTCACAAAGGATTGGCAATTTGTGTGAATCAAATACCTAGAGTCTAGATGCTCAATAGGTGAAGACTTAGGGCTTTCTGTACTCTGAAAATCGTGTGTATAAGTCTTAGAAAACCACTTCCCGTAGTGGGATTAAATAAGAAGTCTCAGGCCTTAAAAATTTGAACACGTTCTGTTTAAGTTTATCCCAGGCGGACCGGTCCGGGTCTGAGGCGGATCGGTCCGATTGACCGGATCGGTTCTTTTATTCTGAGGCGGATCGGTCCGTTGATGATCGGATCGGTTCTTTTACAGGCTTCATCGGTTCGCTTGCGGTCCGGGGTATACTGGCCTTCAGCAGACGGATCGTTCCTGGCTTTAGGCGGACCGGTCCGATTGACCGGATCGGTTCTTTTATTCCAGGCGGACCGGTCCGGTTCTGTCAGACTTGATTCTTCTTCTTCTTTTGATATTCGGATCCGTTGATGAATGTATGAATCTTGAATTTCTTCAACGGTGTAACGGCGTGCGACATAATAAATTGATAATGGACAAAAATGTCCTTACAAATCTCCCCCTATGTCTATGCCGGTACATACATAAAAACAAACATCCGAATTATCAAAACAACTAAAAATGCCTATACAAATCTACCCTTCCATGAACCCAAAACTGGAATGATACAATTGAATAAGACTACAACGTTTGCTCTTCAATTCTTCAGGAATCTTAACACTTTTCTCATCAGGGTGTACAATCCAATGATAATCCATGTAGTACCTACACACATGAGAAAAAGCAAAATACCAAGTGACATATCGAGTTTGAAATGAGATAAACATATATACCAATTTATGAGCAAACTCAAACTCAAATCTACCCCATAATAAGATAATTCATTCTCCCCCTTTTTATGATGTCCCAAAATAGACAAATGAGAGAAATAAATCAAATAAGCAAGTGCGGGGTGTCACTAGTATAAAATCACACCATGAATGAACACAAACCAACCAAGTCGATGATAGCGTAAATGAGGTGGTGTGATTAAATTCGATAGGAAAATCAATGCATACAAACATGACATATGTGCACGATGAATATTGGATATTCCTAGCGAATGAACTCAAATGCTTCCTTTGGTGTAAAATAATGATAATATAAGATATTGACTCAATCAAATCAACAAATCAAAGCTCAAAGTGATTTTCACACCAATAACGTCCAAAACGATTTTATGCTTTTTCAGGACTTTCAAGGAAGTGCAAACCCGTTTAAAGATTCTCCAACCAAACTCCCTCAGATATAATATTTGAATGGAGGCATTCTAAATTCTCAAACTTTGGAGAATTGATGGTGAAACCTAAGTGGCCCATATTTGACATGAATTGCTTTTTATTGCCTTTAAATTTTTTCGGGCTCTTTTAACCTCTTTGGACCTCGGATATTAAAATTCCTCCATTTTTAGGTCCTTTTTAACGGTGGCTTTTGCGCAAAGGATAGATAATTACCTTTCGCAGCCCTTCCCCGTTATACAAAAACACACAGTCTCACCAAAATGGTTTTTACATGCATTCCAATCTTGTCAAGTTTTATCGCATATTGTACATTGTATAGACATAATTGAGATGGAAACACTCAAGCCAATATGAGATAGACAAGTGCAATAATCAAATATAGCCGTGCATGTGTGCAATAAAGGATATAGGAGTCAAATATGTAGGAAGATATCACTAATTACATCTCAAAGACTCCAACCAATGTAAAGCACATGGATGAAATGATGTAGCCTCTCAAATCTCTATCAAACAGTCACATGGATATATGGAATGAAGTTGTGACTTGGCTATCTTAAATGCTCATCCATAAAAGAAGCAAAAACAGAAATCTTTTTGGATTTTTCAAAAAATTTATCAAAATAAAATCTTTTTGTGCTTTTCTTAAAATTTTTCTTAAAGGAAAATCTTTTTGTTTTTTTCAAAAGAAATATAAAAAGCAAAAAGAATAAATAAAAGTTGTACAACTAAGCAATGGTACATATAAAACAGACTAGCAATAGGAAGCATATGATATGAACATGAAGAAGCATCCTATTCTAGACAAAGACCAACCCCTCAGTCAACTGTGCAAATTCCCAAAGACTTCCTAAGACTCTCAAATCTAAGGGCATCTAAAGGTTTCGTGAAAATGTTGGCTAACTGACGGTCGGTGGGAACAAAACTCAGGGATACAGTGTTCTCCTCAACTAACTGACGAATAAAGTGCTCACGTATCCTGATGTGTTTTGTGCGCGAATGCTAGACGGGATTGCGGGATATGTGTATCTCGCTCGTGTTATCACAGGAAATGGTCATGGTGTCCCGTGAAATCCCATAATCCTCCAGCATTTGCTTCATCCACAAGAGTTGTGTGCAACAACTCCCGGCGGCTATGTACTCAGCCTCCGCAGTGGACAAAGAGATGGAATTTTGCTTCTTGCTCATCCAGGAGATAAGAGCAGAACCCAAATAGAAACACCCACCAGAAGTGCTCCTACAACCATCTACATCCCCAGCCCAATCGGCATCCGAATAGGCAGACAAACGGTCATCGGTATGAAAGGAATACCAAATACCGTATGAGAGAGTCCCACTTACGTATTTAATAATACATTTTAGAGCAAGTAAGTGTGACTCTTTAGGGGACGCCTGATATCGCGCACATACTCCAACACTAAAGGCGATGTCGGGACGACTGGCAGTCAAGTAGAGAAGACTACCTATCATACTCCGATATAAGGTTTGCTCTACGTCCTTGCCTGAAGTGTCCTTACTAAGCTTGGTAGTGGTACTCATAGGTGTACGTGCATGCTTAGCGGAGTCTAAACCAAATTTCTTCACTAGGTCTCTAGCATACTTGGATTGGGAGATGAACATCCCATCCTCTAGCTGACGAACCTGGAGACCAAGGAAGAATGTAAGCTCACCAACCATGCTCATCTCAAACTCACTTTTCATCTCCTCCTCAAAGTGGTGAGCATGCTGGGAGCATGTGGATCCAAAGACTATGTCGTCCATATAGACCTGGGCAACCAAAATAGCACCGTCATCTCTCCTGATGAACAACGTCATATCTACTCCCCCTCTCTTGAAGCCACAAGCTAAGAGATAGGAAGTAAGCCTCTCGTACCAAGCACGGGGTGCTTGCTTCAAACCATACAAGGCTTTTCTAAGATAGTAGACGTGCTCTGGGTGCTGAGGGTCTTCAAACCCTTTTGGTTGTTCCACATAAATCTCCTCCTGTAGAATGCCATTCATAAAGGCACTCTTGACATCCATATGATATACCTTGAAGCGCAGATGACATGCGATGGTGAGCAGAAGACGGACGGACTCAAGCCTCGCAACAGGAGCAAATGTCTCCCCAAAGTCTACACCCTCTATCTGTGTGTAGCCTTGAGCGACCAACCTAGCCTTATTTCTGATTATGGTACCATTTTCATCCATTTTATTCTTGAAAATCCACCGGATACCTATCACATTAGTCTCACTAGGCCGGGGGACAAGTTCCCAGACATTATTCTTTTTAAACTGAAGCAACTCATCCTGCATAGCAGATATCCAATGTTCATCCTTGAGTGCTTCTTTATGGTTCTTGGGCTCGACTTTGGACGTGTAGCAAAGATGGCTAACAACGTTCTCTAGCTGAGCATGAGTCTTGAACCCTAGAGTGGGATCGCCAACAATGGCAGACGGGTCATGACTCTTGCGAACCCAAGCAGGTGTGTCCCCTAGCGCAGAAGTAGGGTCCACAGAGTGTGAGAGAGGAACAGGTAAATCACTGTCAGAACAATTCTCATCCTCACACTGAAGGTTAGGATCAATAACCGTCGGAGGTTCGTCATCTTGCACGGTGACGTTTATTGATTCCATAACCTTAGGGCTCTTCAGGTTATACACCCGGTACGCTCTGCTATTCGATGAATATCCTAGAAATATTCCCTCGTCGCTCCGGGAGTCGAACTTTCCTAATTGCTCTCTATCCCGTAGGATGTAGCATTTACTCCCAAAAACACGAAAATATGCCAGGTTGGGCTTCTTGCCAGTCCACAACTCATAAGGAGTCTGAAGTGTGTGTGGACGCAAATAAACCCTATTCACCGTGTGGCATGCAGTAGACACTGCCTCTGCCCAAAATCTCCTAGAAACTTTACGACCTAGAAGCATAGATCTAGCCATCTCTTGGATCGTTCTATTCTTTCTCTCAACAATACCATTTTGCTGAGGAGTTCTCACAGCAGAAAACTCATGTTTGATCCCGAGGCTATCACAGTAAAGGTCTACCTTTGCTTCTGTGAATTCAGTGCCATTGTCACTACGCATCCTATTAATAGTGACACCGTGTTGATTTTGCAGGACACGACACTTGGTCGTTAAAAATTCTACAGCATCGGATTTCTCTCTTAGAAAACCTACAATGGAGTATCTGGAGAAATCATCTACCATCACGAGGATGTACCTCTTACCACCTAGACTCTCAGTACGAGTGGGACCCATAAGATCCATGTGAATCAACTCAAGAACACGAGAAGTGGTAATGGAATGCAACTTCCTATGAGGACTACGAATTTGTTTTCCCAACTGACATGGTCCACAAACGGTCGAAGTTGACTTTCCAAAAGATGGTAAGCTACGTACTAGGTCCTTTTTAGCTAAGTGATTGAGATCTCTAACGTTCACGTGACCTAGACGTTGATGCCACAGATCCATAGGAGTGATCGCGGCACTGTTGCAGACAAGTGAGGATGTGGGCTCAGTCCCATAGCAATTATCCTCAGTCCTCACCCCTTGCATCAAAAGTTTATCGTCTTGATTATAGAATTTACACGCATCCCGGTCAAACTTTATTGCAAAGTCAGTGTCGCACAGCTGGCTAATGCTGAGAAGGTTTGCTTTCAAACCTTTGACGTACACAACATTTTCTAGCTTAGGAAATCCAGGTAACTCGACAGTACCACGTCCTATAATTCTAGACTTGCTCCCATCTCCAAAGGTGACTCTGCCATCCTGATAGTCTTCAAGAGTCGTAAAAAATGAGGCATCATCTGTCATGTTTCTGGAGCACCCACTATCAAAATACCACTGTGAGGTATTGTGTGCTTTGAGAGCAATATGAACAACAAAGGCCTTTTTATCTTTCTTAGGTACCCAAGCAGAGATGACCTTTTGTTTGCCTTTGTTTTTGTTGGTTTTAGCTGGAATGTGAGAAGCATTCACTAATGGCAAAGACATCCGTCGGAATTCTTCCATTAAACTCTGGGTCGTGGCAGCTAAGAACTCAAGTCGCTCTCTCAGACTAGAAAACTCATCAGTATGATGTGGTGGAGCAATAGTACGTCGTGTCCGACCCATGCTATAGCAAGACTCCCTAAGGTGGCCTTTTCTTTTGCAGTAAGTACAAAAAAGCACAGTCAAAGGCGGACCTTGGTTTGCTTTTCTTGGTCGAACTCTCCTTCGAGGTTTTTGACGACGGCCATAAGGATTCGTAGTAAACTCAGGAACTGGTCCAGGTGCAATTTGGGATGTGGAGGCACCATCATATCCAATTCCTTGCCGATCACCAAAACCTAATGCGGGGCCGAGGAGCATCTTTCCCATCTTCCCAGATCTGTCCTCGATTTGTACTTTGACTTCCCGTGCTTTCTCAAGATCATGAGTCAGCTGGGCAACAAGGGCTTCAAGTTTCTTCCGAGTCTCCATGGAGGAATGGAGCTGACTCGTAAGACTAGCCACTTGTTTAGTCAAGTCCCCTTTCTCTTTCTCTAAAACACTCTCTCTCTCTCTAAACAGAATCTCTTTCTCGACACAGGCAGATTCTCTCTCTCTCAGGGTGGTGACGGTGGAGGACTCTCTTTCTCTCGCCTTTCTTAAATCTTCCTCTAAGCCGGTGATTTTAAGAATTAGCGCTTTGTTACGTTTTTTAGTTTTAAATGACTCAGAATATAACTCAGCGTAGGCGCGTTGAATATCACTCTCGCTCTCACTTGAGTCATTCTCCCCTCACTCACATCGATCTCACTATCGAGGTGTCCCTGTGAAGCATCATCTTCATCGTTGTGAAGAGAACTAGGAGTGCTCACTTGACTGGCCATGAATGCGGTGAAGTTACACTCATGTGGTGACTCATCTCCTGAATCCACCGTCTCGACCTCACTGTCGTCACTAAGGGTAGCATTAAGGACAGCTTTCCCTTTCTCTCTATTCAGACGATTGGCACACTCAAATGCTCTATGACCCCTACCATCGCACTCAAAACATCTCTCACTTTCTTTCTTAGGAGGATTTTTGGAGTCTTTTTCATTTTTCTTTTCAAACTTATTTTTCTCAAATTTCTTTTTATCTTTAAAATTGCCATTTTTCTTAAATTTGAGAATCCTCTTGAAATTTTTTGCAAAAAGAGCCAAATCATCTAGTTCAAAATCACACTCAGAATCTGACGTGTCAGTTTCTCTCTTTCTAGACGACTCTACCCTTTTTCTAGCCGACCCTCACTCCTTCTCTCTTGGGCTTTAAGTGCAATTACCTTATCTTTAGATTTAGCAATTTTAGGGAACATATCAATTTCATAAGTTTGCAAATCTCCTACAAGTTCTTCCAATTTTAGCGTATTTAAATTACCCATAGAATTTAGCATAGTGACTTTAGGGATAAAATGCTTAGGTAAAGAACGAAGATTCTTTTTAACAACTCTAGCATTAGGAATATGTTCACCAAGATTAAAGCTAGTATTCACAATGTCAGAAAGTCTAGCATAAAATTCATCAAAGCATTCAGATTCATGCATGGTGATGGTTTCAAATTGAGTTGTCAAATTTTGCAACTTAGATTCTTTCACAGCATTAGTTCCTTCATGGGTGAGTTGTAAAACATCCCATGCCTCTTTTGACGTGGTGCACGTCATTATGCGTTTGAACTCATCAGGTGTGACAGACCCAGGAATAGCACTTAGACCCTTAGAATTAAAAGATGACCATTTAAATTCTTCATCAGTCCAAGAAGTGTCAGGTTTCAAGTTGATCACATTATCAACAGTCATGGAGGGAGGAGTCCACCCTCTTTCAACTAAGATCCAGACACGTTCATCAATGGCTTTTAAAGCCGACCTCATTCGGTCTTTCCAATAAGCATAATTTGTCACGTCAAAAATAGGCATTTTATTATATAACTTCTCCATTTGAACACACACTTTTTTCATAAATCAATTTTTTCAGAAAATTGATATCTTAGAAAAATTTTGCGGAAAATAGGAATACGCGATAGATTAGCGTAACCTGCTCTGATACCAATTTGAGAACGTATGTGCTCGCGTTCAAATGATAAGCATATATATTAAACTCCTTTTAACCCAAACAAACCCTAAACATGCAACAATATGTGATTGAATAAGATGATAATCTAAGCAAGAACATTCAAACACATGCTTGTGAGGAAAAATCCCCCAAAGGGGCAAAACCATTTATTTTCATTATAATATTGTAGGTTGTACAATTTCGGATTACAATAAAAATACAAGTGACTAAGAATTACCCTCAGGTGTCGGATTCTGTAGTCGGCGGCTGGAACTATCCCTTTCCACTAGGGCTGCAATGAAGAAGAGAAACGGCTTCTTCACAAGTTTATCGGCTGGAATTTTCCCTTTCCAGGAGGGCTGCAATGGAGAAGAAGAACGGTCTTCTCCACAAGGGTGTGAACATCAAAAGTGCGTTCCTGGGTTGCAAAGTGATTCACAAAGGATTGGCAATTTGTGTGAATCAAATACCTAGAGTCTAGATGCTCAATAGGTGAAGACTTAGGGCTTTCTGTACTCTGAAAATCGTGTGTATAAGTCTTAGAAAACCACTTCCCGTAGTGGGATTAAATAAGAAGTATCGGGCCTTAAAAATCTGAACACGATTTGAACACGATCTGTTTAAGTTTATCCCAGGCAGATCGGTCCGGGTCTGAGGCGGATCGGTTCGATTAATTGGATCGGTTCTTTTATTCTGAGGCGGATCGGTCCGTTGATGATCGGATCGGTTCTTTTCCAGGCTTCATCGGTTTGCTTGCGGTCCGGGGTATACTGGCCTTCAGCAGACGGATCGATCCGGGTCTTAGGCGGACCGGTCCGGTTCTGTCAGACTTGATTCCTCTTCTTCTTTTTATATTCGGATCCGTTGATGAATGTATGAATCTTGAATTTCTTCAACGGTGTAACGGCGTGCGACATAATAAATTGATAATGGACAAAAATGTCCTTACAGCCTCTACCCATTTGGTGAAGTAATTTGTGCCAACCAGCAGATACTTATAATTTCTAGATTCAATAAGTAGTGATCCCACTGTATTTAGCCTCCATTGTGTGAATAGCCATGGGCTTGTCAAGGATTTCAGGTTATTATCTAGCTGGTGGACCATAAGAGAGTGCTTTTGGCATTTTTCACACTTTCGAATGTAAGTGTCTGCATCCTTTTGCATACGAGGCCACCAGTAACCCTCCTTAATTTCTCAGAAGGCCAATGATTTCCCTTTTATGTGACTTCCACAAATGCCCGCATAAAGTTAGCAAAGTACTTGATTGGTGTCATATGTGTGAACGCACTGGAGGTAAGGACATGTGAATGACTTCTTGTAAAGTTTCCCCACTGGGGCGAGGTAAAAATGGGTAGCCTTGACCCTAACCTGATTGTCCGACCTCTTATCGTCGGCTAGTATGTCACTCCGTTGATATGTGATGATGGGATCTATCCAACTAGGGGCCTTCTCAGTGAGAAGGACTTGCTAAACTACAACTGTCTGGTTAATACTTAGCTGTGCGAGGAACGCTACTTAAATATATCTCTTTAGGTCAGAGTCCACTACTGAGCTCAGGTTGTTAAGGCATCTGTGTGACTATTTTGCCCCTGGGGGAACTATTGAATGTCCACCTTCTCAAACCCCGCCATAGGTCCTCTTACCATGATGGGGTAGGTTGCCATTCTATTATATTTTATGTTGAAGTCCCCATTTATTTTCTTGGAGACCAGTTTGGAGTCACCGAATACATGAAGGCACTTTGCCCCATGCAGTTGGTCCTTGCACAAGATAGCAATCAATGCTTCATATTCAACTTTATTTTTTGAGGACTCAAATCCCAGTCTGGTTCCTTGCTTAATGACAATGTCTTTCAGAGTGATAAGGACTATTCTTACTCTTAACTCCTTAAAATTGGAGGCTCTATGAACGTATAGGGTCTAGTCCCTAGACTGTGCTTCCTCATCTATTGACTGATTTGTTCCCTATTGGTCTGTTGGCTGGTCCCCTGGGAATTCAACGATGAATTTTATGAGGACTTGTCCCTTATTTTTTGCTCTTGGTTAAAAGTGGATATCAAATCTCCCAAGATCCACCGACCACTTTGAGAGTCGTCCAGAGAGGTAGGATTTTCGAAGAACATCTTTTAGGTGGTAGGAAGTGGTTATTGTTATTGAGTGGGATTCAAAGTAAAGTTTCAACTTCCTTGAGGTGACCACCAGTGCATAGGTGGGCTTTTCTTTGGGCAAGTAGCGTTGTTCAGTGTCCAGAAGTGTCTTGCTAGCGTAATAAATCGAGTGTTGCCCTCCCTCTTTCTCACACACCAGAGCGACGCTTACAACGTGGTCTCATACTACAAGGTAAAGATACAATGGGTCTCCAACCTTTGGAATCACTAGCAGGAGTGGTTTCCAAATGTAGGATTTGATCTCCTCCAAAGCTTTCGAATAGTTATCATTCCATATGAGGCCTTTACCCTTATTCAGGAGCTGAAAGAATGGTCGACAATATTCCGAAGACTTGGAGCTGAAGAGATTAAGCGCCACAAGCGTACCAGTGAGCTTTTGAACATCTTGCAATGTTTATGGTGGCTGAACTCTGGTGATAACATCGATTTGATCTGGATTGGCCTCAATTCTTTTTACTGACTAGATATCCCAAGAGCTTTCGTGACTGGATACCCAATGAACACTTACTTGCATTAAGTTTCATTCGATATTTACTGAGGATCTTAAAGGTTCTTGCTAAGTCAGTGAGGTAGTCGCCCTTGTTCCTGCTCTTGACTAGCATATTATCGACGTAGGCCTCTATCGTGTCTCCCATATGTCTCTTGAACATCTTGGTGAATAACCTCTGAGAATTTTCCCCTACATTATTTAAGCCAAACGGCATAACCTTGTAGTAGTATAACCCAATGGGGTTTATGAAGGACGGTTTGTCATGGTCAGGGCCGAATAACGGAATCTATTGGTATCTTGAGCGAGCGTCCAGAAACCTTATCTTTTCACGTGTTACTGTAATATTAACCACTAGTCAATTTTAGGCAGTGGGAAGATATCTTTGTAACATGCTCTGTTGAGATTCATGAAATAAATACAAACCCTCCAACTACCGTTGCTCTTGTGTACCACTACTGGGTTGGATAGACATTTGGGGAACTAAACTTCCCTAATGGATCCTGCATCCAGTAGCTTCCCTACTTCGTTCTCCACCACTTTAGCTTACTCGGGGCTGTTCAACGGGCCTTTGGAGTGATCGAATTGAAGGTCTATTTGATGTGCAGGCAATGGAAGGCTACATTGGGATCAATCCCTAGAAAATCATATGGTTCCCAAGTGGAAACATCTCGATTTCTTTTCAAAAAGTCAATTAGTTATTTCATCTCTTGATTGATAAGTGTGGCTCCAATAAAAAATTTCCACTCTGGCAAGTTATCTTCGGCTCCAACCTCTTCCAGGCTTCAACAACCCCCTGTCAACGGGGTGTACCCTGGTCTCCTCCAACCCTGGTCATCCATAATTACTATTTGTAGGGTATAGCCCCCTCCAAGGCTTCCTCCTAAGCATCTTTTAGTTCATTCTTCTTCTCTTTCTGGGAAAAATGGTGACGGTAAATCACTTTCTGGCAGTGGCCTAGTTGCTACGAATTTCGACCATGCCCCGATCGGTGATACACTTCATCTTTTGGTGGTAGGTGGAAGGTACAACCCTCATGGCATGGTGCCAACCTGTGACCAAGATGGCTTGATATGGTGACTCTATGCCCACCACTAAAAACTCAATAAACTTTGAGATGTTGCCTACTCTGATTGATAAGACTGTATTTTTTAATGGCATTGTGATTTTCCCTGTGAAGTCGACCAATGGAACTGTGGCCTCCTTGAGGTCGGTGAGGTTCAACTTCAGCTTATGGAATAACTCTAGGTACATCACCTCTGACGATATCCCTACTCTACGAGCAGCTTGTCAATGTCCCAATTGGAAATTCTAAGGGTAATCACCAGGGCATCTTAATGCAGGGTTCTCACTCCAACCAAATCTTCTTCAGTGAAAACAATATGCTTGGTATAGTCAACGTACTCTGGTTTCCAGCGCTTACCAACCTGGGTTTTAACAGGGTTAATCTAAAATGCCTTCATGACAATAGTGACCTTTTTCAGCTCCATTCGAACGACATTCCATTGGATTTGCTTAAGGGTTGATGCCCATGGATTGCCATGAACTCATGCCTCGTGTCATCGTTAAGGATGTTGTTCGTATTTTGGTTGCCATTAACTGCGACCTTATTTATTTTTCTTTACGTAGTCATTAAGATACCCAGCCTTGGCTAGCTCCTTCAAGTGTGACTTCATAGCCTTGCAGTTTTTAGTCTCGTGGCCACCCTCCTTATGAATGCGCATCTCAGCGAGTTGTTTCTAATTTTTGGGTCACCACCCATATTCCTAGGCCACTTGATGAATGGTTGGTCTTTTATCTTGCTCAAGATCATATAAATGGGTTCCTTGAAGATTTCATTAACAACCTAGAATGCCTTGGAAGGATCAACCTTATTCCCATTTTGGATCCGTTCTTGCCCCCATTCTTGTTCCCTATCTTTGGAGTATCACTATTTTCATCTCCTTTGTTTTCCTTTGCTCGACTATTGTCCCCTACATTAGAGTGAACAACATCTTCCACCTTTGCATATATCTCAATATGAGCCATAAGATCATTAATAGAGCTGGCTTCCTTCTTAGTCAGGGACTGATGCAGCAAATAGGTGATCGATAAACCAATTTTGAAGGATGCAATGGAAGCCTGCTCCGATTAATCCTTGACCTTGTTGAATACTTCCCAATACCTTTTAGCTTAATCAAGAAGGATCTTTTGATGCTTTTTCTTCATCATGAGTAGTGCATCCATCTATTTGGGATGAGAGCTGCTGGTTATGAAGCGGGAAGTAAAATCCTCTTTCAGAGCCTTAAAGTTTTCGATTGACATGTGAGGAAGATTTTTGAACTAATTCTATGCTATGTCATGTAGGATACAAGGGAAAATCCAACACATCAGCGCATCGTTATGGCTCCATAAGGTCATCGCTTGTCTATATTGCCAAATATGGTATATGGGATCTGTCTTTCCGTCGTAAATTTTGACCTGTGAATGGAAAAATTCTTTGGGTCCACCTCCTCTTCCATATCCCTTGAGAAAGCGAATTTCATTTGGGTGTTGAGAACTCCCCTATCTAGATCCATGGTAGACCTGGCTCCAAGACTGGCTAGATGTTGGTCCATCTCTCTACGGACCGGAATCCTAATGTCGTGATTCTGTCGATCATTGCTCCTATGGAATCTCTCTGACTGGCCGTTCTCTGATTGACCATGCCCTTATATACCAGGTTCAATTCTATCCTGGTCGCTCCTGGAGCTCCTTCTTCATCTGTGAGTATTACTAGCCTGAGGACTATGAGTCCTATCATGACGTTTCCTTATGTCCCTATGGAGATCTCTCTATTCTTTCAAGTCGCCTCTGGAGGCGAGCATTCTCTTCCACATGAAGGTGTGTGACCTCCTCTTATTCTCAAATATTGGCTTCGTAAGCATCGATCAACATGGAGATCTGCGTAGACCTAGGTAGTTCCTAGCTCTCTTGAGGAGGTTTACTTTCTTGGTGAAACCTGGGATTTATATGCTGGAGAATCTTCGACCTCACCCTAGGTAGAACTTAGTCTTTTTGCACGTCTCCAACCTGAGGAATGTTGTTGCTATAGTGAGACATCACGGGCTTTCAATTTGTGAAGGTTTTTTCTGGAATAAAAATCATTTCCCATAGACGGTGCCAATTATGAGTAAACGAATTATCACAATAAAGATCCACAAAACAATCACAAAGAACAGAATGCAAAATCGCACGCCCAACAATGATGTACGTGATTTGATAACTTGCCTACGTCCATAAAGAGATCACTGTTTTATTATAGTGTCTCTCAATCCTCGAGATTACACCCCTTTGCCCCGGGCCAGGGTTTACAATTTATAGGTACATAAAAGCAAGAGATCGAGTTGTACAAGGAACTCAATTAACACGTGGATAATTCTTGGTGTTCCTGAATATCTCCTCCGAGATTATTGGTAACCAGTTTGAATATATCCGTGAGTGTTCTAACATGTTTCAAATAAACGTGAGTAAATTAAATTTTGATTTGGGTTGGCCAGTGTTTTAGAAAATCTAGGCTGGTCGGCTACTCTCATAGGCCATATTGAATGGGTCCCCATAGGGTTATGTTACTGAAAGTTCGTTGGCTTTTGTCAACATATGTCAATGTTGCTAAAACTTCAAATAATTTCCCTCATTTATTTCATTGGATGCTTCCCTCAATTTCACCTTTTGGTAAAAAATATATTTTATGTTGCCAAAAGTAAAGTGCAAGTTTATGTTTTAGCAACTTGAATGATAATTTTTTTTGTAGAATGATTACTTTTTGTAACAAAAATGGGCTATGTAGCTAAATATTGTTGCGAAAGCTACAAATTCTTGTAGTGTACTCATTCAAGTTATATTTTACTAGTTAATTTTGACTAAATTAATTAATAATTTTTGAAAAAAAATCATTAAAACGAAACACATTTATTTTTAACATCTAAACTAATTTAAACTAACTTAGAAAGTTCAATATATTATAAATCTAAAAAAAATATCACAATGACTATTTCACCCTCAATGTTTGATAATTTTTTTTTCAAAAAATCAAATAATAAAAGTATAAAAGAAATATTCAGCCCAAATATTTCAACAATTAAAAATTCACATACATAATTGATATTTCATCCCTCAATAATCAGTATGTTAGAGTTCCATAATTAACAAACTTAATCAACTAGACTAATTTTTTTAGCATAAAAAATTAATTTTACAATAAAATAGTTTGTATTTAAGATTTAAAGTTTTAAACATAAACCGTTTAAACTTATTATTTAAGTATTTATCTCCTATTCATTTAATCATTGAAGGGGAAAAACATTACCTATTATCGAAGGGGAAAGAGGTTGACCGTAGGGGTATCCTTGTTAGATGTCAGATGGGGAGGCAAAGAATGTTAGGGTCGGGGTGGGGCGAGCAACCATGTGACCTGTTTGACGTATTGGGATAGGGGGAGATGAGGAGGAGAGAGATGGAAGAGTGATAGAGAGAGGAATAATGGATGTGCTAAAAGAGGGATGGAATCCTCTTAACCAAAAAAAAGGAAGGGTTGTCAAGGATTTTTTAAAGAAGTAAACGCGTGTTTCAGTTTTATAGATATTATTAAGATTTCACCCTTGAGGTTTTAAGACAGTAAAAAAATCAATACTTTTCACTCCAGAAAATTACACTTAAGTCAATTTTTTTAGCATATATTTCGTGAAAACCCCAAAAATCTAGGCAGGGAGGTCGTCCACCCTCGGAACACTATAGGTTCACCCCTACATATAAGTCTTATCTAAATAAGATTACATCATATATATCGCACTTACTAGTCAAGCATATTTGTTATATTAATAAACAAGACTAAGATACCTCTACATATCTCAAAACCCAAAAAACTATCATTGTATCATAACAACAATAAACCTGCACCACCATGGCATCACTATTGTCAACCACCACCACTACCACAACCATAACTAATCACATTCACTACCACCGCCACCTCTGAGCTCGTTACAGTACGTTAAAAACCTGTATCATACCATTTCATACCAAAAAATGTTGTTGTCGTTTACATTTTTTATTTACCAAAAATTGAATTTACTGAAATCGAATTTACAAAATTTTTGGTTGTTGATTCTCATTTAAACATGCTGGAAATCGGTTTACCGAAATCACTCTATCAAATCTACCCAAAATATTGCCATAATATACCCGAATTATGAACTCTAAAATGCCAAATTATAACTTTTTTTTTATCAATTTTTCCCTTTAAAAACAACTACAAACCATTTTAGCCTTAATGGTAATGTAACACTCTGTGTTTTTATAATTTGGAATTTAATTAATTTTGGCATTTTTAAATTGCACGGGTGCAGCAATTTAATTAAAATAGAATATTGCATATTTATTATATATTAATTGGGAGAGATAAAGCTTAATATTTATGTGTTAAATTTACTAAGTGTGTATTGTAAATAAAATACGGTGAATCGTTAGTGCGACGTAATGAGTAATAACACCAGAATTTTTGACGGTATCTCAATCGGGACTTGTGTGTAGATTATTTTAAGGTTGAGGTAGGAGTTAACATAGGGTGACTTGGATGGCGATTTCAAGTTCATGGTTTATTCCGAATGGATCAAGATAGGCAGAATGGAGAAGTCGAGAAAAGTATTTGTGTCCCGAGGGATTTTTAGACTAGCTCGAACTCATGTAGGGGTATTTGGATCATTTTATAATAGCCTAAAAACATAATTTCTGGATTAGTGGGTTAAAATATAAAGGTTATGTGTGTGAGGTAACCCTACCATTAGTTGAAAACCCTAAAAGAGAGAAGGAAGAGAAGAGAAAGCAAGGAGAAGGCTAGAGAGGCTACTTGAGAGAAAAAGTCAAGGGATTCTGGCATTAAATAATCACACATAAGATCAGACCCTACAATCATTCCAAGGAAAGTACTTAACTTTCTTTAAATTAAATTGAGTTGATTCATGTTCATATTAGGTGTAGAACAAACCATTTTTGGGGAAGGGATTTTACACAAAAATGGGTTTTTTGGTGAAATCGATATCATGTGTAGGTTAGATTATTAAGTGATGATATAGTACCCTTTAATATTGCTGGAATCTGAATCATATTTGAGAGTAGAGATTGAATATGTTTAATTAGGGATGTGAAACCAAATCAAGGGTTTAAATGGAATGTTCTTTTTATAAACCTAATTCATGAATTAAATTGATGACATTAGATAAATCGTTAGAATTTGAATGATTGTTCGCTATTAAAACCATCTAAGATCCATTCCTTTAGTTTATAGAATTTAATGGAGGATGTGTATCATATTGAAGGGGTTTGGGTGGAAATTGGAGAAGAGGGGTAGTGAACCGGTTTTCAGGTCTAGCCGAACCGGTTCGCATTGCTGGTCGAATCGATTCGCAATCTGGCCGAACCGGTTCAGTTTTTTTACAGGTCCAAGTTTGGTTATTTGATAAATGGGTGATTTCGGAGGGTTCAAATGAATTTTCTAAACCCACCAAAATCAGAGATATTTATTAAGGTGATTTAAAAAGATTATATTACCTAGGGATGAGTGGATAATTAAAGTTAGAATTGAAAAAGTGAAAGAAATAATTAGTGAGTAATTCTAATAATAAATTAAGTGATGTGAATTCATAAATATTGGATGTACAGTCTGGTTAGGTAACTTCGAGTATTGTAGGAGAGTGATGCTATATTATTTAATTAATAGATGATAACTAAAATAAAGATAAAAGCAGGGGTGTAGACTCGGGATAATAAGCTGATGCTTTGAGCAATAGGCACAGTTTAGCCGGATTTTATATATATATATATATATATATATATATATATATATATATATATATATATATACGGGTATAGAGACAATATATATACAAATAAGAATAAATTTGTGTGTATGATATTTATGTGAAACATACTCTCTAGTGCTATCAACAAAGGTTACGCGAAGTGGGTGATCTTCCCTGGTGAAACACAACAGTCTAAGTATCGACCCCAGGTCATAGCACCGTGTTTATACTTTATGTGATAGTTATTCGAAGTGAGACTATTAGGCTATGGTTGGGACTCACTATCGAAGGACTATGACCGCCTCCAATACGTTTGCGATTTTATCGAGTCGATGTGAGAGTTCGACCACCGTTAATCAAGATGAAGTGAGCATGCCTGGAATGATGATAGCAGTGAAGAGAAATTCATCCAATGAGTTAGTACTGGGGGGAAGTGATCTAATGGGTTATTACTCGGGGGATGGTATATAATGAGTTATTACTTGGGGGATGATAATTATACGCGACATATGTGTGTTTGTTGTAGTATAACTTTACGTATATATATTAGTATGGTAATTATATACGGGTTTAATACTTTAAGAGTGAATGCTATAAATAGCTAGGATAAAGTTATAAGAATGATAAATAATGGAATGATTAATTAAGCTAATGATAGAAATAGCTAAGAAATGAACGATAGACAATACTCGGGTTAGAGTGGTGTATTCGTGAGGCTTATTTTAGGGCTAGTTAGATAGGGTAGTGTAACTAGGCAGTTTAAGATGTATGCGTTAGGTGTGAACAATAGTTGAGAGGCGAGGTTTAATCTCATGAGAGTGCGACATCGGCTTAAATATGGAAAGTTTTATTGCATATTTATTTATTGTATCTTAATTACTTGCAACTGTTTTCTAATGGTTTTGGGATTTGACCCGTATCAAATCTACTTTCCAAAAATTTTAGGTGTGCAACCATAGGGATGCCATGGATAAATATTCTTTCCAGGGACACGAAGCTGCAGTTGATGTGAAGGCTTGCTGGTTGCTGAGTAGCCACTGCACTTATTGCATTCTATATTCGGTTTTCTATTCCGGCATTGATTAGGATTTCAGAGTATTTTAGTCAGATGGATATTATGTTTTGAATGTTTTCCCGATCGTTTATTCAGGGACTTTATTTTATCTTTGCTTTACACTTTACATAATGGTTTCATTTATATTGATTATTGTGTATGGGTTTATTGTGGTTTGGTTAATATTATTGTATGTTAATGTAAGATAAAATTTGGCACCGACTTATTAAATTAATAGGTGGTTAGTAATTTAAAATTGTTTCCGATAGTGATGCTAAGAATAAACCAGATGAGACTCTTATTTTATTTTAGTAAAGGACTGATCACACGTAATTGAAATAAGCGACGTGTCACAGATGGTATCAGATCATCATGTTCTAGTGCCCTTAGGATCTCTACAGACTTATTACGTTTTAAACGTTACTTTTATTTGATATAGATCCCTATGCTTAGGATTGTGGATTCATAATGCGACTTACGCTTTCCTACTATTGAGTATATTTGATGCAAATCATATAGGAGATCGATTGGGATTCATATATAGAACCATATAGGATGATCAACGAGGGCCGTTAGGAGTATTATAGGAGGGATGGCTCAACCGGAGCTACAGAGTATTCTGGGTATAGTGCCCATGGTAGGAGTCACCCCTAATATTATTCAGGTAGTTGACTCTATGATAACCACCAGGGCACAGTAGTCCCTAAGTACCGCCATTGCAGATGGTGGCACAAGTTCAAACTCACCGAATACAGTCGGTAAGGGAGAGAGTCGAAGGGACTTTTCAGAAGGGTCATCCGCAAGAATTTAAGGTAGCGCGAAAGTGTGATCGTCCATTGGAAGTATATCATCCAAATTGCGTATCAATTTTTGAGAAAAGTTTTTAGCTCATAGGAACAGTGTTGTAGTGATGGGAGTTAGTCACCACATCCAACGAGAGATACCATGAATATCGAGGAATTTAGGTTGCGATTTGACGAAAAATCTTTTCACCATCTATTAAAACAGAGAGGCCAAGAAAATTTTAGTACTTATTGCAGGAGGGTTGGACAGTGGCTGAACGTGAGGGAAAATTTGCTTGTTTAGTAAACTTTGTATTCGACTAGGTGGATTCAGAGAATAAAAGGGTCTTTGAGTTGATGATGGACTCATGGATAAAATATGCCAACATTGAGGGGGAAATATGTATAGGACGACTGATGGTACTTGTAACCATCCCCAATCCTCACGACGGGAGGGGATCATTTTTTGGGTCCCACACGTCCCTCTCGAGAGCGCTTCGGCCGGCGTCATTTGTGAGGTGAAAAATATAGAGAGATGGAGTCTCCAGTCTATTTTACTCAAAATAGACAAAAGAAAATGGAGCCATCCCGAAGGACATCATCCAAAGACATACTTATACATACGAAGCCAAAATAATTCGAAAAAAGGTCCGAAGGCTAAGTTACGAAATGGGAAGGTGTTAGGCACCCATTCCGTCCTTACGGTCTCTCATGGGTTATTGCTATTTTACTTTATTTCCTCGTGATATGTGTGCATGTGTATACGTAGTGGAGATAGGAATAATCGACTTGTATCATGGAAGAGATAAAGCGAGTTATCCGTAGGAATGTTCCTAAAAAAATATTAGAAAATAGGATTTACGTGATTATCCTCGCGTTGATCGTTATAACGGAACGATAATGTACATGGAATAATACGCCACTAAGAAAAAATATATTTATATGTAAATATATAGAATTTAAGAGAATTGAGTTTAAGAATATAGAGAAAATAGAAGATGAGAGAAGAGTAGGAATAGGACTCGAGTCACAGGTTTTACCCCGAGACGCCAACGTAGACTATATAGGCATCAAAGTCCACGTAGTTCGTATGCAAAATGAGGGGTGGTATTTATCTCATAAAATCCAATCGGATACTTCTCTTATATGTGTGTGTGAGCGTGTGTAAAAAGTGTTTTAGTTGTGAGAAAAGTGTGAGAATTCCCGTTTGGAATTTATGAGCAAATCATCTTTTTCTTATTTTTTTGGGTTTTATTTATATGAAAATAAGAGATGTGAAATAATACTAAATAAAAAGTATATTAAGATATGTGAGATGAGAGAATAAAAGTGCTAAGTAATAAAACGAATTAATGCAAATTTATGGGGATTTAAAGAGAGAGTTGAGAAAGTTGGACCTTCTTGAAGCTCTTAAGCTTGATCTTGGATGTTAGGGAGAAACCCTTTCACTTGGGTGATGATGGAGGATACTTGATTCACCAAATTTGAGGAAAGAGGTTATGAAAGGTGAAGGTTGTAAAGGGATTTGGATGTGGAAATCACGCTGACTTCGAGAGAGATTTTCTGAGCTTGCTGAGAGTAATGGATATCTAATCTTCCTCTTACTCAAATGAGGTTAGGCCCTCCTGTTTATAGGGACAGGGCATTGACGATCGGCATAGCCTAGGTCCTACCAATCGGGAGGTGTGTTTAGGCACACTACCGATAGGCAGGGTTTGGAATTTGCCATTTGGGAGTCTCTTTCATGTTCCTTCAGAAAATCAATCGTAGAGCACAAATCGTTGATCCGAATCGCTCACGGGGTGAACCGTTGGAAAGATAATTCAGATACCTTCAAAAGTCTTTCGGATTACTTTTGGGTTCGAGAGTTTACTTTGGGTCAAATGTGGCTCAAAATCATTCATTGGTCTTTTGGATGGGGAATTATCGAACGCAAACGGATCGTTCGTCTGCATGATAAGTCAGAATCGTGCATGGGGCAGACCGTTGGAAAGGTGAGGAGATGTAATTCGACATTCCAAAGAGTTTGACTTGGTTCAAGGAGTTGACTTTGGTCAACCGGGGCCTGGAAGCATTCGGTGACCTTTCGAATAAAAACGGATCATTCGTTCGTACCGTGAGTCAGAATCATGCATGGGGCAGACCGTTGGAAATGGGTTTTAGTGCCCTTAGAAGATTCATATAGTCTCGGTTAAGCTGAAGAGTTGACCTTGGTCAAATGGATCCTGGGAGTGTTCGGTGACCTCCTGATCGAGTTTCGAGAGAAAACGTGTCATTCGTCCGCACCGTAAGTCAGAATCACGCACAAGATGGATCTTTGGAAAGGGGTTTCAATTCCCTTCAAAGATTCATTCAGTCTCGTTCGATATGAAGAGTTTGACTTTTGGTGAAACGGTGCCTGGGAGTGCCCGATGGCCTTTAGGTTAGTACCCGGGGTATGACTTTGGTTTACAATTATAAAAGGAGGTGCTAGGGACCTAAGGAGAGGTTATGTGGATATTAGAATGGGGTGTTTATACAACCCCTTGATGGGTGAGTTTGGAACAAACAATAGCCATCGAATAGACACCACATGATGCCTTTGAAAGAGGATGACCAAAGGGTCATTGTCAATTATGAGGACCTAAGGATGAGGATGACCGATTCTGCGAGTCAAAACCAATTCTGAGGGATTAGAGATGAGGGTGACCGATTCTACGGTTCGAAGCCAATTTTGAGGGCTTGGAGATAAGGGTGACCGATTCTGCGGGTCAAAGCCAATTTTGAGGGCTTAAAGATGAGGGTGACCGATTATGTGGGTCGAAGCCAATTCTGAGAGCTTGGAGATGAGGGTGACCAATTCTGTGGGTCAAAGCCGATTCTGCGGTTTTAAAGGGGCATGCTGGGGATGGTCTTAACGAAAAGATTTAGGTTAATTCCAAGGACCTATAGTAATGATGGGGGTGATAAATTCTGCGGGTTGAAGCCAATTCTGAGGTCTAAGGTTATGATGACCAATTCTGTGGGTCGAAGCCAATTCTACAGGCTTAAGTTAGGGATGATCAATTCTACGGGTCGAAGATAATTCTACGGGCTTGAGGTGAGATGACCAATTCTGCGGGTCGAAGCCAATTCTGCGGGCTTAAGGAAAGATGACCAATTCTGCGGGTCAAAGCCAATTCGGCGGGCTTAAATTTGAAATGACCAATTCTGCGACTCGAAGCCAATTATACGGGCTTAAGGTGAGATGACCAATTCTGCGGGTCGAAGCTAATTCCGCGGGCTTAAATTTGAGATGACCTCCGGGAACTCTGCCGGGGAAATTACTTCATGATTTTGATTTGAGATGGGCAGATGATAGCTGGGGAAATCCTTGTGTGCCTTCTGGATACTTTACTAGGGGAATAACCAATTTGATGCTGTGGAAGTGATTAGGTGGTCCTGGGTTTGGACGCATTTCTTGGGGAAAATTGAGACCTTTGGGGAATAGGAGATGATCCTGAAGTTTTGGACATTGCCGGAGAGAGATTTGCTTGTCTTTTGAGAGTTCCCCGGGGGAAATAGGGATTTTGCTTGAGGAAGTGCGAAATTTTCTTCGTGAAAATGTTCTAAATCCTTTCTGGGATTTTTAGGAATTTTCTAAGAATTTTTTTGGGTTTTCTATACTAAAATTTAAGGGGGGTGCCAGTCGGCATGGTGTGGAGGGTGCCATTCGACAGTGGCACGGACTTTTGGGTTGCCTCGAGAAGGTAAAAGGTTAGTACCGATCGGTAGGTGGGGGTGCAGTGCCGATCGGCATGACCCTTGGTATCCTATATAAAGGGGGCGAATTCCCCTCATTTTTCATAGCTTCTTGCCTTCTCTCTTTTCGCAATTTTCTTCTACGAATCGTTCTAGCATTCCGTAGTCTAAAAAATGAAAGCTTTTGTGAGCGGTGCAGTACACCGAGAATAGTTGGCTATTGATGACTGGGCAAATGTCGAGTGGAGGGTCAGGGCACCTCTTGCTTTGGGGAGTGAGAACTCTTTTGACGCATTCGAGCCGGTTGCGGATGAGCGGACCTTGCTGTGGGAGTCGTCGCGTCATCGCTCTTCGAGGGTGGTGAACCCTTGTGGTTATGTAAGTAAAATGACCTTTGGCATTCTCTTTTTTATGGTTTTCCTTTTTTCTTGGAATCTGACAAGGTTTTTCTCTTTTGCTTGTCTGATGTTTCTTTGTCGAATATGCGTGCTCGCGGGACGACGGGGCTTAAGGATGTCTGGGAGCATATTCCACCTGTGGTACGTTGGGTGGTATCCTCAGCAGGCTTTGGGAGGGTTGCGTCTATGCTGGATGAGATGAATCGTTCGACGACGGTCTTATGTGACATGGGGGAGAGGTGGTGGGACACTACCCACACCTTTTATTTTGGTTTTGGGGAGATGATTGTGACTCCCATAGATGTGCAGCAGCAGCTGGGACTGGATTGCAATGGAGAGCAGATAGAGGTGGATCGCTCCTTGCGGGTGGGGCCAGAGGCGGTGCGTGCAACTCTTGGTGATGTAGGGAGGATAGTATATGGGGACTCCATCCATCTATCACTACTGAAGGATATTTTATTGGGCAGGGTGATCAATGTCTAGGATGGGTTATAGGTGAGGCAGATGGCCCGATTATTTATTTTGCTGGTGTTGGGAGGATATCTGGTGGCGTCAGGCGGTGACGTTGTCCACTTATGGTTTTTACCATATCTAAGGATGTTTTCGAACATCCCTATATATGACTGGGGGAACCTGACTTTGGAGACCCTTTATTTTTCCTTGGATGCATTCAGCCGGTGCTGCCATCAGTCTTTCACTGGAGCCATGTATCTTCTTGAGGTATTCTTTTAATTTCATGAATTTTCCTTTCATGCATTCGCATTTTCCTTATGCATCTCTTTTATATTGCGAAATTTGTGTCTTTGGTAGACGTGGTTCTATGAGGTGATCGAGTGTAATACCCAGCTTATAGCTTTGAATAATGAGACCATTGGGAGTTTCTTCTGATTGCATCAATGGCGCGGGGTCAATCGATAGTCGAGGAGGTCTCTCTCTCTAGAGGCGGTGCGTCAGGTCTTGAATGGCCTGACCAGTGATAAGGTAAGATTTTTTTCTTCTTCAGTCTAAGATCTTTGTGTGCTCTGATTCTATGTTTCCTTATAGTTTGCTGGGGATTTTTCCGGTGACCTTTTGCCCTCAGGGGACGACTGTTCAGGATACGGGATTGAATGGAGTAAATGCGCAGATGAGGCATTTGTTGATGCATGAGTTTGGCCACTCTTGGTATCTCGAGGAGAGGGTGGTCCGATAGATTGCTTAAGGGGAGGTGGTGGTGCCACCTGCGAGGCCCTCTATGTCTATGAGGTGGGAGCGACTACTGCCAGAGGATGCGAGGATCGCGGTGATGATTAGCGAGTCCTGCCTATTTTACACCTATATGGTTGTGCCGTATGATTATATGGACTTTGTGATGAGCTGGCTGATGGCGCCCAGCATATATGATGCACTGCCTTTCCCTCCTGCGGGTTCGAGTTGGCCAGTGGGGTCCTCCCACAGTGGTGGCGGTCCTTCAACATCTGCGGCGGCAACTACTTCGAAAGTTCCCTTTGCGCGACTGCATACCCCTTCATACAATATCCGGCGGGCTGATGGAGGGATGGTGCCTATGATGCATCATTCTTATGCGATGGATCCGGAGGAGTTGGGTTTGACAAAGGAGGTTCTTCGTCCCGAAATATATCTTTTCTGTCCTTCTCCTTTGGTTTCTTTTGATCTTTTTTTTATTGATACTGATTTTTTCCTTTCTTGTAGCACATCCAGGTGTCCTCCACTTGGCTGAGGGATATTAAGGACTGGATATCATCGGTGACTGCCCATATTCGGGACACAGTTCCTGTTCCTTCTTACTTGGTGAGGTCTGCCTCATCTGGGGAGGAGTCTGGTTCAGGTAGCGGCGGTGCGTCATCTAGTCGTTGGGGAAAGAGAGCGCGTCGCAGGGGTGGAAGCTCTTAGGAGAGAGATAGAGGAAAGGGCAAGTGAGAGAGAGAGAATGTGGGTTCGGGCTGAGTCCCATTTGTTTTTTGCTTTTCTTTATTTTCCTGCAAAAATGATGTAACAAAGAAACATATTTATGCAATGCAATGAAGTTTTTTTTATTTTTTTATTTTCTATTAATGATGAATGAATGCATGCACATGCACTTTTTACTTTGCTGTTGAGACCGTAAAAAAAAATATTTTTGGGATTTTGAAAGAAAGTTTTGTTCAAAATGAGAATTTGTATAAAGATGAAAAGGGGATTTTTCAAATCTTGTTGAGAATATTAATTTATTTTAATTTTTTTAAATTTTGACAAAAGAGGGAAAAAGGAAAATTTCCAGAAGTAGGGGGTCGCCGATTGACAAGCACCTTGTCCTGCCTATCGGCGGGTCAGTCCAATCCCATCAATTCAAAGCTTTCATTGGTACCCTCTTTAGCCTTTGGTACCTGGTGGGGCAGGATTTCCTCCGATTTCTGCAGGGGTTATGTCTTTTGTGGGTTTTCAAGTATAAAAGAGGGGTAAGAGTGGAGTGTTTTCCTCACACCTTCACATTCCTACTTTCTTGTTCTATAAGATGGCTCTCCCCGGTAGTGATGAGTTTGCTAACTACCTCGAGACTTTAGAGGCCATGTTCTCTTATAACGTCGACTACGATGCTTACAACATGCGTCGAGTTTCTTTATGGCGTAATCGGCCCATAGAGTGGAACATGCTGATGGCAGCGGTACAATTCTCGTACCCTGAATACCATGCATTTCGCTTTGGCTTGGAAGATGCCTGCCCGACTTATGAGGAATTTTCTTCCATATTGGGGATAAATCCTGGCATTTTTACGGTTCTGCCTGAGTTTTCTCTTTCTCCCTAGGAGTTGTTTTCCCGGCTTCTTTGTGTTTTGTCCTCGATGACCAGATCACTAGTGGTTGGAGGTATGATTTCTCTTTCGGCGGTATTGCGGTCCATGCATTTGTAGGAGGTTGGTGATGTTGTATATGCCGGAGCTGTCGTTCTAGGCTTGGTTTCAAAATTACTATTGGTGACCGAGGAGCTACTGGTGGACCCACAACTTGCAGCTATTACCTCATGGATATCCTACCATTGTAATCCTTCGGCGATGATATTGGCGGAGACTTTGAATGGCTTAGATGCCTGACGAGAAGTTCCTTCTGACTTTCTAGGGGTAGCCCTGTGATGCTGTTCATGTGGTTGTCTGAAAGATTCCTCCTACTGACTCCTCCGGAATACCCTTTGTCGGCTGTACCTAACTTCTTTTCACGCCATTTCATCAGCGTTGGTCTGGATATTGATAGCTGGGAGAACTGGTTCTGGGAGCATGGGGCTCTAAATCTGTACTAGTCAGTACCATGGTGGGGGCAGCTACTGCCTATTCTGGAACAGGGAGAATACCCGTATGTCCGGCTGGTTGGTCTCAGACAAACCTCTTTTTATTTACCTTGGCGACTTCTGCACCAATTTGGCTGGGAGCAGATTGTGCCACCTCGGACACTAGATTTCTTTTCGATAGAAGATTTGACAGAGCGTCTGCGCATGCGGCTTGGCTCTTTGTGGGAGAGTCGACGTCCGTCGACCCGTCCCTCTCAGTATACTGGGAATGTTTGGCACATCCCTAGGGATTATATGAAATGGTTGTGGAGAAGAGTAGTTAGCAAGATGTTGGTAGTGGAGACTGGACAAAGGTGCTTGCCTTATCTGATACCATGGAGGGAGGTGTGCTAGTTTTTCTGAAGATGGTTCGAGCTTATCAGTCCATGGAATGTCTACGACACTCTGTTCAGGTAGGGGAAGCTTGGGGACCCCAGGACGTAGATAATTATGATGAAGCGGGATCCTCTGGTAGCTATGGGTAGGACTCTTGGAGAGTTTATTTTTTACTAGGAAATGAGTTTGGTTTTTTTATTTGGCTTTTAGGAAGGTTGGGGGAAGGGAGTCATTCGTTCCTTTATGTAATTGCACTGTAATTTCTTATTAATGAAATAAACAAGTTTTTGATAATCCAGTTGTGCCTTTTGATGACATTTGGATTTTGAATTATCTATACCGATCGCTAAGGCATGCATAATCCTTTTGTTCAAATATATGTTAGAATGGATTGTCGTTCTCGGAGGTAAGAAAAGAATAGTTTTTTATGAAAAAGAAAGGGTCGTGCTCATGTAAGATGTATGAGCTGCCTACGTACCTCTAGGGCTTTTTGAAAATTTTCAATTTTTCTGGGAATGATTTTTGTAGAGGATCAGTCCCACATAGTTCTGAGTAGAGGGAAATGAAGATTTTTTTTAAATAAAAGGGAGATTTTGGCCCACGTAGCACGCCGAGATTTCGGACTAGGGGTAAAATTTCTTGAGACGGTCCAGGTTGACTGGACGAGCCATCTTTTCTCCATCTAAGTTGGTGAGCATGGTGGCACCGTCGGATAAGATCTTCTTCACAATGTATGGGCCGCTCCAATTGGGCTTGAATTTACCTATGGGGTCCCAGATGGGCTCTACTATTTCTTTAAGGACTAAATCCCCTTCTCGGATACCGCGATCCTTGACTCTATTATTGAATGAATGCGTTATTAGACGATGGTACCCTTGTATGTATACAACGCCTTCAGCCTCCTTTCATCCAGGAGTGACAGCTCATCGAGGCGGCTTTGATGCCAGTCTTCCTCACTGACGTTGCTTTCAAGCATGACGCGTAACGAGGGTATTTTTAGCTCCATGGGTAGGATTGCTTCCATACCATAGACTAGAGAGTAAGGAGTAGCCCAAGTAGAGGTTTGGATTGAGGTTCGGTAACCCCAGAGGGCGTATGGGATTCGATCGGCCAATCTCGATAGCTTTCGGTCATCTTGATGATGATGGCTTTGAAGTTCTTATTGGCGGCTTCGACTGCACCATTGGTTTGAGGTCGGTAGGAAGAAGATTTGTGTCTCTGGATCTCATACTCGTTGAACACTTCTGTGACTTTTTCCTTGAAATTCAACCCGTTATCTGACACTAGCTTGTGTGGGACCCCATATCGACAGATGATGTTTTTCTTGATGAATTTGGCCACTTTCTTGGCATTTAGAACTGCGTATGACTCAGCTTTGACCCATTTGGTGAAGTAATCAATGGAAACCAGGATAAACTCATATCTGTTAGAGGTCTTGGGTGTAACCTTTCCTATAATGTCGATGCCCTAGGTGGAGAACGGCTAGGGGGAAGTCATGTTGTATAATTTATGCGGAGGCAGATGTTGAAGGTTGGAGAACTGTTGGCATTTAAGGAATATCCGGACATAGGCGGTGCAATTCTGGATCATGGTGGTCCAGTAGTGGACTTGTCGTATGATCTACTTAGCAAGCATGTGACCGTTTATGTGGGGTCCGCATTCCCCGCTGTGGATTCTCTGCATTACCTCTTCAATGTCAGCCCCTGCGATGCAGTGTAGATGGGTTCCATCAAAGTTTCTCTTGAACAGTGATTTAGGATAGATAATGTACTGGGCGGCCAGTCTTGAGAGGGTTACCTGATCTTTCTTATTGGAACCTTCTGGATACTTACCATGCTTGAGAAGGTGCCAGATATCATAATACCAATAATTGGCTAGCTCGAGATCTTCTTTGGTGATGAGATCAATGTGGTAGCAGTCGGTTGATTTGTCTTACTTTTGAACTAAAAGGGGGCCATTGTTATTCCTTCGGGCATGTTGACCATGGAGGCTAGGGTAGTAAGGGAATCGTCTAGGTTATTTTTTGCTCGAGGTAGGTAATGGAAGGTGATGTCTTAGAATTGGGAGGGTAGTTCTTCTAAGTGGACATGTAATGGTTGGAGTTTCTCATCCTTGACTTTCCATTTTCTGAGCACCTGACCAATGATGAGGGAAGAATCCCCTTAAACATCTAGGCGTTGAATACTTTTCTTAAGAGAAACTTTGAGGGCTACCATACACGCCTCGTAGTCAGTCATGTTGTTGGTGTAGGGGAAATCCAACTTGATGGCGATGGGAGTCATCTGGGGCGATAAGAAGTATCCCAATGCCATATCACTTTTTGTTGGAAGCGGTGTCGAAGAACATTTACCATCGGAGGTCGTCTTGAGCAACATAAAAGATGTTTTCATCTGGGAATTCAGAGATCCAGACATCAGCTTCTTCCATGGGGTAGTCAACAAGGTATTCAGAGATGGATCTTCCTTTCATGGCTTTCTGTGTGACGTACACGATATCAAACTCGGCTAAGAGCATTAACCATCGGGATATTCGGCTGGATAAGGTGAGTTTCTCAAGAAGGTACTTGATGGGATCCATTCGGGATACAAGCTTAATGGGGAAGGTGAGCATGTAGTGTCGTAACGTTTGGGTGACCCACACAAGGGCGACGCATGCCTTTTCTAAAGCAATGTTGTTGACTTCGTACCCGAACAATTTGCGACTGGCCTAATAAATAGCTCTTTCTTTATGGGAAAGTTCAAGGTATTGGGATAGCAAAGCCCCAACTGCAGTGTCAATTATGGTTAGGTATAGTAGCAAGGGGAGACCAAGCCGTGGTGGCATGAGTACCGGAGGTTGAGTCAGGTATTGTTTGATTCGGTCGGAGGCTTCTTGGTAGGATTCATTTCAAACTTTGGTTGAATCCTTTCAGAGGAGTTTGAAAATCGGTTCACAAGTGGAGGTGAGTTGGCTGATGAACCGGCTGATGTATTACAATTTCCCAAGGCAACCACAGATTTCTTTCTCCGTTCAGGGAGGTGGCATCTCAAGTATGGATTTTAGCTTGGAAGGATCTGCGTCTATCCCTTTTCTCACTGACCATAAATCCAAAGAGTTTTCCCTTTGTAAATCCGAAGACACATTCCTGTGGATTTAGTCTCATCTGATATCATCATAATCGTTCGAAGAACTTTCGAAGAGCGGGAACATGACCTTATCTAATTTCGGATTTGATAATCATACCATCCATATAGACCTCGACTTCTTTGTAAATCAAATCGTGCAGGATAGTTGGGGTAACCCTCTGGTAGGTAGCCCCGACATTTTTGAGACCAAATGCCATAACAGTGTAGCAAAAGGTTCCCCATGGGGTGAAGAACGCGGTTTTTTCTTAATGATATGGGTACATTTTGATTTGGTTGTATCCAGAAAATCCGTTGATGAATGACTTGAGAGCATGACTGGCTGTGTTATCCACGATCATGTCGATATTGGGTAGCGGGTAATCATCCTTTGGAGAGGCTTTGTTCAAGCTCCGATAGTCTACACACATCCGAACTTTCCCTCATGATTTTGGCATAGGCAATACGTTGGCTAGCCATATGGGATAGTCGATCACACGAATGAAACCCACGTTCAGCTGTTTGACCAACTCTTTTTTGACTTTGAGCGACCATTCGGTGTGGAGCTTTCTTAGATTTTGTTTAATTGTCTTATAGTCTGGAAGAGTGGGGATCTCATGTTAAGCAATTTTAGGATCAATGCCGGGTAAATCGTCATAGGACCATGCGAAGACATCCACGAATTCCTTCAATAATTCTTCTAGTTGTGCGCGCTCATGCTCATCAAGGGTATCCCCTATCCTAATCTCTCGCAGTTGGCTATTAGATTCAAGGTTAATAGTAACAGTCTCTTCTTCATTAACTTGAACGCGGTTATGTTTTTTATTATTAACCTTATTTAGATTAGTTAAGAATTTTTCATTTGTAAAATCATCATCATCAAATCTTTGATTAGAATCTAAACAATTAATATAGGGCACAACAAGATACTCAAAATATTCGTTTATTTCATTGATAGGAAAAACAACATTGAGAACCTCATCAAAGGAGGCCTCAATTACATTTGAGTAAGGATAGACAACAAAAGAAGAAATAGGGTAAACATCGGGGTTAGGTGGGATTTTAGTAGGTAGAACGGGCACAACATGCCAGTTTAGGAGAGGTGTATCAACAACTTTAATCATGTGGGATGGATCCAGTGATGTAGTGCTTGAATGAACCATGCAGAGTTCCAGTCCCAGTGTTTGCAAGTTAAACGAGTCCTCGGAGTCACTTTCCTCAGTCTCTTCGGTATCTTTGATGAACGGTTGTACATGACGTTGGGAACTTTTGGCCCATGGGTAGCAATCTTGGAAAAATATCTCCATTTCGGGTTTTATCTTCTTGTCTGTATAGTCATACCATGGTACCGAAAATTCGCAAAAGGGTAAGTCCTCACCCTCTTTGATGAATCGTCCATTCAAGGAATCATATAGGATAGTCTGGATGCAGTCTAATCTTCTTTTTGGTCGAGACTGGTAGATTATTCTGAGCTCTTGTTCTGATGGTTGATACCCCAAACCACAAGGAGGGAAAGATTTCTTTAGTTCAATGGGCTAAAGTATCCCTTGCTGTATTTTCCCTAGCCCCAGTCCGGGCATGACGTGCATATTTCTGAACATCTGAATCACATTAACGTTGCCATGAGGGTTATATTCGATACAAACCCTTTTTTTGAAATTGTCCCCTACCAGGAGTAGGAGTGGTTTAACTCAGAATCTTGATAGGAGCATATTATTTGACCCGTGTTGTATCTCAAGGATCAGACTGCTGGTACTTGCACCCTTAGCATTATCGTTGTTGCCCAAAATGGTGATGACTCGTCCGTCGGTGAAGAGCTTTAATTTTTGATGGAGTGAGGAAGACACACCCTTGATATTATGGAGATAAGGTCGTCCGAGCAACAGAATGAAACAAGATGGGATGTCAATAACTTGGAATTCAACGACAGGGTTTATAGGGCCAACCCCTATTGCAAGATTTATGGATCCCATCACTTCTCGACGAGTATTATTGTAGGTACATACATCAGCGGAGGTTGGAGTGAGGTCACTTTCCTCCAGTCCTAATCATTTGAATGTTCTTAATGGGCAGACATTCAAGGCGAATCCATTATCGACAAGAGAGAGTGGTACGA
This sequence comes from Sambucus nigra, assembly GCA_949130495.1. Taxonomy (NCBI): domain Eukaryota; kingdom Viridiplantae; phylum Streptophyta; class Magnoliopsida; order Dipsacales; family Adoxaceae; genus Sambucus; species Sambucus nigra. The sequence continues at coordinate 378,422,679 of OX422218.1, read as the reverse complement.
TTTTCCCCATAACTTCTACGGAGATGTTGAGTGCATGATTGTGGTTTGGCCCATTTCAGGGGATTTCTTCTTCGGATAAGGATAGCATTCGGGTAGAGGTTAAGGATCTGACTAAATTTACTGCATCTTCCGATGTGGTAGAAGGAGGAACTATGGGTCCAGTGAGCAACTTGATCAAAGCATTTATGTGTAGCTCGAAAGACATGAAAAGCCCCCATAGAGTGATGTTAGCTTGAGTTTTCTTTAGTTGATCGAGGATCTTTCTCTCCTCGAGTGTCATTTTTGGCATACGAAGGTTTTCAATGCCCTTCCCCTTGTCATTAGCTGGTAGTGGGCTTGGGATCTGGTAATGCCTCCCTGATCTGGTCATGTGATTTACTGAAGAAAGGAAGATTATGAACCCTGTTTCTTCGTCAATCTAGGGTTGTTCTTCCACTTTGTTTATTTCTTCGAGGAGCTCTTCAAGTGATATCATCCCATACATGTCGGCTACCAAGCCAGTTTTCTCCAAAGCTTGTTCTTTATTCGGATCTTCGAACTCTTCCCCCCATCCGGTAGTAATAATTATGTCTTTCCATGTAAAGTCAATGCATTCCACAACTTCAATGGATTCTTCGTACATGTCTTCCCATTCTATGGGGATATGTAAGGGTGAAGGGACCAAGCGACTTTGTAATTTCAAAGTATTAAGTAACTCGGTCATACTGCAAATGTCGTTGGTTTACCTGAATAATTCTATCATGATCTGGACAACGTCATCTAGGTTGACTTCATCGGTTGGCACCACCCAACTGTCTGACTCTCGGGCCCATTTTTATGCTTCCAAGAATAGCGTACTGAACATCTGGCAATCAATGATCACCTGTGAGGGCAATTTCAGCCCGAACTTTAGAAGTTGGTTTAACACTTCTGATAATTCCATACCTCCATTTTCAGAACGGGTACAGACAACGATGCATGCTCTAGTAAGGAGTGACAGTGCTTGATCAACGAGGCTAACAGGGTGTAGGACAAAATATGGGCAAGTTTGGAGAGGTTTGGGAGAGTGTATGAGTGTGATTTGAGTTAAAGGATCAAATTCTGGTTTCATTTCCAGGAAGATATCATTGGTATGATTTGGGAGTGGGTTGTGAGTAGTGTTTGGCTTAGGATTAGCTGGTGGGGCAATGGTACCCCGGTCAATTAGACCCAAGATTATGTTTTGAAGGTGAAAGCATTGGTCGGTGGTATGACCAGCGGTTTGGTGAAAGTATCAATGGGCATATGCTTTGAAGTTTTTTGGAAGTGGATTGGGAAATGGATGGGGATCCAAGGGTTTGATGAGGTTTCAACTTAACAGGGCTTCATTAACTTTGGAGAGGGGAGCATGGAGATCGGTGTATTCCTTTCGAACTGGGATAGAGCGACTTTCTGGTGCCCACAAAGTGGTTGGTTGAGAAATGTTGTTGATGGTTGAGATTGCAACATTGGAAGGTTTGTCATATTTTCTGGGGGTGAACTGTCCTGACACTTTCTTTGGCTCAACCTCTATTTTAGAAGCCCTTCCTCGATTTCTACTCCTGCTTCTCTGAGAGCTCTGAAGTGGGGATAGTATTGTCCTCCCATGGTTGCTCGAACATGGGGCAAGAAGTTCTTCTTCACTATGTTAACTTGTTCTTCCTCGGATGGTAGATTGGTCATAATGTCGCCTTTTCCCTCCATCGGGCTATAAAGCTACTGACTGATTCCCTAAAGTTCTGTTTGAGAAGCTCTAAATCACGGCGAGTGACCTTAAGCCCTTCATTATATTTCTATTGCAACATGGATTCTCGGGCTACATCCTCCTAGCTACGAATTCTGGACTCCTCGAGAGACAAAAACCATCGGAGAGAGCTATCCTTCAAAGTTTGTTGAAACAATTGGGCCACCACTTCTTCAGAAGCCCCTAGGAGAGTCATAGAATGGTGATAACTATGAAGATGAACAATTGGTGGTCCACTTCCTCTTAATTTCTCGATATTCGACATCTTGAACTTCTCGGGTAACCTTGCCTTAAGATAAGGAGACATGTGGGTGTAGTCTATGTAATTTTTGGAGATTCGAACTTGGTCGAACTTCTTAGTTAGCATCTTGAGATCTTCTTTGACCTTTTTCAATTCTTCCTCTTTCGGATCAACGATCACAGGCAAGTTATCCCCAGGTTGGGCAAGGTTTGTCATAGGAAGCGGGGCAGGCGGTGATCTATTAATAGGAAGGGCACGTGGAGCATGATGATACTTTTAGTAACCTAGATAGGCTCGAGTGGACTCATAGAACGGGGGAATAAGACCTCGGGCTCTTAAGGAACAGGAACCTGGTTTCGTTGCATCTCTCGGACCTTAGTCTAAAGGTTGTCAATCTTGGACATGAGCTGAGCTAAAACTGCCGTCAGATCTGACTGTGTAATTTGTAATTAATCTGTGTTCTCCATGGAAAGAGGATGGATACCGAACTCAGAAGAGGTAGAAGGGGAACGGTTGGAACTTCGGGGTGATTTGACTGAAGACCGAAGCCAATAAGGAGCCAGGCTAAGGATGTGCGATCGACCTAAGAGGGCATAAAATGGGATTTCTTTTTGACAAAAAGGATGAAAATATTTTTGACGCTTTTTTCTTTTTGCGATTGAAAGACAAAATATTTTTGGATTTTTGGTAAAGAAAGGAGAAATATTTTTGGAAGACGGGTCTCAGCATGATTATTATTATTATTATTATTATTATTATTATTATTATTATTATTATTATTATTATTATTATTATTATTATTATTATTATTATTATTATTATTATTATTATTATTATGTTCTCACTTGTATTAAATTGTCCTTAACGCAAAATGAAATGCCGGACGGGACCCGAGCCTAGAAAAGTTGGGTTTGTAATGTATGAAAAGCTATGGATGGACTTGTAACCAGGCTCACGAGTAGGGTCCTATTTTAAAGATGCACCAAAATTTGGGCGGCAGGCCGACCCAAAATTTTGGCAGAGTTTCGAGTTGAAACATCAATCTAATATATGTTTCCTAGGCTTGACACCTATATATAGGTATGCAGTTGGTTAGGTGAATCGAAAAGGTTTCCCCCCTTCGGCGTGGCTTCCATGATATACGTTTTGCTTTTTGAGGGAAATCGGTACGCATGGATAAGCCATTTGATATACCTGAGTGTACGTGAATTTCCTCACTAAATACCTCATGGGGACGGTACGTGTGAGAGCGAATTCGATATACTCGGCGTCTGTGAATGAGTTCCCTACGATATACCTCCCGTCATGAATTTGGTTAAACGGTAAGATGCGGGGGAACCGTTCGATATACATCGAAGGTACTTGGCCAATGGAAGGTGAGAGTCATATCGCTTAGGTTAACTGCGCCCTGCCAGACCAGCGCCCGTCACGAAGTGACCCTCCAGCTACTGAACAAAATTTGTTTAATCCTAATGGTCTTTGGTGATGTCGTGTGAATCATGCATGATTCTCTTATTAGTATCTTATGATGAGAGTATCTTTCTTGATCATGCCCACTAGGAAGCAAAGTATGAGTACCAATGGTATACCAAGTACGGGTCATGCGTGCAACATGGGGATATATGTGATCTTAGGTGCACGTGGCGTGAAGTGTACACGGAGAATTTTTTACAAGTATATGAATAGAAGCATAAGCATGAGGTACACATGAATAGTAAAGGGGGAACATGAAAATAGGGGGAAATATTAACAGATATAACACCCATGAAAATAGAGTCTAGCCCTCAAAAATAGAAGTCCCCAACGGAGTTACCACTGTGGCCATCCCCGATCCTCGCGGTGGGAGAGGATCCCTTTTTTGGGTCCTGCGCGCCCCTCTCGGGAGCGCTTCGGCCGGCGTCGTTTGTGAGGTGAAAAATGTAGAGAGATGGAGTCGCCAATCTATTTTACTCAAAATAGACAAAAGAAAAGGCCCCATCCCGAAGGACAGCATCCAAAGACATGTTGATACATACAGAACCAAAATAATTCGAAAAAAGGTCCAGAGGCTAAGCTAGGAAATGGGAAGGGGTTAGGCACCCATTCCGCCCTTACGATCTCTCATGGGTTGTTTCTATTTTCCTTTATTTCCCTGTGATATGTGTGCAAGTGTATACGTAGTGGAGATAGGAATCATCGACTTGTATCATGGAAGAGATAAAGCGAGTCATCCGTAGGAATGTTCCAAAAAAAATATTAGAAAATAGGATTTACGCGATTATCCTCGCGTTGATCGTTATAACGGAACGATAACGCACATGGAATAAAATGCCACTAAGAATAAATATATGTATATGTAAATATATAGAATTTAAGGGAATTGAGTTTAAAGAATATAGTGAAAATAGAAGATGAGAGAAGAGTAGGAATAGGACTCGAGTCACGGGTTTTACCCCGTGACGCCTACGTAGCCTATAGAGGCATAAAAGTTCACATAGTTCGTATGCAAAATGAGGGGTGGGATTTATCCCGTAAAATCCAACTGGGGACTTATCTTATATGTGTGTGTGTGTGTGTAAAAAAAGAGTTTTAGTTGTGAGAAAAGTGTGAGAAAATTGTGAGAATTCCCGTTTGGAATTTATGAGAAAATCATCCTTTTCTTGTTTTTTTGGGTTTTATATATATGAAAATAAGAGATGTGCAATAATACTAAATAAAAAGTATATTAAGATATGTGATATGATAGAATAAAAGTGCTAAGTAATAAAATGAATTAATGCGAATTTATGGGGATTTAAAGAGATAGTTGAGAAAGTTGGACCTTCTTGAAGATCTGAAGCTTGATCTTGGATGTTGGGGAGAATCCCTTGCACTTGGGTGATGATGGAGGATTCTTGATTCACCAAATTTGAGGAAAGAGGTGATGAAAGGTGAAGGTTGGAAAGGGATTTGGATGTGGAAATCACACTGACTTCGAGAGAGATTTTCTCAGCTTGCTGAGAGTAATGGATCTCTGATCTTCATCTTACTCAAATGAGTTTAGGACCTCCTTTTTATAGGGCCAGGGAATTGACGATCAGCATAGCCCTGGTCCTACCAATCAGCAGGTGTGTTTAGGCACACTGCCGACAGACAGGGTTTGGAACCTGCCGTTTGGGAGTCTCTTTCATGTTCCTTCAGAAAATCGGTCGTAGAGCACAAACCGTTGATCCGAATTGTGTACGAGGTGAACCATTGGAAAGATAATTCAGATACCTTCAAAAGTCTTTTGGACTACTCCCAGTTTTGGGAGTGGACTTTGGGTCAAATGTGGCTCGGAAGCATTCATCGGTCCTTTGAACGGGGAATTATCGGACGCAAATGAATCGTTCCTCCGCATGATAAGTCAGAATCGTGCATGGGGTAGACCATTGGAAAGGTGAGGAGATGTAATTTAATATTCTAAAGAGTTTGTCTTGGTTCGGGGAGTTGAGTTTGGTCAACCGGGGCCTGGAAGCATTTGGTGACCTTTCAGAGTAAAACAGATCGTTTGTCCTTACCGTGAGTCAGAATCGTGCCCGGGGCACACCGTTGAAAAGGGGTTTTAGTGCCCTTCAAAGATTCATTCAGTTTTGGTCGAGTTGAAGAGTTGACCTTGGTCAAATGGATCCTGGGAGCGTTCGGTGACCTCCTGATCGAGTTTCGGGGGAAAATGGGTCGTTCGTCCGCACCGTAAGTCAGAATTGCACACAAACAGACCATTAGAAAGGTGTTTTAGTACCCTGTGAAGATTTATTTAGTCTCGTTCGAGCTGAAGATTTTGACTTTAGGTCAAATGGAGCCTGGGAGTGCCTAATGGCCTTTAGGTTAGTAGCCGAGTTATGACTTGGGTTTGTAATGATGAAGGGAGGTGCTAGGGACCTAAGGAGAGGTTATGGGGTATTAGAAAGGGGTCTCTACAGTACTATCATCAATATCATACTTTTACAAGGGAATATAAATGCTTCCATGTGAAGGGACTTAAGAGATTGGAGAGTCTAGTTAGTAGAATAAGAATGAATGTAATTGGTGCTAGTAAGGCACAACAAAGGGGATTCCCAGCAGGAGATCCATTTAAATAATTCAGATCAAGGAATTCCTACCAAGTTATGATGGATTCAGTCTGGTCTGGCAGGGCTAGTAGTGTGCTCTACAGGGCCAATAGAGCCAAAAGAAAAACGAGGTTAGCAATTGGGGCCAAGGCTTCCAGGCCCAAGAGAAGGACAACCCCGACATGGACAATGGGGTCAGAGATAGGGGAATGACATAGAGAGGTGTCTTATGTGTGGAGAGGATGTCCACATGTGTTAATCTTGTCTACAGTTAATTAAGGAACATAAGTGGGATGCCTAATAAGGGCAATAACTATAGAAGTTTTGGTTTGGTTTGGACGAGAGTATATGTCCAGGAACCATTAAAATCGCCAATGCTATTAACGATTGAAGGAATGAGTTTTATCCATGGGTAACTGGGATAATACTTATGTGACACTGATGAGTCACATCATTTTGTTAGCAGTAGATTTGCGTATGAGACGGGTTTAGTGGGTGTATCGTTAGTGTTACTATTGTGTGTATATATTTACCATTGGGTAGCGAGGCTCTCTTTGGTTCCATATGTAGGGGAGCGAGTGCAATCTCTAAGAGGATATATTTTTGTGGATTTACTCATTTTAGAAAGATGATATGTGAGTATGATGTTATCGTGGGTATGGACTGGTTAGCGATGGTTTGAGCGATGGTGGGCTGTCATAGCAAGGTTATCGTGTTCGTTGTTCTAGGTCAGGATGAGTGATTTTGCGATGTCTCACATAAAAGAGGGTCGAGCTCGTGTTTGTATTATATTATGAAGGAGACTTCATATAGTATAGTTGTATTGTTATATTTGATCCCACTGTGTAGGGACTTTACCGATGTGATTGAGGGTATATTACATTTTCGATCGAGTGGAGAGATTTTGCTCGTTATTGATTTAACACCGGGGAGTTAGTGATAGTGTGAGAACAGTGCTATATGACTCCTTTAGAGATATGGGAGTTTATGATTAGACATAAATGACGGGGGGACATGATTTTGAGTGTCCCGATTATATGCTTTGGGCCTACAGAACTCGATGACCGATAATTCTAGGTGATAGTGCATCAGAGGAGTTTCTTGTTTGAGTTCGTTTGTGGAACGTTTTATGCATGAACCATTATAACCGTCGAGAGTAGGGAAACATTTATTGATGTCTAAAAATGGAGTGGGTCCAATTTTATAATTACAGATAAATAATAAGAGAAATTTAAACATACACACAATTGACAAAGATTTTTAAAGTTGTTCAGCAGTTAAAAGCCTATGTCCACTCTTGTTATTATTATTGATGTTTACAAGAGCTCAGTATGGTGTGCTTGAGATTGAATGAATTTTTCCCTTGAGCTAAGGGAGATTATCTATTAATAGTGGTCCGGAACCCTAGGGATGGAAAGCCTTTATATTTCCAAGCATTTACATCGGTATACAATAAATGAGACTCTTGGCATTCAGTGTTGGTCGCCCTTCCATCCGAGTACTTTTACTCTTCTTGATGGTTCACATTCTAAAGTTGGTTAACATTATAGCCAACTAGGTTCCTCTAATGCTGATCAAGATAATTGAATGGACACATAAGATGACAAGTGTTTATTATTTATTGGTCCACGTGGGCAGGTAATTTTTACATACAACAAAAGAGCCCAATGCTCCATGTTTGATGATTGATCAAAAGTATGGAGTATTTGTTCAAAACGCTGCTTAGCGTAAGATCTGAGCATTGGTCGGCAGCCAACCTTTCGGACTTGTAAAGCATTTTTACTAGAACTATTGATAATGGCATTTTTGCAGATAATTCAAACTTTTTTGAACTGCTAAAGGGTATGCTGGTCCTTTCTGCGATCTTTTGCGAAAGGGTATGATTGTCAATCAAGCTTTCTTTCTGTGATCTTTTGCTGCCTACTACCCGCCATCATTATTCAATCCTTGATATTGTCTTTTGATTTCTGTAAGCTTTATTTCCCCATTTTCTCTATTTTTCCCTTTGTTCCAATTATGGTTTATATCGTTGATGAGGTTTCCTTAGAGCAGTTTAGGGAGAAAAAGAAAATTCATGATTGGGTAGGTCCATAGATTTCTCAAGATCCAGTGAATGTTTATTCTTTAGCAGAGGGTCATTTGACTCCCACTCTTTTCGTTACTGAGTGTGGTATTACCTTCCCCCCAAATCTACTATTTCTTTATTTTTGTCAGTATTTCGATGTAGTTCCTGCTAGGAAATCTCCAAACACGTGGAAGGTGGTGAATGGAGTAAGTAGGCTAAATGACATTTATGGACTCATATTGGGATTCCTGTGTAATGTTCTACTATAAATAGGGAACCATTTGATATATCACTTACTATTTAAAGATTAGGCAATTCAATAGGGCTTTAGTAGTTAATCTGACAGATTCCAATAAAGATTAATGGGATTATGGTGTTGTTGTCAAGAATTGGCAATATGGCCCCCCTTCCTGAGGAGGTATCTGGTCGCAAGTTCCCCAAGAAGGGCGTGGCACATGTTATAACTTTATTCTTAATATTTTTCTACTTATCATCTGTTTGAAGACTTACCGACTAACTTTTTGATTTTATTTTCTTTTATAGAGGAGAGGAAGAAGAAGTGTCCCAATGAGGGAGAAGTTAATCTTCCAGACCTTAAATATTAGTGGGGTCTTAATAAAAGGGTTGGATAAGAACACCCAAGAGCTTCTTCTATACTACTAAGATACAAGAGCTCCGTTACATCCTTCGTTGGTTGGCCACCACTTGCATTGCCTCCGGATGTTATCAATCTTGATGAAGAATTGTATCCACCTCTATGGCTGCATAATTAGATGGAGTTGAATTCATTCAACGAGTAACTTCTTCTTCCTTTGTGTCTTTGGATATTACTACCATCCCCATGGATCCCTCTACCGATATGGTGAAAAGAAAAACCCCAAACTTGCTGACCAAGTCCCCTCCTCCAGCTGCCAAGAAAACCAACCCCTTCGAGAAGAAATCTCAAGCCAGTGAGATAAGACTACTGGTTTTGAACACTAAAGAGGCTCAAATTGAAGAGCCTTAACATAAGAGGTTGAATAAAGTCTTGCCTGACCAACAAGATCAGTCCAAAAAGTATTTTGAGTTAGTTAAAACTGCTGAATTAGCAAAAAAGTCTTCTATCGAGCAAGGGAAAATTTAAAATGCTTCTGTTGGCATCAACCCTGTGCTGGATAGGGAGCTTATAAAAGATGGGACTCTGTCTGCAGATAGGTCGGCTACAGTCCCCCTAACTAAAGCTCATTAACTGAGAGGGCTTCTCACAATTTGTCTTTGGTAAGTTCTTTACTTTTCTATTGGTATGCAATAACTTCAAATGATTTTCTTCTAATAACTATATCATTTGCTTGAAGGTAGTGGTTGACTTGAATTAAATGATGGAGAAGGATAACCAAATAAGATCTTTTTCCTCAGCGGATGTTGAGGAAGCTTTTAAAGGTTTGCAAAAATCCTTAAAAGGATCCAAAAAGGCCTTGGATAAAAAAAGACAAGCTTTGTAGGTCAAAATCAAGACGGTTGAAGACCAGGACAAGGCAGTAGAGAAAGCATGCAAAATTACTGTTGATGACCTAACCCAGGCCAAGTTGACTATTGATGAAGCTGATTGCCAAGGCTGCTCAGGATAAGGTGGTTGTCTTGACTAATGATAACTCTACCCTACCGGTCAAGGGCAAGAAGGATAAGGAGGAGGCTAGAAACAAGGAATGGGATAAAGACTTTACTACTGTAGCCATTTAGATAGAATACTCCAGGAAGAAGTCCTTCAAGGAAGGTTGGTTAGAGGCCTTAAAGGAGGTTGGTACTCAGGTAGACTCTAAACTTTTTTTTAAAATTGACCCAGGAACTCCTCTAAACCTAGATGAAGACTTTCAAGATGATGATGAGGGTTCTGGGGAGTGTTCTATGGTGTCTACTGAGAATGCTGACCTTTCTATTACCGACCAAGACAAGACCAAAGAGCATGAGAAATACAAGGAGAAGGTTTAGCTCCTTTTAGTTAGTTTATTTTTTCCTTTTCCTTTATATAATTTTCATTTCTTCTTCTTCGTTCTTTCTGATGTACTCATCTCTGAAACCATGAAATGATCAATGAAAGGACTTTTTTTCTCAATTGATTCCAACTTCAAATGATGTTGATTTGTTGTTGGTTGTCATCTTTCATATTATATATGTTGTATCTTTTTCTTGATCTACCCAATAAACTTATACTTTTAAATTTCCAGTTAGAAGTCAGGAAGAAAGCTATAGTTTCTACCAAATTCGACCTACTGAGGTGGTGTAAAAAACTTCTTGAGGTTGGCCATGTCCCATTAACAAAGGAAGATCTAGTAGGGTTGCTCGGTCCAGATGCTTACAACCAAGTTAAGGAGTCTTACATTCATCTTCATGATATTTTGGACAGAGTTGTAGAGAATAATGCTCGTTATTATGAGATGATTGAGAAGATGCAGGAAGATTATAAACTCTCCAAGGCACTGCTTCATTCTGGTTATGAGGCTAAGGATTAATCCTTCAGTGAAGGCTGGGGCTTTCATAAGAAGTTAAAGGTATTACTTCTTCCATGAATAATAAGGAATTGGCTTTGAACCAAGAACTAGAGAGCGCCCGATCAATTGCTGCCCTATTGGAGAAGAAAATTATTGCTTTGAGGAATGAGCTTGATAATTTGAAGAAGTCAACAACCACTGGTCCAGAAGAAAGGGTATCATTTTTGGTGACTAAAAATCCTAGGCTGCTAAAAGAGTTGGAGTCCTTGCAGAAGAAGAAAACCAAGCCAAGACAACCTTCTAGGCAAAGTACAGTTGTTTGGCCAACCATTGATGAAGAGAGAACCAAGAAAACCCTGGTCGACCAAGATGCTAAGCTCAAAGAGAAGGACAAAGCCATCAAAAAGCTTCAAGATAAAGTGGATCGACTTACTTGCCATTTCCACAAGCAATCCAAAGCTGTTTGATGAATGGGTATGATGAAGCCCTGACTTACTTAAACAAGCACATAGAGAAGTCCAGGAATGAGTGATATAAATGGGGTTGGATGAACCTGCTTTCTCTAATGAAGATACCCAAGGGCAATGAATTATGGTACTGACATGACTTAAGAATATTGGAATACCCTGTTCCTCCATTCTCTATTGACAGTAATTGGATTCCTCCTAATGCCATTCCTCGGAGTTTGATCAGAAAATACATTGGGGATTTCAACCTTAAAGGGAAGGTGGAGTATGTTAGTCCCCGTATATACTTGACCGTCCAAGAAGCAGTAGGCATACTAGGAGGAGAGATTTTAGATTTATCAATCATCCGAGCACCCTTGATGAACCTCCTATTTGGATGAGCAAGGATGATGGAAAATGCCCATTAGAATAAACTTGTATTATGTGTTTTGTTGATTTTCACTTTGTAATATATATTTATTGGACTGAAATGAAGTTATTTGAAACACTTTGTCTTCTTTATTTAAGCTTGTGGTTATTATTAATCTTATTGCCGACTAGGTAATCTGTATAATGACTTGTTAGTCGGCTTATTGACTAAATGCCCTGCTTAAATATTAAATGCTTGATTCATGACTGAATCTAATTATAATGCCTTATATTCTACTATTATTGTTCTTAGATATAACTGTAAATAGCTTTGTTGAACTAAGTTATATAATTAGTTATTAGTGGTCACTAAGTGTATTAAGAAATATATAATTATCCATGTGTTTTAATTTAGTCGGGTAAAACCTCCTATGTTTGTCTTTAAGTCTTACATGAGGTTTTACTAACTTCTTGTTCTTGATTTGTCGAGGACGAAATTATACATGAAGTTTTTAAAGAGTAGAATTTTCGAAGTTGGTAAAGTTTGACTTTTCTGAAGTTGGAAAAGTTTGAAAATGACTTTTTTGAAGTTGTAAAAGTTTGAAAATGACTTTTTTGAAGTTGGAAAAGTTTAAAAATGAATTTTTAAGTTATAAATGTTTGAAATAAAATGACAACCTATAACCTTTAATTTTAAGGTGGTACCACACCATGCTCCGAAAAAACCCCATAAAAATGAAGTATAATGGAGAGAAACATGTAACTTCATTAAATTGAATAACTGATTACATTGAAAACGAAATTACTAATAATATTTGTGGAGATGGTCAATGTTCCATGGGTTCTTAAACTCTTCTCCTTCCAAAGTTTCCAGTAGATATGTTCCTGGTCGGATAATTTTTGAGATAGGATATGGGCTGCACCAGTTAGGCTCCAACTTGTTATTTTTCTGAATCGCTTTCTTCAATACAAGATCTCCCTATTTTAATTTGTTCGGCTTGACTCTCCGATTGTAGAACATTGCAGCCCTTTGTTGATAGCTGACCATCCGAATTACAACATCTTCTCTGTCTTCTCAATCATGTCCAGATCTAGTCGCCTCATCGTATTTCTCTTAGGTGAATCAAAATTCATCACCCTATGAGTTAGTAGATCTATTTCAATTGGTACCACTGCCTCATTGCTGAAAGTTAGCATATATAGAGTTTCTCCTGTTGCCGTTCTTGGTGTAATCCTGTATGCCCAAAGAACGATGTGTAATTCATTGATCCAATTCCCTTTAGTGTCATCTAAGAATTTCTTCAATCTATCGAGCAGAGTTTTTTTAGTGATCTCTATTTGGCCATTGCATTATGGATGTCCGGTGTTGAATGTAGCTTATGAAATTTGGATCAGATGCAATACTCCTTAAACTCTTCATTATCAAACTGAGTACCATGATCAGTGATAAAATCATAGGGCATTCCATAAAGACATATGATTTGTTTCCATATGAACTGAAACACTCTTTGATAGGACATATTGATCAAGGGCTCAGCCTCCACCGATTTAGTGAAGTAATCCACCGCGATAACCAAGTACTTGAACCTTCTTTTGGTTGTCGACAATTGTCTGACAAAGTTTATTTCCCAAATAGAAAAAGATCAAGGAGCATTAATGGGAGTTAGGAAGCCCCTAGTTTTCAATAAATAGAAATAAACCTTTGGCACTTGTCACACCTCTTGGCGTAGGAAACACAATCCGATTTCATTATTTGCTAGTAGTAGCCTTACATAACTATCATTTGTATCAAATATATTCCAGATGAATGAGCGCCACGTGAGCCCTCATGGGCCATCTTAATAATATCATTTACTTCAGTTGGATGGATGCATTGAAGTAAAGAAACTGTGTATCCCCTTCTGAACAAAACACCTTTCTCTTGGTTGCCTTGTATCTCATTTTCCTTTTTTCCTTCTGGTCTTGCCTGGTAACAGTCCTTCATCAATGTATTCTTTAATTAGATCCATCCAGTAAGGCTCTAATTCTATAGAAATGATACTGACTGATTCCACATCAATACTTCTTCTAGTGACAATCTCTACTGGAATGGTTCGTCTGAGCTCCATTGGAGTTACTGGGGCTAGTCGAGCAAGAGCATCTTCTTGGCCATTGTCCACTCTTAAAATCCTGACTATTTTGGGTGCAAGAAATAAATAGATAATTTACTTAGCCTTTTATGTACCTCACCATTATTTCTCCTTTAACTCCATATATCTGAAGTAATTGGTGAATAATAATGTAAGAATCATAGTGCATTATCACTTGCTCGGTACCTAGTGATGAGGCTAGCTCTAGACCAGTAATCAATGTTTTGACTGCATTAATTTAGGCTTAAAATTGAAATCTGAATGTATACTCTACATCCAAATCTTCTGGAGTGTTCATAATAAGTCCAACTCCATTGCCAGTAGTCCATGAAGAGCCATTTATGAATAATTTCCAAACTGGGACATCACTGTTGAAGTCTTCGTCTACCAGTACTCCATATTTGAACCTCTTCTTGCTTTGTTCAGCTAGTCACAAAGCTCTTTCTTGAACAACCAATGATTCTGGTTGGTCCGCGGCCATCTCAGTTTGCTTTTGAGCTAAGTCATCTTTCTGAGAAGTCTGCTCTGTAGGCAAGCATAGTTTACATGGTACCTATTCATAAGTGAACTCTGCTAAAAAATCTTCCACTACTTGCCCTTTCAATGAAGTTCTTGGCCCATAAATAATTTCATATTCTCCAAGTTTAACCACCCAAGACATTAGTCTTCCTGACTTTTCAGTTTTATGAAAATCTTATCGCAGAGTTAAGTCTGTGTATACTACAATGGTATGGGCCTAAAAGTATGGTCTCATTCTTTTAGACGCTTTAATGAGTTCTAGTGCCAACTTCTCTAAGCGTGGATATTTAATTTTTACTCCTCAAAACACTTTACTAGTGTAATACACTGGCTTTTGAACACTTTCTCCTGATCGGATCAAGGCCTAACTAACAGCAGACTCTGAAACAGCCAAATATAAATACAACTTCTCGCCCAAAATTGGTCGGGAGAGTAGTGGGGGTGATCCCAAGTACTTCTTTAAGTATAAAAAGTATTTTTTGCATTCTTCGTTCCATTCAAATGTCTTTTTAAGCACATTGAAGAATGGAAGGCATTTGTCTGTAGCTCGAGAAATAAAGCGATTTAGAGCCGCCACTCTTCCTGATAATTTTTTCACCTCCTTCTTGCTGGTTGGGGATTGCATATCCAGTAAAACCTTTATCTTGTTAGGGTTAGCTTTAATTACCCTTTGATTTATGATGTAACCCTAGAACATGCATTCCTATACTTCGAATATACACTTGGTCAGATTGAGATTCATTTGATGATTTTCCAGCCAGTCAAATGTTTTGGCCAAATCAGTAATATGGTCGGCAGTAAATTTGCTCTTGGTGAGCATATCATCTATGTATAATTCCATGTTCTTGCTAATCTATTCCTCAAATACTTTATTTAACAACCTTTGTTATGTTGCTCTAGCATTTTTCAACCCAAAGTGCATCACGCTACAACAGTAGGTTCCTCGGTTGGTGATAAAGTATATGCTCTCCTTATCCTCTAGCTTTATCTTAATCTGGTTATAACCAGAATAAGCATCCATGAAGTTGAGTATATCATAACCTACTGTTGCATCTACCAATTGATCAATCCTTGGTAAAGGAAAGTAATCTTTTAAGCATACTTTGTTGAGGTTAGTGAAATATAAACACATTCTCCATTTGTTGTTCTTCTTCTTAACCATTATCACGTTGGCCAACCAAGTCGGATATTTAACATCCTCTATAAATTATGCTTTCTATAGCTTTTCCACCTCATCTTGGCTTGCCATATTCTTCTCAGAACTGAAAACTCTGCGCTTCTACTTGATTGGGTTGGAATCCTTATAGATGTTGAATTCGTGATAGATGAAGTTAGGATAAATTCCTATCATATCCTCATGAATCCAGGTGAACATGTTCTTCCTATCTCTAAGGAATGTAATTAATTCCTGTTTGAGAGATGGTGTTAGTCTTGAGTCAATATGAGTGGTCCTCTCTGGTTTCTCATCGTCAAGCACAATATTTTTTTATTTCTTCCATAACGCGTCCCTTCACCAAGTCTTCCTCTTTGCGAGGATCCAAAGTGTCAATATGGAAAGTAGTTGTGCCCCTCTGTATCTCCTGTTGGTCGGCTGAGGTATAGTATAACTCCCTGGCTTCCATCTGGTTACCATTCACTACACCGACTCCATAAATAGGAGGAATCTTCATACACTGATGCATAGTAGATGGTGATGCTTCTAATTGCTTCATCCCAACCCTGCCAAGGATTATGTTGTAAGCTGAAGGTACATTTTTGTGCAATATTTAAAAGAGAATTCTTTCCTTTCTGCTAGCTGGCCAAGTGTCGACCAACACATCTAGTTTGATTATTATTCCTAAGGGATATACCCTTTCTCCTAAGAACCCTATGAGAGGCCTGTGATACGGTTCAAACTTACTATCTCATAGCCCTAAGCTTTGGAAATAATTGTAGAACATGACGTCTGTCAAATGCCTGATATGGACCAGAACTCTTACCACTCTACCTTGGTGAACTCTGCAAGTGATGACTAATGGATCATCATGAAAATAGATTACCCCACTCAGATTGTTTTTAGAGAATATGATCACCAATCTATCTTTATTGACTTTCCTAGGCCGACCATCACTGCTATTGAACATGTCATCCTACCTGATAGTGGGACATGTTTTGGCCTCATTTAGGTAGGTTTTCCTTTTGACAAGTCCATCTCCTCTACCAGTGTCTCCCCTTGCAATGAAATGACAATCAAAGGAAATCATACCTACATCCATCTATGATTCATTAGGATTCTTCGACAGGTCAGGATCATC
This sequence comes from Sambucus nigra, assembly GCA_949130495.1. Taxonomy (NCBI): domain Eukaryota; kingdom Viridiplantae; phylum Streptophyta; class Magnoliopsida; order Dipsacales; family Adoxaceae; genus Sambucus; species Sambucus nigra. The sequence continues at coordinate 378,406,358 of OX422218.1, read as the reverse complement.
CTTATAGTCATTGTTGCATGCCCTTTTGGTGTCACGTTTTCCACAGTCGAGTGATTCATATTTTCTCCTGGTATCTCGATTACCATTTCGATCAACAAATTTATCCAACTTTCCTCATCGAATAAGAGTGTTAACTTTATTTTTTAGGGCAATGCAACTATTAGTAGTGTTTCCATGATCTTGATGAAAATCGTAGTATTTGGACTTGTCCTTCTTGCTGGGAGGTGACCTCAATTTGCCAACCAGTTTAGATATTTGTTTCCCATGATTTCCTATAAGATGTCATGGACGCCTTTAGTGAGTGGAGTATACTCATCGCACTTCCTGATCTTGTCAGTACTTTTGTGTTTTTGATCTTTCTTAAATGAATTAGTCTTCTGACCTTCATCTTTGCTCTTTGGCACTTCCTCGGCATCAATAATCTTTCTAGCCTTGTCTATTAGCTCTTTCCTAGTTTGTGCAGATTTTTTGCTAGAGCATAGTAAAGATATTTGGCCAGTAATCCACTCATCAAGGATGCAATGGTTGTCTTTTCTTGAAAATCCACCACTTTTGGTTTCTCATTATTAAAAAGTGTGATATACTCCTAGGCACTCTCTCCAGGTTTTCGACCTACGGTCATGAGATGAGTAATACTCTTGATAAGCTTAGCCCCAAAACCAAAGTTATAAATGAATAATTCATCCAATTGATGGAAACTAAATTTTTTACCTATGGGTGGATTATTGTACCATATTTGAGTTGAACCTGTGATGGGATTGGAGAAAGCCCTACACCTCATCTCATCGCGAATATAATATATATAGACAAAAGCTTGATACTGCTCAATGTGGAGAACATGATCAATTTTCCCATCATATTTAGGAGTGACAACTGGTGGTTTGAATTTAGAAGGTGTGGGGTACTCCATAATAGCGTGGACAAAAGGTGGGCCTTTAACAAAACTTCTTCGCAAAGGATTTTTTGTTTTAGCCATTCCCCCCATCTGATCTTCCAGTTGCTGCATAGATCCATTCCAGGAATGTTCCTCTGGTTTAGATTTGTCAGAAGCAAATTTTGTGGCTTTACTGTGCATATGTACTTAACTTTCTTCATGATAAGTCTGTTAGGCACGCACAGATCCCCTTAGGCTATCTCTAGATCTCACAGATCCATCTCTGTGCTCACGGTGACGTTCTTGATCACTGTAATGACATTTAGTTACTCGGGGAACTAAATGGTCAAAAGCTGATTCCCTACTTAGCCTCTCCAATACGCTTGGCCTCTCCCTGAAAAAAGATCTACCATCATAGTAATTCGTTGATCGGAATGAAGATGTTGAGCCAGGACTGTATGACCTGTCATGAGAAGATCGGGAGTGGTAACTCTTTTCATTCTTAGCTGGTAGAGGTGGCATATCTCTTCTAGAATTAGAGGATTTGTCTTGCATCGTACGAGTTAATTGCCCGACTGACTTTTGTATGACTTCATATCCTTTAGACAAGTTGAGTAAAATCTTCTGGAGGTTTTCTCACTAAGGGGAGCAGATATATCTGGGTTGCTGCCCACAGTCGCCAGGCTACTTTCAAGAATAGTGGTGATTCTTATAGGTAAAGAATAAAAAAAGAAACATATGAGGGAGATAACGATGACATTCAGTAGTTCCCATAGAAGACGCCAATCTATTGATGTCTAAAAATGAAGTGCATCGAATTTTATAATCACGGGTAAATAATAAGAGCAATCTAAACAAACACACAAGAGATAAATATTTTTAAAGTGGTTCAGCTGTTAAAAGCCTACGTCCATTGGTGGTATTACTATTAATGTTTACAAGAGCTCAGTATGGTGTGCTTGAGATTGATTGAAATGTCCTCTTGAGCTAGAGGAGATTAGTGATACGAAACCCTAAAGACGGAATTCCTTTATATTTACAGGCATTTACATCTGTATACAATGAATGAGCTCTTGTTTTTTAGTGTTGGTCTCCCTTCCATCCGAGTAAGTTTTTCAATTCTTAATGGTTCACATTCAGAAGTTGATTGACATTCGAGCCGACTAGGTTCCTCTAATGCTGATCAAGATAGCTGAATGGACACATACGATGACATATGTCTATTGTTCATTGGTCCATGTGGGAAGGTAATTTTTACATACAACAACGTTGTTGGATGCTAGGGCATCAATTTTGATTGTTAGTCATTGAACGTGGAGATAAAACACTTTGAGCTGAGAGCTCTTATACTATAAACGGTTAATGGAGTTACTAGTGTTGTGTAAAAAGAATTGGGAAATTCATGCACCACTAGTCCATAGGTGGGGTAGTCTCGAGGAGAAATAAGTCACAATTAGTAGGGAAACTGAGTAAAACCTTGTCGTATATCCATGCCGAGAATGTGGGGGTGATCTTGAGATAAGTATGTTAAGAATGAGACGTTAGTGATAATTGAGTAGGTGTGCACATGATATATGGTGTATGGGCGCCCTGGTTAGTTTAATTTTTAAAATCGTTCAGGAAAAAGGGGTGTGCAAATAAATGTGTTGAATGTATACCTGTGGGGTAGGTAGAAACATAAGAGGAATGGTATTATGGACTGAACTTTATTTGATAAAAGGAGATAGTCTGACTATGTGTATATCAAGGAGAACTATCACAACCGAGGTGAGTTGAAAGATGGTGGAGACACATGTAAGAGATATTCCTTGATGAGGGAGAACCCCATAGTTTTGGAAAGCATAGTGGAGTCTTAGTTAGTCAAATTTGTTGCGTGGCTTGCGCATAGATAAGATGTTAATTTCTACCAGACGAAAAAGATCCCATGAAGTGCGCAGTTTTGGAGTAGACGCACGAACCATGTTTTTGGTATATCCAAGAAAAGAGGAGTAAGATGTGCTACGCGATGTGAAATGTTGAGCATGTGGATCGTTGTTGAGTAAGACATAGTGAAGTGGTCTCTAGGTTCACCACTCATAGATGGAAAAGGTTGGTTAGATAATATCAACTAGAATTTTTTAACAGATTGATGATTCCAGTGATAGAATGGATACACAAACTGATAAAGTTCATTATTGGGTTATCAAAATCACAGAGAATTCCTAATTTCCTTCGTGTTTGTGGAATGAATTGATCGAAATAAAGTAATTATTATTTATTTGGGGTGAGTTATACTATCGGGCAGTATGCCCAATATTTCATTGGAGAGAAGAAATGAACTGGCACAAGGTGCCATCCAATAATTTTGTGAATCAGGATGAGACCCTTGAGTACCACCTCTGATAGGAAGTGTCAGGAGGCGATGGGGACGGAGTTACGTTTTGATCTAGACATGTTGCCCGTAGGTCGATGGGTAGACGGGAGGTGACTAGGATGTTGGAATGCGAGAAATGCGTGTTCTGGATTTTTGGGTAGTTGGGAGTATTAACTACGACTGGTAGAGTTATGTGTGATACCTATAGAAATTTATTATCTGCGTGAGGCCTTCTGAGACTTCATATGGAGATCTTGTCATCCACCCTTTGGTTGGTTAGAAATGGGGAATAACAATCTTTTCGAACCCGAAGTAATTCATGGTTCGTCGATAAGGATTGAGATAATCTACGCCATTTTTATATAGTTCAGGAACGCAGTGAGAGTATGTCATCGTGAACCGAAGTTTGAAATCTGACATGAGTGGTCAGGGCTTTTTGTGGGTGTCTCCCATGAAGGGAGTTATGTGATTTGGTAAGAAGGGAAATTGACACCTATGGAAGTGGGGCCTTTTCCAACAAAAATATAATAGAGCCAGTGGAGTATAGGCTCGTCTTTTTGAAGAAATGTTAGCAGATTCACGATAGTTTTACATATCATTATATAAGCAAAACTTTAAGCATAAGGAAATATATCGGCATGTAAGAGTTTTAATGGACTTGTCATTAATCTTGGGCTGTAGTGAGTAGACCTTCAATCAAAATAGTACCACTGGCCTGTGTATAGTGGAAACACCCAAATATTATTACGAGTTAACTTTGAAGATGTTTAGATGCATTGTGGGTTAGGATCCGAAGTTTTTAGTACCGGGCATATTCGAATTTTGAGGATGAAATTTCTTTGCAGGGCGAGTCTGTAACACCACGTGTTTTTATAATTTGGAATTTAAGTAATTCTAGCATTTTTAAATTATACACGTGTAGTAAATTGATTAAATTGGAATATGGGTATTTATTAAATATTAACTGGGAGATATGAATCTTAATATTTATATGTTAAATTTATTAAGTGTGTATAGTAAATAAAATACGATGAACTTCTAGTACATCGTAATGAGTAATTACAACGGGATCTTATATATATATATATAGGAGCTTGAAAATTTATTGGGTGTATTTTATAAAGTTTTTATAAAATAGTTTTAACGACTTTATTTTTCTCAGAAAATATTTTTTAGAAATTTTCATAAAAAGTTTTGGACTTCAAATGAATGTACATTTTTCTGACATGTCGTTCGAACGAACTGAAATGTCGTTCAAACGAGATTTCTATGTCGTTCGAACGAACTGACATCTCGTTCTAAGGAGATTTCCAGGTCATTTAGACGAGACTTCTAACGAGATTCCTTTTTTCACTTTGGAACATCGTTAGTAAAGTCGTTCGAACGAATTTGGCGGGAACAGTTTTTTTGGCATTTTTCACCTTGTTCCCACTACCTTTTCCCCACTACTTTTTGATAGAATTTCTAAGTGAGGTAACCAACCTTTTCTAACCAAATTTTTCATATTCCTCCATCTCCTAGAGAGAGTTTTTGAGAGTTTCAATTCCAAATGAAAATGTTCAAGTTTTGAGTATTTGTTTTTCAAGAAAAATCCTTAAAAACTTTTATTTACACCCATTTGTTTAGTTTATCCAAGTTTCTTAATATATATACTCTACTTGGAGGGTTTGGCACCGGTTTTATCTCTACCATTTGAAGAGTGTTTGGGTTTACTTCTACATCCCACAAAGAAGAAGATTGTTTGGTTTGACATATCCACTAGGAGGAAGGCTCCTTGTTAGGGTGGCGGTGGCGACAAAAAGTTCGATCGGTAGATTTCGAGACCGCGGTGGACCTCCAAGGTTATTCGCTAGGCAGAGGTGTGTACAATAAGAAGCGTCGGGGATTGGATGGAGTCAAGTCGAGTGTTGTAAGTCTTTTTGTCTTGTACTTGTAAAACCATACTTAGTGGATTCGAGGTTTTTCCGTTGTGGATTTCTCCTCGTACATCACGACGTAATGGTTATTTGATTATTTTATCTTTTGCAAATTCACATTAGATGCATGCTTAGGTAAAAAGATAAAATTAGTTTAGTTAAAATGGTTCTAATTTAATTGGGTAAATATTAATTTAATTCAAGTCATTAATTTTATTGGATAAAATTTGGTTTGGCCTAAATTTGCAAAAATGTATTAATTATTTTGTTAGGCAAATTTCTAGGTCTTGGATTGAATTAAGTTGTTTAAGTGAAAATTAATTTGTTGTTTCATTTAATGTCACTTTGTGTTTAGCTTAATTTTAATTTGAAAGAAATTAGAATTTGGATTATGTAATTGTTTAGTTGAGCCATCTTTATTCCGCATCTAAAAGGAAATTATATTTCTTTAAAGAAAATTGAAATTACTTTTAGTAAAATCTAAAAATTGGGGGTCTACATTTCCAACACTCGGTTTCTACACTCCATTGTTTATTGCTAAATCTAAGTAGGCCAACACAAGAAATTGGATTTTCCACTAGTTTAGTATGTGTTTTTTAGATGTCGTCAGATAAGGATAAATCGAGGGATTCCTGAGGCAACATTAGTAGTGGCTTGGACTCTACATTAACTACATGATGAGACATGAGGTCTCAGCGACAATAAAAGTTGGTCCGACTCTTATTTTAGTAGCTTGTAAAATGACAATGGTTATGTTGATGTGAACGTTCCGAACATTCAATTACTCTAGATTGAGATGCAAACCCAGGGTTGGGTTTATAAACGACTACAATCCAAATATTTATTTAGAGAACTGTATGACTTCTTGAAAATCATCAGGCGTCCGCATTCTTGAACATAAACACTGTTGAGGAACCAATCAAGACTGGAAAAATATTTCAAATTATTGAATACATTTTGCAGATATTTGCAAAATAGCATGGGAGTGTGAGGATGTTTCATTGGCACGAGTTGGTTCGGTAGTTAGATTTTGGTTTCCTTGTTGTAGTAATGCCATTACTTAATATTAATAGAAAAAAGTAAACCTTCATAGCTCAATGAATCTAACATATTACTTAAAAAGTGAGTAGTAGAAGTACTTCATCTATAGAATAATCTCTCTATTGAGTAAGCCTTGCTGCCATGATCCCCTGAAATATCATTCAAAATTGAATATACTATAAGAACATGTGCAAATATTGTTATATACAATATAAGTTTTTAAATCATCTAACTGGTCTTTTTTTAACCATATGTTAAGACAAGAGTTATACTGGACGGAATAAAGAAAACAATTATAAGCATTCAATACATGTTTTGGATCAATTGACTGCTATAAAAAATTATAGTTGACCATATGCTAGACGAGTTATACTGGATAAAATGAAGGATTTTTTAGTCATTTTAGCATTCAACTTGTTTATTTGATTTCTAAAAAAATTGGTTCTTACATTAATTTACTATAAGGGAAATATAATATTTGGAATCAAACCGTAATGTACACATACCAAAGCTATTCGCAAGAATTCGTTCAGATTGTTTATACTAGCTATATGTTGTTCCACTAGTTTCAACAAAAACTAAAAGAGGATAGGACTTCTCATGATTCAAGAGTACCCTATCAGTCAAACATGATTAATCAAGCAATAATCAAGATAGATGGTTCCATAAATACCACCAAATCATGCTTGAAAAGAAAGAATCCTAAATTAATATTACGCCAGGAAATACACCCCTGCCATATCGACTGAATAGAAAAACATCACAACATGGAGTGATTTGGGACAATTATCTGTTACTTTTGTGCCCACATAAACAACCAAATCAAAGTTAACATATAATTTACTAGTTAACTTCAACTCTACATGGTTGTCTCAAATAGGAGCAAAATGACAATGTCAACTATAAGATGAAATCAAAGTTTTCATGGTGAGGTCAATTTTACCTTCCAAATTAACTTATAATGTAATAGTTTGATTTTGATATTACCAATCATAATCTTAGAGACAGTTACAACAAGGGTGTATCAACTAAGATTACCTTCTGCTCAGTAACATCAGATTGAGTCCACAAGTTATATCCACAGTGAAAACATTAGGCGTCGGGACTCGGAAGGCCATTCCAGTGATCTTTCTATTTAGTTTTATGAAGGCAATATAAAAATAAAATCACCTCTCATAGAATTATATGGACTTTACTTTCTCATTGAGACTTGAGTCCACTTCATAACTTTGCAGCACTAATTGAACTAGGGATGATATTTTGCCCAACTCCACGCCCCCCCTCTCTAATGTTTCATTGCAAACCATCCACAACCTTTTGTGTAGCTGAACTTCGGGAAAAATAAGAACATTATCAAATGAATGAAAATATATCCTAACAAAGTTAGTAAAAATTGGTAACTTTGAAATCAAAGATGAGTAAAACAACAAATGAAATCAAAGTGGATATATACATGGATCTATATGGATCTTGTTCTTGGATTAACGAAAATGTGCAAAAGAAAATATTTGAATCTAAGTGGTGAATGGTGAATGTTGTATGTTAGTGAAGTCCAAGGATTGTAGACACGAGTGTAAGAATTAATATTACGAATTTCAAATGAAATTCTTGATCAAAATTTACGCAGAGAGTTCATTATTTTCATCAAGGTATAAGAAAGAAATAAAAAATAGTCACAAATAGGTTTTTTAACTCCACGCTAAGATGTTTCCAGAGACTATTTGTCACCACAACGCCAAGTTGTTGCCCAAATTGCTTAATATTATCCTATTTAACCTATATTATTTGATACAACACATCTAAAGTATAAATATATACCGCTAAAATCATGTCAACAAAATGATATTATAAAGACTCTGATATAAAGATTAAAAATCCATTGTACTAAATTATAGGCAGAATAAACCATGATCAAATTATGAATTGCATTTACATCAACGAGTGGCCCTTAGAAGGAAAATATCTTTACAAGTTTAGCTCAAACTTCATTCATCTCCATGATCACCTTAAGAGCATAATCATGTTTACTTTAAAAAAGGTACAAGTAAATAGACTAATAGTAGAAATCATTTTAAGAGCATAATCATTTTTACTTTAAACTACAAGCTTATAAACTTGTAGTAGAAAGAGATGGAATTGTGTATGGAAAAATAGTGAATCTATTATGTTCCTTAATTGACATAAAAAATTACTCAAATCATGTAGTTAACAAAGAATAGTTTCAAACAAAGAATAGTTACATCGGCATGTATAATGCTTTCCCAAAAAACTTCGGCGACGAAGATTTCTTACCATTCTAAACGAAAAATAGTACATGTTATACAAAAGGAATAAGGTCATACCATCGAAAGCTGAGGCTTGGTATAAGAAACTACCTTCCCCTCGTTGGTTAACATGTTAACAAACTCTCGTGAATGTCATGCATCGCCATTAAGAACAATCTGCATCACATTGTCCATGGAAGAATTCTATTCATAATAGTGAAAAATGAAGAGTAAGTGGTGAATTGAGAGGTCTACCGGTAAGACCTTTAACTAAATTTATGTTAGTCAAGTGAGAATTAATAAAAAAAGGTGTATACAGATCGATATTCCATATTGTTATGAATTCTACAAAAAAATTACCTTAGGAGGTTTAATTCCCACCCATAGGAATAGTGTTGGATTCATAAGAGGCAATTCAATATATTCCCTCAGTTCATTGATCTGCTGTGATAGCCCTCCTACCACATAGAAACTAACATTACTAGAATCTCCATGAAGCATATTATATACAACTGGATCAACATGTAATTTTTTTTAATAACAACACACATCTATATTCCAAATAATATATGGATGATAATCAAACTTCCGTGTTCTTATATTCACTATTAATCATTTTCCAGCATTGAAAAACTAATATATATTACTAAGTCTACTGTATACCACTCTTGTTGATGTATTAAAAGTATATTGATTACCGATTAGTCCCTCCCTACCCTAATTTAAGCTATATTGATTACCATTAATATCTTAATCTACTTTTTATTTTTCATTCATTTGTTTGTTCTTTCCTATACTGATCATTTTCAGCGATGAAATATTTTTTTTAACCAATTCATCTATGAATTATTGATAATATATAAAAAATTATTTTCATTTAATGTTATGATGACAAATTTATTAATTTTTGTTGTAAACTTTAAGATAGAATTTGTTATTTTTGGCTTTATTAAACACAACTGGTTCAGCTATATCACCTGGTATGCCACATGGTGTTCTAGAGGAACCTAATATTTCCTTCAATGTGCGTATGGTGTTCTAGAGGAACCTGATATGCCATATAAATCAGATTTAAACTACATCATTAAACAAAATGCCTCAAAATACACACTTCTTATAAATCTGTATGTCTAGTGGACCCAAACATGTGTGTGTGTGTGTGTGTGTGTGTGTGTGTGTGTGTGCATATATAATATTACAGAGGAGGCTTGCGTCAAAATCCCCCAATCTTGAAACCCGAGGTGATGCGATGGTGATTGAGAAGAGACCATGAGTATGAGAAACCCTAATGATAACTATATAGTCTTGAGAGTTCTAAGAAGAATGGGAGAGTTTTTTTTTAGGTTGGAGGGAGAATTTAGAAGATGGGAATTTTCATTTGGGTGTGTGGGAGTCAGGGGCGAAGTTTCTTTATTTGGGAGAAAAATTTTGTTTCATGTTTTATTTTCACTATAATTAGAATTGGTATAAAACTTATATAAGATTATTAACGGTACTATATAGTTAGAAATAGTAATGGTATAATACTATTAGTAATCATAAAATTAGTTTGTTACTGAAAGAGCATTTTGGTGTAGTGGGAGTCCTTCAACCTACAGACACTAGGGATGAGTTTCTACATGATTCGCTAAGAATATGCGTTGTCGGAACCATCCACGAAGATTACCACGGTTGAAGCACCTCTCCTTAACTAGCATGTCATTCTAGTCCAACCCTCTCAAGCCCGTCTAAACCTTGTTATCCACCATTTTTAAGAAATCCCCGAACTTGTTGTTGTTTCTCCTATTTCTGATATCATTGTATACGCGACCTCTTTTGACGAGGTTCTCAATGTTGTATTCCCTGAAAATGAAATATATGAGGGTTTTGAGTATTTTGTTGTGCCTTACATTAATTGCATTGATTTTAATCAAACTTTTGATGATGATTTAGTAAATGAACAATACTTAATTGATCTCAAGGAAAATAGTAAACAATGTAACCATGTTCAAACTATGATGATGACACCGTCATTATTATTCTCGATTTTACTAGATAACCATGCAAGATTAGGATAGGGTATACCCTCAATGAGAATGAGCGGGCTCTGTGGCTATCCCTCCTTTGGATATTTCCCTCTTTTTCATCTCAGGGGGTTCTTGTTGCTCGCTTGCGCGTACTCGGAAAGGGAGAGAAGGTCTCACACCCTTTTCTCTTGGAGCGCTTAGGCAGTCGTGGATGTGGGAGGATGTAAAGAGATGGAGTTTCTAGCCTATTTTGCACAAAACAGGTAAAAGAATATGTCGCTGCCTCGAGAGTGACATAAAAGACAAACTGATGCTTACGAAACCAATAGTTCAGAGATTGGTGGGGGGGGGGGATAAGTTATAGAATGTAAAGGTGTTAGGCACACATTATGCCCTTTCGGTCTCGCATGGGCCCATGTTATTATTTTCCTCAATTTCTCTGTGAAGTGTGTGTGCGTGTATATAAATGGAGATTGGAATCACTCGACTAATATCACGGAAAAGATAGAGTGAGGTCATCTAAAGGAATGTTCCCAAAATAATAATTAGAAAATATGATGTGTGCACCTATAAATATATTGATTGTTATAATGAAACGATAATATTTGTTTGATAAAACACAAATATGAATCACAAGTATGATATATAGTGTAATATTTAGAAAAAATAAAACGGATAAAAATGTGAAAATAGAAAAATTGGAAAGTTGGACTCGAGTATCGTGCTTTAGCCCAAAATGCCTATGTAGCTTATAAGGGCATTAAAGTCCACATAGTTCGCATGCGGGAAAAGGATAGGGTTTATCCCATAAATTCAAATGGAAGTTTATTATATATGTACGTGTGTGTAGAAAATATATTTTAGAGTTGCAAAAATGTGGTGAGTAATCCCATTAGAATTTATAAGCGTAACCCTCTTTTTCTTTGTTTTTTTTATAGAAAATAAAGTATGTGCAATATAAATAATAAATGAAGAGATACTAATGTGTATGATCTAAAGTAAAATCTAAATTTAGAATTTATGTAACTAATGCGAAAATAAAGAAATTTAAAGAAAAAGAAGGATTTTTGGACCTTCTTTGGAGAATTGGGGCTTGATCTTGATCCTTGATGAGCTCCCTTGAAAATTGTGATGAATGTTGGATAAGAGAGAAGGAGATTTTACTAAATTAGGTATGAAAATGATGGGAATGAAAATGGAAAGGAATTTCACACAAGGACACTTCACTGATTGTAAGAGAATATTGCTGAGATCACTAATATTGATGGATCTGAGGTGTGCCTTGAGAGTGAGCTCATGAACTCCTTTTATAGGGTAGGGGGACTGCTGATCGACATATCCCTAGCCCTGCCAATCGGTAAGTGACTCTAGACACATTATCGATTGGCAGGGAAATAGACCTGCCAATCGGTAGTCTCGTGCATATTTTTCTAGAAAGATAATCGTAGAATGCAATTCGTAAATCCAAATTGTGCATGGGTCATACCATTAGAAAGTTAATTCAAAAACCTTTAAGAGTCCTTTAGGCTAATCCCAGGTCTGGGAGTTGACTTTGGATCAAATGGGGCTCTGAAGTGCTCATTGGTCCTTTGGACGAAAGATCGTCGGACGGGAATGGATCGTTCATCCGAGCCATAAGTCATAATGTAACACATGGACAACTATTGTAAAGGTTATGTGAGTCACTTTGATGTTCGAAAGATATTCACTCGATTTGGAAAGTTTACTGATATGCCCCAAGTGTAACCTCGGCCTCGAGACACCAACCTCGGCCTGGAGATACCAACCTCGGCCGAGATCATGGCAGACGTTGGACGAGTCTTGGGCACGCGATATCACCCCTCGGCCATATCAAGGTCGGCCCAAGCCGACACTACCATGAGCCTCTCCAAGGGACTTCACAGGGATCGGCAACACTCGCATATGCCATGAAATGGCAACCTCGGCCATACATAGGCCGAACCTGCAGGAAGCCACCAACAACCTCATCAAGCCACCAGTTCAACCTCGTCTCAGGGCGACCTTGCCCATTGTCTCAGCCAGGATTAGGCCGAGACCTCCATGGAATCCTCGGACTGAACAAATATCAAGACTCACCAACCTCGGCCTCACCAAGGCCGAGGTCATACCCCAGACGCGATAGCCGAGCACCTGCTAACATTTGGATAAGGACACGTGGACACAAATCAGTTATAACAAGATTATTCCCCACACGTGGGGAGAATATTGCATCATCATTCTCTACATGTGACAGTGACAGATGGCACTCCCACATTGGTGAGGTAACCACACACATGCTCATTGCATGCATGGGGGGTACATTACACCCCCTAGGAACTATATATAGAGGTCATCGTCTACCTTGCAAAAGGATCCAAATATTCAGCCCTAGCTGAAACTCTGTCTAGATACACAGTAGAGAGAGAAAGCTTGAGAGATTGTATCCATGGCCATTAGTGACTTATTGCAGTGAGATTGCACACACACAGTGGACGTAGGCCAATCTAGGCTGAACCACTTATATTTTGGTGTTGATTCCTCCTCTCCTCAACTCATTCTCTTATCTTTTTACATTACTGTGTTGCCATTGTTGTTCTTAGATTGAGCTTGAAAACACCTTACCTGGTGGTGCTGATTCTGGCATCATCATTTTGGCGCCGTCTGTGGGAACGAGAAGCTATCTCTTTCTCTTTTTCTGCTTAACCTCACCGGAGACTCTGGTGGTGAACCAAGCCTCCCCCTAGCGGGAAGCTGTTTCACCATTGAAAGAGGTCTTGTGAAGTGCTAAGCTCATCTGCTACTCAAGCTCTCTAGTGTTAACATATGGCACCAGACTTACCACCGCCTCTTCTGCCGCCCGGGGGTGGAGGGCCTAGCTCCAGTTAGGCGCCCCCCCAGTCCGAAATGGTGGAGGTAGCAGCAGCCTTGAGATCTTTAGCTGCAACACAGCAAGCCATGCAGGAGCAATTTGCCCAGCTCAGTCAAACTATGATGAGGCCACCTGGAGTCTCACCGGACATGATAACTCCGGCGGCAGTTCAGCCTCATCCTGGTGCCAGGGGACCACCCCAGGCACCGATGAAGGACCAGCCTGCGCCCCAGCGGAGAAGGGACGTTGCTGACTCTAGGCGCTTGCGCCTGGGGAGGCAGGGAAACCCTTGACCAGAGGACAGGTATGATGACCTAGAAGCTGAAGAAGCCCCATAAGACTTCTGAGATCCGTATGAGGTGTCAAATAACACTGTACGGCCTCTTAGGAAAAGCCAAGGATGTGTCGGCCGAAGAGGTGAAGAGGCCCAATAAAGGGGGTCGGCCTTTGATCGGTTAAGCAAAGGGTCGGCCTTCGAGAGACTGGGCCCGATGAATGACCTAAGACAGAGGCTGTCGAGATCAAGGAGTGCAGCAGGCTCTCAGAGAGGAAACAGGCAGGGTCGGCCAGACCAAAGCCGACCCTGTGAAAGAAGAGGCAAGGAACAGGAAGAGGTCAACAGCCAACGTGTCGTGGCAGGGGGACCCTCGGACCATCACAGGGAGGTGGCAGGGGATAACCTCGGCCAAGTTGATGATAGAAGACCCTGGAATGATTCTATCCAATGCCTAGAGGAGAAGATAGGAGACCTCATTAAAAGCAGGGACCCATTACAAAGGGGCTACTCGGAGGGCTCCCCATTTGTGGCTAGGATAGTGGGGTTCCCAAACCCAGCTAAGTTTAAGCCTCCCACAGTGTCTCCCAAGTATGATGGCAGCACTAACCCTGTGCATCATATCGAGATGTATCAATCGGCAGCAGACATCTACTCGATACCCGATGAGATGAAGTGTAGGGCCTTCTCGGGGACCTTGACAGGGGCAACGTACAGTTGGTTCACCTCCCTTCCGAAGAACTCAATTGAGAACTTTAAAGGCTTGGCTGAGCAACTCATCCACAACTTCTGCTTTGGGGTGAGGCCTCAAAAGAAGACTACCCACCTGCTGTATGTCAAGCAGGCCAAGGGTGAGAGCCTAAGAGACTACATAACAAGATTCAACAAGGAGAAATTGGAGGTGGAAGATTATGAAGAAAACATAGCCATGACCTCCCTTATAGGGGGCCTCCAGAAGGGGAAGCTGTTGTGGAAACTGGCGGAAGACCCCCCTAGGTCTATGGAGAAGCTGTTGGCAACCGCAGGGAAAGTAATGAATGCAAAAGAGGCAATGGCCGCCAAGTATGAGGATGAGAGCCGCGGTGGCAGCGGGAAGTCCCAAAGAAAGAAAGAGGGGAAGAAGAGGTCAGGAGATGACAAGTTCGCTCACTATACTCCTCTGACCGTGAGCTGTGAGCACATCCTCGATGAAATTAAGAATGACAGGGCTCTGAGATGGCCAAAAAAGTTGAAGGCCCCACCACATAAGAGGAACAAAAACCTATGGTGTGAGTTCCACCAAGATCATGGTCATGTCACGGATAGATGCTTCTCTTTAAAAGATGAGATTGAGAAGATGTTAAAATCTGGAAAGCTGAGGAAGTATGTGGATGGTAAGGCTCCAAAGGGTGGAAGAGATGACCCTAAGAAAAGAAGAAATGACAGATGCCGTGGCAATGTCCCGGCCAGAAGAGACGATGATTCGGAAGGGGATGACGAAGATGATCCGGATCTTCCGCCAAAAGATGACAACACCCCGGTGAAGAGGGTCGGTACGATCTCCTTTGGTGTCAACACCATATGTGGGGGATTTGCAGGAGGTGGCTCTGAAGTAGCTGATAGGAAGGCTCATGTAGCAGAGGACAGGTCAGTGGCCAAGCTTGAAGTTGTGAATCTAACGTCTTCCGATACAGTGCAGAAGAGGAAGAAGGTAGACATGGACACCCTCGTAGTGGGGTTCTCCAGACTCGACTTCAAGGGTATCTTAGCCCCTCATGATGACCCTTTGGTCGTAACAACGAGGGTGCATGGGTGAGAGGTACGGATGATCCTCATAGACGGGGGGAGCTCAGCAGACGTGATGTTCTGGCCTTGCTTCAAGAGCCTAGGTCTTAGCATAGCAAGGGTGGTGCCCTATCATCACCCATTGATAGGCTTCAGTGGCGAAAAGGTCCACCCTTTGGGCATGTATGAGATGGACGTACGGATGGGTGATGATTGGCCTAAGAGGCTGACTAAGAAGATAAACTTTTTCGTTATGGATGAGAACGTTTTCTCAGCCTACAACCTCATCATAGGAAGGGTGGCCCTTAAAGACTTTGAAGCTGTGCCGTCGACGGTCCATCAGATGCTAAAATTCCCGACTCCTTATGGAGTAGGGGAAGTGCAAGGGGACCAGACCACGGCGTATGAGTGTTACTTCAACTAGGCCGAAGAAAGAGAAGCCCATAAGAGGGCAACCACCACTTATAGCATTGACACTCTTGACCCAAGAGATGAAACAATGTTGAAGAAAGGAGAGGCCGCGGAAGAGGTAGAATCCATCGTCCTCAATGAGGACGAGACGGAAAAAACCGTCCAGGTCGGCAAGGCCCTAGAGCCAGGAATCAAGGAAGAGATGATAAAATTCCTCAGGAGAAGGCAGAGTGTCTTCGCATGGAGTCACGCAGACATGCCTGGCATCGACCCTGAGGTGATGAGCCACAAGCTCAACGTGACCAGAGATGCCAAGCCGATCAAGCAGAGACAAAGAGTCTACTCCAGGGAGAAATACAATGTCATCCGGGAAAAGGTCAAAAAGTTGGAAGAGGCCGAGTTCATAAGAGAGGTAACCTATTCGGAGTGGCTCTCAAATGCAGTCATCGTGCCTAAGGCCAATGGGAAGTGGCGAATGTGTGTGGACTTCACTGACCTGAACAGGTCTTGCCCAAAAGACAGCCATCCCTTACCTCGGATAGACCAGATGGTGGACGCGACGGCGGGGCATGAGGTCATGAGCTTCATGGACGCTTATTCAGGCTATAACCAAATCTTCATGGATGCCGAAGACTCTGAGAAAATAGCCTTCATTACTGACAAAGGGACGTACTGCTACAAAGTGATTCCCTTCGGTCTAAAAAATGCAGGGGCAACGTATCAACGTCTTGTCAATAAGATGTTCGAAGAGCAAATAGGTAAGACCATGGAAGTGTATGTAGATGATATGCTGATAAAGAGCTTGAAAGCTTGCACTCATGTAGCAGACCTTGAGAAGACCTTCGATGTGATGGACTCATACAAGATGAAACTCAACCCAGCGAAATGTGTCTTCGGGGTAGGAGCCGGGAAGTTCCTAGGATTCATCGTCAATCAGAGAGGAATCGAAGCGAACCCTAAAAAATTAAGGCGTTGCTTGACATGAAGACTCCTAGGAATATCAAGGATGTCCAAAGACTCACGAGGAGAGTGGCTGCGCTTAACAGGTTCGTCTCTAGGGCGACGGACAAGTGTCTTCCATTCTTTAAAGTTCTAAGAAAGGCCTTCCAATGGGACGAAGAGTGTGAAAGCTCCTTCAACCAGATCAAGTCCTACTTAGGGTCTCCCTTATTGCTGTCTCGGCCCATCGCACGAGAAAGGTTGTTTGTGTAATTGGCAGTCTCTGAATCAGCCATCAGCGCGGTCATCATACGAGAAGAGGATGGGATCCAAAGGCCTGTGTACTTCAACAGTAAGGCCCTTCAAGGGTCTGAACAAAATTATCCCCGCATGGAGAAGTTGGCTTATGCCCTAATACACGCCTCAATAAAAATGAAGCCTTACTTCCAAGCTCACTCCATGGTAGTCCTCACTGACTCCCCAATAAGGCAGGTCCTGCATAAACTTGAGAAGTCCGGGAGATTGATGACCTGGGCCATTGAACTAGGAGAATATGACCTTACCTACCAGCCTAGGACAGCCATCAAAGGGCAGGCCTTCGCAGACTTTGTCACAGAATTCACCTGGGAAGAGGCCGAGACAGAGAAAGGCCTAGAGGACGACGAAAAGACAAACCGTAGTGTCTTCCGAAATTCGGAAGAGACAACACCAAACGTCTTCCAAGATCGAAAAGAGGTCATCTCAGGTAAATCCCGGAGAAGAGTAGAAGAGAACGAAGAGGATCGATACCTCTTCAAGAGGGGAGTTATGGAAGAAGGGGTCTTCTCATCAGATACAGACGTCTGGAGCCTCTTTGTAAATGGCTCTTCCTGTGATAGTGGAAGCAGTGCGGGGCTAATACTCTCGGCTCCAGATGGCGCGAACATTGAATACGCATTGAGATTCAACTTCCAGGCCTCAAACAACGAGTCCGAGTATGAGGCCATGATAGCAGGTCTCTTATTGGCAACAACTCTTCGAGTAAAGGGGCTCCTACTCCACAGCTACTCAAGGTTGGTTGTCAATCAAGTACTGGGGATATACGATGCCAAAGACGAAAGGATGGCCAAGTACTTAAAGAGGTTAAGAAGGTTGTTAGAATATTTTGAAGAGGCAAAACTGAAGAGAGTGCCTCGACTAAGTAACAACCACGCTGATGCATTGGCAAGGCTGGCCTCGGCAATGAAGACAGATATGGGAAGGACCATTCCGATCGAGGTCTTAGGAAAGGAAACCATCGAGGAAGAAGAGGTATGCAACCCATGTCACAATGTGAACCTAGGAGACTCATGGATCGACCCTCTCGTCAGATACATAAGAGAGGGAGAGCTGCCTGAGTCCAAGCTAGAGAGGAGAAAATTGAGATATAGGGCTGCCAAGTTTTCAATGGTAGGAGACGTATTGTACAAAAAGGGGTTTCTATTGCCTCTCCTCAGGTGTGTGCATCCTATGGAAGTTCCCCGGGTCTTACAGGAGGTTCATGAGGGTTCTTCCTCTATCCATATAGGGGGAAGGACCTTGGCCAAGAGGATCATCACTCAGGGATACTGGTGGCCTACCTTGTCCAAGGAAGCTGCAGATTATGTGAAGAGGTGCGACAAATGTCAAAGGTTCGCCACTATCCCTCATCAACCCCATCAACCTATGACGTCAATCTCTTCTCCATGGCCATTTATGGTATGGGGAATTGACTTAGTAGGACCTTTGCCAAGAGCTATCAACAACTATAGATTCTTGATAGTTTCCATTAACTACTTCTCAAAGTGGGTAGAGGCGGAGCCGATGATAACAATCACAGAGCAGAAGACCTTCCAGTTCATTTGGAGGAACATCATATGCAGATATGGCCTCCTAAACACTCTCATCTCGGATAATGGGACCCAGTTCAAGAACTCCTCCTTAGAAAAGTATTGCCTAAAAGTGGGGATTAAGCGGTTCTTCTCATCTCCTGGTCGACCTCAGGCGAATGGTCAAACCGAGGTCACAAACAAAACTATCTTGGACGGAATTAAGAAGAGGTTAGAAGATGCGAAGGGGAGATGGACTGAAGAGGTCTACGCTGTGTTATGGGCCTACAGAACCACGGCAAGGACACCAATGGGAGAAACCCATTCATGCTGGCACATGGCTCAGAGGCCGTCATCCCAACGGAAGTAGGACTCCCAACTCATCGGATTCAGACCTACGACCCTGACAACAATGGGGAAGAGAGGAGGCAAGACCTAGATCTTATCGATGACAAAAGAGAAGACGCAGAGGGCAGCGAAATTCTACAACCAGAGGGTGAAGTCAAGGCCCATTGCAGTAGGAGACCTAGTGCTAAAGAAGACCCTACAGAAGGCAAATAAGTTTCACCTAAACTGGCATGGCCCCTACAAAGTAACAGAAGAGGTTGTCCCTGGCACTTACAGGATAGAAAACCTAGAAGGAGAACCTTTCACTAACCCATGGAATGCTGACCACCTAAAGAGATATTACATATGATGTTGCATAGAGTTTCATGTAAATGTACCATCTTATTGTGAAGAGGTTATTAATAAAGATCAGTTCCTATGATAGTTCCTGCTTCGTTCTTAGATTAGAGATTTATTATGGGGATAACATCTTAAGTGATGACCTCAGACCCTTATAACATCATTAATTTGGTGACAAGGTCTGAGATCAGACACCATAATGAGATGACCTCAGACCCTTAACATCATTAATTTGGTGAAATTCATTATGAGGATAACATCTTAGGTGATGACCTCAGACCCTTATAACATCATTAATTTGGTGACAAGGTCTGAGATCAGACACCAAAACGAGATGACCTCAGACCCTTAACATCATTAATTTGGTGAAATTCATTATGAGGATAACATCTTAGGTGATGACCTCAGACCCTTATAACATCATAATTTGGTGATAAGGTCTGAGCTCAGACACAATAATGAGATGACCTCAGACACTTAACATCATTAATTTGGTGAGATTCATTATGAGGATAACGTCTTAGGTGATGACCTCAGACCCTTATAACATCATCAATTTGGTGACAAGGTCTGAGTTCAAACACCATAATGAGATGACCTTAGACACTTAACATCATTAATTTGGTGAGATTCATTATGAGGATAACGTCTTAGGTGATGACCTCAGACCCTTATAACATCATAATTTGGTGACAAGGTCTGAGCTCAGACACCATAACGAGATGACCTCAGACACTTAACATCATTAATTTGGTGAGATTCATTATGAGGATAACGTCTTAGGTGATGACCTCAGACCCTTATAACATCATAATTTGGTGACAAGGTCTGAGCTCAGACACCATAACGAGATGACCTTAGACACTTAACATCATTAATTTGGTGAGATTCATTATGAGGATAACATCTTAGGTGATGACCTCAGACCCTTATAACATCATAATTTGGTGACAAGGTCTGAGATCAGACACCATAATGAGATGACCTCAGACACTTAACATCATTAATTTGGTGAGATTCATTATGAGGATAACATCTTAGGTGATGACCTCAGACCCTTATAACATCATAATTTGGTGACAAGGTCTGAGATCAGACACCATAATGAGATGACCTCAGACCCTTAACATCATTAAATTGGTGAGATTCATTATGAGGATAACATCTTAGGTGATGACCTCAGACCCTTATAACATCATAATTTGGTGACAAGGTCTGAGCTCAGACACCATAATGAGATGACCTCAGACACTTAACATCATTAATTTGGTGAAATTCATTATGGGCATAACATCTTAGGTGATGACTTTAGACCCTTATAACATCATTAATTTGGTGATAAGGTCTGAGATCAGACACCATAATGAGATGACCTCAGACACTTAACATCATTAATTTGGTGAGATTCATTATGAGGATAACATCTTAGGTGATGATCTCAGACCTTTATAACATCATAATTTGGTGACAAGGTCTGAGCTCAGACACCATAATGAGATGACCTCAGACCCTTAACATCATTAATTTGGTGAAATTAATTATGAAGATAACCTCTTAGATAATGACCTCAGACCTTCATAACACCATTCATTAGTGACAAGGTCTGAGCTCAGGACCATTGGTTGAGTTTAAACAAGACCATTGCAAAGACAAGCTTAGAAAGAGGGCTTCAGAGGTTAAAGCTCATTGCAAATTTATTTTTCACAGACACCAGCACAATGGAACTGAGAATGAAAAACATCACATCACATGGCATTCAATGGAAAGAAAGTGAAGATGGTCCTCATCAGAGGCTGATATGTATATATTCAGAAATTAGATGTTCAAGGATTACAGACAAAAGTTCCACAATACAGTTAAATTACACAGTGATAAAAAAATATCCTAAGAGTCTGTGGGGGGGAACGTTGACACCCTCGGCTTGGTTAGTCACCTCGGCCGCATCATCACAAGGGTCTGCCCCTCCAACCTCGGTGACCTCCAGTGTAGCAGTCTCGGCAGGAGCAACATCCTCTTCCTCAACTTCTTGAAGGGCCTGGGAAAACTGAGGATCAGCAAAGCCGAGACCCACGAAGTCAGAGGCCTTCAAAGTGCCGGCCTCTCTCTCTCTGATGTCAGCCCATTTAGTAGTGGATTTGATACCTCTTTCAAGGTATTCAAAGCCAACCCCCATGAACTCATCAGAGGATTTGTAGTCAGCAATGATCTTCTCAGAGGCATCCTCAATGGCGGCCCTGACAGCTGAGTTGACCTTTTGCTGCAGGACATCGTCCTTAGCCTTTAACGCAGCAGCATGATCCTTGCCGAGCTGGGAGATGTCCCTCTCAAACCCCTTCACCTTCTCCTCAGATCCCTTCAGCTCAGACTTGAGGCGCTCTATCTCTGCGTTCAGAGCACCCTGGACTTTCTCGACTTCTTTCCCCTTTTGAATGAGAGGCAACTTCCTCAGAGTCAAGTTTGATAAATGGTGCATAGCGGTCAAGCCCTGCATGTTTAGCGATCATGAGTAAGCTAAAGAAGAATCAGAGGTTACACTTAACCAGTTAAAGAAGAATCAGAGTAAGCTAAAAGAAGAATCAGAGTAAGCTAAAGAAGGATCGAATCATACCTGAACAGCTCTGTGAAGGCCGAACTCAACCAACAAGGGGGTGTCCATAGCCCTGTAGAAGCGCTTGTCAGCCTCGGTCATTACAGAGTCGATGGCATCCAGGGCCTGCATACTGTGGCCGACCACGCTATCAGATAACTTCAACTGGTCCAGACGAGCCGACAGTATGTCGGCCGAAGAGATAGGGATAGCAGCTTCAGTGGTCTTCTTCTTCGGCCTCTAATCCTCCGGGGCATGATCTTCGTAAGCCCTCTTATTTTTGGCCGAGGGCTTCGAGGCCGAGGGAGCTGGGAGAGGAGCATTCAGACCTGCTTTCTTGGCGAGTCTTGTCAAGCTCGGTGCAGCCATCTCCCAAAGCTCGTCTGGAATGTCCTTTGGTCGCTCTGTAAAAAATTAGTAGACCTGAGTTAGATAAATCAGATATGAATAAACTCAGAGGTTAAACTTGTAAAACAAAAATGCTTACCAAGCTCGGCAAGGGGACTCCCACCCAGACCTGTCCCGGAGAGGAAGTGGGGAGTCATCAGATGTTCAAACCTGACAAATAGGCCATTTACCCACTGATCTTGAAGGGCTTTCACCTTCTGGAGGTTTTGTAGACTTAAGCTAGGGTCGGCCCTGGCAGACATGGTGACCTTACCCCACCTCAGGGGCATCCTCTGCTCCAGATGAGACGAGGGAACACATGGGCCAAACTCCCATGGCCCTGAGGCAAAGAAGTACCGAGGCTTCCAGTTATGGTTGGAAGTCTGGGTCACCTGAAGCAATTTCTTCTCAGGCCTCCGAGCTACAAAATGGTAGTAGCTCGGATGATTTTTGGCCGAGGAAGGGATGTAACAAGCTACAAAGACTTGAACTGGAAGGTCTGAGTGGTGGACAGCCTTCCATAACACTATGGCCCTTATCAGGATTCTCCAGGCATCAGGAGAGAGTTGGGAGGGGGCCAAATTAATGTAAGAGAGGATGGACCTGATAATGGGGTGAATGGGCAGACGGAACCCCAGCTTGAACATCTGCTCGTACAAACAGATCTCGCAGTCTCGGCCATGATAAGCCCTCTCTTCCCTCAGAGGTCTCCTGAGTTTTATTGAGGGGCTGATAGAATACAGATATCTGAAGCAGAGAAGGTCTACCTCAGTAATAGTACTCTCGTGCTCGGCCGCCTCAGAGACGTCGACATTGCTCTCAACCTCATCATCATCCAACTCAACATCGGCTGGAGCAGATGTTGATGGGTTACTAGGAAATATTTGAGCAAACTCTGCCCCGGTAACAGCCGACATAGGGATGGCGTCAATTGGTGGTGGTATGGCCACACTCGGCTCAAGAATCTCAACCTCCGAGGACGACCCTGAGGTGCTTGAGTGGTTATGGGATGAGGCTCGGCTGGAGAACTCGGTCTGATCAGGGGCTTGATCAGGCCTAGGTGTGAAGTCCATGGCCTCTTAAAAGGAGTCCACAGATATGGGGTCTGAGGTAGAAGATTCAGACTCAGACATAGATATGGGATTGACAGGAACCTCTGTCTGATAGAAGTTCTCCGGGGGGTTAGGATATATCACCTTCAGAGGTGGGGGAAATAGGGGTCTAATGGGAAACTCTTGGGACCTACGAGCCTCCTCCTGAGCTCTTTCTATCTGCCTAATCTTTTCTAAAGTCTTCTCTCTAAGAGAACGGAACTCCTCAAGAAGCTGATATAAGGGTCTGAGCATCAGAGGACAACACTACACTTGGGGATTTTCCTAAACTATTACAAATAGGATGACTGATAAAGCAAAGGAATCTAAAGATCAAACTAACTAAATTTGGCAAGAAAAGATCGCCTGAAATTATGGTGGACTCGCCGAAAAGATAAGAAACTCGTCGGAAAGTATGAAAATAAGGGTGCTTGCAGGAAAAATGAAGGAAAAAGTATGGAAAACCTTACCTGAGGATGAAATGGTAAGGAAGAGAGGAGAAAATGAGAGAAATCACCACCAGAATGCCTGGAACCAAGATCTTTTTAGAGAGAGAGAACAGCAGAAACGCTAGCGGCTGAAACGAAGAAATGAAGAAGAAGAAAGGAAAGAAGGGTTTAAAACCCTTAAATACTCAGGCACAACTCCCAAGTCCCATCATTGCCTTGGGAGCCCCAAAGGGCGCCTGACATCACACGCCTACCAAGCAAGCATGTTCCAGCATTGGATAAGTGTCAAGCAAGTATTGGCTTGTAACAGACAGGCCTCGAAGGTGTAGTAATCCCCTAGTCACTTGCTCTCACATATGACTAAGGGCTGGGGGTGATTGATATGCCCCAAGTGTAACCTCGGCCTCGAGACACCAACCTCGGCCTGGAGATACCAACCTCGACCGAGATCATGGCAGACGTTGGACGAGTCTTGGGCACGCGATATCACCCCTCGACCATATCAAGGTCGGCCCAAGCCGACACTACCATGAGCCTCTCCAAGGGACGTCACAGGGATCGGCAGCACTCGCATATGCCATGAAATGGCAACCTCGGCCATACATAGGCCGAACCTGTAGGAAGCCACCAGCAACCTCATCAAGCCACCAGTTCAACCTCGTCTCAGGCCGACCTTGCCCATTGTCTCAGCCAGGATTAGGCCGAGACCTCCATGGAATCCTCAGACTGAACAGATATTAAGACTCACCAACCTCGGCCTCACCAAGGCCGAGGTCATACCCCAGACGCGATAGCCGAGCACCTGCTGATATTTGGATAAGGACACGTGGACACAAATCAGTTATAACAAGATTATTCCCCACATGTGGGGAGAATATTGCATCATCATTCTCTACATGTGACAGTGACAGATGGCACTCCCACATTGGTGAGGTAACCACACACATGCTCATTGCATGCATGGGGGGTACATTACACACCCTAGGAACTATATATAGAGGTCATCCTCTACCTTGCAAAAGGATCCAGATATTCCACCCTAGCTGAAACTCTGTCTAGATACACAGTAGAGAGAGAAAGCTTGAGAGATTGTATCCATGGCCATTAGTGACTTATTGCAGTGAGATTGCACACACACAGTGGACGTAGGCCAATCTAGGCTGAACCAGTTATATTTTGGTGTTGATTCCTCCTCTCCTCAACTCATTCTCTTATCTTTTTACATTATTGTGCTTCCATTATTGTTCTTAGATTGATATTGAAAACACCTTACCTGGTGGTGCTAATTCTGGCATCATCATTTACTTTGATAAAAAGGGGCTCGAAATCACCCGGTGACATTTTAGAGTAAAACAGGTCTTTCAACTTTATCGTAAGGATAATTCGCACATGAGGTGGAGCTTTTGAAAGGATATATAGTGCCCTTGCTAGATTAATTTTGTCTCGTTTGAGCTAAAGAGTTGACTTTGGTCAAACGAAGCCCGGGAGCGCTCGGTGGCCTTTGAATCTATTTTTGAGGGAAAACGGGTCGTTCGTTCGAACGATTATGCTATTTCTTGCACATGGCAGACCATTGGAAAGGTTTTTCAGTGACCTTCATATATACATTGATATTTTTCTCTAAAGATGACGTTGACTGAGTCAAAGTGGAGTCTGGGAGCCCGGTGGCTTTCAGATAAGTTTTTGGTAGTGAAATGGTCTGTTCATCTGAATTGTTTTGCCAATTTGTGTATATGGTGGACTGTTGAAAAGAGGATTCATATCGCTTCAAATATTCATTGATCTTTTGCTCTAGCGATAGAGTTAACCAAAGTTAAATGGGGCTCGGGAGCGACTAAGGGTCTTTAGATCAGTACTTGGAGTATAACTTAGTGTTTGTAAGGAATTGAGGAGGTGCTAGGGACCTAAGGATAGACTTTTGTGGGACCTTAAATGTGGTGTCTACAAATCCCCTTGATGGGTGATCTTAGAATAAGTGAAAGACGTCGAATAGACATCACATGATGCTTTAGGAAGGAGGTCGATTATGAGGACCAAAAAGGATGAAGATGGCCAATTTATAGGATCAAGGCCCGTGTTGAGGACCTAAGCCAATGATTGGGATGGTCGATTCTACATCTTAAAGTTAATTTTGAGAACCTAAATATGGGAGCGACCAATTCTGAGGGTCGAGGTCAATTCTGAGGACCTTAAGTTGAGAGAGGCCAATTCTATGGGTTGAGGTCAAATTTAAGGACCTAATGATGGGAACGACCAATTCTGAGGGTCGAGGTCAATTCTGAGGACCTTAAGTTGAGAGCAACCAATTATGAGGGTTGCGGTAAATTCTAAGGACCATAAGTAAATATCTACTATTTCTGAGGGCCAAGGTCAATTATAAGGACCTAAAGTAAGAGTGACCAATTCTTAGTGTAAAGGTCAATTCCGAGGACCTTAAGTTGGAGTGACTAATTCTAAGGGTCGAGGTTAATTCTGAGGACCTTAATTAGGGAGCGACCAATTCTGAGGGTCAAGGTCAATTATGAGGACCTTAAGTTGGACCGACCAATTATGAGGGTCGAGGTCAATTCTGAGGACCTTAAGTAGAGAGCTACTAATTCTGAGGGTCAAGGTCAATTATGGGGACCTAAAGATGGGAGTGACCAATTCTGAGGGTCGAGGTTAATTCTAAGGACCTAAAATTGGAGCGACCAATTCTGAGGGTCAAGGTCAATTTCGAGGACCTTAAGTGAGAGCGACCAATTATGAGGGTCGAGGTCAATTCTGAGAAACTTAAGTGAGAGCGACCAATTATAAGGGAGGAGGTCAATTCCGAGGACCTTAAGTTAGAGCGACCAATTCTTTGGGTCAAGGTTAATACTGAGGACCTTAAGCTGGAGCGACCAATTCTAAGGGTCAAGGTCAATTTTGAGGGCCTTAAGTTGAGAGCGACCAATTATGAGGGTTGAGGTTAATTCTAAGGACCATAAGTAAATAACTACTAATTCTGAGGGTTGAGGTCAATTCTGAGGACCTAAAGATGGGAGCGACCAATTCTGAGGACCTAAAATTAAAGTGACCAATTCTGAAGGTCAAGGCAAATTCTAAGGACCTTAAGTGACCAATTATGAGGATTGAGGTCAATTTTTGGGACCTTGAATGGGAGCGACCAATTCTGAGGACCTTAAGTAAAAGCGACCAATTCTAAGGGTAGAGGTCAATTCGGAGGACCTTAAGTGTAGAGTTACCAATTCTGAGGGTCATTGTCAATTTTGAGGACCTTAAGTTGGAGAGACCTATTCTGAGGGTCTAGGTCAATTCTGAGGACCTTAAGTTGAGAGCGATCAATTCTGTGGGTCGAGGTCAATTCTGAGTAAGGGTGGCAATTCGGGTTAGTCACGTCATTTTTGGGTTGCGTTGATTTTAATTTGAGTATAAATTTTGGGTACTCTTAAATCTATACAAGCTAATCGTGTTATATTCGGATTATTACCGTAACGGGTTCTCATGTAAAAAAATTCTAGGCCTAATCCTGGGGACCTTAAGTTGGAGCGATCAATTCTTAGGGTCGAGGTCAATTCGGTGGACCTTAAGTGAGAGCGACCAATTCTGAGGGTCAAGGTTAATTCTGAGGACCTTAAGATGGAGCGACCAATTATGAGGGTCGAGGTAAATTCTGAGGACCTTAAGTGAGAGCGACCAATTCTTAGGGTTGAGCTCAATTCTGAGGACCTTAAGTAGAGAGGTGTGGGGAATAGCTCTCTTGGGGAATTTCTTATTTGAGACTCTACTGGGGAAGAGATATCTGTCTAGGGATTATGCTCTTTTGAGAAGGCCTAAAATATTAGTCCAGTTAATAACTTGAGGTTTTAGGATACCATTGGGGAATGTGTTACTGGGGAGAGATGCCCGGTTAAGGCTTCTAACTCTGCTTGGGGAAATTTGGAAAGTTTTTGGGGAAAAGTATAAATCAGGAATTCATGTTGGGGAAATGGGTGGCTTTGCTGAGGAGGCACTTGATTTCTGCTGAATTTGAAGTTTTTCGAGATTCTGCCGGGGAGTTGTTGTGGGCTGTACAGGTGCACTAATTTTAAGGGTTTTAAGCTGGGGATAAAATTGGTACTAATCCGACTGGGGACTTAGGGAATTTAAAATTTGATTTTCTTGGTGAAGAAATGTTCCAATATTTATTAGGTAATTTCAAAAATTTTCTGGGAATTTTTTTGAATTTTTTGTATGAAATTTCAGGGGGTTGCCGACTGTAAAGTTGTGAGAGTTTCCAAACAAAAGTAGCAGGGGCCTTTGGACAGCCTTTGAAAGGGGAAGGGACAGTGCCGATTGATATGCCCCAAGTGTCACCTCGGCTCAGAGACACCAACCTCGGCCGAGGACATGGCCGGCGCTAGAAAATCCTTGGGTCAGTGACCAACACCCTCGGCCATAGAAGAGTCGGCCCTGGCCGACATCACTACTAACCTCTTCAGGGGGAAACTGCATAAACCAGGGGGCCAACAGTTCGTCAGATCACCCGGGAATGACAACCTCGACCGAGGGTAGGCCGAGGTTACAAGGAGCCATACTTCAACCAAGGTTGACCTCATCAGTAAATCAACCGATGTTCCATGCACATGCCAGCTTAACCTCATCCCAGGCCGATCCTAATTCCTCACCTCGGATTCCTTTAGGCCGAGAGCTTCATGGCTCATCTCGGATTGAATAAGCAGCCAGACCTTATCAACCTCGGACTCTCCCAGGCCGAGGTCATGACCAAGCATGGAGGTCGAGTACTTATTGACGTATGTGTGGACAATGACACGTGGGCACTAATCAGTTATAACAAATCATTCCCCCCACGTGGGGGGGATATTTCATCATCATTTTTTACATGTGATAAGGACAGATGTCTTCATCATATTGGCTAGATCAACATACACATGCTCATTGCATGCATGGGGGGTACACTACACCCCCGAGGTACTATATATAATTGTCTTCTCCTTTTTAGAGGAGGATCCAAAGTTAGCAACCCTAGCTGAAACTTTGTTCAAATACACAGTAGAGAGAGAAAACTTGAGAGTTTGTATCTATGGCCATTAGAGTCCTCATACAATGATATTAATCACACACTTGCACAGTGGACGTAGGCCTGATTGGCTGAACCACTTATATTACGGTGTGAATCTTCTTCTCCTCACCTCCTTCTACTATGTTTATACCTTCTATGTGCCTTTATGCTGCCATTGTTGATATTGAATTGAGCTCACAAACACCTTGAAAGGTGGTGTTGTTTCCAGTATCATCATTTTGGCACCGTCTGTGGGAATGAGAAGCTATCTCTTCCTCTTTTTCTACTTAACCTCACCGGAGACTCTGGTGGTGAACCAGGCACCACCCCTTGCGTGGAGATGTTTCACCATTGAAAGAGGTCCTTTAAGGTATTAAGCTCACCTGCTACTTAAGCTCTTTATTGCTAACATATGGCACCAGAATTACCACCGCCTGGTGGAGGAGGTCCTAGTTCCAGCCAGGCACCACCCCAGTCCGAAATGGCAGAAGTGGCTGCAGCCTTGAGGTCTTTAGTTGCGACGCAGCAAGCTATACAGGAGCAGTTTGGATAGCTCATCCAAACTATGATGAGACCACCTGGAGTTTCACCGAAAATAATCACTCCGGCGGCTGTACAGCCTCATCCTAACGCCAGGGACCACCCTAAGCGCCAATGAAGGACCAACCTGCACCCCAGCGGGGGAGGGATGTTGCCGACCCTAGGCGCTTACGCCTGGGGAGGCAAGGAAACCCTTGCCTGGAGGACAGGCATGACGATCTAGAGGCGGAAGAGGTCCCGGAAGATTGTTGGGAGCCGTATGAGGTTTTGAATAATACGGTACGTCCTCTTCAGCAGAGCCGAGGTTGTTTCGGCCGAAGAGGTGAAGAGGCCCAATAACGAGGATCAACTTTGAATAGATTGAGCAGAGGGTCATCCTTTGAGAGGTTGGGCCCAGTGAATGACCTAAGACAGAGGTTATCAAGGTCGAGAAGTGCAGCAGGCTCGCAAAGAGGTGATAGACAAGGTCGCCCTGACCAAGGCCAACCCCGCAAAGGAAGGGGCAGAGACGAGGAAGAGGTCAACAGCCGACGTGTTGCGACAGGGGAACCCTCAGTCCATCCCTTGGAGGTGGATGGGGACAACCTTGGCCAGGCCGATGGTAGGAAACCATGGAATGACTCTATCCAACATCTTGAGGAGAAGATAGGAGACCTCATCAAAAGTAGGGATCCATTGCAAAGGGGTTACTCAGAAGGCTCTCCATTCGTATCTAAGATAGTGAGCTTTCGACCCCTGCTAAGTTTAAACCACCCGTAATGTCTCCCAAGTATGATGGTAGCACCAACCCTGTGCACCACATTAAGATGTATCAGTCGGCGGTAGACATCTACTCCATACCTGATGAGATGAAGTGCAGGGCCTTCTCTGGGACCTTGAAGGATGAGATTGAAAATATGTTTAAGTTAAGAAAGTTAAGGAAGTATATTGATAGTAAGGCTCCTAAAGGAGGAAGAGATGACCCTAAGAAGAGGAGAAATGACAGATGCCGTGACAATGGCCCAGCTAGAAGAGATAATGATTCGGAAGGTGATGATGAAGACGATTTAGACCTTCCGCCGAAAGATGAAAACACCCCGGTGAAGAGGGTTGGCATGATCTCCTTTGGTGTCGACACCATATGCGGAGGACTCGCGGGAGGTGGTTCTGAAGTGGCTGATAGGAAAGCTCATGTGGCAGAGGCCAAGTCAGTGGCAAAACTTGAAGTTGTAAATATAACGTCTTCCGATACAGCGCTGAAGAGAAATAAGGTGGACATGGACACCCTTATAGTTGGGTTCTCCCGACTCGACTTCAAAGGTATCTTAGCCCCCCATGATGACCCTTTGGTAATAACAACAAGGGTGCATGGATGCGAGGTGCAGAGGATCCTCGTGGACGGGGGAAGTTCAGCAGACGTGATGTTTTGGCCTTGCTTCAAGAGCCTAGGTCTTAGCAGAGCTAGGCTGGTACCCTTCCATCATCCTTTAATGGGCTTCAGCGGCGAAAAGGTCCACCCATTGGGATGTATGAGATGGACGTACGGATGGGTGATGAGTGGCGTAAGAGTTTGACCCGAAAGATAAATTTTTTCGTGATGGACGAAAACGTCTTCTCGGCCTATAACCTCATCATAGGAAGAGTGGCCCTTAAGGAGTTTGAAGCTATGCCGTCGATGGTCCACCAGATGCTAAAATTCTGGACCCCCTATGGGGTAGGGGAAGTGCAAGGTGACCAGGCCATAGCTCGAGAATGTTACTTCAACTCGGCCGAAGAGAGAGAGGCCCATAAGAGGGCAAACACCAATTATAGCATTGATACATTGGACCCAAGAGATGAAACAAAGTTGAAGAAGGGTGAGGCCGCGGAAGAGGTAGAATCCATCATCCTTAATGAGGACGAACTGGAAAAAAACATCCAGGTCGGCAAAGCCCTAAAGACAGAAATCAAAGAAGAGCTGATAAACTTCTTGAGGAAGAGGCAGAGTGCCTTCGCTTGGAGCCACGCAGACATGCTCGGTATCAAACATGAGGTTATGAGTCACAAGCTCAACGTGACCAAAGAGGCCAGGCCTATCAAACAAAGACAAAGAGTTTACTCCAGGGAGAAGTACGACGTCATCCGGGAAGAGGTTAAAAAATTGGAAGAGGCTGAGTTTATAAGAGAAGTCATATATCCGGAGTGGTTATCGAATGCAGTCATCGTGCCCAAAGCTAATGGGAAGTGGAGAATGTGCGTAGATTTCACTGACCTGAACAGGTCTTGCCCAAAATACAGCTATCCCTTACCTCGAATAGATTAGATGGTAGATGCTACTGAAGGTCACGAGCTCATGAGCTTCATGGACGCGTACTCAAGCTACAATTATATCTTCATGGATACGAAAGACTCAGAGAAGACAACCTTCATTACTGACAAAGGGACGTACTGTTAAAAAGTGATGCCTTTCGGTCTAAAAAATGCGGGGGCAACATACCAACGTCTTGTTAATAAGATGTTTGAAGATCAAATAGGCAAGATTATGGATGTGTATGTAGACGATATGCTGACGATGAGCTTAAAGGCCTGCACTCATGTGGCAGACCTTGAAAAGACCTTTAACACTATGAACTTATACAGGATGAAACTCAACCCAGCGAAGTGTGTCTTCGAGGTAGGAGCCGAGAAGTTTCTGGGATTCATCCTCAATCAGAGATGAATCGAAGCAAACCCTAAGAAAATCAAGGCTCTGCTTGATATAAAGACACCAAGGAGCATCAAGGACGTCCAAAGACTCACAGGGAGAGTGGCCGCACTCAACAGATTTATTTCCAGAGCAACGGACAAGTGTCTTCCGTTCTTTAAAGTGCTTAGAAAGGCCTTCTAGTGGGACAAAGAGTGCGAAAAATCTTTCAACCAGCTCAAGTCTTACCTGGGGTCTCCATTGTTGTTATCTCGGCCCATAATAGGAGAGAGATTATATGTGTATCTTGCGGTCTCCGAATCGGCCATCAGTGAAGCCATAGTGTGGGAAGACCTTAGAGTCCAAAGGCCTGTGTATTTCAACAGTAAAGCCCTTCAAGGGTCTGAACAAAATTACCCTCGTATGGAAAAGTTAGCCTACGCCCTGATACATGCTTCAAGGAAGATGAAGCCCTACTTTCAAGCCCATTCCATGGTCGTCCTCACCGACTCCCCACTAAGACAGGTCCTACATAAACCTGAGAAATATGGAAGATTGATGACCTGGGCCATTGAGTTGGGGGAGTACGACCTTACCTACCAACCTAGGACAGCCATCAAAGGGAAGGCCCTCGCAGACTTTGTTGCTGAGTTCACATGGGAAGAGGACGAGGTAGAGAATGACCTAGAGGGTGATGAAGGGTCAAACAGCAGTGTCTTCCGAGAGCAAGAAGAGACGACACCAAACGTCTTTCGAGAGCAGGAAGAGATGGCACCAAACGTCTTCCGAGAGCAGGAAGAGGTGGCACCGAACGTCTTTTGAGACCAGGAAGAGGTAGTATCCAATAAGATCAGGAGAAGAGTAGCGGAGAACGAGGAGGATCGGTACCTATTCAAATAAGGAATCATGTCAAAAGGGCCCTTCTCATCGGATACAAACATTTGGAGCCTCTTCGTTGATGGTTCTTCCTGTGACAGTGGAAGCAGTGCAGGGTTGATACTTTCATCTCCAGATGGTGCCAACATTGAATACGCTTTGAGGTTCAATTTCAGGGCATCTAACAACAAGTCAGAATATAAAGCCATGATAGGAGGTCTCTCATTAGCAAAGACTCTAGGTGTAAGACGACTCCTACTTCATAGCGACTCAAGGTTAGTTGTCAATCAAGTATTGGGAGTCTATGAAGCCAAAGATGAAAGGATGGCTAAGTATCTTAAGAGGGTGAGAACGATGTTAGAATATTTCGAAGAGACAAAACTGAAGAGAGTACCTCAGCAAAGTAACAGCCACGCAGATGCATTGTCAAGGTTGCCCTCGGCGACGAAGACAGACATTAGAAGGATAATTCCGATCGAGGTCTTAGGGAAGGCGACCATTGAGGAAGAAGAGGTATGCAACCCTTGTCTCAATTTGAACCTAGGAGACTCATGGATGGACCCCCTCGTGAGATATATCAAAGAGGGAGAGCTACCCGAATCCAAGCTAGAGAGGAAGAAATTGAGATATAGGGCTGCCAAGTTCTCCATAGTAGGAGACGTCTTGTACAAGAAGGGATTCCTATTACCTCTCCTCAGATGTGTGCATCCCATCGAAGTTCCCCACGTCTTACAGGAAGTTCACGAGGTCTCTTACTCCAGTAACATAGGAGGAAGACCCTTGGCTAAGAGGATTATTACCCAGGGATACTGGTGGCCAACCTTGGCCAAGGATGCTGCAGCTTACGTGAAGAGGTGCGATAAGTGTCAGATATTTTCCACTATTCCTTATCGACCTCATCAACCTATGACGTCAATCACCTCCCATGGCCATTTGCAGTGTGGGGAATTGACTTAGTAGGACCCTTACCAAGAGCTGCCAACAATTATCGATTCCTGATAGTAGCCATTGACTATTTTTCAAAGTGGGTGGAGGCAGAGCCGATGATAACGATCATAGAGCAGAAGACCTTCCAATTTATTTGGAGGAACATCATATGCAGACATGGCCTCCCAAACACTCTCATCTCAGATAATGGAACCCAGTTCAAGAACTCCTCTTTAGAAAAGTATTGCGTAAGAGTTGGGATAAAGCAGTTCTTCTCATCTCCTGGCCGACCTCAGGCAAACGGTCAGACCGAAGTCACGAATAGAACAATCCTCGACGGAATCAAGAAGAGGTTAGAAGAAGCAAAGGGAAGATGGACTGAAGAGGTTTATGCTGTGTTATGGGCCTACAGAACCATGATAAGGACACCAACAGGAGAAACCCCGTTCATGCTAGCCCATGGCTCAGAGGCCGTCATACCAATAGAAGTGGGACTCCCTACTCATAGGGTTCATACCTATGACCCTGATAAAAATGGGGAAGAGAAGAGACTAGACCTAGACCTGATTAAAGAGAGAAGAGAAGACGCAGAATTCAGACAAGCAGCTTACTAGCAGAGAGCAGAAAAATTCTATAATCAGAGGGTGAAGTCAAGACCCATTGCCTTGGGAGACTTGGTACTGAAGAAGACCTTACAGAAAATAAACAAACTCCACCCAAACTGGCATGGACCCTATAAAGTGATAGAAGAGGTTATACCCGGGACCTACAGGCTAGAAAACCTAAAGGGGGAACCTTTTGCCAATCTCTGGAATGCTGATCATCTGAAGAAGTATTACATATGATGTTGCAGAAAGTTATGTAAATGTACCATCTTATGAAGAGGTTATCAATAAAAGATCAGTTTCCATGTCGATTCTTGCTTCATTATGCTCTAATGGTAGAAAGTATGAGGGTAACATCTAAGGGATGACCTCAGACCTTATAACATCATTAAGTGGTGATAAGGTTTTAGGTCAGATACCATACTTGGACCCTTATAGCATCATTATGTGGTGGCAAGGTCTGAGGTCAGACACCATACTTGGATGACCTCAGACCCTTAACATCATTAATTTGGTGAATTAATGAGGACAACATGTTAGGTGATGACCTCAGACCCTTATAGCATCATTATGTGGTGGCAAGGTCTGAGGTCAGACACCATACTTGGATGACCTCAAACCCTTAACATCATTAATTTGGTGAAGAATTAATGAGGATAACATCTTAGGTGATGACCTCAGACCCTTATAACATCATTAAATGGTGGCAAGGTATGAGGTCAGTCACCATACGTGGATGACCTCAGACCCTTAACATCATTAATTTGGTGAAGAATTAATGAGGATAACATCTTAGGTGATGACCTCAGACCTTAATAACATCATTAAGTGGTGGCAAGGTCTGAGATCAGACACCATACGTGGATGACCTC
Organism: Sambucus nigra; assembly: GCA_949130495.1. Taxonomy (NCBI): domain Eukaryota; kingdom Viridiplantae; phylum Streptophyta; class Magnoliopsida; order Dipsacales; family Adoxaceae; genus Sambucus; species Sambucus nigra. The sequence continues at coordinate 378,371,115 of OX422218.1, read as the reverse complement.
AGACCCTTAACATCATGAATTTGGTGAACTTAATTATGAGGACGACCTCTTAGTTGATGGCCTCAGACCTTATAACATCACTATGGTGACAAGGTCTGAGGTAAGGCTATTAATTTAGTTTAAGAAGACATCATTGCACCAAGGCTTCAGAGCTAAAACATCGCATGACAAAGAAGAAAATAACAAAACCAATGAAATAAAACCCTACTTTGAGGATGCCATCTAGTTGTAAAAATTCAAAAAATACAAGTTGACAATGTTCTTCAGAGGTTACATCCGATCAGGGGTTACAAAAAAAAAATTATAGAAAGCTTAACAATTGAGCCTAAGGATTCGAGGGGAGAGTGCTGGTACCCTCGGCCCGAGTCTCCTGGATAACGTTTGTCACCTCGACAATGTCTTCTCTTTGGTCAGCTCCTTCTATCTCCGTACCGTCCAGTGTGGCAGTTTCTACAGGGGTAGCAACCTCCTCTTCAACCTCCTGAAGGGCTTGGGCAAGCTGAGGGTTAGCAAAATTGAGGCCTACGAAGTCATAGGCCTTCAAACTTCCTACCTCTTTCTCCTTAACAGTCACCCATTTGATTGTAGCTTTAATACCTCTTTCAAAGTACTCAAAGCCGAAGCTCATGAACTCGTGTGAGGTTTTATAATCAGCAAGTATCCCTTCAGAGGCGTCTTCAAGGGCTGCCTTCACTGCAGAATGGACCTTCTACTGGAGAACATCGTCCTTTGCCTTCAGAGCCACAGCATGGTCCTTCTTAAGTTTGGAGATCTCTTTCTCCAGGTCCCTCACCTTCTTCTCAGACCCATCAAAAGCAGACTTCAGACGGTCTACCTCTGCATTCAGTGAATTTTGCACCTTCTCGACCTCTTGACCCTTCTGGATGAGGGGTAACTTCCACAGAGTCCAATTGGCGAGGTGATGCATGGCAGCCAGGCCCTGAAAAATATATGGTCGTGTGAATGAGTTGAAAATCAAATTAGAGGTTACACTTGGAAACTATAAAGAAATCTAAAATCATACCTGAATAGGCCTGTGGAGATCGAACTCAACCAGTAGAGGTGTATCCATTAACCGACAAAAATGTTTGTCTGCATCGGTCATGGCAGAGCCGATAGCATCCAGCACCTACAAACTGTGGCCTATGATGCTATCTTTGATTTTTAGTTGCTCTATACGAGCAACCAACGCGTCAGCAGAGGATATTAGGATGGTAGAGTCCCCACCTTTTTTCTTCTGCCTCTGATCCTCAAGGGCAGGGTTGGTAGAACCTCTCTTCTTAGTGTCTTGAGCCTTCGAGGTTGAGGGAGCTGGAGGAGGAGCATTCAAACCTGCCTTCTTAGCAAGATTCGTCAAACTCGGAGCAACCATCTCCCAAAGCTCATCTGATATTCCCTTTGGGCGCTCTATAAAATAGAAAGGTCTGAGTTAGAGAGTCAGACATGCGTGAACTCAGAGGTATAACTTGAATAAAAAAACACTTACCAAGCTCTGTAAGAGGACTTCCCCCTAAACCAGTCTCAGAGAGGTAGTGGGGGGTCATCAAGTGTTCAAATTTAACGAGCAGACCATGCATCCCCTGATCCTGAAGGTCTTAGACCTTCTGAAGGTTTTACTGGCTTAGACTAGGGTCAGCCTTGGCAGACATTGTAACCTTACCCCATCTTATGGGCATTCGCAGTTCTAGTGGGGAAGAGGGGGAACATGGGCTAAATTTCCATGGCCCTGAAGCGAAGAAATAGCGAGGCTTCCAGTTATGGTTGGAAGTCTGAGTTATCTGGAGCATCTTATTCTCAGGCTTTCGAGCTACAAAATGATAGTAGCTCGGGTGATTTTTGGCAGACGAAGGGACATAGCAACTTAAAAAGACCTGGACGGGAAGGTCTGAGTGGTGAACAGCCCTCCATAAGACGATGGCCGCAATTATTACCCTCCAAGCATTGGGTGACAATTGGGAAGGGGCCAAGTTGATGTAGGCTAGGATAGACCTAATGATGGGGTGGATGGGCAAACGAAAGCCCAACTTGAACATCTTCTCGTACAAATAGATCTCACCATCTCGACTGTGGTAGGCCCTCTCTTCCCTTAGAGGTTTCCTGAGCTTTATGGAGGGACTGATGGAGTATAGGTATCTGAAGAAAATAAGGTCTACCTCAGTAACTGAACTCTCAATCTCGGTTGCCTTAGAGACATCGAAATCACTCTCAGCATCATCGTTATCATCATCATCCAGCTCAACGTCGTTCGGAGAAGACGTTGGAGGATTACTTAGGAACCTCTGAGCTGGATGATGATGATAACGATGATGCTGAGAGTGATTTTGATGTCTCTAAGGCAACCGAGGTCGGAGAAGACGTTGGAGGATTACTTAGGAACCTCTGAGCAAACTCAGCCCCAGTGACAGCCAACAGGGGAATGGCATCAAGTATTGGTGGAATAGCCACGCTCGGTTCAACAATCTCAACCTCTGAGGAGGAGGAGGATGTGCTCGAATTTTTATGAGACGAGGCCCGACTGGAGACCTCTACTTGATTAGGGACCTGATCTTGTTGATTTGTGAAGTCCATGGCCTCTTGGAAAGAATCCACATACATAGGGCCTGATGTGGAAGACTCAGACTCAGACATCGGTGATGGTTCAGAAGGTACCTCGGCTTGGTTAGTGGGTTCTGATGGTTCAGGGTATACTACCTTCAGGGGTGGTGTAAAGATAGGTCTCAGGGGGAATTCCTCTGACCTACGAGCTTCCTCCTGCGCTCTTTCTATTTGCCTAATTTTCTCTAAAGTCTTCTCTCTGAGAGAAGGGAACTCCTCTAGGAGTTGGTAAAGGGGTCTGAGCATAAAAGGCAGACCCTACACTTGCAACTCACCTAAACAATAAACAAAGACTGGCTAATGGAATGATTCACCTAAGGATCAAACTACAAAAATTTAAACAACTACTATGAAGAACACAAAGAACACTTCACCGAAAAAAATGGAAACCTCGCCGGAAATCTTCAAAAGCTCACCGGAGTATGCAAAAGTAAGAAAACTTAGGGGAAAAATTAAGAAGAAGGAATGGAGGAGGATACCTGAAGATGAAATGGTAAGAGAGAAGGAGGAGACTCCGAGAAATAACCACCAAAGTGCTTCGAACCCAAGCTTTTCTAGAGAGAGAGTGTTGCTGAAATGAATCGAGCCAGGAAAGAGAAGTGAGGAAGAAAGAGAGAAAATGGGAGTTTAAACCCTTAAATATGGATGCACGTTTCCCAAGGCCCATTATTGCCTTGGGAGCCCCAAAGGACGGCTGACATCACATGCTTGCTAGACATGCCTCACTTCAGCAATGGACAAGTGTCAAATAAACATTGGCACAAAGAAGAAAGGCCTCGGAGGTGTAGAGATCCCACAGTCACCTGCTCTCACATGTAACTAAGGGCTGGGGCGTGATTGATATGCCCCAAGTGTCACCTCGGCTCAGAGACACCAACCTTGGCCGAGGACATGGCCGACGCTGGAAAAGCCTTGGGTCAGTGACCAGCACCCTCGGCTATAGAAGGGTCGGCCCTGGTCGACATCACTACCAACCTCTTCAGGGGGAAACTGCATAAACCAGGGGGCCAACAGTTCGTCAGATCACCCGGGAATGACAATCTCGGCCAAGGGTAGGCCAAGGATACAAGGAGATATACTTCAACCAAGGTCGACCTCATCAGTAAATCAGCCGATGTTCCATGCACATGCCAGCTTAACCTCGGCCCAGGCCAAACCTAATTCCTCACCTTGGCTTCACTTAGGCCGAGACCTTCATGGCTCATCTCGAATTGAATAAGAAGCCAGACCTTATCAACCTCAGACTCTCTTAGGCCGAGGTCATGACCAAGCACGAAGGCCGAGTACTTATTGACGTATGTGTTGACAAGGACACGTGGGCACTAATCAGTTATAACAAATCATTCCCCCCACGTGGGGGGAATATTTCATCATCATTCTCTACATGTGATAGGTACAGATGTCTTCATCATATTGTCTATATCAACACACACATGCTCATTGCATGCATGGGGGGGTACACTACACCCCCCAGGTACTATATATACTTGTCTTCTCCTTCTTAGAGGAGGATCTAAAGTTAGCAACCCTAGCTGAAACTCTGTTTAAATACACAGTAGAGAGAGAAAACTTGAGAGTTTGTATCTATGGCCATTAGAGTCCTCATACAATGATATTAATCACACACTTGCACAGTGGACGTAGGCCTGATTGGCTGAACCACTTATATTACAGTGTGAATCTTCTTCTCCTCACCTCCTTCTACTATGTGTATACATTCTATATGCCTTTATGCTGCCATTGTTGATATTGAATTGAGCTCACAAACACCTTGAAGGGTGGTGCTGTTTTCAGCATCATCAGCGATCGGAAGGTGTCAGGGGACTGCCGATCGACATACCCTTTAGCCTTCTATAAAAAGGGGCGATTTATCTTCATTTTTGACAACTTCTAGCTTTTCTATCTTATTCTTCTTCTTCTTCTTCTTCTTCTTCTTCTTCTTCTTCTTCTTCTTCTTCTTCTTCTTCTTCTTCTTCTTCTTCTTCTTCTTCTTCTTCTTCTTCTTCTTCTTCTTCTTCTTATTCTTCTTCTTCTTCTTCTTTCTTCTGCGATTCGTTCATGCGTCCATTCCTCATTTTAATTGAGAAAATAACGGACTTTTCTTGCAGTGAGATCCATATGGCGTGGCCATGTGTTGATGATTGGGCGCACCTGAGTGGCGGGCCAGGGTTCCTTTAGCATTGGCCAACGAGAATGCCTTTGATCTGTTTGAGTCTGTTTCCAATGATCAGAATCTTTTGCGTGATCATGCGCACCATCGATCGTCCAGTGTGAGGAACCCGGATGGTTATGTAAGTACAACATGATTTTTGACATTCCTTTTCACATTTTTTGCATTTTCATATTTCTTTAAATTTTGACAAAATATTTCTTTTTTATTTTGACACACTGATATTTTTATAATGAGTCTTCTCTCTCAGGAAACGAAGAGCCTTAGAGATGCGTGGGAGCACCTTCTCGAAGTAGTACGTTGGATGGTTTCTTTAGAAGGTTTTGGCAGTCTGGTATCTGCGTTGGATGAGAGTTCACGCTCTACGGCCATTCTATATGCTCTGGGGGAGAGGTGGTGGGATAATATACAAACCATACATTTGAATTTTGGGGAGCTAAGACTGACTCCCATTGACATACAACAGCTGTTGGGGATATACTGTGTTGGGACCTAGATAGAGGTGGATCGAACATTGAGGGTAATGACGACGACGACGATGGCATAGGCGTCGCTGGGCGATGTTGGACGGATGGTCTCCGGGGAATCGATTCGTATATCTCTTTTTCAAGAGGTTTTACCGAGTCAACAGATCGATGAGCCTGACGGGCTATATGTTTGTCAGATGGCCTGTTTGGTTATTCTTTTGCTGCTGGGAGGAATTTTTATGGCGTCGAGGGACGATGTTGTCCACTTATGGTTATTGCTATACTTGAGGGTATTTTAGAAAATCCCTCTCTTTGACTAAGGGAGCCTGACCTTTGCGACCCTTTATTCATCTTTGGATGCTTTCATCTGGTGCTGCCGAAAGACTTTTACTGGAGCCAAGTATCTTTTGTAGGTACTTTTCTTTTTGCATTTTTCTTTATGCATTTTCTTTTATTTCTTTTGATTTCTGACCCTTGTCCTTTTGCAAACATGGTTCTCTGAGGTGATCAGGATTAATGCCCATTTGATTTCTTTGTAGGATGAGTCGGTGGGGGGCTTCAGTCGGATGTACCGGTGGCAGAAGTCTAACTAGCAATCGAGGCGATCTCTTTCCTTGGCGGCGGTGCATTAGGTTCTGAATGACCTAACGAGCGATCGAATTATCACTTCTTTTCTCTTTTTTCTTGAGTCTTTTCTTCGGTATTTCCTTTGTGCAAGTATTGACTTCATCTTGGTAATAGGTGAACTTTTGCCCTTGGGGGTTGGCCATTTAACATACAGGGGGTGACCAAAGGGAATGAGCAGATGCGCTAGCTGTTGGCGCATGAGTTTGGGTACTCCTAGTATCTGGGGGAGAGAGTAATTTGGCAGATTGTGGAGGGCGAGGTGGTGGTACCATTAGCAATGACCTCGAGATATATGAGGCAAATGTAGGAGATGTCATAGGAAGCCTGGGTGACATCGATGATCGGTGAGCCCTATTCTTTGTACACGGGCACGATGGCGACCTATGACTACCTCAATTTCGTGATGAGCTGCCTGATCCCATAATGCATCTATGATGTGGTGAATATGCCTCCACCTCCTACGGCTTCAGGAAGGGGTATGATATCGGGTAGCGGAGGCTTTTTAGATTGTCATTGGGGGAAGCGTGCGCATCGCCGAGATGGGGGATCATAGGGAGAGAGGGAGAGAGAAAAAAAAATGTGGGCGTATCGGGCTGAGTCTTGTCGTTTTTCTTTTTTTTCTTGTTTCTAAAAAAGATATGTAATGATGGCAACACATATATATGAAATGAATGGGGTTTTATATATTTATTTATTTATCTTTTCTTTAAATGACTTAATTTACATGCACTTTTTACTTTGTTTGCTGAGACCGTAAAAAGGATAAAAATTAATTAAAAGAGGATTTATTTTAAAAGAGGATGAGCTAAAAGTATAAGGAGAGGAAAATTCTGAATTATATTGGAATAAAAATATATATTTTTTTTATTTTGACAAAAAAGGAAAAATGGAATTTTCTAAAAATAGAGGGATGACGATCGACATACCCCTTATCCTACCTATCGGCAGGTCAGTTCTGTCAAATCACCCCAGGGCTTTGATTGCCATTTCTTAAGGTAATTCATCCTTGATGGGATAGGGTTTCATCCGAGTTCAGAAGGATCCTTGTATTTAGCCAGATTTTTCAAGTATAAAAAGGGGTGATGGTGGAGAGTTTTTCCTCACCCATCCACATTTTCTATTTGTTGCTTATTCCTTGCTTGTGTTTTGTTTCTTCCAAAATGGCTCTTCCCTTAAGTGCTAAATTTGCCTCTTACCTCGAGAATTTAGAGGCTATGTGCTCGTATAATGTAGACCATGATGCCTTTAACCTACGTCGGGTTTCCTTATGGTGCAACTGACCCATTGACTAGAACATACTGATGACGACAGTACAATTCTGGTACCCCAATGATCATGTTTTTAATTTGGCTTGGATAAAGTCTGCTCAACTTACGAGGAGTTTTATGCTATGTTAGGGATAAATCCCAATGTGGCGGCGACCTTGCACGAATTCTCTCGGTCTTTTCAGGCACTATTGGCGAAATCTCTCCATATCTCACCCTCGATGGCTCGATCGTTGGTTACTGGAGGAATGGTTTCCCTCCCGGCTATGCTATATTTCCTATATTTACGGGATGTCAATGATGCGGGCTATGACGGAGCCGTCGCCCTTGGCTTAACTTCAAAGTTATTGTTGGTGACCGAGGACCTGCTTGTGGATCCTCAAATTGCTTCCATTACTGCGTGGATGTCATATTGTCGTAATCATGCGACGATGATACTGGCAGAGACCCTGAATGGTCTAGATACTTGGCAAAAAGATTGTTCTGATTTTCAGAGAGGAAGCCCTATTATGTTGTTCATGTGGCTGTCTGAGAGATATCGTTTGACAGTCCCCCTGATTATATCTTGACAGCTATGCTAAATTTCTTCACCCATTTTTTGATCAGTTTTATCTTGAACATCAAGAACAAGGTAGATTGGTTTGTGGAGCACGGGGCTCGATTTCTGCGCTGGTCAGTGCCTTGGTGGTGGGAGTTGTATCCCATTCTAGAACTAGGGGAATACCAGTATGTTTAGTTAGTTAGCCTCCATCAGACTTCTTTTTATTTTCCTTGGCGGCTCCTGTATCAAGTTGGACGGGAGAAGATCTCGTCTTCTCATATTCTGGACTTCTTCCATGTATAGAATTTAACGGAAGGCATGCGCATGTAGTTTGTCTCTTTATGGGAGAGTCGTCGGCCTTCGACCCATCCTTCTCAATCTTTTTACAGAGTTTGGCATATTTTTGGAGACTACGTGAAATGGTTGTGGAGTAGGGTAGTGGCTAAGATGTTGTCCAAGGAGGGAGTCGTAGTGCTATCTAGGCAGGAGAAGTTTGGGGGTCTCAATGTGTTGATGATGATGGGGTTGAGTCCTATAGTAGCTGCAGGTGGAGTGAAGATGGTTTGTGTGAATTATTTAAGTGTATGGTTATGTATTTGGTTGCAGGAATGTTTTGTTAGTTTGTTTAGGAATAGCTTGGTTTGGTTTTATTTTTAGAACAGTCAGGTCGGCGAGGGTAATTGTTTGCCCCCCTATGCTAATATTTCCTGTAATCATACAAAAATTTCCCATAATGGAATAAAAAAGTATTTTAATTATATTATTATGCCTCTTGATGAATTTTGCAGTTGAATTATCTATACAAATAGCTGCGGCATACATAATCCTTTTGTTCATGTAAATGATAAAATGAGTTGTCGTTCTTGGAGGTAAGAAAAGAATATCAATTTGTGACAAAGAAGGGGGTCATGCTCATATAAAGCATATGAGCTGCTTATGAACCTCTAGGGGCTTAGAAAATTTTCCAAGATTCATTTTTGAAAGAAAAAAAGGATTTTTAGAGGACCAGGCCCCTCGTAGTTTTGAGTAGAGGGAAATGAAGATTTTTTTAGAATAGAAGGAGGATGTGAGGAGTCGTAGCGCTTCGAGATTTTGGATCTAGGGTAGAATTTCTTTAGACGATCCAGGTTGACTGGACAGGCCATCTTTTCTCCGTCGAGGTCGGTGAGCATGGAGGCACCACCGGACATGATCTTCTTCATGATGTAGGGGCCACTCTAGTTTGGCTTGAATTTTCTTGTGGGATCCCAGACGGGTTTTATAATTTAGCTAAATCGCCTTCTCAAACACCATGATTCTTAACTCTCCTGTATACGATATAGAGACTTTAGCCTCTTATTATCCAAGAGTGACAACTCTTCAAGTTGACTCTGATGCCAGTCTTCCTCGTTGACCTTGCTCTCAAGCAGGATGCGTAGTGAGGGTATTTTTAGGTCAACGGGTAGGAATTATTCCATGTCGTATACCACAGAGCAAGAATTAGCCCCAGTAGATGCTCTAACTGGAGTGCAGTAGCTCCAGAGGCAGTAAGGGATTCGATTGGCCCAATCTCGATAATTATTGGTCATCTTGATCATGATTTCTTTGATGTTGTTATTAGTGGCTTCAACTGCACCGTTGGTTTAAAGTCGATTGGGAGAAGATTTGTGTCTCTGGATCCCATACTCGTCAACCAATTCTATTAATTTTGCCTTGAAATGTAACTTGTTGTTTGATACTAGCTCGTGTGGGACGCCATATCGACAAATGATATTTTTTTAGATGAACTTAGCCACCTTTTTGGCATTAAGCACTACATATGACTCGACTTTGACCCATTTGGTGAAGTAATAAATGGTAACCATGATGAATTCGTGCTCGATTGAGGCTTTGGGTGTAACTTTCCCTATGATATCGATGCTCCGTGTGGAAAACGATCAGGGAGAGGTCATGTTGTACAATTCTTATGGAGGCAAGTGCTGGAGTTTGGAAAACTCTTGGCATTTAAGGCATCTTCGAACATAGGAAGTGAAATCCTAAACCATGGTAGTCCAATAGTAACCTTGTCGATTAATCTTCTTGGTGAGCATATGTCCATTAATATGAGGTCCGCTTTCCCCACTCTGATTTTATTCATTATTTCTTCAATGTCAGATTTGCGATGCAGTGTAAGTGGGTTCCATCAAAGTTTCTCTTGAACAGTAATTTATCACAGAAAATGTATTGGGGCAACCAGTTTATGGAGAGTTGCTCGGTCTTTCTTGTTGAAATCCTGGGGGTACCTATTGTTCTTGAGGAGGCGCTAAATATCGTATTACTAGCATTCGAACAAATCCTAGATTCTTACTTTTGGACTAGGAAAAGGTCCATCGTTATTCCCTCGGGCATGTAGACCATGGAGGCTAAGGTAGTAATGGCATCGACTAAATTGTTCCTTGATACATAAGGGGCAGGTAGTGGAAGGTGATATCTCGGAACTAGGAGGCCAGCTCTTCTAGTTGGGCGTGGAAGAGTAACAGCTTTTTATCCTTGACTTTCCATCTTCTAAGGAACTGAATAATGATGAGGGAAGAATCTTAGTAGACATCTAGGCGTTAGATTCTTTTCTTAAGTGGGACTTTGAGGCCTACGATGCATGCCTCCTATTCGGTCATGTTGTTGGTGCAGGGAAAATCTAGTTTGATGACAATGGGAGTATGAGAGTAATTAGGGGCGATCAGGAGTATCCCAATTCCATATCCTTTCTTGTTGGCAGCACCGTCAATGAACATTTGCTATCAGAGGTCTTCTTGAGAGGTACAAAGGATGTTTTTGTCTTGGTAGTCAACAAGGTAATCAAAGATAGATTTCCCTTTCATGGCTTTCTGCATGACATACACAATATTGAATTCGGCTAGAAGCATTAATCATCGATCCATTCGGCTAGACATGAAAGATTTCTTGAGCAAGTATTTGATAGGATCCATTCGGGATACAAGTCTAATAGAAAAAGTGAGAATATAATGCCATAATTTTTTAGTGACTTAGACAAGGGTGACACATGCTTTCTCCAATGCAGTGTAATTGACCTCGTATCCGACCAATCTATGTCTGGCATAGTAAATGGCCCTCTATTTACGAGATTCTTCAATGTATTTGGATAGAAGAGCCCCAGCAGCGATGTCTGTCACGGTCAAGTATATGAGTAGGGGGAGACCAGGTTTCAGTGGCATAAGTACCGGAGTGTAAGGACGTGTTTTATTAATGTCTGTCCAAAATCTAGGAATTTCTGTGTTATCCTAGATCATAGTTAGTATGTTTTATATCGTTACATTTTGGCACATCTTCACACGGTCCACCTTGACGTCCATCATTCGAATCCTTAGCATCACGCATCATCAACATGCACTCATCATTGGCATCATGTGTTGTGCATCTTTAACTGGTCTCCACTATCCCACTAAGTCCACTATGCTAAAAGGTAAAATGTTTAATTGGAGTTATTAATGTTCACGTATTTATTTGGGATATTTTTTATATAATGTTTTTCTCAAAATGATAAAAGTCAAAAATAATTTTTTAAGACCTGTAGGCGAGCTTTTATAAAATGATATTTTTCTCTCCTGTCGTTCAAATGACATAGCAATGTCATTCAGACGACATTGATAAGTCGTTCAAATGAAAACTTCTAACGACATGCAATGTCGTTTAAAGGGTCGCTCGAAGGGTCATTTTTTTACTGCTTCAAATGAACCCGTACTATTTCACCTTTTAGGGTCATTTGTATGGTCGTTAGTAACGACATTAGACGTCATTCAAATGACATGTAGATGTCATTCGATTTACTTGCGCTGCCTCAATTTTTTATTCAGCCTATAAATACTTTCTATGAAGTTAGGTTTTGCAAGTCTTTAAAAACTCTGCTTCTGCATATCTGATGCACTTTTAGACTTCATCTTTTAAGCTATAAAACCCTTTTTGATTCACTCAAAAGTACCAAATCATTTATGTGAATAATTCTTAAATCTTATTATTCAGGAGTAAAACTTATGGAGAAGAAGGGTGCCTCTATTGCTGATCATTGGAGCTCTTGCGGGATATCTTGCTGAAGCCTTCGAACCGACACCTGAGGGTATTCGTCGTCACAAACGCTGTATTTCTACTATGTAATTATAAGTTGAAAATTTACAACATATAGTGAAATAAAAAGGTTTTTCCCTGGTGGGGATTTTTCCTCAAATCTGTTTGTGATTGTTTTGGTCTACATGCTAGATAATTCATATTACTGTCAATCATAATTAGATGCATGTTGTAGGATTTAATTGAAACTGGTGATAAAACTGAGTTTAGTTAAATAAGTTTGGACATTGAACAGAAGCGCACTCTAAAATTGGTATCAGAGCCAATTACACAATTCTGCCCTGCAGTTTTTTCGGGATATCAATTTTCTAAAAAAATTGATTTTTAAAAAAGCTAAAATTCAGTGGAAAACTTATATAATCGAATATTGGTTTTTGACGGGATAATCTATGCATATTGGAAAGCCCGTATGAAGTTGTCTTTAAAAGCCATTGATGAACGTGTCTGGTTAGTGTGTGATAGAGGGTGGACTCCTCCCTCTGTCACTGTAGAAAATGTGAAAAATCTTAAACCTATGTCAGACTAGACTGAGGAAGAATTTAAATGGAGCACATTAATTCTGTGGGCTAAGTGCAATTTCTGGAGCCGTCACACCCGACAAGTTTCGACGCATCATGACGTGTACCATGTCTAAGGATGCATGGGATGTTCATAAACTTACACATGAAGGCACAAACGCAGTTAAAGAATCTAAATTGAAAAATTTAACTACTCAATTTGAAACAATAACCATGCTTGAATCTGAATGTTTTGATAAATTTTATGCACCATTGTCTGATATTGTCAATACTAGTTTCAATCTTGGTGAACATATTCTTGATGAACGAGTAGTTAAAATGATTTTGAGCTCAATGCCTAAGAGTTTTATCCATAAAGTCAGTGTGTTAAATTCATTAGGAAATTTGAACACTCTTAAATTAGAAGAACTGGTAGGAGACCTCCAGATGTATGAAATTGAAATGTTTCCTAAAGCTCATAAATCTAAAGATAAAGGGATAACACTTAAATCCTAGGCTAGAAAATTTGGGAGTCATCTAGAAAGAGGGTCGAGTCGTCTAAACGGAGAGAGGAAGATACATCATATTATGAGTTTGATTTTGATTTAGACAGTGGCCATCCCCAATCCTCGTGATGGGCGGGCGGCGTAAGGGAGGATCCTAGGTCCCGCGCATCCCTCTCTCGGGAGCGCTTAGGCCGACGTCATTTGGGTGAGGTGAAAAATGTAGAGAGATAGAGTCGCCAGTCTATTTTACTCAAAACAGACAAAAGAGAGGGAGCCATCCTGAAGGACAGCATCCAAAGACATACTGATTCATACGAAACGAAAATGATTCGAAAAGGGTCTGGAGGCTAAGTTACAAAATGGGAAGGTGTTAGGCACCCATTCCGCCCTTATGGTCTCTCATGTGTTTTTGCTATTTTCCTTTATTTTCCCCATGATATGTGTGCATGTGTATATATAGTGGAGGTACGAATTATCGGCTTGTACCATGGAAGAGGTAAAGCGAGTCATCCGTAAGAAGGTATAAAAATATTAGAAAATAGGACTTATGCGATTATCCTTACGTTGACCGTTATGATGGAACGATAACGTATGTGGAATAATACGCCACTAAGAACAAATATATGTATATATATGTAATCTAGTAGAATTAAATTTAGAGAGAATAGGAGATTGAAAGAAAAAGTAAAAATAGGACTCGAATTCCGGATTTTACCCCGAGACACCTACGTAGCCTATAGAGGCCTCAAAGTCCATGTAGTTCGCATGCAAAATGAGGAGTGGGGTTTATCTCATAAATCCAATCGGGGACTTCTCTTATTTGTGTGTGTGTGTGTGTAGAAAAAGTATTTTAGTTGTGAGAAAAGTGTAAGAAAAGTGCGAGAATTCCCGTTAGGAATTTATGAGCAAACCCTCTTTTTCTTATTTTTTGGGTTTTGTATTTGTATGAAAATAAGATATGTGCAATAATACTAAATAAAAATTATATTAGGATATGTGAGATGAGAGAATAAAATTGCTAAGTAATAAAACAAGTAATGCAAATTTATGAGAATTTAAGGAGAGAATTGAGAAAATTTGACCTTTTTGAAGATCTTGAGCTTGATCCTGAATATTGGAGAGCAGCCCTTGCACTTGAATGATGATGTAGAGTGGTTAATTCACCAAGTTTGATGAAAAGGATGATGAAAAGTGAAGGTTGGAAAGGTATTTTATTGTGGAAATCACGCTGACTTCGAGAGAGGTTTTCTGGATTTGTTGAGAGTGATATGCTTATGATCTGGGCTCTCTTTACAATGAGGTCAAGGCCTCCTTTTTATAGGACCAGGGAATTGGCGATCGACATAGACCTGCTCCTACCAATCGACAGGTGTGTTCAGGCACACTGTCGAGAGGCAGAGTCTGGGATCTACCGTTTGACAGTGTCTTTCTGGCCTTTTCGAAATATTGGCCGCAGAGTGAAAACCATTGATCTGAATCATGCACGGGGCAAACCATTGGAAAGGTAATTTAGAGAACTTCGAAAGTCCTTTGGACCTCTCCCGGGTTCAGGAGTTGAATTTGGGTCAAATGTGGCTCGGAAGAACTCGTCGGTCCATTGGACTGGGGATCGTCATATGCAAATGGATCGTTCGTCCGCATGGTAAGTCCGAATCGCTCATGGGGTGGACCGTTGGAAAGGTTAGGAGATGTAATTAAACATTTCAAAGAGTTTGATCCAGTTCGGGGAGTTAACTTTGGTCAACTGTGCCCTGGAAGCATTCAGTGACCTTTAAGAGTAAAACGGATTGTTCGTTTGTAGCATAAGTCAAAATCGCACACGAGGTGGACCGTTGGAAAGGGGTTTCAGTGCCCTTTTAAGATTCATTCAACCTTGATCGAGTTGAAGAGTTTACTTAGGTCAAACAGAGCCTAGGAGCGTCCATTGGCCTCCAGATCAGGTTTCGAGCATGGTAAGTAAGAATCGCACACGGGACGGACCATTGGAAAGGGGATTCAGGGCCCTTAGAAGATTTATTCAGTCTCGGTCGAGCTAAAGAGTTTGACTTTCGGTCAAGTGGAGCCTGGGAGTGCCCGATGGTTTCTAGGTCAGTACTCGGGGTATGACCTGGGTTTATAGTGATGAAGGGAGGTGCTAAGGACCTAAGGAGAGTTTAAGGGGTAACAAAATGGGGTGTCTATAGAGCCCCTTAACGGGTGAGTTTTGAACAAACGATATTCATTGAATAGACATTACATGATGCTTTTGAGGGAGGATGACCAATTCAGAGGGTCGAGGCCGGTTCTGAGGACCTGAGGGAGCGAGGATGACCAATTCAGGGGGTCGAGGTCGATTCTGGGGACCTAAGGAAATGAGGATGACCAATTCAGGGGGTCGAGGTTGATTCTAAGGACCTAAGGGATGGTTTGGAGGAAAAGTTTATGCCAATTCCTGAGGAGGGGCTGGGGATGACTGATTCTTCGAGTCGAAGCCAATTCTGAGGGCTTGAAGATGAGGGTAACCAATTCTTCGAGTTGAAGCCAATTCTGAGGGCTTGAAGATGAGGGTGACCGATTATGCGGGTCGAAGCCAATTCTGCGGGCTTGAAGATAAGGGTGACGGATTCTGTGGGCTTGAGGATGAGGGTGACCGATTCTGCAGGATGAAGCCAATTCTGCAGGCTTAAGGATGAGGGTGATCGATTCTGTGGGTTGAAGCTAATTTTGTGGGCTTAAGTAGAGATGACCAATTCTGCAGGTCGAAGCCAATTCTGAGGGCTTGAAGATGAGGGTGACCGATTCTGCGGGTCGAAGCCAATTCTACGGACTTGTGTAGAGATGACCAATTTTGCGGGCTTGAGGATGAGGGTGACCAATTCTGTAGGTCGAAGCAAATTCTGCGAGATTGAGGATGAGGGTGACCGATTCTTTGAGTCGAAGCCAATTCTGCAGTCTTAAGGATGAGATGATCGATTCTATGGGTCGAAGCCAATTTTGCGAGCTTTAAGATGAGGGTAACCGATTCTACGGGTCGAATCCAATTCTGAGGGCTTGAAGTTAAGGGTGACGGATTCTGCGGGTCGAAGCCAATTCTGTGGGCTTAAGGTGAGATGACCAATTCTGCGGGTCAAAGCTAATTCTATGGGCTTAAGTGGAAATGACCAATTCTACGGGTCAAAGCCAATTCATTCTACGGGTCAAAGACAATTCTAAGGGCTTAAGTGGAGATGTTCTTGGGGGACTCTACCGGGGATATTTATCTTGTGATTTTGTTTTGGGCTGGGAGCCGATTGCTGGGGAAATCTTTTGCATCCTCTGAAGGAATAGCCAAAATTCCACTAGGGAGTTAATTTTTAGAGATCCTCTGGGCATGTTGTCGGGAGGAGTTTTACTTGGATTTTGAGAGTTTCTCTGGGGAAATAGGGGTTCTGCTTGAGGGAGTGCGAAATTTTCTTGGTGAAAATGTTTTAAATCCTTCCTGGGATTTTTAGGAATTTTTTGAGAATTTTTCAGGGCTGTCTAGTATTTTCTTGGAATTTTTGTATGAAATTTTAGGGGGGTGCCGATCAGCATGGTATGGAGGGTGCCATTCTGTAGTGGCACAGACTTTTGGACTGCCTCAGGAAGGTAAGGGGTCAGTGCCGATCGGTGGTTGGGGGGTCAGTGCGATCGGCATGACCCTTGGCATCCTATTTAAAGGGGCGAATTCCCTTTATTTTTCACAGCTTCTTGCTTTCTTTCTTTTTTCGATTTTCTTTTACAAATTATTCTAGCATTCCGATCTCTAAGAAATGGCCGCCTTTGTGAGCACTGCAGTGCATAGGGAATGGTTGACTATTGATGACTGGGTGAACGTGGAGTGGAGGGCCAGGGCGACTCTTGCTTTGGGGAGTGAGAACTCCTTTGACTTATTCGAGCCGATTGCAGATGAACGATGCGTCAGGTCTTGAATGTCCTGACCAGTGGTAGGGTAAGACTCTTTCCTTTCAGCCTTGATTTTTTGCATATTCTGATTCTGTATTGACTTATGCCTGTTGGGGATTTTCAGGTGACTTTTTACCCTTGAGGGACAGCCATTCAGGATGCGGGGGCAACCAGGGTGAACACAGAGATAAGGCGTTTGCTGGCACATGAGTTCGGCCATTCAAGGTATCTCAGGGAGCGGGTGGTTCGGAAGATTGTGGAGGAGGAGGTGGTGGTGCCACCTGCACAACCTCCCATATCTATGAGGCATGAGCGACTGTTGTCGAAGGATACGAAGATTACGGCGATGATCGGTGAGTCCTACATGTTGTATATTAATACGGCTGTGCCGTATGACTATATGGATTTTGTGACGAGCTGGTTGATGGTGCCCAGCATATATAATTCCTTGCCTTTCCCTCCTGCGGGTTCGAGTCGGGCGGTGGGGTCTTCCCACAACGGCGGTGGTCCATCGGCCTTTGCCGCGGTGGTGGCTTAAGAGGTTCCCTTTGTGCGATTGCATACCCCTTCGTACAACATTCGGCGGGTTGATGGAGGGATGCTGCCTATGTTGCACCATACTCATGCGATGGATACGGAGGAGTTGGGTTTGACAGAGGAGGTTCTTCATCCTGCGGTATACCTTTATGTTCTTTTCTTTCTTTCTTTTCTGTTTTGATCCTTTTCGCTTTGATACTGATTTTGCCTTTTACTTGCAGCAAGTTCGGGTATCGACTACTTGGCTGAGGGATATTAGAGACTGGATATCTTTGGCGACTGCCCACATTTGAGATGAGGTCCCGATTCCTTCTTACATGGTGTCGTCTGCTTCGTCCAGGGAGGACTCTAGCTCGAGTAGTGGTGGTGCTTCATCTCGCCGTAGGGGAAAGAGAGCGCGTCGTAGGGGTGGAAACTCTTAGAGAAAAGGGGTGGAGATTAGGTGTGAGAGAGAGAGAGAATGTGGGTTCGAGTTGAGTCTCGCTATTTTTTGCTTTTCTTTTATTTCCTGCAATATTGATGTCACACCGAGAATAAATATATATGCAATGCAATGTTTTTTTTTATTATCTTTGTTAATGATGGATGAGTGAATGAATGCACTTGCGCTTTTTACTTTTTGCTGAGACAGTAAAAAGAGATATTTTTGGGATTTTGAAGGAAGGTTTTAAAAATGAGTAATTATATAGGGGTGGAAGAGAATTTTTAAAATTCTGTTGAGAACATCAATTTATTTTTATTGAGCTTTCGATTTTGACACAAGAGGAAAAAGGGAAAATTTCAAAAATTGAGGGTTGCCGATCGACAAGACCCTTGTCCTGCCTATCGGCAGTCAAGTCCAGTCCCATCAATTCAAAGATTTGATTAGTGCCCTTTTCAGCCTCTTGTACTTTGTGGGATAGGATTCCCTTCGATTTCTGTAGGGCTCATGTCTTTTGTGAGGGTTCTCAAGTATAAAAAGGGTTAAGGGTGGAGTGTTTTCATCACACCTTCACTTGTCTACTATTTCTTAGTTTTGCAAGATGGCTCTCCCTAGTAGAATTGAGTTTGCTAACTACCTCGAAGCCTTGGAAGCAATGTGATCTTATAATGTTGACTACGATGCTTTCAACATGCGTCGAGTCTCTTTGTGGCGCAATTGGCCCATTGAGAGGAATATGCTGATAGCGACGGTATAATTTTGGTACCCCGAAGACCATGTATTCTGCTTTGAGTTGGATAAAGTTTGTCCTACCTTAGAGGAATTTTCTACCTTGCTGGGACAAATCCCAGTGTTGCCGATCTCCCTTTTGACGGTGTTATAGTCCATGCATTTGCAGGAGAATGGCGATGGTGGATACGCCGAAGCCGTTATTCTGGGCTTAGTATCAAAATTGCTACTGGTGACTGGGGAACTGTTGGTGGACCCACAACTTGCAGCCATTACCTCCTGGATGTCATACCGTCATAATCCTGCGGTGGTGATACTGGCGAAGACTTTGAATGGCCTGGATGCCTGGCGAGAAGGTCGTTCTGCCTTCCTGAGGGGTAGTCCCGTGATGCTATTCATGTGGTTGTCTGAAAAACTCCGCCTGGTGACTCCTCCAGAATATCCTTTGTCGGCTATACCCAACTTCTTTTCGCGCTGCTTCATCAGCGTTGGCTTGGATATTGAGAGCTGGGAGAATTGGCTTGTGGAGCATGGGGCTCTAAAGTTGTGCTGGTTAGTGCCGTGGTGGGGACAGTTGCTACCTGTTCTGGAGCTAGGAGAATACCCGTATGTCCAACTGGTTAGTCTCTGATAGACCTCTTTCTATTTCCATTGGCGGCTTCTAGGTCAATTTGGCTGGGAACAGGTCGTGCCACCTCGGACACTAAACTTATTTCCGATAGAAAATTATACTGAGCTTCTGCGCATGCATCTTGGCTCTATGTGGTAGAATCGGTATCCGTCGACCTATCCTTCTCAGTCTATTGGGAGAGTTTGGCATATCCTTGGGGATTATATGAAGTGGTTGTGGAGGAGAGCAGTCAGCAAGATGTTGGTAGTGGAGACTGGACAAAGGTGGTTTGTTTTGTTTAATACTATGGAGAGAGGTGTGGTAGTTTTTTCGAAGCTGGTTCGATCTTATCGGTCTATGGAGCATTTGCGACACTCTGTTCAGGCGGGGGATGCTTGGGGAGCCCAGGATGCAGATGATGATGACAAAATGGGATCCTCTGGTAGCTTCGGATAGGACTCTTGGAGAGTTTATTTTGTAATGAGGAATAAATGTGGGCGTTTTATTTTGGCTTTTTTATGAAGGTAGGGGGAAGGGAGTTATCCATTCCTTTATGTAATTGCATTGCAATTTCCTATTAATGAAATAAATAAGTTTTTGATCATCCAGCTGTGTCTTTTAATGAGTTTTTTATTTTTGAATTATCTATACCGATCATTAAGGCATAAATAAACCTTTTGTTCAAGTGTATGTTAGAATGAAATGTCTTTCTCGGAAATAAGAAAAGAATAGTATTTTGTGAAAAAGAAAGGGCCGTGCTCATGTAAGGTGTATGAGCTGCCTACATACCTCTATTTTTTTAAAAAAGTTTTAATACTTTTGAAAATGGTTTTTTGCAGAGGATCAGGCCCACATAGTTCTCGGTAGAGGGAAATGAATATATATATATATAATAGAAGGGAGATGAGAAGAGTCGTAGCGCACCGAGATTTCGGACTAGGGGTAGAACTTCTTGAGACGGTCCAGGTTGACTGGACGAGCCATCTCTTCTCCATCTAAGTCAGTGAGCATGGCAGCACCACCGGACAGGATCTTCTTTACAATGTATGGGCCACTCCAATTGGGCTTAAATTTCCCTTCGGGGCCCCAGATGGGTTCGATGATCTCTTTGAGGACTAGGTCCCCCTCTCGGACACCCAGGTCCTTGACTCTCTTATTGAATGATCGCGCTATTTGGCGATGGTACCCTTGTATGTGATGCAACATTTTTAATCTCCTTTCGTCTAGGAGGGTCAGCCCGTCAAGACGACTTTGGCACCAGTCTTCTTCATTGACCTTGCTTTCAAGCATGACGCACAGTGAGGGTATTTCCGGCTCGATTGGTAAGACGACTTTCATACCATAGACTAGAGAGTAAGCGGTAGCCCCAGTAGAGGTTCGGATTGAGGTTCGATAGCCCTAGAGGGCGTACGGGATCTGATCGGCCCAATCCCGATAGCTTTCGATCATTTTATTGATGATGGATTTGAGGCTCTTGTTGGCGGCTTCAACTGCACCGCTGGTCTGAGGTCTGTAGGGAGAATATTTGTGTCTATGAATCCCATACTCGTTGACCACTTTTATGACTTCTGCCTTGAAATGTAATCCGTTATCTGACACCAGCTCGTGTGGGACCCCATATCAATAGATGATGATTTTCTTGATGAATTTGGCCACTTTCTTGGCGTTCAGCACTGTGTATAACTCAGTTTTGACCCATTTGGTGAAGTAATCAATGGCAACTAGGATGAACTCATGCCCGTTGGAAGCCTTCGGTGTAACCTTCCCTATGATGTCGATGCCTCAAGTGGAGAACGACCAGAGAGAGGTCATATTGCATAATTTATGCGGAGGCTGAAGGTTGGAGAACTGTTGGCATTTATGGCATCTCCGGACATAGGCGGTGCAATCCTGGGTCATGGTGGTCCAGTAGTAAACTTGTCGAATGATCTTCTTGGAAGCATGTGACCGTTCATGCGGGGTCTGCATTCCCCGCTGTGGATCTCCTGCATTATCTTTTCAATGTCATCCCCTGCGATGCAGTGTGGATGGGTTCCATCAAAGTTCCTTTTGAGCAGTGCTTTGTGACAAATGATGTACTGGGCAGCCAGTCTTCGAAGGGTTGCTTGATCTTTCTTGTTGGAACCCTCGGGATACCTACCATGCTTGAGGAGGTGCCAAATATCATAGTACTAACAATCGGCTATCTTGGGATCTTCTGCGGTGATGAGCTCTATGTGGTAGCAGTGGGTTGGTTTGTCTTGCTTTTGAATCTGGAAGGGGGTCATTGTGATTCCTTCGGGCATGTCGACCATGGCGGCTAAGGTAGTAAGGGCATCGGCTAAGTTATTTTTTACTTGAGGTAGGTAATGGAAAGTGATGTCTTGGAATTAGGAGGCTAGCTCTTCTAAGTGGGCATGGAAGGGTTGGAGCTTCTCGTCCTTATCTGTTCATTTTCTGAGCACTTGACCGATGATAAGGGCGGAATCCCCGTAGACGTCTAGGCATTGAATATCTTTCTCGAGAGCAACCTTGAGGCCTATCGTGCATGCCTCGTATTCAGCCATGTTGTTAGTGCAAGGGAAATCCAATTTGATGGCGATGGGAGTGCGAGAGTCATCTAGGGCGATCAGAAGTATCCTAATGACATATCCCTTTTTATTGGCAACGCCATCAAAGAACATTTACCATTGGAGGTTATCATGGGAAGTGCATATGATGTTTTCATCCGCGAATTTAAAGATCCAAACATTGGCCTCATCCATAGGGTAATCAGTGAGGTTATCAGAGATGGCTTTTCTTTTCATGGCTTTCTGTGTGATGTACACGATATCGAACTCGGCTAGGAGCATCAACCATCGGTCCATTCGACTGGACAAGGAAGGTTTCTCAAGCAGGTATTTGATGGGGTCCATTCAGGATACAAGTTTGATAGGGAAGGCGAGCATATAGTGCCGTAACTTTTGGGTGACCCAGATAAGCGTGACACATGCCTTTTCCAAAGAAGTGTAGTTAAACTCGTATTCGACCAATTTATAACTAGCATAATAGGTGGCTCTTTCTTTGCAGGAATCTTCAAGGTATTGGGCTAGCAAAGGCCCAGCTGTAGTGTCGGTTATGGTTAGGTATAGGAGCAAAGGGAGATCAGGCTGTGGTGGTATGAGTACCAGGGGTTGGGTCAGATATTGTTTGATTCGGTCAAAATCTTCTTGGCAAGCCTCGTTCCAAACCTTAGTTGAATCCTTTCGAAGGAGTTTGAAGATAGGTTCGCAGATGGAGGTTAGCTAGCTGATGAACCAGATGATGTATTGTAATTTCCCAAGGAAACCTCAGACTTATTTCCCTATTCATGAAGGTGGCATCTCAAGTATGGCTTTCATCTTAGCAGGATTTGCTTCTATCCCTTTCTCACTGACCATGAATCCCAAGAGTTTTCCCTTTGTAACGCCGAAAATTCATTTTTGCAGATTGAGTCTCATCTGATATTATCGCAATCATTCGAAGAACTTTCGAAGAGCGGGAACATGACCTTCTTTTGTCTTGGATTTGATAATCATATCATCCACATAGACCTCAACCTCTTTGTGAATCAGGTCGTGCAGGATGGTTGTGGAAGCCCTTTGGTAGGTAGACCCAGCGTTCTTGAGACCAAATGGGATAACAGTGTAACAAAAGGTTCCCCATGGGGTGATGAATGTGGTTTTTTCTTAATGGTCTAGGTTCATTTTGATTTGGTTGTATCCAACAAACCCGTCGACGAATGATTTGAGATCATGACTAGCTGTGTTGTCTACGATCATATCCATATTGGGTAACAGATAATCATCCTTTGGAGAGGTTTTGTTCAAGTCTCGGTAGTGTACACACATCCTAACTTTTCCTCCTGATTTCGGCACGGGCACTATGTTGTCTAGCCATGTGGGATATTCGATCACCCGAATGAAACCTACGTTCAACTGTTTGACCACCTCTTCTTTAACCTTGAGCGACCATTCGGTGCGGAGATTTCTCAACTTTTGTTTAACTGGCTTGCAATCTGGGAGAGTGGTAATCTCATGCTGAGCTATTTCAGGATCAATGTCGGGCATATCTTCATAGGACCACGCAAAGACATCCACGAATTCCTTTAGCAATTATTCAAGTTGTGCACGCTCATGCTCGTCGAGGGTAGCCCTTATCCTAATCTCGCGCAGTTGGCTACTAGAACTGAGGTTAATAATAAGAGTCTATTCTTCATTAACTTAAACGCGGTTATGTTGTTTATTATCAACCTTATTTAGATCTGTTAAGAATTGTTCATTTGCAAAATCATCATCATAAAAAGTTTGATTAGAAACCAAACAGTTAATGTAAGGCACAACAAGATACTCAAAATCTTCATTTATTTCATTGATAGGAAAAACATCATTAAGAACCTCATCAAAGGAGAACTCGATTACATTTGAACAATGATAGGTAACAGAAGAAGAAATGGGGTAAACATTAGGATTAGGGGAGGTTTTAGCAGGTAGAACTGGCGTAGCATGACAGTTGAGGAGAGGTGTATCAGTAGCTTTAATCAGTTGGGACGGATTCGGTGATGTAGTGCCTGAGTGAATCATGCAGAGTGTCAGCCCCAGTGTCTGTAAGTTGAAGGAATATTCAGAGTCACTTTCCTCAGTCTCTTCATTATCTTTGATGAGTGGTTGTACATGGTGTTGGGAACTCTCGACCCATGGGTAGCTGTCTTGGAAAAAAATCTCCATTCCAAGATTCATCTTCTTGTCTGTATGGTCATACCATGGTTCTGGAAATCCCCAAAAGGGGAAGTCTTCTCCCTCTTTGATGAATCGTCCATTCAAGGAATCACCTGGGATAGTCTGGATGCAGTCTAGTCCTCTTTTTGGTCGAGAGTGGAGGATCATTATGAGATCTTATTCTGATGGTTGATACCCCAAACCACAAGGAGGGAAAGCCTTCTTTAGTTCAATCGGCTCGAGTATCCCTTGCTTTCTTTTTCCTAACCCCAGTCCGGGAATGAAGTGCATGTTTCTAAACATCTGAATCACATTGACGTTGCCATGAGGGTCATATTCTTGACAAACCCTTTCTTTGAAGTCGTCCCCTGTCGGGAGTAGGAGTGGTTCAACTCGGAATCCTGATAGGAGCATATCATTTGACCCATGCTGTATCTCAAGAATTGGACTGCTGTTACTTGCACCCTCGGCATTATTGTCATCACCCAAAATGGTGATGACCCTCCGTTGACGAAGAACTTTAATTTCTGATGGAGTGAGGAAGACACACTCTTGACACTGTGGAGCCAAGGTCTTTTGAGCAACATATTGAAACAAGCCGGGATGTTAATAACTTGGAATTCGACGATAGGGTTTATATGGCCAACCCTTATTACAAGCTTTATAGATCCCATCACCTCCCGATGGGTATTATTATAGGCACGCACAATAATGGAGGTTGGAGCAAGGTCGCTTTCTTTCAGTCCTAAACATTTCAAGGTTCTCAGTGGGTAGACATTCAAGGCGGATCCATTATTGACATGAGAGAGTGGCACAACCTTCCCCATAACTTCGATAGAGATTTTGAGTGCATGATTGTGGTTTGGCCCAATCTTGGAGATTTCTTCTTCGGAAAAGGATAGCATTCGGGTAGAGGTCAAGGATCCGACTAAATTTTCCACTTCTTATGGTGTGGTAGAAGGAGGAACTGTGGGTCTAATGAGAAACTTGATCAAAGCATTTATGTGCAGCTGGGAAGACATAAAAAAACCCCATAGACTGATGTTAGCTTGAGATTTCTTTAGTTGGTTTAGGATCTTGCTCTCCTCGAGGGTCATCTCTGGCATAGGAAGGTTTTCCACGCTCCTCCCCTTGTCATTGGCTGGTAGTGAGCTTGGGATCTGGTAATGCCTTCCTGACCTGGTCATGTGATTTACTGAAGAAAGGAAGAACATAAATCCCGTTTCCTTGTCAACCTCGGGTTGTTTCGCCAACTTACTTAAAATGATATCATCTCACACATGTCGGCTACCAGGCCAATTTCTTCTGAAGCTTGATCTTCATTCGAATCTTCAAATTCTTACCCCCATCCGGTAGAAATAATTATGTCTTTCCACATAAAGTCGATACATTCCACAACTTCAAGGCTTCTTTATACAGGTCTTCCCAATCGGTGGGGATGTGTAAGGGTGAAGGGATCAGACGACCTTGTAGCTTCACAACATCGAACAACTCGATGATACTGCAAATATTGTTGGTTTATTTGAATAATTCTACAATAATCTAGACAACATCATCCAGGCTGACTTCATCGGTCGGTACTAACCAACTATTTGACTCTCAGGCCCATTTTCGTGCTTCCAAGAACAGCGTACTGAACCTAGGAGTTGGTTTAAGACTTCTGATAATTCCATACTTCTATTTTTGGAACGGATACAGACGGTGATGCATGCTCTAGTAAGGAGTGACAGTGCCTGATCAGCGAGGCTAGCAGGGTGTAGGAGGAAACATGGTCACATTTGGAGAGGTTTAGGAAAGTATACGGGTGTGATTTGGGTTGAGGGATCAAATTCTAGGTTTTCTTCTAAGAAGATGGCATTTTCATGATTTGGGAGTGGATTGTGAGTAGTGTTTGGCTTAGGATTGGCTGGTGGGGCGATGGTACCTCGGTCAATTAGACCTTGGATTATGTTTCGGAGGTGAAAGCATTGGTCAGTGGTATGGCCAGCTATCTGGTGAAAGGCGCAATGGGCATCTGCCTTGAATTTTCTTGGGAGTGGATTTGGCAATGGACGAGGATCTGAGGGTTTTATAAGGTTTAGGTTTAGCAGGGCTTGATAGACTTTGGAGAGGGGAGCATGGAGCTCGGTGTATTCCTTTCGGACTGGGAAAGGACGAATTTCCAGTGCCCATGATGTGGTTGGTTGGGAGATGTTGTTGATGGTTGAGATTACAGCACTGGCAGGCTTATCATATTTCCTGGGGGTGAACTGTCCGGACACCTTCTTCGATTCGACATCTGTTTTAGCAAGACCTTCCTCAATTTCTACTCCTGCTACTCTGAGAGCTCGAAAATAGGGATAGTATTTGTCCTCCCATCATTGCTCAGACATGGGGTAAGAAGTTCTTCTTCACTATGCTGACTTGTTCTTCCTCGAAAGGCCGATTGGTCATGGTTGCTGTTTTTTCCCTCCATCGGGAAATGAAGTAACTGACTGATTCCCCAGAGTTCTGTTTGAGAAGCTCTAAATCACGACGGGTGACCTCAAGCTCTTCATTATATTTGTACTGTGACATGAATTCTCTAGCCACATCCTCCCAACTACGAATTTTAGACTCTTCGAGAGATAAAAACCATCGGAGGGTGCTATCCTTCAAAGTTTGCTGAAACATTTGGGTCATTACTTCTTCAGAATCCCCTAGTAGAGTCATGGAATGGTGATAGCTGCGAAGATGAACAATCGGGGGTCCACTTCCTCTAAATTTCTCGATATTTGGCTTCTTGAACTTCTCGGGTAACCTCGCTTTAGGATAGGGAGACATGTGGGTGTAGTCCATGTAATTCCCTGAGATTCTGACTTGGTCAAACTTCTTGGTGAGCATCTTGAGGTCCTCTTTGACCTTGTTCAATTCTTCCTCTTTCGGACCAATATTCATAGGCAAGTTAGCCCCATGCTGGGCAAGATTCGGCATCAGAAGCTGTACAGGCGGTGGCCCATTATCAAGAGGGGCACGCGGATCATGCTGATACTCTTCAGGAACCCAAATAGGCTTGGGTGGACCAATGGCACGAGGAAATAGGGCCTCGAGCTCTTGAGGAACATGAACCTGGTTTCGTTGCATTTCTCGGACCTCAGTTTGGAGGTTATCAATCTTGGACACTAGCTGAGCTAGGACTGCCGTCAGATTCGGCTGCACAATGGGTACTTGATCTGTGTTCTCCATGAAAAGTGTATGGATACTGGACTCGGAAGAAGTAACAGGGGAACGTACGGAACTCCGGGGTGATTTGACTGAAGATCGAAGCTAATAAAGAGCCAGGCCAAGGGTTTGTGATCAACCTGAGAAGGCGCAAAATGGGATTTATTTTTGAGAAAAAGGGAAAAAAATTGACATTTTTTTTTTCTTTTTGAGATTGGAAGACAAAATATTTTTGGCTTTTTGATAAAGAGTGTAATTTTTTTTTTGGATTTTTTTATAACGAAAGGAGAGACGGTCTCAGCATGATTATTATAATCATTATATTTTTACTTGTATTAATTCTCCTAAATGCACAATGAAATGCCGGACGGGACCCCAGCCTGGAAAAATTGGGTTTGTAATATATGCAAAGCTATGGATGGACTTGTGACCAGGCTCACGGGCAGGGTCCCATTTTAAAAATGCACGAGAATTCGAGTGGCAGGCTGACCCAGAGTTTCGGCAGAGGTTTGCATTGAAACCGATAATCTTATATGTGTGTCCTAGGATTGACACCTATATGCGGGTATGCAATTGGTTGGGTGAATCGGAAAGGGTTCCCCCCTTTGGCGTGACTTCGACGATATACGTCTTGCTCTTACGAGCAATCGGTACGTGTGGACAAGCCATTTGATATACCTGAGTGTACGTGAATTGCCTCACTATATACCTCGTGGGGATGGTATGTGTGAGAGCGAATTCGATATACTTGGTGTACGTGAACGAGTTCCCTACAATATACCTCCCTTAATGACTTCGTTCAAGTGGTACGATGCGGGAGAACCGTTCGATATACGTCGAAGGTACTTGGCCAATGGAAGGTGAGAGTCATATCACTTAGGCTAACTGCGCCCTGTCGGACCAGCGCCCGTCATGAAATGACCCTCCAGTTACTAGGTAAAATTTGGTCAATCATAATGCTCTTTGGTGATGTTGTGTGAATCATGCATGATCCTCTTATTAGTATCTTCTGAAAATGTATTTCTTGATTATGCCAACAGGGAGAAAAGTACAAGTACCAATGGTACACCAAGTATGGATGGGTGATGCGTGTAACATGTGGATATATGTGACCCTTGGTGCACGTGGTGCGAAGTGTACATGGAGAATTTTCTACAAGTGTATGAATAAAAGCATAAGCACGGGGTACACATGATTAATAAAGGGGGAACATGCAAATAGGGGGAAAATATAAACAAACATAACACCTATGTAAATAGAGTCTAGCCTTCATGATCCCCAGCAGAGTCGCCACTGTGGCCATCCCCGATCCTCGCTGCGGGTGGGCGGCGTGAGAGAGGATCCTAGGTCCCGTGCGTCCCTCTCTCGAGAGCGCTTCGACCGGCGTCTTTTGGGTGAGGTGAAAAATATAGAGAGATAGAGTCGCCAGTCTATTTTACTCAAAATATACAAAAGAGAGGGAGCCATCCCGAAGGACAACATCCAAAGACATACTGATGCATACGAAACCAAAATGATTCGAAAAGGGTCCGAAGGCTAAGTTTCGACATGGGAAGGTGTTAGGCACTCATTCCGCCCTTACGGTTTCTCATGGATTTTTGCTATTTTCTTTTATTTTCCCCGTGATATGTGTGCATGTGTATATATAGTGGAGGTTGGAATTACCGACTTGTACCATGGAAGAGGTAAAGCGAGTCATCTGTAGGAAGGTATAAAAATATTAGAAAATAGGATTTATGCGATTATCCTTACGTTAACCGTTATGATGGAACGATAACGCATGTGGAATAATATGACACTAAGAACAAATATATGTATATATATGTAATCTAGGAGAATTGAATTTAGAGAAAATAGGAGATTGAAAGAAAAAATAAAAATAGGACTCGAATCTCGGATTTTACCCCGAGAGGCCTAAGTAGCCTATAGAGGCATCAAAGTCCACGTACGTCGCATGCAAAACGAGGGGTGGGGTTTATCCCATAAATCCAACCAGGGACTTTTCTTATTTGTGTGCGTGTGTGTGTAGAAAAAGTGTTTTAGTTATGAGAAAAGTTTAAGAAAAGTGCGAGAATTCCCGTTTGGAATTTATGAGCTAACCGTCTTTTTCTTATTTTACGGGTTTTTTATTTGTATGAAAATAAGAGATGTGCAATAATACTAAATAACAAGTATATTAGGGTATGTGAGATGAGAGAATAAAAGTGCTAAGTAATAAAACAAGTTAATACGAATATATGAAAATTTAAGGAGAGAATTGAGAAAATTGAACCTTCTTGAAGAACTTGAGCTTGATCTTGAATGTTGGAGAGCAGCCCTTGCACTTTGATGATGATGGAGAGTGGTTAATTCACCAAGTTTGATGAAAAGGATGATGAAAAGTGAAGGTTGGAAAGGGATTTTGATGTGGAAATCGCACTGACTTCGAGAGAGGTTTTCTGTATTTGCTGAGAGTGATATGCTTCTGATCTGGGCTCTCTTTCCAATGAGATCAAGGCCTCCTTTTTATAGGCCCAGGGCATTATCGATCGGCATAGCCCTGTTCCTTCCAATCGATAGGTGCGTTTAGGCACACTGCCGATAGGTAGGGTCCGGGACCTGTCGTTTGGTAGTGTCTTCCTAGACTTTTCGAAAAATTAATCGTAGAGTGCAAAACGTTGATCTGAATTGCACACGGGGAAAACCGTTGGAAAGCTAATTCAGAGACCTTTGAAAGTCATTGGATCGCTCCCAGGTTCGGGAGATGACTTTGGGTCAAATGTGACTTGGAAGCACTCGTCGGTCCATTGGACTGGGAATCATAGGACGCAAACAGATCATTCGTCCGCATGGTAAGTCTGAATCATGCACGGGGTGGACCGTTGGAAAGTTTAGGAGATGTACTTCTACATTCCAAAGAGTTTGATCCGGTTCGGGGAGTTGACTTTAGTCAGCCGGGCCCTAGAAGCATTCGGTGACCTTATAGAGTAAAATGGATCGTTCGTCCATATCGTAAGTCAGAATCCCGCACGGGGTGGACCGTTGGAAAGGGGTTTTAGTTCCCTTTGAAGATTCATTCAGCCTCGATCGAGCTTAAGAGTTGACTTAGGTCAAACAGAGCCTGGGAGCGTCCAGTGGCCTTTAGATTAGATTTCATGGAAAATGGGTCGTTCGTCCGCATGATGAGTCGAAATCGCGTATGGGATGGACCGTTGGAAAGGGGATTCAGGTACCTTCAAAGATTCATTCAGTCTCGATCGACCTGAAGAGTTTGACTTTTGGTCAAACGGAGCCTGGGAGTGCCCGATGGCTTCTAGGTCAGTACTCGGGGTATGACCTTGGTTTATAGTGATGAAGGGAGGTGCTAAGGACCTAAGGAGTGTTTAAAGGGTAACATAATGGGGTGTCTACATAGAAGATTTGGTACTATTTGCAAAAAAATTCAAGAAATTTCTCAAATTAAAAAAGGAATGGCAATTTCAAAGATAAAAAGAATTTTGAGAAAGATAAATTTGGAAAGAAGTTTGATAAAGATAAAAAGGACACTCCTAAAAGAGATGAAGAAAGATGTTATGAGTGTGACGACAAGGTTGATAGGAATAAAGAGGTCATAAGGCTTTTGAGTGTCCAACTAGGTTGAAACGTTAAGGCAAAGGCAAAACTGCTTTAAATGCCTCCCTCAGTGACGAAAGTAAGGTTGAGTTGGTGGATTTTGGAGATGAATCACTGCATGAATGCAACTTCATCGCATGCATGGATAGCCATGTGAGTACTTATAGTGCACCTCATGACGATGAGGAAGCTACATCACAATCACACCTCAGTAGTGAAAATTATGAGAGTGATGGGGGGATGCTGCAAATGAGAGCGAGAGTGACCTACTATGGGCTTACGTCGATTTACATGCCGATTCTTTCAAAACTAAATAGTGTAACGAAGGGTTAGCTATTAGGATCATCGCGTTAGAAAAAGATTTACGAGAGATGAGAGAGAATTTCCTCCATTAGCATTGCCTTGAGAGAGAGAAACAGAGTTTGTGTTGAGAGAGAAAGAGGTTGTGTAGAGAGAGAAAGTTTGTTCGGAGAGAAGAGAGACTGTTTGGGGAGAGAGACTAGTTTTGAGAAAGAGAAAGGGGACTTGACCAAATAAGTGTATATTCTTACGATTGAGCTCGTTGCCTCCGTGGCGGCTCGAAATAAACTTAAATCCCTTGTATCCCAACTCACTCATGATATTGAGAGAGCCCGAGAGGTCAATGTAAAGATTGAGGACAGATCTGTAAAGACGGGAAATATGCTCCTCGACCTCGCTTTAAGTTTTGGTGAAAGGTAGGGAATCGGTTTTGACGGTGCTTCCACTTCTAATATGACACCGAAACTAATTCTTGATTTTATAATAGATCCATATGGCCATCAACCAAAACCTCAAAGAAGAGTTTGACCAAGAAAAGAAAACTAAGGTAGGCCTAAGACTGTGTACTTTTGTACTTATTACAAAAGAAAAGGCTACTTTAGGGAGTTTTGTTATAGTTTGGGTCGGACATGACGTACACATGCTCCATCACCCCACACTAATGATTTTACTAGTCTTAGAGAGCAGGTTGAGTTTCTGGTCTTCGCTTCTCACAATTTGATGGAAGAGTTGCAACGAATGTCTTTGCCATTAGTGGATACTTCCAACATCTCAGCTAGAACCAACAATGACATGGGCAAACACAAGGTTACCCCTTCTTGGGTACCTATGCAAGATGTAAAATCCCTTGTTGTTCATGTTACTCTTAAAGCATATAATACCTCATAGTGGCATTTTGATAGTGGGTGCTTCAGGAACATGCTAGGGGATGTCTTATTTTTTCCTACCTTGAGGATCGTAAGGAAGGTAAAGTGACTTTTGGAGATGGGAATAAGTCTATCATAGTAGAACGAGGTACATTAGAGATACATGGGTTTCCTAAACTAGAGAATGTTTTGTATGTTTGGGGTTTCCTAAGATAGAGAATGTTTTATATGTCAAAGGTTTGAAAGCATACCTTCTCAGCATTTGCCAGTTGTGTGACGCTAACTTTACAGGAAAGTTTCACCGAAAGGTGTGTAGCATTTATGATCAAGCCGATAAACTTATATTGCAAGGGGTGAGGACAAAATATATTTGTTATGAGATTGTGCTCAAGTCCTCATTTGTCTATAATAGCGCCACAATCACTCCTATAGATATGTGGCATCAACGTCTAAGTTACGTGAATTTTAGAGATTTGGAGTGCTTAGATAAAAAAGACCTAGTACGTGGCTTATCGTCACTTGGGAAGCTGGCTTCTGCGATTTGTGGACCCTTTAAGTTGGGAAAATAAGTCCGTAGTCCCCATAGGAAGTTGAATTCCATTACCACTTCACGAGTGCTTGAGTTGATTCACATGGATCTTATGGGTCCTACTCGTACTGAGAGTTTAGGTAGTAAGAGGTATATCCTCGTGATGGTCTATGATTTCTCACATTATTCCATAGTAGGTTTTCTCAGAGAGAAATCCGATGTTGTAGAGTTATTTATGACCAAGTGATGTGTCTTGCATAATAAACATAGTGTCACTATCAATAAAATGCGTAGTGACAACATCACTGAATCTAAGGAAGAAAAATTGGATCTTTATCGTGATAGACTCGGGATCAAACATAAGTTTTAAACCTTAAAGACTCCTCAGTAAAATAGGATTATTGCGAGTTAGAACCAAACGATTTAGGAGGTGGCTAGATCTATGCTTCTAAATCGTATAATTTCTAGAGATTTTGGATAAAGGAGGTCTCTACCACTTACCACATGGTGAATAGGGTTTATCTTGGCCCACACACACTTCAGACGCCCTATGAATTGTAGACTGGAAAGAAGCCCAACCTTTCATATTTTTGTGTTTTTAGGAGAAAATGCTACATCCTACGGGATAGAGAGCAATTAGGAAAGTTTAACTCCCAGAGCGATGAGGGAATATTGTTAGGCTATTCATTGACGAGTAGAGCATACCGAGTTTTTAACCTGAGTATATTTAAGGTTATGGAGTTAATAAACATCACCATGCAAGATGACGAACCGCTGGTGTTTGTTGATCCTAGCCTTTTGTGTGAGAATGACGCACTTTCTAGTGAAGATCCTTTTATTCCTCACACACCCAGGGTGGGTCCTACTCCCAATTTGAGGAATACGCCTTCTTAGTTTCATAAGAGTCATGATCCTTCTTCCATACTAGGAGATCCCACATTAGGGGTCAAGACTCGCGCTCATCTAGAGAACGTTATTAGCTTTCTGTGTTACACATCCAAAGTCGATCCTAAGAACCACAAAGAAGCACTAAAAGATGAACACTGAATATTTGCTATGCACGAAGAGTTGCTTCAGTTTAGAAAGACTAATGTCTGGGAACTTGTCCCCCGACTTAATGAGATAAACCTGATTGGAACTAAGTGGAACTTCAAGAATAAGATGGATGAGAATGGTACCATTATTCGAAACAATACTAGGTTGGTCACTCATGGTTACACACAGATTGAAGGTGTAGACTTTGAGGAGACATTTCCTCATATTGCGAGGCTCGAGTACCTCCATGTAGTACTAGCCATCGCATGTTATCTGCGCTTTAAGCTATATCAGATGGATGTCAAGAGTGCCTTTTTGAATGTCATTCTATAGGAGGAGGTTTACGTGGAATAACCAATATGGTTTGAAAACCCTAAGCACTCTGAACACATTTATTATCTGAGAAAAGCCCTGTATGGTATGAAGAAAGCACCCCGTGGTTGGTACAAGAGGCTTACTTCCTATCTCTTAGCCCGTGGCTTCAAGAGAGGGGGTTTCATAAGAAGTTGTTTATTAGGAGAGGAGATAGTGCTATTTTGGTTGCCCAGGTCTATGTGGACGATATAGTCTATGAATCCACGAGCTCCTGCCATGCTCACTACTTTGAGGAGGAGATGGAGTGTGAGTTTGAGATGAGTATGGTTCTCCAGGTTTGTCGTCTAGAGGATGGGATGTTTATCACCCAATATAAGTATGCAAGAGATTTTGTGAAGAAATTTGTTTTAGACTCTGCTAAGCACGTACGTACCCTAATGAGTACCTCAACTAAGCTTAACAAGGTTACTTCAGGCAAGGACGTAGAGCAAACCTTGTATTGGAGTTTGATATATTATCACACCCTCCTTTTTGTATGAATGTACAAGAAGTACACATAAAATAATGAATTAAAGTTAAGGCGGAATAACATAACCATTTATTCATTATTAATATGTTACATAGTGTTGAACCACCACAAGGGTGAGTTACACGTAGTACACATGACAATATAGAAAATTGAAATGCCCCTCTCCTTGATCCCATTTGGTTTAATCTGTGCTCATACGGTCATATACGTAAACATGTGACCGATTTCTATCTCTAGTAGGGAAGATATACTACTTCCTTTCTCCTGGCGCATCTGGCAAATGAAGGAATTAACACAAATACGCTAAGAAGGTTTTACCACTTCTATAACAATGATATAAATATAAATGAGAGTTGGAGTGTGTACATAACCAGTGTTTAAAACGGATGACAATAATAAGCTGATAATTCCATATTTATTAGATTATAAATATCAAAATGTTTGGGATTCATAATTCCATAGAGATTAGTCCGTTTAAGAAAATACGATGCATTACCAATTTATTTAGAATCATATTTTGAAGAAAGTGAAAAAATTTGAACTAATAATCTCATTCTTCCTAGTTCACTAAAAGGTATAAAGGTAATTAAGCCATCAATTTAACTTTATCATAAACAATCCCAAAACTTTTGGGGAAAATAACATGTTATGCTCACAATTAAAGTGGAACTCGTAGGTATGTAGCTATTATCATGGTTCTCAATTATCTAAGACCAATAGGCCAAGTAGAAAGTTCTATGGGACAACACGTCAGTCTACTTTCTAGTTAATACTGATCCTTATAGTAAAATGGCACAAAAGTACAAGGGCAAACTAAATCAATAAGTATGATCTCAGTTATCAGGTGAGAAGGGTTAAAATTGATTGTAAAATTTAAATACTAGTGATAATTTATTGATGATGGTTAACAAAATATGTAGTATGGTAGTACAATAACATTCACAAACTCAGAGTAAATGTAGTTATCACATAGTGATATCAATAATAGTATTTTAAATACGCAAAGTATAATACTGAAAATGTAGAAAAGACCTAATTGCTTGATATTCGGTGGAATTGCTGTCACACTAGAATATTCAGAAGAATTGGGGCTTGACTTTTTATTATACAATATGTGGAATAGGAGTAGGTTTTAATTAGTCAGTTTTGGATTTAAGACTGTCTTTATTAAAGTTTCGAGGTTTATCTGCAATTATCTTAGGATTTTAAAATAGTGACCTTAAGCTCATTTTTGAACTTTGGTGAAGAGAGTTTTATCTTAAAATAGTTTGATGTATGTATGGGCAAAGTTTGGTGTTCAAATTCCTAAGTTGGAAAAGTTTATAGGGGTTGATTTGTAATTTTAAGGAAATTTCTTTGAGGAAAAACCTTATTTTTACATAACTTAGGTTAGGAATATCCAAACATGGTCTTATTTTATACCATTTTGATTAAAAAAATTAAATAAATTTTGGGGGGAAATCAGAATTTTCTGATTGGCCACGAGCCCTCACGCGCGTGGTCAAGGTTTTTGACCAAAGTCTTCATCTTTAACCTCTCTATTTTAACTTTTTAGGGTTTCAATCTTTGTCTGAGGTTTTCTCCTTCTTTGTTGTACCATTTGAGATGATTTCTTAACCAACTTAACCTAATTTTTTGAATCTCAGTATAATTAAAGTTTCAAAACTGTATTTTTCCATGAAAATTTGACCAAACTTTCATGGAATTCTAGAGTATGGCAAGGTCTCTTATGAATTGGGTTTGATTTTTGCTCTATGTGTGGGTAATTTTGTTTTGGTTTCAAAGATTTTGATAGATTGTACATTGATAATTTTGAATTTATAGGTTTTGAGTTCAAAAGACACTTTCGATCGATTTTCTCTTTATATTAACATTTATGGCTTTTCACCATTGCACTCGAGATCCTTAGGTTATAATGAGTTTATCCATGGCTTTAAATCAAAGTTTAAGTCACTGTATTGGGTTTCACCATTAAAGCTCAAGATTTAATGGTGTTCTTACTAATTTTTATTATCCTAGGCCATTCACCACGTAAAAGCTTGCATATTATGAGTGTTCTAATTGTATTAATCATGTAGAAAAATTCTAGAATTGAAAGGATTGAAAATGAAGCATAAAATGATGAGTTACTTGAATTGAGAGAAATTTTGAGATTTGAAACTAAACTGTGGGGTGAGTTTTTACTTCTTTGGTCGAGGGGTATTTATACTAGTTCAGGTGGGGATTCGATTAGAGCTAAAATGAGGTGGATTTGAACTAGTTTAAGGGAAGTTTTAATTGTCGATAAATGGGGTGCACATGGTTTCCTAGGGTTTACCATG
Organism: Sambucus nigra; assembly: GCA_949130495.1. NCBI lineage: Eukaryota > Viridiplantae > Streptophyta > Magnoliopsida > Dipsacales > Adoxaceae > Sambucus > Sambucus nigra. The sequence goes on along the minus strand of OX422218.1, from coordinate 378,334,768 downwards.
TGTTTTTAACCTCTTATGCTGACGTGGGGGTAGTACGTGAATAATAGTTAAAATAAAATTTAAGAAGGTTTAATTTTAGTCCTTTATCATTTATATAATTGAATTTATAGCAATAAAAGTACACTTTTTATAAAGTTTATAGTTATTTATAATATCAAAAAGTTTCCAGGATTGAAACTGTAATTTTATGTTAGTTGAGGTCTAAAGGTTAATTTTTAAATTAGGTTGGGGTTTAGGGGATAAATATATCTAAAGTTATCTTAGTTTAAAAGTTTTAAGGATCCTTTTATAATTAATTAAAACTTGAAGGGGTCTAAGTTAATTAACAAAGTTGTAATTGTTTAAACATAGCTCATTTCTTCTTATAAGACTTTTCATTTTACCTATCTTATGAGGGTTTAAACGAGGTCGTAGGTAACTTAGGGTTTGAAGATTTCCTGGTTCTTACAACCTTCCTACCTAAAAAATTCGCCCTCGAATTTTACCTTAAAACAAGTCGGGGTATTGGTTCTGCATTGCTTGTTCTAGTTCCCATATAGCTTCTTGCTGATTCTGGTATTCCCAAAGTACTTTAACTGAGGGAATTTCCTTATTTTTTTGATACTTCACTTGGTGATCAAGAATTTGAATAGGACGTACTTCAAATTCATGGTTGGGTTCAACTGAAATATCTTGCCATGTCATGGTATAGGATGGATATGGTATATATTGGTGTAACTGTGATACATGAAACACGTTATGGATATTGAATAATTCCACAGGCAATTCTAATTGATAGGATAGGGATCCAATTCTTTTAGAAACTGTGAAATGCCCAATATATCGAGGGGATAATTTTCCTCTCGTCCCGAAACGTAAAATTCCTTTTCGGAGGGACACTTTCAGAAATACTTGCTCATTTTCTTGAAATTCTAATGTTTTTCAGCGATGCTAGCATAACTTTTTTATCGATCTTGGGTTGTCTTTAACTTCTCTCGAATCTGTTATATTACTTCAGTGGTTTCTTAAATTAATTTAGGAACAAAGTGTTTACTATCTCCTGATTCTATCCAACATGCTGGGAAATACAATGTCGTCCATTTGATACTGGTTTAATAGCTATTGTTATACGAAAAATCAACAAGGGGAAAATATACATTCTAATAGTCAGACATATTTAACGTAAAATCCTGTAACATATCTTTTAGGGTCTGAACTGTACGTTTTGATTATCCATCTGTTTAGGGTGGAATGCAGTACTTAAGTGAAGTTTAGTAACCATTACAACTTGTAATGCTTGCAAAAAATTTCCTGTGAAATGAGAATTTCTATCTGATACAATGGATAAAGGGATTTCATGTAATCGAATAATTTCTCTATTGTATAATTATCTAAGCTTTTGGAATGAATTGGTGGTCTATAAAGGTAAAAAAATGGGCAGATTTAGTAAGTCGATCAACTATCGCTCAAATTGAATTATGTTAATGGGATGTACGAGGTAGTCCACTAATAAAATCCATGGTAATATGATCCTATTTCCATTCAGGAATATGTAAGGGGTGAAGAAGTCCATCACGATGTTGGTGTTTTATCTTTACTTGTTGACAAGTAAGATATATCCTTACTAAATTCTCGATAACGCTTCTCATGTATGGCCACCAATATTACTTCTTCAAAGCATGGTACATTTTTTATCTCCCAGGGTTTATCTTGAATTTTAAATGATGAGGTTCTTGCAACACTTCTTCTCATAAAGATGCATTGTCAGGTACATATAATCCATTTCTAAATCGGAGTCTTGTTTCTCTATCGTTGGAAAAATATGGATTTTTTCTCGAAATGTTTTGTACAAATGAATCTTGGGTTTGTTGAATTAAGATTTTCTTTCTTAACTTGGGATGAGCGATAATGTTAAAAAATTTGGTGCAAGGGGTAAGTAATCATAGATCATATTTCTCTATAGTAACGGTAATATCATAGGAATTTAAGGTATGAAGACTTGCTACCGAATTTTGACTTAAAGCGTTGGCTAGTAAATTACCTTTGCCTGGATGATAATTAAGTTTAAATTGGTAATCCTCTAAAAATTATATCCCTCATTGTTGTCTTAAGTTCAAGTCATTTTGAATAAAGATATAGTTTAGACTTTTGTGATCTCAAATGAATTGGAAACTTACACCATAAATGTAACAACACCAAATTTTTAATGCAAAATCTACGGCTACTAGTTCTAGATCATGGATCGAATAATTACGCTCACGCGTCTTGAGTTGTTGTGACCTGTATTCTACAACTTTTTCATTTTGCATTAACACACATCCTAACCCTTGTAATGAAGCATCGATAAATACTTCATAACTTACATCACTATAAGCAGTAGTGAGGACAGGAGCAGTAGTCAACTTGTCCTTCGAAACTTGGAATGATTGGTTACATTCTTCTATCCATACAAATGGAGCTTCTTACCTAGTTAGTTTTGAAAGAGGAAGATCAATTCGGGAAAACCTTTGACAAAACGATGGTAATATCCAGCTAATACGAGTAAACTCTTTATTTCGATAATATTTGTAGGATGTTTCCATTCTAAAATGGCTGAAATTTTAGCTAGAACGACTTGGATTCCATTTTCAGAGAACACATATCCTAAAAATTTAATTTTTTTCATGGAGAAATCACATTTGTGCTTTTTGGCATATAAATGATGAGTTGTGAGAGTACAACACTATCTTCAAATATATTATTTTCTCTATCAAGTTTTGAGAATATATAAGAATATCATTAATGAAAACGATAACGAATTGGTCCAAAAAAGGTCTAATGATTAGGTGCATTAGATCCACAAACGTTATTGGGGCATTGATTAAACCATAATACATTACGATAAATTCAAAATTTCCATAACGAGCTCGAAAAGAAATTTTCAGAATGTCTTCCTCTCTGACGCATAACTGATGATAACCGGATCATAAGTCTATTTTAAAAAAAAAACTTGCTCCTCTAAGTTGATAGAACAGATGTTCTATTAGGGGTAAATGATACTTATACTTAATAGTTATAGAATTCGGTTTACGATAATCTATGCACAGGCTAAAGCTTCCATCATGTTTCTAAATAAATAATATTGGAGCTCCTAAGGTAATGAACTTAATTGAATGAAATCTTTTGATAAAATATTATCTAATTAGGTAAGAAGTTCTCGAAGTTCTAAATGAGTCATTTAATATAGGGGTATCAAAATAGGAAGTGTACTGGGATAAATATTGATACTAGACTCAATTTCTCTGAAAGGGGGTAGAAAATTATTCCAACAGATTTGGAATCAAAGAAGAAATCTGAATTTGAAAATTTAAAGGTTTTGATGAACCTATTCCTTGAAATATAAAAGAGCAATTATTTTCATTTCAAAAATTAATTTTCTTAGCTTCCCAATTGATATAAGCGTGATATTTAGGATAATACATCCATTTTGATAATAATATCAGGCCCATGAATATCTAATATTATCAAGTTCACAGACAGAGTACCTAGACCAAGCTGAATTTTACAATCCCTATAACCTTGTGTTGACGTATTGATTTCACCTGTCGGTAATTCAATGTCCACTAGACTAATTAAAATGTTTGGAGATAATCGTATTAATTTATCTAGTCTAAGACTAATAAAATAATTCATAGCTCGTGTGTTAAACATAATATATGTAGGAACATGCTGAAAAATAATCATACCTTTAATCACGTCATGTGCATTTCACATAGGCTGTGTCGCATAATTCTTCCCATGATTCGGAGTTAGCTGAACTTTCTGAGTTGGCTTGAAGTGATATGGAATATAATGAAATTTTGATTTTGTGAGGGTCTATTGAATTGGTGGCGGATATAATTTGATTTGATCCTAGGACATCAGGGCAGAATATGTCCTATTTTATGACATTTGTGACAACGGATCGCGAAATGGGTTGCGTTGTGACGGATTTAGGAATAATCTTATCCACTTAAGTTTGCATATGGATTGGGTCTAGAATGAGACGGGGTTCTAATTATATGGTTATTTCCAATAGTTAGGGGTGGATATTGGATCAAGAATGAAGAATTGCATTCCACAACGGCTGCAACGTCAATCAACTGAGAATATTCACGAATTTATAATGGTACTATTAAATTCTTAATTCTCAGGTGTAGTCCTATGTTAAAATTCTTACATCTCTTCTGCTCAGTATCTATATACTCCAGGACATAACGAGATATTTCGATAAACTTAGCCTCATATTGAGCTACTGAGAGGGTAGCTTGTAGAAATTTTAGGAAATCAACAGTCGTTGGTCTAGCTCAGTTTCGGGAATATGCCTTTTAAAAAAATTCTCTTCAAACCATTCCCAAGTAAAATTAGCAACATTCTTAATACGTGACATTGCTTGCAACCAGAAATATGCTTCGCCTTCAAACATGTATGCGGCTAAAGTGATTCGGAGGTTAATAGCTATACCTACTCCATTTTGGATTTTCACAATCTGGTGCATCCATTTCTTAGCTTTATTAGTGCCTGGATTTTTAAGAAAAGATGAAGGTCATTGTCGTATAAATTCCTTTAGAGCGTTCATTTTACAAAGTTCTTTTAAAACATCTTCGGGAGTAGAATGAGTAGTCTGCTTTTTTCGGGCTAATGTAGTATGTTCCTGGAGACACTGCATGATTCCTTCAATCTGAGTCTGTTCAGGTTGAGTTCCAGCAGAGGGGGTTCGAGTAATAACTATCCTAAAATAGAATAGTTTAAATAGCAAAAATTATAACAATAATAAAGAAACAAAACTACTTTTGTAAGGACATATTTTTATAATTCCGTTATCAATTTAGTATGTCATATTCCGCTACACCGCCGGAGGGAATTCAAGAACATTAAAGCATCAAAGACGGATCCGATTATCAAGTTCTTCATCAAAAAGACTCTGTGAAGTTTACTTTGGTAAGGTTATGTTTTAAATACCTTAACTTTACACATAGAGCTTTTGGGATATTTTTACAAAATATTTTCTAAGTGTTGGAGCGGACTTTTTCGTCAAAATTTATTTATGAGTATTTTTTATAAGTCCTGAAGCGTACCTCGCTTTTGACGCCCACGTCATTCAAGAGATATTGCTATCTCATTCGAGCGACATATGGATATCGCGAGATGTTATTTGAACGACATATGTACGTCGTTCTCACGAGATCCTTATCTCATTTGAATGAGCTCGTATTCCTAGGTGGCGCATTTTTGTATAAATACTCATTAAATGGTTTCGTTTTCATTAAGAAGTCCCATTATTTTACAAAAACAAAAAAATTGCGATTTGCAGAATTCTTTTGGCTTCTTCCTTTTAGGGTTTAACCCCTTTTGTTTTCAATTCACAAAAATCCCATATGCTTTGGGGAATTGTTTTGGTGTTCAAGAACACACTTTGCTGTGGTTTATTCTTTGTGGGGAGAACTCTACAACCGGAGATCTACGTGCTATTGTGGAGGGAGTATTTATAAAGTTCACACTTGTGGAGAAGCCGTTTTCTTCTTCATTGCTGACCATCTGGAGTTCTTGCGGGAGATTCCAGCCGACGACATTTCTAGTTGTTGCTTTGAAGGTTTGACGAAGACATCGTGCGTTACAGTTGTTGGCGATTATCAGGATGTATGTAAGTCAATGGTCTTGTGAATTCTTCAAAGTTCTAGAAATAAAAGGTTTTGCCTTCGAGGATTTTTCCTTATATTTGTGTCGCATGCGTTACTTATTTTTGGTTTGACACAAGAACACACGTAGTTGCATGTTGTGGGGGTTAAATTAATTTGGTTCAAATTGACTCTAATTATATAAGTGTGCCAAAGTAGAAATTTGCGAATTTAATCAATTATCACACCGACACGTTTTTTCAAATTGGTATGAAAGCTTTATTTAAGCGATCTCCACTTTTACAAATTGGTATCAGAGTAGGTTGCGCTAATTTATCGCGTATTCCTATTTTCTACAAAATTTGTGTGATATTGATTTTTTTTCTAAAAATCAATTTTGTGAAAAATCGCAATTTTTCCGATGGAGCACTTATGTAATCGGATGCCCCCCTTGTTGACACGAGTTAGAGTTTTGATGATATAAATCATTTGAATTTGGCTTTTGCTAAAAGAATTGATTTTTTGGAAAAAGAAAACTCTCGTTTTAAATTCACATTGGATCTTTTGCAAACGGTTCAAAATCAAAGAGATTTTTATCGTGAAAAATTTGTTTCCTTGGACCATGACTTTGTTGCTTTAAAATTGTCCAAGAAGGAAAGTGATGATAGGGTCCTATTTTTAGAAAAAGAATTGGTGTACCTTAAAAATTCGATGGTTTGTGTTTGTGCCAAAGAGGATAAAAATATTTTAGTCAATGACTTTGTGGCACGTGAAGAGACTCCTAGGGAAAAGTTTTCTTTAATTGAGGGAGAGAGAGAGGTACACTTTTAGGAATTGTTGATAATTTGAAAAAGACGTCCCTTAAATTGGAAGAGTCTAATTCTTTGCTTGAGTAAAAAATTTTGAAGTTAAAAAATAATTTGACAGACTCAAGTAGGTTCGATAGTGATGGTAATGGATCATCTTGTTCTCATGCTTCTAGTGCTAAAGCCAAAACCATTATTTATTTTAGAGGGTCAACCATTCCCATGGACATTAGAAAAGGTCAACCCATAGGTATCGTTCCACACGTTTACACATATTCATATTGTGGTAGGAAAGGTCACCTTAGGAGATTTTGTTCTGATCTTGGAAGATGTCCTAGGAAGTTTATGTCTAGTGTTACCTTGGTTCCTAAATCCCCCATTCGACGTTTCACATCTATTTGGGTTAGGAAATCACTTTTAGAGCCACTAGATTTTAGACAAGTTGATTCTCGTTTGCTTGCACATGATTCTTCTCTTGGCATATCATATAGATGATTGTGTTTGCATGTTTGTCATATGCTAGTTATGATTTTTGATATATTTTTGCTAGCAATGTGACATGTACTTTTTGTATAGATTTTTGTTTTTGAAAGTTTTTGAAAAATACAAAAAAAATTGTTTTTATAATTTTTTTAAAAAAAAATCCAAAAAGAGATTTGTATTTTGTTTGCACCGTTTATGGATTAACACTTAGGATGACCGAGTCACAACATCATTCCATTTATCCATGTGATAATTTGATAGTGTTTTGAGACAATACGTCAATTCATCCATGTGCTTTATATTGTTTGGAGCCATTAAGATGTAATTAAATGTTACTTCCTACATTTTTGACTCATGATTTCCTTTATTGCAGACATGCATGGATTTGTTTGATTATTGTGCTTGTCTTATCACATGTTAGTTGGGTGTTTTCACTTCAATCCTGCCCTTAAAACGAACCAAGCGCGATAAAACTTGATAAGAAAGTTATGCATGTAAGAGCCGTTTGTGAGTTTGTGTGCTTCATTTGAAAACGGTGAAGGGCTACAAAAGGTCCTTATCTATCCTTTGCGATTGAGCCACCGTTTAATTGAACCTAAAAATTTGAGGAATTTTATTATTCGGGATCCAAAGAGGTTTAAAAGAGCCTGAAAACATTTAAAGGCAATAAAAAGACATTCATGCCAATTATGGGACATTTCATTTTTTGCACCAATTCTCCAAAGTTTGAGAATTTAGTTTATACACCTCTAAAAGAAAATATATACGAGGGAGTTTGGATGAAGAATTAAAACGGGTTTGCACATCCTTAAAAGTCTTGAAAAAGCGTTAAATAGTTTTGGACGTTATTGGTGTGAAAATCACTTTGACTTTGATTTGTTGATTTGCATAAGACGATGTCATCTAAATTCAACAATTTTTACACCTAAGGATACTTTTGATATTCATTCGTTAGGGGTACACGTATGCATCGTGCACATATGATTGATTGAGTTTATTTACCTATCGAATGTGTTCACACCCATACATTCTGTTTCCATGACTTGGTTTCTTGAGTTTAATTCCATGGTGTGATTTTTAGTATCTTATTTTTGTATGAAAAAATTGAAAAATCCAAAAATAATTTGTGGATGTTTTTGGGATATACCTTTGCATGTGCGTAGCTTGATTCTTGTTTGCTATAGATTTTGTCGTGACACTCCATGTTTTAGTTATTTCTTCTTATCTGTCTATTTGGAGACATCATAAAAAGGGGGAGGAAGAATTATCATGTTATGGGGGACATTTGATTTATTGATGATTTATTCTTATATCATTTCAAACTCGATGCGTTACGAAGGTTTTTGCTTTATCTCATACGTGTAGGTTCAAAGATTGAAGATCATTGTGTTGCACACCCTGATGAGAAAAGCTTTGATTTATTAATGCTTTATTCTTATATCATTTCAAAGTCGATGCATCACGAAGGTTTTTGCTTTATCTCATGTGTGTAGGAACAAAGATTGAAGATCATTATGTTGCACACCCTAATGAGAAAAATATTGAGATTTGATGAAGACTTTTTGAAGAATAATTTGATATCTTACAAATTTATTCAATGGGAGGGTAGATTTGTATAGGCATTTTGGTATTTGATAATTCAGATGTTTTTATGTATGTACCGGCATAGACATAGGGGAAGATTTATAAGGACATATTTTTATAAGTCCGTTATCAATTTAGTATGTCATATTCTGCTACACCATCGAAGAGCATTAAAACATCAAAGACGGATTCGATTATTAAATTCTTCATCAAAAAGACTCCGCGAAGTTTACTTTGGTAAGGTTATGTTTTAAATAGCTTAACTTTACACTTAGAGCTTTTGGGATATTTTTACAAAATATTTTCTAAGTGTTGGAGCGGACTTTTTCGTCAAAATTTGTGTATGAGTATTTTTTCTAAGTCCTGAAGCGTACCTCAATTTTGACGCCCAGTTCGTTTAAGAGAGGTTGCTATCTCGTTCGAGCGACATATGGACGTCGCGAGATGTCTTTTGAACGACATATGTACGTCGTTCACGCGAGATCCTTATCTCTTTCGAATGATATCGTATTCTGACGCGACGCATTTTTGTATAAATACTCATTAAACGGTTTTATTTTCATTAAGAAGTCCCAGCATTTTACAGAACAGAAAAACTGCGATTTGCAGAATTCTTTTGGCTTCTTCCTTTTAGGGTTTAACCGCTTTTATTTTCAATTCACAAAAATCCCATATGCTTTGGGGAATTGTTTTGGTGTTCAAGAACACACTTTGATGTGGTTTATTCTTTGTGGGGAGAACTCTACAACTGGAGAGCTACGTGCTATTGTGGAGGGAGTCTTTATAAAGTTCACACTTGTGGAGAAGCCGTTTTCTTCTTCATTGCTGACCATCTGGAGTTCTTGCGGGAGATTCCAGCCGACGACATTTCTAACCGTTGCTTTGAAGGTTTGACGAAGACACTGTGCGTTACACTTGTTGGTGATTATCAGGATGTATGTAAGTCAATGGTCTTGTGAATTCTTAAAAGTTCTAGAAATAAAAGGTTTTGCCTTCGAGGATTTTTCCTTATATTTGTGTCGCATGCATTACTTATTTTTGGTTTGACACATGAACACACGTAGTTGCATATTGTAGGGGCTGAATTAATTTGGTTCAAATTGACTCTAATTATATCAGTGTGCCAAAGTAGAAATTTTCCAATTTAATCAATAATCACACCGACACGTTTTTTCAAATTGGTATCAAAGCTTTATTTAAGCGATCACCACTTTTACAACTTTAAAAAAGGTTATTCATACAGTACTATTATACATCATTATTCGTAACAGTGTGGCTAACATTATATTATACAACATTTAAATAACTTTTAACAATAGATTCCTTTCTAAGTAGGAACGATTGCGTCATCAATAGTTGTAGACTCGGGGTTGACTAGATAATCTCTGTGGTCTGCATCGTCCGTCGAATTACCTGTGGGGCTAGAAGAATAGCTTACTGTATGTCACCATTTGATGTCTCTTTTGGGTACATTGGTGGAACTGACAGTTCATCTACAGGTGCTAAATTTATAGCTTCTCGGAGTATGACCGAATCATTAGCAAAGTCATTCACTTTTCACTTTACCTGCATCTCCCCTAATGCTCTATTAGTCAACACCAGTGTAAGGACATATTTTACATAGTCCATTTACATTTGAGTATGTCATATACCGCTACTACCGTCGAAGAAAAGTTCAAGTTCATTCATGCATCAAAACGGATCCAAATATTTACATTCTTCAACAAATAGGCCTCTGCGAGATAGATTTTGGTAAAGTTGTGTTTAAGTCCCTTAATGTTTCATTTAAAGTGTTCGGATAATATTTTTAAAATCTTTTTAAACATATGGGCCGTCATTTTTAGTAAAATTATTTTTTCTAAGTCCTAAGGCGGAGTTTTAATAAAAACTTATGATACGCTGATGTCGTTCAAACTACATGTGTATGTCGGTCAAACGACAGGACAAAGTCATTCAAATGACAACTTCAAGCGACAGAGCATCTCACGTGATAGATTGTTTGAAGGTCTCTTGATCCATTTCGTCAAATGACATGCTACTATTTTGGTATTCTTACCTCGTTTGATAGGTCGCGCGTTCCCCTTGGTTGAACGACATTTGATGTCGTTCGAGTGACCTCCCATTGTCATTCGAACGAAGCTGCTAACTGATTTTTTATTTATAAATAGCCTCGTTCTGAGTCTTTTTTGCTTTAAAATACTTGAGTGTTTCGATCTACGAAGACTACAAACTGCATAATTTTTGTCTTCTCATTTAGGGTTTTTAACTTTGTTTTTCAATTCACAAATCATCCCAATAACTTTAGTGAATTATTTTTGAACTAAAGATACAACTTTGGTGAAGTTTTTCTTTTAGATATGAAATATCTACGACTGACTTGGTAGCTCTTGGGGGAGGTGCTGGCTAATGACTGCGGTCACAAAGGAGTTCTTGAGGGTGTTCCTTGCTGAAGATAGAGCTGCGGCTCTTGTGGGTTTATTGTGGTCAATCCATTCCTGATTCTAGGTTGCGACCTATGTGAGTATTCTGCAAAATATTCATTGCATATTTCTACAAGTGCTGTTACATTTATTGAAATAAATGTTTTGCCCTCGCAGGGATTTTTTTTTTTGAAATCTTTGTGTCAACAATTTATGTTTATTTGTGATGGCATAATTTATACACCTAGATGTATGTGTTAGGGTTTAATTAATTTGGATAAAAAAATTGACATCTAGTTAAATAAGTTTAAAATTAGAAATTTGCGAATCCACATACAATCAATATCACTTACCATTCTCAAATTAGTATTAGAGCTTTTTAAGCAATCTTACCTTCTCAACCAGCCTCTTAATGTCGCTACTTAACCCTACCCAGTCTTCTACAACTCCACGAATCATTTCTCTTAGCCTGACCAAAGCCTCCTCTCTTACCCGCGCTTCCAATCTGTTATCTGGCTTGAGATCTTTGTTAATAGCTAATATTTAATATATTTCCCACACAGAATACTAACTCGCCAATATGTTTTATATTTAAAACATGCTTTGATACCAACTTGTCACACCCTACATTTTGGTATGAATGAACAAGAAGTACACATAAAGGAATGAATTAAAGTTAAGGTGGAATAAAATAAAATTTATTCATTATTAATATTTTACTTAGGGTTGAACCACTGCTGTAGACACCCCATTCTAGTACCCCCTAACCACTCCTTAGGTCCCTAGCACCTCCCTTCATCATTGCAAACCTAAGTCATACCCTAGAGGCCATCGGGTACTCTCGGGCTCCATTTGACTAAAAGTCAAACTCTTCAGCTCAACGAAGACTGAATGAATCTTCAAAGGGCACTGAATCCCCTTTCCAACGGTCCACCCCGTGCACGATTCTGACTTACAGTGGGGACGAACGACCCGTTTTCCCTAAACCTTGATCAAAAGGTCACCGGATGCTCCCAGGCTCCGTTTGAACAAAGTCAAATCATTATATCGACCAAGAATGAATGAATCTTCAAAGGTCACTGACCCCCCTTTCCAACGGTCCGCCCCATGCGCGATTCTGACTTACGGTATGGACGAACGATCCGTTTTACTCTGAAAGGTCACCAAACTCTTCTAAGACTTGGTTGACCACAGTGAACTCCCTAAACTGAGTCCAAATCTTTGGAATGTCGAATTACATATCCTAACCTTTCCAATGATCCGCCCCGTGCGCATTTCTGACTTACTATGCGGACGAACGATCCGTTTGCTCCGAATTTTCCCTGTCCAAAGGATCGACAAACGCTTTCGAGTCACATTTGACTCAAAGTCAACTCCCGAACTCGAGAGTAGTCCAAAAGACTTTTAAAGTTCTCTAAAGTACCTTTCTAACGTTTCACCCCGTGCACAATTCAGATCAACGATTTGCTCTCTACGACCAATTTTTCAAAGGAACCTGAAAGAGACTGCCAATCGGCGGGTTCCAAACCCCGCCTATCGACAATGTGCCTAAACACACCTGTCGATTGAATGGAATAGGGATATGATGATCGGCAATGCCCTGGGCCTATAAAAAGGAGGGCCTGACCTCATTGTAAAGGGATCCAAGATCTTAAATCCATCACTCTGAGCGAGCTCAGAAAACGTCTCTTGAAGTCAGCGTGATTTCCACATCCAAATCCATTTCCAACCTTCACCTTTCATCATCTATTTCATCAAACTTGGTGAATCAACTACCCTCCCTCATCACTGAAGTGCAAGGGCTGCTCTCCAACATCCAAGATTAAGCTCAAGATCGTCAAGAAGGTCAAACTTTCTCAACTCTCTCTTTAAATTCTCCTAAATTCGCATCAATTTGTTTTATTACTTAGCAATTTTATGCTCTCATATCACATATCCTAATATACTTTTTATTTAGTATTATTGTACATCTCTTATTTTCATATAAATAAAACCCAAAAAATAAGAAAAATAGGGTTTGCTCATAAATTCCAAACAGGAATTCTCACACTTTCCTCACAACTCACACACACACACACACACACACATAATAGAAGTCCCCGATTGGATTTATGGGAAAAATCCCACCCCTCATTTTGCATACGAACTACGTGGACTTTGATGCCTCCATAGGCTACGTAGTCATCTCGGGGTATAACCCGAGACTCGAGTCCTTTTCCTACTTTTTTCCTATTTTTTCTATATTCTTTAAACTTAACTCTCTTAGATTATCTATACATATATTTGTGCTTAGTGGCGTATTATTCTATATGTGTTATCGTTCCATTATAATGATCAACGCAAGGATAATCGCATAAATCCTATTTTCTAATATTATTTTTTAGGTACATTCCTATGGATGACTCGATATATCTCTTCTATGATACAAGTAGATGATTCCTATCTCCACTATATATACACATGCACGAATATCACGGGGAAATAAAGGAAAATAGCAATAACCCATGAGAGACCGTAAGGACGAAATGGGTGCCTAACACCTTCCCATTTCGTAACTTAGCCTCCCGACCCTTTTCGAATCATTTTGGTTTTGTATGTATCAGTATGTCTTTGAATGTTGTCTTTTGGGACGGCTACCCTTTTCTTTTGTCTGTTTTGAGTAAAATAGACTAGCGAATCCATCTCTCTATCTTTTTCACCACATCAACAAAGCCGGCTCAAGCGCTACCGAGAGGGATGTGCGGGACCAAGATCCTCTCGACGGTTAAGATGCCCCTCTTCTTCGTCCCTTCTCGTCGCGAGGACCGGGGGATGGATACAACCGCAGGGGTGAGTTATATATTTCTATTACACACGATAATATAGAAAATTGAAAAGCGTCACTCCTTGCTCCCATCTGGTTTAATCTCTGCCATATGGTCACATACACAAACAGGCGATCGGTTTCTATCTCTAGTAGGGAAGAGATACTATATCCTTTCTCCTGGAGCGTCTGGAGAAGGAAGGAATTAACACAAATATGCTAAGCAGGTTCTGCCAGTTCTATAATAATGATGCAGATATAAATGAGAGTTTAAGTGTGTATAGAATCAATGTTTAAAACGGCTAACAATAATAAGCATCAAATTATTTAGGAGTCATAATTCCATAGTGATTAGTTCGTTTACAAAAATACAGTACATTACCAATTTAGTTAAAATCATATTTTAAAGAAAGTCAAAGAATTTGAACTAATAATATCATTCTAACTAGTTCACTAAAAGGTATAAAGGTAATCAATCCATCAATTTAACTTTATCATAAACAATCCCACAACTTTTGGGGAGAATAACCTACTATGCTCACAATTGGTACTGATACGTATGTAGCTATTATCATGGTTCTCAATCATTTGAGACCAATAGGCCAAGTAAAACGTTATGTGGGATAAAACTTCGGTCTACTTCCTAGTTATTACTAATGCTTATAGTAAAATGCCACAAAAGTGCAAGGGAATACTGAATCAATAAATATGATCTTAGTTACTGGGTGAGAAGGGTCAAAATTGATTCTAAAATTTAAATACTTATGATAATTCAAATATTGATGATGGTTAACAAAATATGTAGTATATCAGTATAATAACATGCACATATTCAGAGTAAATGTGGTTATCACATAGTGATAAAAATAGCAGTACTTCAAATACGCAAAGTATAATACTGAAAAGGTAGAGAAAGCCTACTTGCTTGGTATTCGGTTGAATTCCTATCACACTGGAATATTCAGAAGAATTGGGGATTAATTTTCTATTATACAATGTGTGGTATCGAAGTATTAGGTTTTAATCGGTCAGTTTTGTATTTAAGATTGTCTTTATTAAAGTTTCGAGGCTTATCTGTAATTATCTTAGGATTTTAAAATAGTGACCTTAAGCTTTGAACTTTGATGAAGAGAGTTTTTATCTTAAAATATTTTGATGTATGTATGTGCAAATTTTGGGGTTCAAATTCCTAAGTTGATAAAGTTGATAGGGATTGATTTGTAATTTTAAGGAAATTTCTTTAAAGAAAAACCTTATTTTTACATAACTTAGGCTAGGAATATGCAAACATTGTCTTATTATATACCATTTTGATCAATAAAACAAAATCAAAATTTTGGGAAAAAATCATCATTTTCTGATTGGCCACGTGGCCTCAGACGTGTGGGCAAGGTATCTAACCAAAGTCTTCTTCTTTAACCTCTCAATTTTAGACTTTTTAGGGTTTCAACCTTTGACTGAGGTTTTATCCTTCGTTGTTATACCATTTGAGAGGATTTCTTAACCAACTTAACCTAATTTTTCATGAGGAATCCAAATATATAAGTTTTATGGATCGAATCTCAGTATAACTCAAGTTTCAAAACTGTGTTTTTTTATGAAAATTTGACCTACCTTTCATGGATTTCTAGAGTATGGCAAGGTCTCTTATGAATTGGGTTTAGTTTCTGCTATATGTGAGAGTAGTTTGGTTTTGGTTTCAAATATTTTGATGGATTGTACATTAAATGTTTTGAATTTATAGGTTTTGAGTTTAAACAACACTTTCAATTGATTTGCTCTTTACATGAACATTTATGACGTTTCACCATTACAGTCGATATCCTATGATTAATGAGTTTATCCATGGCTTTAAATCAAAATTTAAGTCACTGTATTGAGTTTCATCATTAAAGCTCAAGCTTTATTGGTGTTCTTACTGATTCTTACTATCCTAGTTCATTCTACACGTAAAAGCTTGCATATTATGAGTGTTCTAACTATATTACCTGTGCAAAAAACTACTAGAATTGAAATAATTGAAAATGAAGCATAAAATAATGAGTTACTTGAATTGAGAGAAAGTTTGAGATTTGAAACTGAACTGTGGGGTGAGTTTTTACTGCCTAGGTCGAGGGGTATTTATACTAGTTCAGGTGAGTATTTGATTAGAGCTAAAAGGTGGTGTATTTGAACTAGTTTAAGGGAAGTTTTAATTGTGGGTAAATGGGGTGCATATGGGTTCCTAGGGTTTACCATACATTTTTGACCTATTATGTTGATATGGGGTAGTATGTGGATAGTGGTTAAAACAAAATTTAAGTAGGTTTTGCTTTTAGTCCTTTATCATTTATATAATTGATTTTTAGCCATAAAAGTTCACTTTGTGTAAAATTTAGGGGTATTTTGGTAATTTTAGAGAGTTTTCAGGGTTAAAACTATAATTTTATGTTAGTTGAGGTCCAAAAGTTTAATTTGATATAAGGTTGGGTTTTAGTGGTTAAATATATCTCAATTTATCTTAATTTGAAAGTTTCAGGAACTTTTTTTAATTAACTAAAACTTCAAGGGGTTTAAGTTAATATAATAAAGTTATAGGTTTTTAAACATAGTTCCTTTCTTCTTAGAAGATTTTTGATTTTACCTATCTTATGAGGGTTTAAATCGAGGTCGTAGGTAATTTAGGGTTTGGAAATTTCCTGATTCTTACATAGGTAGTCTTCTCTACTTGACTCCCAGTCGTCCCGACATCGCCTTTAGTGTTGGAGTCTATGCGCAATACCAGACATCTCTGAAAGAGTCGCACTTACTCGCTCTTAAACGTATTATCAAATACGTGAGTGTGACTCTCTCATACAGCATTTGGTATTCCTTTGATACCGATTGGGCCAAGGATGTAGACGGTTGTAGGAGAACTTTTCGTGGGTATTTCTTCTTTGGTTCTACTCTTGTCTCTTGGTTGAAAGCAAACGGGTTTTTACAAAAAGTAGATTTGAAAGCAAACGGGTCAGAGCCCGAAAGTGGAGAGTATTTTAAAAACAGTAAGTGCTTTAATAACATTAAAACAATGAATGTAAAATACATGTTAGGACGTGCTCTCACATGAAATACTCACCTCTCGACTAATTGTGCACTCCTAACGTACCGTACCCATTCAAGTGATTCTCATATCTAACTAAACTGACATAAGTTCTAACCTTCCTATTCAATTCACAATATGAATTCCCAATGTTATCACTTAAATAGATAGCTTTACTTAAACTCGGATTCTCAATTATCAGCATTACCATTTCACAGCAGGTTATCCCTTTTTATCTTTATCAAGACGTTATTACAATAATACTCGCAATTAAACATAACAATTCCTTTTAATTTAACCGTATATTATTCACATCATAAATATACAATATAATCACCCCGAGGCTAAGCTGTGGTGCACACATACTCTGCTATCCATCCCGGTACATCACGTACATAAGGATTACAAATTCCGAATCTCTCAGGAATTTTTAGAATAAGCACGACACACAAAAATGGAGGCGAACATAATTCAACATATCCATGGGTCACGTATATACAGACGCTCCATAGTCAGCTGACTTATTAACTCACCAATAAGTCATTCTAGCATTATGTTCTTAAGGTACCAATCTAAATCCGGGCACACAAGGATTAGATGGCCCTAAGCGAACGTAAACCTCCCGTGATAGCAAGTATGGTAGGTATGTCATACACATAAAATCATATACATATACTAAGCATGCACACATCTTAGTAATTACCATAATTTATTAGTGGTATACTTTTCATCCTTATACCAATACACGTGTCCTCGGTTTACATATACACATCATCCATTATCCTCACGTCGTAATTTGTTATTCACGTCCTAACCCACAATTACCATTTGGTTCAAATCATTCTTCTATATTTTACTCCCCAATATATATCCCGAATATTCCAACTATATCAATTAGTCATCAAGGTAATGTTATCTCTACAATTAAACAAGGTTACGGGACACTAGAAATCAAACCAGGCCAAAAGGGCCAATCTGTTAACTCGTTAGAAGTCTCGTTCGAACGAGGTCCTTCGAACGAGAGTTCGTTCGAACGAAGTGGGCATCTAACGAGATCTCGTTCGAACGAAAGGCATAGAACGAACATCCCACTCGTTAGAAGTCAAGCTGTCAACTCGTTAGAAGCTCGTTCGAACGAGCTCGTTCGAACGACCTGGGCAGGCCTTCTAACGAGGTGACAGTTTCGAGCCCAAAATTTTCCTATCTCGTTTTTCCCAATTTTCTTCACCTCTAATCTCATCTAAACATCATTCCAACAGTATTTCAAGGTTTCTAATCATTCTTAAACATACTTAGGTCGTATATTAACATATATATGGGATTAAATCATCCTAAACCATTTCTAATCATCAAATCTCCCCAATTTTTCCCAAACCTTATGAACATGAACCCTAGAAATTTAAAGTCTTCAATTTGCATAAATAAATCCGTTATTGTAACATAAAAATTAGTAATTCTTTTAGTTCAATCACCCAACAACAATTCTACATGCAAACCTATATCATAATCTGAATTTATAACTCCAAATTACATGGGTTTTTACAAGTCTCCCAATACAATGCAATTTTATCAATTTTTAAGCATGGAAGAAGCATTCGCTTGAAATTAACGTAATTAAACCACTTGCCTTAGATAGTTCTCTGAATTTGGTGTTGGTGAATGGGTTGATTCTCCCCTTTCTCTATGGATTTCTTCCCAAGGTTGAAGATGGTGGTTTTCTCTTTGGAAACCTCTTCTAACTTCTCTCCCACTTCTTCCTATAACTCCCGTAGCCCTTTAGTTGGTTAAGTGCTGGTAATGGTTTAGTGGGTTACAAAATAACCTAATATTAAGTCCCAAAATTCGTTGGTTATTATTCCCAAAATTTCAAAATTACCAAAATACCCTTTTAAGTTGCCGGTATGGCCCGAAAATGCCCCGGGACACAAACTAAACCCCCGGCTAGTGTTTTCTGACTATTTCGACCCTTCCGGACACGTTGACGCACTCAAAATGACCATACGGTTGATAAAAATAAAATTCACTTTTTAATTTAAATAATTACGTTCCTGACGCGACTGTTACGCGCGTCTCAACAAAATTTCCCATATTGCCGTTTTTCAGTCTCACGACAATTTCAATATTTTCAATATTCACATAACGTCATATCTACACATTATAATCAAATACCAACGCACATCTCGTTAGTATTTTATCCGGATTAATTCTCAATTAATTCACATTTAATTCAATTAATCCCATAAATAAATATCCATAAAAGTACGGGGTATTACATACTTCCCCCCTAATAACAGAATTTTGTCCCGAAATTCGGATAAGTAAGGCACACTTGGAAATATTTAGGTAACCTCCAGTATTCAAAACAATTATAAAGAAAAACCCAAATCACTAAAACCCTTGCTTCACAATAAGGTTGTTTAACATACTTGATACCCTATCAGAATAATCTTTGATAAATGCACCTCACGTTGTGCTCTTATTAAACAACACTCGAATAACAATAGCCTATACATCATTAGCCGCATTATTTTTTTTTATTAGTATTGTGAGTCCGCACCTCACTACTAACTCCCGCGTTTATCAAAACTCCAAACTCCCATCCTGGGATGAATCAATAACACATTTGACTACGCTTGTCCATTCCTTGAAATATCCCGACGTTGTGACTTTTACACAAGGGAAAACCGCTTCAGCCTGTTGGTGTCACACAACCTTTGTAAGCACCTTGTCCACAATAAAATAGATACGGGTGGTTTCACCCAGCTCTACTATTAGATAATATTTTCTTCCCATTACCACAATGTACCTTGCTTACTAGTTTTCTCGATTTGGAAAAATAAAAATATCGAAATGGATTCAACATTCTTTTATACAGCCCACCAGTCTCCAATCACCTTGCGCCTACACCTCGGGCCATAGGTGATACAGCCTAGTCCAAGTGAAACGTATTTCCTCTACTTCTTGTTACCCCACGTTAAAGGTGGATTTCGGGGATCTCATCCCAGTTCTAAATAGTACTATGTCGATCCACGTACCGGCGTGTTCACTATCTAATAGTGTAAATCACCCCAAGTATATAACAATTTCTCTCCTTCTGGACAACATGTCCCACATAATCGAAGGAACTCATTACTTATCAATAAGTTGGCTACCTCTCAAGAAAATTCTCCAACTTGACCCTCCCATTCTTGGAATCGTCGTCTTGATACAAAATTATTCGGTTGATCATCTAATCCCAACTGTTCTACTACTTACTATACCCCTTTCAATGTCGATTTCTTGTAAATGTTCCTTCCTGTTAAGTGATACTTAACGATCCTCTGCTTCTCTTGGCGTATGCCAAAGTTTCGACCCTTACACTTTCTCACCTCTTTGTGAAAATCCGGATTCCTTCTACCTTATTGACATTCTCACTCTATTTACTCTTGAGTGACCCTCAACATTCGGTTGATCGAAACTCTACTCCAAATTGCTCATTATATTTATTTGCCTTCTCAAGAGATATCCTTTCATTAAATGGCTTTCTACTGCCTTTTCTCCAAGTTTGAACGTGCTACACTGACTACACATGATATTCACTTACACCTTTTCTTATGACGTTTAATCTCATAAGTAATAATCTCACCTATCTATGTTCCCTCTTCCTTTGATTTACACTTTAGCAAATCAAGATGTCTACGCCCCTTACAATCCAACCATACGGTTTTTAAACATTATATACGCTTCATACAAATCCCAAACTCTTTATTGTCACTGTAAATACAACGGTGCTATACCACTTGGGTGTTCTCAATCGCTTCTGAATTAGAAATCCTAAATCCTCCTCATCCTCAATGCGTCCTTCACCACACCGTGACAAAACCAACATTATTAGTACTTATATCGTAATTTACTAACAACTGGCTCTAATGGTCGTACGTCATAATTTACTCCTTGTAACTTCCCGTCATAACTACATACTCCCATAATGATAGAGGTATCCCAATCATGAACGAAAGGCCACACATTTCCTTACTACCTACCTTACGCTAAGTTTCATGCGTGGGGTGTCTCGCAAAGACAAATCCAAACAAGGAACCCCCCCGATACACTACTACCTAACATTGGTGGTCATCGGAATCTGTTAAGCCCTGTCCATAATATGTACCCCTGCACTCTTATCTTTTAACAACAAAGTTTCATCTCAGTTCGCAATTATACATAAACAAAGAACTCCTTTTGAAAGACACTTTTCTCTTTACAGTGATGGAAATCACATTTCATATACAACATGCGAGACATTTTGAGACCTTCAACTTCTCGTCCCCAAACACACAACTATGAGTATAAACATCCAAATCTCTAATTGGTGATAAAACAATGCACTCTTTTTGTTACGACCTCTCTATCGTTAATTATAAAAACCAAATAACTCTTTGTTGACTAGTAAATCAATTACATAGGACTCATAATAATGAAATCCCTATGCATACTGGGATTAAATGTACGAGACCATTATACTTTGAAATCACAACATATATATATACATATATATAATAATACAATTTTGAGCCCGGCCCTCTCACACATGGGGCCTCTCCAGAACCAAAACATTCTACCCCAAGGTAGTAACTTCGATAAACTTGTAATACCAGCACACTATCGGTACAATCATATATATAAAACAATAATTAAGATCATATCATACTCGTATAACACAGCACTAAAATGAGTAATTTCGATAAAGCATAAACCGCTATTAATATACCCATTCATCCTCCGCGGATGACAATAAAAGTAACTCCCACACTATCAGGGAAAAATGTTCTTATATATAATAAAAATTACTGCTATACTCACTAAACTCGACTCTCAAGTGAAAATATAATTGTAACAAATGTAGTAACTCATTCATGCCACAAATAACATGCATACCCATCTGAGGATATAACTCATACTTCTCTTCTAATAATCGTCCCGGCTGCTCAAATGGTCCCTGGACTTACCACACATGTCTGTCCCAAACCGGATATTTCAATAATTATTGCCCTTACCAGGCACAATACCTTGATCCCTACTCTTGTATCGGTAAAAATTTATAATGTACGGGTTTTCACTCCCACAAAGTACCTCTACACATACTCCACTTATTTCTGGTCACCCTGACCATGTTAAAGTGGTCCTTTCCTCGGACGTTGGTAGGCTCAACTCTGAAGACTATCACCATTGTTCCCTTAGCTTGATGTACCTAAGGAACACGCTACTAGTTTTCCACCTCTCTTACTGAAATTACCATCGCTCAGTAGTAATTCTGCTGTCGATTTATTTTAACGGTTTCTCCATGGGTCTTCCTCCTTGTGGTGTTTCTCCAACACATTTTCCCAGTCTTATTCTATAAAAAAAAATTTGATTTTTGTATCTCCCTACCCAAGGGAACATTTACCTCCAAATTTACACCACGCGATATAATTACTATCTGTATTTATCATCCAAGCAGAATTCCCCATAAGAGCCAACAATTCTTCTTGTATGTAGATTCTCCCTTTAACATCCTCTTCTCCATACCACCTTCTCCACCCTGTGTAAGGTTCGCTACAACGTTAAATTTCTCCTCACAAGTTGACCCATGTTTGGCCCTCTTATGTGGGTTCAGAATAACATTCGCCTTTCAACCTAAATATCTGATGAAGGAACTTATGGTCAAACCATACGTGTACACCCTCTCGACATCACATTCCACTTTTAAGTGGGTTGCTTGTTTCTCACCATTGAATCTCCGCTCTTACGAGTCAAGGAAAAATTTCTCCAAATTTTTACTCTCAATTGGTCATATCCTGACATATGTCCAAGCCTTTTGATACATTGCGTTCGTTTGGCTAGCACATGCCGTCTTCACCTTTCGAGTATTGCTTCTGCTGGTTCTCTTCAATGTTACACCTAACTCCTTCTCTCCCATTCCAACCTTGTTGGATGTGTCTAATTTGACCCCATTCCTACTATAGCTGTACCCGGAAGTCTTAAGTCGCGCCTTAGCCTTCTATATCATCCAGGACTTCCGTGCCATAATATCGATGACTTCAACTACGGTCATCCTTCTTTAAATAAATCAATTAACCTCAATATATAATTGCCTCCTGCTGTTCACCCAACTGCCTTCGCCTGACGTACTACATTGTTCGGCACACGAATACACCCGATCGCAAATAAGATTCACTATCATATATATCAAAGCAGGAGAACGAAATCTCACCAAAGATATCAACAATCCTAATCATAGGGCTCTACATCAAAGAGAATTACTCTGGAAGCATAATAAGACGTACAGATCCTAAAGGACACTAGAACCAGATGCTCTGATACCACCTGTGACACCCCGACTAATTAAATACCGGGTAGCTACTCCTTTATTAAATTAATTCAAAATGCCAAGTCGGTTCAGTTAATAGCATCACTGTCGAAAACATTTAATGATTACTAACCACCTAGTATTTAAAAAGTAAGTTGTCAAATTTTAAATTAAATCTGATTAACATGCAATAAAAGAATTATGAAAGGATAACATAACCATTCACCATAAAGAAGCAATAGAATAACCAACAAATAATAATAAGTCTGGAAGAAATACTCCTCACAACAATCCCACAACTGAAATAATAAAACAAGTCTGAATCCTGAATTAATTACAAACCAAAGTCTGAATAACTGAAATATAAAAAGTCTCTAATAGAAATGGGCGACATGCCCTACAAATGATGAAACTGAATATGGAGTCAAGACTAGAAAATGAGGCGTTTAATATCAAGGCCCTGTAACTTCCACAACAACTACAGCTCGTCACCTGACTAGAATTCCTATGCATGGTGTCCTTGTGGCTGGGCACCTAAAAAGGTTTTTACAAAAAGTAGATTTGAAAGCAAACGGGTCAGAGCCCGAAAGTGGAGAGTATTTTAAAAACAGCAAGTGCTTTAATAACACTAAAACAATGAATGCAAAATACATGTTAGGACGTGCTCTCACATGAAATACTCACCTCTCGACTAATTGTGCACTCCTAACGTACCGTACCCATTCAAGTGATTCTCATATCTAACTAAACCGACATAAGTTCTAACCTTCCTACTCAATTCACAATATGAATTCCCAATGTTATCACTTAAATAGATAGCTTTAATTAAACTCGGATTCTCAATTATCAGCATTACCATTTCACAGCAGGTTATCCCTTTTTATCTTTATCAAGACGTTATTACAATCATACTCGCAATTAAACATAACAATTCCTTTTCATTTAACCGTATATTATTCACATCATAAATATACAATATAAGCACCCCGAGGCTAAGCTATGGTGCACACATACTCTGCTATCCATCCCGGTACATCACGTACATAAGGATTACAAATTCCGAATCTCTCAGGAATTTTTAGAATAAGCACGACACACAAAAATGGAGGCGAACATAATTCAACATATCCATGGGTCACGTACATACCTACGCTCCATAGTCAGCTGACTTATTAACTCACCAATAAGTCATTCTAGCATTATGTTCTTAAGGTACCAATCTAAATCTGGGCACACAAGGATTAGATGGCCCTAAGCGAACATAAACCTCCCGTGATAGCAAGTATGGTAGGTATGTCATACACATAAAATCATATACATATACTAAGCATGCACACATCTTAGTAATTACCATAATTTATTAGTGGTATACTTTTCATCCTTATACCAATACACGTGTCCTCGGTTTATATATACACATCATCCATTATCCTCACGTCGTAATTTGTTATTCGCGTCCTAACCCACAATTACCATTTGGTTCAAATCATTCTTCTATATTTTACTCCCCAATATATATCCCGAATATCCCAACTATATCAATTAGTCATCAAGGTAATGTTATCTCTACAATTAAACAAGGTTACGGGACACTAGAAATCAAACCAGTTCAAAAGGGCCAATCTGTTAACTCGATAGAAGTCTCGTTCGAACGAGGTCGTTCGAACGAGAGTTAGTTCGAACGAAGTGGGCATCTAACGAGATCTCGTTCGAACGAAAGGCATCGAACGAACATCCCACTCGTTAGAAGTCAAACTGTCAACTCGTTAGAAGATCGTTCGAACGAGCTCGTTCGAACGACCTGGGCAGGCCTTCTAACGAGGTGACAGTTTCGAGCCCAAAATTTTCCTATCTCGTTTTTCCCAATTTTCTTCACCTCTAATCTCATCTAAACATCATTCCAACAGTAGTTCAAGGTTTCTAATCATTCTTAAACATACTTAGGTCGTATATTAACATATATATGGGATCAAATCATCCTAAACCACTTCTAATCATCAAAATTCACTTTAATACAGTTGAGAAAAATAAAATTCACTTTTTAATTTAAATAATTACGTTCCTGACGCGACTGTCACACGCGTCTCAACAAAATTTCCCAAATTGCCGTTTTTCAGTCTCACGACAATTTTAATATTTTCAATATTCACATAACGTCATATGTACACATTATAATCAAATACCAACTCACATCTCGTTAGTATTTTATCCGGATTAATTCTCAATTAATTCACTTTTAATTCAATTAATCCCATAAATAAATATCCATAAAAGTACGGGGTATTACACTTTTGTGGATGAAGCAGGTGCTGGAGGATTATGGAATATCATGGGACACCATGACTATTTTCTGTGATAAGACGAGTGTGATACACATATCCCGCAATCCAGTTCAGCATTCGCGCACAAAGTACACCGAGAGCTAGTAGAAGAGAAAGTCGTGTCCTTGAGTTTTGTGTCCACTGACCTTCAGTTAATCGATATCTTCATAAAGCGTTAAAAATACCCTTAGATTTGAGAGTCTTAGGAAGTCTTTTGAAATTTTCACAGTTGACTAAGGGGTGGTTACCATGTTTAGGATAGGTTTCATTTTTCATGTTCATATCATATGATTTTTATTTCTAGACTGTATCATTTATAAAATTTTTATATTATATTTTTATTCTTCATATTTTCAGAAAAATACAAAAGATTTTTTTAAAGAAAAAATTGAAAAAGCGAAAAAGATTTTACTTTTGATATATTTTTTGGTAAAAGACAAAAATCTTTTCTTTTTATAATTTTTTTTTAAATACACAAAAAGAGTATTGTATTTTTATTTACACCTTTATGGATGAACATTTATGATGGGCAATGTCACAACATCATTTCCATATTCCATGTGACTTTTTGATAGTGATTTGAGACACTACATCATTTCATCCATGTGCTTTATAATGTTATGGAGTTATTGAGATGAGATTAGAGTGTAGTAGAAAATATGGGCAAACTTTGAGGGGTTTAGGTGAATGTATGGGTGATTTACTGGGTACAATCAGGGTAGATGGGTCAAATACTGGGTTTTCTTCTAAGAAGATAGCATTTGCATGATTTGGGAGTGTATTGTAAGTAGTATTTAGTTTAGGATTGGTTGGTGGGGGCGATGGTACCTCGGTTAATCAGACCTTAGATTATATTCCAGAGATGGAAGTATTGATCAGTGGTATGGTCTACAGTTTGGTGAAAATTACAATGGGTATTAGGTTTGGAATTTTGGGGAAGTGGGTTTGGTAATGGAAGAGGGTCTAATGGCTTGATAAGATTTTGACTCAAAGGTTATCGGTATACTTTGGAGAGGGGAGCATTAAGCCCAGTTTATTCTTTTTTGAATGGGTTAGGGAAGCTTTCTGGTGCCCATGAAGTGGCAGGCTAAGAGATGCTATTGATGGTCGAAACTATGGCATTGGATGGCTTCTCATACTTTTTGGGAGTGAACTGTTCGGAGACTTTCTTTAGTTCAGCTTTTGTCTTTGTTAGACTTTCTTCAATCTCCACTCCTACTTCCTAGATATCTCAGAAATGTGGGTAATACTATCCTCCCATCGTCGTTCGGACATGGGGTACGAAGTTTTTCTTCATAATACTGATTTGTTCCTTTTCGAAAGGCCGGTTGGTCATAGTGTCTCCTTTTTCTCTCCATCTTGCTACGAAATTATTGACCGTTTCTCCAGGGTTCTGCTTCAGAACTTCTAAATTATGGTGAGTAACCTCCAACTCCTTGTTGTATTTGTACTGCGACATGAATTCACAGGCAACATCCTACCAACTCTGGATTCTAGATTCCTCGAGAGATAAGAACCATCGAAGAGCATTGTCCTATAATTTTTATTGGAACATCTAGGCCATTCTTTCCTCGGAGACACCTAGGAGAGTTATGGCTCGGTGGTAACATAAGAAATGAAAAATTATGTTCCCGTTACCCCCGAACTTTTCAATGTTAGGCATCTTGAACTTTTTTGGCAGCTTTGCTTTAGGGTAGGGAGACATATGGGTGTAGTCCATGTAGTTCCCAAAGATTCGAACTTGATCAAACTTCTTGGTCAATAGCTTAAGTTCCTCCTTGACCTTGTTCATATATTATTCCTTCAGATCAATGGTCAAGGGAAGGTTATCCACTGGTTGGGCAAGATTCGGCATTGGGAGCTGAGCTGGTGGTGGCCCATTGGGAGGAGGGGCATGAGGAGCGTGTTGATACTTTTTTAGGACCCAAATAGGCTCAGGTGCGGGCAGACCCATAACGCGAGAGAAGAGGACCTCAGAATCTTAGGGAACATGGACCCGATTTTGCTGCATCTCATGAACCTCGATTTGAAGGTTGTCAATCTTGGTGGTATGTTGAAATATAATCATCATCAAATCAGGCTGGACATTTCGGTATTTGGTCTGCGTTCTCCATGAAAAATGGGTGAAGGTGGGTTCTAAACTTAGAGGAAGTAGCGAGAGAACTGACGGAGCTTCGAGGCGATTCGACGAAATACCAAAGCCAATAGGGAGCCAGGTTAATGGTCGGGCATGCGATCGACCTAAGAAGGAAAATTATTCGAATTTATTTTTGAAAGAGAAGAGGAAGAATCTTCTTTTCTGGAAAAGAGGAAAATGTTTTTGACAAATTTTTGTAAAGGGAAAAATATTTTTTGGTGGTTTTTGATAAAAGAGGGGGAATTTTTTTTTTGGTATTTTGAAAAGAGGGGAAAAAATGTTTTTGACACTTTGGTAAGGGAGGAGGGGAAAATGAGAGGAGAGTCTCAGCATGATTATTTTTACTATTATGTTTTCACTTCTATTAGGTTTACCTAAATGCAAAAGAAATGATGAATGGGACCCTAGCCTAGGAAAAATTAAGTTTAAAAAATATGTAAAGCATGGTTTGACTTGTTTCCAAGCTCATGGGCAGGGTCTCATTTTGAAAAAAGTCGAAATTGTGCAAAACTTTGGGCGACATGCTGACTAATCATTTTGGAAGAGTTTCGGGTAGTAACCGGTAAACTAAACATAAGTGCCCTAGGTTTGACACCTATATGAGGGTATGAAGTTGTTGGGTTAGTATAATGGTTCCCCCATTTGGCATGACATCCACGATAGATATCTTGCTTTTGAGGGCAAACGGTACGTATGGATAAGCCATTTGATATACCTGTGTGTACGTGAATTGCCTCACTATATACCTCGTGGGGACAGTACGCGTGAGATCAAATTCGATATACTCGACGTACGTGAACGAGTTCCCAACTATATACCTCTCGTCATGACTTCACTCAAGCGATACGAGGCGGGGGGACCAGTTCGATATACGTCAAAGGTAATTGGCCAATGGAAGGTGAGAGTCATATTGCTTAGGCTAACTGCGACCTTTCGGACCAGCACCCATCACAAAGTGACCTCCCAAATACGAGACAAAATTTGATCAATAGCCATGCTCTTTGGTGATATAGTGTGCGAAATGTATGATTCTTGATTAGTATATTATGGAGAGAGTATTTTATTTAGCATGATGAGCACTATACTTATAAGGAAGATTGTACAAGTATGATAAATAGTGAATCTAGCATGGAGATTACACAAATCATGGATATGTGAGAGTAAGTGATGTTCGATTATGTATGAGTGAGTGTGTGGTAGTGAACTTAACATGGATCATCTACAAGTGCTGTGTGATAAGTATGAGTGAGCACATATATATATACAAGTGATCCTATGTGTAAGTATGGATATTCTAAGTGGTATGTGCTAGTGACACCTAAGCATGGATATTCTAAGTGGTGTGTGCAATATGTGGATATAAGTGATCCTATGTGTAAGTAGTGTGATGTGTACATGGAGAGTATATACAGGTGTGTGAAGTGAAAAGTGATATAATCATGTGGTAGATATGAGAAAAAAATAATAAAGGAGAAAAAAGGGAACATATAGGTAGGTGCATATGAACACAAGTAGAAAATGATAGCACCCATGCAAACAGATTCTAGCCCTCTTATGATAAGTTTACTCCCTAGCATATTCGCCACTGCGGCCATCCCTCCTTTAGTTCCTTCCCTTTATCTTGTCTCGAGGGGTTATCGGCGCTCGCACTCGGAGAGGGAGATAAGGTCTCGCGCCCTTTTCTCTAGGAGCTCTTCGATCGTCGTCAATGTGGGGTGATGTAAAGAGATGGAGTTGCCAGCCTATTTTGCACAAAATAGGCAAAATAACATGTTGCCGCCTCGAGAGAGGAATCTAAGACAAACTGATTCTTACGAAATCGATAGTTCAGAGGTTTGGGGCTAAGTAATAGAATGGGTAGGTGTTAGTAACCCATTCCTCCCTTTCGGCCTATCATGGGCTCATGTTATTATTTTCCTTAATTTCTCCATGAAGTGTGTGTGCGTGTATATAAATGAAGATCGTAATTTCTCGACTCATATCATGGAAAATATAGAGTAACGTCATCCAAAGGAATGTTCCCAAAATAATAATTAGAAAATGGTGATGTGCACACTTATCGAGATATTGATCGTTACAATGAAACGATAATATTTGTAAGATAAAACTCAAATATGAATAACAAGTATGATATATAGAGTAATATATAGATAAAAAAGGATAAAAATGTGAAAATTAGTAAGTTGGACTCGAGTCTCGAGCTTTAGCCTGAAACGCCTATGTAGCCTATAAGTGCATTAAAGTCCAAGTAGTTCAAATGCGGAATAAGTATGGGGTTTATCCCATAAATTCAAATGGGAATTTATTATATGGATGTGTGTAGAAAAGATATTTTAGTTTTGCAAAAATGTGGTGAATAATCCCGTTGGAATTTATAGGCGTAACCTTCCTTTTTTTATAGAAAATAAAGTGTGTGCAATATAACTAATAAAGGATAAGATATTAATGTGTATGATATAAAGTAAAATTTAGATTAAGAATTTATGTAACTAATGTGAAAATAAAGAAATTTAAAGAAAAAGAAGGAGATTTGGACCTTTGGAGAATGGGGGCTTGATCTTGATCCTTGATGAGCTTCCTTGCAAATTATGATGAATGTTGGATGAGAGAGAAGGAGATTTTTCTAAATTGGGTATGAAAATGATGGGATTGAAACATGGAAAGGAATTTCACACAAGGAAACTTCGTTGATTGTACGAGAATGTTGTTGAGATCACTAATATTGATGGATCTGAGGTGTGCCTTGAGAGTGAGCTCATGCCCTCCTTTTATAGGGTAGGGGGACTGCCAATCGACATACTCATAGTCCTTCCAATCGGTAGGTGACCCTAGACACACTGTCGATTGGCAGGGAAATAGACATGCTAATTGGTAGTGTCATGCAGATTTTTTCAAAAAAATGGTTGTAGAACGCAATTCGTAAATCCATATCCTGCACGGGGCATACCGTTAGAAAGGTAATTCATAAACCTTTAAGAGTCCTTTCTGCTCCAGGGTCCAGGAGTTGACTTTAGGTCAAACGGGGATCGAAAGCACCCATCGGTCCTTTAGATAGAGGATTGTTGATGAAGAATGGATCGTTTGTCCAAACTGTAAGTCAGAATCATGCATGGAGCAGACCGTTGGAAAGGTTATGCCAGGAACTTCTATGTTCCAAAGTGCTTCACTCAGTTCCAAAAGTTGACTTTTGTCAAACGGGGACCAGAAGTACCCAGTCAACTTTCTGAGTAAAATGGGTCATTCGTCCGTGCACGGGGCAGACCGTTGGAAAGGGTATTTAGTTCCATTAAAAGATTCATTTAGTCTCGTTCGAAATGAAGAGTTAAATTTGGTCAAATGGAGCTCGAGAGCGCCCGGTGGCCTCCGAATAAGTTTTTGAGGGAAAACGTATTGTTCATCCGAACGGTTATGCCGTTTCATGCATGGGGTGGACTATGCGTGTGTGTAGAAAAGATATTTTAGTTTTGTAAAAATTTGGTGAATAATCCCGTTGGAATTTATAGGCGTAGCCCTATTTTTCTTTATATTTTATGGAAAATAAAGTATGTGCAATATAACTAATAAAGGATGAGATATTAATGTGTATGATCTAAAGTAAAAGGTAGATTAAGAATTTATGTAACTAATGTGAAAATAAAGAAATTTAAAGAGAGAAGGATATTTGGACCTTCTTTGGAGAATTGGGACTTGATCTTGATCCTTGATGAGCTTACTTGAAAATTATGATGAATGTTGGATGACAGGGAAGGAGATTTTTCTAAATTGGGTATGAAAATGATGGGAATGAAAGATGGAAAGGAATTTCACACAAGTAAATTTCATTGATTGTAAGAGAATGTTATTGAGATCACTGATATTGATGGATCTAAGGTGTGCCTTGAGAGTGAGCTCATGCCCTCCTTTTATAGGGTAGGGGGACTGTCGATCAGCATACCCCTAGTCCTGCCAATCGGTAGGTGACCCTAGACACACTACCGATTGGTAAGGAGATGGACTGCTAATTGATAGTGTCATGCAAATTTTATCAAAAAAACGGTTGTAGAACGCAATTTGTAAACCCATATCCTGCACATGAAAAACCGTTAGAAAGGTAATTTAGAAACCCTTAAAAGTCCTTTCTTTGTCAAGGGTCCATGAATTGACTTTAGGTCAAACGGGGCTCGGAAGCGCCCATCGGTCCTTTAGACGGAGGATTATCGGAGAGGAATGGATCGTTCATCCAAACTGTAAGTAAGAATCGTGTACGGGGAAGACTGTTGGAAAGCTTATGACAAGCACTTCGATGTTCCAAAGTGCTTCTCTCAGTTCCAAAAGTTGACTTTTGTCAAACGGGGAGGCCTAAAAGTGCCCGGTAAACTTTTTGAGTAAAACGGGTCATTCGTCCATACTGTAAGTCTGATTTGTGCATGGAGTGGACCGTTGGAAAGGGTACTTAGTTCCATTCAAAGATTTATTAAGTATCGTTCGAACTGAAGATTTAAATTTGGTCAAATGGAGCTTGAGAGGGCCCGATGGCCTCTAAATAAGTTTTTAAGGGAAAACGTATTGTTTATCAAAACGGTTATGCCGTTTCACGCATGGGGTGGACTGTTAGAAAGGAATTTTAGTGACCTTAGAAGATCCATTGAGCTTTATCTTGGACGATGAAGTTGACTGGGGTCAAAATGGGGTCGGGGATCACCCGGTGGCCTCCAGATCGATTTTTTGTAGTAAAATGGGGATTCAGAGACCGTTGGAAAGAGGATTCAGAAACCTTTGAAGATTCATTGATCTTTCACTCTGACGATAGAGTTGATCAGAGTCAAATGGGGTGCGGGAGCACCCAACGGTCTCTAGATCGATACTCATAGAATGACCTAGGATTTGTAAAGAATTGGGGAGGTGCTAGTGACCTATGGAGAGTCTTAGGAAGGTACTAGAATGTGGTGTCTACAGGAGAAAATTTTGAAGACCTTATGAAAAAGTTTATGGACATCTTTGCTTGATCCTACAATGATATGCTCGGCATTTACCCAAAGATATCTTAGCATGAGATCCCAACATTCCCAGAAAGCTGAAAAAAGGTTCCTCAAGGTCAAAGAAGAAGTAGTCAAATAGTTGAACGTGGGCTTTATTCGCGTAGTCGAATACCCTGCATGGCTTGGAAATATAAACCCCGTGCCGAAATCAGGAGGAAATGTACAAATGTGTGTCAACTATCGGGATATAAACAAGGCATCCCCGAAACATGATTATCCTCTCCCCAATATTGACATGATCGTAGATAACACTACCAGCCATAATCTCAAGTTGTTTGTCGATGGATTTTTTTACTACAACCAAATTAAAATGCACCCTGACCACGAGGAGAAAATTTCCTTCATTACCCCATGGGGAACATTCTGCTACATAGTCATGCCAATTGGACTAAAAAATGTCGGGACTACTTAACAAAGGTCCTTCACAATGATCTTACATGACCTCATCCATAAAGAAGTTAAGGTCTACGTTGACGATATGATCATCAGTTCCAAGACTCAGGAAGGTCATATCCCCGGTCTGAGGAAATTCTTCGAGTGAATGCAATAGTACAAATGTGGCTTAACCCACATAGATGTGTTTTCAGCATCACTAAAGGAAAAATCCTTGGATTCATGGTCAGCGAAAAGGGATTAAAGTAGACCCCACCAAACAAAAATCCATACTCGAGATGCCACCACCCTAGACGGAGAAAGAAGTACAAGGATTTCTGGGTAAGCTATAATACACCAGTCAGGTCATCAGCCAACTAACCTCTTTTTGCGAACCCATTTTTAAACTTCTTCGAAAGGATTCAACCAAAGTTTGGAATGAAGCATGCCAACTATCCTTTGACCAGATCAAGTGATATGTCACCTAGCCTTCGGTGCTCATACCTCCCCCTCCTCCTATACTTGACTGTCACCAATACTGCAGTAGGGGATTTAATGGATCAATACATTGAGAAAGCTATGTACTATGCTAGTCGAAAGCTAGTAGGGTATGAAGTTAACTACACCACATTAGAGTAGGCATGTGTCACACAGAAATTATGGCACTGCATGCTTGCATTTCCCATCAAACTGGTATCCCGAATGGATCCCATTAAATATTTATTAGAGAAACCCAGAATGCCAAGCCGAATGTCCCGCTGGCTGATGTCGCTAGTCGAGTTCGACATTGCATACGTCACACATAAATCCATAAAGGGGATAGCCATCTCTGATTATCTTGATGATTATCCCGTGGAAGGAACAGAAGTCCAGGTCTCTAAATTTCTATATGAAGGCATCCTCTTCACCTCTCAAAAAGATCTCATGTGGCAAATGTTCTTTGACGGAGCCACTAATAAGAAAAGGTATTGTATTAGGATACTCTTGATCACTCCCAATGACTCTCATACCCCCATTTCCATCAAGATAAAATTCCCTTACACCAATAACATAACCGAATACGAGGCATGAATCAGAGGACTTAAGATTGTCCTTGAGAAAGTAATCAAATACATGGACATCTATGGAGACTCTATCCTCATTATCGGACAAATCCTTAGGAAATGGAAAGTCAAAGATGGGAAGCTTATAACCTTCCATACCTATTTAGAAGAGCTCGCCTCCCAATTCAAAAATGTCACCTTCCATTACCTTCCTCACTCGAAGAATAGCCTAGTCGATGAACTAGAAAATTTAACCTCCATGGTCGACATGCCTCAGGGAATTACAATGGACCCTTTCCTAGTTCAGAAACAATTTGTGCCCACCCATTTTTACCACATCAAGCTTTCCAGCAAATAATATTACGACATGGAAGGATTATGTTACTATGACATTTGTAACCTTATAAAACTTGGTAGGTATCCACTATATGAGGATAAGAAATATCGTGTAACCCTTCATAAACTGGTTGCCCAGTATATCATCTGCGATAAAGTTCTTTTTAAGAGAAACTTTGATAGAACCCATTTCATTGCATAGCAGGGGTTGGAATTGAAAAATGATGCAAAAACCCCTAGTGGGGACTGCGAACCCCGCATGAGATGTCACATGTTTGCCAAGAAAATCATCCGTTAAGCATACTACTAGACCACCATGGTCCAAGACTCCACTGCCTATGTTCGGAGATGCCTCAAATGCCAATAATTTGCAAACCTTCAACATTTGCCTCCCTAAGATATATATAACATGACCTCTCTCTGGCCCTTCTCTACCTTGGGCATAGATATCATAGGAAAGGTCACCTCTAAATTTTGTAATGGTCATCCTGTTTGCCGTTGATTACTTCACGAAATGGATCGAAGTCGAGTCATACATGGTACTAAATGCGAAGAAAGTGGACAAGTTCATAAAAAATAATATCATTTACCACTATTGAGTTCCCCGTGAGTAGGTATCAGACAATAGACTCCACTTTAAGACTGAGGTCACATAATTAATAGATGAGCATGGAATTTAGAGGAAAAATAATTCTCCCTATCATCCCCAAACCAACAATGCTGCCATAGTCGCCAAAAAGAGTCATAAATCTATCATCAACAAGATGACTGAAAGTTACAAAGACTGGGTCGATCGGATCCCATATGCCCTTTGGGGATACCTCTCCTCTATCAGGACACCCACTGGGGCTACTCATATTCTTTGGTATACGACATGGAGGCGGTTCTCCCTATCGAACTAGAAGTGCCTTTTATTAATATCATAATAAAAAACAATGTCACTGGGGAATACTAGCATTAGAGACACTACAATGAGATTTCACTCCTAGGAAAGTCACGGACCGTGGTGTCCAATAAAGATATCTTTCCCTCAAAGAAATCGTAGAACCTATCTAGGATTCCAGGGGAAAGTTAAAACCTGGGGAGTGGCCCCTACATTGTGAAGAAAATCCTATCAGGTGGTGCCGCTATGCTCACAGATCTCGACGGAGAAGAGATGGCATGTCCACTCAACCAGAACCATCTCAAGAAATACAAACTCTCGGTGCACTATGACTCTCCTCATACCTCTTTTATTCTAAAAAAATATCTTTATTTTCCCTACTCAGAACTATGTGAGACCTAATCCTTTCAGAACAATCTTTTCAAATGGAGCTAAAAAAACCACATTGGTACATAGGCAACCCATAAAACACACATAGGTGCGGTCCTTTCTTTCTCACAAAATATTATTCTTTTCTTCCCCGAAGAACGATGGTCCATATCATAAATGAACAAAAGGATTATGTATTCCTTAGTGATAGATGTAGAAAGTTTAAATGTGAAATTCATAAAAAAGACACAACAAAAAATGTCAAAATCATTTTTATTTTAATATCGAGAATATGGTTGTTACACAAAATATCAATGATGTGAGTCAAACAGACCACTCCCATTCCTAACCTTCATACAACCTATCAGTCCCTACCATTAAACAAGATTCACAAAAAACAAAAAGCATGCCAAGCACCCACCCAAACACAAATTCCCATAAAACACAAACACAAAACCAGCTTCTCAATACCTGCCCTCAGCTACCAAATGGTCCCGCCTCATCATCATTAACTTTTCCTGGAGTCCCCAAGGTGTCCCACTCCTCATTATTGCTTCATATGTGCTCTATGCTAAGGTAGGCCTTAATAATCTTTGACGAGACCACAACACCTTCCTCTATGGTATCACATATGACAAGCCATTTTTTCTCGATGTCTTCCTCATCCAAAATCTTTTTAACCACTCATTTCCATAACCACTTCAAATAATCCCCGGATACAAACCCAATCTCTCTAACAAATTATTACAGATGGGTAGAAAACTGAAGACACTGTCATAATAGGCCCAGTATAATCCTCAAGGACTTGATCAAGTACTCAATCGAAATGAAATTAGTTATGCGGGGAGGCACAATTTTCTCCTATCCCACTTGTCGTAGAAATCTCCAGGGAAAGTATAAGGAAGTCTAGTGAAGTCCAATAAATTACATATACTAGTATTCCCCAAACTACAAAATGAGCTGTGAGTACAGACCAACGAATGTATCGGGACCCATGCACCACAAGCCAGTTAACCTAGTTCTCCGTCGAAGGATTGAAACTAAAATAGGGTCTAGTAAAGAAATTGGGAACACCTGACAACCACATGAAGATCATGGCAGGGATCCCCCACAGAAATCTAACCCGGCCTTCCTTCCAAGCGTCCAAGCCATTTAAAGTCTCCATTAATACTACCACCACATGACTATAGTTATAGGATAGCCAGACCTCTAGTATGGCCACCTGAGGATCAACCGTCAAATCTCCTGTCACCAACAAAACCTGCTAGTCAAACCCATCTCCACAGTTCCGGCAAAGCTAATGTTAGTAAAATACCTTTGACACACCAAATTCATGATTATTGTGAGGATGATATTTCCTCTATGAACCAGTAGCAGAGCAACTGAGGGATAAATGTGCAGCAACTCTGCCAAAAACACCCAGGGAGAAGGAGATAAATTCACCATAGCTACTGCTACACTAGGGGTGATGCCCAAAATCGTAGAGAACTCCTCGTAAGTGGGACACACCTCATCTAATCCGAACAAAAAAATGGTCTTTAGGGTACTAGAACTGTAACACAACTTCTAGAAGGTTCCAGTCTACGGGACAGTTACACCACAAAGAGAGCCGGCGCAAACCAAAGGCTTTGTAATCAACATTGTAGAGGCACATTGCCTCTAAATCCTAGAGGTAAGAAGAAAAAGATTCAGACACTGGAAGATCCATTTGCAGAAAAGAGATGAAGAAAGATACAAATGAGAAAAAGTAGAATGATATGACAAAAACACCCCCAAAAACCTCTTTTATACTAAGAAATTCCACAAGAAAATAAGCCATTCAAAGCATCACTGATTCCCCTGCTCCCAAAGTACCCAAAGTACGCCGAAAGTGCAATCAAAGTTAAGGGATTGATTTGAGTTTGACCTATATGCGAATAGGCAGGATAAGGGGTATGTCAATCGACAATCCCCTTTTAAGGAAATTCCTTATTTCCTCTTTTACACATCAATTTCCAAAATAAACATTTTCTTTGTAAAAAGCCAAATCCCTGGGTTATTCCTTTTTGAAAAAATATCACTTTCCCTTTTGTATATAATTTCTGAAAATTAATATTCTTCTTTTACTTTGAGACCCTTTTTCATTTGTATCTCCGTATTTGCAAATAATGAAAAACCTCAGTAACAAAATTAAAGTGAATATATAGTAAGTCATCAAATCACGATGACACCAAAAAGAAAATACAATTATATATATATATATATATATATATATATCTTTCTAGAATTATTACATTTCCTTGCAGGTATAAAAAGGAGAATAAAGAAAAAAGAAAAAAATACTTCGGGATGCAACCCGAAACCCTTAATCAACCCTTAACCTCCGTGGTGTACACACTTCCCATTGTGTCGAGTGGTAGACCATCCACTCCCAGATCCAAAACTCTCACCATACATGGATGATGGCACCAAGTAGGCGTTGGATGACTTCTTTACCTAGGCTTACACACGGACAATCTTCCAGGAAAAAAAGAACAAAAAGACCAAAATTTGAGTAAGTTGGTAAAGAGGAACATAAAATATAAAGTGGAAAGATTGGATTATACCTCACTCTGGAGAGCATCCTCAAAAAAACCTATGAATCCTTCCACCGTCGCATGAGGATAGTGGTACACTGACGCCACTTCCCCACTATTCAACCAGAAATGATAACTGGGAGCGGATATTTGAAGATGCGGAACCTCCCCCACTGCCAAAGTCGTGCCTCCTCTAAAACTGTGAGCGAACACTATCGGTACTCCGGCCCCGAGCCAGTCATACGTGGAGGCATATTCTCCACTTCATATATGCATGACTGCATCAATTAGGTGGTCATAAAATTTAGATAATCATAGCCCACCATCACATCAGTGTAGATCGTATAGGGTTTGCCCACCATCTCCATTGCCCTAGCCTCTTACGTCATCTCCCTCACCCGCCTCATGTACTCTGAGGAGCCAATGGTGGGACCTCCACCTTTCCCTCCATAATTTTTATCACTACCCTATCCTCGAGGTACTAGGCATACCCGAACTCGTATGCCAATAATCGCCTCATCTGCGTGTGCACGCCGGTAGCCCCAACGACCCTCAAAGGTAGACTCCAAGGGTAAAAGGACACCTGTTTCCCCATTAAAAAGTCAATAATTTACCCAAAAGAAAAGATTCCAAAAAAACTCAGGAAGAAATAAGGATCAAAAGCCTAACATGATTGTTCATTAGGGCATTCTACACCGCCTGTACATCCTTCCGGGAAAGGGATTTGTTCGAATTCCTATTCGACTTTCACCACCGGTACAACATGCAGAAGTCTCCTAGCTCTCTCTTGTTTAAGGAAACCAACCCCATATTGTTCCCTATCACCTTGTAAAATCACGTCAGCAAAAGGTAACACCAAGAATTATAAAAAAGAAAGCAAAACGGTGTAAAAAATAAAAAAGAAATTGAACTAAAAAAATTACCTCCAAAAGATACATGGGTTCGGTAAACATCTGTCAGTAGCACCAACTGAAGGCATCCAAACAAGCATAAAGGGATGCCAGAGTGAACCTTACCCAGTTGTATAAATGGATGTCCAAGATGATCCTCAAATACGATAAAAATCAATGAAAAGGATAGGACCCTCAATTATTAGACTCTTACTACAAAAAGTAATTTCCTTTCTAAAGATACGGAAGCGAGATGGTTCAAATAAATAAGTACACACCAAATTTTAATTTATCTCAAATTAAAATTAAACAACGTGAAATTAAATTAAACACGCACTTATGTTAATTTTATTTAAACATAACAACTCAACTCAAATCCTAGAAATTTGCCTAAGTCATATTTTCAATATTATCAAATTAGGCCAAACCAATTTTATCAAATTAAGTGATGACTTGAATTAAATTAACATAAACATTACCCAAATTAATTTAGCACCAAATTAAACAAGTAGTGATATAAAGCAATTTTATCTTTTTAGCTAAGCATGCATCTAAGGTGAGATTTGCAAAAGACAAAATAAACAAATAACCACTACGCCGCGATGTACGAGGAAAAACCCACAACAGGAAAAAACCTCGGATGGCCCGAGCCTTAGGTCCACTAAGTATGGTTTTAGAATTACAAGAAAGATGACTTACTTCCTCGACTCGACCCCTTTCAAGACTTGACGCATCTTCTCGTAAACACCTCCGCCAAGTCGACAACCCTATATCTCCACCGGAAGCATGGACTTCACCAATGAGACTTTAGGTACACCGTCAACCACACATGGTTCCTTTCACCATGTGAGAATTCCGTAGAAAAACAACGAACTTCTTCTTTGAGGGATGTAGAAGTAAACCCTAACTTCTCTTTTTCAAGGTGTAGAGATAAATCGGTGCCAAACACTCCAAGCAAGATATTCATATGGAAGCTTGGAATAAACAAACTATGGGTGTAAAACAAAAGTGTTTTAAAGATTTTTCTTTGAAAAATGAACACTCAAACATGAACTTTTTCATCTTTGAATTTTTCTCTCAAACTCTCTCTTAGAGATGGAGGGATGTGAAAAAGTTAGTTCAAAATAGTTGGTTCCCGCACAACATAAGTCAGTAAAACGTTAGTGGGGAAAAGTAGTGGGAAACTGTTAAAACTGCCATTTTAATTTCCCGTCAAAAATCTCGTTCGAACGAAGTCTCGTTCAATCGACCCTTCTAACGAAGTTCCAGTGGCCTGATGGGAAATCTCGTTGCCAAACTCGTTCGAACGGCATTCTCATTCGAACGACAATATCTAATGAAGTTCCAGTGGCAAGTCATTGGCAAACTTCGTTCAAACAAAATTTTAGTTCGAACGAAAAACTCGTTCGAACGTCTTTCCAGAATGTATAAAAATTCAGATTTAGCCCAGAAACTTTATTTTAAAGTTTTAAAGATACATTTTGAAAATAAACAACAATTTAAACAAAAACTTACACCCAATACAAATTATTCCAATCTCCTATATAAATATGTAACACATTCATACCTTAGGAGTAAACGGAACAAATGTTGTTGACATAGAAACGAGGCACAATAAACTTGTCATTTGATGAAGCTTTATACTCTTGGCTACTACGTCTTCAACTTTTGTATGTCATAGGCTTGAAAGGTGGTCAATAACTCTATCCTATGACTCAAATGTTTTTGTCCGGAATTGAGCCAAAACTACAAATGACTCAATTGGAAATTTGTGTCCTTACAAATCTCCACCTTTGGCTATTCCGGGAAAAAAATCAACAAAAATCCTAAAAGGTCGTCAAGCTCTCCTAGACTAAAAAAATGTCCAACCCAAAATAAAAATACAATAGCTTGACTCAAATAATCCAAGGATCAATATCTTTGCCGACGATGAAAGTTGTCACTTAGAAGAATTCCTTCACACTTAAGCAAACTATCAAACGCATAAGGAATATTGAGAATATTAAATGCATAAAATAAATTCTCCCCCTAAATTAATTCTCCCCTTTATCAAACAAATGACCTACTTAGAAAGACGTCTCCCCCAAGATAAATTTCCTCCAAACTAAGATACGAATATAATAGGAATAGATACCGTTTCTCCCCCTATCATTCTCCCTCTTTTTGTTCAGGAATAGACAAAGGATAAAGAATAAAAAAAATTAACTTATCTCCCCCAATTAAAGCATATACACCCCTTAATCTAAACAACGGATAAATAAAATGGTATAACAAGCTAAACATGCAAATGTGCATAAAGTGATGGGAACATTAAAGCATGTGGGCAACAAAATCATAAGTAATCCAACAAATAATAACGGATACTAACTAGGATGCAAGAAAATGATACCAATATGATACATAAAGTATTAAGCATGTGATATCAACAAATAATGCAACAAGATAGATACCAATTAGAGCATACATGGACTAGAAAGCAAGGAAAAGACAAATAAAACAAACAATATCAAATATATGTATACATAATATATACCTAATAGACTCAAGTACACATATATAGATATAAACACCAAAATGACACACACAAAATATAATATGAGTCTTCCACATTCGTATGGCAAAAATGTGTCATATGGAAACAGAAGTGTTGGGGTGTGAACTAGTAACAATTAAATTTAGACCTAATCACTTAAAACATGTTCACGGAGTTCTCAATTGATTGTAAACTTCATCACATTTGAATATAACCTCATGTGACAATATAGATTGAAATCAATGAACAAACATACACAATGCATACAAGCCTATACTTTTGATGATTCTACAAACCAATAGAGTTATGATATTGAAAGTACAATTAGGATAAACGGACATTGTGCAAACCGTTGATATACCATCAAATCTCCCTCAATAAGCATATATATTTGAATGAATATATAAAAAAAAATAGGCCTTGGCAATTATTTTTCTTTTTAATGCCATAATTCTATTTTTAGTCCTTTGGACCACGTATTTATTTTAGGTCCAAACCAAATGGTGGCTTACTATTCGCAAAGGATAATAATTCCTTTCGGAGCCCTTCCCCGTGTACATTTATATATAATATTTTTATTTCTCACAAATCTCACGTGCAATGGGTTTTGACATGCATTAGTCCTCCTAGGTCACAAGTATGTAGATGAGAAGATTGGTAGGAGAACACCTCACAGAGCTCAAATATAACATGTGATGATTAAATTTCAAAAAGAGCTCGTGCATGTGTGAATAGAGTCATATAAAAATAGAATCCATTAAATCAACACAAAATCCAACCACTCCATGTAAGCATGGTAAATAACATAATAAGGATTGACAATCTAACCAAAAGTTCTAGCCACATGATAGAGAAAATGATGGGATTCTAACACAAGTGTATTCCACATGGAGTGTGTCAAACTCAAAAACACAAAAATAAAAATCTTTTTGAGTTTTTGAAATTTTTGAAATTTTTTGAACAAAAGTAAAAATATTTACTCAAAAGACACACAAAAATCATTTGTATTTTTCATTAAGCCAAAATTATTAAAAGGTGAAACACAAATGATAAACAAAAATCTTTTTGTATTTTTCATTTAATGCAACCTAAAATGAAAAAAGTGAAATACAAAAGATAAACAAAAATCATTATTATAGCATGTGATTGAACATGAAGCATAGACTAGAAAATGATTAAACAAGCATACACTTAGAATGATAATATAGCATGAAGTACAAAAGCAAAAGTATGCAAATAAAACTAACACATTCAACCTTTAGATTTTGTAAGAGAGGAAGCATGTGAATGTAAATGAGAATCAAATACCCTATCTTGTAAAGCTACCAAGTCAGATCTCCTAACCCAAATTCATGATGATTGACGATCTCGGGAAGTAGGAATCTTGGCTAACTCGGTTGCCTTACGTAAGGATTTTCTAGGACCTCGTTTAAGATCAAAACAAAATTTCCTAAGATGACCTTTTCGACCACAATGTGCACAAGTAAAAACACGTCGAAAATTGGTACATAAAGATTGATCTCTAAAGACTTTCCTAGGTGATTCTCCTAAAACATGGGTTTTGGCTTTATGAGTAG
The DNA here is from genome assembly GCA_949130495.1 of Sambucus nigra. Classification (NCBI taxonomy): domain Eukaryota; kingdom Viridiplantae; phylum Streptophyta; class Magnoliopsida; order Dipsacales; family Adoxaceae; genus Sambucus; species Sambucus nigra. Next base: position 378,291,640 of record OX422218.1, on the reverse strand, counting down.
ATTCATTATAAGTATCGAACCACAAGTGTCATTTTTTATTTGGACCATTCCTAATATTTTATCTAATTTCTCCGAATGACACTCCAAATAAAATTTGACTTTACTAGAGTCTTTTAATTTATTTTGTAATTCTAAAATGTTATACTCTAATAAAAAATTACGCTCTTCAAACGCGAGAAGCTCCTTTTTCAAGGATTACATTAAAACTTTAAGGCTATCTCTCTCGCCTTCTAAATATTCAATCTTCTCACGAAGAGCTCTCTCACGTGTCCTAAGGTCTTCAACCAACATACTATCATCAACGACCTTGACACACTCTTTTAAACACGCTTCCAACTTCAAATTGGCTCTTTTTAATTTCATAGATTCTTCATATAATTATTGAAAAGCATTTTCAAGTTCACTCACATCAACCTCTTCTTCATTTTCACTCTCTCTTTTTTCTCCACTCTCATTACCATAAAAAATAATGGAATCATAAACTTTGACCTTGGAAGTGTCATGTGTTAAGATTTCATCAATAGAAGAGTGCTCACTATCACTCACATGACTAGCCATAAAAGCTATAAAGTTGGGCTCGGTGGGGGAATCAGGTCCCTCTTCATTGTCACTATCACTAAGGGTTTCATTAAAAGAAATTGGTTGTTTACCCTCTCTCCTTAGTTTAGTGGGGCATTATTTTGCCCTATGGCCATACCCTTCACAACCAAAACACCTATTTGACTCGTCCCTATTTAAATTTTCATTAATAGTTTTAGCGATCTTCTCGGCTTTGTCATGCTTAGATTTTTCAAAATTATTAAAATCATTTTTAAATTTATCTTTGTTAAATTTAATAAATTTTCAAAATTTCCTAGCAAACATAGCCATATTTTCCGAGTCACTATCACTTTCACTCTCTACTACTTATTTTTCCTCCTTTTGGGCTTTCAAAGCAATGCCCTTATCTATTTTCTTTTCAGTTTTAGAGGGAAACATGTCTAGTTCATAGGTTTGTAAATCACCTACGAGCTTTTCTAATTTCGTAGAGGCTATAGTGGGTAAAGAATTTAACATGGTCACTTTTGGAATAAATCTATCGGATAGGGACCTTAAAATTTTCTTTACTACTCAGTTGTCAGGTATTTTCTCTCCCAAATTAAAAGATGAATTAACAATATCGAAAAGTCTAGCATAAAATTCATCAAAAGTTTCTTTTTCATTCATTTTGATGGTTTCAAATTGAGTGGTGAGGTTTTGGAGTTTCGAAGCATTAACGACACTAGTTCCTTCATGAGTGAGTTGTAAAGTATCTCAAGCTTCTTCAGCGATTTCACACATCATAATGCGACAGAATTCATCCGGTGTGACCGCGCTAAACAAGGCATTTAAACCACGAGAATTAAAATTTGAAAGTTTAAATTCATTCTCACTCCATCTATCGGTGGGTTTGGGAACACGCTCATTATCTACTAAATGTGTAGGTGGGGACCACCCGTTAACGACAGATAATCAAACTCTCTCGTCGATAGATTTTAGTGTCAATTTCATCCGCGCTTTTCAATACGTGTAATTAGAACCATCGAAAATAGGAAATTTTGAAAATGGAGAAAATTCCATTTTAGCCAAAAAAAATTAAAAGATCTTAAATGCAATAATTTAGCGATCGCGCTCTGATACCAATTTGAAAAGGATAGGACCCCCAATTATTAGATTCTTACTACAAAAATTAATTTCCTTCTTAAAGATGAGGAAGTGAGATGGTTCAATTAAATAAGTACACACCAAATTTTAATTTATCTCAAATTAAAATTAAACAACGTGAAATTAAATTAAACACACACTTATGTTAATTTCGCTTAAATATATTAACTCAACTCAAGTCCTAGAAATTTGCCTAAGTCATATTTTCAATATTACCAAATTAGGCCAAACCAATTTTATCAAATTAAGTGATGACTTGAATTAAATTAACATAAACATTACCCAAATTAATTTAGCACCAAATTAAACAAGTAGTGATATAAACCAATTTTATCTTTTTACCTAAGCATGCATCTAAGGTGAGATTTAAAAAAGATAAAATAAACAAATAACCACTACCCCGCGATGTACGAGGAAAAACCCACAACGAGAAAAAACCTCGGACGGCCCTAGGCTTAAGTCCAATAAGTATGGTTTTACAATTACAAGACAGATGACTTACTTCCTCGACTCGACCCCTTTCAATCCTTGACACGTCTTCTTGTAAACACCTCCGCCTAGTCGACAACACTAGAGCTCCACCGAAAGCTTGGACTTCACCAATGAGACTTTAGGTACACCGTCAACCTCACATGGTTCCTTTCACCATGTGAGAATGCCGCAGCAAAATAATGAACTTCTTCTTTGAGGGATGTAGAAGTAAACCCAAACTTCTCTCCTTCAAGGTGTAGAGATAAACCGGTGCCAAACACTCAAAGCAAGATATTTATATGGAATATTGGAATAAACAAACTATGGGTGTAAAACAAAAGTGTTTTAAAGATATTTCTTTGAAAAATGAACACTCAAACATGAACTTTTTCTTCTTTGAATTTTGCTCTCAAACTCTCTCTTAGAGATGGAAGGATGTGAAAAAGTTAGTTCAAAATAGTTGGTTCCCGCACTACATAAGTCAGTAAAAAGTTAGTGGGGAAAAGTAGTTGGAAAACTGTCAAAAACTACCATTTTAATTTCCAGCCGAAAATCTCGTTCGAACAAAGTCTCGTTCGAATGACCCTTCTAACGAAGTTCCAGTGGCCTGATGGGAAATCTCATTGCCAAACTCGTTCGAACGACAATATCTAACGAAGTTCCAGTGGCAATTCATTGGCAAACTTCATTTGAACGAAATTTTCGTTCGAACGAAAAACTCGTTCGAACGTCTCTCCAGAATGTATAAAAATTCAGATTTAGCCCATAAACTTTATTTTAAAGTTTTAAAGATACTTTCTGAAAATAAACAACAGTTTAAACAAAAACTTACACCCAATACAAATTGTTCCAAGCTCCTATATAAATATGTAATGCATTCATACATTAGGAGTAAACAGAATAAATATTTTTGACGTAGAAATGAGGCACAATAAACTCGACATTTCATGAAACTTTATACTCTTGGCCACTATGTCTTCAACTTTAGTATGTCATAGGCTTGAAAGATGGTCAATAACTCTATCCTATGACTCAAGCGTTTTTTTCCGGAATTGAGCCAAAACTACAAAGGACTCAATTAGAAATTTGTGTCCTTACAATCAAAGATGAGCGACGTCTCCACTCGTTGCCACAATAAATTTCCCTAGGAAAAGTACAATATAAACGAGTTCCCTGTCTCCCCTATCGACCGTCCGTATCATCAATATTCCTAGACAACATAGTCTCCTTCAGCACTTATGCGGTATCGCTGGCTCTGGGCAATGAGAATACATATGACTCCTTCGAGTCAGCTATTCCAAACCTACCCAATCATCAACAGACACCCATTCTTTATTGTTATGCCATAATTACTTACCATTTGACATCTAGTGAAGAAACGGACTCAAAAATGACTTTTAGAGAGATAAAGTAAGAGATTCAATCACTTGAAGGTGTGAACAAATGAAGAGGGCCGCCCCTTTTTTATACAAGGCTAATAGGTATATCGATTGGCATTCCCCTAGTCCTGCCTATTGATAGTGACCTTTCCCTTCCTAGAGCAGCCCAGGACTCCTTGCCCTATGCTGATATGCATTTCCCCAGACTTGCTTGTTGGCAGTCCCCTTAAAATTTCAAATGCCAGAAAAATCCAAATATTGCCCAAACAATTCATAAAAATTCTCAAAAAATCCCTGCTAAGTCAAGAACATCATTTTTTCGAGGAAAAATCCCTTTTAGAATGCCAAACTAATACAAGCCCTCATTAATCCCTAGTCGGATCATCGGTAATCACTCTTTTCATCAACTCATTCCCCAATGAAACCAAGAATCCAAAAGTACGCCTGCACTAAATACTCTACACTTTCCCCAATGGAGACATTCCTTGTAAACTAAAACTTTAGGTTCACAAGATTGACCTCAACCCACTGAATTGATCATTATAACTTTAGGTCCGCATAATTGACCTTGCCCGCTAAATCGATCATCCTATATCTTTAAGTCCACAGAATTTAACTCGAGCCACTGAATTTTGGTCACTATAACTTCAGGTCCTTAAAATTAGCCTCGACCCACTGAATTGGTCATATTACTCATTGGGTCCGTAGAATTGACCCTGACCTGCTAAATTAGTCATCACAATCTTTAGGTCTGCAGAATTAATCTCAACCTGTTGAATCAATAATTACATCTTTAGGTACTCAAAATTGACCTCAATCTACTAAATCAGTCAATACAACCTTAGGTCCGTATAATTTAACTCGACCTGCTGAATTAGGCATCCCACTCTTTAATTTTGCAGAATCGACCTTGACCCATTGAATTAGTCATCCCAATCTTTAGGTCCACGAAATCGACCTTGACCCGTTAAATCGTTCATTACATCTTTAGGTCCATAGAATTGACCTCGACCCGCAAAATCGATCAATACATCTATAGCTCCTCAGAATCGACCTTGACTCTTTGAATTAGTCATCTCAATATTTAGGTCTGCATAATCGATCTCAACCCTCCTTAGGTCTGTATAATTTAACTCAGTCCTCTTCTCCAATATTGATGAGGTGTTTCTATTTCGAAGGCCTTCACTTATTCCAAGCTCCCCCAATGAGAGGCTCGGTAGAAACCCCATCATACTAACCCCCAAAGCACCTCCTTAGGTCCCTAACACTCCTCCTCCCTCCATAAATCCTAGATCCTACTTTGAGTACTAATTTGGAGACCATAGGGTGCTCTCGTCCCCAGTTTGAGTCCGTTCAACTCTCTGGCCTGAGTGAATCTCAATGAAAATTTAAGTTATCTGAATTCCTTTTCTAATGGTCCAACCCGTGCATGAATCGTCCTCAAGGTCTACACGAACGATCCCTTTTACTCCGAGTACTAATCTATAGGCCATCGGGCATTCTTAAGATCCATTTTACTTTGGTTTACTCTCCAACCAAAGCTAAGCTCAATGAAACCTTTGAGGTCTTTGAATCCCTTTTACAATGGTTCGTTCTATAAGCGAATCGTCCTCACTGTTTGCACGAACAATCCGTTTTACTACGAAAGGCCAGTCGGCGCTCCTGGGCCCCGTTTAACCTTGATAAATCCTCTAAATTGAGTGAATCTCAATGAAATATCTAAGGGAACTTAATTCCCTTTCTAAACGTCCCTGTCATGTGCAAATCTCCTTCACGGTTCACATGAACCTTGTTCATAGACCATCAGGCACTTTTGAGCCCTATTTGACTTTAGTCAACTCTTGGAATCAATATTGGAACATGGATTCTTGAAGGTCTATGAACTTTCTTTCTAATGATCCAGTCCATGCAAGATTCGAACCTATAGTTTGCATTTTATGCCCATTTTTCTAAAAACGTTCGTTCTGAACTTCCTATAGTCACCTTAAACCCCCGCCTATCGACAGGGTGTAGCATTTTTAATCAGCAAGGCAGGCTTTATGCCGACAGGTAGGCTATCACTACACTAAAAAAAATATTTTTTCACCTTTTACCCGGCTAGAGTTGTTATGATAAAAAAACCTTAATAAAAAAACACGGAGTTGTTGTCACGGTCATTGACCGTGACAACACTTTGTCCTTCTCGTGTCACGGTCAATGACCTTGAGAACTGTGTTGTCATAATTCTATCAAAGTTTTTAATCGTGACAACATCCAAATGTTTTCACGGTCAAAAACCTTCACAGGACCGTGACAACATTAAAAGGAAAAGACCTATGTCGAGCAGTAGGAAGCTTTTACCACAAACCTAAAAAACACAAAACCTCTCCTCCTACCCTCCTCGTCCTCCTCCTCCTCGCCTCCTCAGGAAATTTCAGTAGTAAGGTTTAGGGGTTCGTTGCGATTTCATCCCTAGGTGTAAGGTTGTTGCGACTTGTCAATTTTCTTCGAATTTCTTCATTTAACTTCGAATTTCTTCATTTATTTGCATTTCCTTTCATTTTTATGCATCAATTTCACGTATACCTCACAAAACTAAGACAAAAATTTACATTAGTGGATTCACTGATTGTGTTAGATATTTTGGGGGATGAATGGAAGTGGGTGCACTAATTATGTAAATATCAAATTGTCGTGATGTTCTTGAGTAGTTTATGGTGTAATTACACATGAATTCAAGGGATCTATAAGGTTCTTGAAAAAAATAACATGGTTTGTTATATACTTAGGGTTTTACTTTAGGAAAGAATATGAATTTGGGTATTTTGGTAAAATAATATATCTAGGGGTTAACTTTAATTACAAAGTAAAAGGGGACTCAAGATGTTAGGAGTATGTTAATATTTAGGGAGTTATGTCCAAAGGATTATTAAACTATGGAAATGTTAAATATATCATTATAAAGGGTTTTTTTGGATTTGTTAGGTTGAATTTGTTGGCATTGTTGCATTTGTGGATTTTTTGTTGCTGTTGCCGTGGGTTTTAGTTTTACTGGATCTTAGGCCACCGCCGCCACTGCCAATTTTAATCTCTTAATTTTTTCATCTTTTTCAAGTATCTATATATACATATGTCTCTCTATATATTAGCAAGTAATAATAAAGATGGAATTAAGTACATGCAGTGCTGAATAATTTCACATTAGTATTTGAATTGTTGTTTATGATTCTTGAATTGTTGTTGACCGGGGAATATGAACATTTAGATGGCCATTGAGTTGGTGGTCCCTACGAATTTCTAACATTTAGGGTTGTGATTCTATCGAATAGTAACACGTGATGTGGAAATATAAATAAGACAAAAATGAAACATATTTACCATGAAAATATAAATAAGACAGAAATGCAACATAGCTATGTATAAATCATCACTATAGACTTTATTTTATATTTGGTGATAATGTCGGAAACATGCATTGTTTGATGATTCAAATTTACAATAAATTAGATTTTACCCGCGTGATATAATAATACGGTGGGAAACAATCGTTCACTCAGAAAGTATATACAGTTCTACCTCCTATGTGTGTAAAATTATTCATTTAAAAAGTATATACTTTTTTAGTGCAGGTTTGTTTCCCATTGTATTATTGTATCATGCACATAAAATCTAATTCATTGCAAATTTGAATCATCAAATAATGCATGTTTCGATGTTACCATAAATTATGAAATAAAGTCTATAGTGTTAAATTATACGTAGTTTTAAGCCTATTAAGTTACAGATAGTGCGTATAGATACTAACCTTCTAGTTATTATATGTACGCATTCAATAGCCCATAGAACCATTCGAGAGTCATTACCCTTGTAATGAGATCTCTCAAATTTTACCATTTGGACACTTTGGGATAACACAGTTTCTATATAATAATATTCTTAGTGGTTTACACTTGTTACTTTGGGGGGACATTCTGTTACAATCTCTTAATATGCTTTGGGTACATATTAGATGATGCAGTGTTAAGTTTTATTTCATTGATAAATTAAAATATCACAAACTCTTATGAATGTATGTCGTGTACTTGGAGAACTATGGGGATATGCTATTGATTTTTTCTTAAATTGGAACAATGTGGATCAGTTTCTAAGTGTATTATTTTAATGCTTTATTTTTAACGAACGACAGTTTAATTCTTTTACTCATTTGGATTTGATCAGCTTTTGTGGATTTGAATAAAAATTGGTTGGTTGGTTAGTGAATATGATAATTTAGATTTTAATCAGTTTAAGAATTAATTCAAAGTCCGTAACATGACCCGAATTTGAAATAAGTTTTAGATTTGTAATAACTATTCCAATTATTTGAAACAATGCTTAGTTTGGTTAGTGATATGGATTTGTATTCTTATAATGTCGTTAACATGTCTTCTTTTAGTGCTTTAGTTCATTTCGATTGTAATGAATTTAATTCTTTTATTCATTTGGATTTGATCATTTTCTCATATATATGTTTCTACTAATAACAACAATTTTTACAGGAAATGTCTACATCAGCGCATCAGGGAAGTAGGGGCGAGGAAGGCTCCTCTAGCACTAGGCCCCCAAAGTGGGGCAAATTGGGGACCATAGTAAAGAGCAAGACATCCTTACAAGCTAGGGCCCTAGAGTTGCTAAAAATGATTATTGGCCCCGTGTACACAAATTGGAAGAAAGTTCCTTACGAGCTTAAGATGAACATTTGGGGGGCATTATAGGTACGTTATCACTTTCTTATTATTTTGTATTTATATTTATATTTTATTATATTATATTTTATAATTTAAATACTACTAACTCACTTTCTTTTTGTTTTGTTTTTTTTACAGAAAAATTCGGCTTGCCACCACATTTACGAGACTCCACGTTGAAACAATTAAGAGATCAATATAAAACGCAGAAGAAAAACATGCGCGTATGGTACTTTGGCCAAGATCGGGAGTCCATCTTGCAACTTAGGGACACGATACCCTTGAAGGAGCCAATCTCATTGGAAAGCTGGCAACAATTTATCAATAATGAGGTCTAGGAGAGGCAATTGTCCTCTCGTCAATCGGAGAGGGAAAATTGGGCCAAGAAGATCGACGTGCACTATTCCGATCATACGTCTTAGGCCGAGGTGGAGCACAAGATGGTAAGTTTGTAATATTCTTTCATTTCAGTTTTATTTTTTTCTATTTATTGATAATCATATACTAATTTACTAATTTTGCATTATTTTATTTCAGGAGACGAGGAATGGCCCTGGGGTAATCCACATAGGTTGATGCCCAAGTGACAATTCGAATGAAGAAGGGTAAGGATGCGGAGGCCAATCCGAACGTGGCCTCCACTATTATAAGTTAAAATATAAATTATGTTATCAAAATAAAATTTATAATCACATACTTTTTATTAGTTTAGCTAACTGTGTACCTTTTTGTTGTTTTAGGAAAAGCTTAAGGAAGTGCACAACTCCCAAAGTGATGCCAACAAGGCATCTCTGGCTATGGACGCACTCATCCAAGTGTTCGGGTGGTATCACAAGGGCCATACTCGGGGGTGAGCTCTAGGGTGGGGAAGTCAAGGCTCGTCGGGATTACGACGAACAACGCTGGGCTGGCTCACAAGGTGGACAAGTTGACGACCAACCACGACGAGAAGTTAGAAAACTTGGAGCGAACAATGAAAAAAATGTTCCAGTATGTCAAGCGTGATCTTAAAGGCCATGTTCATTCTAGATTAAGGTAAGTCAAGGAGAAAGTGGTGGACAAAGGGACCATTGCTCTATCTTTCACACCCTCTCCCTCACCAATACCCCCGCGTCTTCATGTGACATTTTCTTCACCCCAACCCATACCCCTGTCATCCTAAGGCCATTTTCAACAATTTTTTGACTAGTATGTATATAGTAGACACACGGGGTGGCGATAGAATAGCTAGGGGTTGAGGGACACGAAAACATGCCCAAGTACTATGGTGCATAAGCGTCTGTTGCAACCGCACGAGGCATTATTCCCCATCACGCATATGTTCGGGGGAACAGAGAATGAGCTTGTGTGGTTGAACAAAAAGTGCGTCATTATAACTAATGAGGATTGTCTCAATTATTAAGTAGTATGGCCTACATTTTTCCCTCAAAATAATTACGAATGAACAATTATTTGTATTAATTTGATTAGTATTTTTTTATTATGAATATGAATACTGAATATTGGATAATGAATGTTATTTATTGTTTATTATGAATGAATGAATGATTAGTATTTGTTTATTATGAATTAATGAATGTTGGTTGAGATATATATCATATATTGTTACTATAACAGGTAATAACAAACTACTGGGCATTGGCAGTGGGCATATTGCCTAGTAGTTTTTTTTCACTGCTGCCTAGTCTTGTCACGGAGTTTGACTGTGAAAAGTCTTTGACAAAGGTAATTTGTCACGGACTTTGACCATGACATGTCTGTGACAAGTTAATAATTGTCACGGACAAGCCACAATCAAAGTCCGTGATAAGTTTCTTTTGTCACGGACATTGACCGTGACACATACATCACAACGAAAAATGTGTCACGGACTTTGACCGTGATAAAAAAGTTGTCACCCCAAACATGTCACAATTTTTTTACAGTGACAAGTTCGCCTTGTCAAGATTTTTGACAGAGACAATTCGCCAGTTTTGATGCAGTGTAGGGGTCGTGCTGATCGGAACCCCTAATCCTAAAAAGGAACTATATAAAGAGACCATGACCTCACTCCTGAGGAGTCCCTTTCAGCAGTCGGTAATATTCCTTCAAAATCAGAGCATTGTCATTACTAAAAAAACCCTATTTTCCAAAAATCTACCACCTCACTTTACTACTATATTTATTTACCTACCTCCCCCTATTATATCACTCTTATACCACTACAAAAGTAACCATATACACTTTCCAAATTCAGTAACAAACTCTTCTAAGAGTTCTATCCCCATATATTTTCTACTTTATTCACTTTGTGTTATTATTCACTCTATTCTTAGTTTGTGATATCTTTTAGTTTTTTTCATTATCTCACATCAAATAATATCCATCCTTTATTATTAGTATTTCACACAACTTAATTTCATAAAAACCTCAAAAAGATAAAAAGAGAGTTTACCTGTAAATTTCAAAAGTAAGACTTCCTCATTTTCTCACACTTCTACACCTGAACACACTTTTCTCAAAAACACTCAAAGAGGAGTCTTAAACTTGTCTTTATGAGTTTAACCCCACCCCTACGACATATTCAAACTATGTGGATTTTGATGCCCCTTGGGCTACATAGTCATCTCGGGTTAATCCCGGGATTCGAGTCCTTCCTTTCCATTTCTATGACTTTTATATTCTATTATATATATTTTGTGAGTTTTGAACTCCTACATATTCGTGTCTCGTTCGATTTGAACATTCTCTCTTTCATAGCGATTTGTGATTCGGCGAACACTTACATTATATGTTTATTATTATTTTTGGGTACACTCCTACGAATGAGTCCATTTTGTCTCTTCCATGACGTGAGTCGGATAGTTACCTTCTCCCATTACTTATATTATGCACATGTACACACACATCACGCTTAAGAGAAAATGAGAAGATTAACATAGTTGATGAGGGACCGAAAGTGCGTAATGGGTGCGTAACACCTTCCCATTCTATAACTTAGTCCACGGACCTTCAAATAACTTGGTTTCATATGCATTAGCATGACCTTAATGTCATTCTCTCTAGGCGACTACACTCATTTTCCTATTTTCAGCAAAATAGGCTAGCAACTATATCCCTTCGTGTTATCCCAATTTTACGATGGATAATTTCATATCCAAGGCAACACGTGAAGATGTAGGCACGAGTGGAAAAAAGAAGACCTCCGTATCCTCAAATCACCCACACGCGCATGGCAAAAAGGGAGATAGAGGGGGAACTTCTTCCAAGGACTCTAACTCTGATGGCCACAGGTTGGGATATAGATTTCTATTGAGTTGGTTGGAATAGGATTTAAGGTTAAAAATCTTATTATTTTCTTCCGATTACATTAGGGAACCCTATGGGTTGCCTATCCATAATCTGAAATCCCACACCCTATTGGTTAGAATGTGTGTTGAAGAAATTGCATAAGGTTTATAGGAGTACCAAATCTCGTGTTCCTCCCAAACTAGTTACTTATCTATAAAACAATCACCTTTCAAATAGGGTACTTTTAAAAATGACCCCAACAGAATTGAGTCGGACCCCTCAGAGTCAATTGGCTATACTTCTTTTCCTCCAGTAGTTTAATATATTAGGTCTGCATCCATGGCTTTTGATAACTTGGATTTAGGCTTTAGGAGTGATGGTGGAGTAAGGAATTGGGAAAATAATACCTCTTCTGAGTTTTCTTCCCCACCCTTGGTGAGTTAACCCAAGGAGCTTTATTTTATCATCCCCCTTATTCTTCCACTATCTCTCCCATTATGGATCATGTTGAATCAAATAAGGAGAGTTCATTTTCATATGGGAGTACACCTCTAAAACTAATGCATACGTAACCAACTACCCTTGTGACATTATATATGTTGAGATTGTTGAATGCATTAATCTCTATAGCATCCCGTGCAGACTGCCCAAACGAACTAAGGAGGCACATAACCTTATTTATGAGGGAGAAATTATCATCTCTCAATCAAAAAAAATTTTAAGGGTTATGAATTTTCCCCAACCCAGTTAAGACCTAATGAATATATGACGATTTTGGGACCTATAGTGTAGTAGAGGAAGGTGTCTGGTCAAGATGTCACGAAAAGAGTCATTAGGTGTGTCCATGGGCTAAAGTTAATTCCAATACCCCCTATCTTTTACTACTTGTTCGCAACGAAGCCTCAATAAAAACTCGTTAGGGTTGGCCAAAACATCAATAATTTTTTTAAGAATATGTTTTTCTTCATCAAAGGTTGGTGGGAGTTTGGTTGTTATGAAGCCGACTAGACTATAAAGGTACTTAGGGAGTGGCGTGACATGACTCTTTATCTAGCGGTATGTTTCAAATTTTAGTTTTTTTAGCAGAATTCTCGCTTTCTATTTTTTGATTTATTTTCTTTTCATTTGTTAAAGTAAAAAGAAGCTCTTTGTCTTACTTTTGTAAAAAAAACTGGTCGAAAAGTAATGGCAAGGCAACCCTCATGTGTTCGAAAATAATTTATCTTAGGAAAAAATCATGATTTTCGTATACCATTTGATCAACAATTGAAATAAGGATGAAACAAAGGCTTATGAGAACTAAGTGACATTTTTACCTATTATTTACTCATTTGATTCATACTCGTCTCGTATTAACACTTTGACTTTGCTTATGTAGTCCTCGCTCCTTCAGATTCCAAATTTCACACATAATTAACTTAGGAAATGTCACCCAAATCTCTAGGGATGGGAGTAATTGATGGTTTCGAGAAGAAGCAAGAAGAGGCCAGGAAGAGGTTTATTAAGATCATGGTTGCTCCTGATAAGAAGAGAGCTAAGACAACTTAAGGGGACATGATTATTAAAGGGGGAACAGAAAGAGGTCTTAATTTATGTTCCTGCTGAGGTTGAAGATGCGTTTAATTCCCTAAATGTCAAAGTTTCTTTCATCCCTGTTTCCTATAAAATGTTTCGTAAGGACAAGAAGCTAAAGCACACTATATAGTTGACTCACTTGAGTCTGTACGATATAGGAGTCTTAACTAGTTTGGAAGTATAGAAAAAATTGAGTCCCTCCTTCAAGTACATCATCTTCATGTGCTACATCATTAGCAGAAAAATCAAGTAATAAAGGTAGAAAACCAGCACACTAAAAATACATAGGATTTCATTTTATATCATATTTGATTGATGTGTGTTCATTGAAATTAAAATGAATTTTCTATAATTTTTAGGAATTTCAAAATAATTAAAATCTATTTTTAAAATAATTTAAATAAGGTTTAAATTATTTTGGGGTTAAAATCTGTATTTTAAAAGGTCCTAAAAATGGCTTGGGTAGAATCCAAAACTGGCACAAAGATTTGTGATTCATAATTGAATTTTTGATAAACTCAAAACATGCGTTTATAAGGCAGTTAGAGAGCAACAGGTGCTAGCGTGTGATTGGGTACAATTGTGTTTCTTTACTCTCACATTTCATCACATACTTTATAGAGGCTAGATCAATTGTAATCAACGATCTGAATGCTTTCCTAAGTGATCCTTTTGCGCCTGTTATTCACCAATCAGATAGAGTTGTTGTGCGGTCGTTTATGAGCCATCAGATCTCAACTTTTTATATTCGTAATTAATTTGAGCCCTTGATTTCAATTAAACCTTCGATATCCTTCTCTGATCCTATAAAAGGAAGCAGTGTCTCTTCATTTTGAAGTTTTTTGGAAACTCTAAGAGTTGAGAGAGAAAATTAAAGAGAGAAAATGATTTTCATCTAGAAACTATGTCAAATTTTTTCCAGAAATCCATTTCAGAGTTAGGGCTTCACTTTCCTCATAGTTTCAATCTATCTCTTAACAGTCTCACAAGTTTATGATCTCGTTTCTGTTTAGAAACTTGAAGATCTCAAACAGTGATATAATCACGTTTAGATTTCTAGGCTATTTTGATTTCTTATTTTGAGAAATCATAATCTCTTATTGGATTCTATTTAAATTTTTTTTAAACCTTTTAATCTAGCATCTCTTAGTTTTACAAACTGAAATCATGAGTTGCATGTTTCAGATCTGAGAAATTTTTCATTTCGAAAAATTGTGTTGATACATAAGTTCTAAGGATTTGAGTTTTAAATATGGAAAAGGAAATCAGATCTTGAAATATTTTAACAAAAAAAAATGAGTATACATCTCAAAAGTGTAAAAATGTATTTCATTCTTAGAGATGTTGTAATTCATAGGATTCGTTTGTAATTAAGTGTGTGTGAGTACATGCATTACATTTAGGCACATCACTCACTACACAGTAAAGTGTGTAGTTAGTTGAAAGATTTTGACTACTGAGTCGACATCGCATAAATGGAGAATGGGGGTAGAGAAAGGAACAAAGAAAGGACAATCCAGTTTCCTAAAGAAGACAGAAAGGATACCCAGAAGGAGTGGAATCACGGTGAGGTATATTTCTGGACTTAGAATAGGAATTGATTGTATGATGATTTATATGCTCATAACCTAAAACTGTTTATAGTGGATTTTGTTTTTGTGGCGTAGAAGTCACCGTGGATGTTTTTCCAATTGGGTGGGGTTTTACCACGTTAAAATTCTCGTCTCTTGTGTGTGTGCTTTTTAGTTCTTCATTGCCATTTTCTGCAACTCAGACTTAGGTTTTTTCTAAAACTTATTTCCAAGAGACATAAATACATCGTTCATTAAAATGTTTTACACATCATGTGTTCTTATAAAGATTTTTTTTAATATTTTATTCAAAAATTATCTTCGAAACTCATTAAACCTTTTTAATTTTTGTTAAAATAACATAGTCAGGTTTTTCAATTGGTATCAAACCTTGTACTTTCAGAACTTTTTAAGATCCTTTACTTTGAAATTGTTCTAAAAATCTCTTATGGATGAAAAGTTTGAGCGTCTTGGAAATTTGTCCACCCCCCCCCCCCCCCCCCTTGATGGGAACAATTTTCCTTACTGGAAAGTAAGGATGATCGCTTTCATCCAAGGGACATTGGGAGATGATGTGTGGGAAGCTATTGAAAATGGATATACAGATATAGCTAAGCCTATTGCAAAGGGTAGTACTGTAAGGATTAAAAAACTCATCAATGAGTTTACTAAGCAAGAAAAACTTACCTCCATAAGTAATAATAAAGGGAAAAATGTTATATTCATGTCTGTTAGTGAGCACGAATTCAAACGCATATCTATTTGCACTACATCTAAGGAAGCTTGGGACACGTTAGTCACTTCTCACGAAGGTGATGACCGTGTTAAGGCAGCCAAAACTCAGATATTAATACAACAGTATAACTCCCTACTTATGAATGAGACTGAGACATTTGATGAATTATATATTAGGTTGACTGACATTATTACAAAACTACATGCAAATGGAATCATGTACAATAGGAAAAAAATAGTGTAAAAAATTCTTAGGTCTCTTACCCCTAAGTTTGATAACAAAAGGTATGCAATTAAGGAGATAGATGATCCATACTTGACCCATGAACTCGTCACTAGCAAACTTAGGACGGTTGAAATAGAACTTGACTTTAAAAAACATATTTCCAATAATGCGAAAAGACAGTTCAATTCCAATGTAGTTTTTCAGTCTAAAATGACCTCACCTCAATTAGTTATGCCTAATACAGACTTGGACTTTAATGACGACTGTGCTTTAGAGAGTTTCGATAACCATATTGCCCTTATGTCAAAACAGTTCAAGAAAATTATAAAGTTTAGAAACATTGTTGTTTCTAAACAAAGGAAATATATATATATCAAAATAACTTTAATAACATGCCTCATAAGAGAAACCATGACACAAAAAACACTGAGAACAATACCAGACCTGAAAGATAACTTAAAATCACTCAATGTTATAGATGTGGTAAAAAGGGTCACATAGCGATGAATTGTAGGCTTAAAATGAATAACATGGATAAATCCAGTATCAGTAAGACTTGGGATGACTCAAGTGACTCTGAAGAAGATGAGCCTAAGTTTTCCAACTGTTTTGATCCCTGAATGTCTTTCTTTTCACAAATTGTCTATTCTGATGATATGTCTGTGAAAAATGATGAACCTAGTGCTATCATGCCTAGTACTGTTATGTCTGATGATGTTTTGTATACTTTTAGTTTATCTACACTTTTCTTAGACAATACACATGCTGTAGATATTGCTAGTAATAGTTCTTTGACGATGTGTGTGATTCAAAGTGTTCACACTGATGACGAATAAAAAAGGTGTGCGAGTTCAACAAATGAAACACTAGGGGACAACTCACACATTGCGCATAATGAGTTCGATAGCGATGATCTCCCTAACATCCACACAATCTACACTAAAACTCTTAGTAAGAGCACTAAACTAGAAAAGACAGTCAAGGGCTTAATTAAAAAGGTATAATCTTTAAGCCTATTGGTGAAACAAAACGCAGAGGACTATACAAATCAGTGTCTGGCCTATGAAATTAAAACTAACTCTTTTGTTGAAAAAATTAAAAAACTTTCTTAATCAAATGAGATTTTGGAAAAGAAATACAAGGAAAATTTGATAGAATTAGAAGAATGTAAACAAAAGTTTCAACTGTCTTCAAGAATTTTTCTATGGTTGAAAATAATTCTAATTGTTTTGAAGACTGTGTTGCATTAAGAAAAACCAACTCTGAAGATAAAACTGGTTTAGGTTTTGATAAAAAAACTAAGGCACAAACTAAAACTTTTAACCATGTGCAAATTGTTTCTGCCAAAAAAAGACCAAATAACACATGTCCTGATTTTCAAACCTAAAAGAAAGATTTTGAAAATAAGAAAAAATGGCCAGACAATAAGATGGAAAATCATCCAAAGCCAACTGTTGAACCTAAGGATGAGTATGTTTTCCCCCTGTTAGGCAATGTGATGCCAAATTTAAAACTGTTGCAGTTAGACCTAAGTCCAATGTCCAACAAATGGATAAACCTATTTTCAAAGGTTTTCAAAATGTGAAAAAACTGTCGAGCCACCAATATTGTTCTTATTGCGATGTTTATGGACAATGACTTGATGAGTGTTTTTAAAAATGACTGTATAAGCTTGTCTATAATTCATATATTTAGGAAAACGTTAACTATTCTAGGCGGAGCAGAAATAATTAAGTACATCCTAAACAACCCAATAAAAACTCTAACTATAGAGGTAGGAAGAAAAGATCTCGTGCTAAGAAGAAATCTAAGACAAAGATTCCTATATCTGTTTCGAAACCAAAAACTCATACATATTTTAAAACTATATCTATTTTAAAAAAGGCATTATAAAATTTAAAGCAGGCCCCTCGGGCCTGGTACGAATGCCTGTTAAAAATTTTAATCAATAAAGGTTTTTGACGTGGCGCAAATGACCAGACATTATCCTTCAAACATTCTAACAAATAGGTATTAATTGCTCAAGTATATGTTGATGACATTATATTTGGATCTACTTCTCCATCTAAAGTTAAAGAGTTTTAAAAAATTATGTAGGGGAAACTCCAAATGTCCCTTATAGGGGAAATTCAATATTTTTTAGGTCTTCAAGTTAGGCAAAAAGATGATGGGTTATTCATATAGCGGTCTAAATTGAATTAGTGAAAGAAATCGATTTAGATAATGCTAAAGTTACTAGGACTCCCATGAGAACATCTACAAAACTATCCAAGGAAAAGAATGCTAAACTTATATATCCTGGGCTACATAGAAGTATGATAGGCAGTTTACTGTATCTAACAGTTTCTCGACCCGATATCATGTACGTTGTTTGTGTTTGCACTCATTACCAAAGTGCACCTATGGAAAGTCACCTCATCTGTGTTAAATGAATAATCAAATATGTTAAGGGAACGATAAACCTAGGTATATAGTATACAAAAGACACCACAAGCACAATTATAATATACACCGATGCTGACTAGGACGGCTGCTCAGATGATAGCAAAAGAACTTTCGGTGCTTGTTATTACATATGTAACAACTTAGTAGGGTGGAACAGTAAAAATCAGGACTGCAAATCCCTTTCCATATCTAAATCAAAATATATAGCGATAGGAAGTTGTTGCGCTCAGTTATTATGGATAAAGCAGATACTTAGGGAGTATGGCATTAATGAAAAAAAGTTGAATTTATATTGCGAAAACAAAAGTGTGATTAATATCTCTAAAAGTACTATTTAACATTATCGTACTAATTATATTAAAATTAGACATCATTTTATACATGAACTTGTTGAGTCTAAAGAATTAGAGATTAACTACTTACCCATTGAACATCAACTACATGACTTATTCCTCAAACCTTTGGATAATTTACGTTTTGTATCTTTGACAAAATCAATCGGTATGATTATGCTTGATTATATATTTATCACCTATCATATCCTCCGGTTACTATCATGCTTATAATTGGTCTTTGAGGATATAGGGCACGATCGTTTGATAATTGAAAAAAGCTGCCTCCTATCTCTATTTTATGTAGGAGACCCTTGAGGTGACCCGTTGTTTGATTTAGGTTGATAAAATTATGTTTACCTTGCTTGTTATATTCATTTTATGTTTTTCACCCTTTGTTCAATTGAGACAAAATGGGGGAAAGATATTTGAGTTCATGGGGACAGTTATTGTAAAAACTTGACTCATTCTTGATCTTTGCCATTAGTTGCTATATTTTTTTTTAGGAATCTACACCCTCGTACTTCTTAGGGTATTGGTTTGTTCATAATTGAGTTATGTATTTTTTCGTTTCTAGGAGAAGGGGTATATATAATTTTTGTATAGGAATTTTTTTTCTTTTTTTTTTTATCCCTATGAGTTCTAGATGACTCAAAGGATATTTTGTCTCACATTTCTAAATGGGAAGATTGAATCACACTATATAGTTGACTCACTTGAGTCTGCACTATATAGGAGCCTCAATCAGTTTGAAAATATATACAAAATTGAGTCCCTCCTTCAAATGCATCATAGTATCTTCATGTGCTACATCATCATCAGCAAAGATCAAGTAATAAAGGTAGAAAACCAACACACTCAAAATACATTGGATTTCATTTTACCTCATATTTGATCAGTTTGTGTTAATTCGAATAAAAATGATTTTTTTACAATTTATAGGAATTTGAAAACAATTAAAATCAATTTTTAAAATAATTAAAATAAGGTTTAAATTGTTTTGGGGTTAAAATTGTATTTTAAAAGTACCTAAAAATGGCTTGGGTAGAATTAAAAACCGTCATAAAAATTGGCGGTTCAAAATTAAATTTTTAATAAACTCAAAACACGCGTTTATAAGGCAGTTAGAAAGCCACACGTGCTAGCGTGTGATTGGGTACAATTGTGTTTCTTTACTCTCACATTTTAGCGCATACTTTATAGCTGTTAGATCATTTGTAATCAACGATCTACATGGTTTATTGAGTAATCCTTGTGCCCCTATTTTTAACCAATCAAAGAGAGTTGTTGTGCGGTCGTTTATGAGCCATCAGATCTCAACGTTTTTTATTCGAATCAATCTGAGCACTTGACTTCAATTCAACATTAGAGATCCTTCTCTCATCCGATAAAAGGAAGTTGTGTCCCTTCATTTAAAAGCTTAATGGAAACTCTGAGAGTTGAGAGAAAAAAGAGAGAAGAGAGAAAATAAAAAGAGAGAAAAATATTTTCGTATAGAAACTATGTCAAAATATTTCCAAAAAATAATTTTGAGAGTTAGGGTTTTAGTTTCCTCACAGTTTCAAACTCTCTCTAAATAGCCTCACAATTTTATGATCTCGTTTTTTTAGAAACTCGAAGATCTAAAACAGTGATACAGTCATGTTTAGATTTCTAGGCTATTTGGATTGCTTGTTTTGAGAAATCATAATCTCTTATTGGATTTTGTTTATATTTTTTTAAAACCTTTTAATCCAACATCTCTTAGTTTTAGAAACTGAAATCATGACTTGCATGTTTCAGATCTGAGAAATTTTTATTTCGAAAAACTATGTTGATAAATAAGTTCTAATGATTTGAGTTTTAAAGATCCAAAAGGAAATCAGATTTTGAAATATTTTTACAAAAAGAACGAGTCTAAATTTCAGAAGTATAAAAATGTATTTCATGTTTAGATCTGTTATAATTCATAGGATCCGTCAGTAATTAAGTGTGTGTGTGTGTGTGTGTGAGTACATGCATCATATTTAGGGACGTCACTCACTACACAATCACCCATAAACACTCAAGTGTGTTGTTGGTTAAGATATTTCGACTACTAAGTCGACATTTCGTAAAAGCACAAAGGGAGCAGAGTAAGGAACAAAGAAAGGACAATCTAGTTTCTGAAAGAAGTTAGAAAGGATACCCAGAAGGAGTGGAATCTCGGTGTGACACCCCGCCTAATTAAATACCGGGTGATTAGGCACTTCTTAAATTAAAATACTATTTACAAATGGATTCATTCTTAGCATCACTGTCGAAAACCTAATTAATTACTAACCACCTATAAATTAATTAAGTCGGTGCCAAATTTTATCTTGCAATAACCAGGTAAATAATAATATGCGAAAATATTGAATTACATCATTCACACAATACTAGAGTCCAAACGATATCAAGTAAATAATAAGGTCTTGTCGAATAAACCAACAACTAAAAATCTCAAACCAAAATAATAAATCCAACTGATAAGAAATCTGAAAACAAGTCAGAAACTGAAATACAGAATGAATAATGTCGAAATGGGGAAACACGCCCAAATGAAATACTGAAATAATATTGAGAGGTCCTACACTAGGAATGAAGGAATAATATGTCTAATGAAAACCCTCCACGCCTCCACAACGCTACAGCTATACGTCATTGTAAAGAATCATCAAGTCTGGCGTCCCTATGGCAGGACACCTAAAAGGTTTTGAAAATATTTTCTAGCAAGGGTTAGAACCCAAAACATTTTGAAAATATTTAGCAAGTATTTATCATAATTTAAAATCAGTTATTGATTACGCATGTTGGGTTTACGTACACTCTCTTGAGTTTCCTCACCTCTCAACTATTGTGCATGCCTAACTTTTTCTACTTATCCCACCTAGCTATTCCACCCAAGCTAACTAGACTTTAGTATTCCGGAAAATGGACACGTCTCCGTTCCCATACCGCCCATATAGTACTTCATCCGTTAGTTAACGTTTCTCATACGTTATAAGCGTTTAAATTACCATTTCACTTATATTCTCATTATTCAATTAATTAAGCTTCACTAGTTAATTCAATGTTTAAATATACACTATCTAATTGTCTACTGTCACACATAAGTAGAATATTCACATTGGTACATATATATTTTTTTTTCTAATATATATATATATATATATATATATATCATTACGACGTCTCTCAAAAGGACCACCGTGAAACATGGATATACTCTGCTATCAGTACAAGTACCTCTCGTACTAAATAAGGAAAAATGGTTCGGTACACCTCCTCGAACCCAAAATCAAATAATAGGCAGTGGAGGCGAAAATAGTTCTAAGACTTTTGGCTATGCACATACCTAACGTACCCAAACGACATGCCGGACACACTAATACATGACACATAATGAGCCATCCTAAGAGCACAAATCCATACGTCCCTGGAATCGGCAAGGTGCGATCGTCCATTGTGCGGGAACCTCCGGGATAGCAGGCAGCGTAGGTATGTTAACATATATCATCATTCATATATTAGGTACACACACAACCTATATATATTCAGTAGGTATTCACATAACCTAATTATCATCATTTGTACATCGTATATATCACTCGAATACTCATCGTACATTCAATTTACGATTATTCACCCTATCGCATTTAATGGAGTATTATTCTCTATTATAAGGGCCATAGTTACCGATCATTTTATCTCAGTATCTAAGTCTTACTTAACCTACTGGTTTATATAACAAGCTCACTCACGCTTTCCCATAATTTTATTCTCATCTTCTTGAATTAGTTACAGTATCATTTAATCTCGTTTACTCATCGTCTTAATTCTTTTAATAAGACTTAATCACTTAACCCTATCATGGCCTACTGCAATATAATAAATCCCTCATTATATTCTAACAATGTCCTAAAAGTTTTCCCGACAACAATTTAGGAGTTCTAGGCTTAAAAGGGAAAATTTTATATTTTGTAAGCAGCTGAATCGATTCGCGAGGAGGCCGAATCGATTCCAAAACCTATTGTATCATCTTCTTCCTTAGGTAAGTGCCTTTTTCACCATTAACACCCACATAACTTACATATTTATTAACCAAACTTGAAACCAATTGTCCCTAATCGTTTCTACATGCATTAGGATGATTTCTAACGTAAACACAACATCAAAACCTTATAATTTCCTTTCAAAAATAGATTGAATCATCTAAACCTCAAAAACCCTTGGTTTATGTTCTTAAACCATTATTCATCAAAACCCCAGATTTAATTCGTGGACATTATCACATAACATTTGAATTCTAATCCTCTATAGATATTAAATCATTTTGCATGAAATTCCTACCCATAACATGTATAAAAATCATTCTTTTCTTCTAAGAATCTAAATTTAATCAAAATATAATGAAACCTGAACAACATGGGTATTATAACCTCAAAAGAATTGCAACTAAACACTTGCCTTTAATCAGCAAGGTATGATTTTGTGTCTTGTAGTTGAGTTTGATTGTTTTCCTCCTCTAATCTTCCTTTTCAAGATGTTTGTGGTGAAGAACACACTTTGGTTCTTCAAGAACTCTCCCAAAAGCCCCAAGAATGGCCTCTCCTTCTTCTCTAAGGAATGCTCTTTTTTCTTGGTATTTCTAACCCCGGGACCTTCTATCTAACATCTGATATAAGGCTACAAAATTCGTAGGTCTCTTAATCCTATACAAAATTACTAAAATGTCCCCATAGGGTGCCGATTTAGTGGAAAAATGCCCCGGAATAAAAATAACACCTCCAGGTATACTATTCCGACTACTTCGACCCTTCCAGGATCATCTATGACCTCAAAATCATCATCTGAGTCACTCAACATAATTATCCAATCTCGATCTCAAATTCGTCTACACGCGACTCCCAGTTGAGATATATCTAGTTACGCTTATATCACTTGCTA
Organism: Sambucus nigra; assembly: GCA_949130495.1. NCBI lineage: Eukaryota > Viridiplantae > Streptophyta > Magnoliopsida > Dipsacales > Adoxaceae > Sambucus > Sambucus nigra. Next base: position 378,268,297 of record OX422218.1, on the reverse strand, counting down.
TTACGAGTAATAATTTCCATACGTTATTTACTATTCACTTAGTAAATTAAATACATAATGTTAATCATTATCTCACTCTCGATTAATATTTATTAAGCACATTATTACTCAATTAAATTAAATTTTTCTCTCGCGTAATTTAAAACAAAACTAATTAATTACCAAATTAATTAAATTCAAATACTCCAAAATATGGGGTGTTACATACTTCCCTCCTTACAAAGAAATTTTATCCCCAAAATTAGGTCATACCTGAGGTTCATAACTCTGGATACTTCTCTCATATGTCATCCTCCTGCTCCAATCTAGACTCATCAACACTGTGGTGTCCCCACTGAACTCTGACCAGTGGAACCACCTTAGACCACAGCTTATGCTCACGACTATCCAGAATAGCCAACGGTATCTCCTCATACGAGACGTCTGGGTGCAAATCAATATCCTTGAGTGGAAGGTGCAAGATAGCTATCTCACTCCTCCTATACTTCTTCAGCGATGCTATATGGAACACATCGTGTATCCTCTGAAGGTGCTCCGATAAACCCAACCAGTAAGCTACTGGGCCCACTCTCTCAATAATATGGAAAGGTCCCACATATCTCGATGCTAACTTCCTTTTCTTACCGAATCTCATGACCTCCTTCATAGGAGACATACGAACCAATACCTGGTCTCGAACCTCTAACTCCACATGCCACCGGTCGGCATCAACATAACTTTTCTACCTATCCTGAGCAATTCGAATACGTCCCCAAATTAGCTAAATCTTAGTAATGGTATCCTGTATCATCTCTAGACCCAATAACTTACTTTCCCCCACCTTTAATTAACAAGAAGGTGAATGATAAGGTCTCCCATACAATGCCTCAAATGGTGCCATGATGATAGTAAATTGGTAAGAGTTATTATAGATAAAGTCTACTATGCTCCAATCTAAGAGTTAACGATAACTCTGGAAGGTATCGCTCCCATTCTCCCCCAAAAATCCAGAATGCACATCCTCAACATGTCCTCTAGCATCTGATTAACCCTCTCAGTCTGCCTTTTTATCTGTGGATGATAAGTGATACTCAACCGCAAGTCTATACCTATGGCCTCCTGTAAGCTCTGCCAGAAGTGAGACACGAAGAGCTTTTCTCTATTAGACACAATGTTAATCGGCACCCATTCAGCATAATTATATCGATAATGAACAACTGCGCATACTAACTCGTCTCCTAGTCTGGGCAGATAGGTAAGAAGTGGCCCACCTTGATCAACTGATCCACTATCACCCAAAAGGAATTATGGCCCCTCTGCGATGTCGACATCCCAGTAATAAAGTCCATCGAGATGCTCTCCCACTTCCACACGGGAATATCTAATGGTTGTAGCATCCTTGAAAAATTCTGATGGTCAACTTTCACAAGCTGATAAATAACACACTTCGAGACAAACTCTGCTACGTGTCTCTTCATTCCTGCCCACTAGTACCGTTTCCTCATATCCTAGTACATCTTATCCTCACTGGAATGTACCATAAACCTCGAACCATGGGACTCGGTCATCATAATATTCCTCAAATCCTCATCCTCAGGCATAATTAATCTCCCATTAAAATGTAGACCTCCCTTTGAGCTGATCGAGTAAGACTTCGTACCCTTTAGCTAATAATTATCGAAGCCTATCCTGATAGAAGTGATCCTTTGCTTGTGCTTTCACAAACCCACATCACAATCTCGAGAGTGATAGATAATATTGTCATACAAGATCTGGCGACCTCATCATCATGTCGAAGCTCACTCCACTTCACTTTACAGACCTCCACTAACACTTTAGTAGGTCGTCTGCTCAATGCGTCTGATACCACATTACCCTTACCAGGATGATACTGTATATCGAACAGGTAATCCTTAATGAACTCTAACCATCGTCTCTACCTCATGTTCAGATCCTTCTATGTGAATACATACTGAAGTGACTTATGGTTTGTGAATAATGTAAACTGCTCTCCCAATAGATAATACCTACTCAGAGAAAATACCATTGCTACTAACTTAAGGTCGTGGGTGGGGTAATTATTCTCATGGGGATTAAGATTTCGAGAAGCATAAGGTATAGCCCTCTCCTCCTTCTACAATACACCCCCAAGCCCCTGCAAGGATGAATAAATGCAAACCCGATACTCTACCCCACTCCTAGGAAATGCAAGTATTGGTGTTGACATCAACTTGTCCTTCAGCTCATCGAAGGCCAGCTGATAGTGGTCACTCCACACGAATGGTACCCCCTTGCGAGTCAGGTTCGTCAATGGACCCACAATCTTTGAAAATCCCTTAATGAAACGACGATAATACCCAGACAAACCCAAAAAGTTGCGAATCTCCATCGGTGTCGTGGGATATCCTCACTCCCTCGCTGCGGATGCCTTACTCGGGTCCACTGTAACGCCTTTGTCAGATACGATGTGTCCAAGAAAATTTACCTCCCATAGATAAAATCCACACTTCTCGAATTTAGCATACAACTGATGGTTCCGAAGTGTCTGCAAGACCCTACGTAGATGCTCCGCGTGCTCCTCCTCCTTACGAGAGTAAACCAGAATGTTGTCTATAAACACGATCACAAATTGGTATAAAAACTCTCTAAATACTCTGTTCATGAGATCCGTGAGCACTACTAGTGCATTGGTGAGCCGAAACATCATCACCCTGAACTCGTATGACCCGTACCGCAATAGGAAAGTGGTATTGGGAACATCCTCCTCTCGAATACGTAGCCGGTGATAACCTGATCTCAAATCATTCTTTAAGAATTAGGTCACCCCTCTCAACTAATCAAATAGGTCATCGATCCTCGGTAATGAATACTTATTCTGTATCGTAACCTTATTTAGATCCCTATAATCCTCACACAAGCGAAGCGAACCATCCCTCTTCCTTACAAATAATACCGGTGCACCCCACCGTGATGTACTCCACTGAATGAAATATTGACCAAGGACCTGATGAATCTCCTCTCTCAACTCTCACATCTGTGATGGGGCCATGCGATAAGGTGCTCGGTCAATCGGTCTCATACTCGATGTTAATTCAATCACAAACTCGATCTCTCAACTGGATGGTAACCCTGATATTTCCCTAAATATGTCCTCAAAGTACCTAACAAATGAAATAGAGTCTATCGGAATCATTATATCCTTTGATGTATCCTCCTCAAAATAATATAAGTGGGTGTGCAACCCTCCCTCAGGAAGAGGCATTTCCACAAAGAACATCTCCTGTCTTGGGAAGGAGAACACTATGGTTCTTTCATAACAGTCTATCATTGCCCTGTATCCTGCCAACCAATCCATACCCAGAATCATATTATGTCCCTCAATGTCTAACACTAGAAGTTCTACCGCTAAGATCAGTCTCCCTATAATGATATCGACTCCTCTACAAATCGAGTTTATCAGTGAACCACTACCCTTCGGTGACTCAACACACATAAGGAGACTATCGGCGGTCTCTAATAAATCAACAACTCTAGAAAATCTAGTCTTAATAAATGAATGTGATGCCCCGTATAAAAAATAATCCCACCCTCAAGCCCATGAATAGGAAATGTACCCTCTACTGGTGGAGGGGCTTGAGGTGTAGGTGGCATCGGTATATCCCGGACGTTATACACAAGCTCATAGTGCATCTGTCCCTGCTGCTACTGAGGGGCTGGTAGTGCTGGTGTTGTAGGGGTTAAAGGATCATGTTATCCCTACTAGGCACCCTACTGCTGTGCTCTACTCTGCTGTGGACAATCTCTCCTCTTGTGACCCTACTAACCACAGATGAAGCACTGCCCCGGGAACTCTTTCTGTCTCTAGCCATGCTGGCTCTGATGGCCTCCCCCTGGTTCCCTTGGCCCTAAAGACCTTGAGGAAACTAATACAGATTTGGGACTAACTGACCATGTTTGTAACCCTGCCCCTCTGGTTGGTACCATTCGTGCCTAAATCTCTTAGCATTGTTCCCCTATCGAGAATCCTGCCCGTGTTGACTGCCTATTTGCTGTTGCGATGCCTCGGTGGCACCACCCCCATTACCTTTCCCGGTTGGACAGACTCCATAACTCTCTTGCTCCCTTTAGAATGGAAGCGATGATCCTGACAGTGTACAAGAGCGGCATTGACAACATCAATATATGTCACCAACGTGGGGTTACCTATCTAGTGATGTCTGATCTTCCAGGACAAATCATCCATAAACATTTATTTCTTCCTCTCCTCATTGCTCACCTCAATTGGCATAAAATTAGCAAGATGAGTGAACTCCTCCTCGTACTCAGCTACCAAGCAGTCACCCTATGCCACTTCCCCAAACTTCTTCCACATCTCTAACTCTACAGCTGGCGAAAAGTATTTTTGATCAAACTGCACCCAAAACTCGTTAATGGTCATCATATCTCTCTCCTTAATGGCGGTCACTGACTCCCACCACTATAAGGCTGCTCCATCCAGTCTGAACGTAGCTAACATCTATTTATGCGTCACAGTACACTCCACCATGCATAGATGGTGCTGAATATTCTTCTTCCACTAACACGCCTCCACCACATCAGAACTATTATGAAATTTGGGTAGTTGGCCCTTCTGAAATGTCTCTCTAACTCTCTGCCAATTAGATGGACCTTTATGGGCCTCAATGATCAACACCACTGATTGCTACGGATGGGGTTGTGGGAAATGCACATCCATAGTTGTCATTGCTGCATTTACCGTTTGGGCCACAATCTCCACCACTTGGGCCGTCGAGATCATCTCTAGTGGTGGTTGTGGCTGAGGCACCTCCTGTGGACCCTGGTGATCCTCCTTCACCTCATCCCTGGCCACTACCCTAGCTGCTCACTCTCTCCTCAGTGGCATCTAAAAATAGATCGAATTATATAAGTACACATTTTATACAAAATATTATAGCACAAGCACGATATCTTAAACACGTGAAGATAAAAGCAACAATCCTAATAATAGGTCTCTATAATAAAAGAACGATACTCTTATATCGTAATAAGCCGTATAGATCCTATTGAAACTAGAACTTGATGCTCTGATACCATCTGTGACACCCCGCCTAATTAAATACCGGGTGATCAGGCTTTTATTAAATTAAAATAAGATTTACAGATTGGTTCATTCTTAGCATCACTGCCAAAAACAAAATTATTTCTAACCACCAATTAGTTAATTAAGTTGGTGACAAATTTTATCTGGTATTAACCAGGTAAATAATAATACGCAGAAAAACTAAATTACATCATTCACACAATACTAAATTCCAAACCATCTCAATAATAAATAAAGTCTTACTGAATAAACCATCGGCTAAAAATCCCAAACCAAAATAATAAATTCAACTGATAAGAAAATATGAATACAAGTTTGAAATAGAAATACTAAATGAATAAAGTCTAGTTAGGGAAACACGCCCAAATAAAATACTGAAATACTATTGAGAGGTCCTACACTAGGAATGAAGGAATGACGCGTCTAATCAAAACCCGGCAAGCCTCCACAACACTGCAGATACACGTCCCTGTAAATAATCATCAAGTCTAGCGTCCCTGTGGCTAGAAACCTAAAAGGTTTTGAAAATATTTTATAGCAAGGGTTAGAACGCAAAATATTTTGAAAATGTGTAGCAAGTATTAATGACAATTTAAAATCAGTTATTGTTTACACATGTTAGGTTCACGTACACTCTCTTGAGTTTCCTCACCTCTAAACTATTATTCACGCCTAACGTCTACTACTTAGGCCACATAGCTATTCTACCCAAGAAAAGTAGACTTAAGTATTCCTGAATATGAACATGTCTTCATTCCCATACCGCCCATATAGTACGTCACCCGTTAGTTAACGTTTCTCATACATTATAAGAGTTGAAATTACCATTTCACTTATATTCTCCTTGTTCAATTAACTAAGCTTCACTACTTAATTCAATATTTAGATATACACTATCTAACTGTCTACTGTCACACGTAAGTAGAATATTCACATTGGTATATATATATATATATATATATATATATATATATATATATATATATATATCATTACGACATCTCTCAAAAGGACCACCGTGAAACATTGGCATACTCTAATATCAGTCTAAGTGGCTCTCGTACTAAATAGGGACAAATGGTTCGGTACATCTCCTCAAACTCAAAATTAGATAACAAGCACTGGACGAGAACATAGTTCTAAGCCTTTGGGCTACACACATACCTAACGTACCCAAATGACATGATAGACACACTAATACATGACACATAGTGAGCCTCCCTAAGTTCTGTGTTCTGGGGCACAAATCCAGACCTCATTCGAATCAGTAAGGTGGGATCGCCCACTGCGCGGGAACCTCCGTGATAGGAGGCAACGTAGGTATGTTAACATATACCATCATTCATATAATATGTACACACATAACCTATATATATTCAGTAGGTATTAACACAACCAAATTATCATCATTCGTACGTAGTATATATCAATCGAATACTCATCGTACATTCAATTTACACAAACTTTAAGTCAAATTAATATTTTAGAAAAATAGTAAATTTAAATCACTTAAACAAATTTCATATTAATAAAACTTTAAAGAATAAATCCAACAATATCAAATAAATGTAACTAACTAATTTAAACAACTAGAAATGCAGATTTTAACACACTAGGAATGTTAAATTAATTTTCGTATTTAATATTAAGTGATGTTCTGAAATTAATTATTTAGTTCAAAAATAACTATTTTAATCTTAAAATTAATTTAGTCAAATTTCGAAATTAATTTATTTGCAAGATAGTGTGCTGAAAATATTAACTCAAGCAAGCATATGCAAATAAATAAATATAAGTGCGGAAAATAAATGACACCGAAATTTAACGTGGTTCGGCCAAATCCCGGCCTACGTCCACGCGCCTAGAGCCCCTATCTCCTTTGCGCTTCACTAAACCTGATCCACTTGCGGGTAGGATCAAACCATCGCGTACAACTGTTTGCAAGCTAACTCCGAGCTTCAAACCCCGTGTCCCACTTACGGGTAGGAACCAATTACCGGTACAAACCGAAGCTTCAACAAAGCTTCACAACAAATCTGAATTTTTGTAGTACAAGGTAAAATACTGAAACTCCTTAAAATACAATTTGTAATCTGAGTTTCTCCTTCTTTAATGAGACTTCAATAAATGATGTTGAAGTAGGCACAAGTCTTCTTCTTCAATGATTGAGCAGATGATAAAATTTATTGCTCTCTTGAATGTGTAGCTGAGTAGTAAAATAAATTCTTTCAATAAGTCTTTCTCATATTTTTGTTCAAGTCTACTGATGTTCAATGCAGCTCTTCAAAGCTTTAAATGTGTCTTCAGAAAACTAGCTGTTAGACACATGCAATTTGAGCATTAAATGCTCCTGATTTTCTGAGATGGTGAGGTGCATTAAATGCACCAGATTTGCTGAGATGGGTAGCTTCAAAAAGATCTTCAAGTCTGATATGCAGATATTCATTTTTTTTATCTTATCAGTATCCTCATTTGAGTATATTTGGATCTGCAAAAAATATTAGTCCACACGCAAATGGAAATATCTAATGTGTAAAGGAAATATAGATTAAAGTACATTTTTCTGTCAGGAAAATAAATGAGACAAGTAAGTACATGTACAAAAAAATATTTCCCACACTGATATAAAAAGTTTCCGAAAAGATCTAGAAATAAATTTCTGACAGATATGTATATAATGATTTTCGGACTGAAATACACACAAAAAATTCTGAAGGAAAATTTCGGACTGAGATATATATTAGAGATTTCCGAACAGATATTTATAAAAAAATTCGGACAAAATATATATTTCGAACAGGTATTATATAGGAAATTTCGGACAGATGTATAAGAAAATTTCTGAACAAAAAAAATTGATTTCGGACTGCACATGAACGAATCTCATCAATTCAAACTCCCAATGATGTCATAGCCTTAAGGCTAGTCTGAGTGAGTGGATGGCAAAGAAGATGACAGGGCATGGTCTCATGTCCTTTATCTAGACAGAATAAGTACAAGAAGTGATAGACTAGAAGCATGCATCTGAAAGTATATATATATATATATATGAAAGGAATCAGAACAAAAAAGATTCAGAACAGATATTTTCGTAAAAGAAAATATTTCGGACAGAAAAATAAATTCGAACAGATATTTTCGTGAAATATATTTCGGACAGAAATAAATTTGAACAGATATTTTCGCAAAATATATTTCGGACAGAAATAAATAATCCTATAAAGAAAACTTTAGGTAAATAATATATTATAATCTAGTGAACAGGATAGTAATAAAAAAACGTCCAAAAGTTAACAAATGATTTCAAAAAAATGTTAGTTCCGAGATAATACTGTGTACTGTAAGCTTTCTAGACTGTCTTGACTAGTTAAACAAAAGTACACGCATGGCCCCTAGACTGTCTTGACTAGATAAATAAAAGGTACACGCATGGCCCCTAATAGTTTTGGCTAAAGTCTCCTAAGGCCATACATGTTCTGACATGGTTATATCACAAAGCTAAAGCCAAAAAGGAATCTAACCACATATATACATATTATATTATATCTCATAACAGCAGCTTAAATTCATAGGTAAATAATATATTATATACACGCACAGTATTACACGCACATGCATAAAATAACAAAATGTATTTTTAACTATAAAAACAATATTCGGCAACTTTTTTTAAGAAAATATTTTGAGTCAACTTATTTTCAAAAAAAATATATAATTTCATTTTTAGAAAAGAATGTTTCGGCTCATAATTAATTAGTCACACAATTAAAACCATAGATCAAGAAATATGCATGTGTGCCTAATGTGTCAAGTGCAAATGTGCACCACACGTGAATACCTTTTCTCAGATATGTCATTGAGTAGAGTCGAGGCGTACTGAGTCATGAAAATAAATCTTGACATAAGCAGGTATAATTCAGTCAGAGTAGATATGTAATCAGGACAATATCACATAAATGCAAACATTATATAGTATTATAAATATATGTATATAATGGTATATTAACAAGATTATATTATAAGTATTATTCAATAATAAATATCTATAGAATAACCTAATAAAAATATGTTTGGAATCATCAAAATCAATATATTAAGTTAAACTAAAATTTACATTAATTAAACTAATTTAATTAATTAGGGATAAATAGCATTTTCGTTAACAATCTCCCCCTTTTTGATGATGACAAACAATGATTCACAAATATTCATAAAATGAAATATTAAGCACAAATAGTGAATCATAAATATTTCTCCCTCTTTGACATTATCAAAAAGATATTTCTTATAAATTCAGTGTCACGGTTAAAATGTGAAGCTCCCCCTAACAAAAATAATTCATGCATGGGATATAACCATAAATCGCAAATGGCATAGAATTTTCAATTCGCACATGTGTCAACACAAATTTTTCATAGCATGTATTTGAATGTGTAGATAGACAATAATACAATCAAATAATGCACAAGTCACAAAAATCATAAATGATACCAAATGTTGTAGTCACACACTAATTGTGCGTTGCACACAAGAGTTCCTCGGAACAACTTTTTACGCATAAATAGGAATCACAACTCAATGTTCTCAAATAATGCATATATGAGAGATATATCAATTAGCGTAATCATCTTTCTCAATAATAGCGTATAAATTTTGAATAGGCGCATATCAATTGATTAGTAAATCCTCATGATAGAATAAACTTTTAAGCACACAACAAGAAGCATTTCATAACTCCATGTTTTCAAATAATTTGAATTAAGCACACATGAGTTAGAAGACAACGGTAAAAGAATATAGCATTTTTCTCAAGCTTTGCCGTTTTCAAGATACGAGCTAAAATTCTCGGAATAATCAACTGAATTGTAAAATCCATAATAATATATCAAAGTTATGATCAAGCAATTTTCGAACAAATAATCAAACAAATTTCAATAAACTTTTATCTCCCCCTAAGGATACCAATTATGGCATATATGCATATAACAAATATGGTGCATCTATTTCATGAGATAAAATATTATAAAAAATTGACTTTATAAAATCATTTTTGAAAAGTCTCACAAATGGTACCAATTGTTGATCATGTTATTTCTTAATTTAAACATACATAACACAAATGTTACTATCTTCTAAAAAAATATTCATTATGAATGTTACGAATATTCAAATGATGGCACAAATCATGTATTATGCAATAAAACTAACTCATTGAGATTAATATGTTCATATCATCAAAATCAATGAGTGAATGTCACAACATCAACATGTATCACATAAAACTAATATACTAGAATGTACTCAAATGACATTTTCGTTTCAGATTAATATTCAATAAAATCATGAAATTATCCAATATCATTATTCATAAAAAATATATCAAGATGTAATTAATATATATGAAATTTTCTTATAAAATAATGATCAAAATCAAATGTATGATATAATAAAGAATCATCAAAAATAATGAATATACAAATTCATATGTGAATACTAAATAATCAATCAACACGCTCATGTGTTATAACAAATATTCTTATGCATGGAAATATATCAATTATGAAATGAATCATTAATAAACATATGATATTAATTTCAAGAAAGGTGCTCCTTACCACCTTACCAAATACCAAAGATATGTTCAAGCAACTACTTCTAAGTGTGGCATTTCCAACATTAGGCAATGATACTTGAAATATGTAATATGACCAAATCATATGCCTTGAAAATCCACAATCCATCTCAAAATGCAACCTACACAACTTTGAAAATTTTCTCTTTTGGTACCCAAAATGTGTTAAGTCCATAGGGGTTAGTATGCATCTTGGTTCCTTTTGGAATCCATGCAAATTTTCTTTTTCTAAATTTATATGGACACAAATCTGAAAAATGTGTGTGTCTACCACAATAAGAGCATAAATAATTAGGTAGACTAGATGAGGCATCAAATTTCAATAAATTGGAATAAGTCTTTTTCTCATTTCCTTCATCATATCCAATACCATTATTATTAAATCGAATCCTTTGTGTCTCAACAATTTTATGAAAATATTCATTTCCTTTCGTAAAAGTATCTAATGATTTCTTTAAATATTCAATCTCCCTTTTTAACTCAATATTTTCAATTTCAAGAGGAGTAGTGATAATAACAGATTTTTCCTTTTTCAAGGATTTAATTTCATTTTTCAAAGATTCATTTTCTAATTTCAACTCATCAAAATCATTTGACATGTAATCATATTTAGTTGAAACTAATGAATGAGACTTCTTAAGTTTAATATATCTATTTTTAAGTTCTTCAAAACTTTCCCATAATTCATCAAAGACATTTTGTAAAACTTCATAATCATCAACTTCATCATTATCACTATCACTAGAGTTAGGGTTAGAATGTACCCCATTTTCCATAGCCATGTAACATAGATGAGCAACTTCATTTTCATTTGAATCTTCATCGGAAGGGCTTGTGTTTAGTCACTCCATGTTGTGGCTTTCAATGCCTTCTTCCCTTTCTTATATTTTGGACAATTAGGCTTAATGTGTCCAACTTCATCACAATGATAGCATCTTAGTTCAGATTTGGATTGATGATCATCATTGAATTCTTTTGAAAAATGTTTCTTTCTCCTTTCCTTGGCTTTCTTTTTGGAATTGAGATATTATTTGAAATTTTTAGCCAATAAGGAAATATTATCATCATCATCATCTTCTTCACTTTCTATATTTTTGCTTGAAGATTTGAGAGCAATAATTTTGTTTGCTTTTGGTTTCTCATCTTCAACAAATTCCTTAAGTTCCATTTCATGAGTGATTAGGGAACCCAATAACTCATCAAGAGAGATAGGCCTTTCTCTAATTGCTTCTTTGATAGCCAACTTCTTTGTCATATAAGCAGATGGTAGTGACCTGAGAATTTTACTCACTAATTCAGAGTCAGTATAAGATTTACCAAGAGATTTAAGACCATTAATAATATTAGTGAACCTAGTGAACATATCAGAAATAGATTCATCAGACATTATCTTAAATAGCTCATAATTATGAACAAGCATACTAATTTTATCTTCTTTAACTTGACTAGTTCCTTCATAAGTAACTTCTAGTCTATCCCAAATTTCTTTAGCAGATTCACAACAACAAATTATGTTATACTCATTTACATCAAGTGCACAATGCAGAATATTCATAGCTTTAGCATTTATTTGAATTTTTCTAATATCAATATCATTCCATTCATTTTCTTGTTTAGGGACAGAAACATTATTTTCCATTTTAATAGGAATATGGGGACCATTCATGACAACTTTCCAAACTTCATAATCATGTGATTGAATAAAATATTTAATTCTATTTTTCCAATAACTATAATCTATTCCAGAAAATAGAGGAGGTTTAAAAATGGATTGACCTTCACCAAGAGATGTAGTAACATATGCCATTGATCTTTAACTCTAAGATTGTTAAATCTAAAAATAAGAAGAGCACTAGCTCTGATACCAATTGTTGCCCAGATTATGCTCAAGAGGGGGGGTGAATTGAGTTTACACAAACTTTAAGTCAAATTAATATTTTAGAAAAATAGTAAATTTAAATCACTTAAACAAATTTCAGATTAATAAAACTTTAAAGAATAAATCCAACAATATCAAATAAATGCAACTAACTAATTTAAACAACTAGAAATGCATATTTTAACACACTAGGAATATTAAATTAATTTTCGTATTTAATATTAAGTGATGTTCTGAAATTAATTATTTAGTTCAAAAATAACTATTTTAATCTTAAAATTAATTTAGTCAAATTTCGGAATTAATTTATTTGCAAGATAGTGTGCTGAAAATATTAACTCAAGCAAGCATATGCAAATAAATAAATATAAGTGCGAAAAATAAATGACACCGAAATTTAACGTGGTTCGGTCAAATCCCGGCCTACGTCCACGCGCCTAGAGCCCATGTCTCCTTTGCGCTTCACTAAACCTGATCCACTTGCGGGTAGGATCAAACCACCGCGTACAACTGTTTGCAAGCTAACTCCGAGCTTCAAACCCCGTGGCCCACTTACGGGTAGGAACCAATTACCGGTACAAACCGAAGCTTCAACAAAGCTTCACAACAAATCTGAATTTTTTTAGTACAAGATAAAATACTGAAACTCCTTAAAATACAATTTGTAATCTGAGTTTCTCCTTCTTTAATGAGACTTCAATAAATGATGTTGAAGTAGGCACAAGTCTTCTTCTTCAATGATTGAGCAGATGATAAAATTTATTGCTCTCTTGAATGTGTAGCTGAGTAGTAAAATAAATTCTCTCAATAAGTCTTTCTCATATTTTCGTTCAAGTCTACTGATGTTCAATGCAGCTCTTCAAAGCTTTAAATGTGTCTTCAGAAAACTAGCTGTTAGACACATGCAATTTGAGCATTAAATGCTCTTGATTTTCTGAGATGGTGAGGTGCATTAAATGCACCAGATTTGCTGAGATGGGTAGCTTCAATAAGATCTTCAAGTCTGATATGCAGATATTCATTTTTTTATCTTCTCAGTATCGTCATTTGAGTATATTTGGATCTGCAAAAAATATTAGTCCACACGCAAATGGAAATATCTAATGTGTAAAGGAAATATAGATTAAAGTACATTTTTCTGTCAGGAAAATAAATGAGACAAGTAAGTACATGTACAAAAAAATATTTCCCACACTGATATAAAAAGTTTCCGAAAAGATCTAGAAATAAATTTCTGACAGATATGTATATAATGATTTTCGGACTGAAATACACACAAAAAATTCTGAAGGAAAATTTCGGACTGAGATATATATTAGAGATTTCCGAACAGATATTTATAAAAAAATTCGGACAAAATATATATTTCGAACAGGTATTATATAGGAAATTTCGGACAGATGTATAAGAAAATTTCTGAACAAAAAAAATTGATTTCGGACTGCACATGAACGAATCTCATCAATTCAAACTCCCAATGATGTCATAGCCTTAAGGCTAGTCTGAGTTAGTGGATGGCAAAGAAGATGACAGGGCATGGTCTCATGTCCTTTATCTAGACAGAATAAGTACAAGAAGTGATAGACTAGAAGCATGCATCTGAAAGTATATATATATATATATATATGAAAGGAATCAGAACAAAAAAGATTCAGAACAGATATTTTCGTAAAAGAAAATATTTCGGACAGAAAAATAAATTCGAACAGATATTTTCGTGAAATATATTTCGGACAGAAATAAATTTGAACAGATATTTTCACAAAATATATTTCGGACAGAAATAAATAATCCTATAAAGAAAACTTTAGGTAAATAATATATTATAATCTAGTGAACACGATAGTAATAAAAAAACGTCCAAAAGTTAACAAATGATTTCAAAAAAATGTTAGTTCCGAGATAATACTGTGTACTGTAAGCTTTCTAGACTGTCTTGACTAGTTAAACAAAAGTACACGCATGGCCCCTAGACTGTCTTGACTAGATAAATAAAAGGTACACGCATGGCCCCTAATAGTTTTGGCTAAAGTCTCCTAAGGCCATACATGTTCTGACATGGTTACATCACAAAGCTAAAGCCAAAAAGGAATCTAACCACATATATACATATTATATTATATCTCATAACAGCAGCTTAAATTCATAGGTAAATAATATATTATATACACGCACAGTATTACACGCACATGCATAAAATAACAAAATGTATTTTTAACTATAAAAACAATATTCGGCAACTTTTTTTAAGAAAATATTTTGAGTCAACTTATTTTCAAAAAAAATATATAATTTCATTTTTAGAAAAGAATGTTTCGGCTCATAATTAATTAGTCACACAATTAAAACCATAGATCAAGAAATATGCATGTGTGCCTAATGTGTCAAGTGCAAATGTGCACCACACGTGAATACCTTTTCTCAGATATGTCATTGAGTAGAGTCGAGGCGTACTGAGTCATGAAAATAAATCTTGACATAAGCAGGTATAATTCAGTTAGAGTAGATATGTAATCAGGACAATATCACATAAATGCAAACATTATATAGTATTATAAATATATGTATATAATGGTATATTAACAAGATTATATTATAATTATTATTCAATAATAAATATCTATAGAATAACCTAATAAAAATATGTTTGTAATCATCAAAATCAATATATTAAGTTGAACTAAAATGTACATTAATTAAACTAATTTAATTAATTAGGGATAAATAACATTTTCGTTAACAGTTAACATATACCATCATTCATATAATATGTACACACATAACCTATATATATTCAGTAGGTATTAACACAACCAAATTATCATCATTCGTACGTAGTATATATCAATCGAATACTCATCGTACATTCAATTTATGACTATTATCCCTATCACATTTAATGGAGTATTATTCTCTACTCTAAGGGCCCTAGTTACCCCTCATTTTATCTCAGTAGATAAGTCTTCCTTACCCAACTAGTTTATATAACAAGCTCACTCACGTTTTCCCCTAATTTTATTCTCATCCTCTCAAATTAATTACAGTATTATTTAATCCCATTTATTCATCGTCTTAATTCTCTCGATAAGAGTTAATACCTTAACCCTATCATAGACTACTACAATATAATAAATCTCTCATTATATTCTAACAATGTCCTAAAAGTTTTCCCATTAACAATTTAGGAGTTCTAGGCTTAAAAGGGAAAATTGCATATTTTTTAGGCAACTGAATCGATTCGCCTCTTGGCCGAATCGATTCGAAGACCTGTTGTATCATCTTCTTCCTTACAGAAGTGCGTTTTTCACCATTAACACCCACATAACTTACATATTTCTTCACCAAACTTGAAATCAATTTTCCCTAACCATTTCTACATGCATTAGGATTATTTCTAACGTAAACACAACATCAAAACCTTATAATTTTCATTGAAGAATGGATTAAATCATTTAAACCTCAAAAACCCTAGGTTTTATGTTCTTCAACCATTATTCATCAATAACTCACATTTAATTCGTGGATATTATCACATAACATCTGATTTCTACTCCTCTACATATATTAAATCATTCTATATGAAATTCCTACCCATAACATGTATAAATATCATTCTTTTCTTCTAAGAATCTCAATTTAATAAAAAAATATAATGAAACCCTAACAACATGGGTATTATAACCTCAAAATAATTTCAAGTAAACACTTGCCTTTAATCAGTAGGGTCTGATTTCGTGGCTTATAGTTGGGTTTGATTTTTTTCCTCCTCCAATCTTCCTTCTCAAGGTGTTTTAGGTGAAGAACACACTTTAGTTCTTCAAGAACTCTCCCAAAAGCCGCAAGATTGGTCTTTTTCTTCTCTAAGGACTTCTCTTTGTTCTTAGTGTTCTAACCCTAGCCATTTTTATCTAACATATGATATAAGGCTACAAAATTCGTAGGCCTCTTTATCCTATATTACAAAAAGGACTCAAATGCCCCCGTAGGGTATCGGTTTAGTTCAAAAATGCCCCGAAATCAAAATAAAACCCCCGAATATACTATTTTGAATATTTCGACCCTTCCGAAATCATTTATGACCTCAAAATCATCATCCGAGTCACTCTATAAAATTATCCCATCTCGACCTCAAATTAGTCTACATGCAACTCCCGGTTGAGATAAATCTAATTATGCCAATATCACTCGCTATTACGCGTAATAATTTCCATACGTTATTTACTACTCACTTAGTAAATTAAATAGATAATATTAATCATTATCTCACTCTCGATTAACATTTAGTTAGCACATTATTACTGAATTCAATTAAATTACTTCTCTAGCATAATTTAAAATAAAACTAATTAATTAAATTAAAATACTCAGAAATATGAGGTGTTACACTTGGTTAGGTATATTTATGGACTTAGAATAGGAAATTATTTTATGTTTTTTTATATGCTTGTAACCTGAAGTCATTTATAGTCTATTTTGTTTCTGTGGCCTAGAGGTCAGCGTGGATGTTTACCCAATTGGGTGGGGTTTTCACTACACCAAAAATAGCAATTTAGCACACCTTGATATTAAAAATCTGGCACATTTTAAAGCTGTGCCAAATTCTGGCACAGTTTAATGATAATTTGGCACATTTTAAAACTGCACCAAATTTTGTCACTATTTAAAAGTGTGCCAAAATAGAGTACACTTGAGTAAAATATAAAACCCTAAAAATAGTCCTCGCATTGATTTTTTGTCTCCAGCCCTCTCTTCTCCCTCACTTTGAAGTCTCCCGCTTCCCCTCTCTCCCTCTCTCTATATATCTCTATCTATCTATCTATCTCATCTGCCCCTCTTTACAAACCCTAACTCCAGCCTTCCATGTTTCCACGTGGCGCCACAAAGAGGTATTCGAGCCTGTCCCCGCCACCTGGTCTGTTGGCTGCTAAAAAGAGGAGGTTCATGAAATTTATCGATGAAGCAGAAGATAACGAGGGTGAAAGAGGAACGGAGGTTCATATTAGGAGAAGGCCAATGAGAAAGCTTTGGGATGATTTTGATTGTGTGGCGTCCGCATCGAATAAGAAAAGGGTAACTCCGAGAAGACTCTAACCACGCCTCCTACAGTGAAAAAGGCATTGCCCAGATTAGTCAAACGAAGGTTGAGTATTCTTTTTTATATTTATTTTCTGAATCAGTGTTTGACATCATTCTATAAAGGAAAATCTATGCTTAATCCACCTGTTCTATAAAAATACCAAAGATCAATATCCCAACGTTACTAGAAATGTAAAATATATTACTCTCTCATTTTGAGTGGATCACTTGCTCTATAATTAAAATTTTAATCAACAAGACTATGATTGTGATGACAAATCTCGTAGACATGTTAGATAAATTTATCGATTTTGGTAATGCATTTTAACTTTCCAAAAAACATAAATCCAGGTTTTGTTTATGTAATCTCTATTTTTTCCAAAAAATATAAACCCTCTTTACAAACAACAATTTCCTTATTGTTGTTGAAACTAGGTTTTTGATCTCCAATTGAAATCAGCACTAACAAAAAATGATAATCATCAACCAATGTTGTGGTAACCATGCACACCCGATTTTCGGACACCTAAACCCATGTTGAGGTGGATTACTCTGTTGGACTCTGCTATTTTTCATCTCACACGTACTCGAACAGGGTAATTTCCTTATTATTATTATTATTATTATTATCATCATCATCATCATCATCATCATCATCATCATCATCATCATCATTATTATTATTATTACTACTACTACTACTACTATTATTATTATTATTATTATTATTAATTATGCTTAGAATGAGTTTTTTGAAATGTACAAGTTCATGTTTCTTTAAAATTTAGTAAAATATAGTGTGTGCATCATGTCTGTTCATTTTGGTTGATTTTATTGGTTTCATTTGAATTTATGTGTGATTTGATATTGTATGCTCATGGTTACCGCAACTATCAGAGGGGATTCCCATGTAGTTCAATGATGTCAATAGGGGAATTAATCAGCTCGATTAGAGAATTTCTTTGTAAGTATTTATATTGCTTATATTACAACATATGCGTTATCTTTCTTATTATATTTTACTCATTGCTTTTGTACATCGTTCTTTAGTTTTAGGCCTCAGTTATTTGGGAATGAAGTTGCTAGGGTGCTTAGTGGTGTTCTTGTACTACGCACTTTTTATTCTTATATTCTAATGTTTGTGATGTGGCCAAAATTAATATGGGACTCTCTTTTGGGTGGGTTGATTAGAGATGAAGATAGATAGAGAGAGGTTGAGGGTTATTATGAGTAATCAAAAGCATGTAATCATCCTTCCGTAACTATTAGCCATATTTATTGAAAAGTTGATTGTCTATTATATCAAATGAACTTTGTTAATTTAAAATTTGGCCAATTTCAACAATTTTTGGTTAGATTAAATTTGATGGATTAATATCAATTTAGTATTTAGCCAATTCTATTAATTGAATTCATTTTCATGGTGATTACAAAGTGATAAATGCAATAAATAAATACAATTGAATAAGACAGAAATTTAACATGGAAACCCTTGCAGGAAAAAAGTACACTAATACAATAAAGTAGGTAGTATACAAATTCAGATGTGATTTACATATTCGATAACCCATGAATCTCCATTGCGTTATGATTTTAAAATTTTGATGAGAATTGGTGAATCCTTGGGTTTCTCAATTTGGTTTGTTTCTTTTGTTTCTTTAGATATCTATTGAAGAACGAGCATCAGTTAATGTGTATTGGAGAGACCTGCACTACTTCTGAAAGAGATCATTGCAAGAAACCGGTATCATTCTTTCATCTTTATCCTTCATTTCTTAATCATATTTTATCTTTTGGTAAACCTACTATCATGAATCATCTCTATCTCAATCATATTATTATTATTATTATTGTGAAACTTCTGATAAGAATTGGTAAATCCTTGTGTCCCAAAGAAAGAATAATTCTAATTATGTTTTAACACAACCCATTTTCACTGAGCCCATCATTGACACTAAGGTTGCCATGGTTTTGGTCATCGCTACCACGATCTCAGTCCTTTCCATGACTAAGTTTGCCTTGGTATGTGTGCATAGAGTATTCATAAAATGACCCATGAAATATCATATATGTATGTATGGTTTTATATGTACCTTTTGTCTTTATGTTATGGTGTAATTACTAGCTTATTTATCTGACAACAGTGGTAATTGTATATATTTAAGTTGTTTTAGGCAATCATTTGAAACTAGCAATTTGAGTTTCAGCTACACATAAATAGCTATGGGCATTTTCATTTGATGTTATTATGATAGATTATTATTTTGCATTAAAATGAAAGGTAGGAATTCCATGTTTCGGAGTATGGAATTCATGCCTTCAAATTGTAATCGGAACCATAGTAGTTCAAAATTTTGATGACAATGTATGGTGAACCTTTGGTTGTAATATAATATAAAAAAAAATGATGACAATGTATTAGTCTGTAGTGCGTTTTTTATGGTTGCTCACTCTTATAACACACTAAGTGGTGTGATTGGTGTTAATGATTTTAACTTGCATACTGTCCATACATTGTGTACTATTCTATGTGATATTCTTATCTTCTGATTTCCTATATGTAGTCATAATTAGAAGCTTGAAAATGTATCATCTTTCCTTATTGGGTTAAATTTAGAAAGACATGCTTGAAATGGAGTCGGACGTGGCATTGTTCCTGCTTCTTGTAGAGAAAACTGACAGGTTAACGTAATTGGGTTCAAATGTGTAGTTTCTAATGTGGCACTGCATATGGAACTGCATTCAAATGTTAAGTTGGGTTCAAATATTTTTATGTATGTTTAGTTCATGTTTGGGCATTTTAAGTAATTACTTTATTAGTTTTTATTACTAATACTAATAGCAAGATATATTCTTTATTAGTTTTTATTACTAATACTAATAGCAAGATATATTCTTAGGAAAAATCTAGCATAGTCACTTAAGTTTTTAATAAATTTCAAGATTTAAGCATTTTTGTGTTCATGTGTCAGAACTACTTGTGTAACATTCCTCACCCGTGCAATATTTATCGAAGGGTGCAAGTCTGCTGTAGCTGGTATGAATGCAATAGACCTTAGACGTGGTATAACCATGGTTGTCGATGCCGTGGTAACAAACTTGAAGAGAAGGGCAAAGATGATAAGCACATCTGAAGAAATAACATAGGTTCGTTTGTTAAGTTTTGATCCTTTAGCGTAGCTAGTATTTGCTTTGCCACTACAATTTTTAAATGAATTCCAAAAGAAATAAAATAGTAACTTAAGACTAATATTTTTATACTTCAATAGGTTGGAACAATATCTGTAAATGGAGGCATATAAATTGGTGAGCTGATTGCTAAGGCTATGGATAAGGTTGGTAAAGAGGGAGTAATTATAATTCAAGTAAGTCGCTTTGTTTTACTTGATTTGATTTTCAGCACTTTTTTTATTGCATTTCTAATCTTAAATTACCTTTCGTTCTTGTAATCCATGGCTTAGATTTAATTGCATTTATGTTTCCTTTCTTGACCATAGAGGTTATGTTTATTTATGTATTTTGTGTCGTTAAGAGTTGGCCTAATACCATCTTGAAATGGCTTCTTTTTTTATCTGCAAGTGTCTTTTCTCGCTACAGAATATTAATCTTCTTTCATTTGTGTTTGTGGGAGTTTTGATATTATGATTAGCGTGAATAATATATTGTTTGGTGAATGTATTCAGTGGGTGATATATTGCTTATGGTTAGCTTGTAGACTAGGATTTTGTGGAGTAGAGACGGGATGATAGATATTGGGGAATGAAGATACAGGAATTTACTTGATTTGGAATATGTTTTGCTACATAATTTTATCCAAGTGTGTAAAAATTTGTGATCTGCAAGAATTTTAAAGATGTTAAGTGTTAAGGGCTACATAGTAGGGAAATGATTATGCTTGACTTGGGTTATTTGTGGACGAGAAAAACAACAATATAAAGATTTTGGTGCTAAGGGATATAGAGTAGGGAAGGAATTAGTTATCTAGCGAAAAAATAAATAATCAAACACTCAAATACAGATCTCCCCTCTCAATTCTCAAACTGATTCATCAAATAAAGTGAGTACATGATTAAAAGTATGTTTGCTCTTATGACATAATAAACATGCTTCTTATGCTTGTTTAACAGTAGTATAATTAACATGATACAATGTGTTCATCTGTTGGTGAATATATTAGTTTTCTCATTAATCATTGTCTAACACATTGATGAATTGTTAAGAGATGAAGCTTGTGGGAATTTTTAGTTTTCATTTTTGTTTAGCCATGGATCCATTCTCAGTTGCTATATAGGCATTCTCTTAGCACCAACTTCTTTTATCAAGGTACCTTTACCATTCTTTTCAATCTCTTGTCTTCTTTACACGTTTTCCTTTTAATCATGAAAACCGACATTATTGAGTTATCTCCCAATAGTTGATACATATGGTACCAAGAAATATTAGGCAGTGGGGTGTTCAAGGTCGTATACAGAGGTTTCAACCGACTTGATGGAGTAGAGATTGCATGGAACCAAATTTCCATCACTGACCAAGACGACGACCAAGATGTATTGTTGAAAACTTGTTTTGATGAGGATGTTTTGTTGCAATCATTAGATCATGAAAATATAATGAAGTGTTATAACTATTGGATAGACGAAAACAACAAAAACATCAACATGATCACGAAACTATTCCGTTCAGGGAGTGTGAGTTAATACCGAAAGAAACACATTAACGTTGATAAAAACACATCCAAGAACTGGGCAAGACAAATCCTACAAGACTTACAATATCTCCACAGTCTCAGAATGCCTATTATTCATCGAGATTTGAAGTGTGATAACATATTCGTTAACGCTAACAATGGAGAAATTAAGATTAGAGATTTCGGGTTGGCTACTATTATTCAAAATAATACTATTGCAGTGGCCATGCTTGATCTGTGTTACATATAATGAGCTATACTATTAGCCAATAACAAAAGCAATAGATACAATTAACATATAATGAGCAAACTAAGAATTAACATACTATTACCCAATAACAAAAGCAATAGATATAATTAACACACAATTAACAAAGTTGTGTTACATATGCTTGATCTGGTTTGATCCTCACAATCTAATATGACAAATTCTTCCATGGGGTTGGGTAGTACTAGTAGCTAGAAGAACATCAACATGCGTGGGGATAGAAGATCTTAGGAACACGAGATTCTTATAATTCCAAAACACCAAAGTGAATAAATCCAATCACAAAAGCAATGGGGACTCAGAATAACAGGACCATAGTTTGGCTATTTTTAATTGTGTACAATTTTGGAGATATCTTATACAGTTGCCAGTTTGGGTTTTCACCCTTTATGTTATTGCTTATAAGCAATTTGATTAAACTCTAAGGACAACCAACTTTTTGTTATCTGTTATTTATTTTTTGGTCTTGTTACATCATATACTTCCTAAATGTAGTAGTCCATATTTTTTAATTTTATATTATTTTTGACAAATTGTATTTTTAATGAGTATTTAGTAATATCATTTGCATTATAACACATAAGGCCCACATGCTAGAGTTCCAATTGTAAGAGATCTAGTTGAAACACTGCAAAATTAAAATATATATAGGGACATTTGACAAAAACCATTAATTGATATGCATAACCCCCGGGTATGCATATCAATTATCTGCAGCCCAAAATCTCAAATTATTTAACATGGCTGAGAGTAAAAAATAGACACACGCACACACATTGTAATCCTTACGAATTCATGATTACAAAGATGCTGCGAGGCAGGAGCTTCCAGCTTGTTTCAGATTAAGTACTTTGAAGTTATAGCTACTCGTTGATTTAATTTTTTTCTCTCATGTTGTATTGGTCATACTTATACATTAGGTTGAATGGATGATGATGGGCATTGTTGTTGCTGAAGATAAAATTACAAGATAGATGATGACAGTCCAACACAAGGCATATGAAAGCAAAGTTGTTGAACTAGAATTTTCGGAATAGGTATAAAGGACCTCACAAAACCAAGTCGTAGTTTTATTTTTGTATGTGTTGGTTTGATTTTTTCACTTCATTAGAAATTTCCCCTTTGTTTGAACCACTTAGAGAAATCTAATTTCTAACTATGCAATTTTATTTATGTCATCATTATTATAATAGTTGCCTATTTAGAGTAAGCTTAAAAACATGTCGTTAGAGGGTGAAAGCCCAAAACAACCATTTAACGATCCCGTAAGAGGAACGAACACCTCGGATGGGACTAATGTAAGTCGTAGGAACTGACCGCGTAGTCATGAGACTTCCGGTTAGAGAACATGATGATAATTAGAAAATATCATGAATTTGAATTAAAAACATGTCATCAAGAGACGAAAACCCAAAATACCCCCCCCAAACGGCCCCGTAGGAAGCACTAACACCTCGCACGGGACCAATGTAACTTGTTGGAACTGATCACTTAGTCACGGGTCTCCCGATTTCAGAATATGATGATAATTTGAAAACATATAGATTAAGCTTAAAAATAAGTCGTTAAAAGGGTGACTCCAAACGGTCCCGTAAGAGGCATGAACACCTCGCACATGACCAATGTAACCTATAGGAACTGACCGTAAAGTCACGGGTCTCTCGGTTTGTTAATCTGGCGATAATTTGAAATATTTAGATTAAGCTTAAAAATATGATGTTAGAGGGTGAAAACCTAAACCAGCCCTCAAATGGTCCCATAAGAGGCACTAACACCTCGTACAGAACTAATGTAACCCGTAGGAACTGATCGCGTAGTCACGGGTCTTCCGGTTTGAGAATATGACGATAATTTAAAATATCTAGGTTATGCTAAAAATAAGCCGTTAAAGGGTGAAAACTCAAATTATCCCCCAAACGGACTCGTAAGAGGCATGAACACCTCGCACAGGACGAATATAACTCGTAGGAATTGATCGCATAGTCACGGGTCTCTCGGTTTGAGAATATGATGATAATTTAAAAATATTTATATTATTCTCAAAAACATGCCATTTGAGGGTGAAAACTCAAACCAACCCTCAAACGGACCACTAATGTAACTCGTAGGAGTTGACCACGTAATCACAAGAATTTCAATTTGAGAATACAATAATAATTTTAATTCGTAAATGCAAATTATCAGCTTGAATAAGATTTTTTTTAAATTAGTCGGTTACTAATACTATCTCCTTTTTGTATCTGATTTTTTTTTGCAGGACAACATTTTGTCGTTAGCTTTTATCCATGTGGAACACACGAAGTCAATGGTTTACAACAAAGGGGTTATTTACTTAATGTCGTTAATATTCAGAATTCTATTTTTTTGTGTTATGGTCGTGCGGGCTTTTGTAGTTTTATTATTAGCTTTTATGGCCGTGCGGACTTTTGTAATTTTATTGTTATATTTTATAGCCGTACAGGCTTTACATTACGTAGGTATTATATTAGAAGGTTTAGAATGTCCAGAAAATAGAGAAAACTCTGTCCAAATTTTTTAGTATATAAATTATTAATACTTGTAATATTTTGAAGTATGTATGTATATTAGTTTATCAACAACTTTCGAGATTAACAATTTCTGAATTTTCTTATTTTCAAATAATTATTATTTTTTTTTATCCAAAAAATTTGGCAAAGTTCAAAATCGTGCCAAAAGGGTATCAAATTTTGGCACGGTTTTAAACTGAGTCAAAAGAGTATCAAAATGTACTCAATCTGGCACAGTTATAAAGTGTGTCAAAAGTGTGCCAGAAATATCAAATTCTGTCACAATTTTAAAGTGTGCCAGAAGTGTTCATGTTTGGTCAAATCTGGTACACTTCTAAACTGTGCCAGAAAAAAATGGCCATTTTGGAACACCTGATTCTGGCACAGTTCAAAACCATGCCAGATTCTATCTGGCACAGTTTTAAACCGTGCCAAATTGTTATTTTTGATGTAGTGTTTACCACATTAAAATTCATATCGCTTTTGTATGCTTTTTTGTTCTTCATTGCTATATTCTTCAACTCAGACTTAGGTTTATTCTAAAAGTATTTTCATCAAACTTAAATACATCGTTCATTAAACTGTTTTACACACCTTGTGATTTTATAAAGATTTTTGTAATAGTTTCTTCAAAAAAGCATTTTCTAAACTCATTAAACCTTTCTAAATTTTTTTAAAAATAACATACTGAGGTTTTTTAGAAGTCCCTATCGACCAATGGTGACAATCCCACTAATCACATTGGGTACATGGGAATGACTTATACTACAAGTGTCTTAGATCTTTAGATACCAATACTCTATGGTTATATTCCAAAGCATGGCCATGCAGGTAACAGTTTGTTTTTTCTCGTGTTTTCCTTATGAATTGCAACTTTATTTTCTAACCCTTCACTTGTTTGATTTTCAGTAATCTATGGTGGCTATTATGCTGAAACAGAGAGTCATGGTATCGAAGTTTAGGGAAAAGTTCTTTTAGGTTCTTAAACAGAAAACCCTCGAGTTAAGGGACAAAGTGGTCGAGCTAAAAAAAACACTTTGAAGAGGAAAAAGGATAAGGTTGTTATCCTCAAGTTGAAGGAAGATTTGTTTAAATCCCATATTGAGGTGGTTGTGGAATACAAGGCTTCCACCGAGTGTACTATGGAAAAGATGAGCTAATAATTGACGGGTAAACTGAGCTGAAAAAGAGGATGGTCAAGCACTATCCTGACATACCTAAAGTGATAGAGGCTTGGGAAATAAATGAGGAGGAGGCAATGTCACTTGAATCAAAAAATTATTTAGAGGTCTACCTTCCTACTATTCCAAAAGGAACTGCTGCTACCGATACAACCTCGATCCCAACCTTTGATGCGATTGATTCGATGGTTAATAATTGTCCTCAATATTAGGATCTTTGTGTCGCTCTTATTAATTTTTTTAGTCCATAAGAGGGGGTATCATTGATTCTAAAATAATATTTTTGAGGACTTTATGAGCATTTTATTGAATGAAAATATCTTTATGCCTTTTGTCAATGATGTTTTTCTTTATTCCCTTTTATATAATATGTCTAAGCCTTTAGTTAGTATATCACGTTTTCTAGAAGAATCATATAGACATATGCTTTAGTCTTTTTAATCATGCAAATATTTCTTCTTCTAGCTATTGATGTTTTTATGACATCTTTTAAAGGTTGTCTTAGGGCCTTAGCCATTTTTTGTCCTTGAGGTTGTCTCAATTCTATCCAGGTTACATGGTTGCACTAGCTACCAATGGATGAGGTTATTTCATGCACTGGCGTGTCTTAAGGATGAGATCTCTCATGAAATGTGATCCTAACAAGGTTTTCCAAAGTGAGAGATCTCATATCTCACGATCCTCTTCCCACTTATTTTCTCATTGTGTTTTCACATGTGTATTGAACCTTGTCAAGGACAAAGTTTAATATTTAGGTATTTCCATCCCCCTTGAGCAGGTATCAAACTAGTAAGTCCTCAATTTGCTCGTATGAATAGGTAAAATTATTTATTTCAACTAATTCTTTTCACTTAAGGTGAATTGATGTAAGTTCTATGTTTCTTCGGCCACGCCCTAAAGATGGCTTCGACATAAGCTTCTCGCCCATCTCATGGGATTGACTTCCAATATGTAACAAAGATAAGGAAAATTGGATTGTAATACTATTAGGGAATTTATCTTTGTTATTGATATTCAAGTTGCTCACATTACATTGTTTGTTGTGGTTATATAATCGAATTTTCCTAATGGTAATACTTTTACAAATGTTCATCATTCCAAGGGTTATTGAAAGCTTCTCCTTTCAGTGTCTCAATTTTATAGGTTCGTAGTCGAACTAGTGAGTTGATTTGGTATAGGTCGTGCTTGTTGGCTTAAAATTTATTCCCATTTTGTATAACCACCTTCTAGAAAAGATCTCTTTATTTCATCATCCTAACCTTCACCCATTGGTTATAGTATCTAAAATACATATGATGATAAGCATCCCCCTAAACGATGCATGTTCTATTACCTCCTCTGACAAGTCCAGGTCTAGGCATCCTATATAGTCATCAACAGGTGAATTAAAATTTAGTACGCGATGATTGTGGAGGCTGACCTCTGTAGGGAATATATCTTCTGATTCGAAAGACAATATGAATAAAGCTTCTCTAGTGGGAGTGTAAGGTGTGGTATGATATTCCCAAAGGACGTGGTGCATCTTATTACTCCAGTTGGCCTTTGCATATTCAAGTATCTTTTAAATCCCATACAGAATAGTTATATTGGTTATATCAATTTTCCCATTGCATTAGGGGTACCGTACGGTAGAATGTAGGTATTTGATATGGTATCTAATGTAATAGTTCCTGAACCGGTCATTATCAAATTGTATTTCATGGTCTATAATGAAGGAGTTTGGTATTTTATATCTATGTATGATGTTTTTAAAAATTAATTAGAATGTCTTGGGTTGAGTGATTTCGATCATCATCTTGGCCTCGACCCATTTAGTGAAGTAGTCAATCGTGAAAACTAAGTATTTGAACCTTCCATTGGTCTTCAGCAAGGGCCCTACCAAGTGTATCCTCCATTATGAGAAATTCCAAGGGGCATTGATAGTCATTAAGGCTTCAGTTGAGCGACGATTTACCATGGGGTGGCTCTGACATTTGTCATTATTTTTTGTATATTACATACAACCTTCTTTTTTTTGCACGCAAATCATAAACTTCTTTAACTAAAGTATGGACTTCATTGGGATGGACACATCGTAAAAATAGCACCACAAAACCCCTTTTGAACAGAACACCTTTATTTAAAATGTACCTTATTGTTTTATAATGCACGCTGATAGTCTATTTTGAATTGTCCAAAAATTATCACATTTATAGACATGTTAATATTGAATCCATCCACGATAGCCCCAATTCTGAATCCCTAACATGAACTCCATCTTCATTTATAATTAAATTTAGTATGATTTCCATTGGGATGGTTCTTTGGATTTCAGCTTAGGAAGGAGATGCTAGATGGGCAAATGCATTTGCCTGTGAATTTTCTGCCCTCAGAGTCCTACCGACCTGAACTGATGCATATCTTTCTTTGACAAAGACCCTCCTCTTTAGTTTAATTGGCTTCACTTCTTTGAACACGTTGATTTTATATCATAACACCTTTAGATCAATGTCTTTTATGTTCTTGTATATACATGAAAACACATCGCAACTTAAGAAATTCATATATCTCTTTTATGAGTTTTAGCTCTAGAGATGAAATATTATGGACCGTGCATTCTGGTTGTTCATCGTACAAAAGTAGGGGTTAATATTTTCAGTTGCCTTACCATTTATTAACTCCTTCTTGTCTCGTGGATCAAGACTCTCTATTTGATACATAGTTATTAGCTTCTTGTGGTCTTATTTTTGTTTGGGTAAGGTGGAGTAGCATTCCATGGCCATGATCTAGTTACCTCAGGCCTCACCTACTTCGAAGTCAATTCAAAACTTTATAACCTGATGAAAGGTGGAGGCTACAACCTCAAACTTTCTTAACCCCACACGAACAAATATATGTTGTAAGTTGAGACCGTATTTTGATTAAAGACAAAAAATCTCACCGTCTCAGTATTGCATGTCGGTAAAGGGCCTGCAGTTACTTTCAGTTCAACCATTCCCAAGGGATAGACCTATTCCTTTAAAAAATGAATCCGAGAGTTATGATAAGGTTGTAGTTTTGTTTTCAACAGTCTTAACCTCTTTAATGAATCATAGAATAACATGCCAGTTCAGATTCCATTGTCAACTAGGATCCTCTACACCATGCATCCATGTACCAACAAAGGAACATAATGGGGGTATAGGAGACCATTTAGGTGGGACTTTGAGAAAATCATGATTATGTGATCTTAGTTTTCCTTGAGAGGTCATTTATCTATGGCCTCAACTAGGTTGACTTCATCTTGGCCTTAACCCTCAAAGGCATTAGCTTTGTTTAAATAGGCATTGCTTTACGTTAGACCGCCTCCTACCCCAACTAATCCACCAGTGATAAATCTCACACCAATAGAGATAATTTTAATGGTTTCACTTGGTTGTTTTAGTAATTATTCCATTCTTTATCTCAATCATTGTCGTCTCATCCACGCTTTGCTCCTTTGTCATTTTTCCTTAAATTGTTCTTAATCGGTGGCTCGACTTTGTGTCCTTTTTAGGCTCAGTATTTCTACCAAACCAGCCTACATACTTCTTTAGTCTACTATTCCATATCAGAGGCTAGATTTTTCCCTTTACCATCATGATATATACTTCTTTAGGCCATGCTCCTTGTGAAATTCACACCAGTTGTTCTTATTCCTTCTTCCCATTGGTGTTTTGAGCTTTTCGACCATCTCAAATGTTCTTTGTCCTAGATATCCTCTAGGATATAATGGAGTTCAATGGTCAGCTAGGTATATTTATTAAACCTCTTATCATACTTCTCCTAAGCGCACTTCTTGGTCTTATCTTTCCTCTTTGAGTTGGTTCTCGCTTCAGCTTTGGGATGACATGTTTGTTTAGCCACCTTGGGTTCTTTTGCAAAATATAAACCACTCATATTTTTTGAAGAACTGAAGCATCCTATTTGAAGGTTATTTTTTTATATCCCGATATATTTTTCCTAGTTGCAGGATGGAAATATTTTCATCGCAGTCCACGAACTTAAGTTTCTCACTATTGAATTTGGATATATATTATTTCTTGTTCTCATCATCCTTTTCTCTCACACTGAAGAGGTGGGACACAATCTTTGTTGGCTTAGAACCAAAGAAAATGTTGATGAAGAACAGGTCGACAAGTTTTTGAACATTATTATTTTATCTCAAAGGAACCCTATTTACAACACATGAGCTGAACCTATCAGAGTGCTGAAAAATGCTCAACAAAGCATTTCATCAATAATGAGTATATGTTTTAGCCTTCTTGGTATTGTTCTATATGATGCATGCGATTTGTCTTCCGACCATCCTTGGTTGAGGTGATTGACAACTTGGATTTAGCTGTGGTGGGGTAACTCAATATTAATGCATCGAAAGGTGATCTTTCCATGTAACCCCTTTTGACTGTTTTTTATTTATTTATTAGGTTTTCTAATTTATCCTCCATTTTTTATATGGATCCCTTCCATGGATCCCTTCCAAAGATGCTTGGCCTGAATTCGATTTCCTTAATCTTTCTTCTTGTTCATTTCAAACCTAGTCGATCCTCAAAAGATTTGCCTCAACTAGACAAAAAAAACTCGCCCTTGGTCATAGACCATAGGGACTCCTCCCGATGTCTCCACTCCTAATGGCCTCTTCAAAACCTTAGGGTTAGGACCTAGTTGATACAATGAGCTTCCTAAGCCTTTTAAATTCACTAGGTTTAGTGGTTTTGTAATACCCCGTTACGTTAAACTATTTAAATTAATTAGTATCAATTATAATAATAATATATAAGTGAATTAATGCGTTGAATTTAGAATATTAATTACTAAATTGGTGTAATTTTAAATTGAAATTTAGCTATTATTCTTAACCGATTTAATTGGTATAATTATTAAAAGAATAAAGGGTCCTCCACTTAATTCAATGGGCCATGAATTATAGGTTTGGGGAATTTGGGACGGCTGTTTGTTTAATGTTGACAAGTTAGGGTTTAAATTCACATGGGGTCTTACCCTTTGAAATGGGGCGATGCAATTATAGGTTAGGAATATAGTTTTATGGATGAGAGAAATATAGCAGCTCGGACAAAAAAAAGGATATAGTTATAAGGATGGAGGTTTATTGGCAACTCTTTCTTATTTTATTTTGGAAAATGATAACATGTGCCCTTAGGGCACATGTTTTGAGCTTCAAAATGGTAAGTATTAGAGTTACACATGAGCATCTGTGCTCTATTAATTGTATGCCGGAATTATGTCCCTACTATTTTTGGATTCTTAATGTGTGCCCTTAGGGCACATGTTATCAGGACCCTTTTATTCTATTGGTGGTGGACAGTAAGGGTATTAATGAAATATATGTATTGGGATAAGCGTGTTTGATTAATGTTTAGAGCTGATATTATATATAAAGAAGGAATTTATTGGAAATGTTTTCAAGGGTAAAAGCATTTAAATTGTAGGGTTGAAAGGACGGCGCATTATAGAAACAAGGAAAAGAAGATAGCGATGTTAAACCCATCCTGTATACCCATTTTCACCAGATCTTTCATTAGGATTTGAGAGTCATATGTTCGGTGTTTTGGTTAGTGGAAGAGGAGTCATTATTTTAATCTTTAGGTTGTTGAAATTAAGGAATGAAACTCTCTACGATGATTGAAGAGATTGGAGCTTAGGGCTTATGTGGAAAAACAAGGGAGAAAAATTTATTCTTTGGCAACTTTTTCTTTTTCTATCTCGCAAATTTCTCCTCATAAAATTTTAGAAATTCACTTATCATTTATTTAAACAACATTCACCAAAGTTTACCCAATTTACAAATTAAACCCCAACCTTTATGTATATAGCTTAAAAGAGGATTTCTAGTCCATTTTCAAGGAATCTATCAAGGGGGTTCTGCACCAAGATGGAAAGTAATTTTGGAAAGCATTTTTGAGCCAAGTAACTTTCTCCTCCTCTATTTTTATGTGTTTATATGTTAATTTCACCAAATTAATCTTACTGTTAAAATTAATTATCAACCCTAATAAGTTGCATATTCTAGATTTTATCATGAATATGTCAAATTTAAATAAGTTTGTATACTCGAAATATCTTGTTGATCTCTATGATTTAGTGAAAATTGCCATTGACCCAAGAGCAAAAATAATTGATAATTAAGGTGTGGAACTCACTTTCTTTATGACGTGACGATTGAGTTTTGATGTTACACTATAAGAAAATTAATTTAGATTCAATAAGTTCTAAAAACTTGACATGCTTAGTAGGATCATACATTGTACTTTAAAAGTAGCGCTTTTGTCACGTATGTCCTAATTTAATGAAAATTGACATGTAGAGCTTATTTATACCATGTGAACCTATACAATAATATTATAATTGGGTATGGGTCACTTGATATACATTGATGTACCTCATATGAGGTAATTCACCTTTACATTAATTACATGTTTCCCTTATGCGAGAACACGTATAAGCCCTTACTTGGGATATTGATATTATGGGTAGATAGTTTATCATGTAGATGATAGAAGGAGTATGAGATAATTATTGGTTGATGATTTTTTTGTTGGATCGTAACTTTGGTTTAGTTGACTTTATGGTACAAGTTGACATTAGGTGTCATGACCTACTCTCTCGCAATATATCCTAAACAATATTTGTCTTAATAATTACTCTATCTAAACGTAAGTATATCAAGAGGGTTGCTTATTTGGATTTCACTTATGTGAGATATCTCACGCACAAAGTTTAGAGACGGGTAGGAGAGATGACTTAAATCATTAATAAATTCATACATCTTCAACTTTATGCTTTTCGTTACGAGGAATTACTTGCATGATGTTTATCCCTTTAGCTCTTTATGAAATCGTTTAAAATGTGTAATGAATCCTAAATAGTACATCCCGATTTGGCAAAACTGGGATAAATGAGGATTGAGTAGCTTTCTCGAAATGAATAATTATGTGATGAAATGTCAATATTAACAGAACATGTTAACTGGAAATTAATAGATGGGTACCATGGAGTGGGTACCGTGGAGGGACACCCCAATATTTTGATACGTAAATTCTCATCCACACGAACACCAAGTGGCGTCAGGGCTTAAAACGTGATGTTTATGGTTTATTATGATATGTTAATTCTCAGCCATACGAATACTAGGTGGTGTCAGGGTGTGAGATGTAATGTTTATGATTATTGTGTAATGTGAATTCCCGACCATGCGAATATCAGGTGGCGTCAGGGCGTGAAATGTGATTATTTAAATTTGGCATACCATGTGTTATTGAGATGGCCAAGAGGAAGGGGCGCATGTTGATTACGTGTTTAATAATTAATGAGTATAATTGATTAATGAAAGTACTTGAGATTAATTATAATACATGTGATTACTTAGATTTGGCATACCGCATGTTACAGAGATGGCCGAGAGGAAGGAGCATGTGTCCGTTACGTGTTAATTAATTAATGAGTACAATTGATTAATGAAAGTAATTGAGATTAATTCAAATACATGTGATTACTTAAATTTGGCATACCGCGTGTTATTGAGATGGCCTAGAGGAAGGGGCACATGTCGATTACGTGTTAATCAATTAATAAGTATAATTGATTAATGAAAATAATTGAGATTTATTCTAATACATGTGTTTACTTAAATTTGGCATACCGCATGTTTATGAGATGGTCGAGAGGAAGGGGTGCATGTCAGTTACTTATTGATTAGTTACTGCGGATGATTAATTAATGACATGAAATGAAATGAGATAATTCTAACATATTATGAGACTACGTGTTGCGTAGCTAAGTTACTTACTAGGGTTTTAACCCATATTTTTATGTGGAACTCGGGGGCTAGGACTGGACCTCCCTCTTAGATTTTTCAATAAAGTCAACATGTGTTGATTATCTCTCTTCTCAGGGTGGCGGATATAGGGATATTACAGACCTCTATCGTTTCAAGTTACTATTTTTTTCCTTATAGTTTAATTTGAGATGTTCTAGTTTGTATGTTGAGACTTAGTTAACATGTAATATCCAGAGATCCTCCTGGTATTGTATCTATGTATTACTAATGAGACAACATATTTTATAGTTTTTTATCTTGGGCATTATGAGTTTTCATTGAGGACTTTCATATCACTTCTAAATTACTTGTCTATTGTTTCATTTTATTTCTTTATGATGAGAATGATATTATTTTGTCTTATTATCCCATATGATTTTATATTTATACTTGATCAACCTAAGTGTTAAATTACCCAGGATATTATAGGTTTAATGGTGTAACTTATTACCTTTATTGTTTTGATTCTAGGCATTTTTCTCGAAATGTATGATCCATCCTCACAGCTAGATCTATAGATCCCAACTCGATTTGCCTTGGGTTCTCTAGGGATCGTTCTATAAAACCTTACATTCTACCTTTATAGGGAGGTAGTGGATGTACTTATCAACATTTGTCAAATTCATCAATGGAAGTTAGTTTTATCTCGTGTTTGATCTGCAGTGATGGCATTTGTCCGACAAAAAGATGATGCGTGAGAGTTTTCATAGTTTTTTCCATCTTTGTCTAGCTTTTGACCATTAAGTGCAGGATCCCCTACATATTATCCATACCAACTGGAGAAGATGGAGCTACCTTTTCCTTTATGTTCTACATTTAGGGTCATTAGACATATTTTACGGAATATAGTGAAGATTTTCTAAATTAGGTTTGTAATAATTGCAGACTATATCAAAATGAACTTCTTAAATTAGCTTTAACCCCTCGTAAAATCTCAAGATCAGATCATCAAACTTGTTGCTAGTGTTAATTTGGGTATCCTCGATCCCTCTGAGCAAAATTGGGGGGAAAGGAACATGATTGTTCCATGTTACACAGACACCGCTAAATTATTGATGATAGAAATTTGATTTAGACGGGACTTAGTTATATTTTACCAACTATCCTTCATCAAATAGTTAAGAGATGTGCAGATGAAGCATATATTAAGTAACTAAATAAAAAATCTATAAAATAGGGTAGAAACCCAATATTTACATGGTTCGATCTAATATGTTGACTATATTTATAGGTATGTTGAGTTTGATTCCCTTAATGGATAATTTGTATACAGTTTATAAGAGCTATCACTTTACTTGTGTAGAATAGCAATACATGTATCCTTCTTACCTTATAAAGGCTATGGAATTACTATTTATATGTTAATGAAGAGAGATGATGTGGTCCCCCAAGACACGTGTCTCACCTTTATATAGTTAGGTGAGATTATTCTTTACATGTTGAGTGAGGAAAATCAAAAGTTAATTATTGCACATGGGGAGGGATATCTAATATCTTCTTCATATTTCAAGTTCATCCATGTGTTGTCATCATCTAGTCATGTGGTCAATGAACTATGTGGTTACGATATTATTTAATGGAGTTTCCTCTTCTCGTGTCAATGCTTGCCTCGTATTAGCTGAGAATGGTCTCATACAAGGTCGACCTACTGTCATCTTGGAATTCTATTGTTAAAAAGTAATTTTTCTAGTTGATCTTTATGACAGGTGTCACCTCCTGGTTCTTTTGCTAGTCACACTATTTGATTAGTTTGATTGTATACCTAC
Organism: Sambucus nigra; assembly: GCA_949130495.1. Lineage (NCBI taxonomy): Eukaryota > Viridiplantae > Streptophyta > Magnoliopsida > Dipsacales > Adoxaceae > Sambucus > Sambucus nigra. The sequence goes on along the minus strand of OX422218.1, from coordinate 378,232,366 downwards.
TTGTCTCATTTTCATCTGACTTAGATGTTTTCTTAACTAGGACTGCTAAAATTGAAGAGACTTTTAAAATTGGGAAATATTCCATTGAGAAAACTACCTCCCCCCACCCCCCCCCCCACCCCCAAGTTTATTTAAGTATACACACTTGCAAAATCCTTAATTGGTATTAAAGCAACTTCTATTTTGTTATCATTCATGTGATAGAGTAGATTTGTGATTGTTTTTATTACTACGGGGTTGTTACTCATAGATTTAGTTTGTTCAATGATAGATCTTATTTATGGAGATAGAACCATTGAAAAGTAAAAATGAGATCTCATTTGAAGTCTAAACATGAGAGTGTGCATGATTACTGCAGATTGTTGGCCATATCCCACAATTGTTGTAGGAGGAGTTGAATATAAGCTAGTGGCAAATTGGTTCGAAGTTGAATTTTTAATGTGCATTTAAAATTTGATTTCTTTTAATGCATTGTTTTCCACATTAGAATATAAGAGTGCAACTGGATATTTAACTATGAAACAATAAAACAAGCTTAGGATATTCTTGATATCACTCATAAGTGAACTTCTAGCATTAAGAGAGAAAATTTGCAGTAAATTTTTACTACTTTTTAAGTTATGAGTATTTTGATGAGTACTATATTCGTTGGATAGAATTAATTAATGCTTCATATAACCTTTATGAGATAATACCAAAGAATAAGGTTATGAAGATGTTGTTGAGGACCTTATCTAGTCATTTCAAGGCAAATGTGGGATTATTGAATGATATTAATGATGTTGGTACTTGTAGAATAGAATAATTTGAAGGATCTCTTCAAATTTCTATCAAGAGAATGCTCCAAATATGAAGCCTAAGAAAGATTTAGATTTTATTTTCGAGTCAAGTGAAGGAGAATGTGAGGAAAAATGAACACATGACTCGTGAAAGTATTGATAAGGACATTTCTTTATTTGTTAAATGGTTTAGAAACCCTACCAAAAGAATAAGAAAATTTTTAAGAACAAAAAGAACTTTGAATCGAAGAAACAAACGTCCTATAAATATGGTATTAAAGGTATCTATGAGAAAGGTGCTTCCAATAGAGGATATGTCAAAGAAGAGGATAAATATTTTGGGTTTTGTTGAGTAAGTACCCATAATAATGTTTGCCCAGCACATTTTAAGAAGCTTGAAAAATCTAAACAATTTAACAAAAGAATAAAGTATATAAAGCTAGCTTGAGTGATTCCGATATCGAAATAGATGAAAATTCCTCTAGTGAAGAGAATAGAAGTGAGATGGCCTTCAAGGTGGAGTTAGAAGCTTGGGGTGAAAGAGTTGATGAAGATAATGATTATTTTAATGTGTTTATGAAGGGTATTAGGAAGAAAAAGTCTAGTCATTAATTTATTAATGATTCATCAGCATGTGGTAGTATAAGATCATATATATCTTATCCAATATAGTCTTATCATAGCGATGACATAAATTATAACATGAAACATACGATGAACTTTATCAATAATTGCTTAATCTTAATAAGTCAAACCTAAATCTCTTAACCAAGATAAAATCTATTCAATGTAAATAAAAAGAATACATTAAGAAATTTGAAAGTGTCAAATTGAACAATGTTAAGCTAAATAAAAATGTTGATGGCATATTAGAAGAAATATCTTCATTGAAAAAGTTAAATGAAATGCCTGTGCAAGAAGAGATTGTGCCTCAAAAGTAATTTTTAAAGGTTTATTTTTTTAGAAACTCTCTCTTGAACTCAAGCATGACAAAGAATTGAAATTTGATACGATTAAAAGAACCAATGAAATCGAAAACATGCTTTCGATATATGGTCAAGTGAATTATGATAACGATGGTCTTGGCTTTATTGAGTTCAAAGAAGAAGAAAAAGAAATTCCAAAATAAACATTTGAATCATTTTATTCTAGGAATAGCATGAACAAGGAATATATTTCTTAGTTGATATATGAAAGGTTATTTCTAAGTCTATACAAAGGTCTAGTATTTTTGAGTTCTCATTTTATGGGAAAGAAAACCACATTGCCCAATTTTTCTTCAAGAGGAAGAAGCATTTAAAATAAGAAGAATTGAAAGCTCGTGAATCTAATACTAAGTCCATGCATAGGATAACCGTATCCTATTTCTCCCATTGCAATTTGTATAAATATTACAATGCAATATATATATGGTTGTTGGCTAGGAAGACGAGATTATTTAAAATAGACGGTTTTGAAGAGAAAATTAGCCTTGAGAGTTCTTAGAAATGAGATCGGTGATATCATGAAAAGATTTGATTTGGTGGTGAATCAACATGATATTAGAAGGATTCCTTATCCTAGATATTTAAGATATTTCCTAGGAATAAAGTTCCTTTAAGGAGATAATGTTGGGTTCCTATGAGAAGTAAACCTAGGAATGTTCATATAAAAATGTTGAGATTGATATTCCTCAATATTGAGAGAAAGAATGATGTAATATTTATGCCTCCCAAGGTTAATATAGAGGCAACACCTCCATATACCAAGATATGTAGGTGAATGGGATATCCAGGGTCTTCGTAGGTTATAGATTCTTTCCTAAATGTTGTTTATTTCACTTGGTATAATTTGATCAGTGTGACTAATTTCATTTCTATACATGGATAGTTTACATGCTTTTAGTGAGTATTTTCATGCATTATACATTTCATGCATTATTATTATTGGTGTGATCCTTACACGGTGTGTATCTCCATATCATCACCTTGAAAAACCCAAAATATTATGTGTTTATTATTTTTATAGTTATTGATTGATTTTATGTATACATGTGATTCATTGTATGAACTTATTTTGAAAAGGATTGAAATGTGGATGCAAGACAATGATATGAAAATGATAATATTTCCAATGATATGGTTAAGGTTCATACGAAGAATAATCATAAGTCAAGTTTGTTGAGATCTTATAAATTCCACTTTACCCTTGCACTTTGCATGTCATTGGATCAGATGATACTTTTGTACGGCTTGTATGATTGCTTGATTTTTAATCATGATCAAATCTCGAGATCTAAGCTTAGTGAAAACGTTAAATACACGTTTATATAGACCATTTGCGGGTTTTGTATGAATACATATTTACTTAATGATGAGACATTTTTTAAAATAGAATGGGATACCATTGGTGACATTACATTGATTTGAATTGAAGTATCATAAGTCAACACTAAAAATCCATTTAATGATGAATATATCGAAACTCACGAGCGAGAAAATTCGAGGTAGAAAAATAAGATAAGGCTTATTAATTTCTTATTGTACTACTTTAGGGATTTCACACCATTTTGAAGGTGATTATACGATTAAAATCCACCATTTGAATATCTCAAAAGGATATTGATGAAATGAAATGATTAAATTTGATATATAATTCATACAAAACAATTAGGTGCATTCTTTTGATTATGTGATTTATTATTTATTCACATCATGCCACAGTTGATATGCAAAATTGTTTAATTAATTTGATTAAATGTGAACTAATATGTATGATTGATTAATTTTTGTAAGTATTTTATTTTTATCCATGTCATTAATTTTATTTTAAAGAAAATTTATTCATAGAATCCATTTTATCATTCATAGCCTAATCTCGGTCACTTTACATGTTTTGTGTTATATATATATATATATATATATATATATATATATATATATATATATATATATATATATACATATATGTGTGTGTGTGTGTGTGTGTGTGTGTTTAATTCTTCAAATATATAAAAAACTTTTCAAAATATAGGTTTTGAGCATGCATATTAAAATTAAATTGCATATTTTAAGAGATTTTTTATTTTTGGGTTTCATACTAAGTCTTTTGTGGAGAAAATATATGACTTGTGTATTCTAGAGATAAGCGTGCGCACGCGGATGTTTTATTCGTCAGCGCGTTGGTGAAAATTGGGTTTAAGCTTACTATCCATAATCATTATCACGGATGATTTTTTTAGGATTTTGTCGTCCGATTAACTAAGTGTTATTAAGATATCTTGAAAGACTTCGCACGACTATATATTAAACGATGTGCACGATTTAGTCCAGTGACGCACCAGTTGCTCTATTCGACGTAAGAGGGTTTTAAAACCATTTTTAATTAATTTAAAATCTAGTATTCAATCTTTAGAGCTTTACTTAAGTACATTTTCCCATTATATTGTGATTTTGTTATCGAGTTTTGGATCCAAAGAACTTTTGGGTGTTGATTTGAGATTCAAGGGTTTCATGACTCATTTTTCATAGAGTTGGGTTTTTTTATATTGGCTTCAAGCAATTGTTGTAAATCATTTCTATGAGTGTCTCTTAGTTAATCTTAGGTTTATTGGGGTATTTTGATCATACTCTTAATATTGTAACAACTTTTGATTCGTTCTTATTACTTTTGATACTGATGTGCATATTTTCCATATTTTGATATTTGATTTCATCTATTTGTCACTTGTTTGAAATATATTTTGTGATTATTTATTGTTATTGAGTTATTGTCAACTTTCATTTCTGTTATTCTTCTCATGTTTCCATGATGACGCTCAAGAAGATATCAACCAATATACCTTTTATCACTTCCAGTAGTACATCTAGGTCACGTTATGAGCCTAGTGACCCCACTAATATAGATGAGAAAAGTATGCAATAAATGTACAAATAGTGTGACTAATTCGTCAATTTATCCTTACTTTGTGAGGGTTACTCGGGATGATATGCCATTATAGACGGGTTTTTCTACTCACCCCATACATACCGAGAGATAGATATGCACCTTACCCATCTTGAGCGAACTCTCGAGGGTATATATTGCGTGGAGTGAATTTAATGATTGTTGACTTCTCACCTCCTCTTACCTCATCCTTCAACGAATGCTTCTCTGGTTCGGGATATCTACGCTAATCTTCTAGTTAATTCTAATGTACCATTGACTCTCACATCTTTTTTTCGTGGTTTAGAGGATAATTTAATTGATTATGTCCTCTCATCCTATCTTCGACTATCGTGAGTCAAAGATCGTCATTTTATCCCTTTTATAGATGGATACTCAGTGGGTAGGCTCGTTATTTCGTTAGATCAAACTCTATCCTTAATACTTTGTTCTTTATTTTGTCATAACTTATTGTCTTTTCCTAAGGAACGGGATACAAGAATTTTCTATCAAGATCGCTAGGTTGATGAATGCCTTTATTATGAAGAGGACGATTAATTTTCCTTCTTTAATCCTGGAGCTTATCCATTAATGTTGATCATTTGATACATCGCATGAGGCTTTCCCTTTTGTTCATATGATTATTGGTCATCTTTATTCACTTATGGTTCTGAGGGACTTAGGTGATGATCCTTCTAACTTTATCGATGCGATCTATTAAGGTTTTATTCATAAAACTTTGCACAATTATTTATTAATAAAGGAGTTTTAATTTCATTTTGAAATGAGAATCATATTTGTGAAAATGTATAATTTGCTTTAAATATATTGTATTAAATATCATTCAATTGAACTTAGTAGTAACTCTAATGAGTTGGGTTTAACCTGATCATAGAAGATCTAAATTCCAATCCTAGTTCAAATGAACTGTTCACAACCCAAATGGAGTGTTAAACCCCCATCGGTAAAGATGTCAGTACAAATTTTGTAGTTTGTCATGCCTAAGAGAACCTTTCCAATGGATCGGGGAGTTATTTGATAGTTCAAAGAGGATCATACCAATCCATCAGTATTTGTATTAAACGAGACAATGATGAGATTCAAGCCTAGGTGTTAAATAGATTAGACTTGCACAATCTCGCAACATTTGCAAATGGTGTATAAATTTTTAATTTCGAGGATTCATGTGAACGTAATTATTATATTCACTATTATGGGTGAAATCCAATTTATTGGGTTTAAATATCTTCAAGTTGGCTAATAGTTGTGTGGACATGTCTGAGATAATACTCAAAAGGAATCTGCATCTGGGAGATATCCTGGATTGTGATACCCCTTAGTAACCTTATAAGTTTTGATTCCACTAATAAACATGATCACTGGATTATTTTATGATTCGTTAGAGTATAAAATATTTTAAGTTTTTTATCAGTGAATAAATAACTTTGAGAAAGTGATTTATCTCACAAATCATCAAGTTTTCATTATCGAGAGTGCTCGCATATAAGACTAACTGTAGGGGGTCATATACTTGAACATTCGAGGAATTCAAAGATTAGCCTCTCCATCTTCTACAACACATATTTCTCCTCATTCGGATCACCTGTAGACTCCGCAATGGTATCGTAATTGGAAACCTAGGTCTAATCTTTAGACTTAGTATTTTTTTTCTTCTTTTAAATGCATGGTCTATAGAAATTCTTAGAGAAGTTTAGTTTTTTATCATATCAATTCCCAATAATTGGCATCAGAGCCTTGGTTATAGCTTGATAATATCTTATAAAGTTCCATGGTGTCCATCATCAAAACCCTAGTTGGCATGTTATAAAATTAGTTTACATGTTAGAAAATATATGCATGGATGTATATGTTTAGTACTAATATGGCTTTGTAGGATTTTATTTCTCCCTTCACGGTCACATATTTTTATGTTATGAGAATGGATCCTTAGGTGTTTTATCTGTAGTTACTATTTTTAGATAAAATTTGGTTGTAACAATTAGCTGGTTTTTAATTATTTCAAAAAATGATGTAAGTGGGGAATTTTTTAGGGGATGTACTAAGTTTTTATAATTTAATATGACAAATATACAAAAATTAAATTATATATTTTAGTATATATTATTATTAGGACTCAGTTATCACAAAAGTTAAAATAGAATAGTCAGATGATATTTTCTATTTTTACAAAGTATAGGTAATAGTTTTTCCATTTAAGAATACACGCGTATTCATTTGTTTTGTCTTTTGATACGAGCTTTTTTTAGTTCTTATGTGAGAAATCTCGGTTTATCCATGGGTTGTATGATATATCATTTGTATGGATTATAAATATATATATTTAGTTTATATGTTATTTTACTTATTGCATTTGGATTCAAAAAAATGATAAAAAACTAAATGAACAAAAAATTAGAAAAACTAAACTAAAAATATCGAAAAAATCAATTTTCGAATGAAAAATTATAAAACAACCCGAAATGGTATAAGTAAGAATTTTTTAACTAATCAAAAACCAAACATACTAAAGAAAAGAATTGTATGGTATTGGTATAGGTCAAATGATAATCAACCCGACTAATAATCATCCCTAGTGGTGGATCGTTATTGTGGTATTTGTAACAATTGATAGTCGTAGGGTTTGTTATTGGTTGGTTTGGTCGGTAAAAAATGTTTAGTAAAACCAATTCGATTTTTGAGGGTTAATACCGATCTTACAATTTGTACCGCTCAATATGTCAAGATAATAAAAATTACCTAACCTCTTCGTTTTATTGGTAAAATCGGTAATTTCGGTAACCATGGAGATTATTTTTTATATGTATGAGAATTACGAAAAAAATATAAAATGTAAAACAATAATTATTTTTGAATGTAAAACACAAAAACGTTAAGCACAAAAGAACTAGATAATCTTATTTTCTCAATCGATAACAAAAAAAAAATGAGTTACAATTAATGGTAAAAGGTTCTGATGAATTTTATGAGATAACATACTTGAGTCGTTGGAGATTGTATACTACTATCTATGATGATGGATCTTACTAGTTATTTAGAGATAGCATACTTAAGTCACCAGATTCCAACATCTGCAATCATAGACGTTGATAGCACGATGAGAGACGAGAGAAGCATACGAGTAATGAGAGCTGAGAGATGAAAGTTGCGCACATTTCAATCATTTAGGTCTATAGGTTTTAACTTTCATCCCAAAGTTAGGATTTATTTGCCAAATATTGATAGTGGAGATTGGTAGAAAAAATTTGTGACCATGATTTAATGGAATTAAGCTTTATACTGTGATGCCCCGCCTATTTCAATCACGGGTGATCAGTCCTTTACTAAAATAAAACAGGAGTCTCATCTGGTTCATTCTTAGCATCATTGTCGATAAAAATTTTAAATTACGAACCATCTATTAATTTAATAAGTAAGTGCCAAATTTTATCTTTCATTAACATACAACAATATTAACCAAACCACAATAATTCCATACACAGTAATCAATATAAATGAAACCACCATGTAAAGTGTAAAGCAAAGATAAATAAAATAAAGTTCCGAATAAACCATCGGGTAAAAATCCAAAACATCCACTCCATCTGACTAAAATACTCTGAAATTACATAAGTTTGAATGAAAAGGGGCAACATGCCCAACTAATAATAAAATAGATAACCTAATCTAGAAGCGACTACTCAGCAACTTGCAAGCGTCCACATTAACTGTAATTTCATGTCCTTGGAAAGAATATTTATCCATGGCGTCCCTGTAGCTGCACACCTAAAATTTTTGAAAAGTAGATTTGATACGGGTCAGAGCCCAAAACCTTTTAAAAATAGTTGCATGTAATTAAGATGCAGTAAATACGTATGCAATAAAACTTTCCACATTTAAGCCGATGTCGCACTCTCATGAGATTACCCATCACCTCTCAACTATTATGCACACCTAGCTCATACATCTTAACCCCCCTAGTTACACTACCCCATTTAACTAGTCCTATTATAAATCCCATGAATACACCACTCTAACTCGAGTATTGTCTATCATTCATTTCTTAGCTATTTTTGTCATTAGCTTAATTAATCATTCCATCATTTATCATTCTTATAACCTTATCCTATTTATTTATAGCATTCACTCTTAAAGTATTAAACATGTATATAATTACCATACTAATATATATATGTAAAGTTATACAACAAACACACATATGTCACGTATAATCGCTATTTCCTGAGTAATAACTCATTGGATACTATCCCCAAGTAATAACTCATTTTATGCCTTCCCCCGAGTACTAACTCATTGGATACCATCCCTTGAGTACTAACTCATTAGATGCCTTCCCTAGAGTACTAACTCATTGGATTCCTTTATCTACAATGCTATCAGCATCCGGGGCATGCTCACTTCATCCCGGTTACCTGTGGTCGGACATTCATACCGACTCAATAAATTTTCAAATGTATTGGAGGCAGTCATAGTCCTTTGACAATGAGTCCCAACCATACATTAATTGTCTCACTCTGAATAACCATCACACAAGGTCTAAACACGACTCTGTGACCTGGAGTCGATACATTGCCTATTGTGTTTGGCTGGGGAAGATCACCCACATCGTGCAACCTCCTTTGACATCACTAAAGGGGTATGTTTCATATAAATATCATACACCTAGATATTATTCGTATTCATATATATATATATAATAAGTTACAATGGTGTTTTCACTATTCATAAGATGGAAAGGCATTTCACGGTTCAGATCGAATCCAACAAGGCACTAAATGGAGGGTGAGATCACAATTCACATCATAAGCTTTACTATTCACCACACCTCATTATATACTCTATATTTTACTTACAATTTTAACCCACTAAAACATATTTTCCCCCTCATTTTCTTCCAAGATTTTCAATTCTAATTCAAACAAATAGGGTAGTTGGGTAACACAAACAAAAGTACTTGGGTGCTGACACATACAATGACTTTCTCTCCCCATTCACTTCCTCAAACACACGAACCCTCTTAACTCCCATTTTCACACCAACACCCTCAACCCATTGCTGTTGTCCTCAACCCGTTGTTGTTGCCGCCCACAAGGTCTCCACTTTTCCCCTCTCTTTCTCTTACACCCCCTTATTTTCTCCCTCTCTCTTACACGCGCATATGTACACACTCACACATTTTTTTTCTAGATATGATGAGGTTTCTTATGGAGATCTAACGGTTTCATATTATTTTTCTTATTCTTTTAAGTAAATGGATTTGAGGGCTTTTGTTGATTTGGAGTTTTCATCTCGAGTGGGTTCAAAATTTGGGGGTTTGGATCCATTTGGGTTCGTTTATGGGTTTAGGGATGATGATTTGAATCCCAGGTATGATCTCTCTCAAATTTAATCTTTATTATTTTTGTTTTACTTTTTCTAATAGTACATTTGTATATTTATTTTTTCTTCCAACTCCAGGTAATAACATTTTAGTTTGGTATTTCTTACTAACATTTATGAGTATTATTGTTCTTATATTGATTTTAGGGTTTAATTTTTTTTTCTTAAATTCCTTTTTTGCGGAATATGACCCTTGCACATGTATATGTTGTATCTACAATTTCATTTTGTAAGTATTCTTTAGATAGTTCTTCTTTTATTATGTATTGAAGTTATACTACTATGTTAAGATGACTTTTATAAGTCTATTGTGGTATTTGTTTACCGTTTAAAGAGAGTGGAGTTTCAATTACTTTTTAAGAAAAATTGTCCTTTTTTTTGTTTGTTATATTTCTAGGATTAAAGTTTTATTGCTATTTAACATTATTGGAAGCTATCGAATAATGTGTATTTTAAAAATGGTGGGTTTGATTTTGCCTTTGTAAGGGCTAGGTTTAATTTTTTTTATTTGTCTTATTAGAATGTAAAATTGCAACAATAGTGGGATTATGGAGCCCGGTTAGTACTGTTGTTTGAAGCAACTACTAAAGAATATTATTTATAAATAAAATAATTTTCTAGACTAATGTGATTATATTTAATGTAAACTTTGATGGGATTGGCTTGCCAAACTCATGTTTTTCCAAATGATGTTTTACATATGTTTGTTTATTACCCAGGATACTTCAATGGATCATTTGAACTTAGTTTACCTTGAATGTGCATGACAACCATATTTAATTGGTTCGCCCTAGGTTTGTCCAAGAGGTATGTCTGATTGAGATTTCTCAACTAAAAAGAAAAACGTTTTGCATCATTTTTCTCTAACATTTCTATGTTACTCTACCTATATATTGGATTATGATTTCGAGTAGTGTAATAGTTTGAGTTTGTTTATATCTGTAAATATGATTGGTTATGTTTTGTTTTCTATCTGTTTTACAGGCCCTGTTAGACTGAATTTTTATCCGAGTTTTCGTAAATTTAGGTATTTCCCTGTTAGACATGAGCTTTATTATTAAATTCATCTTAATTTGTTGTGTTTTTTTATTCTTTGGTTGAAAGAGAAATGTCAGTGAGATTGTATTAGTTATATTTATTTTTTTGTTGATTTAAATGGCTACAATATAGTAAGTAACATGAAGAATGACAGTTTGCGTGTGTAGCACGCTTCGGTAAAAGATATTAAACATTCCCGTGCTAATCTAAGGTGAGTTTACTTCAGATTTATTTCTATATGTGTTTTGATTTACAGTTTTTTTATGTTTTTAGGTTGTATGCAAATTTACATCTAAAGATGCTTATAGTAACTTTGTTATTTACAATCCCACCTCTGTTATTGGAAGTGTTCCCCATTTTTGATGTTGAAGCTAAATCAATTCAACTACCCACATGCTACCATTTCTACTACATAAGTTTTTTTACTATGTTTTTGTCATTATTTAATTTATTTGGCCTGAAATAATGTGTTCTTAATGAATTTAGAATTTCCTATTTTTATATGTCAACGATGGTGGGGTGGTAAATCTAGGGAAAACTGTGTGCAATAAGATTTAGTGCAATAATTTAAATTCCACTTTATATATGTCAACGGTGGGTTGTGCTTATTCTTATTGTAGATGAGCTTAAATTCCAATTTTTGAAGTGTATTTCTTATGGAAGTTTTTAGGTTATTTTCATTCTAGCTTATGCATTGCAGCTGTCTCTATTTTTTGTAGGTTTTTTAATATCATGTTTTACCTACTCCATTCAAAGAAGATGTGATTTTGGTTTGGCTTGGAAATTTTTTTGGATATGAGTGGGATAAGTTCAGTACTAAGTTCTACCTTATCATCTGGATGGATTGGATTGGAAACACTCTTCGCTGTCTCAAATGGTCTAACAGTTTGCACTTGCTCGAATGTATTTACTACTGTTTGGTGCTTCTTCTTATCAAGTCTTAGGTTGATGAGATGCCTTGGCATTCCTACTGGATAATTAGTTCCCTAGGTACGGGTGAATTTTTATGCAGATATCAATCCTTAACCTGGAAAACTGTCTATAGGAAGTGCAGAGGTCTTTTTTTTTCGTTAACAGTTTTTCTGTTATGGTTATATGATCAGATTTTGGTATTCAGAATTTTTATATCTTTTGCACAGGTAACATATTTTGATTTATTTTTATTCTTGCAGCTCATTGGTTGTGCACAATTAGTGGTTGTCAAAGAAATGTGAGTTGACTGGGTTGCTTATTTTGGCTTCCTATGTATTAATTTAGTGTCTCCGATTTTGGTTCAAGATATCTCAACACGCCCAAGCCATCATTGGGGTTGTTCCTGGTGGGGACTTGGTCAAGGTCGAGAGGGTATTTGGATGATTTCTAATTCGATAAATGTTAATTTGTTGTTTTTATAGTTGGATTATGAATTCAACGAAAAACTATTTCATCTTTTTTAGTTGGATTACTGAAGGAGGTACTGAGGAATAAGGAATGAGGCTCAGGAAGCGTTTTAATCTCTTAGATCCACAACTCAACCGGTCACCCGTGGTGCAACAAAACACACCATAAACTACAATTCAAGTGCCACCAGTTCATTTTAATTCTCAGCCATCAGATCATCCAAATCAGCAAATGATGATCGGAAGTGAAAAACCCATATGGGTTTTCTCTTATCTGGGAAATAGACATGTGGTGCAACAACCTTATGTTTTCACTAGCTTTTATGATAGTTTTTTTTTGTAAAAGATCTGCTCCAACTAGATTTTATGGATCACAAACCTTTGTTTCCGCTCTACTCTCATTCACTCTCGATCGCCTTCAAAAGGAACTGGAACTTTTACGGGTCGATGCTGAGAGAATTCAGAGGCAGATGTAAGAGGTGGCAGTTGCGAACTACCAATCATTCATTTCTGTTGTTGATGCCATTCGAGAGGAAGTTTCAACGAATGATAAAAATCTCAAAATTATGATTGTTGAGTTTCCACGATTGAGATTACTTCCCCACAATCCCAACCTTTATTTATGAGGTTTTATGAATTGTTTAAGCTAAATTTTTTAAGATGAATTTTTTATTGAGATGTTGAAGCAATTTTGAATTGGAATTACTAAATATGTATTGCATCTTTGGATTTATTTTCAGGTTTTGATGCATTAATAAGAAATTCAATTCTTTATCTACACGGATGCTAAGATCAAGAGTTCGTTACTATAGTATGGCATTTATGAGGTGTTTGGACCAGGAGTTTTTAGCATGGCAAATGCAGGCCCTAATACTAATGGTAGACAATTCTTAATATGCACTATCAAGACACCTTAGCTGGATCAAAGGCATGTTTTGTTTTGCTAAGTTCTAGAGTGCATGGGCATTATTAAGCTATCGAGTCATAACAGATGGACAGGGGAGATTGTCCTATACACAAGGTTCTCTTTTTTCTCTCTTGGGAGACGATCCACCACAAATTGCCCCAGCACCTTATTTTCTTACTCTTATTTTTCTCTATCTTCATTAAAACCACCATACCCTCCCTTATTCGTCCATTAAAACTACACTCTACCTTCATGGTTTGCCACCACCATTGGCGTTCGATCCCCCACATCACTGAGGTAATGTTTTAAACTAAGTAATTTTTTATTTATTTCTGATGATTCTTATGACAGCTTGCTCACAACACTGAGTCATTGTTTTATTTTCTTATGATTCATAACACCATGGTAATGGGTGCTCCCCAAAAATATGAGTTTCTTATGTATATGGATTCTTTTGTTTCAGTGATTCCAAACACCACCTTAGTACAATCGGAGCATTGGGGTTATTTATTTAGATTCCAAACGGAGCATTATGGTTATTTGTGGTTCTGTTTGAGCTCCTTGCCCCGACCTCAACCTTGATTTGAGTGGTTTTATAGTTTTTAAGTTAAATTGATTAATAAGGTTTGATCTAGAGTTTCTTATTAGAAAAATCTGATTAATTAAGTTTGGATGTTTAATATTTTTTCTCTCAGAGAAATTGTAAGGAGAGAAACAACATCAGTGCCGGGAAGACAAGAAGATAGCAGTGATGACTCCGATGCCCCCAAAGAATGCACATTAGAACAGGCAATTCTAAAAGGTGAAGAGCTTACAAAACTTCAGACATAAAATAAGGTTAGGGTTGTTCGTGAAGGAAAGGAACGTCAAAGACAATGGGCTCAAAAGTTAAACCCACAACAATCACACAAGGATAAAAGCACCAGAGATATATAGAAACTTAAATGCATGAGTCTCATGATAATAAGGGAATGCTCTCACATGACATTGTCAACTGCTTGCAGCTCAGGAGAAGAAAGTTTACTTATCAGACTCGGAGGAAGAGAAGAATGATAAACCGTATATCTCAAAAAGGAAATAGTGCAAAAGTTCTAGACTAGAACCTGTTATCTTAAAGGAGATACCACCTTTAAGATAGTTGACGTATGAGTTACTATTTATTTCGTTATTGAATTTTTTTTTATACCTTAAACAGGTGGATAGTCCTGTAAATAAAGGGAACTTTGGCCATTTTTTTAAAATTTAACTTATTTGTATTGAAATTAAATCGGGTCGGTCGTTTGTTTATTGTGATTATGTTAGCTTTCCAGAATATCATCGTGCCTTCAGGCACGGGCATACCCTAGTATATATATATATATATATATATATATATATATATGCAAATTCGGCTAAACCGTGCCTATCGCTCAAAGTACCCGCCTACTATCCTGAGTCTACACCTCGACTCTTATATTTATTTTAGTTTTCATCTATTAATTAAATAAAATAGCATCACTCCGCTATAATAATTGGACTTACCCAACCAACCCGTACATCCAATATTTACGCATTCACTCCACTTAATTTGTTATTAGAATTACTCACTAATTATTTCTCTCACTTTTTTCAAGTCTAACTTTAATTACTTACTCATCCCTAGGCAATAGAATCTTTTTAAATCACCTTAATAAATATCTTTGATTGTAATGGGTTTAGCAAATTCATTTGAACCCTTCGAAAATCACCCATTTATCAAATAACCGAACTTGACCTACCAGAAAATCGAACCGGTTCTCCCAACAATTCGAACTCATTCGGTTGGACCTGTGAACCGATTCGCTGCCCGAGTTCAACAAACCCTCTTCTCCAATTTGACCCAAATTCCTTCAATATGATACCCAACCTCAATTAAAACATCTATAACCTAAGGGAGTGGGTCTTAGATGCTTCTAATTGTGAACGATCATTCAAAAAGTAACAATTTATCTAATGTCATCAATTTAATTCATGAATTGGGTTTACAAAAAGAACATTCCATTTAAACCCTAGATTTGGTTTCAAATCCCCAATTAAACATATTTTATCTCTACTCTCCAATATGAATCAGATTCTAGCAATATTAAAGGGTACTATATCATCAATTAATCATCTAGCCTACACATGATGATGATTTCACCTAAACCCCCCATTTTTGTGTAAAAAACCTTCCCTAAAAATAGTTTGTTCTAGACCTACCATGCTAAGAACACGAATCACCTCAATTTAATTTAAAGCAAGTTGATTAATTAACTTGGAATGATTGTAAGGTCTGATCTCTATTTTGTGTGATGATTTGATGCTAAAATCCCTTGAGTTTTTCTCTTAATTAGCCTCTTTAGCCTTCTCCTCGCTTTCTTCTCTCTTATTTCTCTCTTTTAGGGTTTGACACTAATGGTGGGGCTGCCTCACACACATAACCTTTATATTTTAGCCCACTAATACCGAAATTAGGCTTTTAGGCTACTATAAAATGACCCAAATACCCCTATATGAGTCTAGGCTAGTCTAAAAAGCCCTAAGGACCCAAATACTACTCCGGGCTACTCCATTCTGCCTAGCTTGACCCATTTGGAACCAACCGTGAACTTGAAATCTCCATCCGAATCACCCTGCATAAATTTCCTACCTCAACCTTAAAATAATCTACTCACAAGCCCCAATTAAAATGTATGAATACCTTAGGAGCATTGGAACAATGTTGTTGACGTAGAAACGAGGCACACTAAACCCGACATATGATGAAGCTTTATAATCTTAGCCTCTACATCTTCAACTAACACGTCATAGGCTTGGATGGATACACTTGAACACTATCCTATGACTCAAATATTTTTGTCCGGAATTGAGCCAACACTACATTAAGACTCAATCGGAGACTTGTGTCCTTACAAATCACCCCCTTTGGCTATTCCGGGACAAAAACCAAATAAAAATCCTAAAGGACCATCAAGCTCTACTAGACTTAAAAAAATAGCCCACCCAAAATAAGAATTACATAGCTTGACTCAAAACCCAAGGATCAATATCTTTGCCGACGATGAAAGTTGCCATTTAGAAGAATTCCTGCACACTCAAGCAAACTATCAAACGCATAGGGAATATCAAGAATATTAAATGCATAAATAAATACTCCCCCTAAATTAATTCTCCCCTTTATCAAATAAATAACCTACTTAGAAAGACGTATACCCCTAAGATAAATCTCCCAAACTAAGATACGATTATAATAGGAATAGATACCATATCTCCCCCTATCATTCTCCCCCTTTTTGTTCAGGAATAGACAAAGGATAAAAACTAATTTAAACATGAAGCTTAGAGTGATAAGAGCATGAAAGCATATGGGCAACAAAATAATACCTAATCCAAAAAATAATAACAGATACCAACGAAGATGCAAAAAAAATGATACCAATGTGATACACAAGATACTAAGCATGTGATATCAACAAAGTATGCACCAAGATAGATCCCAATTATGAATTAGAAGCATAGATGGACTAGAAAGCAAGGCAAAGAAAAAAATACCATATATATGAACACATAATGAATATCACTAACACACACGCACATACATATAAGTATCGACACCACACATGATACAAAATACAATAAGCTTTTCACACTCGAATGGTAAAAATGTGTCATATGGAAACGGAAGTGTAGGGGTGTGAACTAGTAACAATTAAATTTAGACCCAATCACTTAAAACATGTTCACGGAGTTCTTAATTGATTGCAAACTTCATCACATTTGAATATAACCTCATCTGACAATATAAATTGAACTCAATGAACAAACATACACAATGCATACAAGCCTAGAATTTTGATGATTCTACAAACCAATAGAGTCATGACATTGAAAGCATAACTAGGATAAACAGACATTGTTCAAACCGTTGATATACCATCCAAACTCCCTCAAAATAAGAATATTATGTTAATCTTTTGAATGAATAAATCAACTAAACAAAATAGTCCTTGGAAAATATTTTCTTTTACTGCCATTATTCTTTTATGCCTTTGGACCACGTATTTCTTTTAGGTCCAAGCAAACGGTGGCTTACTCGCAAAGGATGATATTTCCTTTCGGAGCCCTTTCCTGTGCACATATATATTTTTATATCTCACACAAATCTCATGTGCAACGAATTTTAACATGCACTAGTCCTCCTCGATCATATAATATGTAGATGACTAGATTGGTAGGAGAACACCTCACAAAGCTCAAATATACATATGAAGTTAAAATTTCAAGTGAGCTCGTGCATGTGTGAATTGAGGCATATAAAAATAGAATCCATTATAACAACACAAAATCCAACTACTTACGGATCGACAATCTAAACCAAAATTTCTAGCCACATGGAAGCAAAAAAGAAGGGATTCAAACACAAGTACATGCCACATAAAGTGAGTCAAACTAAAATACACAAAAAAAAAATCTTTTTTAGTTTTTGAAATTTTTTAACCAAAAATAAAATTATTTACTCAAAAGACACACAAAAATCATTTGTATTTTTTCATTAATCTTAAATTACTAAAAAGGTAAAACACAAATGATAAACAAAATATTTCTGTATTTTTTCATTTAACGCAAACTAAAATTAAAGAACTATAATACAAAAGATAAACAAACATCATAATTCTAGCATGTGATATGTGATAAAGCAATGACTATAAAATGATAAAGAATCATACAAATAGAATGATAATTTAGCATAAAGTACAAAAGATAAAGAATGCAAATAACTAACACATTCAACCTTTAGATTTAGGAAGGGAGGTATCATGTGAAAGTAAATGAGAATAAAAAATCCTATCTTGTAAAGCAACCAAGTCGGATCTCCTAACCCAAACTAATGATGAATGACGATGTCGGGGTGTAGGAATCTTGGCTACCTCGGTTGCCTTATGAAGGGATTATCTATGACCTCGTTTAAGATCAAAACAAAATTTTCTAAGATGACGTTTTCGACCACAATGTGAGCACCTAAAGACTCGAAGAAAAGAATTACCTAAAGAATGATCTATAACATTGATCCTAGAAGATTCTCCTAAAATATTGGTTTTGGCTTTATGAGTTGGCTCATTACAAGTATCTAAGCCTAAACCACACGTGTCATTTTTAATTTGGACCGTTCCCAAAGTTTTATCTAATTTCTCCGAACGACACTCCAAATCAAATTTGACTTTACTAGAGTCTTTTAATTTATTTTCTAAATCCAAGATGTTAGACTCTAATAAAACATTGCGCTCTTCAAATGAGAGAAGCTCTTTTTTTATGGATTCCATTAAACATTTAAGGCTATATCTCTCGCCTTCTACATATTCAAGCTTCTCTCGAAGAGATTTCTCAGGTGTCCTAAGGTCTTCCACTAATGCACTCTCGTCAATGACCTTGACACGCTCTTTTAAACTAGCTTCTAACTTTAAATTTGCTCTTTTTAATTGAATAGATTCTTCATATAGTTCTTGAAATGCAAATTGAAGTTCACTCACATCAACCTCTTCTTCATTTTCACTCTCTCTTTCTTCTCCACTCTCACTACCATCATCTTTTATAGATTCACAAACAAAGGCCTCGCAAGTGTTATGTATTAATATGTCATCATTGGATAATTCCTCACTATCACTTACACATAACTAGAAATGAACGCGGTAAAGTTGCGCTCAATGGGGGAATTGGATTCCTCTTCCTTATCACTATCACTAAGGGTTGCATTAACAGAAATTGGTTGCTTACTCTCTCTCCTTAGTTTAGTGGGTAACTCTTTTTCCCTATGGCCATACCCTTCACAACCATAACACCTATTTAACTCATTCCTATTTAAATTTTTATTAAAATTTTTAGGGATCTTCTCGGCTTTGTCATGCTTAGAATTTTCATATTTCTTAAAATTATTTTTAAATTTATCTTTGTTAAATTTAAGAAATTTTCGAAACTTCCTAGCAAACATAGCCACATCTTTCGAGTCACTCTCACTTTCACTCTCTACTACTTATTTTTCCTCCTTTCGGGATTTCAAAGAAACTCCCTTATCTATTTTCTTTTCAGTTTTAGAGGGAAACATGTCTAGTTCATAGGTTTGTAAATCACCTACGATCTCTTCTAATTTCGTAGAGGCTAAAGCGGGTTAAGAGTTTAATACGGTCACCTTAGGAATAAATCTATCGGGTAGGGACCTTAAAATTTTCTTTACTACTCGATTGTCGGGTATTTTCTCTCCCAAATTAAAAGATGAATTAACTATATCATAAAGTCTAGCATAAAATTCATCAAAAGTTTCTTTTTCATTCATTTTGATGGTTTCAAATTGAGTGGTGAGGTTTTGGAGTTTAGAAGCTTTTATGACACTAGTCCCTTCATGAGTGAGTTGTAAAATATCCCAAGCTTCTTTAGCGGTTTCACACGTCATAATGCGTCGGAATTCATCCGGTGTGACCGCGCTAAACAAGGCATTTAAATCACGGGAATTAAAATTTGCAAGTTTAAATTCATTCTCACTCCATCTATCGGTGGGTTTGGGAACACATTCATTTTTAACCAAAAATGTAGGTGGGGACCACCCGTTAACGACAGACAACCAAACCCTCTCATCTAGGGACCTAAGTTCCGAACGCATACGTGCTTTCCAATATGAGTAATTAGAACCATCGAAAATAGGAAATTTTGAAAATGGAGAAAATTTCATTTTTGTCAAAAATAATTAAAAGGATCTTAAACGCAATAATTTAGCGATCCTGCTCAGATACCACTTGTTGGAAATGTAGGCCCCCAATTTTTAGATTTTACCAAAAGTAATTTCAATTTCCTTTAAAGAAATATAATTTTCTTTTAGATGCGGAATAAAGATGGCTCAACTAAACAATTACATAATCCAAATTCTAATTTCTTTCAAATTAAAATTAAGCTAAATACAAAGTGACATTAAATTAAACAAAAAATTAATTTTCACTTAAACAACTTCATTCAATCCAAGTCCTAGAAATTTGCCTAACAAAATAATTAATCCATTTTTGCAAATTTAGGCCAAACCAAATTTTATCCAATAAAATTAATGACTTGAATTAAATTAATTTTTATCTAATTTAATTAGCACCAAATTAACTAAACTAATTTTATCTTTTTACCTAAGCATGCATCTAATGTGAATTTGCAAAAGATAAAATAATCAAATAACCACTACGTCGGGATGTACGAGAAAAAATCCACAACGGAAAAAAACCTCGAATCCACTAAGTATGGTTTTACAAGTACAAGATAAAAAAGACTTACAACACTCGACTTGACTCCATCCAAGCCCCGATGCTTCTTCTTATACACACCTCTGCCTAGCGAATAACCCCTAAGGTCCACCGCGGTCTTGGAATCCACCGATCGAACTTTTTCTGGTCACCGCCACCCGAACAAGGAGCCTTCCTTCAAGTGGATATGTCAAAGCAAACAACCTTCTTCTTTGTGGGATGTATAAGTAAGCCCAAAACATCTTCAAACGGTAGGGGTAAAACCGGTGCCAAACACTCCAAGCAAAGTATATATATTAAGTAACTTGGATAAACTAAACAAATGGGTGTAAACAAAAGTGCTTAAGGATTTTTCTTGAAAAATAAAAACTCAAAACTTGAACCTTTTCATTTGGAATTGAAACTCTCAAAAACTCTCTCTAGGAGAGGGAAGAATATGAAAAGGTTGGTTTGAAAAGGTTGGTTCCCGCACTTAGAAACTCTATCAAAAAGTAGTGGGGAAAAGGTAGTGGGAACATGGTGAAAACTGCCAAAAATACCAAAAAAACTGTTCCCGCCAAATTCGTTCGAATGACTTTTTCTTTCGAACGACTTTATTAATGATGTTCCAGAGCGAAAAAAGTAATCTCGTTAGAAGTCTCATTCGAATGACCTGACAATCTCGTTTGAACGAGATGCTTGTTCGTTCGAACGACGTGTCAGAAAAATGCTCATTCATTTTAAGTCCAAAATTTTTTATGAAAAGTTCTAAAAAATATTTTTTGAGAAAAACAAAGTCGTTAAAACTATTTTATAGAACATTATAAAATACGCCCAATAAATTTCCAAGCTCCTATATATATATAAAATGCATTCATACCTTAGGAGTATTGGAACATTGTTGTTGACGTAGAAACAAGGCACACTAAATCCGGTATATGATGAAGCTTTATAATCTTTGCCGCTACGTCTTCAACTAACACATCATAGGATTTGATGGATACACCTGAACACTATTCTATGACTCAAATGTTTTTATATGGAATTGAGCCAACACTACATTAAGACTCAATCGGATACTGGTGTCCTTACACCGAGTATGCTTCTAGTGATAAAACTTGGTGTTCTATAGATGTGTTGAGAGGTGACGGGCTTTCTTTCATGATATATTGCAATGTATTATTTCTTTTATATAAATTTTATCTTATAATTAAATGAGATTCGCCCAAAGTCGGTAGTTTTTCTTTTTATTTGATAACATTTTTTTCTTTTTTCCCAAGTCAATTTTACTCGAATTGTACCGGATGGGCTGCTTGTATTCTTTCCATCTTACTACCTTTTGGATCAGTGTAATGGGTGCTGGAAATAAATGGTAAGTCATGTAACACATTTAATAAGGACTTGATATATGTTTACTTGTACATTTTGATAGACTATATTCCATATTATGCAGGGCCATGCAAACTTAACGAATTCTGCAACGATCTGGGAAAAGAAACATAAGCTCCCTTTTGTAGAACCTAGGCAATCTTCACTTTTTTCTTTGGTTGTACCATTTTCTTCTTTACCACTAGAGTAAAGCCATCAGAAAATAATTGTTTCGATAATTCATTCTTAAAAGCAGTGTTAGCATAGTTTAACTATTATGAGCTTATTTTTTAAATACATAGTTTCCTAGTTTAACTAAAGATGTCATGAGGAAGTTTTATTTCAATCACCCAAAATTGTTGGGATAAGATACAGTGACTGATAGTGGGTTCCAAACTGCAAGTCCCTAGGTTTATGTGCTATATTACATATAATCAATACATTATAATCTCCTTTATATTTTCTTACACGTAATTGAGCAGCTTCGTTAAATAATCTTTATAGTTTTCATATATTGTTTAATTTCAATTCCAATTCTAATTAATATTTCGGTACGTGATCAGGTGGAGGCTACTATTATTCAAGTGGTGGATAAGGAGATCCTTAAGTATAATCTTCCATAAAATAATATTTTCCTTATAATTAATGTCCAATTGAAAGTAAGGTAACTATATTATTACATAAGTCTGAGAACACATTTTGGTGTATCATTGTTGATCTATGATTGTTAATTTTATTAAGCATTGAGTCAATATTTTGGGCATACTAATATTAGTTTTGTTGTTATGCCCTATTGGTGTACTTTTTAATGCTATTTGGATCATTATAAAAATGACCCATTGGTGTAATTTAATTACAATTTTCTTATGCAATCTTGTTGCAATCATCTTTAACATTTGATGATAGTCATAGGTAGAGGTCGAGGTGGATGCAAAGCAATATGATTGTTCTCCATTGATGAAGATTTATAGATGGAGTTGACGGAATTCTTTTTTATATTTCATTTGCTTGGTTATAATATAAAAACATCTCATTTCAGGATGATTGTATTAGGATGTTATATTGGATGCATTTATGAAAATAATGTAACTTTCGGGGTGATTGTATTACAATATTTCATTTGCTTGGTTAAAGTTTCTTTTGTAAATAAAGAGTGGAGGCGTATATAAAATGTAAATGTTGAATATAATGCCCTTGTTTATGTGATCTAGTTTTGTATATGTTCTTAGGATTTGAATTGTGTGGTAAGAATAATTGAATTTATTTAAATTCAGGATATTGGATATTAAAAAATATAATTTTTTAAATATGTATTAATATTACTAACGGGCCTTTACCGTTACAAAATTATACCAAAGTGTTATAAAAAGGGTGTAATAAGGTAAAAATATCAATATAAAAGTCTGTTACTAATTCAGAATTAGTAACGGCAAAATATTATTGGTAATTAGTAACAGAATTTTACCGTTAATATTAGTAACGGTAAAAATATGTTACTAATTTTGTTCCCCACGCCTTTTTTCTAATGGAAAATTTTCGTTACTAATATTTGTTGTAACGATAAAAAAATTGTTACTAAAGGTGCTTTTTAGTGTAGTGTCCTCGGTATCGGTGCCCTTAGAGTTTTTAATGTTTTTTATGGTCTCGTCAGTCAGAGGTTGCACCTCTTGTTTCTGCATCTCGCCCTATGTGTTGTCATCTTAAAAAAATATCTCCATCCCCAGTTTCATCTTTTTGTCAGTGGGGTCATACCACGGTTCAGAGAATCCGCAAAATGGGAAGTTTTCGCCCTCTATCTCACCGTTAGAGATTTCGAAGTCATCACCCTTGCTAGTAGCGATGATATCTTCCTACCATGAGTAGTCGATGAACTCAACTACCTCAATGGCTTCATCATATAACTTTTCTCACTCAGCTGGGAAGTGAAGGAGTGGAGGGACCAAACGCCCCTAGAGTTTCAATGATGTAAGCAACTCTGGGATGCTCTATATCTCCCTTTTATAGAGAAACATATCTACCATAATTTGCACAACCTCATCCAAGATTATTTCTTCTACAAATACCACCCATTCATCTTATTCCCGGGCCCACTTACAGGCTTCCATAAATAGGATACTGAACCTTTCATAGTAGATGGTCATCTGTGGGCATTTTTAGCCCAAACCTCCAGAGTTGATCTAGTATTGTGGGCAGTTTCATGCCTCCCCCTCTGATTGGGTGAGGACGATAATACAGGCTCATGTAAGGAGCGACAGAGCTTGGTCAGTGAAGCTCATAGGATGTAGGAGATATGATGGGAATTCTATGAGAGGTTTTGGTGAGATGGTAGGTATGATGGGCATTTTGACAGGCATGATTTGGGTAGAGGGGTCAAAATTTGGGTTGTCTTTTCCCAAGATGGCGTTCACCCTCGTTCATTGTGCTAAGAGAGATTTATGCGTGGTTTTGGGTAGCTAGTGGAGCAATTATACTCGGGCTATGAGGCCTTGGATCACATTTTTTAGGTAAAAACATTTATCGGTGGTGTGGCCTGCGATTTGGTGAAAGTTACTGTGAGCATCATATTTGATGTTCTTGGGAATGAGATTTGGAAGTGGTCAGGGTTCCAATGTCTTGATGAGGTTTTGGGCTAGTAGGTCTTAGTGTACTTTTTATAAGGTAGCATGAAATTTAGTATACTCTTTCTGGAGGGGTCGGGGTGACTTTCAGGTCCCCAAGAAGTGGCAGGTTGGGATATGTTGTTGATTGTAAATACTAAAGTATTGGCCGATTTGCCATACCTCCATGGAAAAAATTATCTCGTTAGCCTTTTTGGTTCTTATGATTAGCATCCCCTTCTTCAATCTTCATACCAGCCTCCCGAAGGGCTTTAAAGTGCGGGTAATATTATTCTCCCAACGATGCTAGCATATGGGGCAGGAACCCCTTCTTCACTATACTCACTTGCCCTTCTTCTGAGTATCGGTTGATCATGGTTACATCTTCTTCTCTCTATTTTTTTATGAAAATACTAACTGATTCCCCAGGACACTGTTTGAGTAGCTATGGGTCTCTGCGTCTGACCTCCAGTTCTTCATTATATTTGTAATGGGACATAAATTCCTTGGCTACATCCTCCTAACTGCGGTTTTTGGATTCCTCAAGGGCTAGGAACCACTCGAGGGCACTTTCTTTCAGGTTTTGCTGAAACATTTGGGTCATTATCTCCTCTGAAGATCCAAAGAGGGTCATGGCTCAGTGATATCTATTTAGATGCACAATCGAGGGCTTGCTACCTCCGAATATTTCAATATTTAGCATCTTGAACTCCTTCAGTAGTCTGGATTTAAGATACAGAGACATTTAGGTGTAATCCACGTAATCTTTGGAGATCTTGACTTGGTCAAATTTCTTTGACATCATATTGACATCGTCTTTGAGTTTGTTCAACTTTTCTTCTTTTGGGTCCACAGGCACTTGAGAATTACCCATGGTTGGGTAAAGCTTGAAATCGATAAATGCACTGGAGGTACCCCATTTGAAAACAGGGCATGTTGGTACACCTCTGGGACCCAAATTATTTCAGGAGAAAGTGGACCCATGGCATGAGGTAAGCGGATTTCAGGTTTATGAGATTCGATAGTTTGAGCCCGATGTCATTGCATCTCTTGGACATCAGCTTGAAGATTATTAATTTTGGCACTGAGTTGGACTAGGATGGACATCAGATCTGGCTGAACATTCGGTGATTTGTCTGCATTATCCATGAATAATTTGCGAAGGTAGATCTCAAATTCTTTAGAAGCAGTAGAGCTTCGGGGTGGTTTAACGGAAGATCGAAGCCAATAGGGAGCCAGGCCAAAGACTGGGTATGCGATCAACCTAAGAGGGGAAATGATTTTGGTTCATTTTTGGTGGAAAAAGGGAGTATTTTTGGTATTTTCTTTTAAAAAATGTGAGGAAATATGTTTTTGGTATTTTCATTTTTGAAAAAGAGGGGAAAAAGGAAAATCCTAAGCATGGTTATTATTATTAGGTTCCACTTGTATTTTGTTTGCCTAAATGCAAGAAAAATATTGAATAGGACCCGAGCCTTGGGAAAAGATAGGGTATAAGATGTGAGATATGGTTTGACTTGTTTCTAGTCTCACGGACAGGCTCCTGTTTTTAAAAATGGGTGAAATAACATGAAAATTCGGGCGGTATCGCGACCCGAAATTTTAACAGAATTTCGCATAGTAATCGAAAAATAAGATATGAATGTCCTAAGGCAGGCGCCTATATTATGTTTATGCATTTAGTGGGTTAATGGAAGGGTTGCCCTTTGGCATGACTTTAACGATATACCTCTTACCTATAAGCGCAATCATCCAGTGGTACGTGTGGATAAGCCATTTGATATACCTGAGTGTACGTGAATTGTCTCATAATATACCTCATGAAGATGGAACGTGTGAGAGCGAATTTGATATACTCGACGTACGTGAATGAGTTCTCATCTATATACCTCATATCATGAGTTCGGTCAAATGGTATGATGCAAAGTGAACCCTTTGATATACATCTAAGGTAGAAGGCCAACGGAATTTGAGAATCATATCGCTTAGGTTAAATACCCCCCGTAGGACCCGCACCCGTCACGAAGTGACCCCGTAGTATAGGATAATATTTTGGTCAATATTGTCATGCTTAGATGATATAGCGTGTAAAAATGCATGATTTTTTATTAGTATCTTATGGAGATTTTTTTCATGTTAGCGCCTTCGTGGGCTGCCATCGTTAAATGGAGATAACAAAAAGGGCTGGAGTCGCCAGTCTGTTTTGCTCAAAATAGGCAAAATAATGTAACCGCCTCGAGAGAACGACATCAAGGTCGTACTGATGCATACAAAACCAAGTTATTCGAAAGTTTGAGGACTAAGTTACGGAATGGGAATGTGTTAGGCACCATTTCTCCCTTTCGGTATCTCGTGGGCTATGTTAATATTCCCCTTTTCTCCAAAGCGTGAGGTGTGTGTACATATGTGAAATTTAAGTAACGGGGGAAGAGAATTATCCGATTTACGTCATGGAAGAAACGGAGAGGACTCATCCACAGGAGTGTACCCGAAAATAATTATAAACATATGATGTTCGCTGAATCACGAATTGCTATGAAAGATTGAATGTGCATGTTAGACGAGACACAAATGTGTATGAGTTCAAGACTCACAAAAATAAATATAATGTAATATAAAAGGCGTAGAAATGGAAAAGAAGGACTCGAATCCCGAGATTGGCCCGAGACGCCTATGTAGCCCAATGGGCATTAATGTCCATGTAGTTAGAATATATAATAGGGGTGGGGTCCAACTCATAAATCCAAATTTAAGACTCCTCTTTGAGTGTTTTTGAGAAAAGTGTGTTCAAGTGTGGAAGTGTGAGAAAATGAGGAAGTCTTCATTTTGGAATTTATAAGTAAACCCTTTTTTGTCTTTTTCTATTTTTTACGAAAATAAGTTGTGTGAAATACTAATAATAAAGAATGGATATTATTTGATGTGAGATAATGAAACAAAACTATAGGATATCACAAAATGAGAATAAAGTGAATAATAACACTAAGTGAATAAGATAGAAAAGAGATGAGGATAGACCTCTTAAAAGACTTTTCTTGTTGAATTTAGGAGGTGTGTATGCTGATTTTTATAGTGATATAATAGGATGAGGTAGGTAACTAGTAGGAAAGTTAGGTGGGAGAGTGTTAGAAAATAGGGTTTTTTTGCCTTGAGAATGCTTTGATTTTGAGGGAATGTTTGTTGATTGCTGAAAGAGACTCCTCAAGGGTGAGGTGAGGTCACCGGCTCTTTATATAGTGCCATTTTAGGATTGGGGGTGTCAATAGGAATGGCCCTAGCCTGCCTATTGGCATAGAACCTTCCTTGTTGGGCAAGGAAAGTACACCTCGCTAATAATTAGGAGGTTTGGGGTGTCTATAGGCAGTCTAGAATGGACTTTTTTCTAAAAACGAGCATGAAATGAAAACCCTAAGTCTAAATTATTCATGGCCAAGATCATTAGAAAGGAAATTCAAAGACCTTAAAGAATCCATGATCCACACTCAAGTTCAAGAGTTAACCAAAGTCAAACGTGGCTCTAAAGCGCCCGATGGTCTCTAGATAGGAGGGGTTTCGAAGTAAAACGGATCGTTCGTGCGAACCGTGAGAATTATTTGTGCACGACACGGACCGTTGGAAAATAAATTCAGTGCCCTCAGAGATTCCATTGATTTTTTTTCGGTTTGGAGGATTGATCAAGGTCAAATGGGGCTCAGGAAGCCCGTTGGTCTTTCGAAGTAAAACATGTCGTTCGTGCTAACTGTGAGGTCGATTTGTGCACGGAACTAACTATTGGAAAGAGGATTTAGGGAACTTCAAGGTTTCATTGAGATTAGCTCAGGTTGGAGAGTTTATCGAAGTCTAACATGTCCCAGTAGCACCCGATGGCCTCCAAATTAGTACTTGGAGTAAGAAGGATCGTTCCTGCAAACCGTGAGACCGATTCATGCATGGGATAGACCATTGGAAAGGGGATTCAGATCCTTTAAAGGTTTTATTGAGCTTCACTCAGGTTGAAGAGTTGAATGGAGTCAAAAGGGTCTAAAAAGTGCCTAGTGACCTCTAAATCAGTACTAGAAGTAGGACATAAGGTTTAGAGAGGGAGAAGGAGTGTTAAGGACCTAAGGAGGTGCTTAATGGGAGTATTAGGATGGGTTGTCTACACAACCAACAAACTATCAAATATTAACAAAATACCTAATCGCATATTAGGAAAGACAAAAATTTAATTTCCTTAAATAAACCAGAATATCTAAGACAAAGGAAATTAAAATAAGAAGAGAGGCTGGATAGAAAGATAAAAGGAAAGGAATAGAGTTGGGGGAAATTTGAGAAGATGGCAAATGAAATAAACAAGACTAAAAGACAATTCTTTTGGAAATTTGGTTCTCATAACTTCTCTCTTTACATCAATTGATAAATGAAGGTGATAAAAGGTTGAATTGAAGAGAATGGGCAGTCTAAATAAGGCGTGGGATTTTAGTAATGGAATTGATAGCACAATGACATAAATGTCTTGAAAAAAATAAGAAAGCAGTTCAAAATTGCACGTACTCTAACGAGCGATACAAACCATGATTATGGCCTAACATGCCACCTTGTGCTTGCCATGTGGCAGAGCTAAGTCTGCATAATGAAGAGGGTACAAGGAATTTGGCTTGGCTCAGGTCAAATGAAGGTGGTCGAACCGATCACGAACTTCGCAAAAAATTAGTTATGTTGCAACTCCTAAGAAGAGATAATCGCTCAAGAGATTGGCACCACAATCCACCTCATGGGAAAAGTCTTAAATATAGTGTGACCTGCAAAAGAATCAGTAGGTGACGCGTGTCATAAAGATCAACTGGACTAAATAACTTTTAACTATGCAATGCCGAGAGGTAAGTCAACGTCATATAAGATCAATCTTAGCCTAGCCGGGGCACATAATGACAAAAAAAAAGGACTCAACATAATGACAACAATCGTATGGTTACAAATAATATTGTAACCATACGATTGAGTGATGGAAATATGTGGATGGGTGTGCAACGATGAAAATATGAAAATATTCATCCCCGTGTGAAATAACTAACTATTGAGTATTCCACACTCAACATGTAAAGGTGATCGTACTTAACTTTATAAAGGTGAGACATGTGTCTCGGGGAACCACATCCTCTGACTTCATTCACATATAAAAAGAAGTTCCATAACCTCTAAAAGGAAGTATATATATCTGTACTATTATTCTACCCAAGTAAAGAGAGAGCTCTTTTAAAAATGAATCTCTCGTGGAGATTGTCCATTAAGTTAACAAAACTCAACACATTTGGGTATCTAGGCACCAAATTGGGATGGACCATGTAAATCTTGGTCTTCCCCCCTCTTCATTAGAGTTTTTCTTTACTTGCTTTATGCTTCAGTTTCATGTCTCTTAACTATTTAATGAAGGATAGTTGGTAGATTATGAGTGAAGTCCGTGTAAATCCAATTTCTAACATCAACAATTGTAATAAAAATTAACTAGATGTAATTCCTAGATACAATTTCAATGAATCTTCAAGGATCCAATCTAGATATAAGTGATGTGTGTGTTTGCAGCCTGATAATCAAAATAAGTTGAGAGTGTCGTGTTCTTGAAACCTTTAATTTAGTGAAAGAACCCAATTAAAATTATCGTCAAATAGAAATGATCTTTTCATTTAATTCTTTTTAGGCACAAAATAGATAATGTGGTTATATGTGATCATTTAGGTATATTTATGTTCTTTAGCCTAGGATCTTATTTCATGTTTATGTGCTTGTAACTCTTTACAATTGTTTATAGTAGATGTAACACCGCATATTTTTGTGGATAAATAACTTATTTAATTTGAGGATAAATAATTTATTTAAATTGATGAATTAGAATTTCAACTAAATTGATGATTTGGAGAAATTCAATTTATTAGGAGAATTAAGATTTAAATTAATTTAGGTTCTTTCTTTTAAGAATACATGTGTCGTAATTTGAGGTTGAAATTTGAGATTTTAGTTAAATAACTCGGATGGCGATTCTAAGTGCACGGTTGAGTCCAGAAGGGTCAAAATAGTCTGAAAAGAGTACCCGATGATAGTAATTGGGTCTCGGGGCATTTTTAGGCATAACCGGACTCACACGAGGGTGTTTGGGGCATTTTAATTTGGCCCATAGGCTTAAATTCGGGATTCACCTAATAAAACCTAAGTTATGGAGTTGGTGGTAGCCATAACTCATTTAAGAAAACCCCAGTTGCAGAGGAGAAAAGAGGGATCTAGTGGGAGAGCCTTTGGGAGCCAAACTAAGAAAATATTGAGGTGTTCTTCATCAAAAATATTATCTACGACAAAGGAATCAAGCACTACGAAATTATCCAGGCAAGTAGTTAAACTTTCCTTCATTTAATTTGTAGTATTGCAATTTATATTATGGTGGGTGTAAACCAAATTCATTTTTGGGCGGGTATTGCATGAAAAACGGGTGTTTTATGAATTGAACAGTTATGAGGATTAAAGGTATAATTAATTTTGTGATATGAATCAAAAGAGATGATACCTGATTTGTTGCAGTAGATCAATAATCCATTTCATTTAATTTGGATTTAAAAATCAATTTTGGAGAAATCGGGTGTAGAACAAAATCTTGAAAATCAATTTAGATTTTTGGTTGTTAATGTGATAAATCGATGGTGGTTAGGGTTTCGATCCATGATTTGAATCTGGTTAAAGGATGGTTTAAATGTTGGGAAGATCAAGATAAATTTTTGGGTTAATAAACGAAGCTCGGAGGTTCGTTAATGGCAGAAAGTTAGGTCGTTAGGAAGAAAAAGAAGCAACGGATCTTCAAACGACATTGCACGTCGTTCAAACGATATTGTATCTCGTTCAAACGAGATTAGAATGTCGTTCGAATGAGATTGTTATCTCATTCAAACGACCCTAGGTTTTGAACATGGAGATAGATCTTTTTGTTACGAACGCGTGGCCGCCAATTTCGTATTTTTCTGATTTTTTTTAATTAGTTATGATTTTTCTATGGAAGGGTGTCTGAAACCGAAGTTGTTTGCGAGAAATAAAATATGGATTATTTAGGGATGTCCATAGATGAGCATTGGACCCTGAAAAATATTAAGGAACATTATTTTTACCTTGAAATTGGATGGGAAATAATTCGAGGTATAGATTTAGAGTGTTTAGGATGAACAACCCTTGAAAATATATAAACGGATTCGTATGGAAATTTCAGAAAAAATTAGGATACTGACTAGATTGAGATGTGCTTAATATCTTGAAATAAAAAAATATGAATGTAAGTTAATAATTATAAAATTAAGAGTCGGGGTCATGACTCGGATATTTTTAGGCTAGTGCGACGGAAGTTAGGCACTGAGTAGCCCGTTTAATTTATTATAGATGTATATAATAAATTATCAAATACTGAATTTAATAAAGGGTGTTTTACCTAATAGTGGGACTTGGTGTAAAACATTCTAAAGGGTGAAGATACAGACCGAGTCGGGGTATTGTAGTTGGGTGACACTACCTTAATAAAATAATTAATGTGAAAGTGATTAGATTAATCGGTGTGATTTGAAATATAACGAATTCGGAGGATGAGAATGAGCCAAGGTGAAGTAAGAATGCCAATGACTTAGACCAGTAGGTAATGATTAAATTACTTATTGATTTGGTATACTTCGAGTAGTGGGGGATACTCGGAAGTATACGATGAGAAGTATAATCGGAATTTAATAATATGTAGAATATTCGGGAGGTATATATACTACGCATGGGATATATAAGATAGGTCGTGTGTATAACTATACTGATGAAACGTATATATAGGTTGTTTGTATACCTACTGCAGGCTTTCTTATGTGTATGACATACCTATGATGCTTGCTATCACGGGAGGTTTACGCGTCAGGATAGTCATATCTTTATGAGCCTTTGGAGGGATTTTTGACTTGGGCCTCAGAACAGAGAACCTAAGTACGGGCTATCAGTGAGAATGATAGTGTTGACGGTCATATGGGTGCGTAGGTATTTGCGTATCCCATAGGCTGGGAAATATGTTCGCCTCCAATAGGTATGATTTGTATTTATGGTTCGAGAGAGATACTGGACTAATAGTCCTTTATACAGTGTGTGATGTACCAAGACTTGATAGAAGAGTATGCATGCACTGTAGGTCTCAGCCTAGGGTGTTGTATTATATATATATATATATATATATATATATATATATATATATATATATATATACACACTTGTGTTTTATTTTACTATGTATGCTTGGTAGATGATGTATCGGGACATGATAGCATAGTATACATGCACCGCAGCTCATCTAGGGGTACCGTATTTGTATACATGTAACGAAGTGATAAATATACGCTTATGACTTATTCTACGGTGTGTAATTAGTAGATGAGAAAGGTAGTGACATCTAAAATAACCCTAGTAGGTTGATGATTAAACATATAATGAGAAATTCATAATTGGCTAATTGATATAAAGAATCCTATAACATATAGTATGGGCTATACGAGTGAGCACAACGAGTTAATATGCAAAAAAACACTTGATACGAAAAGTTAGGTGGGGTAGCTTAACTAGGAGAGGTTAGCATGTAAGCATTAGGTGTTCACATTATATGAGGGGTGAGTTACACCTCAAGAGAGTGCGACAATAACTTAAATATGAAGAGTGTGCATGCATATTTAATTACTGTAATTTAACTACTTGCTAAAATTTTCAAAATGTTTTACTTGGGCTCTGACCCGTGTTAAAAAAAAATCAAAAATTTTTAGGTGTCCATCCATAAGGATGCCAGTTGAATATAATATCCAAGGATGCGAAGCTGCAGCTTATGTGGAAGTTGCAGGACTTGCTATAGACGCTTCGTTCACTTATCTCTAGTGTAGCATCTTTACTCCATTACTCATTTGGGCATGTCACCCTCAGTTTTAGTATTCAATTATTTATTTGATCATTGTGTATTCCGATTATTGTTTCAGTTTACTGTTGTATTTTATTGTTGAACCGATAGTTGATTCGGTTACTTGTGTTTATATTATTCATCGGTGTTGGATTTATTTATCAGTTTGTGATTGATGGTTTAATCCTTTTTTACCTCTGTGTGTTTTTAATTAATGAAAGATAAAATTTGGCACCAGTCTAATTAAATTACTAGGTTATTAGTAACTTTAAAAAAATTCAACAGTGATGCTGAGAATGAGCCATATGAGACAAATGTTTTATTTTGATCACGGGCTAGCCACCCGGGTATTTTAATAGGCGGGGTGTCACAATGGATTTTTTGGTTGTGGCATAGAGGTCACCATGGATGTTTCCTCAAATTGAGGTTTTACCACGTTAAAAATCACTGTGTCAACTTACAATTTTTGTTCTTAATATCTTGCATGGTTTGGTTTCAATGCAAAGAACTAGTATAGGTTTTTTATTTAAAACCAAGGTAATCAGGTTACCAAGTCTAACATCCAACTAAATCAGTTTTATACACATCTTGTGTTTTATGATTTTGAAAAGGAGTTTCCTCTAAGAATTTGTTTTTAGAGTTTACTTAACCTTTTAAGTTTTTGGTAAAAACCTTAGTGAACATCTTTTCAAGTGATATAAGAGCGGGTTTATCAAAATATTTTTTATCCTAAACCTCCAGAAACTGCTTTCAAAAATCTTTTTCTAAAAAATGGATGAGAGATTTAGGAAGGTAGGTAACCTATCCGGTCCACCCTTCTTTGATGGACATAATTCTCCTTACTGAAAAGTAAGGATGATTGCATTCATCGAATGGACTTTGGGTGATGACGCGTGGGACGTGATTGAAAATGGATACAAACACCAACTAAGCCTTTGTATGAAACCATCACTGAAAGAGTTAAGAAAAATCTTAATGAATTTACCAAAGAAGAGAAAAAGATATCACTTGACAATAATAAGGGGGAAAATTGCAATTATATTCCCATAAATGAGCACAAATTTAAACGTATATCTTGTTGCTCAATGAGGGTGGAAGGTGATGAAGAACTGCATTTACTTCCAAGGAATCCTGGGACACACTCATCACCGCCCATGAAGGTGATGAACGTGTTAAGGCTGGAAAAACCTAGATGTTATTGCAACAATACAATACTCTTATTATGGATGAAAATGAGTCATTTGATGATTTTATATAAAATTAACTGATATTGTCACAAAGTTGCATGCTAATGGAATAACCTATGACATAAAGGAAATTGTACTTAAAATCCTAAGATCATTGCTTGCTATATTTGACAATAAAAGTTATGCCATAAAAGAGATGGATGGCCCAAACGTGACTCCTAAATTATTAAGTAGTAAATTAAGAACTCTAGAGATGGAGTTAAAATATAAAAGACAAATGACTGTCCAAAATAAAATAATCTTTAGGTCTAATGTTGGACCTTAAACTTGACCTCAGTGGGGATTGTGATTTGGATAATTTGGATAACCAGATTGCTCTTATGAGCAAACAGTTAAAGAAAATCATTAAGTTTATAAACTTTGTGGCTTCTAAACAAGGCATACCTGGTTATCAAAATCACAGACCTCATGACAGAACTGATGACAAATAGACCAATGATAACAATAGATCTAATAATGATAATCGCCATATAAAATGTCATCGTTGTGGGAAAATGGGACATTATGCTGCTAAGTGTAGAGTTAATATGAACAACAACTATGTTAGGGATAATGCGCGCAAAACATGGGATGACTCAAGTGATTATGATGAAGATGAAATTGAGTCAACCAACATTGATGAATCATGCATGTCCTTTTATGCCAAAATCATATATTCTGATGATAATGCATGTTTATCTATTAGCGATTGTATTATGCCTGTTGATGTTGATGTCATGTCTGCTAGTGATATTCCTGTATCTACTCATGTTGAAAATAATGTAGATAATCTTAGCTTACGGGTGAGTCAAAGTAAAAACCTTATTAACGGATTGAACAGGTGTGTGAGTTCCACTTCACAAAATGAATCGATAGGGGACACTACACAGAATTCACTTAGTGATTCCAATGATGCCATACCTGACATTCAAAATTTGTACACCAAAACTCTATAAAAGAGTGCCAAACTAGATAAGATGGTTAAGCAATTGACTGAACATGTTGATCAACTTAGTAAAATATTAGGAAGAACGTAGAATATTACACTGCATAATGCATTGCTCATAAAACAAAGACAAAAGAGTTTTCCTTAAAATTAAAAGACTTGTCTGAGAAAAATGTTATTTTAGAGGAAAGGTATATTAAGGATGCTTTAATTAAATTGGAAGAATCCTAACAGAAGGTTTCAATTTTTTTTTTAAATGTTTACATTTTGAAACACAAGCGAAATCCAATGAAGAAATTTTTATAGAAAGTAAAATGGATTCTGAAGACCATCTGGCCTAGGTTTTGGAGAAAAAGTTTTTACCAGCAAAGCAGTTATCTCCCCTGAAAATGTTATTTTTGTAAAAGAAGGTCGACGTCTTGAAAAACCTCAGAAAGTAAGTTTTCCTATTAATGTCTCTAAAGAAATGAAGACTAAGTGTAATCCATATCCAAAACCTAATGGAAAATCTAAGTATGTATGCTCGCCTTCAAGAGACCTCAGATAAAATACTAAGACTTATGGTAATTGGACTAGTGTGTCTTATAAGACCAATCCTATCTGTAAGGACTTAAGTGATAGAGTGAAAGCCTACTTCACATCAGTATTTCTCTTATTGTGATATCTATGGGCAGCCCATTATCAAGTGTTTTCAAAAAAGGTTGTGTTCCCCTACCTATCAAAACTTTAACGACTCGAGAAAGAGTAGGGATACGTATATTCTCCCAAAGCAGACCGCGCATAACTCTAACTATAAGAGAAAGGGAGGACCTAAAACTACAAAGAAACCATTTAAAAAGACCCATTAGACCTTTTCAAAATCAAAGGCCACGAAAATTTTTAAAACCAGACCTATTTGGATTAGAAAAGACGACCTGTTACCCCAGCTCAAGTGTTATGTGGTGATAACTGTTTTTAAGGCCCAACAAACCTCAAATGGTTGGTACATGAATTTTGGGTGTTTTAAATATATGATCGGGACAAAATAAAATTGAAGAACAAGGTAGAATTCCTTGGAGGTAGTGTCATATTTAGAGATGGCATTTCATCTCAGTTCATAGGTAAGGGAACACTATATGAAGAAGGGATTCTTGCTTTAAAAGTTGTCCTCTTAGTTAAAGATCTTAAGGCTAACATACTAAGTATATCTCAATTTTGTGACTCCAATCATACCGTTACCTTTTAAAAAACTAATTTTAAAATCTTGAATGAAAAGGGTAACTATATCCTTTTAGGAAATAGAACTACGAAAACTGCTACACAGTGATTCCAAAGACTGAATCTTGCAAGGTTGCCAGATTAGATGATTCTTATTTATGGCACAGAATATTGGGACACACAAACTTTGATAACCTTCATAGGATAAGCTCCCAAGAAATAGTTAGAGGCCTGCCCAAAATCAAATATACTTTTAACTTTTTTTGTGGACCCTGCCAAGAGGGGAAGATGAGTAAATCTGCTCATAAGAAAGTTAAAGATATTTTAACTTCACGACCTCTTGAACTAATCGGCATGGACCTTATGAGTTCCTCCAGAACTGTGAGCCTATGGGGTAACAATTATATTCTTATGATGGTGGATGATTTCACATGATTTGTGTAATACCTCGTGATTTTAATGACTTTTAAAATGGGTTATATTTTAAATTAATGGATTAATTGGATTTTATTATAAATTAATTCATTTGGGTTTTATCTGAATTGTGGATATTAAAATGAATGATTCTGAATATTACTTAAAGATATTTAGGTAATATATGAATGTGATGATATTGATATTGCTACGAGTTATTAATTCAGTAATTTAAATTTTTAGTCGGACGCGGTATGGGACGTGTCGGGACCAAATTGTAAAATTAAATAAGAAAATTATTTTTATATCGACCTTATAGTCATTTCGACTGCGTCGTTGCATCCGAAAGGGTCGAAATAGTTAGAAAAGTCTATTTGAAAGTTGGTATTGAGTCTCGGGTCATTTGGAAATGAAAAGACAACCCAAAAGGGCATTTTAGTCATTTTTACAAGGGGGTGAATAGTGATTTCGGATTTTGTCCTATCATAAGTATTTGGAGATTAGTTGAGCGTGGGTTCATTCATCTCCTCTACACAAAAATTGAAAGGTCATCTTCTTAGAGAGAGTGAAAGGTTGCTTGGGAAGAAAGAAACTTGCTTGGAAAGGGGGAGAACTAAAGACCAAAGGTCACCACCACCAACCACCACCGGAAGTGACCGGAGAAAGGGAGAATCACCTGTGTTATTCAACTCCAAAGGATCAGATCTTCATTAGAGGCAAGTGTTTGATAATTGCAATCTAAGTTTGTATATTGTCCATGTTAGGATAGTTATAAAAAGATGAGATTTTTACATGTTTGGAAGATCAAAAGATAGAGTTGTTAATGGATTTCTGGAATCTGAAAATATATAGGAATCAAACTCATGTTGTAGGTAGTTAGTAATCCATGAAATATTCATCAATCTGTGAAAGAAATTCTGAAAATCAATGGTGTGTTCTTGAAGATATCATGTTTATAATTTTCTGGAAAAAGAAGTTAAATATATGCTTTTAATTCAAACTCTTGATGATTCTAGGATGTTTAGAGCATTAAAAATCATTCACATATGTTGCTATATCATGTGGTAAGGTTTATAAGGTATTTGGGTAGTTAATATGAAGGTTTGAATTATCAAAAGTGATGAAACCCGTAGTATCAGAAATGCAGAAAACTGGGTTGTTATCTGGGCGATCGATCGATCGACCCCCTGCCTTCGATCGACCGACCTCCCCAGAATCTTTGAAGTTAATCTTTTTAATGATTGTTCTTATCCCGAACCTTTTGTAAGTCTTTGGTGATTATTAATTGGATATTATGGGACTTTGGGAAGATCAGTAAGCCCTGGATGAGAATCGAATTAATGTGATTGGGATTTAATTGATTAGAATTATGATAATTAAATTGAAAGAAATTTTGGTTGCTAGATTCATGTTTTGGATTCTAATTGGTATAACACCTGGGTAGCCTTAAGTTTATAAGAAGGTTTAATCCTATGTGATAGAGTATGTGTTTATAAGAGATTTGGAGCTATCGATTTTAACCCTATTTAAGGGAGAGTTTAATTCGTAGTAATTCGGGAGATAAGATGACATGGACCAGTAGGATAGTAGTGATTTATTAGTGAATAAATACATTGAGGAAAAACCTATTTGAACCTTGAGCAATGAGTGAGACTCGGGGATGATTAAATTTAAAGAGATATAATGCTATGTATGGGAATTATCTTATGGCAGTGTGAGTACCTTGTTGATATTATATTATAGTTAGATGATAATGCCTATTTTATTGATGATTTATATGTATGACATACCTAACTTACTTGCTATCGGTGGGAGGTTTGCGCGTGAGGGCAGGAATATCCTGATGAATCCATGGAATTTTTTATTTGTCGCTCGAGAATATAGTTCTATGAAAAACTTATCGGGGAGTTGATAAGTCCGTTGACTATGATTACGTAGGTATGTGCGTGACCCATGGATAAGAGAACTATGTTCGCCTCCAATTTATATGTTGTTGTTTGTGGTTCGAGGAATCCTTACCGAACCTTTAGTCCCATATTCGGCGACTAATGATATTGGGACATGATAGCATAGTAATGCATGCACCGCAGCTGTGTCTCGGGGTGCCGTATTATATATGTAATATATAATGGATTTAGTGTATGTATGTATAGTGGTTTGATTAATCTACTGTGTGATAATTGTAGATAACGGTGAATTGAGAAAAAGAATTAAACTAAGTTAATGAATGTTTATTATTATAGATTTTAAAAGCTTAATTCATATTAATGAGAAATGATTCATGTTAATGGGAAACGTATATGAATGATTATACGATGTATGGTATGGGACATACGGGGTTATGATATGGGATGGAATCATACTATGGAAACTAGTTAGGAGGACTCGTTAACTAGGAGGTTAATAGAAAACGTTAAGTGTGCACTCTAGATGAGAGGTGAGAATAGCAAGTGAGAGTATGGATACTAACATGTACATAATAAATGATTTACTGCACTTGTTAAATACTTGTTGTTTTCAAAATCATTTTCACATCGGGCTCTGACTCGTTTCCTTGCATATTTTCTTTTCTATTGTATCTTCTATATTAGGTGTCCAGCAGCAGGGACACCAATCTTAGAGAATTATGACAAGCTATGGAGCTATGGAGTATTGCTTAGACGCATATCTTCATTTGATTCATAGTATTCTTTTAGTTAGGGAATGTCACCCAAAGGAATTCAGTTATCTCTTTTCTATCTGAGTCAAAATACAGTCTTGTACTCGTGTCATTTTAATACATTTATTATTATTGGGATTACTGTGTTGGATAATTATTTGGGAATGTTTATTCCAATTGCATTTAAATTCTTTTGTGTTATCTGTTCGGTTATTGGTGTTGTAGAATAATATGTGTAGTGTTATTCATAAAAAGAAAAAAATGGATTTTGTTGAAATTAAAATTTGGAAAGTTTTTAACACCAGCTTAATTGGGTATTGGGTGATTAGTAAATGTTTTCGACAGTGATGCTAAGAATGAGCTAACTGTATATTTTGTTTTAATTTGGTATGGGACTGACCACCCGGTATTTAATTAAGCGGGGTGTTACAGTTTACTTGGGTTGCTTTATGACAAACATATCTAACACCTTCCGTGAGTTCTTAAAATTCTTTTTAAAAATGAGAACGAGAAGGATACCCAAGTATGTCGCATAAGAAGTGATAACGGTGGAGAGTTCAAAGATTCGGGTGTCACAGAATATTGTGCAAGTAATGGATATAAAGACGAGTTTAGTAAACCTAAGACACCTCAGGATAATGGCATTGTTAAACATAAAAATAGTTATATATTAGAGATGGCTAGGGTGATGTTACACGCAAAAATTTTGCCAAAATACTTTTAGGTTGAGGCTGTTCAGACTGCATGTCACATTATTAACCGTGTATATCTCGGGAAAAATACGAAAGCGACTGCATACGAACTATGGTACAATAAGAAGCCTAACCTGATGTACTTTAAAACTTTTGAGAGTTTTTGCTAGGTCTGTAAAGATAGAGAAAACCTTTCAAAATTCAATACCCGGGGTAATAAAGCCATTTTTCTGGGTTATTCCCATACAAGTAGGGCTTATCGTGTATATAATCTGCGTACCAAGGTCATTATGGAGTGTACTAATGTAATTATAAATGACACTAACACAGAGAGTAGTGACAGCCAAACAGTGGTCATGGATGAGTCTGTAATAGTTTTTACCCCCGAATCTCCTGAGATAGATGATTCACTGCCACCTGAGAGCCTTGTGGTACCAATATGGGTTTCTAAAGACCACCATCTCGAGAAGGTTGTTGGTAACCTGTCTGAGACAGTGCGAACAAGATCACAACTTTAAAAAGTGGCTACATTTCCATGCTTTGTTTCTCTTATAGAACCAATAACTGTAACAATGCCCTATATGATTTATGCTGGATTAATTCTATATAAGAAAAGCTTGTCCAGTTTCAAAGTCGTGATGTTTGGTATCTCGCCCCACAGCCTAAAGACAAGAAGGTTAATGGCACCCGTTGGTTTTTAAAAATAAAACTGACGAGCATATAGTTGTAATTAAAAACAAATCTAGGTTAATAGCACAAGGATATTCTCAGATATAGGGAATAAACTTCGA
Source organism: Sambucus nigra (assembly GCA_949130495.1). Classification (NCBI taxonomy): domain Eukaryota; kingdom Viridiplantae; phylum Streptophyta; class Magnoliopsida; order Dipsacales; family Adoxaceae; genus Sambucus; species Sambucus nigra. The sequence continues at coordinate 378,190,903 of OX422218.1, read as the reverse complement.
AGGGACTTTTTCTCCTGTCACTCAACTCGAGTCTATTTGTCTCCTCTTTGCTATATCATGTCATTTGCAATTCAAGATTTTTAAAATGGACGTCAAGTCCACATTTTTTAATGGTATTTTGACCCAGGAAGTATACGTTGAACAACCTAAGGGCTTTGTACATCCCTCTCACCATGCCCATGTCTATAGACTTAAGAAGGCTTTGTATGGATTAAAGCAAGCTCCTAGAGATTGGTATGAACGCCTCTTGACTTTTTTATCAATAAAGGGTTTAAGCGAGGTGGCAATGACCAGACATTATTTATTAAAAAGATAGAACACCATGTCTTGATTGCACAAGTTTACATAGACGATATCATATTCAGTTCCACCTCCCCTCATCAAATAAACGATTTTTATAATATAATGCATATTGAATTCCAGATGTCTTTAATTAGGGAATTACAGTACTTCTTAGGTTTGCAAGTCAAACAGCTTAGTGATAGTCTATTCATAGCTCAGTCTAAATATGCTAGTGATCTCATTAAAAAGTTTGGGCTTGATAATTCTAAAACATCACGTACACCCATGAGCACGTCCACAAAAATATCTAAAGAAGAAAATGAGAAAGATGTTAACCCGGCCCTATATAGAAGCATGATAGGGAGTTCGTAATACCTCACTACATCTAGGCCAGATATTTCCTTTGGTGTATGTGTCTGTGCATGATACCAATGTGCACCTAAAGAAATTCATATGTTGTGTGTAGAACGAATAATTAAATACGTTAAAGGCATAATAAATTTTGGTATATGGTACACAAAAGGCACTACTAGCTTTATTGTTGGTTATATTGATGTTGACTGGACAGGATGTTCAAACGATAGTAAGAGCACGTTTGGAGCCTGTTATTATGTAGGAAACAATCTTGTAGGATGGATTAGTAAAAAACAGTATTGTATATCCCTTTCAACTGCTGAATCAAGATATATAGTAGAGGGAGATTGTTGTGCTCAACTCTTATGGATCAAGCAAATGCCTAGTTATTATGGTATCATCGAATATTAATTGACTATATATTATGATAACCAGAGTGCCATTAATATATCTAAACATTCGGTACAACACTCACAAACTAAGCACATTAAGATTGGGCATCACGCACAAACTAACACACTAAGATTATGCATCACTTCATTCATGAACTTGTTGAAGCCAAAGAAGTTGATATCAAATACATTAACGCTGAAAAATAATTGGCTGACCTGTTTACAAAACCTTTGAACAATATTAGATTTGAATCACTTAGAAAAGTTGTAGGGATGATTCTTCTTACTTCATATATTTTTCTTAATTGTCATAACCTCGGTAGTTTCACGCTAATAATTGGTTTATAAGGATTTAGGGCATGGACGTTTCACAAATGAAAAAATACGCCTTCTTAATCTGTTTAATGTAGGAGACCCTTTAATATGTCTTTGTTTATGACATCATATGTGTAGAATAATTCTTTATATATCCCTTTTGCCCCTTTGTATATTTGAGTAATTACCTTTAGATTTAATATCTTATTTTATCTTAATTCTACTAATATGCCCATTGAGTGTTTCTATTTCAGGCATTCACTTTACATATCAGTTGTACATCTTTCCATATTTAGGGTAATGGTATGTATACTAGTTGAGTAATGTATTTTTTTTCTTTTTATTTTCGATTTTAAGATGGGAAAAGGTAGAATAGCTCTTTTGTTTAGGAAATCTGGGGTTTTTATTTCTTTTACCCATGAGTACAGGTTACTCAAGGGAATTTCGTCTCCAATATCCAAAGGACGAGATTTAGAACACACTATATGATTGACTCACTTGAGACTGTACCATATAGGAGTTCCAACTAATTTGGATATAAAGACAAAATAGGATAGATTTCTTTTTTAGCATATTCTCCATGGTATTGCAAAGCTTCACCAATAATTGATCATGTCCAAGACATGCTCACTATCATAAAGGGAAGTAATATGTTGCACTCAACACACTCTAGGACACAATTCATACATATTAGTGTGGGTGTGTGTATATGTGTTAAAATATTTTTAGGAAATTTTTAAACATATTTAAACATTTAAAAAGATTTTTTTTAATATTTAAATCAAGGTTTTAAAATGTTATGGGGTAAAATAAAATTACTTTATTCCTAATGAACTTCCGAGGGTAAATATAAAATCAGCAGAGACATTTGGGGTAACAATTTGGATTAATAAAAAATCTAAAACACGCATTTTACATCGGTTAAAATCAGTACACGTGTTGGCTTTTGGTTCACTACATCTGTGTTTCTTGCCTTTCACGATTCTGAAGATGTTTGTTATCCGTTGGATCAAACCTAATCTCCTGCAATCTGAGTAAATCCCTGTGAGGTTAAAATTGACCAATAGGAGAAAGCGATTGTGTGGTCCATTTATCATCGTTGGATTAGAATTCAAACAGGCATTTTAATCCCAACCCTCCAAATTACTTCAAACATCTAGAAGGTTCCACTCACAATATAAATAGAACCCCATGCCGAGCCATTTGTGAAAATTTTGAGAGGTCATCCATTTGAGAGAAAAAATAAAGAGAAGAGAGAGTAGAAAGAAAAAAGAGAAAGGTTATAGAGAAAGAGAGAGAAAATCAGAGTTCTGAAATTGTAAATACATACATTTTCTCCTAAACACCAACCCAAACACTTTCTTAGTTAAAATAGTGTAGAAAACCATCTCTGGGGGTTAGGATTATTAGGTTTTCTTGAGGGTTTGGTAGTTTGTAATTCTAAATAACACTCTTCACACGTTATCGCTATTAGGAACCCTAATCTCATTGTAAAGCTCACATTTTTTACTAGAAATTGTAAGAAATAAGTTGAGATACATTTTTCACGTATATTTAGGGTTTATTTACCTTCTCTTGTTTGGATCTGGTTTTGTATGTGTATATTCTTTTAAATCCATTCTCATTTTTATTTTTCTAAAAAAAGTCAACCCATATTTGAGATCTGAAGTTCTGTTTCTAAAAACTAAGTTTTACAGTTTTTGAAACTAGTTTGTGTATAAATAAAGTGTTTGAAACATTAGATCTATTTTTTGAAAGATTCACTTCAGATCTGAAATATTCTTTTTGATACAAGAAATCTGATTTTCTTGAAAAGTGAAGCTCTGCATACCATGTCGAATTTTGTGATTCATAGGATTGTCTATATAAATGTTTTGAGAGAAGTGAGTTATATAGTATACCAGGTGTAAACCTATGCGATGCGCGGGCGAGTCGCATTGTACGGAACATATTCGAAATTAAGACAATATTTCTTGATCGTCCCGTGTCGTAATTTTGATAGGGTCAATTATATAAATTAAAAATCTATATTGTTAATTCCATATATGTATGTACATTAGTGAATAGTCCCATAAGAATATGAAGTAAATATAGACGACTAAAACATCATAATTTCAAATAGTTCGCAAAGTAAATTATTCATGAGGAAAGTTTATTTTTAAAGAGTCTCTAAACAAAAATCCCAAAGATGTCAAATAAACGTGAGGAGAAATTGACTAACAACTAATGAACCTCGTAGTTGATTCAAATGTGAAATTATGACTTTAAACACAATAATCTCAAATTATTTAACATTTATCAAAGACAATCCCATTTTAAATATTACTGTAGTTTTCATACCATTTTCGCCACTCACTGAAGTAATGCCTCAAGAAAAAATTTCCCAACGCTGAGTTAATGAAATGCCACAAAAAAATCTATAAATATTATAGATACTCTTTTGAAAGATAAAGGGAAAAAAATTACCACCCAGTTAAATATTGAACTTCAATTCTTTTTATTTTCATACTTCATCCAACTTAAACAAATTTTTCTAAAAAAATAATTTAGTCCTCTTTGTACCGTACCAAAAAACAGCGAAAGGGCCAGTGGAGAGAAAAAGAGACTTACCACACTGAAATAAAGACCGAAAAAGAAGCATGTGGAAGAAACCGTATAAGAGGAGGGATATGGCTGGAGCGTTCAGATTTATTCCTGAACATCCGACTGAAAACCATAAAATGGATCACATCAGATTTTTTTAGCTTTCTATTACTTTTATGAATATCATTTTATACTAAGAGTGTATAGGCTTTTCAACTTCTGTATATTTTAGAATCGTCAATGTGAATTAGTAGATGAAAAGATAGAGAATTAAATAGGGTGAGAGAGATGGACAAATTGGAAAAGAGGGATAGGCAGTGTGAAGGTTGAGTGGGTGAGAAGTATTTTTGTGGGTAAAAATTGCAGCCCTCCAATCTCGAATAAATTTTCACAGTTACAATATCAAAAAAATAGAAATAATTAAAGAAAATAAATAGCTTGTCAATGCAGAAATATAAAGATCAATGAACATAGACTACTTGCCAACTATAGTTATGGTAACACAGTTGCATAGTGCATATTTTGAAATAACTATACTAAATTATCAAAGCAAAGAAACAATTGTGCTATATAAAAAATATTGTCAAAGTCGTAAGGGCCCTATAAAAAAAGCATATCACTTGGGCTACAAAGAACATAATCATATAGAAGTGTAGAACAGTTTTCCTTCTTTTTATATGATCTAAAAAAAATAATACTCAAATTCATATTCAATACAAATAACAACCAATCTACCAAACCAAATTTTCATCAAGACCACCAGCTCTACCGTAACTTTCTTCTATAATTTAAAATGCACTACTGAAACCACACCCTCTACTAAAACATTTAACTTAAAATGATACCACCAATTCAAATCCACAACAAATGAAAACATCAACTAGAAATTAAAACATGCCTCCTCCAGATGAAGAAACTTTACTCATATAATAAACAAACACCCATTCAATTCATAATAATCCAACTAAATGTTTACAAAAATCAAAGATTTCAACTTGATATATACTGAGAACAAACATGACAAAGAAGTGAATTTTTAAATCGAAAATCCAGAAATATCAAAAGACATTATAAACAACCAATAGAAATAATTTAAGTCGCATAATTGTATCATGATATTATTTATTCGCAAAAAAAGATACAAAAGTATAAATACTTTAGGGACTAAAAGTAAACCAAATAATCTTTTAACCCTATTTAACCCTATAAGTAAACTAAATGGAATCAGATGTTAGCCTGTTTTTTTTTTAACCCAAAAATTGATCTATTTGAATTTTTAATGTCTAATCACTCTTGGAGAATAAAAAATATTCAACTTCAAAACAAAATTTAACCCATGAACTAATTCGGTGTATACGTACCTTAGGGATCCACCAACGTAATTGATAAAATAAACTCCAATATCTTTGGGTTGTTCCAAAGCATCAAACACCTGCCAATAACTGGAGTTGACAATAAAATCATCTATTCGGTTGCCTAAGAAAATAGCCATCTCCAATGGCCGAGGAGAGATATCAAGAGTGATTAGGTTCTTTGGGCTTGAACCATGGGTTAGGGAATTTATACTTCAAGAAAGAAAAAAATAATATGACAATGGATATAGAATATATATTATTGTAATTCATTTGATAAGTGAAAACCAAACAAAATTGGAGCATACCCAAACTCCAAAATCAATAATCAGGGCCCTTGTAAAAGTAAAATAGCATACACGTAACTACATTGGCGAGAAGATATGAGGGGGTGCGGTGGAGTCATGTGCTTTTAAGATTCCGAACCAGTGGTGAATATGTATCACTGGAATTTCGGGGGCCCTGAAGTCATTAGAGGAGGAGAAAAACGGTCATCTGCTAGGAATATAAATAAATGGGGAGATGTAACCAAACTCAGGTTGAAATTAAGAGAACCCCACCAACTCAAGGGTATTGAACTTTTCCTTCATATTAATGAACAATCAAAATCCAAATGAAAGATTCACAGATTAATAATACATCAAAACCCGTGTCAGATATTGACTCTAGAATAAAAAGATTGTAAAGCAGTATAAATTAGTTAAAATTAATTCAAGATGAAAAATGGTATGCATATAGAAAAAGGTCTGAAACACTTACAAAGATATAATGTTCTTCATTAATATTCTATCCACCAGTATAGTATTTAAAATTCTCAAGTGGGTCTTTCCTATGTGTGCTTTTTGTTACTAGTATTAAAAAGGGATAGTCACCATTGTTTCCATCCTGAACAGACCTCCTCATCCCCCATGAAACCACATCATACTTACCTTCTCCAATCACACTGGTGTATCTAAAAAAATCTTGCAAATTCAAAAAAACATTTTGAGCCCATGTTATATATAAGAAACCGTGAAGTAGAGGGATACAAGATGATTCCATTTATAACAAAACCAAATCTTAACATAATTCGAAACGAAAACCTAATTATAAACCTATGCCTAAATCTAAAAAATAAGAACTTGAGACACCCAAACAGGTGATTAGTATGAAAATACTAATGCAAAAGGTTAATAAAAAAAGGAAAAATGGATCAAACTATTGTCATGAAAATCACATATGTAATTTTAGATCTAACAATATAAAAGTAAATCCATGGTCACTGCATGCACAAATGGAGAGAAAATTAGGTAAGAAAAGTGAGAGAGAGAGAGAAGAGAGAGAGAGAGAGAGAGAGAGTAATGAGAAATACAAATAGTAGAGGGATGTATAAGAGTAATGGGGAGATGAAAGGGCAGGTTGAGGAGGGTAAAAGACGATCAGTTTGGGAGAGTAGGAAGAGAAATGAAATAGCCTTAAAAGTAGAGTTCCACGTGGAAACTCTATATAAAGAGGAGTATTTAACTCTTGTATTACATTTATAGTATATAAAGGATTTGTCTGCACTTCACAGTCACCAACACTCTCACACGAACACCTAATAAAAATGTAGTTCCTTCGAGAGATTTTGCGTTAACTGAGTCCATCAAAGTAAGGAGAAGGAGTTAAAGAAAAGAAACATCTGGGGATATCAAACCCAGAAGCAAAATACTGTGGAGGATGTTTTCACTCATTTAGGTATATTTCTATTCTTTAGCCTAGGATCTTGTGTTGCATGTTTATGTGCGTATAACTCTTGTAAAATTATTTATAGTGGATTTTTTGGTTGTGGCATAGAGGTCACCGTGGATGTTTCCTCAAATTAAGGTTTTACCACATTAAAAATCACTGTGTTAACTTATTTTTTTATTTCTTAATATCTTGCATGGTTTGGTTTCAATGCAAAGGACTAGTATAAGTTTTTGATTTAAAACCTAAGGTAATCAGGCTACCAAGTCTAACATCCAACTAAATCAGTTTTATACACATCTTGTGTTTTAAGATTTTAAAAAGGAGTTTCCTCAAAGAGTTTGTTTTCGAAGTTTACTTAACATGTTAACTTTGTGTTAAAACCCTTAGTGAACATCTTTTCAAACTAAGCATGCATCAAGGTGATAAAGCATATAAGTAAAATATGCAATCATGTGGCAGATAAAGAAAAATCCATTTTGAGGACAAAACCTATATTTCAGCACTTTAGAGAGTTTTACAAGACTGTCGATTTACAGACTACCTAAAACAACATAAGTATAATGCGTAGTATCTTCAAAACTTCTAAAGAAAATGGATCAGTCCAAAATCATCCAAAGGTGGCGGTCCACCCTCGGTATTCACCGATCAATCTTCAACCTTCTTCTGCCTTCTTCATCCATAGAGATCTCTATCCACAAAGTGTGTATACAAGCTACAAAATTTTTAGGGTTTCAAAAAGATTCTCAAAACTATTTGGGATATAAAGTGTAAATAAAAAAGTGTTTTGGTAACAATACACTTGAAAACTTTTGCAACTGATATGCAGGAAATGTTTTGAAAAAAGTCTTTTAAAATTTGGAGTCAAAACGGTATTTATTGACGTTGCACAAATTTTAAGGCGGCTAGTTCGAATGAAAATCCAAGTCATTCGAACGAGATTGGCATCTCGTTAAAATGAAAACCCAAGTCATTCGAACGAGATAGCCATCTCGTTTGAACTTGGGTCAAACAACCTTCTAACAAATTGAAATTGTGCTACCTCGTTATTAGTTCATTCGATGTTGGATCTAATGAGGTATCAAACAACAAAACAAAGTTGATCGAATGAGATGATAATCTCATTTAAACAAGGTTAAAAAAATATTTTAGAAACTTTAAAAATCTAGCCTCATTTTAAATAAAAAAATAAACATCCCAAATAACCTTATGAAAGATTTTAAAGTCCTAAAAGCTTTATACCTTTGTGGGATGTGGGGAAGTCTTCTTTTTCAGAGATGTTGGAGTTTGGTTCATTATGTCGGCACATGTCATTTTGTAACGGAATACGCCAAATATGATAAAGTGCAAATAAAAGAAATAAACTGCTTAAGCTAAAAAAACTCCCTTATAAAAACAGAAGTTTGGTTCCTTCTGAAATTTGTTTAATGAGAAATGAGCCTCAATCTCTTTGTGGAAGACACTATCTCAATACGAGGACTGCACAGGCCTTTTATGGCTCTCGATAATGATTTTAATCATCTTTCAAGGATATGAGGAGATCCACTATAAACAAAAGGGTAAGGTGTAATGGCTTAAAGAACGCGATAAAATTACCAAATTCTTTCATGCCAAAGCCACTCAACGCAGAAAATCCAATTCTATCACTGAGCTAACTAAGGAGAATGGAATTTTTGTGAAGGATGAGGAGAATATAGTCATTTGTGCTATAAACTACTTTAAGATTTATTCAAATCAAATATAACATGCCCTGAAGTTCATAAATATATCCTTGATGGAACAAGTCAAATGAATAATACTCTCTTACTTGATTTTACAGCTCCTGAGGAAATTAATTATATTCAGAGAATCTCGTCCAATGGGCCGTTAGAAAAGACAAAAAGATTTGGCACTTTGAAAAAAATGGCAAATACTCCCCCAAAAGTGGGTACCGTGTGGCTTGGGACTTAGGGTTTGTCAAAAGAAAGCGACGGGTCACTAATGCGGCTGCTCCTTTTAGACCCCATAATTGGAATGTGATATGGGAGGTTGTGGTGTCAAATAAAGTAAAACATTTTATTTTCCATCTTTGCACGAATTCTCTCCCGATGGGCGAGAATTTTCGAAAGAGAAAAATGAATACTTCTAATCCATCTCGTTGTGGATGTAATAATGTGATTAACTCTATGAACATATTTTTAAAGGGTGCCCCCTTTCTTTGGAAGTTCTTAAACTGAGTGGGCTAAATTTGAATATCATTAAAACTTTTAATCATGATGTGGGGAATTGGATTTTTCCTTTAGCAGACTCCTTAAAGAAGGACCAGTTTGACTATGTGTGTGTTGCGTTATGAGCCTAATGGACTAATAGAAACAAATGTTTTCACGGTGAGAGGAGGGAATCCTTCGATTTGATATCCAACTTCTCTAATCTTTACAATGATTTTAGTGCAACTTGGTTTACGGATGGTGCCTAAATCGGGTTCTATCAAATTTAACTTTGATGCGATAACTTTAGATGATTCAAATAGTACAAGGATTGGAGTTATCATTTGGAACACTTGTGGTTATGTTTTGACGGCCCTCTCCAATCGCTTTTGGTAGCCGCTTGAAGCCGAACATGCAGAATTTATGGCAACAGTTATTGCCACAAATTTCGCCATCAATTTTTTTGGCTAATAAAATATTATAGTGGGAAATTTTATTAAGATATTGTTGGGTACCCTAGTTGTATAAAACAAATGTTAACGAGTCCCTTATCCCTAAAACCCCATTAAAACATGGAACGTGTCCATATAAATGGGATGTGAATACAATGGATTTTAAGTGACAAAATTATTATCAATATGCAATATGTCATAGCAAGAGTACCATTGCATTACTAATTTTATTAATTTTAGTTTTGATTTAAAGTTAAAAGACATATGGGCATTAAACTAATTATGTTCATTTGGCTCAACGCCTAAGGTGGTAATTTTTTTGGGGTTAAGAAATTCATTAATTATACCCTATTTTTTAGTAATGTATGTATCAAAATTTTTATTGTGTGCACAATTTTTTTTTAATTATTTTCGAAAAAAATTAACTTGTGCGTGTAATTATATAAAGTATTCACGAATTTCTGTAATATATACGTATCAAATATATTCTAAATTATATGTTATACATTGAGGGATGAGGGATCCTAGTGTTCAAAAATATATAACTGGACTACAGCCAAAAAATCATTAATCAAGTACTACAATAAAAACTTCCAAACTTATTTGAGTGAAAAGTTACTAGGAAAATTGTAAAGAAAAAAAAACACAACTTCTAGTTTTAAAAAGAGGTATTTTGACTTTACCACCTATTCAGTTCTCATTGTTAGACTTGCCCACTATTTTGTTTTGTTTTAGACTTGCCCATTAAAATTGGATGGAAATCATTAGTTAACTAGTTAAATTGTTATATTTCCTAAAAAAGTTCAACTACCCTTATTTTTATATTATTAAAGGCCCACGCCCCTTATTATTTTCTTACTTTACTTAAGACACTTTATTAACTTAATATATTAACTAAACTAGACACTTTATTAAACTATTTTTTTAAAATAATAAAAACAACTTTATAAGAGACAATATTTTATTTTTTTTCAATAACAAACTGTTATTTTTAAAAAATACACTATTTATTTTTCTTTTTTGTCTCATTTTTTTTTAAATATTTTTTTTTGTTCCCTTTTTCGTCCCAACTTTATTTCATATTAATTCCTTGAAAAAATTAAATAAATTATTTTTTTGTTATGCTTTTTGTGCCTGTTTATTTTATCAAAAATTGATTTTTTATCTTTTTCTAACTGATTTATTTATTACATTTTTTGTTTCTTGTTCCCTAGTTTTTATTTATTAAAATACCCCTTTGAATACCCCTTTTTTAATAAACAAAATCTAGAATGAAAAAAGAACGAAATAATATATTTTGTGTTTTTAATAGATAAAAAAGGGGCATAAAAATTTAAACAAATAGTTTTTTTTATAAATAAAACTAGGGAGAAAAAGAGAACAAAGTAGTTTTTCTTTTAAATGAAAAAAAATGGGACAAAAGAGAACAATGGAATAATTTTTTTTTTTCAATAGATAAAAACTTGGAAAAATAACACAAATTTGTTTTTCCAATAAATAAAAAACTATTTGGATATCATAATTATATTTTAATTAAAAATATTGGGATGAAAAAGATAAATATAAGCAATTTTTGTTTTTTTCATTGGGACAAAAATGGAAAATCGTCTTTATTGTTTTTTTGTAATTTATAAAAATGGGGATGAAATAAAGAACAAAAAGCAATTCATTTTTTCTTTTAATAGATTAAAACTGGGACTAAAAGATCAAGAAACTAATAAATACAAATAGGGATATAAAATAACAAAATAGTGTTTTGTTTGTTTTAATAAAATAATCTGGGACAAGAAAAGAAAGAAAAAAATAAAATTTTAGTTTTTTAAGATATAAATTTAGATGAAAAAGAGAACAAAAAATATATTTTTAACAAATTAAACTAGGGCAAAAAATAAAGGAGAAAAATAATCTCTTATTTAAAACAAAAACAAAAAATTGATAATAAGTGGATTAACTTTTAATAATATATAATATGAATAGTTTGAACCTTCGTAGGGAAGATAAGAGTTTGATTAGTCAACTAATAGTTTCATTCAATTTTAATGACAAAATATATAATCAAGTAAAATATTGGGCAAAATCTAATAATAAAAAAACTAAATGAGTGATTAATTGAAATACCCTTTAAAAAATGATAGTTACTTGACCAACCCCATGGATGAACTAAAATTCATGATGACTTGTGAGAAGATAACTTAAAAAACACAAATATTATATTCTACCTTTTCAAAGGTAATATTAAGAGCATGTACAATGGTGGGGGAAAACAACAACAGAAAAGGCAAGTTTACAAATTAGTTGGATCACAGTGGTGAGGCGAAACGTGAAGAATCTGCAGTTGAGTGTGCATAGGTTTTGCAAATATACAAAAGGGCTGGAGAATTTGTATATGGTTCCTACGAACTTCTGAAGTTCGTAGGAATTGGTACGAACTTTAGTTGTTCGTAGCAATTCCTACGAACTTCAGAAGTTCGTAGGAAACAATTTTACCACAGTAACAACAAACGGCCGTTATCCTTATTTTCCTATATAATGCATCCATCCTTCCCCTAAAATTCCACCCACTTCTATTCAACCCAAGAAATTTCTCATTTTTCTCTCATCCAATCTAATTTTTTTCCATAAATATATTAGAGTGATTCGTTTTGTCTCCCTATATATTTTAATTACCGACCAATATGTCTTCATCTCAACCCATTAATTCAAGTACTTCTAGACAAAAAATATGACTCCTATCGAAGATGAAATATTATGTACCATATATGCTAAATATACGAGTCGTGGTATTAAAGGCAATTAGATATCGCATGGAACGTTTTGGGATTTTGTAATGAATGAATATAACAACACGCCGAAAATTTATATTCAACGTACGAGGACTATGCTTTCAACACGCTACAATCATATTTTGTCCCGGGTAATAATATACGTATCAAAACTGTCTCACCAAATAGATAATATAGGAAGCGGCAATAACGAGTTCGACGCGGTTACAAAGGCCCGCGAGGCATATTGCGTCGAAACGAGCAAACAATTCATGTTTGATAAATGCTACAAAATTTTGAACGACTTATCGAAATTTAATTTGAAAAACATAGCGTGCAACAATGACGACCCTACGCCTCCAGACTCGGAGGACAGTCCGGGTGTACGTAACGTACCGTACAGGTCCCCAGGCAGAAAGGGGGAGAAACAACATGCCCGTCAACGTGCCCGTTCAGACAGCCTTGATTGTAATACGACGGTCCTTAAACATTGCGAAGAATTCACCGAGATGTTTAAAAGTAAGCAAGAGTGAAAGAAAAGTCGGGTTATGAAATTTGATTCTCAAATGGATGCTTTCATTGAGATGAAAATAGCTGATCAAATTACAAGAAAACAAGATCAGCTTGTGCGTCTAGGCCGAGAACAGTCGTACATCATGGTGTTGGATATGACCAAAATGAACGAGCTGCAACAGAAATTCCATGTGAAAAGGTACACCGACCTCTCAAATATGGTAGCTATGACGGAATCTGCGATTATCGCGCTTATGGCAAACACTGTCGGCTCATCAAATTCTGATCCCGGTGGGTCTAGTGCAAACAATTGTGACTAGTATGTTTAGTATGTGGCCTGTTTAATTTTCAGTTATTTAATAAATGTAATGTCAATTTTCCGTTATTTAATAAATGTTATTTCATTTTAAGATGTGTTGCAATTGTTGTATTATTGTGTGCTAAATTGAATCAGTCGATTCAAAATAATTACACAAGAAATATTACATATATTATATAATTTTGATGCTCACCATAAAAGGACAATGTAAAAAGTGAATGTATAAAGAGAATAGAAACCCTCAAATACACATATACTATATAATCATTAATCCGCCAAGTCATCACCGTTGGTGTTCCATATGTGCTCCACCAAATCATCTTGTAGTTATTGATGTCTAGTTGCGTCCCTAACATTCATCCCGCGTTAGGTAGTCATAAAAATCAGTTTGCCCCCGTAGTATTTCAGGTGTGGGATCAGTTTGTTCATATTCATTTTGCCAGGGATAGTCTCTACGTTCATCGTCAATAATCATGTTGTGCATTATAATGCAAGATTTCATTATGGTTGCTAAGGATGCCCTATTCCATAATTTGCAAGGTTCGCGCACGAAAGCGAATCGTGCTTGTAGTACACCAAAAGCACGTTCGACATCTTTACTGCACGATTCTTGTTTCTTACAAAATAATTTTTGTTTTTATGATAGGCCAGGATGGTTCCTAAAAGTTTTAACTATGGTTGCGTATGGAGGGTATATTCCATCAGCAAGGTAATACCCCAAATTGTATATATTTCCAGTAATATTGTAATTAACAGGAGGTGCAGTCCCATTGCGTAATTCTCGAAAGACGTTAGACCGGTGCAAGACGTTAATATCATTGCAAGATCCAGGAACCCCAAAGAATGATTTCCAAATCCATAGGTCGTACGAGGCAACCGTTTCTAGGATTATAGTTGGAGATTATTTTCGTCCACTATATTGAGCGTGCCAGGCTGTGGGGCAGTTTTTCCACCGCCAATGCATGCAATCTATACTCCCTAGCATTCCTAGAAATCCTTGGCTTGCATTTTGTTCGAGTAACCTGGTGACATCGCCTGTTGTCGGATTTCTCCCATACTCGGGACTGAATACGGCCACAATTTCCTCAGTAAATCTAATAACCGTTTCTAATAGAGTTGTTTCACTCATTGCGTACTGCTCAGACCATACGTCATGAGATCCTCCGTTAGCGAGGAATCGTATAGCCCCCATAATTTTTTGATGTGAGATTAAACCTAGCCGACCGCACGCGCCGTACTTTTGTACAAAGTAGTTATCGTACTGGCAAACAGAATATAGGATGCGATTGAAAACGGAATACCGCAACCTAAATCTCTTCGAAAGAAATACTCGCTATATACCTTATCTTCACCAAAGTAATCTTCCCATAGTGTTTGGTGTCCCCTTTCTCTCCTTCGATTCACTCGACGTCTAAATTCGAGTTCTCTCCCATCTTGAATTATATTTTGTTCTGTAATCCAACGTGTTATCTCCATGCATATTATCATCTCCTCATCTGAATCATTTGATGATGCTCCATCATTAAATTGAGCATACTGAAGCATTAGATTTCGTCCTTCATCTCTAAAACTGGAGTAATCCATGATGTTTTTCCTTCGGAATAATTATGAAATGCAAGAAGTTGTATTATATCATTTCATACACTGTCTGTCTATTTATAATTGTATAAACAGAGACTGATGTACTATGGAATTGGTAAGTTGTTTTAGAATCGTGCTGGTAGGAATTAGTATGTCTGCCAATCTGATGTACAAAGGTTAATTGTCCTACTATAAACAATACTTAGGAATTTCTGCAGTTACTATTGTAGGAATTGGTAAGTGTGCCCTACAGAAAACAATCTGATGTACTATGGTAAGTGTGTCATTCTGACGTTGGAATTGGAAAGTGTGTTGTGCTGGTAGGAATTACAAATGACATTTATTATGGTAATAACTGTATGCATTTACTATTACCTTAGTAAATTTACTATATAAAATTACTACTTCTATATATATTAACTACTGCAGTTATATGTAATAACTGTATGCATTTACTATTACCTCTTTATATTTACTATATAAAATTACTACTACAATAATTTTTAACTAAAGCAGTTATATGTAATAACTGTATACATTTACTATTACCTTACTAAATTTACTATATAAAATTACTACTTCAATAATTATTAACTAAAGCTATGTAATAACTGTATGCATTTACTATTACCTTTTTATATTTACTATATAAAATTACTACTACAATAATTATTAACTAAAGCAGTTATATGTAATAACTGTATGCATTTACTATTACCTCTTTATATTTACTATATAAAATTACTACTACAATAATTATTAACTAAAGCAGTTATATGTAATAACTATATGCATTTACTATTACCTTAGTAAATTTGCTATATAAAATTACTACTTCTATATATATACTATTAACTGTATGCCATATGATGGATTCAGGGGACCGCATCTCAAGCTGATGTTGGCCGCCCGATATATTGAACCGTTGCGCGCCCTTTGCTCGGCTCCTGTTTGACTTTGACCAACGCAATATTCGGGATCATACATCTACTGTTGGATCAACGATAATCGGACATGCAGTCGCCATATACTCGTGATGTAAGTACTGTAAAATATGTAGATAAATTAAATTGATTAGAATACATGTACATTCATTGTAACTAAATATATAATGCATAAACGTTTAAATAATTATATTATAAATTGTACCTCTATTAATTGCCACATACACTCGACACTAGTTAACGACCGTCGGCTCGCTTTGTCCATTGACCATATTATATGGGCATAAATTGCCGAACCCCAATCGTAGGTGCCAATCGCCGTAACATCCTCCAAATAATGTAAGTATCGAGGTCCGCCGTGGAATTGGCATTTGAAAAGAATAGACTGCCAATTACATAAAACCAAAATGCTCGAGCTATGACTGGCATCATGTAATCGGGAAGGTCCAGTTGATTCACAAAATTGACAATGTATTTCTTTAGATCGGCAATCGGAATTCCCGCCCAAAATCGTTCTATATGAATTAGGGAGAAAAATTCTTTCACGGTATTTTGAAAATTTGTGTATTTTTCTATCAGCAAATTTAGAATGGGTAACCCTTGCCCAATCGGGATACCTGTACAAAAATTAACAATACACGTCATATATACAAATAATATGAAAATTATTCGTGCACCGTCAAATTATTTAAATTTAATATAAATAAAATTAAATAAGGAATTTAATACGAAATAAATAATACCGTAAAGTATCGTGAAGTCCATAGGCATGAACGCAATTTCAACAAACGGCAGTTGGAAGGTATGCGTCGTGTCCCACCAACGTTCGATCATCGTCGTCATAATGCACCGGTCGAAATTCGGCATCACCCTTGAAAATATATTGGACATTACACTGGCACCGTCGATAAATTCTTTTATCGCCGGTTTATTATCTCCGATCAATTTATATAGTTTCATTGGCCCCTCCCAATTACCCCGAAATTCATATTTATTGTCATTTATAATGGGCGTCTGTCCGTCGGATGCGTGTGTATCCCCATTGAAAATACGGACGTAATGCTTGTATACGGGATCAATAGGTTCACTCGCCGGAGGTTGAGTAGGATTTGCCGTTGATGTGGATTCGCACTTCTTGCTTTTGCCGATATTTAGATAATTTTTCCACCTTTTTCCGTCCATAATGTATAAATAGAAAAATTGCTTAAATACAATTTTTTAATATGGAATTGGGGTGCTGAATTTTGGGGTAAAAGAAATGTTGGATTGAGGAAGAAGAAGCAGTAGAGAGGTGGAGATGGAGGTGGGGATGGAGGTCTGGCCTGAGATGATTGATATATTGAGAGGATGCATTGAGTTAGCCGTTTACTAGTCGTTAGAGTGCCGTTGTGCTTCCTACGAACTTCTGAAGTTCATAGGAATTGCTACGAATAACATAAGTTCATATCAATTCCTACGAACTTCTGAAGTTCGTAGGAAGGTCCACCACTGTAAACCAGCCATCCGGGCGAAAGGTAAACTATCCATCTGGTTTGAAATTTACCTTTCGTTGAGCGATCACCATTGTACATGCTCTTAAGACTACAAAACTGGATTAGAAAAATAATTAGATATTTTGTCTGAAATCTTGCTTATAATTTTTTCTCTTTGATCATCAGTCCCATAAACTCAATATCTCCCGGAGTTATTCATCTTATGACTCATATGGTTTTAAACATATGGGTGGGAGTTGGATTAATTGTGATTGGTTGTATTTATATGAATAAAAATAACAAAAACAAAAAACTGAAATACTTGAAATCTGCTACTAATGAGTGTAAATCCCCCATTTGAAGCTTAAAAAAAAAAAATTCCCCCCACTTGAAAATATAATTTTATAAGAGTGTTTCACACCAAATTAGTGTTTTTCGGTAAACATAGTTCGGAGTGGGCTAGCTGAAGTGATGATAATGTTCTGTTGTCTTGAAAAAAATATTATTTATGACCTTAAATGTTCCAAATGTTCCTTTTAAAAAACTGATATTTTAAGCACTATCTATCTCGTGTGTCGTATGCTTGTCTGATATCGAATCACCAGCACCACAGAAAATAAAAATAAAAATAAAAAAGAAAGAGACCGAATCATCAAGGAACAACGTTACTTATGAGTCTCTTTCAAGTTTTGAAGATAGCCAGTCTTTACAAAATAAATTTGTGGACATCTTTCAAGTGTTGGTACACGTGCAGTCTTATAGTAGTACATGCAAATCTTTGTGCCAAATCAATAGTCATTAGTTTAATTTCATTAGAGGTAGGTGTCCCAACTCCCAAGCAAGAAGCTCGCTTTATTTTATCTTCCTTTCGGTCACTAATAGACGTAATCAAATCATTGGATAATGCAATGTATTAATCAGTTGAAACGTGTGGGCATAGTACATGTACAATTTGTTCTTTTCTCAATCATGGCCGTCCATGTTGTTGTAGTTATTCATATTGGTTGGACTTTTTGGCCAACGGTTTCAAAGAATATTAGGGATAAAGAATATTAATCTTAGGGATAAAGAATATTAATGTGATAGAGCTTAGGCGCACTACCAATTATTCACTTCGTTCTGAATAAGATTTTTTATAACAAAGATTAGTGCAAGAGATTTGTGATCCTGATTTAATATTTGGCTCGAGTTATTTAACTCATGACCTTGAGAGTATAAATCCTTATTAATGAGTGATTAAGTACTCAAACAAACATGAAGTTAATTTCGACAAGTTAAGTAAACATGTAAATCGAATTAGACAAATTTTTTAAGCATTACAAATGTTTATAGATGGTTTTGGACATAAACTATGAGTGCTAACTAGGGTCACTTGATAAAAGTCTTAATATAAAATACAGACACACTCGTGAAGCTCTCTAATACAACTCACTTAATAAATCAAATAACACACCTCACCTTTTCTCACTAAAGTATACTAGGTTATAACATTTTGTGTCGATTTTTGTAAAACCTAACTTAACATAACAAAGACCTCGTTCATTTTGGATTGATTTATTAGAAATGATCTGATTCGATCCGACCCAACCCAACAATATATATTTTATTTGTGTGTGTGTGTGTGTCTATATATATATATATATATATATATATATATATATATATATATTAGATTTAAAAAATAAAAAGATTGATAAAAATAACACCAATATATCTAAAATAAATAGGTCAGCGGGGTTGGGTGGGCTTGGTTTTCAAATGTTTATGGGCACGTGAGCTTGACCAGACATAATCCGGTATGATGCGGGCTTAGACAAGAACCATACGCCTTACCATATAGTATAAACTTGACTCGACCTCTCTGAAGCACAACTATAATTACTAAATTTTTATAACCCAACACTTCATATGTCTTTTTTGCGAAGAACTTTTGGAACTAAGTAATACTTTGAATGACATTTATAATGCTAAAATATTTAAGTGGATGTTAATAACTATACCGGGGAACACACATTTTGTCCATCATAATGGGCGTGGGGTGTATTAGGTATCGATTCCCCTCGGTTGATAAGCAAACATATATAATTATATCCAAAAATATTATATACCAACTAACTAATAAGAGATAAGGGGCGAGTTCACCGTAAAAGGGGCATCTCATATGAAATTGTATAAATAATATGTCCCATACTAGGTACGATATGTAAAATTCGGAGTTTAGAACCTTTTTCGATTTGTATCATCAACATATTAATAAAATCTCCTCTACTCTATGGACATATGAAATTTTCATAACCACGTACATCCTACATCCCCTTTTGCGCATGTTTTGTTATATTTCTCTTATTCATAATCATTATTTTGGATTGTGTATTGATTTTCCATCACTTACGAGTTTTCTCACTTACAATTGACATCGTTTATTGTTATCATCTAAAAATGGTTCACGTTGTTGCTTACCAAATGAGGAGTGAGCACCTCTTATTTATAGGAGTTGGATGGAGCCTCACGTGCACTGTTCACGTGACTTGTGGATAAGAGAGAATCTTTCTAAAAGGTGGACAACCCACAGTACATGGGTTGAGGTACCAAGTTCGTAACATGTATCATTATGGCTGTGTCGAGGTGTGTGAAGTTTGACCGGGTGAGGTACCAGGTCGAGGCATTATGTAGAGGTCGGGGACTTCTCTTAGTACTTGGTACATCTTAGTATAATTATGCTTACTTCCTTGTTGTGTGTCATCTAGGTAGTAGAGTGCATATTTTGGGTATAAAAGGAGCCCTCTAAGTCATAGTGCTAAAAGAAAAGTGATTTATTGTTTGAGCTTTAATGGTATTTATGGGGTACAAACCGTAATGACCCAAATTCTAGTAGCCCAAGTAGGACCAACTCGAAAATATAAGACGTATCACTCAAGTCGAGGTTAATATTGTATGGGATAAACGTGAAGAGATCCATCTTATTATCTATAATCTCGAATGAGATTAACATAAATCAAAAAATGAGGCAACCAACAACTGGGAGAATTTCAACATAACTCTACCACTTATATCACTATAAATAGAACCCTCGCCTCGGGGCATGTAATTATTTATTTAAGGATTATAAAGAATTAACATACAAATAGATATTCATTCATTGTGATTGTTTGCACTCAGAATTAGCATCGTTTATGGGAAACGATTCTTTTTCCTAAGCAAATAGAAATCAATAAGTTAAGGAATGTCTCACCCTCATAGTTTACCTATTACGGGAGATCAACAAGCCGGACTCTCATTACATTAAGTCATTATATAGACATAAATCAAGTCATCGGCCATCCACGACACCGTCCACAAGAGAAGCCTTATGAGAAGAGCAACGATAAGACCAGATCAACTCAAATCTCATGGCTGGTCGACACTTATGAAGAACGGATTCATTAATAAGAGGAGACAACATGACTCCAGGTAGAGGAAAATATGTGTCTCCAATGACGCAGAGAAAAAATGGATCGAGAGCTTCATGGAGATAAATGTAATCATTGTGGTTGGACGCCTAGCTTTCAAGTGAGAAAAACTCACAATCTAGGAAGGAGTTTGTATCGTGATAAGGAACATTCAGAGAAGGAAAGTCATCTGGTACGGTGAAACCAAGACGAAAGACATCGTAGACACCATATATGAGGTCTAGTTCGAAGGGGGATAGATCAACACCCAGCTATTACGGGGCTAGATCCGTGAAAGAACTGGAAAGAAAAGGACTCATCACCTAAATGCATTCTCCCTTCTCGAAGACAATTGAGTAGAATGATCACCTGAAGATGTTCTCAACCATAAGGTTCAAGATCTATGATGGGAAGACCGATCCTATAGACCACATGCATCAATATAGGCAAGCGATGACTCTGTGGAACCATAATGATGCCCTCATTTGTTGTATATTCCCATTTATCTTAGGGGATGTCACACAAAAGTGGTTTGAGAGGCTGCCTCACATGTCGATTAAGAACTTCAAGTCACTCTCAAAGGCCTTCACAACTCGTTTTATTACAAGAAAATTATAATGGATTTTTTCCTCACCATGAGGAATAAACCCCATGATAATGCTCTGCCAAGAAACCTTCAATAAAATCGAGGATTGCTCGAAGAAATTTATCTTACCATCATTCAAGATAAGACTGCCCCACAACTCTATATTGCACCAGTCCATCACTAAGAAGGACGCAGAGACAGTCTACGATCTTATGTCATGCATACAAAAGTATGCCAAAGTAGAAGAAAGAAAATCATGACCTCTTTTTCTTTCGTTGTAAGAAGAAAGAAAGGGAGGCCATTCCTGAAATGTCTCAAGACGGAGCTACGCCATCCAAATAGAAACTAAATTTTGGAAGAACAAGAGTAAAAGAGACGAGAGTTAACCCCGTTAATAGGGTCTTGGAGAAAAATGAAGAAATAAACTTTAAAGAAACTCATTCGAAAAGGAAATTTCTGATCGGCACCACATTATTCGAACAAGAGCGGGAGAAATTAATTTCTTTGCTCAAGAAGAATCAATATGTAATCGCATGTAAGCCTTATGATATATTTGGGATCAACCCTAAAGTCGCATGCCACAAACTTCACGTTGATTCCACGTCTATGCCCATTACATAAAAGGCTTGTCGAACTGTCTGGGAGAAAGCGAAGGCAGTGAAACAGAGGTAAAGAAACTTCTGGAGGCAAGGTCCATCAGACAAGTTCAATTACTAAAATGGCTCTCAAACCTAGTGGTGGTAAAAAAATTATAACGATAAATGGAGAGTGTGTATAGACTTCACTAATGTCAATAATGCATATTCCAAAGACAGTTTTCCTTTGCCTAAGATCGATCAGGTGGTCCACGCCATAACCAAACATGAGAGAATGAATTTTTAGGATGCGTACTTAGGTTATCATTAGATCCCTTTGTTCGGCCCTGACCAAGACAAAACTTCGTTTATAACCACTCTAGGCTAATGTTGTTACAAGGTCATGTCTTTTGGCCTTAAAAATACAGGAGCCATATACCAAAGATTGATTACAAGGATGTTTAAAAAGTAGTTCGAAGAAAAGATAGATGTGTATATTGATGAAATACTCATTAAGACAGAGCTTAAAGCTGATTATTTGATGTATTTACCATAAACATTTGAAATTCTCAATGTGGCCATCTCAATCTAGAAAGTTCCTAGAGTACTTGGTCAACAAGAGGGGTATTAAAGCCAACCCCAACCAGATAGTCATGATCAATAATGTTCTACCTTCAAAGACACTGTGCGAGATTCAAAAATTAATAGGAAGTTACAATCCCTTAATTATTTCATCTTAAAGTCCTTTGAACGATACCGACCATTCTATTAGATTTTGAAAAAGGAAAAAGTCCTCACCTAGAATGAGAAATGCTCGGAAGCCCTTGAAGGAATCAAATCCTATCTATGCAAACCCTTTTAATTGACCATTCCAGATCCAGAAGATCCTATTTATCTTTACCTAGCAGTTTTAAACCATGCAGTCAGATCGGTCTTAGTTTAAAAGGAAAGGGGGATGCAAATCCCTCGTCATTACGTCAGTAAAACACTCCTAAACGTCGAACAAAGCTACCTCTTACTGGAAAAATTAGATTATTCCTTCGTCAATGCTCCACACAAATTGAAGCATTACTATGAATCTCACTCAATCATAGTCATCACTTCATTCTCCTTACATCCATATTTCGAAAGTCTGACCTATATAAGTAGATGTCCAAATAGGCAATCGACCTTAAGAGGTTTATTATACACTACTAATTAAGAATGACGATTAAAGATTAAGTGTTAGCTGACTTCATTATAGAATTTATAAGAGGAGATGAGTCAAGCGGTCAACAAGTAGACTAACACTTAAGAATCAAGAAGATTGACCAGTAGAAAAAATGACAGTTAGTGTGTACGGTGCGATTAATTGAAAGGGGTCAGGAGAAGGAATTATGCTTATCTCTTCAAAAAATTTCATGATCAAGCAGGGGATCATACTTGGCTTAGAAGCTTTAAATAACGAGGCTGAGTACGAAGCCCTCATAATCGGAATCTGCATAGCTCACTTATTGGGGGTAAGACATATTAATATATACTACGATTGAAAGATGGTATCGAGTCAAGTAACAGGAGATTTCAAAGCTAGAGATGAGTGGGAAAGCAATAAGAGCTACATGGAATTATTTATATCTTAAATTAGATACGTAAATTGACTTTTTACCAAATTATATCTTAAGTTAATTTAAAGTGAACACGCAATAAAATAAATAAGCCAAAATTCAAACCAAACAACAACAAGAAGAATTCGAGGTAAAATCCCCTTCGAGTAAAACCTTTAATTTCAGCATTATTTAAGAAAATACAGACACTTGACGACTTACAGACTATTTAGAGACCCACTAAGTATAACGCGGAGATGTCTTCAATCCTTCAACAGAAAATGATGCAGTCCAGAACCGCCCACAACAAGCATTTATTGTATCGGTATCCATAGATCAGCCTCGGGAATCTCAATTCTTGTCTTCCTCAGCAGTAAAGCCTTAACTATACAATTCAGCAGTAGATAAAATATCCATAAGGGTTTTTTAAACTTGGAGCCTATTTTTGTTGATTTGTAAAAGTGATCTTCAAAGACCAATGGGTTTGGATGAGAAGTTTGTAGAGTTTGATCACCAAAAGAACTCTAAAAAGACTTAGAGAAAAGTCTAATCCTGTATGTCTATGTATTTGGACAGTTGTCTCTAAGAAATAGGCATTAGAGATTTGGAAATATATGTTTTAAAAAATAAAAATAGGCATAATCATTCGAACAAATTATCACCTCGTTTGAACGACGTACCCAATCTCGTTCGACCGGTTTCTAACAAAACTTCAAACAACATTCCAGAGCAAACCCATAATGTGTCATTCCAGATTTCATTTGAACGATTTTCAACAAAACTTCGAACGACATTCTAGAATTGACCAAAAAGGCCGCATTCCATATCTCATTCAAACGAAAGAATCTCGTTCTAATGACACTATATAACTCGTTCAAATGATATACCAATATAGTTCTGACGAGTTAGTGAGTTTTTCAAAAATTCTATTAAAACATTTTAAAAATTTTAAAATTCAGACTCTTTTTAAAATAACCCCTTGATAATTAAAGCCTTTACCAAACCACCTGATAACTCTTCTGAATGATGTTGTGATGAATAATCTTCAATCTTCCAAATGTCACCAAATTTTTCTCTTTGAATAGGTGAAAGTAGTCATAAAGGTGTAGTGTGGTGTAACGAGATAAACCAAATTAAATAAAATGAGCAATTATAAAAGTTGATCTTACTAATACCCCCCTTTGGCCATTCTGGTACAAAACACAAACCGAAGCCAAATTCACCCCTAAGACTAATGCAACTAATGCCCTCCCAAATCAAGAAATGGAAATACGTAAATATATAAGTCTTCAACTAAAAAGTCTTCATCTTGTGTGGTCCATCAAATCATCATGAAGGAGGAATAATCTTCACACATGAGATAAAAGAAATACCGTGATCCATTCAAGTTTAAACAAAAATTAAACTCTCACTCAATTTGATCTCTCCCTTTTTGTCCACTAATGTTTAAATGTTAGCATCATACAATTCCAAAATAAATAAAATCACAAAGATAAATAAACAAGCACATGCGACGAAATTCCAAAGCGCCATACCCACTATTTTTTACAATTTTCAATGTTTTAAAGTATAATAAAATACATATATAGAAGGTAGAACTACAACAGAACATGGAATAACACTAAAATATCTGAATAATGAAAAAAAAATGTAATTATGTGAACATTTTCTTAGGAAAATTAACATAGACATTCATAACATAGGTGCATAAATTCAATGAGGTAATGGTGGACAAGATTAAATTGACTCGACTTATGCAACAGGCGATGAATTTAAATGCTTATCAAATCAATAATGTCAAACTATTTAATTCTTTTCAAGAGAGTTTGTCGTGAAAATCCATTGATTTTATACTTTATAACACCCTCAAAATCTCACATGTGTAAGAATTCACTCTCAAATTTTGAAGATATCATAATATTCATTGGTAGCGAACCATCAACAAAATAAAATGGCCTTAGCGCTTCCATTTTGTGTGCCATTAATCTTTAGGATCTTTTTGCAAATGGAGCTTTTAACATAAAGAGAATTTCGCTCTTTCATAGCCCTTTTCCATTGCTTAATATAAAATAATTTTTCTGGGAAACAAAATCGGGACAATGATTCTTATAAGCACAACTTATCTCTAGTACATTTGTTTCATTATTAAACACAATTGATATGAGAACACCGTATTCGACACATGATAAGCAAGTACAATGTTCAAAAATTCCGTGCATGTATGCAATAAAGGTGATAAAAAAACTCTCATGAAGAAAGTAATTATCAATGAACAAAGAAATGCTAACCACACATTACTAAACACACTAAAGATACAAATCCTTATATCAAAACACCATGAAAAAGTTACACGAAATAATGGAATGTAGGGGTGATCCAAATATCTTAAACGCACATCCATATATCGTTAAAAATGGAAGTAAAAAATCATTTTGTCTTATTCAAAAAGATTATTAAAAATAAAATATTTTTGGAATTTTTCAAACTTTTCTAAAAAAATAAATTATCTTTTTGGATGAGGTGGCCAACCATCGTCGCCAAACTAAGTCGGGCGTGAACTAAATAAATACCATTCTTAACATGAGACATATATGAGACAATGAAATAATCAAACCACAAGATAAAATTCTACTCCATCCCAAATGATAAAAATAACTGAATGATAAAAGATCCATCCCGTGCTAAAACTCCAGTTAAATTCAATCTCCAATATGATTAAATAAAATTTGAATAATAAACCGACTGAAATAATCCAATTGAAATCCTCTAAACAACTTTGGAACTGAATGGCCCAAAAACTCAAATGAAGTGTCAGAATGAAAATGACTGAAAGAAAGTCTAACTAAATGAAGCAAAAGAAACAAATAACTCCAGCTGCACCTCTGAATGATAAACTTTGATAATTTTATGCAGCTTCTCCAAAAATTATCCTAAAAAAGTTAGTCAACGCACGAGGTCAGAGCCCCGAGCATGAATACACACTACTCCCCTCAAATAGGATCCTTGAATCCAGACAGTAGCATTATATGGAATAAATATCACAATAGAATATTATAAATTAACGGGATAATTAAAGGCGATAAATACAAATCACTAACTACCCGCAGAGATCCCCATTTAAAAAGGCACACCAATATGATTTTAAATTCTCAAGTTCCCCGATGGTAATTTTATTTAATTATCCTATCTATTATTTTCTCAATATTATACTTAAGAATAGCCGTGATCCCGCCTCGGGTGATTTCTCCACCAAAACACATCCCCTCGTCAAAATGCCGGTTGACCCATTTAAACTATCGGCCCTCGCTGATTATGTCGCCAATATATTTTTAATACCCGTCTTATTATCTTAGGTATTAATTCTTAATTTCTCAATTTATAAATTACCCTACCCCAATAATCGATGTGAGATCCTCAAAACACCCCTTAGTCCCATACCTAATGGTCCCTAAGTTATCAATACGTCCTACCCTATGTATAAGATGAATTTCTAACATAAACCTCAACCCAGTCTCATGCCTAGGCTAGCGTAACGATGATAAAGTGACAAAAATCAGCCTACCCCTGACATAATAAAGTCGTAATAATCTACCCTCACTAGTCCCATACCTAGAAGGCGTAAATCATCACAAGTCCTACCCACTAGTCCCATACCTAGAAGGCATCCTAAAATAAAGGGAGAGCATAAATACCGAACAACCCGTCATTAGAATAGGCAATTAAATATACCAACAAGTCACATGAATAAGTACAATTAATCAAAGTACCAAACTACGCATAATAGGCCAATTCCATTAAATCTTAATTTAATTATCACAACGTTAAAATACCCAATTAATCTCATTTAATTATATCAAATTAAATATACCGAGTTTTCTTCGTTTATACATCAAAATCCAAATTTCATTATCTCTACACAAATTACGTGAGTTAAAAGCCCCCAACTTCATTTATTTCAAAACTAGGGTTTTTCTACATGCAACCTACACCCACAAAACCCAAAATCCACTCATCAATCCTACATATCCAAAGGTTATGAATGTTATCCATATTAAAAGATTTCATAAAAATAGCCCCGGACTCTAGTGTTCACTTTCTCTAATTAGACTGCTAATTGATTTTAAGAAAACATTGAATTAATGTTTAGGCAACATTTAAAACGCATAATACTAAAGGAAAAGAATAGAGTATTCATGCCTATGATTAACTTGAATCAAAATCTGAATAGAAGTTGAACTCCTCTTGGGAAAAAACCAATTGAGTCTTTCGAACTTGTGAAAAGTAAGGGTTAGGGGTTGAAGATGAGAGAAATATGTTTTGGAAAAGCTTTCTGGAGAAAGTTTGAGAAAAAAGTGATTTTAGAACTCCCAGCCCGTTTCTATTTAGTATATAAAGGGTTTAAGAGTTAAAACACAATTAGGAGACTCCCATCCATAAATCGCCTCTATCATTCGAACGAGCACACCTGTCATTCAAACAACAGGGCGACGTCGTTCGAACGAGCCCCACAATTTCCAAAATTAAATCTTTTAAAATATGACCTTTTAAATTTTATAAACCCTATTAGCTGAAGTAAAACACACGTTCCAGTTAGATATTTAAATAAAAACCTTATATCTTTTTATAAAAGGCCCGAATTAATTCCCGATTGAAAATTTTAATAAAACCAAGTTAAATACTTAAAGACCATTAAATCCAGAATTTTATTTTCTTCCAAATTTAATAAAAATCAAAAATTAAAACCCGGGGTATTACATACTTCCCCACTAGAAAAGAATTTTGTCCTCAAAATTAGATGAAGCATATACATCAAATGCATAAATTCACGTAACGCAAACTAAGGCTCACATATGCCTACCTGTAAAGTATCATAATTAGGCGCCCATAAACCTAATCTACCCGAACACAAAAAATACAATATATATAATGCCTATATATATAAGTATCTAAGAAAGTATTACGTACTGCGATACTCTGCTAGCCACGCAATCTATCCTGCTCTGTCTGAAGGTGAGGAGGCACATAGCACCTCCCATAACTGAGATCGGTTGGTGCGTTGACCACCCCCTGCGCACTTGACACTTCTGGTGCTGTTGGCGCTTTCTGAATGCTCGTTGCTGCTAAGATTGGAGGCCTCAGTCCTTGCTGCCCCTGAACTCCTTGCCCTTGATGTCCTTGCATGACTTGCCCTGATTGGGCCTGTGCCGCTTGGCCTTGTAGGACCTCCCTCTTGTTACATCAATCCTCTTGATGTCCTATCCTTCCACAAATAAAATATGCACCCTTAATGGTTCCTGAATTCATGCCCCAGTTTTGTTCACCCTGTTGTCCTTGATTTCTTCTCTGCCTCTCCCAAGCTTAATCATTACGTCTCTTATTCTCATTTCCTTATCCATTAGAATCTTGCCTCTTTCCTAACTTCTTTTGATAATTGACCTTCTCTTTCCCTAACAACATTGTGACGTCAAGACAATCCATCAATAAATTTATCCTATACATAGAGTGGGACGTATTGATAACTTGGGGTCCCTTAGGTATGGGAGTAAGGGGTGTTTTTAGGATCTCACATCGATTATAAGGGTGGGGTAATTTATAAATTTATAAATTGAGAAATTGATAATTAATACCTAAGATAATAAGATGGGTATTAAATATATATTGACAACATAATCAGCGAGGCACGACAGTTTAAACGGGCCAACCGATGTTTTGTGTCGTGTCGTGTGTGGAACCTCGTCTATCAGTGAGGGCCGACAGTTTAAACGGTCTAGACGACGTTTTGACGAGGGGATGTGTTTTGGTGGAAAAATCACCCGAGGCGGGAGGACCGCTATTCTTAAGTATAATATTGAGAAAATAATAGATGGGCTAATTAAATAAAATTAGCATCAGGGAACTTGGGAATTTAAAATCATATTGGTGTGCCTTTTTAAATGGGGATCTCTGTGAGTAGTTAGTGATTTATATTTATCTTGTTTAATTATCCCGTTAATTTATAATATTCTATTGTGATATTTATTGCGTATAATGCTACTGTCTGGATTCAAGGATCCTATTTGAGGGGAGTAGTGTGTATTCATTCTCGGGGCTTTGACCTCGTGCGTTGACTAACTATTTCAGGATACGTTTTGGAGAAGCTGCATAGGATTATCAGAGTTTATCATTTGGAGGTGCATCTGGAGTTATTTATTTCTTGTCCTCCATTTAGTTAGACTTTCTTTCAGTAGTTTTCATTATGAGATTTCATTCGAGTTTTGGGGACATTCGGTTCCAAAGTTGTTTAGAGGATTTTAGTTGGATTATTTCAGTCAATTTATTATTCAAATTTTATTTAATCATATTGGAGATTGAATTTAATTGGAGTTTTAGCATGCGATGGATCTTTTATCATTCAGCTATTTTTATCATTTGGGATGGAGTAGAATTTTATCTTGTGGTTTGATTATTTCATTGTCTCATATCTGTCTCATGCTAAGAATGGTATTTATTTAGTTCACGCCCGATTTAGTTTGGTGGCGGTGTCTAGTCACCCTGTTTGTCGAATTAAGCGGGATGTGACAAATAGTATCAGAGCATGTTCTTAGGTCTCGTAGGTTATGAGTCAATTTTAGCTTCAACGTTGCTTATCTTTGATTCCTTTTTAATGATTTGTACTCTTAGTCAGTCCGAGTGTGATGTTCTTTTGTTCCTATCTTTTCAGATGGCGAACACAAGGAGAGCTGGGAGTAGGAGAGAGGAGTCTGTTTCTGGTCCCGCGACTCAGGAGAGGCGGCTTTAGATTGGTTTGGAGGCCGAGGAGTTAGCGTCTATCATTCGTTAGGCCACGACGGCCAGTTTGGAGATGGGGAGACAAAGTGGGGTGAATTTAGAGGCACAACATTAGGGTACACGCGTCTCATCTTGGGAAAGGGTGAGAACCAATTTCTTTAAGGGTAATCCTCCTACCTTTGGTGGGGGATCTGACCCATTGGTTGCTCACCAATGGATGAGAGATATGGAGAGGCATTTGAGGATGGTGGACTGCACGGATGTGTAGAAGTAGATGTTAACAACATTTAAGTTGACAGGGGATGATTGCAATGGTGGGAGAGTGCCACCACATCAGAGCAGAGAGATCAGTTGGGTTATGCAGAGTTTTTGATAAAGTTCAAAACAAGTACTTTTCTTATGCAATCAGGAACGCAAATAAGTGAGAATTTATGGACTTGGAGCAAGTTTCAATGTCGATTGTCGAGTATGAACAAGAGTTCACTAGTTTATCTATGTTTGTGCCAGGGGAGGTTAGCACTGAGATGAAGAAAATGGAATGTTTCATTAATGGATTGTCTTGGTCGATTAAGAAGATTGCCTCTTTCCTAACTATGCCCTAACTGCTAAGACAATGTGACGCCGTTCGAACGACAGGGCAGGTCGTTCGAACGATCCCCGTAATTCCAAAAATTAAATAATTTTAAATTCAACCTTTTAAATTTGATAAAAACTGTTAGCTGAACTAAAATGCACCTGCCAGTTAGATATTTAAATAAAGACCTTATATCTTTTTATAAAAGGTCCAAAGTAATTCCCGATTGAAAATTTTAATAAAACCAAGTTAAATATTTAAAGACCATTAAATCCATAATTTTATTTTCATCCAAATTTAATAAAAAT
Source organism: Sambucus nigra (assembly GCA_949130495.1). Lineage (NCBI taxonomy): Eukaryota > Viridiplantae > Streptophyta > Magnoliopsida > Dipsacales > Adoxaceae > Sambucus > Sambucus nigra. The sequence continues at coordinate 378,159,867 of OX422218.1, read as the reverse complement.
CAAAAATTAAAACTTGGGGTATTACAGTACAAACATATCAATACAATCTAGAAATAGGGACAAATGATATGAACATGATAAAACATCCTATACTAGATAAAGTACCCAAACTCAATCAACAGAAAAAATTCCCAAAGACTTCCTAAAATTCTCGAATCTAAGTTCATCTAAAGGTTTCAATAAAATATCAACGTGATGTTGGGTGCTTACAAATTCAAGGACACGACCTTCTACTCAATAAGATCACGTATAAAATGCTCATGTATGCTAATGTACTTCATGTAAAAAATTTCGACCGGATTACGATATATAGGAGTTGCACTCATATTATCACATGAAATAGTCATTGTTCTTTGGGGAATCCCATAAACTTTTAATATTTGCTTCATCCATAAGAGGTATGTGCAACAACTCCCGATGGCTATATACTCGACCTCCAATGTGAACAAAGAAATTGAGTTTTGCGTCCTGCCCATCCAAGAGACGAGCACTCCCAAAGTAAAAACACCCACCCTAGGTGATCCTACAACCATCAACATCCCCGACCTAATCAACATTCGAATTGGCAAACAAACGATCATCGGTATCAAAGGAATACCAAATGCCGTAGGAAAGAGTGACCGTTGTGTATTTGATGATAAGTTTATGTGCGAGTAAGTGAGACTCTTTTGGGCACGATTGGTAATGTACACAAACTCTAATGCTAAAGACAATATCAGGACGACTAGTGGTTAAGTTAAATAAAACAGCCTATCATGCTCCTGTAAAGGGTTTTCCCTATATCCTTTTCTAAGCTTAGTTGATGTACTCATAAGGGTGCGTGAGTGTTGAGTAGAGTCTAAACAAAAATTCTTCAGTGGGTCCCTGGCATATTTGGATTTAGATATGAATATCCCATCATCAAGTTGATGCACTTGGAGGCCTGATAATAACGTAAGCTCACCATCTATGCTCACCTCAAACTCACTCTTCATCTCCTCCTCACATTTATGAGCATATTGGGAGCACGTGGATCTAAATACTATGTAATCCACATATAATTGGGAAATTAATATGGTTCCACTCTCTCCTAATAAACAAGATCTTATCCACTCCCCCTGTCTTGAAACCATGAGCTAAGATATTAGAAGTGAGCCTCTCGTACCAAGTACAGGGTGCTTGCTTTAAACCGTACAAGGCCTTTTTAAGATAAAATATGTGTCTCATGTGCTTTGGGTCTTTGAACCCGTTTGGTTGTTCCACGTAAACTTCCTCTTGTAGAATGGCATTAAGAAAGGTATTCTTGACATCCATTTGATATAACTTGAAACATTGATGACATGATATGTCAAGTAGTAAAGGGATGGACTCAAGCCTTAAAGTCACACCCTGAATTTGTGTGTAGCCTTGAGCGACCAGCCTTGCCTTATTGCTAACTATGGTACCATTCTTATCCATATTATTATTGTAATCCAATTAGTACCAATAACATCATTCTCTCTAGGTCGGGGGACTATCTTCGAGACATCATTTTTGCAAATGTAAAGAAACTATTCTTACACAGTGGATATCCAATGTTCATCCTTTATTGCTTCTTTCACATTCTTGAGCTCGAATAAGGAGGTGTAGAAGAAGTGGCTAACCATATTTTCAAGTTGAGCGTGGTTTTTGGAACCTAGTGTGGGATCACTAAGTATAGCGGAAGGGTCATGACTCTTTCGAACCCAAGAGGGTGAGTCCTCCAAATTAAGAGTGGGATCCACCGCGGTAGTATGAAGAATAATAGGATCATTACCGTGGGGGTGTATTGTTCTCACACACAAAATTAGGGTCAATAAATGTCAGTAACTCATCGTCTTTATTTACGATGTTTATTGACTTCATAACCTTAGAGCTTACAAGGCTAAACACTCTATAATCCCTACTTGATGATGAATAGCCTAAAAATATCCCCTCGTTGCTTTGGGAGTTGAACTTTACTAAGTGCTCTCCATATTTAAAATGTAACAAGAACTCTCAAAGACATAAAAATATGATAGGTTGGGTCTATTCCCTATCCACAACTCATGTGGTGTGTGTAACATGTGTGGATGAAGATATACCCAATTCACCGTATAGCATGTGATATTAACCACCTCTGTCCAAAAATGTCTAGGCATGTTTCTCCCAAGAAGCATGGATGTAGACATATCTTATATCATTCGATTCTTCCTCTTAACTATCCTATTTTGTTAAGGAGTACGAACGACCAAAAACTCATGTTTGGTGCCCACTTCAATACAATAGCTATGGACTTTAGATTATTTAAATTCGGTGTTGATATCATTGTGCGTATGATTAATAGTGACATCGTGTTGGTTTTATAGGACATGAAAATTGGTTGTTAGGAGCTCAATCGTATCGGACTTTTCTTTAAGAAATTCTATAATAGAGTATGTTGAAAGTCATCGACCTTCATGAGAATGTATCTCTTACCAACAATGTTCTTCGTACGTGTAGGATACATAAGATCCATGTGTATTAACTCTAACAAACGAGATGTGGTAATGGTATTCAACTTTTGATGGGAACTTCGAATTTGTTTCCTTGTTTGTAAGGACCACAAACCAAGGAAGTTAGTTTCCCAAGCGATGGTAACCCACAAATTAGGTCTTTTTTCACGAATATCTCAATATCTCTAAAGTTCACATGACCTAGTCATTGATTCCAAATGTCTATAAACGAGACTATGGTAATTTTGCACATAAAGGAGGAATTGAGAATAATCATATAACAATTATCTGTTATCCTCAATACTTGTAGCAATAGTCTACAAGATTGATCATATACATTACACTTGAACTGGTTGAACTTTATTGCAAAGTTTACATCGCAAAACTGGATTATGCTAATCAAGTTCTCTTTCAACCATTCGATAATCAACACATTGTATAACTTAGAAAATCTTAATTTCTCCACACAGCCACGTCTTAGAATGCTAAACGTGCTCCCATCTCCAAAGGCTTTGCCTTCCTTGTGATCCACAAGGATGGTAAAAATTGATTTGTGATCAGTCATGTGCTTAGAGCACAAATACCATGGGGAGGTATCTTGAATCTTTTTTGTCTTGCTTCGGTACCCAAGTAGAAGTAACCTTTTTTCCCCTTATCGTTGTTGGCTCTAGTCATAGCATTGGAATCATTCTCAAAAGGCATAAACATCCTTTAAAATCCTTACATAAGGCTTTAAGAAGTCGTGACTAGGAACTCAACTTGATCTTTATGACTAGCAAAGTCACTATAGTGGTGCACAGGAGTCTATGTACATTGAGTTTTTCCTAAATTGTACCAAATTCTCTAAAAAGACCTCACCTTTTGTAATAAGTAAAAACATGAACTTGGTTGTGTCTACCTTGGTTCACTCGTTTAGGTTGAACATTCTTTTACGATTTAAGTCGAGGCCCATAAGGATCTACCATATATTTTGGAATCGGTTTTGGTGTTGAGTGGGAAGTGGACGTACCATCATAACATAGTTTCTTCCCTCTCCCTATAACCTAAAAAAGAACGGAGGAATAACTTTCCTACCTCTTCAATCTATTCTCTATGTAACCTTGACCTCCTGGTCACGTTCGCGATCTTTCTCGAGTTGGGATACACGACATTCAAGTTTCTTACGAGTCTGAAATAAAGCTTGTGTGACAACCCACCTATTCTAACCACGGGAGATTAGTCCTTCATTAAAACAAACAGTAATTCCTTCTGGTTCATTCTTAGCATCACTGTCGAAAAACTTCATAATTATTAATCACCTATGTTAAATTAAGTCGGTGCTAAATTTTATCTTTCATTATTATAAAAACATGCAAAAATAAATTAAATTAACCAAACCATCCACACAAATATAGTCCGAGCAATCACGCGATAGATATATAAATAAATGAGACCGAATAAACCATCGGTTTTTAAAACAAATAATTCAACCACAAGTCTGAGATAATAAAATTGAATCTAAATACAGTCTGATAAATAAACTGGAGAAATAAATAGTCTGAAGGGAAACACGCCCAAATGAGATATTAAAGAATCCCTATTTAGAAATGAATGAGCTAAAGTGTCTAAAGCAAATCCTGTAAGCCTCCACAATTGCTTCAACTACGTATCCCTGGATCGAATCATCAAGTTGGGCGTCCCTGTGGCTGGACACCTAAGAGGTTTTGAAAATATTTTGACATAGGTCAGAGCCCAAGAAAACAACTTGAAAATATTTTTCAAGTGTTTAAATTACAATATAAATCAGTTATTATATACACGTGTTAATTCAATGTACACTCCCCTGAGTTCCTCACTTCCCAACTAATGTGCACGCCTAACGTATCCTACCTAGTTATGCTACCCATCACAACTAGATAAAGTATCTAACTGACCTCAAAAGTTTTAACTCCCTTATATGACACAGATGACTCGCTACCACAGTATCAATAATTAACATTTCCCACGTATTATTTTAAAATCAATTATTTAATTTTCTCTACTTAAATTACTTTTAGATACACACAGTATATCAGTTCAACTATCACACATAAGTAGATATATTCTACCAGCATATACTTATCGCACATACAATATATACAACTATAGCATGCTCGGAATGGCCCCTCGTGATGCTGGCATACTCTGCTATCAAGTCCATGTACCTCTCATAGAAAATCAAGGACTATTGGTTCGGTATAACTCCTCGAAGCCAAAATCAATCAACACACAATGGAGGCGAAAATAGTTCTAAACCTTTGGAATACACATATACCGAACGTACCCAAACGACACGCCAGTCCCACTAATACACACACGTAATAATCCTCCCTAAGTTCCATGTTCTAGGGCACAAATCCAAACCTCATTGGAATCGTCAAGGTGGGATTGCCCTCTGCCCGAAAACCTCCTGATAGCAGGCAACATAGGTATTTTCACGCACTTAAACAAATAATAATCATAGGTATTCACACAACCTATATACATATTTATTCAGTAGGTATACACGCAACCCAATCATGTCAACCCGTACTTCGTATATGCCTCTCTCTCATACTCAACGCACCCTTAATTACCATCACAACCTCAAATAGTATATTTTCAAGGATCGCTCACTACCCTAAGGCTCCTAGTTACCCCTTAATTAAAATTAGTAGATATTTCACTCATATACTACTGGTTGGAATCATAGGTTCACTCATCCCTCTGTGACCCATTTCAAACCCTGTACATTCAATAATTATGGACATGTGCTCAATTATCCCTAGCCTTATCTCATCTCAATTTATGTAAACCCAATCCCCACCATAGGCCTACTGACATTCCATGAAATAATCTTTGTCATTTGGGGATGTCCCAAAAGTCTCCTCGTTATTTTTTTCATACATTCAAGGTTCAAACGGAAAATTTGCACAAATCTGGGCAAATCGCCGAATCAATTCGAAAAGTGTCAGTTCATCTTCTCCAATACGCTATTACGTTTTCCACCATTTTTCTTCAACAGAACTTTCACGATTCATGTTAAAACTCTCATATAATTTAACCCAACATCTAATATGAGTACAGGAAAGGATCCCAACAAATGTTTTTCATCAAAACATCACTTAGTTCCACGATTCACAAGATTAAATTACCTAATTAATTCATGCAAACCCTCGCTTTATATTTCAAAAAAGTTCTTCAAAAACCCAGATTTCATTCACTTGTAATATCCCAACAAATCAGATTTCGAAATACTAATTCTAGAATCAAAACCTCTAATATGTTTTCTCATCATTAACATGAATATGGTCTTATATTTCTTCTAAAATTCATGAAATCATGCTAGATATCGCAACTCCTAACATGGGTATTATAACTAATTGAAAATAAGTAAGATAAACACTTACCTTATATGGGAGTGATTTGATTTCATTTTTCTGATGATGATGTGTTTGCCTTCCCTTCCAATCCACACCCCAAAGATGATGGTGATGCAAGAACAAGGTTAAAGCCTCAAGAATCCTTTCCTAAGCTACCAGAATGCTTTCCTTTTATTCTCTAATGGCCTCTAAGGGTTTTCTATTCTTCTCACCCTAGCCTCTCCCAAATACAAGCTGATATAACCCTTGGAAAATCGTAACTCCCTTAACCCTAGGCTACAAAATGTCTAAAATGCCCTCTAATGGTGCCAGTTAGGTCTAAAAATGTCCCCGGACCCAAATATTACACCCGAGTATACTATTTTGACTATTTTGACCCTTGGAGTCAAGTATGACCTCGAAATGACATTCTGAGTCACTATAAATAATTTCTCATCTCGACCTCATATAGTTAACACTCGACACCCGATTGAGATATACCGTTATCACGTCGTTATCACTCGTTCCAACGTAAAATAACCATTTAATCAAGAGATAATATTTTATTTTCATAAAATTATGTCACACGTGTAATTTAAAAATTTACCGAATCAATACAATTTTAAATATTCAAAAATACGAGGTGTTGCATACTTTCCCCTTTACAAAGGAATTTCACCCTCGAAATCCTGATCTCACATATCGTCCTCCCGCTCTCCCACGTCGACTCATCCATATTATGGTGCCCCATTGAACTCGAAGTAAGGGTACCACCTTAGACCGCAACTTATGCTCACTACGATAAAGTATAGCCACCGGTATCTCCTCACACGATATGTTTGGATACAAGTCAATCTCCTCTAATGGAACGTGATAATAAGATTTCTTTCTCCTCTGGTATCTCTTCAGCGATGACACGTGGAACATATCATGGGCCTGTTGTAGGTGCTCTGGTAGTCCCATCCTAAAAGCTACTACTCCCACCCTCTCGATAATCGGGAATGGTCCCACATATCTCAGCTCTAGCTTCCTCTTCTTACCGTATCTCACCACCTCTTCATGGGAGACACTTGAACCAACACCTAGTCACCAACCTCAAGCTTTATGTGCCTCCAGTCTGCATCGATATAACTCTTCTGCCTGTCTTGAGGTATACGGCTGCGCCCTCGAATTGTCCCCAATAACTTATTGTCCCCCATCTCTAACCAGTAAGCGAGCGAATGATAAGTACGATCGCACAACGCCTCAAAAGGTGCCATGCCGATGGTGAACTAGTATGAGTTGTTATATGTAAACTCCACCAAAGGAAGATATTGCTTCCATCCTCCCCCGAAGTCAAGTATACACATCTGTAACACATCCTCAAGCATCTAATTGCGCATGATACATTGTACTCAATCGTAAATCCATGCCCATCGCCTCCAGAAAGCTCTACCAGAAATAGGATACAAAGATCTCGTCCCGATAGGACATAATATTAATCAGAACCCCGTATAAATGTACTATCTCAGCAATGAACAATTGTGCATACTACCTCATCTCAAAGTCCGTGCGAACCGAAAGAAAATGTGTCGCTTTACTCAATAGATTCCCAATCACCCATATGGAGTCGTGACCTCACTGCAACAACGGCAACCCGATAATAAAATCCATGGAGATACTCTCCCATTTCCACACGAGAATCTTGAGTGGATGCAACATTCATATCGGTCTCTGGTGATCTACCTTCACTAGATGGAAGGTATCACACTTCGAAACAAACTCCTCTACGTCCCGCTTAATCCTCACCCACTAATATTGCCTGCGCATATCTTGATACATCTTATCCCTACCGAGATGTACCGCAAATCTGGACCCGTGAGACTCTAACATCACTATATGTTTCAAATACTCATCCTCTGAAACCACGAGTCTCCCATTAAAATGTAAACCACCCTCCAAACTGCTCGAGTACGACTCCTCCCATCAGCTAATAATTAGCGAACCCTTTCCTGGAAATATCAATCCTCTGCTTGTGCTCTCACCATCCTCATCATAATCTCGGGCATGATAGATAATATGGATATTCACGTTCTGGCAACCTCATTATCATGTCAAAGTTCTCTCCACTTTGCCTTACACACCTCTATTATCTCCCCTATGAGTCATCGGCTCAACGTATTTGCCACCACGTTTGCCTTCCCAAGATGATATTGGATATCAAATTGGTAGTCCTTCATGAACTCCAACCACCTACTCTGCCTCATGTTCATATCTTTCTGCGTGAAAAGATACTGAAGGGATTTATGATCCGTGAACAAAGTAAACTGCTCCCCCAATAGATAATGCTTCCAAATCCTCAAGGCAGAGAAAACTACGGCCAACTCCAAGTCATGCGTGGGGTAATTCATCTTATGGGGCTTAAGCTTGCGAGATGCCTAAGCTATAGACCTCTCATCCTGCTATAATACACCCCCAAGTCTCTACAATGATGCATCAGTGTAGACTCCTCCCCTAGGCAGTGCAAGTACAGGTGTTGAGGTCAATTTGTCCTCTAGCTCATCAAAGGCTAATTGATAATAGTTGTCCCAAGAAAACGACACTCCCTTGCGAGTTAGATTTGTTAGAAGACCCACAATCTTTGAGAAATCCCAAATGAATCGTCTATAATATCCGATCAAGCCCAAAAAACTATGAACCTCTATCCGTGTCGTGGGTTGTCCCCACTATCTTAGCGTCGATACTTTACTCGGATCGACTGCTATACTCTTGTCAGACACAATGTGGCCCAAAAATTTCACCTCTCGAAGTCAAAACCCACACTTCTCAAATTTATATTACAACTGGTGCTCCTGTAATGTCTGTAAAACCATTCACAAATGCTCGACATGCTCATCCTCAGAGAGAGAGTAAACCAGAATATCATCGATGAACACGATCACAAATTGGTCAAAGTACTCTCCAAAAACTTGGTTCATCAAATCAATGAATACTGTTAGCGCATTGGGGGGCACAAATAGCATCACCCTAAACTCATATGACCCTTACAGTGTCAGAAAAGTAGTCTTCGGAACGTCCTCCTCTCTGACGTTCAACTAATGATAACCTGACCTCGGATTAATCTTGGAGAAGTAATTTGTTCCCCTCAGTTGGACGAATAGATAATCGATCCATGACAGTGGATCGTGACCTTGTTCAACTCTCTGTAAATGATACACAATAGAAGCGATCCATCCCTCTTCTTGACAAACAACACCCACAGTGAAGTACTCCACCAGATGAAACCCTACCTCAGGAGCTGATGAATATGCTCCCTCATCTCAGATGGGGCCATGTGATACAGAGGTCTGGCGATAGGCTTAGTACCCAAAGGTAGGTCAATCACGAACTTGATTTCTCGATTAGGCATCAACCTGGATATCTCCTTAAATACATACTCAATATCCCTCACCATTGGAATCGAGTCTAACAATATTAACACCTACTGTGAGGTCTCCTCCTCGATATAATATAAGTGTGTGCTCGACCCTCCCTCAGGAAGAGGCATCGCCATTAAGAACATCTCCTATCCTGGAATTGAGAACACAATAGTCCTCCTGAAATAATCCACCATCACTCAATATCCAACTATCCATTACATACCTAATATAACGACATACCCCTCCATATCTATCATAAGTATGTAGGAGGCTAAGCATAATCTACCCACGTCGATGTCCACACCCTTACAGATCCAATGTATAAGCAACCCACTACCCATCGGTGACTCCACACATATAAGGAGACTACCGGTTGTCTATAATAGGCCAATAACTCGTGAAAATATGGTTGCTATGAAAGAATGTGATGCCCCAGTGTTAAATAGTATCCAACCCTCATGCTCATAGAGAGAGGTAGCGAGACTGACCGCTGCTGGGTGGAATTATCAACTAAGTTAATGTTCCATGCAGACTGTATCTCCCGTTAAGGCAGATCTATTGCGGGGGGAGGTCTTTTTCTTAGCCGAATCGCAAGTTATGTCAAGGTGCGTTCCACGAGAGTCTATTCACAAGATCTTGAAGCTGATTGAATAATTGGCAAGGGCAAGGGACTGGCTCTCCTCTTTAGGGAGGCCCGAACCTACTTCAAATTGATTTGCTAGATTTCTTTAGCGGTTGAATCTCTCTCCTTCCGGAGAAAGAGCAAGGAGCTTACTTACCTAAGAGCTAAAAGGGCCTTTCTTTCCCCACGCCTTTTGCCTTAGCTGTTCTTGTCTCTCAAAAAAGGGGAGTCCACTTCCCGATCCATTCCTCTAAGTTGGATCAGGCGCTGCAGACCTTTCAGACTCGAATCCAAAGTCAGCTGGATGCGTACCATCCTAGACTTTGACTTCGAACCCTTGTCTTGTTTTTCAAGAATAGTTGAACTCTTCAACTTGAGGAAGTTAGTTTGAACAGCTATGACTCCTTTTTAACTTAAATGTGGGAACCCAGAGCTTAAAGAACTCACAGCTGAGGTCAGGATCAGTGCTAACGTCAGAGCCTGACCGGAGTAAGTTGTACATTCCAATCAGTTAGGGATGTGAGAGCGAGCGTATCAAACTGCCTGTAACATGCTGTGAGCCCCCGGCGATTGAGGGGACAGCCACCCGGCGACTGAGGGGTCCTCCGACAGCCACCCGGCGCCTGAGGGGTCTTCTTTCTTTTGGGTACTTTATGACTTAAGGGCCCCCGCCAAAAAACCCCTCCTCACCTGCCAGTGGGGCCTGTGGGGCCAATCAAATGTTGTTTAATCCTCCAGGCTAAACCATCCATAAACTTCACCTGCTTCCTTTATTTATTAGTCACCTCATCTGGAATGAAATTATCAAAACGAGTGAATTCCTCCTTATATTCGACCACTGATATATCTCCATGGGTCACGTCACTGAACCTCCTCCGCACCTCTGTCTCAACTGTTGGACGAAAGAGTTTAGGGTTGAATCACACCCAGAACTCTACAATAGACATCGTGTCCCTCTCCTAAATGGTGGTAATCGACTCCCACCACTGTAATGAAGCCCCAGCTAACCTAAAAGTGGTTAGCATCTGCTTCTGCACCTCGCTACACTCTACCATGCGCAGGTGGCGCTGCATATCCTTTTCCCACTGGCATGTCACAATCATATCTAAAGTCCCTCAAAACTCTAGTGGGTGGACCTTCTGAAAATCCTCCCTAACCCTCTACCGCTCAGATGACCCCGGGTGGGTCTGAACCACTAGCACTGGCTGCGGTGGCTGCTGGGTCTGTGGAAAATGAAAGGCCATGGCAATCATTGATGATACCAAAAAATGATATCACCAAATCAATATGAATACTCAAGCTCAAACTAGTATATTAATGGAGTGTTAGCAGATATGAAAATATAGAAGGAGATGAGGCAAAGAGGGAGATAAGACTAAATATAAGTGGTTCGGTCAATCTTGGCATACTCCAGTGTGTGAATGTGTGTGAAATCCACTAAAAAGGGCATTAATGGCCTTGGGATACAGAACACTCAAGCTTTCTCTCTTTACCGTGATTTTGACTGGGCTTAAACTAGGGTTTATAATGATCAATCCTTTACAAAGATGTAGTAAAAAATATTTATATTGCACAGGGGGTTTAGTGTACCCCCCAAGCATATAATAAGTATGTGTTGAATGTTCCTAGCCAATAAAGAGGATCGAGCTCTCACTGTCACATGTATATCATGATGATCAATTTTTCCCTCACATGTGAGGGAGATGTTGTTATAATGTTTTTTCTCACATGGGATCCGCAGCCCACATGCACACTCTCACACATTCCCCGATCCACGCGCTCTACCTACTATCCACTATCGACCGTCCATCCAAGTTGAGGTCAAGCTGTCGAGCTATAGTCCATTGATGGAACGACAGTGACGACCGAGAATGAGGTTTGTAGATCATAGAAGTAATGATATATGGCATATTGATTGGTCTTCCAGGATGAAGTCGAGGTGCCCTGCGATGAGTCATAATCCAAGGATGAGTCAGCTCAAGCTGAGCCCATGGCCAAGTCATAAATCCTTATACTGGTTGGATTGGCGATCGTCGACTTTGGTCGAGGTTATGTAACTCTAGGACGGGGATATACTTGGTATATCAATCACCCCTTAGCACTTAGTCTTCATGATAGGGGAGAAATGGTATCTAATCATATTGTAATCATATATTAGTTTGGGATATTTAACTTAGGGGGAGACGTCTTTCTAAGTAGGTTATTTATTTGATAAATGGTAGAATTAATTTAGGGGGAGTAATTATTTTCATTGAATTTAATATTTTAATATTCACTATGCGTTTAATGTTTGCTTAAGTGTGCAGGAATTCTATTTAGCGGCAACCTTTCATTAGCAAAGCTATTCATCCTTGGGTTTTGAGTCAAGCTATGTATATGTTCATTTTGGGTGGGATGTTTTTGAGTCTAGTAGAGCTTGACGGCCCTTAAGGATTTTTTTTATCCCGGAATAGACAAAGGGGGAGATTTATAAGGACACAAATTTCCAATTGAGTCCTTTGTAGTTTTGGCTCAATTCCGGACAAAAACATTTGAGTCATATGATAGTGTTCTTGTGTATCCTTCAAGCCTATGACATGTTAAAGTTGAATAAGTTGCGTCCTCCTTATCAACATAACATCATTGTCGGTCTACATGTGCCTCGTTTCACGTTATCAACTTAGTTCCAATATCTCCTAAGGTATGAATGCATTACATATATATATATATAGGAGCTTGGAACATTTTTTATTGGGTGTAATTTTATTTTAAACTGAGGGTTTATTTTCAGAAGGTTATTTTAGAACTTTGAATAAAAAGTTTTTAGGCTTAAAATGAATTTTGACCTTTTTGTCACTTCGTTTGATATTGTCGTTCGAACGAGAATGTCGTTCGAACAAGTTTTCCAACGACTTTCCCCATTTGGCCTCTGAAACTTTATTAAAAGGGTCATTCGAACGAGACTTCGTTCGAACGAGATTTTCGGAAGAAACATATCTCTTGTTGGACCGCAAGGACCCCTAGTTTTTAAAAATCTTTTAAATTCAATTTCCTAAAGATGCGGAATAAAGATGGTTCAACACAACAATTTAATTTTCCAAATCTTATTTGATTTTCTTTTCTCAAAAAGATAAAAAATTAAATTAAACACAAATTTTAATTTCAAAAAAATTAAAATTAAACTTAAATAAGTGAATTATGATGAATAAACACACACACTCGAAATCCACTTAAACCAATTAATTCAACTCAAGTCCTAGAATTTGCCTAACATGATTAATTCATTTTTCTATATAGGCCAAAACAAATTTTATCAAATTAAATTACCGACTTGAATTAAATTAACTTGAAGCTTAAATTTACCCAAATGATTAAACATGCACCACTTTAATCAAGATTGTGAATTAAATCATATTTTATCTTTTTACCCTAAGCATGCGTTCTAGGTGATTTTTGCAAAAGATGAAATAAATTCACAACCACTACGCCGCGATGTACGAGGAAAAACCCACAACGGGAGAAAACCTCGGACGGCCCTGGCCTAACAAATTCACTAAGTACGGTATGAATTTTACAAAGACTCGACAAGAGGACTTACTCAAATGACTCGACTCCCTTAAAGCCTTGACGCACTCCTTCGAACTTCAACCTTCGCCTAGCGAATAATATTGGAGTCCACCGAAACCTTGGAGTCCACCAATCGAGACCAAACTACCATCAACCACACATGGTGCATTTTCACCATGTGAGAATGCCACAGCAAAACAAAAGCTTTTTCTTTTAGGGATGTAGAAGTGAACCCAAACTTTCCTTCTTTGAGGTGTAGAGAAAAACCCGGTGTCAAACACTCCAAGCAAATATATATATATATATATATATATATATATATATATATATATATATATATATATATATATATATATATATATATATATATGTGTGTGTGTGTGTGTGTGTGTGTGTGTGTGTGTGTGTGCGCGCTTGGAATAAACTAGTATGGGTGCCAAAAAAAGTGTTTAAGAATGATTTTCTTGAAAAACAAACACTTAAAACTTGAACCTTTTCTTGGAGGAATTAAGCTCTCAAAGGTTCAAGTTTTAAGTGTTTGGTTTGAGAGCTTAATTCCTGCAGGAAAAGGTTCAAGTTTTAAGTGTGTTTTTTTTCAAGAAAATCATTCTTAAAAGACCCATACTATATATATATATATATATATATATATATATATATATATATATATATATATATATATATATTTGCTTGGAGTGTTTGGCACCGGGTTTTTCTCTACACCTCAAAGAAGTGAAGTTTGGGTTTACTTCTACATCCCTAAAATAATAATCTTTTGTTTTGTTGTGGCATAATCACATGGTAAAAGGCACCATGTGTGGTTGATGGTAGTTTGGTCTCGATTGGTGGACTCCAAGGTTCCGGTGGACTCCGAGATTTTTCGCTAGGCGAAGGTTGAAGTTCGAAAGAGCGCGTCAAGGATTGAAGGGAGTCGAGTCAGTTGATTAAGTCCTCTTGTCGAGTCTTGGTAAAATTCATGCCATACTTAGTTAATTTGTTAGGCCAATGTCGTCCGAGGTTTTTTCCCGTTGTGGGTTTTTCCTCGTACATTGCGGCGTAGTGGTTGTGAATTTATTTTATCTTTTGCAAAAATCACCTAGAACGCATGCTTAGGGTAAAAAGATAAAATATGATTTAATTCACAATCTTAATTAAAATGGTGAATGTTTATTCATTTGGGTAAATTTAAGTTTCAAGTTAATTTAATTCAAGTCGGTAATTTAATTTGATAAAATTTGTTTTGGCCTATATTGAAAAATGAATTAATCATATTAGGCAAATTCTAGGACTTGAGTTGAATTAATTGTTTTAAGTGAATTTCAAGTGTGTGTGTGTGTATTCATCATAATTCACTTGTTTAGGTTTAATTTTAATTTTTTTGAAATTAAAATTTGTGTTTAATTTAATTTTTCATCTTTTTAAGAAAATAAAATTAATTAAGATTTGGAAAATTAAATTGTTGTGTTTAACCATCTTTATTTTGCATCTTTAGGAAATTTAATTTAAAAGATTTTTTAAAAATTGGGGGTCCTTGCGGTCCAACAAGAATTAATTTCCCGTCGAAAATCTCGTTCGAACGAGATTTTTGTTCGAACGAAGTCTCGTTCGAATGACCCTTCTAACGAAGTTCCAGAGGCCAAATGGGAAAAGTCATTGGCATTCTCGTTCGAACGACATTCTTGTTCGAACGAAAAACTCGTTCGAACGACACTATCGAACGAAGTGATAGAAAGGTCAAAATTCATTTTAAGCCTAAAAACTTTTTATTCAAAGTTATAAAATAACCTTCTGAAAATAAACCTCAGTTTAAAATAAAATCACACCCAATAAAAAATGTTCCAAGCTCCTATATATATATATATATATATATATATATATATATATATATATATATATATAAATATGTAATGCATTCATACCTTCGGAGATATTGGAACTAAGTTAATGACGTGAAACGAGGCACGTGTAGACAGGCAATGATGTTATCTTGAAAAGCAGGCCGCAACGTCTTCAGTATGACTCAAATGCTTTTGTCCGGAATTAAGCCAAAACTACAAAGGACTCAATTGGAAATTTGTGTCCTTACACTTCATGTGAAATGAGGGTTGGGGGATAAAGCATCTTTCGGGTATGAGTTTTAAAGGCATCCTTTCATGTGTCAGTTCTTAAGAGTTCGATGAAGATTGAATTGACACTTGGCAGACATCATGTGGAATGGAAAGCAGCCCAAAAAATGATGGTTGTTTGTGTGCCCTAGGTTATATCACCCCAATGATGTGTGCCTTGAAAGTTGTGCTCAATGATTATTAGTAATTAAATGATTTTGAAAATCGTTTTATCTTTCTACTTCAGCTTTTTTGCGCGCAAGCTTCCTCTCTCTCTAAAACCATTTTTACTCTTTCTCCATATTCAAGTATTTCAGGCCACAATTTACTTTTGCTTCTGCATTCATCCTCTCTCTCCAGGTAACACCCATTTTCTGCCATGTCCAAATTTTCCCCATTTCTTGTTGGTTTTCTTTAAGTTTCAGGATTTTTCGATGAGTATTATTTTTTTCGGCCACTTTAACTCGTGGTTTTAGGGTTACTCTTAGGTAGTTTTGTGGTGGTTGTGAGAGTTAGGTGGTTTCCCTTAAGTGTCCTACCATTTTTTAGCCTCATTTACCCCTAAACTAACCACTAATTAAACTCTGACGCAATTTCGATGAATTATTTCTTTACTATTTCTTGAATCAAAACAATCCATATCCCTATTTTGATCTTCTGGTCAACAATAGTCACACCTTGACTTGTTTGTACCTTTTTATTTCTTTATTGGTTAAGTTTAAGCTTGACTTCTTTAGTGATAAAGAAGCTTTACGAGTTAGCAGAATAGTATCCTTAACTTAGGGAGAGTTATTTCCAAGAAATACTTAGGATAGAGGAAGAGGCCGAGACCAGACGTAGAGTTGACCCTCATTTCATACGACCCATTTTTCCTATACCATTAAAAATTATCTTTCCATCTTCCTCTGAGGTCGGTGAGGACGAGATGACTAACTCATCCTCTTCTCCAGCTGACAGAAGAGATTCATTTGAAGAAGCGATGAGAATGCCACCTTCACATCCTATGAAACCTAAGGCAACTGAGATCTTATCTCGAGCATCATCCTCCATCCATGTCGAGTCCTCTGGTTGTGATGACTCTTTAGTTCAAATAGTGGACGATGGGTCTTTTAGTGATTCTTCAATTCAAGTCGTATCTGAACAGGCTGAGCCGACTGTCAATGTTTCCATCCCTCCAACTGCTATCCCTCTCAGTGCCATGACTGAGAGTGAGTTTCAAGAGAAATTTCCAAAGGGGAATTTAACTGTTGAAAATAAAGCTGAGGACAAGAACGAAAATGTGATCGACAATGGTGATGACTCTAAGGTCGAGGAACCCGTCGATTATAATTACGTCGAGACCTTTCAGTCCACTATGAGAGAGTCTAACCTACTCCTCTGGAGACATCTATATGACATAAAGTCTGACGTTGTTATGCGCGTCACAATCAATGATGAGAAAGCATATGGTGGCCGAGAGGGTGAAATTATTGTGTATGAGAAAATGTTTGTGGTCGGCGTTAGATTACCTTTCCACCCTCTTGTACAAGCCATTCTATCTAGTTTAGGACTTGCTCTAACTCAGCTGGTGCCAAATTTTTGGCGAATTATACTCGTTTATGTCTCCTTGTGGATGAAAAAATATACATATGACCCATCAATTGAAATATTCAAAGCCTGTTACAATTTTTCGTCCGCTAAAACCCAGTCTATCTATAACCATTTAAGGGCTAGGAAGCCTTATGAGAAAATTATTTAAGTTACCCAGACATCAAACCATTACTGGAAGTTGAGGTTCTTTTTTTATTTCTGGTGCCTGGGAATTTTTTGTCGATGCCTAACATTTTTTATGACGAGCAGAGAGTTCCATGTGATTGGGAAAACCCCTTTTATGTCAGCCAAGTTGGACCCGACCTCGGTATTGAAGACGAGGAGAGGGTTGAGTATCTGAAAGGCTAAGGAAAGGAAGGTTCCCTTCCTAAATTTAAGGATCTTATTACTATTGACTTCCTAGAGATGGTTGGCTTGGGGTTTAACCCCCTAGCCGAGCTGTGTGAGTCACTGAAGTTTTCAGTTACTCTAGTCCTTTGTCATCTCTGACTTTATTACTGATCATTTTTATTTTTTCTTTACAGATCGTCAGACAATCTATGGATATGAGGGAATCTACTACTGGAGGGTCGACTAACCCTGATGTAAGCCAGAAGATAAAGGAACCAGCCCCTCCCTGATGTAACCACTGAGATAGCCAGACGAGGCAAAGAACAACTCCTCTTCCTAAGACAGTGCCAAGTTCTTTTTGGCCCGGCTCGTCCTCAAGGACATCTTTTGAGCACTACTGGTCCATCCAACATTTCCCAACTAAGGGACTACTCGACTTGATGATCAAAGATGGTTATGCTTGAAGTCCCGCCCAAGTACGACTATAAATTCTTATCCAAAATACCTCATCCTCAGGTCTTTGACTTTGGCCTCCATTCTAAGGCTCAAATACTTGCTTCTTTATGAGAACTTTTACCTCGTCTTTTATAACTTACATGTGTTTTGACATTTGTATTCTCATTCTTCTGTAGTATCTGTGCGCTCTCTCCTCAACCTCAAACTGGGTGGCAGAGAACTATTCAAAGGTTCAAAACGCTTACAGGGTGTTGAAATCTGAGGAAGAGTTGAAGAACAAGTTGAGGGACAACCGATCTGACTGTAGGAAGGACCTAGATGCCTTGAAAGACAAGGATGAGTCTTTTAAAACAAAAGACGAGCTTCTTAAATAGAAGGATGAATCCCTAACTGCCCAGTGTTCCCAACATTCCAAAGACCTTGCGGTTGCCATCATAAAAGCCAAGGACGAGGCTTTATCGGACGAGGCTATTCTGAAGATAAAGGATGGGGCCATAGAATCTTATAAGGCGTCTGACTAGTTTGTAGGCTTTGGGATGGAATACTTTGAGAGGGGACTTAAGACGGCCTGGAGGTGGGTCATCACCAAGTTTGCTGAGGTGGACTCTTCCATCAGTTCTGAGTTATAAGCTCTCGATATAGAGGATCCATATATATAGTCGACTCTGGAATATGTAGAGTCCTTTCCTGAAGTCGAGGGAGATAAAACGATGGGCGAGGTCCCACTTGATGTCGACATCAATACAACTGTTGATCAGACTCAAGCCAAGGGAGACACTGAAAGGTCGACCATCAATACTGAGCAAACTTAAGTCAACGGAGGTGTTGGAGGGTCTACCTTAAATGTGGAACAAGCTCTATAGGGTATTCGTCTGTGATCGATACCCTTCAATTTGTAATAGCGTTTGTGAACACTTCAATTATTATCCTAAATTTATATTTGAACTGTTTTTGCTTTGAGCTTACTTTCATATTCAAATGAATGAAGTTTCATCTTGTATTTGAGATTTTCCTTATCTATTTGCATGTATGAATTCTTCTGATGTTTAATGAGTAACCATGCTTGAATGGCTTATAATCTTGAGATCACCAGTTAACAATTTTATTTTCACACATTATCCCATCCTTAGATGAGATAAATATAATCAATAAAATGATTTTTAAATTTAAATTCACCAAATTATGGTGTTGTATCACAAGTCCCCTCTCGTAGCTTTGAAAGTGTATGGACAAGAGCTACCTCGTTTATTCACTATCGTCTCGATCGAGAGAGTTTTCCACTAAATTAATGATGTCAATATAAACCACAATAAAGTTATTTGTAAATTTTAATTGACCAAATTATGGTGTTATATCACAAGTCCCCTCTCATCGTCTTAAGAGTGTATAGATGAGAGTTACCTCGTCCATACATTTTCATCTCGACCAAGAGAGTTTTCCACCAAATTGATGATGTTAAGATAAACCATAATAAAGTGACTTTTGAATTTAAATTCACCAAATTATGGTGTTATATCACAAGTCCCCTCTCGCCGTCTTGAGAGTCTATGGACGAGAGCTACCTCATCCATACTGTCGTCTCAGCCAAGAGAGTTTTCCCCTAAATTAATAATGTTAAGATATTATTCCCCCCTCTCGGTGTTAGTGAGAGCCCATGGATGAGGTTAGCCCCATCTGGACTGTCATGTCACCGAGATCAAGGTAAAGCTACTCCACCACGAGTGATGTTCCATAGTTTAGGAAGAATAAATACATACAATTTGGACTGCTCATATAACAAAATAGGAGAGAACACTTGGGAAATTTTTCATTCATAACTTTTCTTTTCATACAATATTACATTAATAGAAGAAATTTATACATGGACCTATTGATAATACCTTTTTAGATGGTTGGCATTCCAAGGGTAGGAGAATGTCTCTCCTTCCAAATTCTCAAGTCGATACGTTCCTGGAACCACCTCTTCAGTCATCCGATAGGGACTATGCCAATTAGGATGGATTTTATTGGGATTCTGCCAAGTCTTCTTCAAAACTAGGTCTCTTACTGCCAATGGTCGGTCCTTCACTTTTTTATTATAGAATTCTATTATTCTCTACTAATAGGCAGCTTGCCTAACCTTAACATCCTCTCTTATTTCTTATATTAGGTCCAGATCTAGTCTACGCTCTATAATATTACCCTCTGGGTCATATGTCTGGACTCTGTGAGTTGGAAGACCGATCTATGTCGGCACCAAGGCCTTTGAACAGCAAGCAAGTATGAACAGGATCTCCCTTGTTGGCATTCTCTCTGTTATCCTATAGGCCCATAAGATGACATGCACCTCTTCTATCCATCGGCCTTTGGAATATTCTAACTTTTTCTTGAACCCATAATGGATTGTTTTATTCGTCACCTTAGTTTGACCATTGGCTTAATGTCGACCCTCTCACAGTACTTCTCTAAGGATATATTCTTAAGCTACTTCCCATTGTCTGAGATCAAAGTTCTAGGTAGGGCATATCTGTAAATAATATTCTTCTAAATAAATTGAAAGTTCTTCCTCCTTGTTATGGTGATCATTACCTCACCCTCCACCCACTTAGAAAAATAGTCGATCACCACAATCAGATATTGGTAGTTAACTATAGCCCTTGGCAACGGTCTAATAAAGTAAATTCCCCAAACTGCAAATGGACATAGGGAAGTGATAGAAGTCAGAGGTTGGTGAGGTTATTAGGGATGCTGGCGAATCTTTGGCACTTGTCACATTTTTTCATGTAATTGGCAGCATCCTTGGCCAATGTCAACCACCAATACCCCTTGGTGACAATTCTCTTTGACAATGATCTCCCCCCATGGGGCTGGATCAAGATCCCTCATAAACATCCTTCAGGATATACTCCACCTCAGTCGGATAGACACATCAGAGTAGGGGGAGGAGTAATCCCTTCTAGTATAGGACGTCTCCTATGATGGAGAACTTTATCGCTTTGTATCTGACCTTCCTCCTCTAAGCTTTTAAATCGGGTAACTCCCCATCTCTGATATATCGGATGATGTGGTCCATCTATGAAGCTCCCAGGTTCAGGTTCAAACAAAACTCCATTGTGTTATCCTCTTCTTTAATGGTCGATCGGAGTAGGATCTCCACTGGCACCGAACTTTTGATCTCTGTCCTGGTGGCAAAGGCTAATATCTCCAAGGCATCGGATCGACTATTGTCTAGAAGAGGGTTCCTTTTTAGATTCACCTCGTTGAAAATTTTTAGCATTACCTTTACCCTTACTAGGTACTTGGCCATTCTATCATCCTTGGTCTCGTATACTCCCAATATCTGATTCACTACCAGTCTAGAGTCACTATGAACCAAGAGTTGGTCCACATTTAATTCTTTAGAGAGGGAGAGTCCTACCATAAGAGTTTCATACTCTGACTCGTTATTGGAAGCCTTAAGACTGAATCTTAGAGCATATTCGATGTCAGCCTTATTTGGTTCCTACACGATCAAGCCTACTTTACTTCCCGCTTTGCATGAAGAGCTGTCAATAAATAAATTTAAACAGTACCTTCCTTTGAAAAAGTACCCTCTTCCAAGGTTCGATATTTGAAAAGATATATCTCTTCTTCATTTTCGATCACTCTACCCCTTGTAATGTTCGTCTTGGCTTTAGTCGAGCTTTCACCTGCTTTTCCTGGCTCTGGTGTTGGGTTTGTCAACTCTTTACTTTCGGCCTCATTCCAGGCGAACTCAGCGATAAAATCTGCCAAAGACTTCCTTTTGATGGTATCCTCGATTGATAAATAACTTCAAATTCTGCTAACTCTATTGACCAGTCCATTAACCTAGCTAATTTCTCAGGTTTATGGATCACTTATCTAAGAGGAGATTCGGTGAGGCCAACCATAGTGTACGCCTAAAAATACGATTTCATTTTTCTCGAGGCATGAATTAAAGCTTAGTCCATCTTTTCCATCTTTGGATATCTCTGCTCGTCCCCCTGAAGGACTTTACCAATGAAGTATACTGGCTTTTTCACACCATCCTCACCTCTGACGATTGTTGCACTGATCTCCAACTCTGAAATGGCCAAATAAAGGTATAACCTTTTGCCCTTGAACAGGTTAGGATAATAAAAGTGGCGAGCCGCGATAAGCCTTTAACTCTTGGAAGTCACCCTCACACTCTTCATTCCATTTGAAGGCCTTTCTTAACACTTTAAAAAATAGTTGACACTTATATGTTTCTCTCGACACAAATCTATTCAACCCCACTAATCATCCAGTCAACCTCTGAACATTTTTAATGGATCTTAGAGTCTTCATCTCCATCAAGGCTTTAATTTTCTTGGGTTTGGCCTTAAGCCCTTGTTGATTCATAATAAAACCCAAAATATTTTCTACCACATATCGAAAACACACTTGGTGGGGTTGAGTTTCATTCGTTACTCATCCATGGTATCAAAAGTTCGCTCAAGGTTGGTGATATGAGTGTCGGTCTTGAGGCTCTTTGTCATCATGTCATTAGCATATACCTCCATGATTTTCCCTATCTGATCTTCAAACATATTATTTACCAATATCTGATATGTCACCCTGGTGTTCTTCAGAACAAAAGGCGTGACCTTGTGACAGTAGGTACCTTTGTTGGTAATGAATGATGTCTTCTCAGCAACTGTCAGGCCCATAAAAATTTGGTTATATCCTGAATAGGCATCCATAAAACTCATCAATTATTGGTTGATCATGGAATCAACCATCTGGTTTATTATTGATTGGGGAAATCTATGTTTGGGACATTCCTTATTCAAGTATGTGAAATCAACACACATCCTCCACTTTTCGTTGGCCTTAGGAACTTTGACAACATTTGCTAACCATTAAGGGTAGAGAAGTTCCTTGATGAAGTCGTCTTTCTCCAACTTCTTCACCTAATCTCTGATAACATCGTACTTCTCTCTAAAGTTCACTTTCCTTCTTTATTTGACTGGCTTTGCCTCTTCAGCCACGTTCAACTTGTGACAGAGGACGTTAGAATCAATTCTGGGCATATTCTTATGGCTCTAAGAAAAATGCTCTGCCTCTTCCTCAACAGTTTAATTAATTTTTCTTTAATATCTTTCTACAGGGCCTTACCGAATTGGATGAGTTTTTTTGGCTCATCCTCATTAAAGACGATACATTCTACCTCCTCAGTGGCTTTGCCCTTTTTCAGTTTGGTCTCATCTATGGGGACAAGAGTGTTAATGTTATAAGTTATAGTATCCCTCTTATGCACCTCTCTCTCTTCAGTCGAGTTGAAGTAACATTCATGTGCCTCAACTTGGTCACCCTGAACTTCCCCTACTCCATAGGGAGTTAGGAATTTTATCATTTCATGAACTTTTGAGGGCATTGCCTCAAACTCCTTGAGAGATACTCATCACAAAATTATGTTATAGGTTGAGAAGACGTTCTCATCCATAATACAAAAAATTGATCTTCTTTGTGAGACACTTTGGCCAACTATTCCCCATTATAAATTCTATCTCGTATATTCCTAAAGGGTGTACCTTTTTTCCACTAAAGATAATGAGAGGTTAATGATATGGGATTAGTCTCTTCTTGCTCAACCCCAAGACCTTGTAGCAATCCCATAACATCACATTGGTTGAGCTGCACCATCGACCAATATCCTGGGAACTTCATACCCATGTACCAAGGTGGTGATCACTAAATGGTCATCATGTGGGGCTAAGATCCACTTAAAATACAACATCGAGAAACCAATAATAATGGTGTCCATATCAAGTTTTGTTCTCTTCACCTTTTTTATCTCAACAGTTGCTGAGTGTGCCTCTTTGGGCTTTAGAAGGAGCATTTTGGCTTCTTCCACATGAGTTTTCCTGCTAATAATTTCTTTGCCACTGCCTGCACCCCTAGAGAGATCATATTTAGCTGACCTTTAGGACCAGTTATCTTCAGTGGGAGGTCAGGCTCGGCTTCATCATCATCATCTGAAGCATCGTTGTCCCAGCTTGCTGGGGCATCAGGCCTGCATTCATTATTCCTCTTTTTTTGGGTGTCATCTTGGTCACCATTTGAACTGATCTTATCCACATACTTTTTCAACTTTCCATCCTTTAACATCTTTTTAATCTCGTCTTTGAGAGTGAAGCATTCGTTGGTGTGTCTATAGTCTTGATGGAATTCACAGAACTAGTTCTTATTACTCTTGTGAGGAGGAGATATCAACTTCTTTGACCATTTTAGAGACCGATCGTTCTTTATCTCATTTAGAATATTCTCTGAGCTGACTGTAAGCAGGGTATATTCAACGAACTTATCATCCGCTAATCTCTTCTTGCCATCTTTACCCTTTGACTTCTGGTATTTACTTCCAGTTCTTGCTCATTTCTCATGGTATCCCTTGGCAGTCATCACCTCCTCCGCATTCGTAACCTTCCCGATCATATCCAGGAGTTTCTTCTGTGAGATTCCAGAGTAGCTTTCCTTTTTATAATCCTCCCATCAGGACAGTCATAGCAATGTTTTCTTCATAGTCTTCAACTTATAATTTCTCTTTGTTGAAGTGGGTTATTTACTCCCTCAGACTTTAATTTGTTCCCTACTTCACATACAATAGGTGTGTCGTCTTCTTTTGGGGCTTCACTCCAAAGCAAAAATTATGTATGAACTCTTTGCCAACTGCTTAAAATTTCTTTTTAGGGAGAGAGGTGAACCATACATGAGCAGAACGTGTAAGTGTGTTGGAGAAATCCTGACACCTCATCTCGTTCGAGATTAAGTAGATATCTATAGAAGATTGGTACATCTCCACATGGTTAACGGGACTGGTTCTCCTATCATATTTTAGAGTGACTACCAGCGGCTTAAACTTAACTGGGGTTGGATAACTCATAAATATTTCCTCAAAGGGGGAGCCTTCAGTGTAGCCCCTCTGCTAGGGGTCTCGAATCTTTAATGTATCCCTTATCTTGTCCTCCAATCACTGTATGGAATCATTCCAAGGTCTCTCAGTCGCAAATATAACCTCTCTCTTAGCCTAAAAAACATTATCTCCAACCCTTTCTCTGTCGGTTGGGAGAACTTAAGGCTTTGTAAAAGTTATTCTCTATCGACTGTTAACCTTGTGATTTTACTCATCTCGGCTTTGTGGAGGCCTATGGTCTCCACAACTATCATTTCTCTTGGATTCGGCAATGATTCGAGATCTGGAAGGACAATTTCTCAAATCACCCTGTGGGCCGAGCCTATCAAAGGCCGACCCTCTGCTTAGCCTGTCTAAAGCTGAAGCTCATGGCCTACAGTCTCAGCTCGGCCTACCACTATGTCCTATGTTGGGATGAATTGGACACATAGTGTTTCCAGAGATTTGGTAAGGCTCCTAATATTCTCTATCATCTTCATCATCACATTGATCATCCTCATCATCATGCCATTCTTGACTCGGCCTCCCCTAGTGTAAACACCAAGGGTTATCCACGTATTTACGCCTTTGCTGTGGAGGCATCTCTTTGTGCAAGGCCTGGGGTGGTCTCATGGAAGTTGGATTCAAATGGCCTTCCTTGGAGATCAGAGTTATCATCTCATCTCTGGCTCCAGCAAGTCTAACCACCATGTTTTGGTTGAATGAAATGATTTACTCTTGGATATTTTGTTCGCAAGCCACCAAGGAGCACAGTGCCACTGCCACTGCCACCTCAGCCATTTTTTATTGGGGTGGGGTTTGGCTAGATCTTGAGGCCATATCTCTAGCGAAGAGGAAGATCTAAAAATCTAGGGAACATCTTAAGAGGCTCAACAGGAGCTCTTTCAATGGTGATACAGACCCACCTAAGCGAGGATGGATCACCACCAGAGAATCCGGTGAGTACGAGCTAAACAAAGATGAGGAAGAAGATATACTTCGTTCCCATAAATGGCACCAGATTAATGATACCAAGAAAGGTATCACCAAATTAATCTGAATATGCAAGCTCCAACCAGTATATTAATGGAGTGTTAACGGATATGAAAATGTAGAAGCAGATGAGGCAAAGAGGGAGATAAGATAGAATATAAGTGGTTCGATCAATCTTGACCTACTCCACTGTGTGCGTGTGTGTGAAATCCACTAAGAAATGTCACTAATGGACTTGGGATACACAACGCTCAAGATTTATCTCTCTATTATGATTTTGACAGAGCTTTAGTTAGGGTTACAATGATCGATCCTTTAAAAAGATGTAGAAGACAAGTATTTATATTGCATGGAGGGCGTAGTGTATCCCCCAAGCATGTGTGGAATGTTCCTAGCCATTGAGGAGGTACCAACTGCCACTCTCACATGTATATCATGATGATCAAAATATTCCCTCATATGTGAGGGAGATGTTGTTATAACAGTTTTATCCACATGGGATCTGCAGTCCACGCGTACACTCTCACGCATTTCTCGATCTACGCGCTCTACCAGTGGTCCACAATTGGTCGTCCATCCAGGCCTAGTCGAGCTATAATCCACTAATGGAACAACACCTATCCTGTTGAGCTGTCTCCTTCTGTCCTGATCATTCGAGTGATGGTCAAGGACTAGGGTGGTAGATCATAGAAGTAATGATGTGAGGTATATTGACTAGTCTTCCCGAATGAGTCCGAGGTGCCTTGCGATGAGTCATAATCTGAGGATGAGCCAGATCAGACTGAGCCCATGTAGAGTCATAACTCCTTATACTGGTTGGATTAGCGATGGTCGGCTTTAGCCACGGTGATGTAACTCTGATATGGGGCTATACTTGGTATATCAGTCATCGTCGTATTAACTTCCTTTGCCACAATCGCTGCCACCTTTGCTACTGACATTGTCCCTTGTAGTGATTGTGGTTGTGGTGGCTGCGGATCTTGCTGAGCCTCCCTCATGATATCTTTACCTGCTGCTTTTGTCGCTCGCTCTCTCCTGGGTGGCATCTGAAAATAGATTGGATTGTATGAGTTCACAATCTATTCAAATATAATAGAAGAAGAACTAAATCTCTAATGTGTAATCATGAATGCAATAGTCCTAAAAATAGGGCTCTATGTAAAAGAATGCTATACTGAAATCATAGTAAGACGTACAGATCCAATGGACACTAGAACTAGATGCTCTAATACCATCTTTGACACCTAGCCTATTCTAACCATAGGTGATCAGTACTTCATTAAAACAAACATGAATCCCATCTGATTCATTCTTAGCATCACTGTCGAAAAAAATTCTAATTATTAATCACATATGTCAAATTAATCCAGTGCTAAATTTTATCTTTCATTATTATAATAGCATGCAAAAGTAAATTAAATTAACCAAACCATCCACAAAAATATAGTCTGAGAAATCACACAACAGATATAAAAACAAATGAGACCGAATAAACCATCTGTTTCTAAAACAATTAATCTAACCACAAGTCTGACATGATAAAACTGAATTTATATACAATCTGATAAATAAACTGGAGAAATAAATAGTTGGAAGGGCAACATCTTCAAATGAGATATTGAAGAATCCCCATCTAGAAATGAATGAGCTGAAGAGTCTAAAGCAACTCCTGCAAGCCTTCATAATTTCTTCATCTACATATCCCTGGATAGAATCATCAAGTGAGGCATCCCTATGGATGGACACCTAAAAGGTTTTGAAAATATTTTGAAAAGAGTCAGAGCCCAAGAAAATAGTTTGAAAATATTTAGCAAGTGTTTAAATCATAGTATAAATCGGTTATGAGATACACACGTTAGTTCAACGTACACTCCCTTAAGTTACTCACCCCTCAACTAATGTCAACACCTAACGTATCATACCTAGCTATGCTTCCCAGCCCAAATAGATAAAGTATCTAACTAACCTCAAAAGTTTTAACTCCCTCGTATTACACATACCACTCGCTACCACGGTATTAATAATTAATATTTCCCATGTATTATTTTTGAATCAATTATTTAAGTTTCTCTACTTAAATTACTTTCAGATACACACAGTATATCAATTCTACTATCACATATAAGTAGATATATCCTACCTGTATATATTTATCATAAATACAACATATACAATTATATCATCCCCGGAATGTCCCCTCGTGATGCTAGCATACTCTGCTATCTAGTCCATTTACCTCTCGTACTAAATCAAGAAATATTGGTTCGGCATGTCTCCTCGAACCCAAAATCAATCAACACACAATGGAGGCGGACATGGTTCTCTACCTTTGGGATACGCATATGCCTAACGTACCCAAACGATACATTGGTCCCACTAATACACACACATAATGAGTCACCCTAAGTTCCATGTTCTGGGGCACAAATATAGACCTCGTTGGAATCCCTTTGTGCGAAAACCTCCGGATAGCAGGCAACGTAGATATGTTCACGCACATAAAAAAATCATAATCATAGGTATTCACATAACCTATATACATATTTATTCAGTAGGTATACACGCAACCCAATTATGTCAACCCGTGCTTCGTATATGTCTTTCTTTCATACTCAACATACCCTTAGTTACCATTATAACCTTAAATAGTATATTTTCGATTATCGTTCACTACCCTAAGGGTCCTAGTTACCCCTTAATTAATATTAGTAGCTATTTCACTCATACACTACTAGTTGGAATCATAGGTTATCCCTCTGTGACCCGTTTCAAACCTCGTACATTCAATAACTACGGATATGCGCCCGATTCTCTCTAGCCTTATCTCATCTCAATTTATGTGAACTTAATTCCCACCATAGGCCTACTAACATTCAGTATAATCCTCTTTGTCATTTAGGGTTGCACAAAGTCTACTCTTTAATTATTCATACATTCAGTGTTCAAAAGGAAAATTTTCACGAATCTGGGCAAACCGAATCAATTCGCCCAAAGGCTGATTCTATTCACTTTCCGAATCGATTCTCACTTAGGTCGAATCCATTGAAAAAGTGTCAGGTTATCTTCTCCAATACGCTGTTACATTTTTCACCATTTGTCTTCAACAAAATTTTCATGATTCATGTTAAAACTCTCATATAATTTATGGTGATAATTATTATGCAACACAAATAGATAAGAGAAACGCAATCACCAAGCAAGAATAAGGAATGCAAAATGCCAATCACGCAATAAAGGATGTACGTGGTTCAGCAAAGAGGTGCCTACGTCCACGGTGGTGCAGTCAGTATTATTTCTATATACTTCGAGGAGTGATTACAGAGAATACGATGTGTCCCTTGCCCCGGACCTAGGGTTTATTATATACATGTTTATTTCAGTAAGTGGGGGTGTTGGACTCCCCCACGTTTTCCATCTCTTCCTAAAATCTCTCTTAATGGGAACATGGGAAGAGACTAAATCATAATCGGTTACGATATGGAGGGTCTGGACTTTGGGCCGTCGCAATTGGGCTACTCGTTCAGGCCCATTATTCTAATTTTGGGTACCCACAATTACCCCTTAGTTTGTTGGGCCATGCTTTGGGCTCAATAAATTTAAATGATTTGTCATAATGGCTCCTTTGTACATCGTGCAACTCTTCCCAAAGTTTGAGGACTGATTCTGGTGGCACCTACTTCGTGGTATGTTCACTATGATTAGTAACACTTAAAGGTTTTATTCAGAGCAGTCGTTGTTTCAAGCTTCCCAGTACTCTCCTATTTTCTGTGAGCTCTAGCGATTTACGTTCTCTTCTCTCAGTCTCCATTCTTATTGCTTCCTTGTTATTTGGGCTCATGATTCTTCATCGTTCGAGTCAAACTTTCATCTTGTAAGTCTCTTATGCCTTCTCTTTGTATTTTCTCTTTGAATTTGTAGTTTTCTAGGGTTTCCCAATGGCAAAGATTGGTAATAGGTCGGTGTATGAGTTTAGGAAGTTTTATAATATCCCAGAGTGGGTAGAGATTGAGTGTGTTCCTCTCCCTAGAAATGTTAGAGGGATAGAGGGTGCTCATTGGATCCATGTTTTGATGCTTTCCCAAGGGGGACTTACTTTTCCTCCCAACGACCTGTTATTGCACTTCTTTGGTTACTTCAATATTGTTCCTGCACAGTGTTCGCCTAATGTGTGAAAGATAATTAATGGTGTCCATAGAATAAATCAGTTATATGGTACCAAGTTAGGGCTTGCCAAGGTCTATTTTTGCTACTCTTTTTCTCGAACTAGTTCTGGTGTTCTCTATCTCAAAGTCAAGAGCCCTGACAGGGTATTGGTAGTAAACCTACCTGATTCCCATAAAGACTATTGGCAAGAGGGCTTCCTTGCTAGAAATTGGCAATTTTCTCCCTAGTCTGAGGGGTCGAGGTCCGATAGGTTTTCAGTTCCTTTTATGGGGAAGAATACATAGGTAGACTTTGCTTTGTCCTTTCAATTTTTTTACTGATTTGTGATCTTTTTTACTTTTCCTGTCTTTTCTTCAGCGAGGTCGAAGAACCTGGAACCTGCTCTCAGCGAGGTTCGTCTTTCTGAACTAGTCAAGGCTTGGAATATCAGGGAGCCTTTAGCTTATGGCGAGCATTCCCGGTCTGCTGCTTTCTTGCTTGAATATAAAAATGTTGGTTCTAGCTTTATAACGAGGTCGGTAGATAGTATCCCTGAATTTGATACCTATGAAGAGACTGCTACTGATCCTATTCAGTTGGACGAGGAGGAGATTAGCTCAGAGAGTAATATCGTAGGTGGTATCGAAGGCAATTTGGTAAGGGGAGCTCCAGTGGTGGTAGCTCTTCTGGTTCGAAGGAAGTTTCTGAAGCCCTAGATTCTTCGAGCACGTCTATCAGTTCAAGCGAGGAGATGGTTCCTCCCAGGAAAAACTTAATTCGGGATGATGACAACGATGATCACGTGCTCCTCACTTAGAGGTCAAAGAAGCAAAAATCAAGTACCGGGGCTATAGCTACTGGCTCTCGGTCTTATGCTCAGGAGAAGGAGAGGAAGAGGAAAGAGGAAGAACAGTTGGGAGAGAGAGAAAGAGAAAGAAGGAAGAGGAGATAAAGAAGACGGAGGAGAAGAAGAGATAAGAAAGAGAAAGAGGAGGAGATGAGAAAGATGGAAT
Organism: Sambucus nigra; assembly: GCA_949130495.1. Lineage (NCBI taxonomy): Eukaryota > Viridiplantae > Streptophyta > Magnoliopsida > Dipsacales > Adoxaceae > Sambucus > Sambucus nigra. The sequence continues at coordinate 378,128,949 of OX422218.1, read as the reverse complement.
CGTGGACGAAGGCTGGGCAGGCCTTAGTTCCTGTGTCAGCATTGCTCGAGGGGGTCTCAGTTACTATTTCTCCTTAACTGGCCCCTGCACTGCTCGAGAGGGCAGTTCTTCCTACAGATCGCCAAAGGGCATTAGGGTCTGATCAATTATCCCTACAAGCTAGTCAAAGGCTAGCTTTGGTAGATCTTTTTCCCTTCTCTAATGTTTTAATAAATTTCATCACTTTCTTCTTTTGATGTCTTCTTCTTCTTGCAGTTTATGACCGACTTCACCGTGCTCTATCGTTCTTGCAATGAGCTGGTGAAGAAAAATGGCGAGCTGGAGTAGCAAAATGCTGCCTTGAGGTTGAGGGGTATAGAGCTGGAGGTTGGTTTCAAGGCCTTTGATGCTGCTCAGATATCATCCGATCTGGATGTTGTTAATGCCAATCGAGAGAGGGATGCAGCAGTTAAAGAATTAAACGAGTTGCGATAAGCCTACGACCTGGTTTGCTCTAGCAAGCTGGCTGTCGTAGAAGAGAACAGAGTGTTATCCGAGGAGCTGAAGAAGAAGGAGTCTGAGGCAGTCACTGCCAAGGAAGACTCATATAATTCTGGTTGGTTTGTCGCATACGAGGATGTCGAGGTTCAGATAGTCTACATTAGCCATCTGAACTTCAAGAAGGGCTGGAACAAGGCCCTCCTAAATGTCGGAGTGGATGTTACATCTCTTCTGTTCGATGAGCATGACCTAGGCCTGAGGCCAGTTGTGGATGAAGTCCCTGCCCCAGCCATCGAAGGTGTTGACCCTGTCTCCCAGATAATTTCTACTGATGTTCACCCTGTTCTGGCGATAGAGGTTATCCCTGCTGAGAGGGGTGCTCCTGTTGATGCTGATAAAGGGAAGTAGCCATCGACTTCTAGGCAGCCTGAGGTTGCTAGTTAATTTTTACTTCTAGGACTACCTTGTAACTTTGCTTCTTCTATTTGTAATTTTCCCTTTATACTCGTCGATGTATTCTGACTCTCTTCGTTTTAATGAAACGAGAAGGTTTTTCACTCTCTTAGTGTACTGAATGATTTTGTTCTTCATTGCTCTTTTATTTCCTGTAGTCAATTGATGTTGATGATTATATACCTGCCACTTCTCAATTGGGAAGAATGCTTGGGCCTGATGTAAGCTCTGAAGTTCATCATAGTTTTTTAAGGATTTGCAAATCTCTGCGATTAAGGAACAAGCGCTTTATAGAGCAAATTGAGCTCGTCGTTAAGCTGAAGGACAGGCTCCAAGAGATGGAAGAAGTTAGTGCTTTAGTGCAAGAAGAGGTGAATACACTGCGAGCAAAGCTTCTAAATGCTTCTGAGATCAACCAAGTTGGGGAAATACTTCAGTAAGAAAATAAAGCTTTAAGGAGAGAGGTCTCGCATCTTAGGGAGCATGCGCCGAGCATCGCTCCTGCGGTATTAAGAGGTTCCTCCTCATCATGAGCTGGAGCTGGCCCGAGCAATATTCCTCTGGTGCTGCAAGGCCCTACTCCTTCGACTGCTCCGTGAGCTGGTACTCGAGCAAGGAGTCCAACTGGGGAAATGGAAGAGCTCCAAGGTGATGTCCAACGAGCGTATGTGATTGTTGCTGGTCTTCAAAGGGACGTCACTCGGCTGAGGCACCTGTTTAGGAGAGGTCCTCGGCAAGTATGGGCTGATGGTTATAATCAGGATTGGCTAGATGCTCAAACAAGGCTGACAGAGTTTGAAGAGCTCGCCTTCATCAGGAGTTGGTTGAGTGCCTTGAGGGAGAAGCAAGTTCCAAGGAACTCAATGCTCTGGTATCGCCATAAAATATCTCCTTCCATTCGGATGCCTAACCCCTTTCGGAGAGATGATCAGTGGATACCCATTGATGCCATCCCTCGGCAGCTATTGGAGTCGGATGCCAACGAAGTCGAGGAAGAGTTAGTTCCCCCTCCCGATGATGGTCGAAGATCTCAAGTGGCTGATTATCTCGTTCAGAAGCCTCACCCTCACTAAGATTTTGATAGTAGTAACACTGTGTATTTTGTATTGAAGTGATGTTATGTTAATGTTTTGGGCGAGCTCGCCGATTAAACATGTATTGTATTTGCTGTAAATGTGCTAAATTAATATAAAATTTATGTTTTGGGCGAATTTTCCGACTAAACAAGAGTCTTATATTTTTCAGCCCTTTGCTTAAAAAATCTTGAGCCCGTTTTGGCTGACTAGATTAGTATGTTCGCATTATCAAGTAAATGTCCTTCCAGTCCAGTATGCTAGCGACATACCATTCTGCCCCACTTTACCTTTTAGGTTGTGTCGTCACACTCCCTTACGCCGAAGTGTGGCAATTGGCGAGGACACACCTGGTGTTGGATGTTTCATTCGATTAGGATTTTATCAACCAAACATAATTTGGCAGCCAGTCGAACTGGACATATTGCCTAAGGATTTTTTGTAGGGCTTCATGTATTGCCAGGGGCAATGTTAAGAGGTCTTTCATGTTTCATGATGAAAACCTAAGGAGGGTCATTTCCCTGCTATAGTGTAATGATCAGTGTGCCTGTTACTTGGAAAAGGTGTGTGGGTTATAAAGTTTATTCATTGATAGCTCGAAAAATGCAAATTAGTTGACTGATACTTCGTAGAATGCAACTGCCAAATAACTTTTTATTAATGATAAGGGAATGAACTTCCAGTTTCATAATCAAAAATGAAAAGAAGAATCTAGAAATAGAATTTCTTAAGGTTGGTTGCATTCCACGGTCGGGGTATCTCTCTGCCTTCCATCGTTTCCATGTGTTAGGCTCCTTGCAGGTCGTCTCTAGTTATCTTGAATGGTCCTTCCCAGTTTGGCCCTAGCTTGTCGTCTTATGGTTTTACTGCACTGCCTAGGACTTTCCTTAGGACATAGTCCCCAACTTAGAATGCCCTTGGGTTGACCCTTTTGTTATAATGCCTTGCGAGCTGTTGATAATATCTAGCTAGTTTTACTAGGGCTAGCTCTCGGTGCTCGTCGACTAGGTCAAGCTCAGCGAGCAATGCTGCATCATTATAGCCCTGGTCGACAAGGTTGGACCTCATTGTTGGCAAGCCTGCTTCTAATGGGATGAATGCTTCCATTCCATATGTCAATGAAAATGGGGTTTCCCCCGTTGCTCATCGTAGAGTGGTTCGGTAGGCCCATAGAATATGTGGTAATTTATTTACCCATGCGCCTTTGGGTCGCTCTAATCGTTTCTTTAATCCGTCGATCACTGTCTTATTGGAAGCCTCGGCTTGGCCATTGCTCTGAGGATAGGCCACCGTGCTAAAATGGTGTCTGATTCCATGCTCGTCGTAGAAACTCTGGAAGGAGCCGCTCTCGAACTTCGTTCCATTATCAGTGATGATGGTTCTGGGGATGCCAAAATGGGTGATTATATTTCTCCATATGAACCTCATCATATCTGCATCTTGGATGTTCGCTAAGGGTTCTGCCTCGATCCATTTGGTGATGTAGGCAGTTACGACCAATAGATATTTGCGATTGTCGGTGGCGATAGGAAGTGGTCCTACGATGTCCATTCCCCATTGGGCGAATGGCCATGGGCTGGACAGTGATTTTAGGTCGCTAGCAGGTTGGTGGACTATGGGAGCGTGAAGTTGGCATTTCAGGCACTTGCGGACATATATCGCAGAGTCCTTTTGCATATATGGCCACCAATCGCCATCCTTTATTTCTCAAAAATCTAGAGAACTTCCTCCGATATGGGTTCCACAGACTCCTTCGTAAAGCTAGGGATCGAAAAACATATAGAACTTGCTCGATATTCCTTGGGTGAACGCATTGAAGGTAGGGACCGAAAAAGGATCTCTTATATAGGTTTCCCTCTGGAGATAAGTGAAAGAGAGCAGCTTTGACTCTTATCTGGTGGGTGGTCTTCTTGTCATCCGATAGCGTGTCATCCTTCAAATAGTTCCTTAAAGGGTTCATCCAGCTGGGAGTTGATCCTACTTGGAGTACCTGTTCCACATCTGATGGCGGAGGCCGACTATTAAAGCTTTGTATTCTGCTTCGTTGTTGGAGGTTGCAAATCCAAGCCTGATTCCTTATTCAAGGATTGTATCCTCTAGAGTAATGAGGACAATGCCTACACCTGCCCCCTTTGAGTTGGAGGCTCCATCAACGAGTAATTTCTAGGTTTCCTTCGTTGCGTCGTTCCCCTTTTGTCTTGCTAGTAGAGGTTGGTTGGAAGGTTGCTCGCCTATGAATTCGGCTATGAAATCAGCAAGGATCTGCCCCTTGATTGCGTTCCTTGGTTGAAATTGGATGTCAAATCGTCCGAGCTCAACTGACCATCTAGACAGTCTGCCCGAAAAATCCACCTTCCTCGGGATTGCTTTAAGGGGGTGTGATGTAAGGATGATTATAGTGTGGGCTTCGAAATAGTGTTTCAGCTTCCTCGAAGCCACTACTAGTGCAAAGGCGAGCTTCTCCAGTGGTAGGTACCTCTTCTCGACGTCTAGTTGGGTCTTGATCGTGTAATAAACGGGGTGCTGGATTCCTGTAACTTCGCACATTAATGCAGAACTGAGAGTGTGGTTGGAAACGGAGAGGTACAAGTACAAGGAATTTAGTTCATGTGGTATGACGAGCAGTGGTGGGGAACTGAGGTAAGCCTTGAGCTCATCCAATACTCGTGAGCAATCCTGGTTCCATTCTACCGTTTTGTTTCCCTTTAGAATCTGGAAGAAAGGCTTGCATTTCTCGGAGGATTTAGAGATAAAGCGGTTTAAGGTAGCGATCATACCGGTGAGCTTTTGTACCTCCTGAATTGTGCGAGGAGGTTGTAACTTGTTTATTGCATCGATCTGGTCTGGGTTGGCCTCGATGCCTCTCTTACGGACCAAGTACCCAAGAACTTTTCCTGACTGGACACCGAAAGAACACTTGCTCGCATTAAGTTTCATTCGGTACTTCCTGAGGATTTCGAAGGTGCTTGATAGGTCTGAGAGGTGGTCTTCTTTCTTCTTGCTTTTAACGAGCATGTCATCGATGTAGACCTCCATGGTGTCTCCCATCTGGTCCTTGAACATCTTGGTGACCAGTCGCTGGTAAGTTGCCCCTGTATTTTTTAGCCCGAAGGGCATGACCTTGTAGCAGTATAACCCAACTGTGGTGATGAATGCTGTTTTGTCTTGGTTTGGGGTATACAGAGGGGTTCGATGATACCCTGAGTATGCGTCCAGAAAACTCATTCTTTCGTGAGCTGTAGTGGCGTCTACTAGTTGATCAATTTTTGTGAGGGGAAACTGTCTTTAGGGCACGCTCTGTTGAGGTCAGTGAAGTCGATGCAAACTCTCCACTTCCCGTTGCTTTTTGGAACTACTACTGGGTTGGCTAACCACTTGGGGAACTGTTCTTCCCATATGGATCCTGCATCCAGCAGTTTTTCAACTTCTTTTTCCATGGCTTTTGCCTTCTTGGGTACAGTTCTTCGTGCCTTCTGCGCGATTGGTTTGAAGGTGGGATCGACGTGCAGCTGATGACAAATCATACTAGGATCAATTCCAGACAGCTAGTATGTTTCCCATGCGAATACGTCTATATTGTTCCTTAGCAAGGCCGTCAATTCCTTCTTCTCTTGATCTGTGAGAGAAGCTTCAATCAAGAAAATCCTGTTATCTTCGCTATCTACAGTTGCGACTTCCTCTAGGTCCTCGACGACCCGTTTGGAGGGGGAGCCAGGTCTCTTCTACTTTGGGTCTTCCGTACTTTAATTCTATTTCGAAGTTATCAGACCTTCTTGTTCTTCAACTCTTTCGCTGGACTTGTCGGCCTTCTTTTCTGGTTTTGGGCGAATGGCCGCTATGAAGCATCTTCTTGCCATCGCTTGATCACTACGGATCTCCATTACTCCTCGCTCGGTCACATACTTGAGCTTCTGGTGGTAGGTCGAGGAAACTACCTTCATTGCATGTAGCCATCCTCGATCGAGGATATCCTGGTATGGCGAGTCAATGTCGACCACCAGAAATTCGATCATTTTAGAAACATTTCCTGCCCTTACTGGAAGCACGAACTTTCCCAAGGGCATATTCATCTGTCCAGCGAAACCAACCAAAGGGACGGTAGCTTCCTTTAGGTCGGCGATGCTTAATTTTAATTTTCTAAACAGGTCGAGATACATTACCTCGGACGAGATTCCTTGGTCAACGAGCAACTAGTCGACGTCAAAGTTAGTTATCCTGAGAGTAATGATCAAAGCATCGTGGTGTGGGGTTCTCACTCATACCAAATCTCCATCTGTGAATACAATATGTTTATTATAGTCGACATCATCTTCTCGTCGACGCTTTCCTGACTGTGACTTTGCCGGATCGATCTGAAAAGCTTGCATCACCGTTGTAAGCTTCTTCACCTCCATTCGAGCTGAATTTCCTTGGATCTACTTGGCATCAGATGCCCCATGAATTATCGCGAACTCATGTCCAGCATCATCTTCGAGCACGTTGGCAGGCCTTACCTCTCTATTGGCAGTAACTTTCTCTGCCTTCTTCTCCACAAACTCGTTCAAATGCCCGGATTGGGCCAGCTCCTCGAGGTGAGACTTAAGGGCCTTGCAATGCTCGGTCTTATGTCCCCCCCCTCTTTATGAAAAGTGCCTCTCAGCACGTTGTTCCCCTTTGAGGGATCTCCCCCCATTTTCCTGGGCCACTTAATGAATGGTTCGTCTTTGATTTTCGCGAGAATTTTATAAATTGGTTCTCTGAAGACGGTGTTGATCGCCTGAAATGCTCTTGACACATCATTATTGCCTCCGTTCTTGGAGCCATTTTTGCCCCCGTTCTTTCCTCCTCTCTTCTGGTTCTCAATTTTATCACTGCCCTTGGCAGCGAGTTTAGCTCAATCGTTTTCTCCTGTGTTGAGGCGGGTGACATCTTCCACCTTGGCATACTTCTCGATGTGGGCCATTAGGCCATCGATGGTCGTGGCCTTTTTCTTTGTCAGGGATTGGCACAAAAGAGAAGAGCTGGGTAGCCTAATTTTGAAAGAGGCCACTGCCACTTGATCTGAACAGTCCTCGACCTCGTTGAACAATTCCCAATACCTCTTCGCGTAGTCTCGGAGGGACTCTTGGGGCGTCTTTTTCATTATCAGCAGAGCATCCATCCTTTTGGGATGGGAGCTACTAGTAATGAATCGGGTCGTAAAGAGCTCGGCCAGGGATTTGAAACTTCTGATGGACTGGTGGGGGAGCCTTTCGAACCATTTCTGCGCCACATCATGCAGGCTCGAGGAGAAAATTCGGCACATTAGTGCATCCCGATGGTTCCAGAGGGTCATGGCCTGCCGGTACTGCCTGATGTGATCAATGGGATCAGTCTTACCGTCATAAATTTTAAACCTTGGAATGGCAAACTTCTTGGGGGCTTCTTCTTCTTTAATTTCCTTTGAGAAAGGTAATTTCATCTGAGTTTTGAGAGCTCGCCTAGCGAGTTCTCGGGTCGATCTGGTACCGTGATGGGCAGAGTGTTGGTCCATCTCCCTTAGGACCAGACTTTGTATGTTCTCGTTGCTGCGATCTGGGCTTCTGTGATTGCAAGCTAGTCGATGTTGCTCGAGCAGGTCGTCCTCTGACTCGTTTCCCTCAGCTCTTTGGGATCCGCGCTTGGGGCTCCTTCCTCGGCTGTGAGACTTTCTCTCCTAAGGACTAGGATTGTGGTACGGACGTTTCTTGGTACTACGATGGAGCTCTCTCTCCATTCTTTCTAATCTTCTTTTGAGGCGAGCGTTCTCAGCCTCGTGTCTGTGAGAAGACTCCCTTTGTTCCTGGAGCCTCGCCTCATATACATCACTCAACCTGGAGATTTGTGTGGACCTCACTAGTCCTTGGCTCTCCTCTGAGGCTGGCCTTTCCAGGCGAGCCCTCTGATCGGAACGCCAAACTTCAGATCTGATCCTTCGAGGAGTAGGTTATTCTTGGATATCTCCTACCAAAGGAGCATTACTACTGTGACCAGACATTTTAGAGTTCTTTGTTGGTGTGGGATTTCTCAGGGAAGATAAACGCTTCCTACAGACGGCGCCAATTGTGGTGATAATTATTATGTAACACAAATAATTAAGAGAAACGCAATCACCAAGTAAGAATAAGGAATGCAAAATGCCAATCACACAACAAAGAATGTACGTGTTTCAGCAAAGAGGTGCATATGTCCACGGTGGTGCAGTCAGTACTATTTCTATATACTTCGAGGAGTGATTACAGAGAATACGATGTGTCCCTTGCCCCGGACCTAGGGTTTATTATATACATGTTTATTTCAGTAAGTGGGGGTGTTGGACTCCCCCACATTTTCCATCTCTTCCTAGAACCTCTCTTAATGGGAACATGGGAAGAGACTAAATCATAATCGGTTAAGATATGAAGGGTCTGGACTTTGGGCCGCCACAATTGGGCTACTCGTTCAGGCCCATCATTCTAATTTCGGGTAGCCACATAATTTAACCCAATATCTAATATGAATATAGAAAAGTTTCCCAACAAATTTTCTTTATCAAAACACCACTTAATTCCATGATTCATAAGCTTAAATTATCTAATTAATTCATGCAAACCCTATTTTCATATTTCAAACAAATTCTTTAAAAACCCAGATTTCATTCTCTTATATTATCCCAATAAATCAGATTTCAAAATATTAATTCCAGAATCGAAACCTCTAACAAGTTTTCTAATCATTAACATGAATATGGTCCCATATTTCTTCTGAAACACATGAAATCATGCTAGATATTGCAAATCTTAACATGGGTTTTATAACTAATTAAAAATAACCAAGATAAACACTTGCCTTATATGGGAGTGATCTGATTTCATTTTTCTGATGATTATGTGTTTGTCCTACCTTCCACTCCACACTTCAAATATGATGGTGATTCAAGAACAAGGTTGAAAGTTTCAAGAATCCTCTCCTAAGCTCCAACAATGCTTTCCTTTTCTTCTCTAATGGCCTCTAAGGGTTTTTGATTCTTCTAACCCTAGCCTCTCCCAACTACAAGTTGATATAACCCTTGGAAAATCGTATTTCCCTTAACCCTAGGCTACGAAATGACTAAAATGACCTCTAATTGTGCTAATTAGGTCTAAAAATGCCCCGGGACCCAAACATCACACCCGGGTATACTATTTCGACAATTTCGACCCTTTCGGAGTCAACCCTGACCTCAAAATCACTTTTTGAGTCACTCTAAAATAATTTTCATCTCGACCTCATATAGTCCACACTTGACACACGATTGAGATATATCGCTATCACGTCACTGTCACTCGTTCTAACATAAAATAACCATTTAATCAACACGTAATATTTTATTTTCATTAAATTACGTAACACGTGTAATTTCAAATTTTACCAAATTATTTCAATTTTAAATACTCAGAAATACAGGGTGTTATAACTTGAATATCTCTTATAAGACTAGCCACTTTGGTGCTAAAGTCATTATCTTCCGTCTCCATTAAAATGACTATCGCCCGAGGAAACTCTCACCAAGGACTCGCTTTATGTCGACTCTCTCAAAACCTTCTCTAAACCCAATACCCTAAGCGCCAAATTTTTTTTTTATTTTTTTTAACGGACTCGGTACAAAGATCGTCATAATTATGTTTTTGGCCACTTTCATCCTCACTCAAAACTTCATCTCCCTCCCTCTCTCTGGAATGACTAGACTCACTATGGAGGTCATCATGTTTGAAAACGTCCTCATCAGCGTGACACGTACTCGAAGTACCAACATGACTATCCATGAACACAGTGAAGTTACGTCCATACGGTGATTCATCCTCGAATACCACCAACTCGAACTCACTATCGCTAAGAATGGCATTGTAGGTGGCTTTGCCTTTGCCTTGTTTCTTTAACCTTCAACAACACTCATGTCCTTTGTGACCTTTACCCTCGAACTCAAACTATTCTCTCATCATATTTCTTAGGGTACTCTCCTCTCGCCTTTTAAAAACTTTTTGTTTCCCAACTTAAACTTTTTATCTTTCTATAAACCTTTATTTTCTTTGGAAGTGTTTTCTTTTCTTAGCTTGAGAAATTTTTTGATTTTTTTTACAAACAAAGCAAGATCATCAAGATCAAAGTCCCTTTTCCTTTGGCTTAATAATTTTGGTAAACATATTGATTTCATTAGTTTGAAGGCCTCTTCTGAGTTCTTCTAACCTAAGCGTATCTAAAATTCCCAACGAATTATGGACAGTGACCATAGGAATAAAGCGGGATAAAAGGTTCTCAAAATCTTTTCCATAACATACGTATCAAGAATTCTGTCAACCAAATTAAGACAAATTTTACATATCAGACAATGGTGCATAAAACTCATAAAATGTCTTAGATTCTAGCATAGTGACAGTTTTAAACTGAGTGGTGAGATTTTGTAGCTCTGAATCTTTCACACTATTAGTACCCTCGTGAGTGAGCTGGAAAGTATCTCGTGCTTCCTTGGACATCGGGCACATCATGATGCGACAAAACAAGTTATGGGTGATGTCTCTATAAATTTTACTTAAGTCGCGAGAATTAAATTACTCCATTTAAAATCATCATCTATCCAACCAATCATGGGTAGAAGACTTTCGACATTGTCTTTAGTCAAAATGGGTGGTGTCCATCGTCTTTTACAAACTGTAGACTCTTTGTCAATCGACTTCAGTGCCGACATCATTTGATCTTTCTAATATACATAATTTGACCAATCAAAAATAGGTAGCCTATTATACAAATTATCCATAGCATCCCAAATTTAAAGATCACACAATTAATTAGTATAACCTGCTATATACCAATTTGAGAAAGCAGCAGGGGCTACATGAAATTATTTGTATCTTAGGCCAGACACAATTTTTCAATTTTTACTAAATTTTGTCTTGATTTAATTTAAAGGGAACATGTAATAAAATAATAAATCCAAAATCCTAACCAAATAGCAAGAATAAGAATTTAAGAAAAAATATCTTTCGGATAAAACCTTTAATTTCAGCACTGTTTAAGAAAAGACAGACACTTGACGAATTACAAACTACTTAGAGATCCACTAAGTATAATGCGGAGATGTCTTCAATCTATTAATAGAAAATAATGCAGTTCAACGTCGCTCACAGCAAGCAACTCTTGCCTCGGTATCCACCAATAAGCCTTAAGATTCCCAATTCTTTTTTGGGTTTGAGATTTTTCCCGTTGTGAGTTTTCCTCATGCATCGTGGCATTGTGGTTGTGTATTTTATCTTGCAAATTCTTACCTAGATGCATGCTTAGGTTTAACAAGATAAAATTGGTTTAATCTCAAAAATGATGTAATTAGTGCTTAATTCATTTGGGTAACTCAGTTTACTATAATTCAAGTTTAAGAAAAATATAATTTGGCAAAATTCATGTATAGTTGGGTTTGTATAAATTTGAACTTGAATTGACGTTGTGTTTAAATGAGTGAAATTTTAATTTGAAAGAAAGTTAAAAATTTTGGAATGTTTCGTGAACCATCCATTTGAAATTAAAAATTTGGATTTTTCGGAAACCTACGTTATCTTTCAAGTGGTATCAAAATGGGAACACTAATTTATCGTGTTAGGTCCTCTAGGTTTGAATATGGAAAATTTATCAATTTTGAGGTTCCCTTTTTTTTATGATTCTAACTATGCATACTAAAAAGGGCATATGAGGTCAGTACTCAAGTCGTTAGATGAGCGAGTTTTGGCAATTAGTTGTTAGAGGGTGGTCCCCACCAACGTGTCTAGAAGGAGAAGTTCGTGTTCTTAAACCTGTAAAAAGATGGAGTGAGGATGAGCTTAAGCTAGAAAATTCAATTCTCATGGTTTAAATGCTCTTTTTAATGCGATCACACCGTAGAAGTTCCGTCGGATTATGATGTGTGAAACATCTAAGGAGGCATGGGACATACTCCATCTCACCCACGAAGGTACAAGTTCTGTTAAGGATTATAAACTCCAAAACCTCACCACTCAATTTGAAATTATTAAAATGGATGAAAGTGAGTCTTTCGATGAGTTCTATGCTCGATTTTCAAATATCGTTAACTCGTCTTTTACCTTGGGAGAGAATATACTAGACAAACGTGTCATAGAGAAAATTTTGAATTCTTGAGGCACTTTAGACTCTACGAAATAAGAAGAGATTGTAGGTGACTTACAAACCTATGAACTTTACATGATTACTGTGGTGACAATTATTACTCAATACAAAGAGATAAGAGAAGTGCAATCACCAAGCAGAATAAAGAATATAAAATATCAAGGTCACACAACAAGAGAGGTACGTGGTTCAGCAAAAATGCCTACGTCCATGGAGGTGCAGTCGATATTATTTCTATGTGCTCCGGAGAGTGATTATAGAGAATTTCAATGTGTCCTTTGTCCCGAACCTAGGGTTTATTATATACACGTTATTCCAGTAAGTGGGGGTGTTGGACTCCCCCATGTTTTCCATCCCTTCCTAGAACTTCTCTTTATGGTAACATGGGAAGAGACTAAATCATAATCGGTTAAGATATAGAAGGTCTGGAGTTTGGGCCGCCACAATTGGGCTACTCGTCCAGGCCCATTACTCTAAGTTCGGGTACCCACAATTACCTTTAAGGATGTGAAAATATAGGGTAAGGCATATCTTTGAAAACTCGAAAGGAGGAAAATTCAGTTTCGAATGATGAGTCTGACATCGACTCGGATGATATGGCTATGTTTGCTAAGAAGTTTAGAAAATTTCTTAAGTTTAATAAAGAGAAATTTAAAAATGATTTTAATAAATTTGAGAAGTCTAAGTATAACAAAGCCGAGAAACTCCCTAAAAATTGTAATGATGATCTTGAGAGGGACGAGTTGGATAGATGTTTTGGTTGTGAGGATTATGGTCATAGGTTAGCCGAGTTTCCCACTAAATTAAGGAGGGAGGGGAAGAAACCCAATTCTTACAATGCCACCCATAGTGATAGTGAACTGAAAGAGGGACCCGATTTCCCCATTGAGCGCAACTGCATCGCGTTCATGTCTAGTCTTGTGAGCATTGATGACGAATCTTCCCATGAAGATATTTCTTTGCGTAACACTTTCAAGGACATTATTTGTCAATCCCATGTGTGTGATGGTAAAGTGAATGGAGAAGAGAATGAGAATGAAGCAGATGAGGACTAGAGTGAACTCCAAGTTGCTTTTCGTGAGTTGTATGCAAAATATTGGAAATTAAAAAAGGTAAGCTTAATGTTAGAAGCTAGGATGAAAGAATGTGTTGTAGGTAATGATGAGAATGATTTAATTGAAGATCTTAGGGATCGTGAGAGTTATCTTTAGGAGAAGCTAGAGTGTGCTAAAGGTGAGAGAGATAATCTTTGAGGTTTAATGAAGTATATAAAGAAAGAGATTCTTGAGCGTGAAGAGACTAGGAATATAATTGAGTCTAGAATAGTCAATCTGGAAGAGAAATTAAGAGACTCAAGTTGAATTAAGTTTGATTTGGAGTTTAGGTCCAAAAATTTGGATAAGATGTTAGGCACAGTCCAAATAAAAAATGACAAGTGTGTTATTGGCTTCGATACTTAAAATACTTCCGTTAATAAAGCCAAAACCATGATTTTGAGAGAATCGTCTAGGAATTCTAGAAAAGGTCAACCTTTAGATAATACTTATCACCTTTCTCTCACTTGCACTTATTGTGGTAGTAAGGTAAACCTTAGGAGGTTTTATTTTTATCTTAGAAACGGTCCTCGAATTCCAAGGGTAGAGTCACCAAGGTCACCAAAACTCGAGAGCGTCACGTTACACCTATATGGGTTAGGAGATCCAATTTGGAGGCTTTATATGATAGACTTTATGATTCCTATTTGCTTGCACTTGATACCCCCATGCTAAATCTAAAGGTTGATTATGTTAACTTTGTTTACATACACTAGTTGTGCTTCATAATATATACTTGCTATTTGTATGTTTATTAGTCATATTCTAGTTTATGCTTCATCATATATGTTTTTACTAGAATCGTGATAAATGTATCTTTTATATTTTATGTTTGCATTTATTGAGTCATATTGAAAAATACAAAAAGATTTTGTTTGTCCTTTGAGTTATGTTTGTTTTAAATTTTGAAAAAAAATTAAAAACTCAAAAAAGTAAATTTTTTTTATTTTAATTTTACACATTTTATGTGGCATATCCTTTTGTTTGAATCCTATATCACTCCATATACATGTGGTTAGAATTTTTGGTTGTGAATTTCAATTCTTAAATTGTTCTTTATCATGCTTGCATGTAGTAGCTTGACTTTGATTTCCTTAATGGATTCCCTTTGTATATGCCTCGCAAACAAGCACAGGCACTTTTGAACGTTAACTTCATATGTTATATTAAGCTAAGTGATATGTTCTCCCATCAATTTTTCATCTACATGTTTTGTGACTATGGGTGATTTCTGGACGTAAGAACCGTTGCCCGTGAGATTTATTTGAATTGTATAGAAAAGAAAAAAGTGTGCATGGGAAAGGGGTTTGAAAGGAGAAAATCTCCTTTGCGTGAAAGCAATCGTTGGCAAGAGCCTAATGAAAAGATTAAAATGCAATAAAAATAGAAAATTTTCCAAAGACCAACATAGTTCAGGTTGATCATTTAAAAGAATTGAGAAAAGAAAAGTAAAGAAAAGAAAATGTATAATATATTTATCTTTTGAGGGTGTTTAGTTGAAGATCAACGGCTTTGCACAATGAATCATCGTTATGCTTATTATGTCACGACTCTATTTACTTGTAGAATCATCAAAATTCTAGGCTTGTGTACATTGTGCTTGTCTGTTGTTTGAGTTCACGTTATCTTATCACATGAGGCTAAATCTTAGGTGATAAAGTTTTGCGACCAAATAGAACTCCTTGAACATATTTAAGTGATTGGGTCATATCTTCTTTGTCTCTTGTTCACACCCATTCATTTCGCTTGCCATATTTGGTTTAGACACATTTATGGCATATGAGTGTGGAAAGCTTATCGTGTTTAGTGTCTTGTGTGGTCTTTATATCTATATATGGGTGCGCTTATGCTTTATTGATATGTTCTAATGCGTATATATATGGTATCATTTTCTTTGAGTCTTTGCTTTTACATCTAGTCCTTGTATGCCATTGTTTCATATTGATAGATATCTTGTTATGATTTTTCATTAAATCCCATGCGTATCTTAGTACATTCTAGTTGGTATCATTTTTCTATCTCATCATAGTTGGTACCTATTGTGCTTTATGTGGATTAGTTATTCATGTGTTGTCATGTTGCTTTGTTGTCTTATATCACTATACACCATTGCATGATATAGTTATTTTTCCTTTATGCTTATCCCATATTTCATTTAGAGGAAAATTTGTTTAAATTGGGGATAAATTAATTATTTTATGCAAAAAAATCTTTATCTATTCCTGGATAAAAAGGGGGAGAAATGATATCTAACTCTTTTCATTTGGGGAGATCTAACTTAGTGGGAGACGTCCTTTCTTAGGTAGACATTGTTAAATACAGGGGGGGATTTAATTATGCAATTTAATTTGTTATATTCCCTATGCGTTTTATGGTGTGTTTAAGTGTGCAAATTTACAAATCTTCTCACAATATGTGTCAGTCAAGCGTATGTATTTTTTTTCTTTTCGGGATTGGATTGAGTTTGTTTAGATGAGATTGATAGCCCATAGAGTTTTCCTTTGGATTTTGTCCCAGAATAGCCAAAAGGGGAGATTTGTAAGGACAAATTTCCAATTGAGTCAATTTTTATGTGATGGCTTAATTCAAAACAAAATTATTTGAGTCATAGGATAGAAATTATATTTGTGACCTTTCAAGTTGATTACATGTTTGTTGAAGACGTAGCGGCCAATTCAAAAATATCACATCCTATGTCGTGTTTTGTGCCATGTTCGTCATCAACATTCTAAGGATCTCTCAGGGATGAACGTCTATATTATGTTGAGACTTGGAATTTTATATTGGGCGTTAAAATTTTTGTTCAGCTATTTTAAAATGACTTTATATTATTTTCTTAAGAAATGGTTTGATTTTTCTAGGTCATTAGAACGACTTTCCCATGTCGTTCGAACGATATTTATGGTCTTTTGAACGAGACATCTATTGAGGTCACTTTTGGCTTGTACAGATTTCTAGTTTGAAGTTTCATTTGTATCTCATTCAAACGAGATGGCTATATCCTTCGAACGAGATTGAATGTTGTTCGAATGACTGGAGCAGTTTTTGAAAAATGAAAGTTCTTTCATGCGATTTTTCTCATAACCTCTCACTACTTTTCCCCAACAATTTATGTAGTGCGCGAGTTCAATTTTTACAAAAACTTGTTCCATCTTCCAAATGAGAGAAACCTTTAAAATAATTCCAATAGAGTTTTGCCTTAAACTTATGGTTTAATCCTTTAAACAAAACACATGTTTACACCCAAATAGTTTCATGATCCAAGCTTCTCCATAATATATGTATCGAGATCATAGTTTCGACACCGTGTTTGTTTTTTACATTCCTACGGATTGTTTCTTACAGAGGATTCCAAGTTTGTTGGTGTACATACACTGGAGTCTGTATGCTTGAAAGTAGGAGTGCCCCATCGGTGGCCTCCGAGATGTAGGCGGACTCCTGGGTTGTCACTAGGCAAAGGTGGAAGGAATGAAGAGCGTCAAGTCTTGTGAGGGTGTCGAGTCATTGAGTAAGTCTTCTACGTGTCCTTGTATTAAATCAGTACTTAGTGGACTTGTGGCTAGGTTATCCAAGGTTTTTTCCACTGTGGGTTTTTCTCATACATCGTGGCATTGTGGTTGTGTATTTTACCATGCAAATTCTCACCTAGATGCATGCTTAGGTTTAACAAGATAAAATTGGTTTAATCTCAAATATGGTGTAATTGATGCCTAATTCATTTGGATAATTTAGTTTACTATAATTCAAGTTTAAGAAAATTCTAATTTCACAAAATTCATGCTTAATTTGGTTTATATAAATTTGAACTTGAATTGATTGTAACAACTTGTATATTTAAAGAATTAATAATGAATTGACTTGGTTAAAAATTTAAATTACACGGGTGGTGTAATTTATTGGAAACTAAATTATGATATTTTGATTATATTACTAATCGTAGAGAAATGATTAATAATTATTGAATAAAATTACTAAGTGAATAGTGATGTCACAACGAGTGATAGCGACGTGACGATATGATATCTCACCATGAGCGGACTAAATAAGGTAGAGATAGAAAATAAATTGTGAGTAACTCGGATGATGATTTTGAGGTTACGATTGAGTTCAGAAGGGTCGAAACAGTCAAAATAGTATATTCGGGTATGTAGTTTGGGTCCTAGAACAATTTTAGATATAATTGACAACCTGAGAGGGCATTTTCGTCATTTTATAACTTAGGGTTAAGGGAATTTCGGGATTTTAGTATCATAATATTTATGGTGATGGAAAGCTAGGGTAAAAGAGATTAGAAAAAAAGTGGAGCCAGTGGAGAGGAGAGAAAGATTTTGTTGGAGCTCAATGAAGGGTTTGGGGAGAATTCAAGCTCAATTTAGCATCATAACCACTATTAGGAGGAAAGATTGGAAGAGAAGCTTCATCAAAGAGGATCAAATCAAACCACTTCAATATAAGGCAATTATTTATCTTGAAATTTTTATTGCTTATTGATATTCCCCAAGTGTGACCTCGGCTCAGAGACACCAACCTCGGTCGAGATTATGGCCGACACTGGACAAGTTTTGGGCACGCGACATCAGCCCTCGGCCATGTCAAGGTCGGCCCAGGCCGACACCACCACCACCTCTTCAAGGGTCAATTGCAATCCCGTACACCTGAGAATGGCAACCTAGGCCAGATTATGGCCGAGCACGCAAGAAGACTTCTACCGAGGTCAACATCATCAATATATCAGTTAATGCTCCAAGCACATGCCAGTCCAACCTCGGCCCAGGCCTACCCCTACCCATTGTCTCGGCTGAACTTAAGCCGAGACCTTCATGGCTCATCTCGGATTGAATGGGTAACTAGGCTTATCAACCTCGGCTTCTCCTAGGCCGAGGTCATGACCAAGCACGATAGCCGAGCACCAATTGACATGGATAAGGACACGTGGACACAAATTAGTTATAACAAATCATTCCCCCCACGTGGGGAGAATATTACATCATCATTCTCTACATGTGACAGTGACAGATGTCTTCTCCATATTGGCTAGATCAACACACACATGCTCATGGCATGCATGGGGGGCACATTACACCCCCTAGGGACTATATATAGAGGTCATCCTCTACCTTATAAAGGGACCCCCGAAATTAACAACCCTAGCTAAACTCTGTTCAAATACACAGTAGAGAGAGAGAGCTTGAAAGATTGTATCCATAGCCATTAGAACCCTCATATAGTGATCCACATCATACACTTGCACAGTGGACGTAGGCCTAATTGGATGAACCACTTATATTCTGGTGTGAATCCTCTTCTCCTCACCTCCTTCTACTATATGTGTATACCTTTTATATACCATTATCCTGCCATTGTTGACATTGAATTGAGCTCACAAACACCTTGAAGGGTGGTGTTGTTCCCAGCATCATTATTTTGGTGCCGTCTGTGGGAACGAGAAGCTATCTCTTCCTCTTCTTCAGCTTAACCTCACCGGAGACTTTGGTGGTGAACCAGGCACCACTCCTCGCCTGGAGCTATTTCACCATTGAAGGAGGTACTTTAAGGTATTAATCTCACCTGATACTTAAGCTCTTCATTAAGTAACACATGGAACCAGAGTTACCGCCGCCTCTTTCGCCACCCGGAGGTAGGGGGCCTAGTTCCAGTCAGGCGTCGCCCCAGTCTGAAATGGCGGAGGTAGCTGCAGCCTTGAGGTCTTTGGCTGCAACACAACAAGCTATGCAGGAGCAATTTGCACAGCTCAGCCAAACTATGATGAGGACACCTGGAGTCTCACCGGATATGATCACTCCGGCGGCTGTTCAGCCTCATCTAGACGCCAGGGGACCACCCCAGGTGCCAATGAAGGACCAGCCTGCACCCCAGCGGAGAAGGGACGTTGCCGACCCTAGGCACTTACGCCTGGGAAGGCAAGGAAACCCTTGCCCGGAGGGCAGGTATGATGATCTGGAGGCAAAAGAGGTCCCAGAAGACTGTTGGGAGCCGTATGAGGTGTCGAATAATACTGTACGACCTCTTCAGTAAAGCCGAGGTTGTGTCGGACGATGAGGTGAAGAGGCCCAACATAGAGGGTCAGCTTATAATCGATTGAGCAGAGGGTAAGCCTTTGAGAGGTTAGGCCCAGTGAATGACCTAAGAAAGAGGTTATCTAGGTCAAGAAGTGTTGTCAGTTCGCAAAGAGGGGACAGATAAGGTCGGCCTGACCAAGGCCGACCCCGTGAAAGAAGGGGTAGAGAGACGAAAGAGGTCAACAGCCTACGTGCTGCAGTAGGGGAACCCTCAGTCCATCCCTTGGAGGTGGCTGGGGACAACCTCAGCCTGGTCGATGGCAGAAGACCGTGGAATGACTCTATCCAGCGCCTTGAGGAGAAGATAGGAGACCTCATCAAAAGTAGGGACCCATTACAAAGGGGTTACTCAGAGGGCTCACCGTTTGTGGCTAGGATAGTGAGCTTCCCAACTCCTGCTAAATTTAAACCTCCCGTGGTGTCTCCCAAGTATGATGGCAGCACCAACCCTGTACACCACATCGAGATGTATCAGTCGGCAGCAGACATCTACTCGATACCCGATGAGAAGAAGTGTAGGGCCTTCTCTGGGACCTTGACAGGAGCAGCACACAGCTGGTTTACTTCTCTTCTGAAGAACTCAATCGAGAAATTCAAGAGCTTAGCCGAACGATTCATCCACAACTTCTTCTTTGGGGTAAGACCTTAAAAGAAGACTACTCACCTGCTGTATGTCAAGCAGGGTAAGGACGAGAGCCTAAGGGACTACATAGCCAGGTTCAATAAAGAGAAACTGGAGGTCAAAGATTATGAAGAGAATATAGCCATGACCGCCCTCATAGGGGGTCTGCAGAAAGGGAAGCTTTTGTGGAAACTCGCGGAAGACCCTCCTATGTCTATGGTGGAGCTCCTGGCAACCGCAGGAAAAGTCATGAATGCAGAAGAGGCAATGGCCGCCAAGTATGAGGATGAGAACTTTGGTAGTAGTGGGAAGTCCCAAAGAAGGAAAGATGGAAAGAAGAGGTCGGGCGATGACAAGTTCGCTCACTATACTCCTCTGACTGTGAGCTGTGAGCACATCCTCAATGAGATCAAGAATGACAGGACTCCGAGATGGCTAGAGAAACTGAAGGCCCCACCACATAAGAGGAACAAAAACCTATGGTGCGAGTTCCATCAGGACCATGGCCACGTCACAGACAGATGCTTCGCCTTGAAGGATGAGATTGAAAAGATGTTAAAATCTGGGAAGTTGAGGAAGTATGTAGACGGTAAGGCTCCCAAAGGGAGAAGAGATGACCCTAAGAAAAGGAGAAATGACGGATGCCATGACAATGCCCCATCAAGAAGAGACAATGATTCAGAAGGTGATGATGAAGACGATCCGGATCTTCCCCCGAAAGATGATAACACCCCGGTGAAGAGGGTTGGTATGATCTCGTTTGGTGCTGACACCATATGTGGGGGATTTGCAGGAGGTGGCTCTGAAATAGCCGACAGGAAGGCTCACGTGGCAGAGGCCAAGTCAGTGGCCAAGTTGGAAGTTATAAACCTAACGTCTTTCGATACAGTGCAGAAGAGGAAGAAGGTAGACATGGACACCCTTGTTGTCGGGTTCTCCAAACTCAACTTCAAAGGTATCTTAGCCCCTCATGATGACCCTTTGGTAATAACAACAAGGGTGCATGGATACGAGGTGTAGAGGATCCTCGTAGATGAGGGTAGCTCGGCAGACGTGATGTTTTGGCGTTGATTTAAGAGCCTAGGTCTTAGCAGAGCAAGGCTGGTACCCTATCATCACCCCTTGATAGGATTCAGTGGTGAAAAGGTCCACCCCTTGGGCATGTATGAGATGGACGTACGGATGGGTGATGAGTGGCCTAAGAGGTTAACCAAGAAGATAAATTTTTTCGTGATGGACGAAAACGTATTCTCGGCCTATAACCTCATCATAGAAAGAGTGGCCCTAAAAGAATTTGAAGTTGTGCCGTCGACGGTCCATCAGATGCTAAAATTCCCGACTCCCTATGGGGTAGGGGAAGTGCAAGGTGACCAGACCATAGCTCGGCAATGTTACTTCAACTCGACTGAAGAGAGAGAGGCCCATAAGAGGACAACCACCACTTATAGCATTGATATGCTTGACCCAAGAGATGAGATAAAATTGAAGAAGGGAGAGGTCGCGAAAGAGGTAGAATCCATCGTCCTCAATGAGGACGAGCCGGAAAAAACCATCCAGGTCGGCAAAGCCCTTAAGTCGGAAATCAAGGAAGAGCTGATAAACTTCCTCAGGAGGAGGCAGAGTGTCTTCGCATGGAGTCATGCAGACATGCCCGGCATCGACCCTGAGGTTATGAGTCACTAGCTCAACGTGACCAAAGATGCCAGGCCTATCAAACAGAGACGAAGAGTCTACTCTAGGGAGAAGTATGATGTCATACGAGAAGAGGTTAAAAAACTAGAAGAGGCTGAGTTTATAAGAGAAGTTACATACCCGAAATGGCTATCGAACGCAGTCATTGTGCCCAAGGCCAATGGAAAATGGAGAATGTGTGTTGATTTCACTGACCTGAACAGGTCTTGTCCAAAAGACAGTTATCCCTTACCTCGGATAGATCAGATGGTGGATGCTACAGCGGGACATGAGCTCATGAGCTTCATGGACGCGTATTCAGGCTACAATCAGATCTTCATGGATGCTGAAGACTCAGAGAAGACAGCCTTCATTACCGACAAAGGGACGTACTGCTACAAGGTGATGCCCTTCGGTCTGAAAAATGCAGGGGCAACATACCAACGTCTTATTAATAAGATGTTTGAGGAGCAAATAAGTAAGACTATGGAAGTGTATGTAGACGATATGCTAACAAAGAGCTTGAAAGCTTGCACTCATGTAGCACACCTTGAGAAGACCTTTGATATTATGGACTCATACAGAATGAAACTCAACCCCACAAAGTGTGTCTTCGGAGTAGGAGCTGGGAATTTCCTGGGATTTGTCGTCAACCAGAGAGGGATTGAAGCGAACCCTGAGAAAATCAAGGCTTTGCTTGACATGAAGACGTCGAGGAGTATCAAAGATTTCCAAAGACTCGCGGGGAGAGTGGCTGCACTCAACAGATTTGTCTCTAGGGCAACGGACAAGTGTCTTCCATTCTTTAAAGTGCTTAGAAAGGCCTTCCAGTGGGACGAAGAGTGTGAAAAATCCTTCAACCAGCTCAAGTCTTACTTGGGGTCTCCCTTATTTCTGTCTCGGCCTATTGCAGAAGAGAAATTGTATGTGTATCTGGCAGTCTCCAAATCAGCCATCAGCACAGCCATAATTCGGGAAGACGATGGGATCCAAAGGCCTGTGTATTTCAACAGTAAGGCCCTTCAAGGGTCTGAACAAAATTATCCTCGTATGGAAAAGCTGGCTTATGCCCTGATACATGCTTCAAGGAAGATGAAACCTTACTTCCAAGCCCACTCTATGGTAGTCCTCACCGACTCCCCACTAAGACAGGTCTTACATAAACCCGAGAAGTTCGGTAGATTCATGACCTGGGCTATTGAGTTGGGGGAGTATGATCTTACCAACCAATCTAGGACAGCCATCAAAGGGCAAGACCTCACAGACTTTGTTACTGAGTTCACATGGGAAGAGGCCGAGGCAGAGAATGGCCTAGAGGGTGTTGAAAAGACCAACCGTGGTGTCTTCCGAAATCAGGAAGAGACGGCACAAAATGTCTTCCGAGATCAGGAAGAGGTCGCATCCAATAAGGTCTGGAGCATAGTAGCGGAGAACGAGGAGGATCGGTACCTCTTAAAATAAGGAATCGTGTCAGAAGGGGTCTTCTCATCGGATACAGACATTTGGAGCGTCTTCGTTGATGGCTTTTCCTGTGACAGTGGAAGCGGTGCAGGGTTGATACTTTCAGCACCTGATGGTGCTAACGTCGAGTATGCTTTGAGATTCAACTTTAAGGCCTCTAACAACGAGTCGGAATACGAAGCCATGATAGCCGGCCTATCATTGGCAAAGACCCTAGGTGTAAAGCGACTCCTACTCCACAGCGACTCAAGGTTAGTTGTCAATCAAGTATTGGGAGTCTATGAGGCCAAAGATGAAAGGATGGTCAAGTATCTGAAGAGGGTGAGAATGATGTTAGAATATTTCGAAGAAATAAAACTAAAGAGAGTACCCCGACAAAGTAATAGCCACGCAGATGCGTTGGCAAGGTTAGCCTCGACGACGAAGACAGATGCCAGAAGGACAGTTCCGGTCGAGATCTTAGGAAAAGAAACCATTGAGGAAGAAGAGGTATGTAACCCATATCACAATCTGAATCTAGGAGAATCATGGATGGACCCCCTCGTCAGATATATCAGAGAGGGGGAGCTACCTGAATCCAAGTTAGAGAGGCGAAAATTGAGATATAAGGTTGCCAAGTTCTCGATAGTAGGAGACGTTCAGTACAAGAAGGGATTTATGTTGCCTCTCCTCAGATGTGTGCATCCCACAGAAGTTCCCTGGGTCTTACAGGAAATTCATGAGGGTTCCTGCTCTAGTCACATAGGGGGAAGACCTTTGTCCAAGAGAATCATCACACAAGGATACTGGTGGCCAACCTTGTCCAAAGACGCTGCAGCCTACGTGAAGAAGTGTGATAAATATCAAAGATTCACCACTATTCCTCACCAACCTCATCAACCCAAGACGTCAAGCACCTCTCTATGGCCATTTCCAGTATGGGGGATTGATTTAGTAGGACCCCTACCAAGAGGTGCCAATAGTTATCGATTCTTGATAGTTTCCATTGACTACTTCTCAAAGTGGGTGGAGGCAGAGCCGATGATAACGATCACAGAGCAGAAGACCTTCCAATTTATTTGAAGGAACATCATATGCAGATACGGCCTCCCAAAAACTCTCATCTCGGACAATGGGACCTAGTTCAAGAACTCCTCTTTAGAAAAGTACTACCTAAGAGTTGGGATAAAGCAATTCTTCTCATCTCCTGGCCGACCTTAGGCAAACGGTCAGACCGGGGTCACGAATAGAACAATTCTCGATGGAATCAAGAAGAGGTTAGAAGATGCGAAAGGAAGATGGACTGAAGAGGTCAACGCTGTGTTATGGGCCTACAGAACCACGGCAAGGACACCTACGAGAGAAACCCCATTCATGCTTGCACATGGCTCAGAGGCTGTCATACCAACAGAGGTGGGACTCCCAACTCATATGGTTTAAACTTATGACCCCGATAAAAATGGGGAAGAGAGGAGGCTAGACCTAGATCTGATTGAAGAGAGAAGAGAAGACACAGAAATCAGACAAGCAGCTTACCAGCAGAGGGCAGTGAAATTATACAATCAGAGGGTGAAGTCAAGACCCATCGTAGTGGGAGACCTAGTGCTGAAAAAGACCTTACAGAAAGCAAGCAAGCTCCACCCAAACTGGCATGGTCCTTACAAAATGATAGAAGAGGTTGTGCCTGGCACTTACAGGCTAGAAAACCTAGAAGGGGAACCTTTTGATAACCCATGGAATGTTGATCACCTAAAGAAGTATTACATATGATGTCGCAGAGAGTTTTATGTAAATGTACCATCTTATTATGAAGAGGTTATTAATAAAAGATCAGTTCCCATGGCGGTTCCTACTTCATTGTGCACTTATGTCAGAGATTAATTATGAGGATAACATCTTAGGTAATGACCTCAGACCCTTATAACATCACTCAGTGGTGACAAGGTCTGAGGTCAGATATCATTATGGGATGACCTCAGATCCATAACATCATTAATTTGGTGAGATTAATTATGAGGATAACATCTTAGGTGATGACCTCAGACCCTTATAACATCACTATTATAACATCACTCTTATAACATCTTAGGTGATGACCTCAGACCCATAACATCATTAGTTTGGTGAGATTAATTATGAGGATAACATCTTAGGTGATGACCTCAGACCCTTATAACATCACTCAGTGGTGACAAGGTCTGAGGTCAGACATCATTATGGGATGACCTCAGATCCATAACATCATTAATTTGGTGAGATTAATTATGAGGATAACATCTTAGGTGATGACCTCAGACCCTTATAACATCACTCAGTGGTGACAAGGTCTGAGGTCAGACATCATTATGGAATGACCTCAGACCCTTATAACATCACTCAGTGGTGGCAAGGTCTGAGGTCAGACATCATAATGGGATGACCTCAGACCCATAACATCATTAATTTGGTGAGATTAATTATGAGGATAACATCTTAGGTGATGACCTCAGACCCTTATAACATCACTCAGTGGTGACAAGGTCTGAGGTCAAACATCATTATGGGATAAACCTCAGACCCATAACATCATTAATTTGGTGAGCTTAATTATGAGGATAACATCTTAGGTGATGACCTCAGACCCTTATAACATCACTCAGTGGTGACAAGGTCTGAGGTTAGACATCATTATGGGATGACCTCAGACCCATAAAATCATTAATTTGGTGAGAGTAATTATGAAAATAACATCTTAGGTGATGACCTCAGACCTTTAACATCATTAATTTGGTGGAATTAATTGTGAGGATAACATCTTAGGTGATGACCTCAGACCCTTATAACATCGTTGTGGTGAAAAGGTCTGAGGTCAGACTACTAATTTGGTTTAAGCAAACACCATTGCTTAAGCTTCAGAGCTAAAATATCACACGACATGCATTCAACAAAGTAAAGATGATCCTCCTCGGAGATCGATATATTCAGGGCTCATAAATATTCAGAGTTTACAAGATTCATAAAATAAGAAACATTTTCATTCAGAAATTACAAATGTTCAGGGGTTACAAATAAGCTTCACAATTAAAAATTCAAGGGTTTGAGGGGGGAATGCTGGTGTCTTCGGCCTGGTTAAGCTGAACAATAGTGGTCACCTCGGCAATGTCATCATTGTGGTCTACCCCTCCAACTTCTGAGCCGTCCAACGTTGCAGTCTCGGCAGGCGCAGTAACCTCCTCCTCAACCTCCTGAAGGGCCTGGGCAAGCTGAGGATTAGCAAAGCCAAGGCCTATGAAATCAGAGGCTTTCAAAGTGCCAGCCTCCTTCTCTTTGGCATCTTCCCACTTGGTAGTAGCTTTGATACCTCTCTCGAGGTATTCAAATCCAAAGCTCATAAGCTCATCAGAAGTTTTGTACTCAGCAATTATCCCCTCAGAAGCATCATCGAGGGCTGCCTTCACGGCCGAGCTGACCTTCTGCTGCAGAATGTCATCCTTGGCCTTCAGAGCCGCAACATGGTCCTTCTTGAGCTGAGAGACCTCCTTCTCCATCCCCTTCACCTTCTTCTCAGACTCACCCAGCTCAGACTTCAGGCGGTCAATTTCTGCGTTCAGAGTGCTTTGGACCTTCTCGGCCTCTTGACCCTTCTGGATGAGGGGCAACTTCCTCAGAGTCCAGTTGGAAAAGTGGTGCATAGCTGCCAGGCCCTACAGATTTTGTGATCATGAATAAGTCGGAGACAAATTAGAGGTCACACTTGGAAATTACAAAGAAATATGAGGTCATACCTGAATAGATCTGTGGTTGCCGAACTCAATCAGCAAGGGAGTATCCAGTGATCGAAAGAAATGCTTATCGGCCTTGGTCATTGTAGAGCCGAAGGCATGCAGGGCCTGCAGACTGTGGCCGAAGATGCTGTCAGTAATCTTCAATTACTCTAGATGAGCCGACAAAGCGTCTGTTGAAGAGATTGGGATGGCAGAATCAGCACTCTTTTTCTTCTGCCTCTGATCCTTAGGGGCATGTTCAGTTGGAGCTCTATTCTTCGTGGCTTGGGGCTTTGAGGCAAAGGGAGCTGGAGGGGAGCATTAAGACATGCCTTCTTTATGAGCCTCGTCAAGCTAGGCGCAGCCATTTCCCAAAGCTCGTCTGAGATATTCTTTGGGCGCTCTGCAAAAATTAATACATCTAAGTTAGAGAATCAGATATGAATAAACTCAGAGGTTCAACTTGGAATAAAAACGCTTACCAAACTCGGCAAGAGGACTTCCACCTAGGCCGGTCTTAGAGAGGTAGTGGGGGGTCATCAAGTGTTCGAATTTTACGATCAGACCATGCATCTCCTGATCCTGATGGTCTTTCACCTTCTGAAGATTCTGCAGGCTCAGACCAGGGTCAGCCCTCGCAGACATTGTGACCTTACCCCATCTCAGGGGCATCCTCGGCTCTAGTATGGACGAGGGAACACATGGGCCAAATTCCCATGGCCCAGAAGTGAAGAAGTATCGGGGATTCTAGTTGTGGTTGGAAGTCTGAGTTATTTGGAGCATCTTTTTCTCAGGCTTTCGAGCTACAAAATGATAGTAGCTCGGATGATTTTTGGCAGAGGAGGGAATATAACAACCAACAAAGACCTGAACGGGAAGGTCTGAGTGGTGGACAGCCCTCCATAAGACTATGGCCCCTATTATGACCCTCCAAGGGTTAGGGGATAGTTGGGAAGGTGCCAAATTAATGAAGGCAAGGATGGACCTAATGATGGGATGAATGGGAAAATGAAACCCTAACTTGAACATCTGCTCGTATAAGCAGATCTCACCATCTCGGCCATTGTAGGCCCTATCTTCCCTCAGAGGTCTCCTAAGATTTATGGAGGGACTGATGGAGTACAGATATCTGAAGCAAAGAAGATCTACCTCAGTAACGGTACTCTCAATCTCGGCCGCCTCAGAGACGTAGACGTCACTTTCAACGTCATCATCATCATCTAGCTCAACGTCGGCCGGAGCAGACGTTGATGGGTTACTTGGGAACCTCTGAGTGAATTCAGCCCCGATCACGGCCGACATAGGAATGGCGTCAAGAATGGGTGGAATGGACACACTCGGCTCGACAATCTCAACCTCTGAGGAAGAGGACGAGGTACTCGAGTTATTATGGGACGAGGCCCGGCTAGAGATCTCGGCCTGATCTTCCCGAGTTGTGAAGTCCATGGCCTCCTGGAAGGAATCCACATACATGGGGTCTGAGGTGGAAGACTCAGACTCGAACATCGGTATTGGATCGGCAGGAACCTATGTCTGGTTAAAAGGTTCCGAGGGATCAGGATATATCACCTTCAGGGGTGGTGGAAAGATGGGTCTAACAGGGAAATCTTGTGACCTACGAGCCTCCTCCTGTGCTCTCTCTATTTGCCTGATTTTTTCTAAAGTCTTCTCTCTGAGAGAAAGGAACTCCTCAAGAAGCTGGTAAAGGGGTCTGAGCATCGAAGGCAGACACTACACTCTAAAGACCAAACGACAAATAAGATTGGCTAAGGAAATGAAGCTATTTAAAGATCAAACTACCCTAACCTAGCAAGAACAGTTCGCCTGAAGCTATGGTGGTCTCACCGGAAAACTCATAAATTCACCGAAAAACACAAATAGAAAGGAAAAAGCAGAGAAAATGAAGACAAATGAAGGGAAGAAGATACATGGGGATGAAATAGTAAGGGGAGCGAAGAAAATTCGAGGAAATCACCACCAAGGATATCTGAAACGAAATCGTGAAGAAAACACCACTTAGAGAGAAAAATTATTGGAATGCAGTCGTGTCAGGAGAGAAAATAGAGGAAGGGGGTAAAATGAGGGTTCAAAACCCTTAAATATACAGGCACGATTCCCAAGGCCCATCATTGCCTTAAGAGCCCCAAAGGGCGGCTGACAACACACGCTTGCCAAGCAAGCCACACTTCAACACTGGACAAGTGTCAAACGAACATTGGCTCATATTATAAAGGCCTCGGAGCTGTGAAGATCCCACAGTCACCTGCTCTCACATGTAACTAAGGGCTGGGGGTAATTGATATGCCCCAAGTGTGACCTCGACTCAGAGACACCAACCTCGGCCGAGATTATGGCCGACACTGGACAAGTTTTGGGCACGCGACATCAGCCATCGGCCATGTCAAGGTCGGCCCAGGCCGACACCACCACCAACCTCTCCAAGGCTCAATTGCAATCCCGTACACCTGAGAATGGCAACCTCTGCCAGATTATGGCCGAGCACGCAAGAAGCCTTCTACCGAGGTCAACATCATCAATATATCAGTTAATGCTATAAGGACATGCCAGTCCAACCTCGGCCCAGGCCGACCCCTACCCATTGTCTCGGCTGAACTTAAGCAGAGACCTTTATGGCTCATCTCGGATTGAACGGGTAACTAGACTTATCAACCTCGGCTTCTCCTAGGCCGAGGTCATGACCAAGCACGATAGCCGAGCACCAATTGACATGGATAAGGACACGTGGACACAAACTAGTTATAACAAATCATTCCCCACACGTGGGGAGAATATTTTATCATCATTCTCTACATGTGACAGTGACAGATGTCTTCTCCATATTGGTTAGATCAACACACACAAGCTAATGGCATGCATGGGGGGCACATTACACCCCCTAGGGACTATATATAGAAGTCATCCTCTACCTTATAAAGGGACCCCCGAAATTAACAACCCTAGCTAAAAACTATGTTCAAATACACAGTAGATAGAGAGAGCTTGAAAGATTGTATCCATGGCCATTAGAGCCCTCATATAGTGATCCACATCATACACTTGCACAGTGGACGTAGGCCTAATTAGCTGAACCACTTATATTCCGGTGTGAATCCTCTTCTCCTCACGTCCTTCTACTATATGTGTATACCTTCTATATACCATTATCCTGCCATTGTTGACATTGAATTGAGCTCACAAACACTTTGAAGGGTGGTGTTGTTCCCAGCATCATCAGTTATCATACCCACATAGAGTAGGAATTTGATATTAAGGACAACTCATGTTATACTTATAATTTGATGAGAAAAATTATAATTGAGAATAGGAGTTGATGTAGTATAAATCCAATTACATGGAAAAAATAAAATCAAGAATTTTGGGAGTGGAATCATGGCTTAAATGTGGGTTTTGGTGAATTTATTTGAAGAACACAAAATTATAGGATGTATGATCGTGAGGTGTTAAATCTGATTATAGGATGAAATTATATGGATTTTATTCATGATTTACATTAGAAATCATCCTTGGATATATCTTTGACGTTTAATTATGTTAATTTAGAAATTGGTATGTTCATATGAATGTTTGAGGATTTGGATAGTGTAGAATTCATAATAGTTATGAAAATAAGAAGGAACCTGTTATATTTCGAATCGATTCGGCCATTGGGGGAATCGATTCGATTTGCCCAAAATTAAAAGAAATTTCCCTTTTAAACCCATAAATTGTGGATAATTCATGAGAAAAAAAATTTTAAAAATTTAAATTATGGAGATAAAGGTAAAAATGTCAGAAAACCTACAATAGGGATTAGGTTTATAGAATTTGAGACGAGTTAAGAGTTGAGATAATTGACAAAATGTCCATAATTGATAAATGGAAGAAATTTGGAATGGATTACATAAGAATGAAAGAACTTACGATAGGATGGAAATAAGTAAAGATTTCAGAACGGGTGATTAGGATTATTAAAGTGAGTGGTATTCGAAATTACACGAATTGGATGATTAATTGAAATTTATAGTACGTAGAATTTACGAGGGATATATATTACGTACGAGTCGATGAAATGGAGTTATGTGTATACCTACTGAGTATTATATCAACAGGTTGTGTGAGTACCTACAAATATGATTTGATTATGTGAGTGAACATACCTACATTACCTGCTATCGGGAGGTTTACGCGCAGAGGGCGGTCCCACCTTGACGATTCCAGTGAGGTCTGGATTAGTTCCCCAGAGCATGGAACTTAGGGCGATCCACTATGGCTCGTGTATTAGTAGGATTGGCAGGGCGTTTGGATACTTTAGGTATGTGCGTATCCCAAAGGCTTAGAACAATTTTTGCCTCCATTGTGGTGTCGAATTATATTGTGTTCGAAGAGACATACCAAACCATTAGTCCTTATTTGAGTACGAGAGGTACATGGACATGATAACAGAGTATGCCCGCATCACAAGGAGCCATTCCGGGGATGATATATTTTTGTATATATGATATGTGTGATGAATATATGCATTCGTGTAATATATCTACTTATGTGAAATAGTAGAATGGTTAGATGACGAAAATCTAAAAAGGAAATTAAGTGTGAAACTTAAAAAATTGACTCAATAATAAAATGAAAATAAACAATTTATTATTGAGACTGTATTAATGTATAATATGGGAATATACGTGAGAGTTGTACTGTTGGGAGTAGTTAAATGCCTTAGCTAGTTAGGCAGGGAATGCTAGTTAGGTAACATACGTTAGGGGTGCACACTAGTTGAGAGGTGAGAATCTCAAGTGAGTATGTGAATAATACATGTGTAATAAATAACTGATTTACATTGTGATTTAAATACTTGCTAAATATTTTCAAAGTGTTTTACTTGGGCTCTGACCCGTGTCAAAATATTTTTAAAACATT
Organism: Sambucus nigra; assembly: GCA_949130495.1. Lineage (NCBI taxonomy): Eukaryota > Viridiplantae > Streptophyta > Magnoliopsida > Dipsacales > Adoxaceae > Sambucus > Sambucus nigra. The sequence continues at coordinate 378,097,251 of OX422218.1, read as the reverse complement.
TTAGGTGTCCAACCACAGGGATGTCCATCTTAGAGATCCTATCCAGTGACACGTAGCTACATCAATGTGGATGCTCATAGGAAATTTCTTAGACGCTTCAGCTTGTTGTTTCTATATAGGACATCCATTATTAGTTTATTTAGGCGTGTTGCCTTCAGACTATCTATTTATTTCAGTTACGCGACAGACTATATTCAGATTTTATTTACTTATTTCAGATTGTGGTTGGATTTTATGCTTATAGAATCGATGGTTCATTCGGTCTCCTTTATCTAATTATTCATATGCGTCATCTGATTACTTAGACTACATTCATGTGGTAATGGTTTAATTCATTTAAATTAGTGTTGCGTGTGTTAATAATAAAAGATAAATGCATGAGATAAATATGTACAAAATGTAATAGAGTAAAAAGGGAACATACAGGCAGGTGTATACACACATGAAGAAAAATGATAACACCCATGCTAACAGAGTCTAGCCATCTTACGACAAGTAGTCCCCAGAAGAGTTGCCACTATGACCATCCCCATTCCTTCCTCCTCCTCGAGGTTTTGGCATTCGCACGAGTGATTTGAGGGAGAGAAGAAGAAAGTCTCGATCCCTTTCTAGGGGTGCTTCGACTGTCGTCGATTTGGGGAGATATAAAGAGACAGAGTCGCCGGCCTATTTTTCACAAAATAGGCAAAAGAAATGTTGTTACCTCGAGAGAACGGCAATAAAGACATACTGATGCTTACGAAACCAATTAGTTCAAAGGTCTGGGGGCTAATTTACGGAATGGGAAGGTGTTAGGCACTCATCTTACCCTTTCAGTCTCTCATAGGCCCTTGTTATTATTCTCCTTAATAATTCGTGAAGTGTGTGCGCGTTTATATATAAATGGAGAATGGAATTCCTCAACTCGCGTCATAGAGAAAGGAGAAGTGAGGTTATCCGTAGAAGTATTCCTAAAATAGTAACTAAAAACATAATATGTGCGCTTATCGTGATATCGATCGTTATGGTAAAATAATAATATGTGTTAGATAAAGCGCGAATAAGAGTCATAAATATAATATATAGAAATAATATATGAATAAAACAAGGAAAAGAGGACTCAAGTCTCGAGTTTTGACCCGAGACGCCTACGTGGCCAAAAAAGGCATTAAAGTCCACATAGTTCGCATGTAACATGAGGGTGGGGTTTATCCTATAAATCCAATCGGGGACTTTATTTAGATATGTGTGTGTATAAAAAGAATGTTTTAATTTGAGAAAATGTGGTGAGGAATCCCGTTTGTAATTTCGGAGAAAACACTTTTTTTTGTTTTTAAATTTTTTATTGAAATTATGTTATGTGTAATACTACTAATAAAAATGTGGGATTATTAATATGTATGGAATAATAAAGATAAAATGCTAAAATAAGGATTAGATAACTAATGCGAAAATAAGGAAATTAAAAGAGAGAGAAAAATGTTTGGACCTTCTTTGGAGACTTGAAGGTTGAATTTGATTGTTGAAAAGGTTGCACTTGTAAGTGGATGGAGGTGATAGGAGGAGAGGGAAAGGATTTTTGTTAAATTGGGTGTGAAAGTTATGGAAATGGAATTTGGAGGAAAGATTTCATTAGAGAAACCACGCTGACTTTGACAGAATTTTGCTGAGATCACTGAGAGGGGTGTTTCTGAGGTTCCTTTCAAAGTGAGCTCATGATATCCTTATATAGGGTCAAGGGGATGTTGATCGGTATTTTACTTGACCTGCCTATCGGCAGACATCCCTTGACAGACTAAGGATAGGCAAGAAAATGGGTTTTCCATTCGGCAACCTCATGCAAATTTCTCAAAAAAATGGTCGTAAAACGCAATCCGTAAGTCCGAAAGGTGCACAAGGCATACCATTACGAAAGGTATTCATAACCCTTTAAGAAACCATTTGGCCTCACCAGGGTTCTGGATTTCCCTTTGGTCAAACGGGGCGTGAAAGCGCCTGACGATCTTTTGGACGGGAGATTCTCGGAGGTAAATGGATCGCTCATTCGAACCGTAAGGCCGATTTATGCACGGGAGGACCATTGGAAATGGTATTCATATCCCTTCGAAGATTCATTCGGTCTCGTTTAGTTTGGAGAATTAACCTTGGTCAAACGGGGATCGAAAGCTCCCGGTGATCCTTCGGAGTAAAACGAGTCGTTCGTCTGTACTGTAAGGGTAATTCGCGCACAGGGTTGAGAACCTTATACTCTTGACTTACTTGAGTCTACATTATATAAGTTATCATCTAGTTTGGAAATTGTGACAAAATTAAGTCCCATCCCCGAGATACCCAAGAACCTAAGATTCTTCTCATGATGCCTCAATTGATTCATTTAAAGGTAAATTCTCAATCAACACACACACTAGGATTGCATACATATTATATATGGCATAATTTGCTTGTGTGTGTGTTAATTCCCTTTTAAATAAGTTTTTAATAATTTTTGGGAATTTTTAAATATTTTTTAAGAAATTAAAAAGTTGGGTTCTAAAATATTTGGGGTCATTTTATGATTATTGGTTTCATCTTTTCTTACCTGAATGTTTGGTTGTGTAGAATCCGAAAGCGATAGAGACTTCTGGGTGTCTGTGTAATTAAGTTTAAAACACGCGTCTTTTAGTTCATCTGAGCCTTACATCTGTCATCGTCACAATGGCCTGATTTGTGTTTGTTGATAGACTCAGGACCTGTTCACAATCTCAGCCCTTGGATATATGTAATCGACGTTCTGCATGCGATCTATCCCAATCCCTGTGAAACCCCTTTAGACCAATCAAAAAACGTTTAAACCACCGCTGATGATAAACCATTAGATGAAAGTCAAATTGCCAAGACCAAATCTCAGCCATTGATTTGAGGTGTTATTCTTGAACCTTCCTTGCTTAGTATAAAAGGAGGTTGAGCCTCTTCGTTTTCCAGTTCGTCCAACTGAGAGAGAAGAGAGAGAAAACCCTAAATATTTCAAACCCTAACCTTGATTCAAACCCTAAATTCCTTTTCCAAAATCAGTTTACACCAAACACCAAACCTGAGTGTTTGAGAGTTATTTTGGTAGTGGTTTGAAGGTTGTTCGTGGTTTGAATCCTCTAAGTTTGAGATCTTGTAACCAACTTAGATATTTCGGTTTGATCTTTATTTCTTTTTCATAAAAATAGTAGATCTTACTATTTCATGTCATATTACACTTAGATCTTCATTATTTAGTTTATCATCTTGAGAAATCGTATTTGTTGATTATTTTTCTGTAAATGTTTTTCAACTCTAGAATCAATAAATTCTTTTATATTTCTAGTTCTTATGAAACAAGATTTCTGATCTAGTTGGAATCGCAATTGATGGTTTGCATTTTCAAAACCCTCTAAAATTGTTTTAGACCTTGACCATTTTTCGAGAAAGGTAACCTTGGATTCTAGGTTAAGTTTAAAGATCAAGAAAGTCTATAGTTTCTAAAGAAGAGAGAAACTGAAAACCTTATCATTTAGATCTGTTCTGTAATTTGATAGGACTTGTTTGTTTAAATAAGTGTGCGTGTGTGCATGCATGCATTAGAACACTATCACAAATAATTATCACACTATAACACAAGAAGTGTTGGCTATAAGATCTTGAAACGTCAAGAGTCGACGTAAAGTTGGAACAAAGTGTGGAGAAGTTAGCAAGTTGAGAAAGCCACATCAACATCAGAACTGCAGAGAAGTTAGAATCAAACCAGTGGGTACATATTCTAAACTTGTATAGGTCTGTTTTGTTTGCATGTGTGTTAAATAGTTGGTAACTTGTATATTTTGTTTTAGTGGATTTCTGGTTTGTGACTTAGAAGTCACCGTGGATGTTTCCTCAGTTGGGTGAGGTTTTACCACGTTAAAAACTGTGTCTACTTCATCTTTCTACATCTCCTCATCTCATTCTTGTTGGTGTGCTGATTTAACTGTTTTAGTTTTGTTTTTCAAAACTAGTTACATAATCTTGAACATATCTCTTACATTTTTTATTAAACACATCTTGTGATTAATCTGCTTTGATTTAAAGAAAAGATTTTCTCCAAAAAACAGTTCGGAGTTACTTAGACAATTTAATCCTGAATTAAATGACTTAAGTAACATCTTTTTCAATTGGTATCAGAGCTTTGGAAATTTTCTTTAAAGATCTTGTATTTCTAAAATTTAATTTCTTAAAATCAAACAATAGATGATAAATCTGAAAGATGTGGTAATTTTTCCAGACCTCCTCTCTTTGATGGAAACAACTTCCCTTACTGGAAAGTAAGGATGGTTGCTTTCATAAAAGGAACCTTGGGAGATGATGTCTGGGACATTGTTGAAAATGGATATACTTATCCTACTAAACCGGCCACTGAAGGAAGCAATGAGAGGATTCTGAAAGTATTAAGTGAATTCACTAGAGAAGAGAAGCAAGCCTCTCTGAACAATAACAAAGGCAAGAATACCATTTTTATGTCTATAAATGAACATGAGTTCAAAAGGATCTCATCTTGTACCACTTTTAAGGAAGCTTGGGATACACTGGTTACTGCATATGAAGGTGACACTAGAGTTAAGGCTGCTAAAATATAGATGCTTATCCAGTAGTATAACTCTTTAATCATGTCAGACTTTGAATCATTTGATGACTTTTACGTGAATTTGACTGACATTGTGACCAAATTACATTCTAATGGGATAACTTATGATAGACATGAAATTGTCTCAAAAATTCTAAGGTCATTGCCACAGAAAATTGATAATAAAATATATGCTATTGAGGAAATGAGTGATCAAAATCTCACTCCTGAATTACTCAGTAGTAAACTGAGAACTGTGGAAATGGAACTAGAATTCAAGAAATAATTAACCCAGTCCCATAGGAAACAGACTAGTTCCAACCTGAGTTTTTCTTCTAAGCTGATAAAACCTGAGCTTAGTATTCCCAATAATGATTCTGATGAGGAATGTGATATAGATAGTTTGGATAATCATATTGCCTTGATATCAAAACAGTTTAAGAAGATTGTGAAATTTAGAAATAAAATGGCAACCAGACAAGGCAAGCCAAATTATCCAACTCAGTCTAATCATAAACCTCATGAGAAAGGTCAAAACAAACATCACAAGGACATTTATACGAGACCTAACAAATACTTTAAGAATATTGAATGTTTTAGATATGAAAAATTGGGTCATATAGCACAAGATTGTAGAGTTAACTTGAACACGACCAATAAACATACTAGGGCTAACATTTGCAAGACATGGGATGATTCAAGTGATTCTGATAATGAGGAACATGAGTCATCTTATGTTTTTTATCCTTGCATTTCTTTCTTTGCCAAGATAGTCTATAATGATGATATGCCTGTGCCTAAGTATGAGAATGATGCTAGTAGCTCTACTTCTGTTGTTATGAATCATGTTGCTACTGGTTTAGATGCTTTAATTTCTGAGAACAATGTTAGTTCTACATCGGGGTGTGTGAGTCAAAGGGAAAGAGATAATGACGATGTCAATGTATGTGTGAGTTCTAGAATTGAATCCTTAGGGGTCACTTCACACACTACACTGCCAAAACTCTTAAGAAAAGCTCTAAACTAGATAAGATAGTGAAAGATCTCACTAAGAAACTAGAAGACCTAAGTCTAATGGTTTAACTTAATGCTGAAGAGTATAATACCCAATGTCTAACTCATGAAAATGAATTCCAAATTTTTTATCAAAAATTGAAAATTTTGATTGAAACAAATGAAACTCTGGAGAAAAAATATAAAGGGACATTATTAGAATTGGAACAAGCTAAAGAAAAGACAGCAACTGATTTAAAAAAAATGCTAAGTTTGAAAATAATTCCAATTGTTTTGATAATTTTGTTACTGATTCTAAAACCAATTCTGATGATCGAACTGGAATAAGATTTTACCCAAATTCAAAGACACAAATTAAAAACTTTGAACCAATCAAGTTTTTGTGAGGTGGCAAAAGACCTATAAAAATCTGTTCAGATTTTCAATCCCTAAGTGATGAGTTTGATAAAAAAAATAATAAAAGTTGGATATTGGGGAATCAAGTCACTCTAAGTGTGATAGTTTGTCTAAGGCTAAATACGACTGCCCTCTGATTAGGAAGAATGATTCTGCATTTCAAACTGTACTCCCTAGGAATAAGGTTCAACGTCAAAATCCCATGAAACCTATGTTTAGAGATTTTCCTAAGGAGATACCCCTTCAAGCAATCTGTACTGCTCTTACTGTGACATATACGGACATTCTTTCGAAGGTTTCTACTCTAGACGTGTAGTTAATCCTGTCTTTAATACTCCTTTATACCAAAACTTTGACTACCCTAGGAGAAGCCGTAACAATTATGTTCTGCCTAGACAACCAGACAAAAACTCTAACTATAGAAACAGAAAGACCAGACCTAAAAGATCATTTATAAGAGGAATTCCTAGGAAATTTCCTAAACCAAATGCTCATATCCTTCATAAAACTCAAGTGCATGCGCAAAATATTTTTCAACAAAAATCTAATGCTCGCAAGTTTTATCAAATGAGAGCAAATATGTGCAAAATAAAAACAAAAGCTATTTGGGCTAGAAAAGATGAGTTATTGCCCCAGATGAAGTGTAACATTGTGATTACTGCTTTAAAATATGAACACACTCCTTCTGGTTGGTATTTAGACTCTATGTGTTCAAAATATATGACTGGGGATGATACAAAACTTTTAAACAAAACCAGCTTTACTGGAGGAAAAGTTATTTTTGGTGATGGTGTATCATCTTAAATCATTGGTAAAGGAACACTCCAAGAAGAAGGAATGTTTGTGCTTGAAAATGTTCTTCTAGTTAAAGGTCTTAAGGCTAATATACTTCGTATCTCGCAATTATGTGACTCAAATCATACTGTAATCTTTTCAAAGAATAATTTTAAGATTTTAAATGAAAAAAGTGAGTGCATAATTACAGGACTCAGGACTTCAGACAATTGTTATACTGTCCAGAATAGTACTGAAGTCTGTAATATTGCCAGAATGGATGACAATGAGATATGGCATAATAGGATGGGTCACAAAAATTATAATAGCCTTAGTATATTGTCTTCATAAGAAATAGTTAGAGGAATTCCAAAGATCAAACCTATCTCTAACATGTTTTGTAGATCATGTCGGGAAGGAAAAATTGTTAAGGCACCTCATAAGAAAGTTAAAGATATCCTTACCTCTAAACCCTTGGAGCTCATCCATATGGACCTAATGGTTCCTTCTCGTACTGTTAGTCTATGTGGACACAGTTACATTCTAGTTATGGTAGATGACTTCACTAGGTTTACTTGGGTGGCCTTCTTAAAACAAAAGTCATACACTTTCAAAATCTTTTTAAAAATCTTACTTCGTATTGAAAATGAGAAGGACACTCAAGTAAATGGGATTCGTAGTGATAGAGGAGGAGAATTCATAGATACAGGTGTTATAGAGTATTGTGACTATAATGGATACAAAAATAAATTTAGTGCTCCTAAGACTCCTCAACAAAATGGAATTGATGAGCGAAAGAATCGTACCACAAGAGATGGAAATTGTTATGATTCATGCCAAGTGTTTACTTAAATATTTTACGGTAGAATCAATTCGTACTACATGTCACATTATTAATAGGGTCTATCTTAGGAATAATTCTAAACAAACTCCTTACGAACTATGGTATGGGAAGAAGCCCAATCTTAAATTCCTTAGAACTTTTGGTAGTACATGTTATGTTTATAAAGACGGAGAACACTTATCCAAATTTGAAACTCGTGGAGATAAAGCTATCTTCCTAGGATATTCTCCTGACAGTAGAGCATACCATGTCTATAATCTTCGCACAAAGACTTTTATGGAAACCATAAACGTTATTGTAAGTGACACTACTGTTGAGAGTAAGACTGGAGAGACAACTATTATGGAAGAGTCTGAAAATGTTTTAGAAAATGACTCTCCAGAAATAGATAATTCTTTACCAATTGAGAAACCTGAAGTACCTAACTGGGTTTCTAAAGATCATCCCATAGATAACGTAATTGTTAAACCTTATGATCCTGTACGTACAATATCTTAATTAATAAAATATGCTCATTATGCATGTTTTGTTTCCCTTATGGAACCAAAGAATGTAAATGAGGCATTGAATGACCCTCAATGGATTTATGCCATGCAGGAAGAACTTCTTTAATTTGTCATTCATGATGTTTGGTATCTTGCACCTAGGCCTTATCATAAAAAGGTTATCGTCACACGTTGTCTATTTAAAAATAAAAATGATGAAAGTGGGATAATCATTAGAAACAAAGCCAGATTGGTGGCTCAAGGATATTCTCAAATTGAAGGAATAAATTTTAACGAGACATTTTCTCCCGTTACTCGCTTAGAATTTGTTCGTCTTCTCATTACCATAGCCTGTTACTTGCACTTTACACTTTACCAAATGGATGTAAAGTCAGCCTTTCTTAATGGAATCTTAACTGAAGAGACCTATGTTGAACAACCCAAAGGTTTATTGACCCTCAGTATCCAAATCATGTTTATTGTCTTAAAAAGGCGTTATATGGTCTAAAATAAGTGTCAAGAACCTGGTATGAGCATCATTCCAACTTTCTCTTAGATAAAGGCTTTAAGAGAGGCGAAAATGATCAAACTCTATTTGTCAAATATTTTGACAAAGATATTATTATAGCTCAAGTTTATGTCGACGATATCATTTTTGGATCAACTTCACCTTCAGAAGTTAAATCTTTTTTCAGAACTTATGCATAAAGAATTTCAAATGTCTCTTATGGGGGAGTTGCATTTTTTCCTGGGTCTTCAAGTCAAACAGAATTCAGAAGGTTTATTTGTTTCGCAGTCAAAATATGCTTTAGAGATTGTCAAAAAATTTGGGCTTTAAAGTGCCAAAGAAACTATAACTCCCATGAGTACTACGGTTAAATTATCCAAAGATGAGAGTGGAAAATCCATAGATCCTACTCTATATCGCATTATAATAGGAACATTACTATACCTTACTACCTCGCATCCTGATATTATGTACGCAGTTTGCATGTGTGCCCGTTATTAAAATAATCCTAAAGATAGCCACTTAGTATGTGTAAAAAGAATCATTAAATACATAAAAGGCACTCTAAATTTTGGACTCTGGTACACCAATTATACTCCTAGTACTATAATGGGATACACTAATGCCGATTGGGCAGGGTGTACTGATGATAGTAAGAGCACATCAGGAGCATGTTACTATATCAGTAACAATTTGGTAGGATGGAGTAGTAAGAAACAAAACTGCACTTCATTATCTACAGCTTAATCTGAATACATAGCTGCTGGTAGCTGCTGTGCCCAATTACTTTGGCTTAAGCAAATGCTAAATGATTATGGCATTCAAGAAGACCAATTGCATCTCTATTGTGATAATCAAAGCGCGATCAATATCTTTAAAAATCCCATTCAGCACTCACGAACAAAATATATAAAAATCAGACATCATTTTACCCACGAATTAGTTGAAACTAAGGAATTAGAAATTCATTATCTCCCTACTGATTTGCAGCTCGCATATATGTTTACCAATCCTTTGGGTTACAATAGATTTCATTCCTTGCGAAAATCGATAGGAATGGTTTGTGCAAAATAAACTCGTGTGACTTAAATATTTTTTCCCTTTGTCTATTTGAGACAAAATGGGGGAGAAGTTTGCGTCTTATGAATTCATTTTTTTCTTGTACATATAACTAAATAGCTTGATCTTAGTCTTATTTGCAGGAATCTGTACCGTTGTCTTCAACAGATGTTATTAGGGTATTGGTTTGTAATTGGTTGAGTTATGTAATTTTCTTTTTCTAGGATATGGGTACATAGAATTTTGGTATAGGAATAGGTTTTTCATATTTTTTACGTATCCCAACGAGTCCTAGATGACTCAAAGGAGATTTTTTGTCTCATATTTCCAAGGGAGGAGATTGAAGCACCTTATACTCTTGACTTACTTGAGTCTACATTGTATAAGTGCTCATCTAGTTTAAAAATTATGATAAAATTGAGTCCCATCCCCTAGATACCAAAGAACCTCATATTCATCTCATGATGCCTCAATTGATTCATTTGAAGGTAAGTTCTCAACCATCACACACACTAGGATTGCATACGTATTATATATTGCATCATTTGCTTACGTGTGTGTTAATTCCCTTTTAAATAAGCCTTTAATAATTTTGGGAATTTTTAAAGAATTTTTAAATAACTTTAAAGAAATTAAAAGTTGGGTTTTAAAATATTTGGGGTCATTTTGTGATTATTGGGTTTATCTTCTCTTACCTGAATGTGTGGTTGGGTAGAATCCGAAAGCGCTTGAGACTTCAGGGTGTCTGTGTAATTAAGTTTAAAACACGCATTTTTTAGTTCATCTGAGCCTTACACCTGTCATCGTCACAACGGCTTGATTTGTGTTTGTTGATAGACTCTGGACCTGTTCGCAATCTCAGCCCTAGGATCTATTTAATCGATGTTCTGCATGCGATCTATCCCAATCCCTTTGAAACCCCTTTAGACCAATGAGAAAATGTTTAAACCACCGTTGATGATAAACCGTTGGATGAAAATCAAATGGCCAAGACCAAATCTCAGCCATTGATTTGAGTTGTTATTCTCGAACCTTCCTTGCTTAGTATAAAAGGAGGTTGAGCCTCTGTGTTTTAAAAACTTTTTGCCAGTTCGTTTAACTGAGAGAGAGAGAGAGAGAGAGAGAGAGAGAGAGAGAGAAGAGAGAGAAAATCCTAAATCTTTCAAACCCTAACCTTGTTTCAAACCCTAAATTCCTTTTCCAAAATCAGTTTACACCAAACACCAAACCTGAGTGTTTAAGAGTTATTTTGCTAGTGGTTTGAAGGTTGTTCGTGGTTTGAATCCTCTAAGTTTGAGATCTTGTAACCAACTTAGATATTTCGATTTGATCTCTATTTTTTTTTCATAGAAACAGTAGATCTTACTATTTCATGTCATATTACACTTAGATCTGCAGTATTTAGTTTCTCATCTTGAGAAATCGTATTTGTTGATTATTTTTCTATAAATGTTTTTCAACTCTAGAATCAACAAATTCTTTTCTGTTTCTAGTTCTTATGAAACAAGACTTCTGATCTAGTTGGAATCGCAATTGGTGGTTTACGATTTCAAAAACTTTTTTAAAACCCTCTAAAATTGTTTAAGACATTGACCCTCTTCAAAGCAAGGTAACCTTGGATTCTGGGTTAAGTTTAAAGATCAAGAAAGTTTGTAGTTTCTAAAGAAGAGAGAAACTAAAAACCTTATCATTTAGATCTGTTCTGTAATTTGATAGGACTTGTTTGTATAAATAAGTGTGAGTGTGTGCATGCATGCATTAGAACACTGTCACACTACAACACAAGAAGTGTTGGCTATAAGATATTGAAATGTCAAGAGTCGACGTAAAGCTGGAACAAAGTGTGGAGAAGTTAGCAAGATGAGAAAGCCACATCAACATCAGAACTGCAGAGAAGTTAGAATCAAACCATTGGGTACATATTCTAAACTTGTATAGGTCTACTTTGTTTGCGTGTGTGTTAAATATTTTGTAACTTGTATATTTTATTTTAGTTGATTTTTGGTTTGTGACTTAGAAGTCATCGTGGATGTTTCCTCAGTTGGGTGAGGTTTTGCCACGTTAAAAACTGTGTGAACTTAATCTTTATACATCTCCTCATCTTATTCTTGTTGGTGTTCTGATTTAACCTGATTTAACTGTTTTAGTTTTGTTTTTCAAAACTAGTTACATAATCTTGAACATATCTCGTACATTTTTTTATTAAACACATCTTGTGATTAATCTGTTTTGATTTAAAGAAAAGAAAAAACAGTTCGGAGTTACTTAGACAGTTTAATCATGAATTAAATGACTTAAGTAACGATTTTTTAAGGGTGGATCATTGGAAAGTTTATTTTGTTCCCTTTGAAGATTTATTTAGTCTCATTTGAGCTAAAGATTTGATGGGAGTCAAACGAAGTTTGTGAGGGATCGGTTGCCACCGGTTCAATTTTTAAGAGAAAATGGATCATTTTTTCGAACCGTAGGGCCGATTCAAGCACATGATGGATCGTTGGAAAGGGGATTGAGATCTCTTAAAAGATTAATTGCGATTTTTCTTGGGTGAGGAAGTTTATTGGGGTCAAAACGGGGCTCAGGAGCACCCGATGACCTATAGATCGATTTTCTACAATAAAACGGACCGACCGTCTGAACGGTAACGTCGACTCACACACGGGGACCATTAGAATGGTTATTCAGAGCCTTTTAAATATTCATTGAGCTTTCACTATAATGAGAAAGTTTACCGAAGTAAAATGGGGACTGAGAGCATTCCAGGGAGTCTAGATCGGTACTCGGAGTATGACCTGGGGTTCTATGGTGAAGGCAGAAGTTATATTAACCTAAAGGGAGTCTTAGGAGGGTCCTAGAATGTGGTGTCTACGCTTTTCCATTGTATTATTCATACCAAAGCTATTACTCTTCCTAGCATTATGAAAGTGAAAGGTTAATTTAAGAAAATAATAAAATTCTCTCAAATGTGGTTTACCAATACAATGATCATATTTATAATCCTTAGGATAAGGCACCTGAAGATATTTCTTGGGGAAAACCTTGTCAAAATATTGAACATTTTTTAACAAAAAACAAAAATCCTTATAATGACCCATTTATGGAAATAGGAATAGATAAAGTAATTTTTAGGTCTCTTATGATTAAGCATGTGATTTTAGTTAGCATAAATGGGAGGAACAATATTTTTCCCTTCAAGTGATTCACAACTTGTTTCTCTTTATTTTGAGAGATTATGGGAACACCTTCAAAGGAAATTGTCTCTGATGATGAGGGTTTTACATAAATTGTCTATCCTCTAGGAATTCCTAATTTTATAGAATCCAATTACTTTTGAATATGTTCAAAACTTTTTAAAAAAAGGACATTGGTGTTTTCACAAATTTGATATTCCTTTTTCAAATTGTCTAATGAGATGGTCAAATCATCTCTTTCTTTTTATTAAATTGGACACACATTCATCCTTTTATTTAGGAGCCTCCTTTTGGTCTTTTGACTCATCAAGAAAATCTAGAAGGTCGCCAAAGTCAACATTGATGGATTTAAGTTTAGAAAAAAGGGAATGACCAAGAGATACAGGGTCATGAAAGAAACATTTTTCTTCTTTGATAAAAAGAAGCTTGTTGAAAATTTTAGCTTTCACATTCTCAAAGATGTTGATCTTTTATAATAAAATATCATTTTAAATGAGAAATCGAGATAATGAATGATCTCTAATCTTATTAACAACACTTTCCCTTTTAAAACTTTTGGTTTTTTATAGAAATTGTGGTACAAAGTTTGGAGATCACCATTATCTCAATCATTATTACTACTAGTAACACAAGCCTTCTCAATGTTAGGAATAGTGTGATTCAAGAAGTTCGATGGAGTTACAAGCCCAACAAAAACATGGCAATTAGATGTACTAATTAAATTACGAATAATATTTCACATGTACACTCACTGGATATACCTCAAGATGATTAAACTAACAAAAAATGAGGCTAAGCTCTGATAACAGCTAAGAGTGCATGTGCTAAAAATTGAGATGGGCGAAAGATACCAAATTAAAATCTCTTGTCCAGTTGTGACAAGGTTTCCCTTACAAGTTCAAGTTGGGATATTAAATACAAGCCCTGATGACTATGTGACTATTTATTTACCAAACATATTGCATAAAATTTTATCATCAATATTCAGGAAACTTAATCTACATGCGAAAAGCTAAATAATATAGCATAACACCGAGGTGTACGATGAAAAACTCACCACGGGAAAAAAATTCAGGCCGAGAGAACGACAAATGTACTATGGTAGAGTTTTACAACTATAAAATAGATACTTACACCATCTAGACTCTCTGACTGGCAAGAAACTCTTTCCCATTATATCATCCATAGAGAGCGCCAATAGCTAAAGTACTCTAAATAACCATGATCGGTTTTGGTCTGCAACTTATGTCGTCAAGTGCTATGGCCAAACAAAGTCTTTGTTTAAAGTTTGAATTAAACTTTCTTCATTTTGAGTTAGAAGAAAACTTTATATTCCAAGATGGAACAATGATGAGAAGCCGATGATTTTTATTTTAGAGCCTAGAGTTTCTGCCTCAAAAATAGAGAAATATACTTTTAAGCTCAATTTTTCAGAAGCTTTTGCCAATAAATCAAATAAAATTTGGTTTATGTGGAGAATGGAGATTTCTGTTAAAGTTGTATTTGATGAAGATCAATTTTTATCTTTAAAACTTTCTCATGATAATTGGGAAAATGAGGTTTTATTGACTATGGTGTATGCTAAGCGTACCAAAGAGGAAAGAAGAATCCTATGGTATGATTTGGAATACTTGAGTAGCACATTCAGTGATATCCCACAGGTTGTTATAGGAGATTTTAATGCGGTTGCAAAGCAAACTAAAAAAATTAGTGGTCTTTTAATTGATCAGCAAGCAGTTAATGAATTCATAGACTACATAAACACTTGTGGTCTCTCTGATATGGGCTATCAAGGTTCAAGGTTTACTTGGAAAAATTATAGAATTGAGAAAGACAATATTTGTGTCAGATTAGATAGAGCTTTAATGGTCCACTTCTTTCCCCAAATGCTCTATCATCCATCTTTCTAAACAATGCAGTGACCACTCACATATCCTTTTATCTATATATCCCATGTGGATTCTCACCTTAAACCATTTGTTTTCCAAAAAATGTGGATCAAACATCACCTTTTCTAACCCTTTGTTTCTCATTCATGGAGTGTTACTGTTTCTGCTTTCCCTATGCGGTCCTTTTGTTATAAGCTCATAAGATTGAAGATGGACCTCAAAGGTTAGAATAATGAAGTTTTTTGAAACATTGTCCAAGATATAAAAAAAAATCTTGAATATGAGGTTAGTATTGCTAAACATGAGTTTGAAAATAATCCACTTACTTCCAATAGATCTCAATTGCAAAAACTCAAAATGGAGTTATCTAAATATTTGGCTCATGAAGAATCTTATTGGCACCAAAAGTCAAAGATTAAATGGATTACTGAGGGTGATTCAAATACCAAATTCTTCCATTCATCATTGAAATCTAAAAAATAAATTTGGGGATCCTGAAAATCAAAGCTGAAGATAATTTATGGAAGGATCAAATGGCAGATATTAAACAAGTCTTCATTAACCATTTCAAGGATAGATGAACTGCATAAGGAGATTATGTTGAAGATGGTATTTTAAATGATATTCTGGTTGCTATTTCTGGTGAATGGAATCAATGCTTACTTATATTCCTATTGAAGAAGATATTTTTCAATCTATTAAACTCTTTCATGAAGACAATAGCCCTGGTCCAGATGGCTTTACTAGTGCTTTTTATGTGAATTGTTGGCCAATCATTAAGCATGACTTGATTTCAGTCGTTCAATATTTCTTTGTGGGAGCATCCATTCCTAGAAGTTGGTCATCCAATAATGTGGTACTCATTCCAAAAACTAAAAATCCGCATCTTTTTTCTCATTATAAGCCTATAAGCCTTGGAAATTTCTCTCTTAAAATCATTTCAAAAATCCTCAATAACAGGTTATATTTGATTCTTCCTTTTATAATATCTAATAATCAATCAGGTTTTGTTAAGGATAGAAACATTCAAGATAACATTCTTCTTACTCATGAAATGGTCAATCTATTGAATAGAAAATGCCACGGTTCAAATTTTCTAATTAAATTAGATATAGAGAAGGCCTACTATGATAGGGTTTTTTGGCCTTTTCTTATCAAAGTTTTGAGGAAATTTGGTTTTTGTGAGCTATTCATAGATTTCATTTGGAGATTTATATCTAATAATTGCTTTTCCATAATTGTTAATGGAAAATGCTCTGGTTATTTCCAATCTTCAAGAGGTCTCCAGCAAGGTGATCTAATATCACCTTCTCTTTTCATAATAACTGTTGAAGTTCTTAGCAGAGGTCTTAATCTCTTAGTTAATTCCAAGAGGGCAGGAGCCTTTTCTCACCCTCCTGGAAGTTCTCTAATTACTCATTTGAGTTTTGCAGATAATATCATTCTTTTTGCAATGGAAATAAAATAAGTATCCGCAATTAAATGTCTTTTCTAAATCAATATGAAGTATCATCTGGCCAGCTAATTAATAGATCAAAGAGTTGCTTTTCTATGGGTGATTCAATTTCTCTGCATAGAAGAAATGCTATAGCTGACTATCTCAAGCTTTCATTCAAGAAATTGCCCCTGACTTATCTTGGATGTCCTCTCTATATTAGAAGGAGGAAATTTAGATATTTCAATGATATCATTGATAAGATTAGAGCTAAGTTCTTGGGATGGAAATCTAGATTCCTTTCTACTACTGGAAGGTTAACTCTTATCAAGCATGTTCTTTCTTTAATCCCTATCTTTACTCTAGCTGCATTAAATCCTCCAAAAGCAATTAGTAATCATATTCATTAAATTTTTAGCAAATTCTTTTGGGGTACTGATGGCATTAGAGGTAATAAAAAGGTTTGGATAAACTGGAAACACATATGTATGCCTTTCTCAGAGGGTGGTCTTAATGTTAGAAACTTAGAAGATGTTACAGCAGCTTTATCTTATAAGATGGCATATATATTGAATACTTCTAAAGGTGTTTGGGCTAATTTCATGAAAAACAAGTACAAAAATCCCATATCTTCTAATGGTTATCAAGTGATGAAAAGAATAAGAAAAGTTCAAGAAGAAGTTCAATAACATTCAATTACAGTTGATTAAGAAATTTATTGGGATGCATCTCGAGTTGGTAAATTCGGCATAAAGTCATCCTATAATTTGATCAGAGGTCAGGTATAGAAGCTATGTCTTGAAAAATGTTATGGTCCAATCATATTCCCAAAATAATCTCCATTTTTATTTAGCAATGTTTCTATAAAGTAATTCCCACTGATCATAATATCCAGAGAATTGGTATTAGAATTTGCTCTAAATGTCACTGTTGTGATAATAATGAAGAATCCTTAATTCATCTGTCGGTTAAATTTAAGTTAGCCAATAAAGTTTGATCCTGCTACTTGAAGTTCGCAAATATCATTCCTTCCTTTAATTATGCCAAATCTATGATTATGGCTTGGTGGATTCACTCAATTCATCATGATTTTATGAAATTTATTCATCAATCTTTGTCTATGGTTATCATGTGGGAAATTTGGGAAGCAAGATTCAAAAGTGTCTATGAGAACATTGTTATGGATGTGCAAACAATC
Organism: Sambucus nigra; assembly: GCA_949130495.1. Classification (NCBI taxonomy): domain Eukaryota; kingdom Viridiplantae; phylum Streptophyta; class Magnoliopsida; order Dipsacales; family Adoxaceae; genus Sambucus; species Sambucus nigra. The sequence continues at coordinate 378,079,879 of OX422218.1, read as the reverse complement.
ATTAAAAATATTCAGATCTCTATGACTAAAATTAGGGCTTCCATAATATTCTGCAGTCCTTTTAAATCTTCATCTATAGATCTTCTTCGGATATTCCAGATCAACGTTCAAATAATTTCTCTAAAATTCATTATTAACGAGTGGTCCAAACCTCATGCAGGTTGTTCGAAATTAAATGTTGATGGTTCTAGTAAAGGCAATCTAGGTGCAAGTGGTGTGGGAGGTGTTCTTAAAAGTGATCAAGGAAATTTAATCATGGGTTTCTCCTTTTTTATTGATCATAATTCAAGCATACTAGCTGAGATTATGGCTATTGAAACTGGTCTTCTTCCTTGCATTGAAAAAGGTTATTCTATGTTCGTTATTGAGACTGATTCTAAGGTTGTTTTCAACATGATTAGAAACATATGGAAACCTCCTTGGCAAGCAATCACTCTGATCAAAGGTATTTTAGAATTGATGCATAAACATCAAAGCAAAATTGAGCATATTCATTAGCTTGTTTAGCTTCTTCTTCTAAGAATTCTTCTATTTACTACTCTTATTTTGATTTGCCTATGTTGACTAAAGGCTTCATTAAGTTAGATAAATTAAGTCTTCCAAGCTTTAGAATTATGTTTTGTAAAGCCACCTATGAGAGGATCTTTCTCCTAATTCTTTTATAATAATTGGGGATTAATATCCTCTTCTCCGGAAAAAAAAAGTGTAGTATCACTTTCTAGTTGTGTGATGACCTATGACGAAAGTGTTTCTAAAAATAATAGCTTAACTCACAAAATATGTATTTGAGATATATGAAATCTAAAAATGACACAAGAACAAATTAGAAAGATATTTGTTCAAGGTTTTGAAAAGATTTTAAAGCAAACAAGTTCACTTTAAAATATTTTTAAATTTAACAAGTATTTAGATTTAAAATATGTCAAGAATATAGAAGAGAAAAATAAAATTAAAACTTAATGAATACAATCTTAAAAAATTGATTTATATCCAAAGATTTTTTTCTCCTTTAAAGATGGTTCTTGTGGCAAGAAAGATTTGGAAAAAATAATGTGCCTACAAAGAAATCACAAAATCACACTTACACTCTTACTTAAAAATAAAGTTCAAAATGCTTACTTATGCACACAACTTGTAAGAGAATCTTGGAGGGCAATAAGGTAAGAGTAGGCTTACATGAGTTGACAAGATGTAAAAGTAGAAAATATATGGCTAGATTGCATGAATACCAAAAATATGTGCACAATCTATCTCAAAAAGTGACTTTTTTCCAGACTAATACACATTAACGGAGTATCGTTGCATCGAGTTTTTTTATCGATGTGGCAATACTTCACCGAGGATACAAGTTGAGCTAAAGATGAAAAAATCTAAAAAAAGGTGCGGCCAGTGATACACTATCACTACAGTGAGAGAAAGCCTTGTTGTGGGAAAGTCTCCTGCGATAATCATCATCGACCTTTATCAAATGCAATTTGTAATATTTTTTAATAAAGTTTTATTGAATTTGATAAACAAGTCCAAAGATTCATATAAATATAAAAAAAACACAAAAAGTGTTTTAATAATAAAAAGTACATGTGTGAGTAAAATGTGTATGAGTCTATGTGTTCGTTTACCTTCTTAATAGTGATATAAAAGGATGTGGATGAAGTTGAAGATGTCTATTGAATGATTTACGTAACAATTATCCAAAAAGACCTCGAGGACAAGAATCAAAGTATATTTGATTCTTGAATAAGATAATCTCGTCCTGTTGGGGCACATGAGTAAAATACACTCTTACAATCTTCCCCTTTGTCTATTTAGTGACAAGATATATAAAATGAGACTAAAAACATAATAGAGAAGTTTAGAAACCTATATCTTATAGACACAAGCCCGAACAAAGGCAAAGATATTCATATTCTACTAATATTCTCATTGTAGAAGAATTCCTATAAACCCTTCCACCTATTAGTTTGTTATTCAATTTGATACAAGATACAAAAATACCAATATGATGAACAAATAATAGAAAATATGTGATGAATACCATATGGAAGTGATTCATCATTCTAAGATGTGTATACATTTCTAGAAATAAAAATATCTCAGTGCTATAGGTCATATTAAGATATGTACTAAATTTCTTGAATATATACTCCATATCCATTTGTTTTATCAGGAAAAAATAAAGATGTGTTTGTAATTAGAAATCCCCTCTAATTTAATCTTTATCCCCCTTATGTCACAGAGTTATCAAAGGTGAAAAATATTAAATTAAATAAGTGTGATAATAATGATCATATAATGAGCTATTTCAATAAAATTTACTAGGATAGAATATGCCATTCAATGAATTTAGTCCATACTTCACTAAAAATGATAGAAAAATAATACAATCTATTTAGACCATGTAACATAAATATGAGTCAATGTGCACTATAAATCGATCAAATGAGTCATGTGTGCAAGTTAACAAGCATAAAGCATGGATTAACATGTAATAAATTAAGTGAATAACAAGCCTACATAATTCATAGTGTGTCAAATAAAAACACATAACATATAATGAAGCTAAGTATTATAAAGAGATAATCATGATAAGAAAGTGATACAAGAAAAACCCATAATATATGTAAAATGATATAAAGATGTCATAAGATGTCCAAGAGAAGCTAAAACTAGTTTCATCAAAAATTATACTCTAACCTGTTGAGTACTAGTCATCCCAAAGTGACATCAAAAGTTACAAAAATAAAACGTAAACAAATATCCAAACAAACAGACCAACCTAACAAGTTTGAAAACATCAAAAGAAATGTTTAAGAAAATAGACATGGAATGATAAGGACAAATATCACCACGATAAATAGGAAGGCATCACTACCTAATATTAATCCCTATTGACCTCATCATAGTTAAAGTCTCCATGTAGGTGACCTAAAATCTCTAACTGGATATCAGCATTGTATTGTCTAATGGCGTTTAACTGTGAGAAAATAAATGTCTAAAACTTGGTGAACTTAGGACGTATGAGATTAAAAAACCCAGCAGAATTCTGCGTGATTTGATCATAGCGAATAAGGGTGCTAGAAGAGTATGTGGTACTACGTCATGGATCGGAGGCATCACAACTTATTCTTTGACTGAGAAACTTTTCCACATCATCTAAAAAAAGGCTTGGAGGTGTCTTCTTTAGATTCTTATTTCCGTCATGGAAAATGAGATAGGTTATCATCTTACCAATATGTTCATTCTTTTCCTTTGAGAATATATGAATGTTTCCATCAAGAAGTAAAAGTTGAATAAGTCACCCAAAATAAAGAGCAGGGCGATTTCATTTCCTTATACTTTCACATTTTCCACCATCACATCAAACAAAATATGTCCCAAATCCATAGAGATTCACGTACAAACTACATGCATAAATAGACATTTATATAGAGAGATGGTATTATGATGTGTGTATTGGTAGATGTTTGCAGAGAAGAGAATGTAGAAAAGGTAGCAGAAGTTGATGATATAGGTTTGCGGTAAAGAGGTTTAGGGCGCTTCATTTATCTCTCTACCTATGATTTCAATTATTACCTCATCCATACTAGGAAAAACATCAGGTTGATAAGGGACAAATATTTTGTACAAGGAAGGTTATAAATTTCTCTAAGAGTGGCTAGTGTAATGGAAATGGAAACACCAAGGATGGTGGAAGTAATATCGGATTCAGTTATCATAGCCATGGTGTAAAACTATATATCTAGGTCCAGAAATACTCCTTCTCTATAAATGCCTTGGATCCTAACGTTCAACCAACCTCGTTCCTCCAATAGCCCAATCCTAGTCGCATGATTTTACATAAGAGGATTCCAGTCAATGATGCAGTCATTTTGGATAGAGTAAAGATGAAAATTTCCAATCATTGTAAACTTTTCTAGGTTAGCAAAATGGGAAAGAGATGGTTCCTTAGGAGTTGAAGAGTATGCTCCACACCTTTGTCTCACGAAAATTCCTTGTGTGGTCTAAAAAGAAAGGAAGATAGAAAAATCCAAAATCTAAAACTTAAAAAAGATATCAAGAACATACAAAAGAAGAGCCAAATTCGTGAATCCAACTCATATAAATATGAAAAATTATAACATAAACCTTAATAGAGTTAAAGAATAAATCTAGTGGGATAAAAGGTCAAAAATATTATTAAACCCATAAAGAATGTCAACAAATCCAAATCTAGAAGCAAGGTAGGAAAATTAACTTACCAAATATTGTCTATAAGAGTGATTGAGGAGAATAATCCAAACAATATTTAAAAATTTCCAAGAATGGAGTAGGATCATTTTGTACTTTGAAGAGAGAGAAACGATTTGGGTAAGGTTAATGGAAAAAGAAATGTAAGGCACGCTTTAAAATGAATTGTCGTTGTAGTAAACGTTATCGTTGATCACAAAATTTGTTAGAACAGTGACAAAGGTTGTTGCGGTAAGAACCCTTCATTGGTTGTGAAAATGGTCAAAAAATTCTATAAACTTAAAAATGAGTGTTCAACAAAATGAGAAACTCACAAAAGATAACAAATGATCAGTCTCACATGATCCACTTCTAAAATAAATTAGACAAATAAAATTTGATACATTTTCTTGTATAAATTGTCATAGTCAAGTTATAAATAGTTATTCCAAGTAATCAAAGGAGAATAAACTAACAAGTGATAAAATCAGATAATGTTTTTAAGTGAATTTATAAGAGTGCGTAGGAGATAACACATGTGAGAGTTAAAGTTTAAAAATATGATCATTTTTTCGATGAAATCAAAACAAATAGCAAAAAAGAAGTTTTACTTGATAATTTTAAATTTTAAATGAATTTCATTGAAAAGGTTTCATTTTCCATGAATAGTAAAATATCCAACTAAACGCATTAAATGATTTTTGGTTAAAACCTTATTTCAAGTCCTTGAAGATATTCAATTTTTCAAATGTATATATATCTTTGAAACGTCACTTTAAAAATTTGTGGTGGCTTTCACTCATTTATTATTATGATGAAATACTATTTCCAATTTTCAAAGGTAATATTTTCTAATCAAAGTTGTAACCTTAACCACATCAACTCTCATGATTTTGATATATATCATTTTCAACTCCAACCATGAAGATAGAAGTCTCATACATATAAAGGTAAAAATGTCTTCCTTTTTCAATTCACATACATTTTAAAAATTACGTAAAGCACTACTCATGAGTTTTTTGTTCTTTAGTTCATAACATAATGCTCAAAATCTAGTTTAGTGTAATTGAGAAAAATTATTATGTATGCTTTGGATAAATCAATATTAAAGAATTGTAGATTCTTTAAATATTTCAAATTTTAACTATAGAGTTCATAGTCATGAACTCAACTAGGATATAAACATCAAGTGCAAACAAGTCAAATGGATTAAACTTCGCACTTTAGCCAGATGACCTATAACCACACAATCAAAAAAAAGTATCTAGAAATAAATTATTTAAATAAATTAATACAAGAAAAGTAAAATGATACTAGGAGCAAGATAAAAGTTCTAAGAAGTCGCAAGGTTATTGCGAAACCTCCTAACTAGTAGAAGTTGAGAGGATCAACTAGTGATCCGGTCTAGTTTTTAATTTACATAACGTAAATGATAATTCCTAATCCATGTTGGTCCAACATGAGGAGAAAGGGGGGTAGGTTATTTCTTAGGAATATTTGCAATTCTTTTTCCCCCTTTCTATAAATATGCCTGGTATTTTCATGTTTCTTTCCCATGGTGTGATTCCTACCAAAGCTATAACTCTTCTAGCATTATGAAAGTGCAAGGTTGATTTAAGAAAGCAATAAATTCTCTAAAATGTCTTCTCCCATTACAATGATCACATTTATAAACCTTAGGATGAGGCTATGAGGATATATCTTGGTTACAACCTTATCAAAAAATTTAAATTTTTTTAACATAAAGCATAAAATTCTTATGATGACCCCCTGTGGAAATAGAAATAAATAAAGTACTTTTTGGGTCTCTTATGATTAAGCTTTTAATCTATGTTAGCACCAACAGGAGAAATAATGCTCTTCCCCTTCAAAAGATTGACAACTTGGTTTCCTTTATTTTTAGAGATTTTGAGAACACTTTCAATGGATATTATCTCATTTAATAATGAAGGTTTGACATAAATTATCTATCCTCTAGGAATCCCTAATTTAATAGAATACAATTCCTCTTGAATATGTTCAATAATTTTTAAAATAAGAACATTGGATTCTTCACATATTTGATATTCCTATTAAAAATTGTCCAATGACATCGTCAAATAATCTCTTTCTTTTTATTAAACTGGACAAGCATCCATCCTTTTATTCAGAAGACTTCTTTTGATCTTTTAACTCATCGAAAAATTCTAGAAGGTCACCAAAGTTAACATTGATCGCTTTAAGTTTAGAAAAGAGGGAATAACCATGAGTTTTAGAGACTTGAAAGAAAACATTTTCTTCTTTTAGAAAAAGAATCTCGTTGAAATATAAATTTGTATCAAAATATTTTTTTTTGTTAAAAGATTATTCTTTTGGCAAGAAAGATTTGGAAAAAATATTTTGTCAACAAAGAAATTAAAAAATCACAATTATGCTCTTACTCCAAAATGAAGCCCAAAATGCTTACTTATCCACACAAGCTTGCAAGAGAATATTGGGGGGCAAGTAGGCAAGGAGTAGGATTACATGAAGTGACAAGTTGTAAAAGTAGAAAAGATATGTCCAGATCTTTAGTTTGCACGAGTGCTAAGAAACATGTGCTCAATCGTTCTCAAAAAGCCTTTTTTTGTGAAACTAACACACATAGACAGAGTGTCTCTATAATGAGATTTTTTATCGATGTGGCTATCCTTTAGTGAGGATACAAGGTGTGCAAAAGATGAAAAACTCTGGAACAAGTATGACCTATGAGACACTCTCATAATGGATAGTACGAAGATGAAAATTCTCAAACCTTATGAAGTCTTATGGATTAGAAAAACGGTTAAGGGATGGTTACCTAGGAGTGAAAGATCCTCCTCCAAACCTTCTCCTCTTCAAAGTCACTTTCACAGTCTAAAAAAAATGAACATAAACAAATCCTAAACTCCAAAATTTTGAAAAAATACTCCAAACACACAAAATATAAGTCAAATTCGTGAATCCAACTCATATAAATGTGAAAAAGTATAACATGAACCTCAATAGAGTTAAAGAATAACTTTACTAAGATAAAAGGGCAAAAAAAGTCTTAAACCCATAAATAATGAAAAAAATCAAAATCTATAAACAAATTAGCAGATTCAACTTAATAAACATTTTCTAGAAGAGGGAATGAGGAGAATCGTCCACAAAAACTTCAAAAAGTTCCAAGAATAGAGTATGGTCATTTTGTACTACGAAAAGAGAGAAATGTTTTTGCAATGGTGAATGGAAAAAGAAAGGTCGGACACACTTTCAAACACAATGGCTTTGCAATAAACCTTATCATTGGTCGCGACTTTCACCGGAGCAACGAAAAAGGTCATTGCGGTGAAAACACTTCATTGGTCGTGCAATTGGCCAAAAATACCAAATCCTCAAAGTGATTGTTCAAGAAAATGAGAAACTGACGAAAGATACCAAGTGTGAGTCTCACATGATCCACTTCTTAAATGATTTGGATAAATAATATTTTATACATTTTATTTTGCGAATTGTCATAGTCAAGGTATAAATGGTTATTCCAAGTGCTCTAAAGGAGAATAAACTATCTAGGGATAAAATCATATCAAGTTTTAAGTTAATTATAGGAGCATATAGGAGATAACATGTGTGAGACAAGAAGTGTACAAATATGAGAATTTACTCAATGAAATCAAAATTAATATCAAAAGAGAAGTTTTACTTGGTAATTTTAAGATTTAAATGATCTTCATTGAAAAAGTTTAATTTTCCTTCAAAAGTAACTCACACTTTTTTATTCCTCATTAAGCGATTTTTGGTTAAATTCTTGTTTCACATCCTTGAAGACATTCAATTTTTTATGGTAATAAATCTTATAAACAACGCTTTATAACAAATTTTTGCATGTGGTTGATTTCAGTTATTCATTACTATGATTGAATAGTATTTCCAACTTTCAAAGATAGTATTGTCCAATTAAAGTTATTTCTATAAGCATATCATATATCATAATTTGAAATATATCATTTTTAACTCCAATTATGAAGACATAAGTCTCATACATACAAAGGCAAAAATGATACCTTTATCAATTCAAATACATTTTGAAAAATTCATAAAGCATTACTCCAAAGTGTTTCATTCTTTAGTTCATAAGCTAATGATCAAAATGTACTGCGATGTAAGTGAGACATGTTATGCCATATGCCCTAAATAAATCAAGATAAAATAATTGTAGTTTTTTCAAAGCATTCATATTCTAATTATAAAGTTCATTGTCATTAACACAAGCAAGCTATCAAAGTGATGTGAAAACAAATCAAATATATTAATCTTTGCCTTTCAGCAAGGTATCCTATAAGCAAACTATCAGAAAAGGTATCTAAAAATAAATAATGCAAATAAATCATTTAATTGAAGTAGAATGAGTTAAGGAACTAGATAAATGTTTTAAGAAGTACTAAGTTCATTGCGAAACCTCCCAATAATTAGAAGTCGAGAGGATCGAAAAGTGACTCAATCTAGTTTCTAAATCTACAATATGTAAATGATCCTTCTTTAATCACAATTTGTTTACCATGAAGAGAAATGGGAGTATGGTGAATTTTGGGCGTATTTGAAATTCTTTTGCACCTTTTTCTATGAACATGGCTTAAATGTTCACGTTGCTTTCCCATGGTGTTATTCGTTACCAAAGTTATAATTTTTCATAGAATTATGAAAATTCAAGGTTAATTTAAGAAAAAAATGAATTTTTTTAAAATTTCATTTCCTATAACAATGATCACATATATAAACCTTAAAAAAAAGGCATATGAGGAGATATCTTAGGAGAAACCTTATAAAAATTTGAACCTTTTTCAACATAAAACAAAAATTCTTCTGATGACATTTTTTGGCAATAGGAACCAACAAAATCCTTTTTAGGTCTCTTATTATTAATCATCTAATTTTTCTAGCACAAATGAAGGAACAATATTCTTACACTTCAAATGATTGACTACTAGTTTCCCTTTACTTTGAGAAATTTTGGGAACATTTTTAATGGTTATTATCTCATTTGATGACGAAGGTTTGACATAAATTGTCTCTCCTCTAGGAATATCTAATTTGATAAAATCCAAGTTCGTTTCAAGATGTTTAATACTTTTTAAAATAATGACATTTGATTCTTCACAAATTTAATATTCCTTTTTCAAATTATCAAATGAGATGGGTATACTTGGAGGCCATGCATTATGATGAAGAATAGTCTATTGGAGAATACAAGGTGATTAAACCTTTTTTAATATTAGCAGCGGTGTGATTCAAAAGTTGGACAGACTTACAAGTTCGGTAAAAATGTGGCAATTAGATGTACTCATAAAATTATGAATACTATTGCACATGCTAAAGTTCTTTTTATATAAACTAGACGTACCTCAAGGTTATTAGACCTAATAAATTAATGAGGTCAAGCTCTCATACCAGTTAATAGCAGGTGTGCTAAAAATTGAGATAGATAAAAAATACAGAATTAAAATATCTTGTTAATTTGTGACAAGGTTTTCTTTACAAGTTCAAGTTATGATATCAAAAACAAGCCTGAGGGTTTATGTAACATATTATTTACCTAATAAATTATATCAAATTTTATCATTAATAGTTAGGTCTTTGTTTAAATGTGAAAAGATGAGCAATATAGCACAACACCAAGTCATGCGAGAGAAAAAAACACAACGGGAAGAAACCTCTAGCTGACAGAATGACAGTGTACTATCACAGAGTTTTATAGTTAAAAAACTGAGATTAATAGCCTCCTGATGCTATGATCAATTAGAAACTCTTAATCACCATACCCTCCGTAAAGAGAGCCAACAACTGAAGTATGCTATACAACCGTGATCGAATTTGGTCCATGTCCAATGGCGTCAAGTTCTCTAGCCAAACAAAGTCTTCATTAAAGTTTGAAGCAAAATTGATTCACTTTGAGATCGAATAAGAAACTATGAGTTCCAAAATGGAGTAATGATGAGAAGCCCCTAATGAGTGTAGTACCACTTTTTAGGTGTGTGATAACCTAAACTAAAAGTCTTTAAAATGTCTTAACTCACAAAATATATCTTTGCGATAAATGGAATCAAAAAATAACAGGAGAACAAATTAAGAAGATATTTTTGCAAGGTTTTGAAAATAGTTTTAAGAAAACAAGTTAACTTTAAAATATTTTACGATTTTACAAGTATTCAAAGTTAACATATCTCTAGAGAATATCGAAGAGAAAACCAAGACTTAAAACTTGGATGAATGCAAGATTAAAAATGATTTTCTTATCAATAGATTTTTTTGTCCTTGAAAAATGATTCTTGTGGCAAGAAAGATTTTGTAAAAACATTTCGTCCACAAAGAATTCAACAAATCACACTTACACTCTTGCTCCAAATGAAGCCCAAAATGCTTACTTATGCACACAAGCTTGTATGAGAAGCTAGGGGGAGAAGTGGATAAGGACTAGACTTACATAAGGTGACAAATTATAAAACTAAAAAAGATATGGTTAGATATTTAGTTTGCACAAGTACCAAGTAAGGATGTGCATAACTTAGCTCAAAATGTGATGTTTTCATCAGATTAACACACGTCGTTAAAGTGTCGCTGCATTATTGTGGTGATCCTTCAATGAGGATATAAGGGACGCCAAAGATGGAAAACTCTGGAGCAAGGTGCGACCAATGAGACACTAGCGCTAAAATGGGATAAATCCTCGTTGTGTAAAAGGTATCATGCTACAAACATCAACACCATTTATGAATAGCAATTTGTAATATTTTCAAACAATGTTTTATTCCATTTCATAAAAATTCCAAAGATCCATATCAACACAAACATTCAAATAAAAATAGAAATTTCTAATAAAAAGAACATGTGTGAGTAAAATATTTATGAGTCTACATGTTCACTTTCCCTTGTAGTGGTATAAAAGGATACACTTGTAGGTGAGGATGTCTATTGAATGATTTTCATGATGCCACGATGGAACGACATCAAGGACAAGACTCAAAGTATATTTGGTCAACAAAATAAGTTAATTTATTCCTATTTAGTTGCTTGATAAAAATATATTCTCTTACACACTTGTTGTAACTGATTCCAGAAACTCGACATAAATATAGGGCCCTTATCAAACATAATGGACAATGGTGAACCATGCAACCGAATAATCTCCCAAATAATTTTGTATGTTTATATATTCGGTATCGTTTTTTTTTGTCTTGAGTCTTTGCATTTGCATTTAATCCATATTTGACATATGCTATATCTTTGGATTTTATTTGCCATGTTATATGATCATATTAGTCTCTCTTATTATGTGTATTGAAATTTCAAATCTCAAATTGGTAATTTCAAATTGGTGTCATACTTCATTGCTTATTCATATTAGTGTCCTTTTGAATCGATATTGATATTTTTTTATGATTGTTCGGATTATTTGTGCTTGTGTTTTCATGTTGTATATTCTTTACACTTTACATCGTTGCATGTTTTTATCCCTTCCTCCCTTTTTCTCTTGGTATCACATGTTCACACATTTAGGGGGAGATTTTGTTTATAGGGAAGAAATATTTTTATGCAGTGTAGCTTTGTCTATTCCTAAATAAAAAAATGGAATAACTGGTATCTTTACTTTCATGATTGGGATATCTTTATCTTAGGAGAAGACATCTTAACTGGGTTGAGATTGTTTTAGATATTTTTAGAAGTTTATTCGTATGAGAATTATTATTGTTACATTATATTGCATTTCAAGTTGTGTTTAAGTGTGCAGGTTTACAATATATGGCAAAGTTTCAAAGTGAGCAAAGATACTCAAGCTTATAAGTCTATCGAGCATCTGTACTCTAATTCCTTTTTGGAAATTGGTATTGAGTCTTTTTAGAGAGCTTAATGGCCCATAGTATTTATCTTTTTATTATGTCTCGGAATAGCCAAAAGGCGAAGAGTTTTAAAGGAAAATTTCTAATCGAGTAAATTTTTTTATAATTATCTTAATATCGGATAAAAAATTTGAGTCATGGGTTAGGCTTGTACGGTCGATCTCATAAGCCTATGACATATTTGATGAAGACGTAGCTGCCAGGCTTCAAAGATGGATATACATCACTTCATATTTTTTGTTCCAAGTTTATTTTCACATTAACTGAGGATCTCTAAAGGTATGGATGCATTTTGAATATGGTCATTGGATATTTTTAAGGGTGTTCATTTTTTATCAAAATTCGTTTGGAACTATATTTAAATGTTTTTAAGAAAAATAATTTTTTGTTGTATAGTTCATTAGAAAGAGTTTTAGACCTTGTTAGAATGAAATGTATTTTTGTTCAAACGAGTTTGCGACTTTTTTTGAACAAACTAGAGACTTCATTAAAATGAACATCTAAAAAACATCAAACGGGGACTCTATGTGAAACGGTGGATAACCAGTTGGAAGCTCGTTAGATACTCCTTGGAACGTGTTTGTCGTTCGAACGAGACTTCTCTTAATTTTACTAGAACAAGTAGATCCTCTGAATGAAACATACGTTTTCTTTCGAATGAACCCGCCATCTCAAGATTCTTAATTTCTCTATCCAAGGTGTGTTGGACTCAATTTTTTTAAGAAATTTTGGTGGAGATCAATTCCTTACCTATTCACCAAAGTTTCAAAACCCTAGTTTCACCCCTTGATTTTCAAGATCCAGGTCTTCATATTCATATGCTTTGAGATCTTTAGTTTGGTAACCAAAGTTTGTTTCTCCTCATCTTGGGAGAACTTATTTCATGCGGTGGATTCTGTATTAGTTTTTCGTGTTGAGGTGAAGAAGTGGTGTTCCATATTCTTATTTCATCGACAGTCATGGAGCCTCGTCGGTGGATAATAAGGTGTGCATGGATTTGTGCATTGTGGCAGCTTACGTGGGTAGACTCTTACGTTGCACTGTGGGTAGAGGTTGAACATAGAAGAGCGTGAAGGCTTGTGAGAGAGACGAGTTACTGATTAATTCTACTATATATTCTTTGCAAAACCTTATCATAGTGATATGTTTGGTTGGGCCATATAAGGTTTTTCCTCATACATAGGCGTATTGTGTATGATTTATTTATTTTATCTTCTAATGACCTAGAAATGTGTTTTAGGTTAAAAACATAAAATTGGGTAAATTGTTTTTTCACAACAAACGATTTAATTTGGTGACCAAAGTTTTATTAAGTTCAAATTGGGTTTAAAATTTTGATCTTAAAAATTGAAAAATTAAAAAATAGAATTTTTATTTGTGACTATCCTTTCCTAAGAACTTATCAAGAGCCGTTTTTTTCTAAAATTAGAATCAGAGCTAGAATATTTAGGAATTGCATTTTCATCCCACAATGTTAGGCATGAATTTTGGTCGATTAGATGGTATTAGAACCCCGACGTTTTATGGATTAAACTATGCATATAGGATACTGTGTATGAAATCAGCACTTAAGGCTATAGATGAGCAGGTATGGAAAGAGGTTTTAAATGGTTGAACCCCAACTACAACCCTAATTAGAGAGAATAGGACATCAAAACCCATAGAATCATGGAGTGTGGTTGAGCATAGGTTAGCAAATTATAATTTGCGAGTTTTGAATGCTCTCTTTTATTCTATCACCCCGGAGGATTTGCATTGTATTATGACTTGCGAGGCATCTAAATAGACTTGGGACATACTCCACCTCACCCATTAAGGAACTAGTAATATTAAGGCTTCTAAACTCCAAAACCTCACCACTCAGTTTGAAACGATTAAAACATTGGAGAGTGAGACCTTTGATGAGTTCTACGCTAAATTATCCGACATACATTACTGATTTTTAACTTGGGAGAGAAGAGACCCAAACACCGAGTTATTAGGAATATCTTAAGATCATTACCTGAAAGATTTAATTTATAAATGGTTTTTTAAATTCTTTGGGTACATTAGATTCTATGAAACTTGAAGAGATTATAGATGACTTACAAACTTATGAGCTTGACATGTTTTAACCCAAGATTGAGACGAAGAAGGATAAAGGAATTGCTTTGAAATCTCAAAAAGATGAAACACGTGTTTTGAATCATGAGTCTAACATCAAGTCCGAGTATATGACGATGTTAGCAAAGAAATTCAAGCAATATCCCAAATTACAAAAGCAATTAAAATATTTTTTTTTATAAAAACATATATAATAAGGACGATCAGTTCCCTAAGAATCGTAGTGAGAACTTTAATAACAATGAGTCGGATATGTGTTATGGTTGTGAGGGTTATTGACATAGATTAGCTGACTAAACTAAGGAAGGGGGAAAGAAACTGAAGGTGTATAACGTCACCCTTAATGATAGTGATCAGAAAGAGGGATATTATTCACCCACTGAGAGCAACTACACTGCGTTCAAAGCTAGTCATGTGAGCATTGATAAGAAATCTTCCCATAAAGATATTTCTAAACACGAAACAATTAATTCTATGGTTTGTAGATCCTAAGTGAGTGATAGTAGAGTGAGTGAAGATAAGAGTGAGGGTGATGAAGAGGGGGAAGATAGTGAACACTAAGTTTCCTTTCGTGAGTTATATATGAAAACTTTGAAAGTGAAGAAGTCCAACTTAAAGTTGAAAGCCAGGTTAAAAGAGCATGAAGTGAAAAATGATAATGGTGGTTTGATTGAGGATCTTAGGTAACGTGAGAGGAATCTTCGAGAAAAGTTAGAGTATATAGAGGGTGATAAAGATAGCCTTTGTGGTTTGATGGAGGTTATGAAGAAAGTGCTTCTAAAGTTTGAGGATTCAGGGATTGTTAAGCTTGACGAGAGATTGAGATATTCGAGTAGGGCCAAATTTGATTTCGAGTCTAGGTCGATGAAGTTGGATAAAATTTTAAGCACCATCCAAATTAAATATGAGAAGCGCGGAATTGGCTTCAATTATCAAAATACTTACACTACCCAAGCCAAGATCATGCGTTTAAGAGAGTCCATCATTTTTAGAAAAGTTGTTAAAGGTTAACCCTTAGCTAACACACAACATCTTGTTTACACTTGAACTCATTGCGGTGGGGAATGTCACTTTAGGAGGTTTTGCTATGATCTTAAGAATGGTCCTAGAAAGTGTAAGAATAGATTCACCAAGGTTCCTAAAACCTAAGAACATCACGTTACACTTATGTGGTTTAGGAAATCAGATTTAGAGGCTTTACATTTTAGACTTGTTGATTCTCATATGTTTGCACATGATACTTCCCATGATATATTTATTGGTTGATTGTATTCGCATGTTTTCATACACTTGATTTTCTAATTCAAGATATATATGTTTTCTAGTTGTATGTTGTTTGAGTTTTTTGTATTTTGATTTTTCATTAATGGAGTCATATTGAAAAATATAAAAAGAAATCGTTAGCTTTACATATTTTTTGTGGCATATTAGTGTTTTTGAATTTAATTCATTTCGTGTTATCCATGTGACTATGCCATTTGGTTATGACTATTAATTCTTATATTATTCTTAATCTTGCTTGGATGGAGGTGTTTTGACTTCGATTCACTTGATGGATTTGCTTAGTATTTGCCTCCACACATACTTGCAAGAGTTCTTTGGATGTTAACTTCACATGTTATATTTGAGTTATGTGATATGTTCTCCCATCAATATTATCTTTTGCATATTTTGTGACTATGGTGGATTTGTACATGTAAGAATCGTTGTCCATGAGAATATTTATTTTTATTAAAAAAATAATATGAGGGTGCATGGGAGAGGACTACGAAATGAGCAAATCTCCTTTGTGGGAAAGCCATCATTAGCAAGAGCCTAATTAAAATATTAAAGGTAATAAAAATAAAAAATTTCCAAAGGCCAACTTGTTTGATTTGTTTGATTTTCGAAACTGATAGCTTCAAAAGAATTAAATGAAAAGACAATGTTATGTATATTTCTCTTTTAAGGGTGTTATAATTGAAAATTAATGGGTTTGCACAATAAATCCTAGTCATGCTTATTTTTTTCATGGTGTTATTGATTTGTGTAATCATCAATATAATAGGCTTGTATGCATTGTGCTTGTTTGTTCATAGAGTTCCCATTATCTTGTCACTTGAGGAAAAATCTATGTTTGATAAAGTTTACGGTCAAATAGAGCTCCTTGAACATATTTTCTTGTTTGGGTCATAATTAATTTGTAACTTGTTTACATCGATTCATTCCATCCCACATGTTTAGACATATCGTTAATATGCTAGTGTGTAAAGCTTATGTATTTTGTATCGAGTTTTGTGGTTGTTTATATATATATATATATATATATATATATATATATATATATATATATATATATATATATATATAAAAATATATATATGTTGAAGTTTCATTGGTATATTTTTCATATGGTATCATTTTATTTTGATTCTTTACGTTTTCATTTAATCCATGTTTATCATATTCCATATCTTTGGATTTTTTTTGGCATGCTATATAATCATATTAGTATCTCTCATTGTGTGCATTTAAATTTCGTATCTCAAATTGGTAATTTCAAGTGGGTATTATACTTCATTGATTCATATTAAAATATTTTTCATTGATACTGATATTGTTTGATAATTGTTTGGATTATTTGTGATTGTATTGCCATGTTGTATATTTGTTACACTTTACACTGTTGCATGTTTTTATTCCTTCCTCCTTATTTCTATTGGTATCGTATGTTCACACATTTAGGGAGAGATCTGGTTTATGCAGGACAAATTTTTTTAGGCATTCTATCTTTGTCTATTCCTGAAAAAAAAAGGGGAGATTCCTTTCATGATCTTGATATCTTAATCTTAGGAGGAGATGTCTTACTTAGGTTGAAATTGTTTTAGATATTGTTAGAAGTTTACTCATATGTAGATTTTTATTATTATATTCTCTTTGTATTTGAAGGTGTGTTTAATTATGCAGGTTTAGAAGATGGGTCAAAGTTTTCATGCGAGCTAAGCTACTCAAGTTTATGAGTCTGTCAAGCATTTGTACTCTTTTTCCTTTTTGAAGTTGGGGATTGAGTTTTTTTAGAGAGCTTGATAGCCCATAGGATTTTATTTTTGTTGTGTGCCAAAGGGCGATAATTTAAGGGAAAATTTCAAATTGATTAATTTGTTTGCAATTAGCTTAATTACGGACAAAACATTTAAGTTATTAGTTAGGCTTTGTATTGTCGATCTCATGAGCCTATGACATATTTGATGAAGATGTAGCGACCAAGCTTCAAAGATGGATATACATCATGTCATGCTTTTTTTTATCAAGTTTTTCTTCATGTTTATTAAGAATCTCGTAACGTATGGATGCATTTTTAATATGGTCCTTGTATGTTTTTAAGGGTGTTAGTTTATTAACAAAATTTGATTGGAACTATTTTTGAATTTTTTTATGAAAAATAATTTGTTTTATTGCTTAGTTCATTAGAACAAAATTTAGACGTCCTTATAATGAAATGTCATTTCGTTTGAACGACTCTGACTCTTCATTGGAATGATCTAGGATCTTCATTAGGATGGACATCCAACGAACATCAAATGCGGACTCTCTGTCAAATAATGGAAAATACGTTGGAAGCTCATTAGATAATCGTTTGAACGAGTTTGCCTGTTCTTTCAAATGAGGTTTGTCTTCATGCCTATGTTCTCATTCGAACGAACCTTCCATCTCTAAACTCATATTTTCTCTATTTAAGGTGTGATGGACTCACTTTTTTCAAGAGAGTTTGGCAAAAATCAATTCCTTACTTGTTCACGAAAATTCCAAAATCGTAGTTTCACCCTTTGAGTTTAAAGATCCAAGTCTTTATATTCATATGCTTTGAGATCTTTAGTTTGGGAACCAAAGTTTGTTTCTCTTCATCTTGAAATAACTTATTTCATGTGGTGGACTGGATCTGGTTTGTTTTGTTCCGGTAGAGAAGCGATTTTCCATGTTTTGATTTAGTAGACGGTTATTGAGCCTCATTAGTGGATATCGAGTTGTGCATGGATTTGTGCATTATGGTATCTTGTGTAGGTGGACTAATACGTTACACTGTGGAGGAGAGTTTGAAGATAGAAGGTCATCAAAGCTTGTGAGGGAGATAAGCCACTGAGTAAGTCTATTATCTAGTATACGTAAAACCTTATCATAGTTATCTATTTTGCTGGGCCATCTGAGGTTTTTCCTTTTATGGTTTCCTCTTACATTGGTGTATTATGGATGATTTATATATTTAATTTTCTTATCAACTAAAAACATATTTTAGGTTAAAAAGATAAAATTGGTTAAATTAATTTTTCACACTAAACGGTTTAATTTGATGACCAGAGTTTTATTAGGTTTAAATCGACTTAAAGTTTTTATCTTTAAAATTAAAAAAATATAAAAATAAAATGTGTTGTTTGTGACTATCCTTTCCTAATAATTTATCAGGACCCCCTTTTCTCAAATACATACTTTTCCATTAGTCGATACGTAAGCTAAGCCTAGACTGATGTTCCTGATCCATGATCTCATCTTAAAACTCCTGAATCATTGGGACAATAAACTCCCCTTATACTACACCCTATTATCCTTATCCAAAGAGAAGTCACTTAGTTATTTACCACTTTGAAAATGGTTCTGAAAGTTCATGACACATCAAACAACCGTGTTTTTAATACCTTATACTTTACGCCTGTACTCTCTGTCATATTATATATATATATATATATATATATATACCTCTCTTAACCCAGATATCAAAACCCTGTGGGTCCTTAACAATTTTGTGCTGGTATTAATTCATTGCCGCAAAAGATTTTTATTGAGTGCGCCAACCACCACATTGACCTTGACCCAGATAGTAGTGCAGTGTAAAGTCATAGTTCATCAAAATCTCGATCCATCGTATATATCACGAATTGATATCCTTCTATGTTAAGATGTAATGAAGAATCTTATGATCAGAGAAGACCTCAAATCGTTCCCCGTACAAATAATCTTCTAAACTTGAAGAGCAAGCGCAAATGCTTATAGCTCTAGGTCATGAGTATGAAATTTTTTTCCTCGTTAGTCTTCAATTGGTGGTATGTGTATGCAACCACATTCCCCCTTGCATTAACGTTGCGTGGAGTCCCAACCTTGAAGCATCAGAGTACATGAAATACCCATTTATTTATTTGGGGAGGATAAAAATTGGTGTAGTATTTAACTATGTCTTTAAGTCCTATAAAAAGTTATTTCACACTCTTTATCCCATTCAAATAGAACCACCTTTTGAGTTGTCCATAGAAGAGGCAAGACTAACTGGGGCAAGTATTGGATAAAATACCAATAGTACTTGACTATTCCTAAGGATCTCCTTAACGCTGTGATGTTCTTTGTCCACTCCCAACATAAAATGGCTTCCACTTTTATAAGGTCAACAAAATTCCCTTGTACCGAAATGACATGGCCAAAGAATCTGACCTCACACATCCGAAACTCACACTTACTAAACTTTTTGTACAATTGATTCAACATAAGCACTTGTGAGTCCGTGCATAAGTTCTCCTCAAGATCCGCATCTAATGATGAAGATCAAAATATGTGACACTCCATCTATTCAAATACTGATTGATCAACCGTTTATTATAATTAAATGGGAATCGTTATGACTTCATTCTTAGCATCACTACTGAAACGAATATATAAATATAACCAACATAAATATGCATCCGAGAATAATAATAAATAACATAAATTGAATAAACTATCGGTAACCACAAATAATAATCAATGTAATAAACTACTAAGGAGTAATAAGAAAATGTCTAACATGAATGAAATATCCTATCCATCTACGAGCAACACACCTAAAAGGAAATACTGAAACTGAATCCTATCTTAATAGAATAAATTGGGGTCGCTACAATCAAATCTCGCAGAATCCACAGCTACTACACACAACAGCATGATGAAGAGACTAACCTTGCGGTTCCTGCTACTGAATACCTGAGGTTATGAAAAATAATTTGACAGCGATTCAAAGTTCAAAAAATATTTACAAGTATATAAATGCTTTAAATGTAAAGGAGCAGTGTATTATCTTCATAACTAACAGTCGCACCTAACGTATTCATTATATTATCCTAATCATGGGACCCAGTGTAACTAGGACAATAAACGCTAACATAACCCAACCCGTTAATAGTCAACTATTAGCTAACATATAATACCTTCACTCGGTATATCTATATACTACTATAAAATGCTATACAAGCAATTTATATCTCCTCTACAATCAGGCCATCCACGTAGGAGTATGTAACCCCTTTCTCTCTCCTCTCATTTCTTACCTCCAAACGCATTACGTGGATAATAAATACAAGATGTAATCCACTCCCAAGCGTCTCCCGATTCTTTGGGCAAATGACTTCTCTACGCCTTTATTTCTTCCGTCTCTTTTTCTTCTAACTTTTCCTCTTTTCTCTCTCTACTATAATAATCCGCCTCTTTTTGTTCCCTGTTCCATAAAACGACTCTCAACATTTTAGTATAGATGGATGTTTAGTTACAAACCCATCTGTTGAGTTTCTAGATTTGATCCATAAAAGACATATTCATAAAAACTGAAATTCCCCTCAATCATATCTCTATTTCGACTGAAGCCAGTAATGAAGAGATAAATTGAAGAATTTCCCATAGTTAAAAATAAGAAGATGAAAAACATCCATCCCTGTGAATGAGAAGAAGAAGAAGTAGCAGTTTTGTTAGATGAATTTTAGTATACGAGGTGTTGAAACATGTGGACGCGTGGACGTTAGGTTATGCGATGTGCGTTAGCAAGCAGTGGCACAAGACTGCCCAGGATGAGTGTTTGTGGGAACTGATCTACACAAAAAATAGTTCAAACATCGGGTGCGGTATCTAAAAGCTTCGTTTGGTGGTCCTTGCTCTCGGTGGGTTTAGGCATCTACACTCTCTATATCTTTGGCCTATCTATATCTTACTATATGTTTTATCTGTTAAAAAGTAACAGACTGCCTATTTACCATTTCTCTCAATGTTACTTTTTACATTCTCAAAGCAGGGGTTAAGAGACTTGATATCTACAATTTGGAAGTACAAAGAAAGTCACATGAATCATTGCCCAATTACGAGGCAAATTAGAAGGTTGTACCTATTGTTTTTTTATAAAAATTCTAAACTAATATATTATGACAAAGTCATTTGATATAAGGTTGTCTCACATATTACCTACCTTTAGTATTATCTAGATGCTCGAGAAAAAACACTTCTATACACTATCTTTTCATCCATTACTTTTACCCATTCTTAATACCTATTGTAAAATCAGAGGGTTTAGTCCAGTTGTATGCATGCAGTGGGATGTATTGTCTCGTTACTTTCAATGCTTGCCCATTTGTAGAGCCATTTCCATAAGCTAAGTTTTTTCTTCTTATTTTTAGTCAGGGTACTTTTGCTTTTCATTACATAATTTGTAATTGTCAATGCACACAAGATGTTTGCATTTTTATTCAAGGTAGAATTAAATTTTATTTTTTTTATATGTGGCTCTACTGATGTTTTCGATCTTTAACGTTAAAAAATATGTGTATGGTAGGAGTGCTAGACTGCTTTTTAATCATTGATTTTTTGGGTACTAGAGTAGCAATAGGTCTTAATTAAATGAATTGAACACTATCAATACCACTCTTATGATATGCCAATGGTATTGTTTGGAGTATGTGCAAGCAGATAGTTTTAGCGAGATTTTTTATATCTCATCAAATTTTTATATTAGTAAATACTATATGTTTTTATTTGGCTGATTTTTTTTTGTGGCACTGTTATTGCTTTGATTGATTTCTCCATAAAAAAATCCAAGCAATACTACATGTTATCTTCTAAGAATTAAATGGTTAAAATATGTGTACGAATATGATGGAAGTAGATTTAGATATTTATCAAGTGTTTGGATTGACATTCTACAAGAGGCTATTATTAGCCTCAAAGAATATGAAATTTGTGATTTTTTTTGTCAATAAATATGTGCATATGATTAAACTCTTAGCTTACTTCGGGGTAATTAGATTGCACTAATACACCAGTGAATTTTATCCCTTTTGTTACATGGTTTATTTTTTACTAAATTATATTACATTCTTGACTATTGTAAAGGGATATTAACAGGAGGATGGGTTGGACACAAAAAATAGGATATTGTAAATAACAAAGGTAGAGTTAATGAGATATTGATATTTTCTTTAAATTTGCAAATAAAATATTTCTTTAAATGTCTCTATTCCATATGTATTGTCGTCTAGCACAATGTTTGTATATTTGTTTCGAATTGCTTAACATTGTTAAATTATTAGTTTAGTATCTATTTAATTGCAATAGCTTATTTAAAACTAATATACTTACCCTTTGTGTGGTTTTGTTCTAAATTTATCAACTAGAGTTTGTAGATGTAGCTAAGTGGTAGTAGTCTTACTAATTGGCTCTTGAGTTTTTATCTAACGGTATTTTCACCCATTGTTTTGTTTTATTGTCAATTTTCTTTAATGTATTTTCAATATATCTTGGTTCAAATTCTCTAATCGTGTTTCATATGTTATAGAAACGCATTGGAAGTGGATAAAATAATTATGTTGGGATATGATTTTTGAATTGTGTTAAAATATTGGTCGTGATGATTTTCGGATTGATTTGTTGTGGAACCAACATTTTAGTTATTTTTACAATTAAATTTCTTGAGGATTCATTTGAGTATTATCTTTGATATCACGTATCTTATGTATCTTTTTTCCCTGAAGTATGTTTACATAAGCAAATCGGAAGTAAGCATGCAGTAAATGAAGCTTTTGGTATATTGGCCAACTGAAACAATAGTATATGATTGAGCTAAGGTTTTACTTAATTCAACTACATTTGAATTAGGCCATGTTTATTTTTTGTATGATTTACCCTTCTTAGAATGCTAAATGGGTTTGAGCTACAAATTACATAATGAAAATGTGATGATACATATGATGCGATTGGTGTGCGACTCAATGCTCGAAAAAAAACTCGACCAAATCAACTGAAGAAATCTTTCATATCTTTGTTTTATAACTCAAAAACTTTCATATCATTGACAACCCAAATTTGTATTGTCGTTCTATAATGAACTTTGTGACAGGGAATTTCTAGGCCCTATAAGCCTTAATATTTGGGGAATGTGTCATCTTCCGTTGCCCTGCATCTATCTTGACCTATAATGGCAATAAAGGAGATATAAAGAGACGCAATATGGTGTTCAAACTTATTCCATTGTATTTCAACAAATATGGATGTGGAATTTTTTACTCTGCACCTTCTTTTTTTGTTATATATATTATGTTAATATGTCCCTTCAACATAAAAATTAATGACGTTCTGTAGCATATATATTCCAATTGATCTTTTACAGCTTTTGGATATAAATAACTATATTGAGACTATGAGAGTTTTCATTATAGTATCTTGGGCATTGTAATTTGCTACGTTTATTGTCCTTATTCGGTGTGTTTTAGTTGTGAGGACCACTCACCAACGAGAAGCATATTTATAATTTTTTATGTCTTCTTTATGTATGTAAATAAGGTATATTCAGGTGGAAAGTCAGTTGTTGTTAAATGCCTTTTTAACTCAAACGTAGATCAACTACCACTGACTATATATATCACTTACTATATATGTATATATCGCATCCCCAGAGAAGGACCTCGCAAATGTATCCTTCATGTGCTGTTGGGATCTAGGTATAACACGTACCACAATAGGACTGCCTAATTGAAATCTCGCTACCAAACCCGAAACGTAAATATAAATAAATGGAGGCGGCCATAAACATACAAATGGGGGGCGCAACCATACCACATCGCATCCAATCGGTATCCAAACTAATACCTATCCACGCGTATGGACAGTGGCCATGTAACAGAAATATGACCTAGGGAATCAATCTGATACTTGTTAGACAACGCCAGGGTTGAGTGCTCGCTACGCGCAAGCTCCTAACGATAACAGTATTGAGTAGGTATGTTCCAAATAAATATACAAATAGTCACACACACACACACACACATATATATATATATATAACCCACAATACATACATATATATAAAGTGTACCAACTACGTACGGAAATCCCATGACATACTAGTGTACCAATCCCGAAGTTCGAACTGAATTTCGGATTTCCAATTAAGTGTTCACTCACTTATAACCTGATTCATCTCACTCGAATCTTACTAATGATTGGCCTAAAGCACGCACCAGCCATGATAATGTTCCAAGGAAATCCCAAACTACCCCGAAAACTCATTCGCCCATTTACCCAAAGTTAATGGGACAAAAACAAAAAATCAGGACAAGATAGCAAATCAAACTGATTCAGTGGGGGAGAGAATCGGTTCGGTCCAGTGAACCGATTAGCTCCCCTAGTGAACCAGTTCGGTTTATTGCGCTACCCTTCGTATTTAACCTCGAGTTTTCACCTCCCAAACCCTTCAATGGAGGTCCCACGCCTCCCAAAACCATTAATTTAGATCCCAGACCAATTTATAATGATCCCATATGTATTTTAACCCATATCTAAACTCAAATCCAACATTAAATCTCAAGGATGCCCAATCATTAATTCAATTCATTCAACCCAAAATTAATTCAACCTTAAAACCCATTGATCTAACACCTTGTCAACGTTCACAGTTCATCATGTTCATAATCATATTCCCATAAGTAAATCATGAAATTTGTCCATATTAATTTTTTAATCACACTAGTATGATAAAAACACAAATTAAAGCTTTTGATTAATCCCATAATTACATCTTAAATTCCCGGATTAATTACTCATTAACTATGAACATAATTAACTGTAGAAATTCTCAAATATAAATCAAGTAAACACTTGTCTTAGTGGATTAAAATCCGAAGCTCGACACAAAGGTTAACTTATTTCCGGGGAGAGTTCTTCCTCTCTCCTCTAAGCTTTTTTCTCTTTGATCTCGTCCTTAATCCCTACTAAGCATAGGCTAAACGAGGCTATCATCCACCCCACTTAACCTTAAATGCCTTTTAATTAAATTGTAATTTCGTATTTTGGTGAAGATCTAAGGTTAAAATGATGAACATACCCCAATATGGGCCATATTATGACTAAAAATCCACCAAAATCTAACTATAACCGTCGGGTGCCTATTTTTAACTATTTAGACCCATTTCAGATCACCGGTGCACTTGAAAAGTCCATCCGAGTCACTGAGATAAAAATGTTCGACCATATCATTAACCGAACCTGACATGTGTGAGCAGTACGCATCGCCTATAAACCACTTAAATCGTTTCACTGTCTAATGACATAATGTAATAATCCAGGGCTTTTCACTCGTTAAACGACAATAACATCATTCTCATTGTTATTTACTTATTACATGCAAGTAAATAATTTAATCATAAATATTAATCCTAGACTCGCTAATTAATATTTATTAAAACCAATATAATTTCTCAATTAAATTAATTAGTCAATGCACACGCGGGAATAAAATACTCTCAAAAGTACGAATGTTACATTCCCTCTCTTAATAATTGAATTTAGTCCCGAAATGTGAACGTACCTGCTACGAAGAGCTCTGGATTCTTTTTTCTCATGTCATACTCATGCTCCGAAGCCGATTCGGTGACATTGTGATGCCCATACTACACACATATCAATGGTACCACCTTTGATCGAAGCTTTTGCTCGTTACTACCCAAAATGGCAATAGGTCTCTCCTTGTAATTAATGTCAGGCTACAAGCCTATCTCTATAATGTTATATGCCAGTAAGTCAAGTCAAACTTGAGATACCTCCTCAATGAAGACACATGCAACACATCGTGAATCCTCTACAAGTTCTGTAGTAAGGCGTGTATATACGTAACCGGCCATACCCTCTCAAAAATGTGAAAAGACCCCACATATCTAGGCGTCAACTTCCCCTTCTTATCGAACCATATCACTACCTTCATAGGAGATACTCATAATAACTCTTGATCACCCATGTCAAAATCCAAAAAATCTTCGGTTCGCATCGGCATAACTCTTCAGATGGTCCAGAGCTACTTGAATATGACTAATGATCAACTCAATATATGACGACGTATCCTGAATCACGTTCGATCTGGAAAGCTTGTTGTCCCCCTCCTCTAACAAACATGAGTGTGAATAATAAGGTCTTGCATACAAAACCTCGAAAGGTGTTATGCCAATAGTAAATTAGTACGAGTTATTATATGTAAACTCCATCAATGATAGATATTTCTCACAGCTACCCTTAAAATCCAAAATACACATTCTCAACATAATCTCCAGCATTTGATTCGCCCTATATTTTTTCCCATCAGTCTATAAGTGATACTTTGTGCTCAAATGCAACTTTATCCCCATCGCCTCCTAAAAGCTTTTCTACTAGTGGGATATAAAGATCTTGTCCTAATCCAAAATAATGTTAAGCGGCACTCCTTACAGCCTCACTATCTCTATAATGAAAAGTTAGGCATACTACCCTGTCATATAGTCAACCCGAACTGGTAATAAATGAGCTACCTTAGTTAAGTGGTCCACAATAATCCAGATGGAATCATGACCCCTATGCGACCCGTGATAAAATCCATCGATATACTCGCCCACTTACACATTGTAATCTCCAATGGCTACAAAACCTCAATGGGTCTCTGATGATCAACCTTCACCATCTGACAAGTGGTTCATCTAGAGATAAACTCTGTTATGTCTCGCTTCTTACTGGCCCATGAATATTGGCTCCTCATATCCTGGTACATTTCGTCCGTTCCTGGATGAACCAAAAATTATGACTAGTGAAGCTCCTCCATAACTGCATGTTATAAATCCTCATCATCCAGGACAATCACCCTCGTATTAAAGAATAATCGACCCTCAAAACTGACCAAGTAGGACTCCACTCCATCTGCCAATAACTATTGCACCTTCTCCTGACAAGAAGGATACCCTACATATGCCTTCATAATCCTCAAAATGATATCGAATGTGATGGTCATCACTGCTATATAAGCTCGGACTACCTCATCCTCTTGACGAAGCTCATCCCCCTCCGCTTCCAAACTACTACCAACGGCCCCGTAGGCATACAACTCAATGCATATGCCACCATGTTATCCTTACCCAGATGATACTAAATATTAAATTGGTAATCCTACATGAATTTAAGCCATTTGCACTACCTCATATTCAACTCCTTTTGCGTGATAAGATACTATAGTGACTTGTGGTTCATGAACAGCTGGAACTTTTCCCCAATAAATAGTGCCTCCAAATCCTCAAGGAAAAATAACTATTTTTAACTCCAAGTTGTTTTGGGGATAATTCTTATCATGGGCCTTACGCTTGCGACATACAAAAACTTGTGAGAACATAATTTGCTTATAGCTTAGGCTAGATAGTTTTTATCATATCCCGTTACCTCTGTTTCGATCCCACACAAACTTCGAAGATCCAACACCTCCAACTTTCAAGCATCTCCACATTATGAAGGTATAATGTTATTAAGTTTAAATTTATCCCTTGAATTTATTATGGGATGTTTGAATTTTTATTAAAACTGAAACGAGATTTTTTCTTTATAAAATCGAGGCATTTTTCTTTATTTATAAATTTTCAATATGCGCGTCTCTCGTTCAAAAGAGATGGGATTCTTGTTCAAACAAGTTCCATTATTGTTAGAAGTCTCATTTGAAGTTTACTTCAATCTAACATCGAACGAGGACGTACTGTTTTAGGACGTTTGAAGGTTGTTTCAACTTCATTCAAATGATATGGTCGATTAGTTAGAACGAGATTTATTTCGTTCAAATGAATTTCCATTCTCGTTTGAATGAGCCTCCAAAGTCATTCAAACGAGCCGCTACCTCTAAATTTGTAAACATCTTATAAATACCTATTTTGTGTTTAGAACTTTTAAGACTTTTGCATAACTATTTCTACATACCTTTAGCAAAAGTTTTTAACCTTTTTGTGTCTAGAAAACCTTTTTGATTCTCAAATAACATTTCCAAAATATATTTGAGTGAATAAAGTTTAAACCCTATAGTTTATATCCTTGAATACACAACCTTTCTGTAGGGGGCATCTCCATGAGTGACTTGTGAAACCTGAGGGGATCACTGCGGAAGACGAAGGCAGAAGCTGAAGGAGGACTGCAGTTCTTATGATTGTTACGAGGATCATTGCTGAAGGAAAACTGCGATCTTGTGACTCTTGAGAGGATCATAGTAGATTCATTTATAAAATTTGTAAGTTTCAGTTTGTAAATTTTATAAAGTGAATAAAAAAGGTTCTACTCGAAAGGTTTTTTCTCTTAAAACTCTGTTTTGATTACATGCTTTCTTGATTTACATTTTGAATCACATAGTTCCATGTTCTAGAGTTAAAAGAATTAATAATTAGTGAGGGGTTAATGCCTTTAGATAATTGCGCCCTTACAAAACTATAGCATGATCCTCCCGTTATAGAACTCCTCCAACTCCCTGTAAGGATGCATCGATAAAAAGAAAGTACTCCACTCCTCCCCAAGGAAATGCGATCACTGGTGCTAAAGTCAACTTGTCCTTAACCTCATTGAAAGTTAATTGACAATTTTCATCACAAACAAAAGGTACACATTTATGAGTCAAATTCAAGGGACCCACAATCTTTGAAAACCCTATGATAAATCGATGGTAGTAACCTGCTTACCTAAAAAAACTACAAACCTCTGTTAATGTCATGGGTTGCCCCCACTCCTTCATCACTAACACCTTATTCAGATCCACCAAAATCCCCCTCTGTGAGACTATATGACCCAAGAACTGCATCTTTCGCAACTATAATCCACACTTTTCAAACCTGGCATACAACGGATAGTCTGACAAAGTCTGAAGAATCATTCCAAAATGCTCTACGTGCTCGCCCTCTATCCGATAATAAACTAGGATGTCATCTATAAAGATAATGACAAACAGATCTAATGAATACTTGAACACTCTCTTCATGATATCCGTGAAAATTATTGGAGTATTGGTTGGCCCAAACGGCATAACCCTAAACACATAAAACCTATATCTTGTCAAAATTGAGATCTTAGGGGCATCCCACTCTCTGATGCGTAATTGATGGTACCTTAATTTCAAATTAATCTTTGAGAATTAGGTTGCACCTCTCAACTGATACAATAAGTCATCAATATGACAACAGATACTTGTTCCAAATTGTGAGCATATTCAACTCCCGGTAGTCAATACATAACCTCAACAACCCATCCTTCTTCCTTATATATAGAACTGGGGCACCCCAACGTGATTTACTCCTACAGATAAAATCTTTTCCCAAAAGCTACTGAATTTTATCTCTCAACTTCCACATCTCTAAAAGAGACATATGATACGACACTCACACTATATGTCTAGTCCCCGGTGCTAAGTCGATCATAAACTCAGTCTCCCGACTCGACAGTAACCCTAGTATCTCCTGAAAAAATCAGTATAGTCCCTAACCACAGGGATCGAATGTAACGAGATAAATATTGCCTTCGAAGCCTCTTGCTCGATATAATATAAATGAATGATCAACCCTTCCTCCAGATGAGGCATCACCAAAAGAACCATATCTTACCCTAAAATAACAAACACGATAGTGGTTAACTCAAAGCTCTATTTAGCATTTACAATCTCAAACAAACACGATAGTGTGTAATGTTGCCTCAAAAAATGCGCTGAGATGTCCCTAAACTTAAAACAATTTCAAAATGCATATGGTAACGCAATTAGTAATTTGGACAATGAAGTAAGTCCTCGTTTGTCACCCAAAAATGTTGGCCAGAAAAAGTCATGAAAAAGTACCCCTTTTTGCAACCCAATTTGAGTCCAATAAGTTTTTTTTCTTTTATTTGACAACCCGAAAAACCCCAATTGGCCCGAAATTGTGAAAGTTGATAATCCCAGAAAATAAGTCCGAAAAGTGCACAAAAAGGGGCACGAAAAGAATAGAAATGCTCAACAAAAATAGCAAGAAAAGAAAAGTGTAAAAACAGAAAAAATAGAAAAATCACAAAAAAAAATGAGCAAAAGCCCGAAAAAGCACTAATGGACATCTTAAGAATAGTTTCCAATTCCAAATTTCCCAAACCCATTTCCTTGTACCCATTACACCTTAAAACCCAAAAAAATCCTAACCGAGTCCAAATTGTGAAATTGGTTACCGCGCGGAGAGATAAAACGCAAAAAGATAATAAAAGAGATTAAAGGTGTGAATTAGAGGCGATGTTCCCGTTTCCCTATAACCGTAACCGATGATGAGATCCATTGCCCATAAATTTTTTACTTTTGAATTTAGTGTGCGTGAACTAGTGTTCCATTGCATTTACTCTTATAAATCACGCACATCGAGAGAACTACCCACACTTTCGAGAGATTCGTTTGTGAGAGCGTCCCGTGAGATTTTGAATCAAAATGAATTTTTGGATAAGTAACGTAATGGTCAACCAGTAGAAATTCACGGTAAAATTTTTGGCTTCGCACACACGCACTATGATTTGAGACCCTTGAACATGAATTGATGATGATTATTTTCTGGAAAAGTTTGAATTATACAATTTTTGCTTATTTTGAGTTTTCTTTGAGTCAAATTTTGTGGGTATATTCACTGCAAACCCTCACAAGACACAACTCGTCCTACTAGGGTTAACTAGGGGTTTAAAGGCTTGTTGCATACGCTCAATACAATCGCATGCCCGTGAAAGTGGTACTCTATCCAAATAAAATGAATTTTTTTAGAGTTGACCAGTAGTTACATTCTTTTACATTGCTCGTTACGCGCAAAGTTCTAAGTTAGGGGGGTTTGATTAGGCTTAAATTCTTTCGAATTTAGAGACTTCTACATCTCGAATAACGTAAAATGAGTGTAATTATCGCATTTCTTTGATACTAACTCCTTTTAACAAATGCCTCTAGTTTTGCGTACTACTCATGAGTTTTACAGGTATTTGAAGTACTAAGGAAGAAAGGAACTGGAAAAGCAATGAATGAAGTTAAAAAAGGAAAGTCAAAGGGTAATTTCATAATTTTATAGCCATCATCCGAAAGTAAAGCCTACTAGAAAGTTGAAGAAAATTCAAATTCAAGAACCTTGGAAGAAACGGAAAGTCAATCCGAGATTCGTTAATCAACTTACGAGGATTTGAAATTGAGAAGAAAAACACCCCTGGATGAAAAAGGAGGGCGATCCGAACCTTTTATTGGAAATGGATCCGGACCGCATCATAAGAACCACTCTGTCACAAAATAGGGGGTGATCCGGACCGCTTTGGAAGAATTATCTATCTCAAAAAGGGGGGATCCAGACCTTTTTGCCCAAAAAGGATCTGGACGGCCTCATTCCAAGGAACATTGTCTTGAAACAAGGGGCGATTCGAACCGCCCTGCCCGATGGATCCGGACCGCTTTGGATTTTCTTCAAATTTTAATTCTTTTTTCTTAGAGTTTTTATGGGGTCAAACTCTTATAAATTTCAAAGCTATTTATTCTAGTTTGTTACATAACAATAGGAGTTCGATTTGGAGGTTATCTAAGTAAGAGTAGAGGGTTTTTGTAGTCAAAAACTCTAGTTTTCAATAAAAAGCATTGATGTAAGGATTCAAGTTTAATTTTTGTAATTCAAGTAAATTTTTTCCTTTAATTTTCGATTGCTCATTAGTTTTAATTGCTAGTTTTGAATTTGCTCTCTTTACAATTAGTTTCTTTATAGTTAATGTTTTCTTCCTTAAAAATCATGTATTTCTCTAAGTTAAGTATGTCTAGCTAATTTTCTATGGGTTGGGGTGCATGGACCCAACCCGATGTAATTCGCGAGAATGGAAATAGACTTTTTAATTAAATTCTTATATGAATTGTGTGCATAATTGGTGCAACCATCGTAGGACTTTTGATCTCGTTTTCCCTAGGTAACCGGGATGCTTAAGCATGCGACGCGAGTGGTAGCTAATGCGACACCACTTTACTTGTCCTTTGCTTACATACTGTGTGGGATACGATCCCTCATATGTGTAATACTTAAGAGTACTAAAGATCGGGTTCATTTAAAATTCTAATTCCGAATCTAGTATCCTACGAAATGAATTACTAAGGTGTGGGGGATTGTAAGTCGACCTATTGTTCTCATTTCATAGTTAAACTTTTAGTCCAATTGACATCAGTGTTTCATATAATTAGTGTAGTTGCATTTTATTCATTTTAGTTTCTTTAGTAATCAGTCTAAAATTTTCATTTAGTTGTAGTTATTTCATAATCAAAATCACCGTTTCCTTCTTTTTAGAATTAAAGCTAGGTTACCCTCGTCTTTCCAACATTGTCACGACTTCGTTCGTCCTATTTTCCTGAGGATAGATACCCGACTTATCGAATTATAACTTGAGCGACAGGCTTACACTTGAGCCTATATAACACGCACACTAGACACATTTGTGGTCGCATCAGCTATCAAGTAAATCTTTCATATCTCTCTGAAACTGATCGAATCGACGGTCTATTAAGGTATTATTAACCAAGTCTGACACCCCGCGTAATTAAATAACGGGTGATCAGTCCTTTATTAAATTATAACCAAGGTAAACGGTTGGTTCATTCTTAACATCACTGTTGCAAAATAAACTTTTCAATTTAAACACCGTAAATAATTAAGCTAAGTGTCAAAACCATTTAAGACATTATTTCCATTTCATTAAATCCAATTATAAAACCTTTAATAATTAACAGTTTAAGAGTCACACAAATAACTAGACTTTAAAAGATCATCCAAACAATTTAAGCCTTCAAATAACTAATTCCAACTTTAAAGCCACGAAGGAAAAATATCTTGACAGTAATAAATCCCAAAGTAAAATACTAAAAGTAAGTGAATCTCAATCCCTGACAACACCAACTGAATAAGGAAAAAGGGCGACACATGCCCAACTGGATAAAACTGAACTAAGTGTGGAGTCAATAATGAGCTCGTCTAACCAAAAGGCCTGCAACTCCCACCTAAGCTGCAGCACGTTCCTTCCAAAGAATCCTAAGCATGACGCCCCTGTGGCTGGGCACCTGTAGTATATATATATATGTACAAGAGAGAAGAGATAACAGGAAACGGGTCAGAGCCCGATTGTAAAAGAGTTTAAAATTTTAGTTTAGCAAGTATTTAAAATGCTTACCGGCTAAGGCAACAATCATATTAGTATACGGCCCTCTCTTGAGAAATTTCTCACCTCTCTTCTAATGTGAACACCTACCGCACTATTAATCCCCACAAGTTTAGCTTATCTTAAATTTCTCATAAGGTTTCATGCCGACAATTACTAGGGGTAAGATAATTAATTTCTGAAAGAAAACTTTTCACATAAATCTCATTTTATCATAAAGTCTTTCAATATTGCCTCAAACATTGTAAACACTTATAAATTCAGAATATTTATTCATTACTTAACTACTTTTAATTACAGTAGAAAGTTCCCAATTTCAAGTCTATATATATATTAATCACTCATATAATATATATATATATATATATATATATATATACTATCGGCACCCCACATAGAATTTATAGTGCTAACATACTCTGCTACCAAGTCCCCGTATCACTCGTACTAAGGGAAATACTCGTTCGGAATCACTCTCGAACTGTATTAACAACAAACACATACAAATTGAGGCGAAGCATTGTTCTAAGTCACTAAGAGGTCAGCACATACCCTCACGTCTCTTAGGACCGTTTGACTATCAATCAGATAGCCTGTACCAAGGAGTCCTATGTTCTAGGGTACAAGTCAATATCCCCCATAAAGGTCCCATCGAGATAAGACTGTCCCAGCGCGGTAATATCAGTGATAGCAAGTAGCATGGGAATAATTTTTACACGTATATAGTATATACACAAACACAGTCATATATAGGTATACTACCATTCCTATTTCTAAATTAGGTACGCCCACGACCCATACTATGATATTCGTTCTTAGTACATGTTACTAGATTATCCCGTATAATGGTTCGCCTCTTTTATTCTTAATTATAGGTTATTCCATACATTCCTCATTTCACTCGTAATATTCTATTTCCCTAATGTATAAATTTAGTAGGTACTCTCTTATTTTCTAACATAGCTTTCTTAGGGGTCTTACTCCTTTAATTACACGCTTCTATAATTTCCTATGAATAAATTACTCCCCGTTAACTTTAAATTTGCCATACTTTAAATGCCCCCTTTTTACTAAGTCCTACTGATCCTCTTTATGTCCCAAAATATTCTATTAATAACGTCCAAAGGTTACTACTCATTTTAATCGAAATAACTATTTAAATGAGGAATATGAATTTTTCAGGAGGGGTCGATCGATCGATGGAATGGGGTCAATCGATCGATATCGATCAATGCTCTTTGGTCGATCGATCGAGCAAGCAGTTATGACGAAACTGCAGAAAATCCAGTTACGGAAATCCTATTCCAAACTCATCCAAATCATCATGTTCCACTCCCAAACTCCCAACAAATGATACTACAAATGTTATATACCCAAATAAATAATTTTTTACGTAAAACATGTGAATTTTCATCAAGTATAACAATTGACAAGGGCAAAATCTATATAAACCTCAAGAACCCTAATCTTTTCCTTAACTTAGTTCTTACCATTATTTTTCCAGATTTTCTACTCCTAACTCAATGAAAATTCGTGATTTAACCTCTACATGTGAAATAGATTTCCAAACATGATTATTACCTCTATAACATGTGAATCCTAGTCTCCAATATATGATTTCTTTCATGGAATTTGTTCTAATCAACCCTAGGCTAATATAATTGAAGCATTAACTAAAATAAAGCAAGATAGATACTTGCCTGGAAATCTTTGTTTCTGATTGGTGGAAGAAATTGGTGTGGTTGTGTTCCTCGTCGCGCGATCAACAATTTGGCGGTGACGGTGGTACAAACGGTGGAGTTCTTGGCCTAGAACTCCTTGGAAAGCTTCTCCTCTTCCTCTCCAATGGCCTTTCTTGGTTTTTGGTTATGCTAACCCTAGAAGGCAACCCCTAACATCTGATAAAACCTTAGAAAATTCGTGGGTTTCCATGCCCAAAAATACAAAATGTCTAAAACGCCCTCTCGGGCTGCTCATTAGGCCTAAAAATGGCCCGAGACCCAAACTACACCCTCAGGTATATTATTTTGACTATCTCGACCCTTCCGGACACATTGATGCACTCAAAAGGACCATACGAGTGACTTATAATTTATTCACTTTTAATAATGCGAATTTAATCCCGACACGACACAGGCGCGTCCCAATAAAATTTCCAAAATTATCAAATTATATTCTCATGATAATTTTACTAAATTTAATTACACATCTTACTTTACCCATAAAGTAATTTACAACAAAATTCTAATAATTACTAACTCTCATCACGCTAGTAAATATTTAAATGATTTTCGAATTAATATTAAATTAATATCTTTAATTAATTTTAATAAACCTCCAAATTTAAAGGTCATAAAAATACGGGGTATTGCACCAAGTGGTATAGACCGGATGTAGTCGGAGCGATAGATGCTTGTATAGGTTGGACTTGGGTATTAGGATTAGATGTGTCCCGTGCTTGAGTAGTCTCTGCAACATACTTAATATGGGCCTCATCATCACTAGAGTCTAATTCCCAGAATGGTAGTCCACACATAATTTGCATAAGTTGTTTGGAAGTCACTTACAACCCATTATGGAATAAAGAGATCAAGCGTTTTTTTTAAAACCATGATGGGGGCATGAGCTTACCAACTCTTGGGAACGTTCCCAATACTTGTCAAAAGGCTAATTATCTTGTTGTCGAAAACCTTGAATTTGAGTCTTGACAGAGTTGGTCTTGTGCGGTGGGTAGAATTTTGAGATAAATTTGGATTGCATATCCCTCCAGGAAATAATGGAGTTCGGGGGTAGAGACCATAGCCAGGTCTTATCTTTATCCTTTAAGGAAAAAGGGAAAAGATTTAGGCGAACGACATCCTGCGTGCAAGCTTGGTCACTTAATGTCTCGCACACCTCTTCGAACTCTCTTATGTGAAGGTATGGTTTCTTAGAATCCTTGCCATGGAAAGTAGGGAGAATCTGTATCATCTTAGTATAGAAGTGGAACCGACCGGCATTATATGGAAGTAAAATGCAACCAGGGGTGACAGTTCGTTCAGGAAAGAGTAAGTCTTTCATGAGATGATAGGGTGGATTTCCCTCTCTAGTGCCGAAAATAGCGGTGTCAGACATCGCTCTCTTTTCAAATGACTCAAAATCCTCACTCGGTGTACTAAATGTGTAGCTCAAGGATTGACTCAAAGTGTGACTAGAAATAGAGTGCTCAGGAGTAGGAAGTGGAAACCAAAACTGTGGAACGCGAGGCATGTGGGGGCTGTTAGAATTATACTTAACAATTGGATTTTCGTGAATTCTGGTTGGAGTGTTTTGAGGAATTTGAGTATGTTCAATATTTTGCATTAAAGGCTTTTGAGAGATGACTTTTTTGGATTTTTTTTTTTTTGTCTAAGCTTTAGATTGACTCGATCTAAGCTAAGTCTACCTAGATCCCCAGTAACGGCACCAAAAACTTGACACGGCCAAAAATATGTCTAGTGTACGTGTTATGTAGGCTCAAGTGCAAGTTTGTCGCTCAAGTAATATCCCGATAAGTCGGGTATCAATCCTCGGGGAATTCGTGATGACGTGGGAAAGATGAAGAAATCCTAACTTTGATATCCCCTATCATTATATAACTATCCTAGAAGCATTCTAACATCGAAATATACTCGAATCCATAATCACAAGGCAAGTATTCCCAAGCACAATTCAATTATAACAACTCAGCATTAATCTAACTTTGAATTTTAATGATTTCTAACATCCTATCAATATTCTCGTGTAGATAATCATAAACTTAGATTAATATTATAAGTTTCTCATCTTATTCATCATCAATCATTTTTAAATAAAATCATAGGTTAAACACAACTTAGACCTCTTCATTTAATTCTAAAAGTATTTATCTAATCATCTGAAATTTAATCTTAATCAATTATTAATGTAATTAACTACAAAATTTGCAATCTAAAGAAATTAAATACTTGCCCTATAGATTTGAATCTGAAGTCTCAACACGTAGGAATGATATGAATCCAAAGATTGAATCTTCATTCTCTTCTCCAAGGTTCTCTCTCTCTTTCTTTAGTAGTCTCTTCTCTTAAGCTCTTTCTTAATCAAAATTATGCAGAGGCCAAAAGTGAGGTTGTCATTCACCTCTCTAAACCTTTAATACCACTTAATCATACCCTAATCCTGTTTATTTATTAAGCCTTAGGTGTACGAAGACCATTTTACCCCTATACATGCCCTACTACGTATAAAAAGCCCTCGAAACCCAAATATAACACCCGGGTACCTATTTTAGGCTATTTTGACCCACTTCGGATCACTGGTGTACTCAAAAAGGTCATTTGAGTCACCAAATACAAATATGCCATCTTCTCATTAACTGGGCATGACATGTTTGCAAGGACATATTTTTATAAGTCCATTATCAATTTATTATATCATATACCTCTACACCGTCGAAGAGCATTCAAGAACATTCAAGCATCAAAGACGAATCCGAATTAATCAAGTTCTTCATAAAAAAGACTCTGCTAAGTTTACCTTGGTAAGGTTATGTTTTTAATGCCTCAACTTTCCACTTAGAGATTTGGGGATATTTTTACAAAATATTTTCTAAGTGTTGGAGCGGACTTTTTTGTCAAAATTTGAGAATGAGTATTTTTTCTAAGTATTGGACCGGACATTAAAATAATATTGTTTTTGACGCAACAGTCGTTCAAACGACTTTGTATTGTCGTTCGAACGACATGGCACTGTCGCGCGATGTTGTTTGAACGACATTTGTACTTCATTCGCGCGACATGTGTTTCTCGTTCGAACGAGCTCTAATATCGAGGCGGCGCATTTTTGTATAAATACTCATTAAATGGCTTCGTTTTCATTAAGAAGTCCCAGCATTTTAAAAGACAGAAAACTGCGAAATAGCAGAATTCTTTTTTACTTCTTCTTTTAGGGTTTAATCCCTTTTTGTTTTCAATTCACAAAAATCCCATATGCTTTAGTGAATTTTTTTGGTGTTAAAGAACAATACTTTGCTTTTGTTCAACCTCTGTGGAGAAGGGATCTCCATATTTGATCGGTGGATACCAATCGTAGTCATTCTGCGTGTGGACGAGCCGAAGACGACGAACCGACACCTGGAGGGTATTTCGATGTCTCTCGTATCTTTGAAGGTTTGCTAAAGGCACCGTGCATTACACACTTGTGGGCGATTATCAGGTTGTATGTAAGTCAAAGGTCTTGTGAATTCTTCAAAGTGTTTATAAAAGGTTTTACCCGAAAGGGTTTTTTTCCTGAATCGATCGTCTTTATTTTTTCATACATGGGTTGAATGATTTATAGATGCATGTTTAGGGACTGAATTAAGTTGTTTCAAATTAGAATTTAATTAAATAACGTTTACTTGGAAACTTGCGAATTAATTTAAATCGATATCACACGCCGCATTTTTTGGTTTTACAGCGTACAGTACGCGTCGTCCATAAATTATTTAAATTTGCCGATGTAACTCTCTATTAACATAATGTAATAAACCATCACTTTTTCACTCATAAATGACATAATAAATCACATCTTTATTTACTTATCGCGCGCAAGTAAATAACGGTAATAATAAATATTAATCTTTAACTCTCTAATTAATATTTATGGAAACTAATTTAATTTACCTAATTAAATTAATAATTAAATGAGCATATGCAAATTAAATAGTCATAAAAGTACGGGGTATTACATATAATTCCTTATGAGATTTTGGTTCTACCTTAGTGAACTGGAGATAGTGAAGTTTCTCTACTACCATTTCGAGCGTGGATGTAGGCAAGTGATAAGCACCCAAAAGTGTTTGAATAATGCCCCAAATAGACGATTTTTAATTGCTAATTCTTGATAAAATTGGTCTTATATGCGTATGTGTTCATCTTGTAGGTATATTTGCACTTGCGGATCTAAAATCTTTCATTTAAGTCAAATGTAGTAATGATCCGATTAAAAGAGATTAAACCCCAGTCCCGTAGCCTAAATTTGTCCCAAAATCTAAGCCTAAACCGAAACCAGGCCATCACCTTAGCCTTGAGTGTGTTTAGTTTGTACTTTTATATTTCTTTTGGATTGTTACTTGAGTCGTGTATAATTTTTTAGGAATTTTATATTTTATTTGTGTCCATATAGTTGTATATATTAAGGTCCGTTATGGTGAGTCTAGTATTTTTATATTTTATATAAATATAATAGGCGTGCGTTTAATTAGATTTTTAGTTGTTTTATTTATTTTTAGTATTTTTCTTTATTTTATTTTTTTTATTAGTTTAGTTGTATTATTATTTTATTTTATTTGAGTCTTTCATTAAGTTATAGGTTAGGAATTTAATTTTTAGTTTTAGTAGATTATATTTTTTGTAATTTTATTAAGTTTTTATTTTTAGTTTAGTCTTAAATATTTAGATAGTTTTATTTTAATTTTATGGAGGTACAAATTAAACTCACACATAACCTACACCCTACTCCCTTACACTCTCACACACACACACACACACACACACA
This sequence comes from Sambucus nigra, assembly GCA_949130495.1. Classification (NCBI taxonomy): domain Eukaryota; kingdom Viridiplantae; phylum Streptophyta; class Magnoliopsida; order Dipsacales; family Adoxaceae; genus Sambucus; species Sambucus nigra. The sequence continues at coordinate 378,039,926 of OX422218.1, read as the reverse complement.
ATTAACTCCAAAATTCGAATGCCAAATCATATTTTTACCCCTCACACTCTCTTTCCTACCTCTCATCTACTTCTCTCCATCTTCTCTCTATCCTAAACCTCAATAACCAAGATAAACCTCCTAACACTTTACCCATCTATCAACACATACCTACTCGGAACCCTCTATCCCAACCCAAAACCCGACCTGAAATCACCTACCTCTCCCCGGCATAACCCACAGCGTCGGCGAAGTATAAACGCTCTGAAAAAATTTCACCTCGGGCGCAGTGGCGGAACCAGGATTTGACGCTGGGACGGGCTAACGTCGGGGGTTCGAGGGCGGGAGCCCCCGAGCCGAATTTTTTTGAGGTTATTTAAAACATTTTGACGAAAATCATCAAAATTCCTATTAAGGGTAGGGTGAATTTAAATTTCGGGTGGACTGAAGTTAAATTTTAACACTACTGTTTTTTTTTTTTTTTTTTTTTTTAAAAGGGGCGGGCTGGAGCCCCCCCCCAGCCGACCACTAGTTCCGCCCTTGCTCGGGCGAGCCATACCCGATTGCCACCCACCAGCTCCGGCGAGCTAATGCATCCAACAACAAACTCCGGCCAAATACGTAAACCCATAACCCCCAAACCCGACGACCCACCTGCTTGATCCCCTAACCCAAAGACCCAAACCCATACCTCAAATCGTGCTCCATAACCCATAATCATAACCCTTAACCCGGCTGATCTGATATTCCCAAACTCTGAGCTCTCCAAACCAGCCTATGCAAATCGACCCCTACTCCCTGTCCGAAACCCGTGACCCAGTCGTTCTTAGAAGACTCAAGCCAAGACGAAATTCCAAACACATTTACCTTTGACCCAAATACTCTTACCCAATTCATGCAAAATTACCTACAACACCCAAGCATCTGCCCTTTTTACAAAACAAAAGTCACATGTTCTGAATTACTTCTACTCTTTTTGTCCTGAACTACCCTTATCCATTATACCTTTCATTTTTACCCCTTACTCCATGCCTCTTATTTAAAAAGACTCATGCTCATTTGAAAAAGGGACCCTAAAAGACAACAAGAGAGTGGGAAGGAAATAATTTAGGGTAGGATAGATTTAGTTTAGATGCTCCATTTAGAGACCATTTTTGGTTCGTTTTTTTTATTTTTTATTCTTCTTTTATCTATTTTTTTAGAGTGACTTGAGTGTGAGGGAGACTATTTTGAGATACAAATTGTGAGTTGAGTGACATATTTGAGTATTGTAAACTTCATATTTGTGGATGCAATTATTGTTCAAGTTTGGAAATTTAATATTAGATTCAAGGAGACTTGGTTTATTTATTTATTCTCATTTTATTTTATTTATTATGCCTCATATTGTGTCATTATTACATTTAATATGTAATAATACCAAAATGAAATGCTAAATACCCCATTCAAGGGGTGAGATGAAACTCTTAACTTAATTATTTTTATTTTTAGTTTGTGTATTTATTATGCCCATTTGAATATTAATTTTGAATTTTACAATTTATATTTATGCCTCGAGAGAGGGTGAATTATTTTCGAGAGAAAATCGTAAATTGAGATTATAATATTTATTCATTAATTAAACTAGAGATAGGCAATTTTTGAATAATATTGTAGTGTGAATTTCTCAACTATAAAACTTAACTTTGTTTATGATTTAAAATACTTTTAGTAAAATTTTCCTAGCGAGTGAATTGTAAGAAAATGTTTAAATCTAATTTTTATAGAGTTTGTGAAATTTAAATATTAATCTTTTCGAAAGACTATATATAACTTCGCATTTGCAACGAGAGTTGATTTGGTAATTTATAGATATATATCGAGGTATTTCAAATAGACAAACTAATTAATGAAGATAATTAGGTTAAGTGGTGAATTTTTATCCCTTAAATTATCTCATAATTGTCCACTCGTCATATTTAGTCACTTTATCATTTTATTTATTTACTAGTGTAGTTTAATATTCACACATTATTAGTTAAATACATTTCCCTTCACAATTGTTTTAAAAATCATACTTAGTCTTCACTTTGCTCTTGTACACATTAAGGAGCACGGATTGGCCCTTACTTGCCATTATACATGTTAGTGTATTTGTAGGTATAAAAGGGATTTTTTATTAATGGTATTTTATTCTACAACGACATACACCAAAAGACTTAATATCGGCAAGGCCGAACCACGTTAAACCTCACTCGAAAAAGTTTCTCTAAAACCTCTTTCTCAAGTAATTATGCTTTTTGTTGATTAATTTCTCATAGTTTAATTGATTTATGATTGAAACACCCTAAATAGTTGACTTTCTTGAGTCTACACTATTTAAGTGTTTCAACTAATTGGATATTTTTCAAAACATATTTTTAGTTTGAGAATACGCTTTTTGGTACATCATCTCAATCTATCGAGACTATTCAAGACTCTACAGTCGATCAACGTACATATTCGAGTAAAGGCAATAAGGTAAAACACTGTGTGGATGCAAAAACTACACTCGGCGTGTTTTAGGCCTTTATTCATTTCATTTATGATTACTTTTATAAAAATTGAAGATGATTAATTTTTGTTTAAAATTAATTTCATATCATTACATAATTTTTTTGGACTTTTAAATGTAGTTTATGCATTTTTATGTTAATAAAAATATCATTTTGTGCACCCTTTATTTAAATTAACACAATTTTTGTTCCTTGCCACTCAAGTATTCAAGTGTGTTTTTAAGCCTTTGATTAGTGCTAGATCTAGTGGTGTATAGGCTCAATATGAATCACCCTTTGATACCACGGATACAAGGCATGATCCTAGTATTTGTTGATTGACAAATAGTGTCAGGACATGTGTATACTCTCATGGCCAAACATTTGGCCTTATAAATTTGACGCGGTAATTGTTAAAGCCTTTACCTACCATTCTTATTTTAGAAAATAGGTACCGTAGTTATATGAATTAGAAGTTACTGCCAACTATCTTAACCAATTAGATCAATAGGAGCTTTAGGATTCAATTTTTTATTGATCCCATGTGTATAATTTTTTAATCAATTAGTTTATGTGTTTTCCAACTGTTATCTACACCTTATCAATCTAAAAATTCTTTTTGATATGGTCGTCAATTTTATTGTCGTCATAAGGTAGCGTAACATTTACGCTCAGTTAAAGAAACCATTTACCAGTTAGTTTATCTCATATGGATTTAAAATAATAGCATAAGCTTTTTTCATTCGTGGTATAAAGTATTGAATATCTTAACTTAATAAGAATGCTACTATTTTAACCCTTAGATCTTTAAAAAAAAAATACCATTTGTGTATTTGTCCAAAGCTTCTAGGTTCTTCAATTAGACCTTATATAAATTACGCTTATCTTCATTTATCAGATTGGTTAGGTTGGGTCGGCCATAGTTCAAGCGTGATAAACATAAATAGTCGTATTATTTTCTTAGAGAGAAAAATTTTAAGATAGGAGGAAATAATCTAAGAGAGAGAATTGTTTATTTACCTTCAATTTATGAGTTTGATTTATTGTTTACTCTTGATATTTCATTTTTTGTGTTAAACTCTCAATAATCTTAAACAACACTCCATATCAGAAGTGGAGAGTATTGTCTACTTTAATATTTAATTTTTTTTTTTTAAAACTAAACTCTCTTAGTTGATTAGATCTCATTTCTATTGAATATTTTTCAAGATCTAAATATTTTGAATTTGCGTTTAATGTATATGTTGTTTAAAATTATATTTGTCTTTGGATCTTATATACTTGATGAATATGTTTTATAGATCTGTTTTCTCTTATTGTTGTGAAATAATTTATAACACTTCTCTCATTAAATCCGAATGTATATTTTTAGAGAAGGAGAAACCACATTTTTGAGTGAATAAATTTCTTGTGTATCTCCATAATTATTTTTATACCTTAACGTAGAAACGATGCTTTTGAAATTAAAGTGACGTTATTTTAATTCTCTATTGATTATTGTATATTGTCGTTTTATGCTTATAGTGATAATTTTTCTAATAAGTTTAGGGGAAATATTTGTTTAAACAAATGCTGGTTTTCTTCTTTTTGGACGTTTCTTGAAAAAAAATTGTTAAAAGAAAACTAATTAAATCATTTTTTTTCATATTTTTATTTTAAAGTTTATATGTCTTGAAATCTATGTGAGCTGATATTATCAATTAATATTTAAAAATTTGTTTGATAAGTTTTTTAAGAAAACTTAGTTGCTTGATACTTGCATTCTTGGTTTGTAAATGTATTTATTTTGTAACTATTTGTGTGAGTTGAGTTCTTACATATTGTGCGTTTTAAAATATTTCATTACCCTATATGGTACACTTTCATGATAAAATCTTCAGGTTGTTGGAGAAACTATATCGCTAGTCAATGTTTAGGAATTACAAGATAAAAAAGATACAAGTGAAGCTAAGAGTGGATTCTTGAGTTAGGTAAACTTTTTATTTACTTCTTTATAGATCTCATTGTAATTCTATACTATGTTTTTTTATTCTAATGGAGTTTTTAGTTTGATACTTGGCTGCTCCTACCAAATATAAATCCGTTTTAGATAATAACCCTAATTTAAAATAATTTTTAAATTTGTAATAAGTATTCCAACTATTTAAACAATGCTTGGTTTGGTATGTGATCATGGATGTCGTTAATTTCATTCTTCTAGTGCTTTATATTATTCGGACGACAGTTTAATGCTTATATTCATTTGGATTTTATTGGTTTTTGTGGATTTAAATCAAAATTGTTTGGTTTGTTGGTTAGTGAATATGTTAATTTAGATTTTAATTAGTTTAAGCATTAATTCAAAGTTCCTGACATAACCCGAATTCGAAGTATTCCAATTATTTGAAACAATGCTTAGCTTGCTTTATGATGTGAATTTGTATTATTATAATGTCATCAACTTGCATTCTTCTAGTGCTTTAATTCATATGGATTTTAATCAATTCAATGTTTTTATTCATTTGAATTTGATCATTTTCTCATATATATGATTCTACTAATAACAACATTTTTGCAGGATATGTCTACATTAGGGCGTTAAGGAAGTGGGGGTGAGGAAGGCTCGTCTAGCACTAGGCCCCCAAAGTGGGGCAAATTGTGGACCGTAGTGGAGAACAAGACGACCTTACAAGCTAGGGCTTTAGAGTTTTCGAAGACAATTATTAGCCCCCGGCTACACGGATTGGAGGAAAGGGCCCTACGAGTTTAAGATGGCCATCTGGGGCCATTTAAGGTACTTGCTCACTTTCTTATTGTTTTGTATTTCTATATATTTTATTATATTTTATAATTTAAATAATACTAACTCAGTTTGTTTTTGTATTGTATATATTTGACAAGAACAATTCGGCTTGCCCCCTAGTTTACGTTACACCATGTTGCAACTATTACGTGATCAATATAAAATGTGGAGGAAAAATGTGGGCATACGTTACTTAAGCCAGGACCGGGAGTCCATTTTGCGACTTATGGACACGGTACTCTTGAAGGAGACCATCTCATTAGGAAGCTGACAGCAATTTGTCGATAATGAGGTCTCGAAGAGGCAATTGTCCTCTCGTCAATGGGGAGGGAAAATAGGGCCAAGAAGGTCGACGTCCACTACTCCGAGCGTACGTCATACGCTGAGGTGGAGCGCCAGATGGTAAGTTTTTAATCTTCATTCATTTTATGTTTTATTTTATTTTATTTAGTTATAATCATATACCAATTAACTAATTTTGCATTAATTAATATATGGAGACGAGGAGTGGCCTTGGGGTAAACCGCATAGGCTCGATGACTATGTGGTAATTCGAACGAAGAAGGGGGAGGATGGGGAGGTCAATCTGAATGTGGCCACTATTATTGTAAGTTAAAATATTAATTAAATTACAAAATTAAATTTTATAATAATATACTTTCTTATTAATTTAGCTAACCTTGTACCTTTTTGTTGTTTTAGGAAAAGCTTAACAAAGTGCATAACTCCTAGAGTGATGCCGACAAGGCATTTCTCTCTATAGGCATTCCTAACCTATATATTTGCTGTAATAGGTTAAAATAGATTGTTGGGCAGTGGTAGTGGCCATACTTGCCCAATAGTTTTTTTAAAATGCTACCGAGTAGTGTCACGGACTTTGACCGTGACAAGTTCGTGACAAAGAGAAACTTGTCATGGACTTTGACCGTGACATGTCCGTGAAAAATTAATAATTATCACGGACTTGTCATGGCCAAATTCCATGACAAGTTTTTCTTTGTCACGGTCAAAGTCCGTGATAAGGAAAAACGTGTCACGGACTTTGATCGTGACACATCCGTGATAATTATTGTTATCACCCCCAAACTTGTCATAATTTTTTACCATGACAAGGGTACCTTATCAAGGTTTTTTACCATGACAATTAGCCAGTTTTGATGTAATGACTCTTGTGTACCAATACCAATTTGAATGACATTCCTACACGTCTCGCTCATACTATTTGCCATACCTAAGCACCTATCGATGTTTTTACGGATTATCACACTAAAATCTCTAAGAATGTTCTAAAATTAAAAAAAAAAGTAACCACCTAATGTTAAAAGAGATAATAAGCATATAATTAAGGAAGTATAAAGAATAAGTGTGGTGACTAACACTTTACTCACTCTTAACTCAATTCTCGAAACCCACAACAAGAATCTCTAAATAAATTACAAAACAAAACCTAGCTTAAGATTAACTTGAAAGGGCTTTATTTGTTTTATATAAAATAAATTGGTGACTTTGAACAACGAATAACCCTTCGCACGGAATATAATTAGGCCCATGCCTAAACCGGGGTGTGCGATAAAAAATGGATATGGTGTCGAATGACTTCCATGAGAAAGTTATCGAGCCCATCGAACCGATAACCCGACCTCAAGGGGAAGCAGCGAACCGGGAGACAATCACTCCCGCACACAAAATGACTATTTCTCCCCAAATACATCACTGTTTGGGGCCCGTAAGACCACAGTGACGACTCCATAGGGGATAAATAAAGAGAACTGAACTATCTTAATGCTTGATTTCTACTATAATTAATATTGCTCCCCGTATGACAACTATATGGAAATTGTAGAAATATTTATTGGTCTTAGTTTTAGAGTCCCTTGAAACATATATACGCGCTTAGGTCCCCGTGTACAACATTGTATATTTATCCAAATATATAGGGATGCACGAAGGACCACGTGATAAAACAAACATTTAAGGTATGTAAAAATAAAGATTACCTATTTCGTATCATGCACTGCATAGTCTTTATTTTCATATAGTTTAAACCCTATACCCTTGAGGCCAAAAGTGGTCAGATGAAAGATTGGTTGATAGTGACCATCCTCACTCTTTTCATTCATATGTCTAGTATATCGCACAACTTCTGTATCGATCTTAAAGTCTCGATGACAAAGACCGTTTGAAGTTTGTTCATTTTGAGGGTATATCGAATAGGATTTCACGGATATTCAGTACTAGGGTAAACTGATTTCACATGTACCTTAAGCTTATTTAATCAAAGCAGTGTGATATATTGTAATCCATGGCAATGAAAAATGATCCACCAATCACTAAGTCGTATCACCTTTTAGCATAAAGAAAAAAACTATAGGAGCACGCCCTATTTCACAAAAAGGACAAATACTTTAGGCTAATCATTTTAGCAAAAGAAATAAAAATTGTAAAAAAAATGAAGTCTAGTCCAATACCCCTTAAATTCTCGGCTGAATATCTTCCCATTTTTAATGGAGTATGGATAATATGAACCTGTAGGTCATTGCCAAATCAAAATTCACTAATGTGGGTTAAAATACCCAAATTTTATTTTTAGAAAATAATAGACTACAGTATAATACTTCCTCGCTCCTTTAATAAAAAATGAGAGTGCACCCATGTTTACCTGAATCCAACAGGACACTGTTCAGTTCTTCCCTTCAAAAGAAACTACCAAACGAAAAAAGATAATAAAAAAATTAAATATCGTCCACATACGATTAAAAATTATATATAAATAATTCCATTAGAAAACGTCATGCATATATGAGTCATTCCACCTTATGTGTTGTCCTTATATCTACAAAATGTCAAACGAAAGTGTCTCGACTTTTCCAACAATTGCCATTACTAGCAACAAAATCGTACTTAGTTCTTACTTAGAAAACTCGAGTTTGCGCTTTGTGAAGCGGTCTAGTTTTCATCCGCGAACTCTCCAACCAAAATTTTCAAGCTTGTAGTATGTTCCATGTCTACTAAGAAAGAAAAAGCTCCACCCGTAATGGAAAAGGTTTTGAGACTACTTGAGGACATCACCACCACCCAAAATACCATGCAGTCAGCAATTTAGGCGCTAGGGTAAGCACAGTTTCGCCTACAAGAGACCACTACTACGATCGAAATCGGAGAGAATGTAATCCCTCACCCAATCTCCAAAAATGGTACACTTCCTGCAGTGTCTGTCGAAGCAATACTATATAATCCATAGGATCCGTTTGAACCAGTCCTCACACTTGATCCCATGCTAACACTAGTTCCCCCCACTTCCAAGTACCTTTTTCCCCGTATGGATAGTTTGAATCCTACCAGAAGTTCCTCGAGTACCCACCCACTTCCTTCTAATTCCCCCCACGAGCTAAATCTATTACTTCTCCACGACCGATGAGGTTGTTCCCTACCTCCAAACTAGGAGATAACACGGGTCCAATCTAAAAAGTGTATCCTTCACAAAGACATAAATAATATGAAAGCTATCGGTGAGCTTAAAAACATAAAAAATATGGATCTTTATCCTAAAGTTCGGCTACCACACATATTCAAGATGCTAGTCTTCAAAACATATAAAGGACCAGGCTCACCATTTATGCCTATCAATGGGTCGTGTCCAGATCACATATGGGGAGAACCAAATCCATTTCGTAGGTACTTAATCGGATTCGGATCCGGATTGGGTCTTAATTGGATTTACAATATTGGATCCAGATACGAATCTGTATCGGATCGAATCAGATTGTGTTCATTTTTGGGTCTTGCTAGATACATACATTTATTTTATATTTATTTTCATTTGATCCCCCTTCTTTACTTTTCAATATTATATCAAAATATTTTGTAATGTATTACAATATATGATTAGTACAAATAAAATATATATTATATATATTAATACTTTTATGTTATATTGATAAAGATATATGTATAAATATATAGTATATATTATATTTAATCGGAGCGGGTTCTTAACGAATTGAATTAGAATATATCCATATCCAATCCATTTAATAATCGGGTAGATGGATTCTTGGGTTATTGAATTTTAAAATATGATCCAGGTCTGGATAAACGGATCGAATCTGGATCGGGTTTGGGTCTAAACCTGATTCATTAACAACCTTATCGCCATCCGCCCATTTATCCAACTACCACCTTCACATGGAGGTTCGAGATATATACCTGGGAATTCTAAAGAGCATGTTATCCTCCACTCTATTCAGAGGAGCCCTTACTTGGTATATAGGCCTAAAACGTGAAGGAAAGACCAAAATGTGGGAAGATGTATGTCATGCTTTCTTTAAATAATACTAATACAGTGAAGAACTTGGCATCACATCTAAGGATTTATAAATGATGATGCAAGAAGAGGGAGAGACGGTCGGTACTTTCATCACTCATTGGAGAGAAAAAGTAGGTCAGATGGTCAACCACCCTTTGGAAAACGATCAAATATAGATCGTTATCAGTAACCTATGGAAGGGCATACAAAGTGAACTCAGTTTCATTTGGATCCTAAATTTGGAAGCCCTCAACCATATAGGGTGTAAGATTAAAGAAACTTCAGCCGTTAAAATTAAAAAATCTACTGAAGAACCTTTTTTAGCTGTGTATTAGTTTTTTCACCCATAGGAACTCGTCTGGAGCTTCCACATCTCATATGTTACTCTTGTGATCAGTACACAATCGAAACCATGCCCGGTTACCGACGCTTCCTAAGATATAGTATCCACTGTTGGGTTCTGGGTTCAATCAAGTTACCTCACCAATCTTCACCCCCCCCCCCCCCCCCAATAATGACTTCACCGCCTTGAAGTTAGATGGTCATCTAAAACCTCCCAATACCAGACCACCCCCTCTTCCACAAAAAGGAACTGGCAAAATTAATCACATTGCGAGTTGCATGAGGGGCCCAGTCACATTACATATAATTATTAGACCTTGAGATTCCCCATCCAAGACCTCTTTGACATCAAGAGTAACATTTTGCCAAAGCCCAATGTTACTACCCCCTTACCATATCATACTAATCCATACATCGATTTCTTATCAGACTCTCCCATCCTAAACACTGACCCATCCAACTAATAGTCCCCATTTAGCATAAATCGAGGATGAGTACACACTTTCACTTCAAAACATCCATTCCTTTAAGCATGTCATCACCCTCCCTAAAGATTATTATCGAGGCCAAGCCCACCAATGACCATATGGCATTCTTCATTATGGCCATATACTTCCTGTAAACTAAACACTCTAGTATGAATTTTCTCATGGTCATATAATTCATTCTCTTAGGGCTCCTTGATCCTTCTATAGATGAAATGAACAAATCGATCGAATGATACGAGATATATGATGAATCCCTCTAAAAAATCAAAAAAATCAACTTTGTTGTACTAATCCATTCCACCAAATTGAAGGGTTAATTTTTTAGGAACATCTATTAGCCCTCAAATACTTCGACACAAGAAGCAACGCCCAATCAAAAGATAACTCAAACTCATTATCTACAAGAGCACCATATTCACATGTCACTAGACGGTATGACCCTTATTATGGGTGGATCGATATTTAAACCTTCGATATTGATCTCATCACTATTAGTTGTATGAAGAGAAAGAAAGAGTGAGAGACCATACCACTCGTAGAGATGTCGTGTGGGATGCAGAGTTAAGAGTCAACCTCGGTCTGATAAGGATGTCCCTCATCTGACATTCTCCTGAGAAAAATGGAATCAACTTTGAGAAAACCAACACCTCATATCCACCCAAGTTATGTTCCATAATAAATACGGCATACAGTGAAGAATTCCCCCTCGGCCTATGGATAATTCAAGTTCACCCTCTAGCTACCATCCACGTAATAAAAATAAACTCCATGAGTAGTATTGATCTTTATCAACTGATAGGTACGAAGCATGAACTAAATCGCACTATGAGAAACACTTCATATGACAAATATGAACCTACTACAAGACCTTCAAGCACCCTGCCCGGACAAATCTACTACAGTCATCTGCTAGAGCAAGGCATCATGGACTACTTTGAGCATCTATTAATCACCGAGAGGAACATGTCCCTAGTATTCGGAGTTGAATTTATCTTGACCAGCAGGTTTAGGAAATGATGACACAATAGGAGTACTTACTGGGGAAATGGATAAGACTTTATGAACAAGTACCCACATCTTTTGAAGCTCCTAGCATCCGATGTTACAAGATTGGGATAAGATACAGAGCTACTGCGAAAGAGCTTGATCAACTTGAACTGCATGAACATTGGACTTGTTATATGAAAAAAGAAAGTCTATTTTGTAGACAATTTATAATTAAGTCTCTAGTACGAAAATCTACCCCTCTAGTTCCTCAACGGCGAGGGCGAGCTGAGGCACCCCAACGTCAACATAAATAAAAGCATTCAGCGTATCGAATGGGGGGATTTAGCCATAGAAGTACATAATACCATCTTTAGTAATATAGAGTCTTAATCTAATCCTCCTGAAGTCATTCTACCCAGAGAATATCTAGTTTATCCCTACAGTGGGCTTGACTTACATTTTTTACAACTAGAACTTGACCTCTTCATGCTTGGGGTATCGCCCTTAAACCAACACCATATCAATGTAGAACGCAACTATAGGAATAATTATCTAGATGCATACCACATATTGGAATGATCAAACTTTAAGATGAGATGACCCATTGAGGCCATCATCCACCATAAGGTTCCCCTCCTAAAAGTACTCATATACCATCGAGTTCGAACTGATCACCCTTAGTCCCCACGACCACGTGAGTGAAAAGTTTAATACCCTATGTTACATAGTATCTTCATTAACCCGTGATAGGTTTGTTAATGAGATCTCTCCCAGGGGGCAGGATATATGAAATACTGGTACTATTGCGAGGACAAATTTTGTGAAGCCGCTAAAATCATGGGAAAGTTAAACCCATAAGAACTCGAAACCTCTTTTGATAATAATGAACATCAGGATATTGCCTCGAATAATAACACATGGTCATGATCTTCCAAGTCTACATAAGCATAACTCAATAGACGGACAAGTCCTGATTACAATGGCAGAAATACATACTCCGACCTTGAACTCTAATACAGCCATACAATGGATTGATAACCATTACACCGAATCCTGTGAATGGTTACCCCCATGGGGCCACGGCCCAAATCCCTAACCAGCTGGTCACGGACGAAAGTCGTGACCATATAAAATTTGGCGTGACCATATCCATGATCCAGTGTGGCCATGGATGCTCTTGGAAGTGGTCACGGACCAAATCCCTAACCAGTATTGGTCACATACTTAGGTCGTAACCAGGTCATGACCATCATAGTGCTAAATTCGTTCAAAAGTTCCCTCCACGATTGGTCATGATAGGGTCACACCCTTGAGCCGCACACCTAATGGGTCACGATTTTGGGTCGTGGCCATACCAATTTGATCACGTGCGTGGGTCACAACTTAGGATCGTGGCCACATGGTTGCCTACGCGCTGATGTGGAAACAATTTAAGGGTCATGGATCTAAGCCGTGACCAGGGTCCTTATATCTAAGTACATTCTGCCTCCATTTCATTTATTCCCCCTCCAATCTCTCCCCTTCTTTCTTTGTGCGCTAAATTCTCTCTCTAGGCAATTTGGATTCTCTCAAACCCTAATTTATCTCTTAATATCAAAGGGGAACTCTACATTTTGTGTTTCTGATTTAAACCCTAATGTGTATGTGTGTGAATGTGTGTGTATTTCTGTGTATATGTGTGTGTGTGTATGTGTGTATATATATTTTTCAAGAAAAGGGGATGTTTTATAATTTCATATTTTGATTGGATATGTTGTATTTAGGGTTTGAAATTTATAGGGTATTGTTAACATTGACTGGGAATTGTTATTTAGAGTTTAAAATTAATTGCATCATTTAAGGGCATTGTCATTATTAGTAATAACTGAATGTGGTTACTTATGGATTAAAATAAATTACATTATTTAAGGGTACTGTCATTTAGGGCTTGAAATTTATTTAGAGTTTGAAATTAATTGAGTATTATCAGTATTGACTGAATGTGGTTACTTAGGGGAAAAAATAAATTGCATTATTTAAGGGTATTGTCATTTAGGGCTTGGTATTTATTTATAGTTTGAAATTAATTGAGTATTTTAGGCTTCGCACCCACTGACTCAAAATCCTTTCCATTCTCAAAACCTTAATCAAACTAATATACCCTTATACCTTAACCGTAGGACTCATATTCACGCCCTCATATATTTTTCTCAGGACCACAATTTCAAACTCTATTATATAAACTAATGTACCCTTATACCTTAACCATTATATACATATTTGTTAAAACTGGATTCCTCACGATCTCCCATAACTGTAGCTGACAAGTTTTCACGACCAAGTTCAGTCGTGGCACTCATATTCCCGGTTGCAATAGACCAACAAAGTTTTCATATCAACGGCCTAAGTTCCTCGTGATTATTCCATAAGTCACGGCTTGGATTAGCAATAAATTTCAATAACTCACGGCCTAACTAGGCCGTTGATTTCAACAACTCACGGGTTGGGGTGGTCGTGTTTTTCTTCCCAATTTAATTTGTTAAGTTCAGACGATTATTCTCATTTTAAATTCTTATTCTCATATTTTATTGCAGATCCATTCAATGGGGAGAGCTGGTAGACCACATGTGACTGTATCTGTGACTACATCGGTGATAAGTAACGTGGTTTGCTAGGTATACTCGCTCAATATTTAAACGTTCATATGTAATCCCATTTGTTTAAATTTAATTTTTTTTACACCAGCGTGCCAATTATTAGTTATCTAAAATTCTCTTTATAATACTAATCTGTCAAATATTAATAAATTCATTTATTAAATTTGCTTGTCCTCTGGATGATCTGCTCACTTAACTACATTTCAAGCCCGATACTATTTTGACTGAGATGATTCTAAAAATGAATCTAGCAGTGGATGTAGGGTCACAATATAGAGTGCAATGAAGCTGCACAAGAGAGTGCAATAGAACATTCGTCTTTATTGCGCAATAGAGACGAATTTCTATTGCGCTCTATTTTGCAACTCCATTCCTCTATGTTGTGGACTTGCCCCCACTGCTAGATTCATTTTTCGAAGCATCTCACTCAGCATAATATCGGGTCCTAAATGGAGTTAAATGAGCGAGATCATCCTTAGGACAAGCAAAATTAATAAATAAATTTATTAATATATGGCAAGATAGTATTATAAAAGGGAATCCTAGATTAGTAATAATTTACATGATAGGGTAAGAAACAATAATTTAAAGAAATGGGATCACAAACGTAACTATAGATATGAGCGAGTACACCTAGCAAACCAAGTCACCTACCACGACAACTGATTTTAGGGCATGGGTATCAAAGGAGGTAAATTTCACATCTTATGTGTGCGGTTATTTATTCATGTGTAAAAAAAATATGCCCTAATACAAATTCATTAATAAATGCATCATCTAAGGTAAATTCATCAAATGTTTAGTTACTTTCACAAGATGCTCGTCTTGAGAATAGATTCATTTGAATTTGTGATTGGATCAAATTAACCCAACCTAATTTCCACGTGTTCCTGTACATATACCTTTGGTGATTACTTTCATTGATGCAGTGTTCATAAAATGAAGTTAAATTAGCTTGATTTTATGAAGATTGTGTTAAAGAAACTAATAAAAAATGTACACGTAAAAGGAGATGTTGGGGGCTCGAGGATCAATTTGGTCTAATCACACATTCTGAAGACTCTATTTAATGGCCTTCTTGGATTGCAAGAATCAGGTACGCATTACTTTAACTGAAGTAATTATATAATTGATATGCATTATCTAAATCTTTTAGATAATATAAGGAGTATGGAATAATTGTTGGTTTTGTTTGGTTTAGCTATTGGGTAATTATTTGATGTCGACTTGTTATTGTATAGCATGTTAGAAGGAGTACAGGATAATTAGTGGTTTTATTTGTTTTGGTTGTTTGTTAATTACTGGTTGTTGGCTTGTTGGTGGATAGTATGTTGGAAGGAGTATGGGATAATTATTGGTTGTTGGCTTGTTGTTGGTTTTTAGCTGTTGGATAATCACGGGACCCTCAGTTTGAGAACATGATGTTAATTTCAAAACGTCTAGACTTGGGCTTAAAAACATATCGTTAGGGGATGAAACCCCAAAACACCCCACAAACGTGGACAATCAGTCCCAATAGTCAAGGAAGTTTAAGAGCTTCACGATCAGATATTGATCATGGACAATTAGTCGAGAGGTGTACCAAGCATCGTGGGCGGTGGATTTGTACTCCACCTCATAGTCGGGATTCGTCATCATAGGTATGGCGTTGGGAACTTGAGAAAGTGTCAAAGCTAGTGTAGTGTTTGCATAAAGTAGCATGGTGTGTGTGTGAAATAAAAAAAATCAAAAATAGGCACACTTAGGCTTGAAAACATACAGCGAGGGTGTGGGCATCCCCAGCGGCACGCAAACGGCACCGCTAGTGGCACGAATACCTTGTGCACAACTATTTCGAGCTCAAGAGTTTTGCAACTTTTTAGAGGTCAAGAGTTTTGTGAACAGGACATTAATTGGAGAGAGATGGTTAGAGACCTTGGTAATCCTACATGCTATAACAACCAATAACTATCCAACATATTATCCGATGATCGTACATTGGTCCCGTGTGAGGTGTTGATGCCTCTTACAGAGCCGTTTGGGGAGTGTTTTGGTTTTTCACCCTCTAACGACATGTTTTTAAGCTTAAGTCTAAATATTTTCAAATTATCATCATATTCTCAAATCGGGGGGGCCCGTGATCCCACGATCAGTTCCTTGAGTTACATTGGTCCCGTGCGAGGGGTTCACGCATCTCACGGGGCTTTTGGGGAGTGTTTCAGTTTTTCGCCCTCTAACGGCATGTTTTTAACCTTAAGTCTAGATATTTTCAAATTGTCGTTATATTCTCAAACCGTGGGTCTCATCACCACGCGGTCAATTTTCGCGAGTTACTTTGATCCCGTACGAGGTGTTCGCGCCTCTCACGGGCCCATTTGGAGGTGTTTTGGCTTTTCTCCCTCTAACGGCATATTTTAAGTTTAAGTCTATATTTTCAAATTATTGTTATATTCTTAAACCGAGTGTCCCGTGACCACGCGATCATTCCTGCGAGTTATATTGGTCCCGTGCGCGGTGTTTGCTCCTCTCACGGGGCCGTTTGGGGGTGCTTTGGGTTTTCGCCCTCTAAAGGCAGGTTTGGCAAGAAAATTTTCCTTTTTTGGCCTTACCAAATACAGCGTGTTCTAGAGCTCATTAAAATTGTTATGGAAATGAGTCTCGAATGTTAGATGCATTTTTTCATTTGGAGTTTGATAGAGGATTTCAAATACGACTCCTCTCATTACAAGGAGTTTGGCCTTCATCAATATCCACCATACAAGGACACTAGAATAGTAATTTGCCCCATTCTTGATGTTTCTCATTTACAACACTCCTTTTCCCTTTCTTTCTGTGTTCCTTTGCCGTGATTTTCTAACCGGCAAGCTTCTCATACAAATTATAGTTTACTCCCAGTATGCTTTGGTCTTTCTGCCATGAATACAACTTCGTCACATGTACATCTTATTTACTCGCACACCTTTTCTCTTGGAGAACCTTAAGATCTATAATTTCATTTCTAGCTTTGTCAATATTGTTGAGGTTATGAAATGGAAATCTGGAAATACCCGATTCATAACCTCAACAATACTGAGACATATCGAAATGAAAATAAAGATCTTAAAAAGCTTCTCCAAGAGAAAAGGTGTGCGAGTAAATAAGTTGTACGCGTGACGAAGGTGTATTCGTGGCAGAAAAACCAAAGTGTACTGGGAGTAAGCTATAATTCATATGAGAAGCTTGCCAGTGAGAAAATCACAGCGAAGGAACACAAAAAGAAAGGGAAAATGAGTGTTGTAAATGAGAAACATCAAAAACAGGGGAAAATACTATTGGAGTGTCCTGTATTGTTGGATATTAATGAAGGCCAAACACCTTGTTAAGAGAGGAGTCGTATTTGGAATATTCCATCAAACTCCAAACGGGAAAATGCATCATATAATCCGAGATTACTTTCCAAAATAATTTCAATGATATCTACAACACACTGCATTTGGTAAGGCCAAAAAAGGCAGATTTTTCTGCAAACTTGCCTTTAAAGGATGAAAACCCAAAGCACCCCCAAATGGCCCCGTGAGAGGCATAAACACATCGCACGGGATCAATGTAACTCGCAGGAACTGACCGTGTAGACACGGGAGCCCCAGTTTGAGAATATGATGATAATTTAAAAATATACTTATGCTTAAAAACATGTAGTTAGAGGGTGAAAAACCAAAACACCCCCAAACGGCCCTGTGAGAGGCCCGAACACCTCGCACAGGACCAAAGTAACTCCCCAAAACTGACTACATGATCACGGGACCTCAGATCTGAGAATATGACGATAATTTGAAAATATCTAGACTTAAGCTTAAAAACATACTGTTAGAGGATGAAAAACCAAAACACCCCCTAAATGGCCCCGTGAGAGGTGCCAACACCTCGCATGGGACCAATATAATTCGCAAGAATTGATCACGTGGTCACGAGACCCCCGGTTTGAGAAGAATATGACGATAATTTTGCAATATCTAGATTTAAGCTTAAAAATATGTCGTTAAAGGGCGAAAAACCAAAACACCCCACAAATGGCCCCATGAGATGAGCGAACACCTCGCACAGGACCAATGTCCGATCGTTGGATATTTATTGGTTGTCGTATCATGTAGGATTTCAAATATCTCTAACCATTGATCTCCAATTAATGCCTGTTCACAAAAATCTTTAGCTCTAGAAAGTTGCAAAACTCCTGAGCTCGAAATAGTTGCGCACGAGGTGTTCGTGCCACTCGCGGTGCCGATTGGGTGTCGCTGGGGGTGCCCATTCCCTCGACGTATGTTTCCAGCCTAAGTGTGTCTGTTTTTATTTTTTTTTGTTTTTCAAACACACACCATGCTACTCTAGACAAACACTACAGTAGCTTGGAAACTTTCCCAAGTTTTCAACAACAAACCTATGATAGCGAATCCTGAATATAAGCTAGAGTACAAATCCGTCGTCGACGATGCTTGGTACACCTCTCGAAAACATGGTGTTAGAGGGAGAAACCCCAAAACACCCCTCGAACGGCCCCGTGAGTGGTATCAACACCTCGCACGGGACCAAGGTAGCTCGTAAGAACCGATCGCGTGGTCACGAGACCCCCGGTCTAGGAGCAAGGATCACTAAGTTGAGAATATCAACACTTTGGCTTAAAAATATGCCGTTAGCGGGCGAAATCCCAAAACACCCCCAAATGACCCTGTGAGCTGCGCCAACACCTCACACAAGTCCAATGTAACTCGTAGGAACCGACTGCATGGTCACGAGACCCCCGGTTCGGGAGCACGGATCAATTTTTCGATAGTCCACACTTAGACTTAAAAACATGCTGTTAGAGGGCGAAACCCCAAAAATACCCCCCGAACGATCCCGTGAGCGGAGCCAACACCTTGCACAGGACAAATATAACTCATAGGAATGGACAGCGTGGTCACGGGACCCCTGGTTTGGGAGCATAGACCAATTCTCAGAATGTCAACACTTAGGCTTGAAAATATGTCGTTATAGGGCGAAACTTCGAAACACCCCCCGAACGGCCCCATGAGCGGCGCCAACACCTCGCACGAGACCAACATAACTCATAGGAACCAACCGCATGGTCATGGGACACCAAGTCCGAGAGCACGAACCAATTTTTAGAATGTTCACACTTAAGTTAGAAAACATGCCGTTAGAGGACGAAACCTCGAAACACCCCTCGAACGGCTCCGTGAATGGCACCAACACCTCACATGGGACCAATGTAACCTGTAGGAGGTGACCGTATAGTCACAAGACCCCCTGTCCGGTAACACTGACCAATAATTTCATAATATCCACACTTAGGCTTAAAAACATGTTGTTAGAAGGCGAAACCCCAAAACACCCCTCAAACGGCCCCGTGAACGATGCCAATACCTCGTACGGGAGCAATGTAACTCATAGGAGCCAACTGGGTGATCACGGGGGGCCCGGTTCAGGAGCATGAACCAATAATTTGAGAATATCCACACTTAGGCTTGAAAACATGTCGTTAGAGGGTGAAACCCCGAAACACCCCCCGAACGGCCTCGTGAGCGGCGTCAATACCTCGCACGGGATCAATGTAACTCATAAGAACCAATTGTGCTGTCACGGTACCCCCAGTTTGGGAGCATGAACCAATAATTTGATAATATCCACGCTTAGGCTTAAAAACATGCCGTTAGAGGGCGAAACCCTGAAACACTCCCCGAACGGTCCCGTGAGCGGAACCAACACCTCACACGAGACCAATGTAACTCATAGGAACCGATCTCATGGTCATGGGACCCCCAATTCGGAAGTATGGACCAATTTTTATAATGTCCACACTTAGGCTTGAAAATATGTTGTTAGAGAGAAAAACCTCGAAACACCCACCGAGCGGTCACGTAAGCGACACCAACACCTCGCACGAGACTAATGTAACTCGTAGGAACTGACTGTGTGGTCACGATACCCCCGGTCCGAGAGCATGGACCCATTTTCCGAATGTCCACACTTAGGCTTGAAAACATGTCGTTAGAGGGCAAAATCCCATAACACCCCCTGAACAGCCCCGTGAGCGATGCCAACACCTCGCACGGGACCAATATAACTCGTAAGAACCGATCGTGTGGTCACGGGACCCCCAGTTCGGGAGCACGGTGTGACACCCCGCCTAATTAAATAACGGGTGATCACTCCTTTATTAAATTAAATCAAGGTAAACAGTTGGTTCATTCTCAGCATCACTGTCGATAAAAATAAATTTTTCAATTTAACACCCTAAATAATTAAGCTAAGTGTCAAAACCATTTTCATACATACTTTCCAAATTTTATTTAAAGAAAATCATTTATTTTATTAACAACATTCAATAAGTAAGAATCACACCACATTAAATTCCTGCAACATAGTCCAATTAATTTAATACATTCGTCAATCGAATGTCAACATGCGAAATATAAAGTAACACAATCAAACTGAATAAAACCCATAGTAACAATACTGGAAATAACTGAAATACGAATGTCCAAAAACAACGGAATAATGGAAAGAGCTACACATGCTCAACTAAATGAAAGTGCTAGGAGTGGATCCGAATGAACGAAGTCGTCTATTCAAAAGACCTGCAACTCCCACCTAAGCTGCAGCGCGTTCCTTCCAAGAGATCCTAAGCAAGACCCCCTTGTGGCTGGGCACCTGTAATACATACATATATATACAAGAGAGAGAGAGAGAGAGAGAGAGAGAGAGAGAGAGAGAAACGGTTCAGAGCCCGAAAGTGTGTTTGTTTTAAAATACGTTTAGCAAGTATTAAAATTGATACAGGTCAATGCAACAACATATTAGAGCGACACTCTCTTGAGAAATTCTCACCTCTCTTCTAATGTGCACGCCTATCGTACTAACCTTCCCAACGGTTTATCTTATCATTTTATCATACTAACCTTCCCAATAATTTAGCTTATCTTAACTTACTCATAAGATTTCAAAACCGAACAATATCATTGTTTAAAAAGAATACTTCCAATTAGCAGCACAACTCTCGTTTTAGCTTTATTAATTTATAAAGTTTCCCAGTGTCCTAATTATACTTTCACAAAACAAGTATTTACCATTTGAGTCATCAACCATGTCCTACTTATCAAATCACAGTAGGCAGTTTCAAATTTCCAAATCTCATATATATATTAACTACTCGTATAATATATATAAAATAGCAGCACCCCACATAAAACTATGGTGCGTGCATACTTCTACTATCCAAACCCCATACCACTCATATCAAGGGGAATACAAATTCGGAATCACTCTCAAATTGTATTAACACATACACAAACAATATCAGGCGAAGCATAGATTCCAAGTCTCTAAGAGGATGGCACATACTCGCGTCTCTTAAGACCGTCTGAACTATCAATTCGATAGCCTGTACCAAGGATATCTATCTTCTAGGGTACAAGTCAATATCCCCCATAAAGGTCCCATCGAGATAAGACTGTCCCAGCGTGGTAACCTCAAGGATAGCAAGTAGCGCGGTATATTTTTCACATGTATATAATATATGTACACACAATCATATAAATATACCACTTTTATCATATTAATATAGGTTCCTCTCGTCACCCATATTACAACATTTATCCTTAATTTCACATTATTAGTATTACGTATAAGGTTTCATCTCTAACCTTAACTCGAAGAGTTTTCTCACTTATTATGTGACACTCGTGGACTCTATCCTTCCAAGTAGAAAATTCAGTAGGTATACCTTTATTCACTATCGTAGCTATTCGCCGTAATCTCTCACTTGAAATACGTAGTTTCATCGTTCATTATATAATTACCCCAAAAGTAAACTTCTCGTCTTATAATAAAGTCCCCAACACTTATTCACATGTCCTACTAGTCTTTCCTATCTCCCAAAACATTTTATTAAGAATACCCAAGAATTATTTCACGATAATTTAATTTAACTAATTAAACAAGGGAAATAGGAGTCTTCCAGGAGGGGTCGATCGATCGAGGTCTTGGGCTCGATCGATCGAACCTTCGATCGATCGAAGCTCTATGCTCGATCGATCGATCAAGCAGGTATTTTGATTTCTGCAGAATTACAGTTACGGGTTCTACCAATTTTCTTCATCCAAATCCATAATTTTCCAAACCCAAACGTCCCAAAATGCTACTACTAACATTATAACAATATACTAGATGTTTCTAACGTAAGGCATGTACATATACATCATTTAATCATGGAATTTCCACCCAAAATTACATCTAATTATCAAGAACCCTAGAATTTTTCTTAAACAGATTCCTAACCAATTTTTCTGCAGAATTTCTTTCTTATAATCATCAAAATTTCGTGGTTAATTTCCTCTACATGGCAAGGGTTTCCAGAATCATCATACAAACCAATACTACATGGATTTTCCTATCACAAATTGGGTTTTCTTCCACATATTTCATCCCTAATCATTCCTAATCTAATATGGAAATTGCACCAACGAAAATAGCAAGATAAACACTTGCCTGGGATTTTCAGAAGTCTGGATTGCGGCTGATTTTGGTGTGGTTGCGTTCCCCTTCTCGCGATCTACGCGTTGGTGGTGGTGGCGGTGCAAACCGGTGACTTTTTGGCCTTGAATTGCCTTGAGAGCCTTCTCCTCTCTTCTCCAATGGCCGTATTAGGGTTTTGAATATTCTAACCCTAAATGACTAACCTAAATGGCTGATATAGGTTGCTGAATTTCGTGAGTTTAATTACCCAAATATGTAAAATGACTAAAATGCCCTCCCGGGGTACTAATTAGGCCTAAAAACGCCCCGAGACCCAAACTACACCCCCGGGTACACTTTTCTGACTATCTCGACCCTTTCGGACGCGTTGGCGCACTCAAAAAGACCATACGGGAAACTTATAAAATATTCACTTTTTATTTATCAAAATTTAGTCCCGACGCGACACGAGCACGTTCCGACTTAAATTTTCGAAATTGTCATTTAACTCACTCATGACATTCAATATAACCAATATAATATATTACTTTGCTCATTAGTAATATTCAACAAATTTCCCATAATTACTAACTCTCGCCACGTTAATAATTATAACGTAATTAATTTCCGGATTTTTATTAAATAAATCATTCACATTAACTTTAATAAATCTCCAAATTAATATAGCATAAAAATACGGGGTATTACACACGGACCAATAAGTTGAGAATATCCACACTTAGTCTTTAAAACATGTCGTTAGAGGGCGAATCCCCGAAACACTCCCCGAACGGCCCGTGAGTGGTGCCAACACCTCATACGGGAGAAATGTAACTCGTGAAAACCGACCGCGTGGTCACAGGACCCCTGGTCTGGTAGCACAGACCAATAATTTGAGAATATACACACTTAGACTTGATTGCATGTCGTTAGAGGGAAAAAATCCAAAACACCCTCCGAACGACCTCATAAGCAGCTCCAACACCTCGGACGGGATCAATGTAACTCGTAAGAACCATCCTCGTGGTCACAGGACCCCCAGTCCAGGAGCATAGACCAATAATTTGATAATATCATCGTGCTCTCAAACCGAGGGTCCTGTGACCACGCGAGCTTTTATAATTTATTGTTTAGCATTATGGTGTGCGGGGTTTACATTACGCAGGTTTTAGAATATCTATAATAGAGAGGCAATTCTACCTTTTTTTTAATATATTTAAAACTAGTCACGGTCCTAAGACATGACCATATCTAATGATTATCAAACATAAACAGGGTCACGGTTTAGGGCCACGACTATATTTGTAAGGATAAAGCATGGGTCACGGCCTACAGTCGTAACCATTTTGGCGACCATTGTGATATCATTAAGGATGGGTCACGGCTGAAGGTCATGACCAGAATCGCGACCAGTCTCATAAAGTATGGGATAGGTCACGGCTAAAGTTCATGACCAAGTCTGTGTTTGGGTCACGACTAATGTTCGCGACCATATGTCATGACCCCCAAGGTATGTGACCCCTTTTGTGGTCAGTGATTTGGGGCGTGAGGTCATGCCCAAAAATGGTCACTGCCCTTGACCGCGACCCACAGTACTGATCAGGAACTTTAGCCGTGACCATTCGCCTAAAATGGTGTAGTGAACTCCATATAAAACACTTAGAAAAAATATTATTAGAGCCCAAAACTATCCATTTCCCTATATTGGACCTAAGTAATGACCTTAAAACTCACACCGCTTGCCTCCGACGCTATATTCTTGACTGACTTCTTGCTCTTTTTAGACAAAGCTAAACAAGAACCCCCAGATGAACTTGTATTATATCCAAACAAATAGGTCGACTTCCTCACCGAGTCTAGTATAAGCAAGAAGTAGAAAGGTTTCCCAAAGTTGTTATCACACCTCCTCCTCAGGAAAGTAAAAAATACAGGGATAACTCTATCAAACATTTGCTAACATCGCCGTATAAGAGTTGCTAGTTACATCTCGAGAACACCGATCTTCCTTCATTTCTATATCTTCTTAAGATTTTATCCTACAAGAACTAACTCTAACTGAGATCTCATCCACCATCAGGTTCATTACTATGCAACAATACACCAGATTCTCTCACAAGGACCTCTCTATTTAAGTCCATAATCATCGGTTCACACTATACATCACCACTGAGACTTGTAGGCAAATTACTCCCTTGGTACTGATAGACAACAGGTCCACCATCAATATGTTCCCTCCCCGCACCACCATTGGTTTAGGATGCATCACCTTAAATTTTACACCATTGTCTACACCCATTAGGGCCTATAACAACACTCTCTGAAAGGACCTGGGAGAAATCATCCTCACCCTTATAGTGGGCCTCATTAAATATGATGTTGAGTTTTAGGTACTCTACATCCCAACTAGCTTTAACCTCTTGCTCGAAAGGGCTTAAATACACCCCATGGGGGCATTACCCCTATCAATGCATATGAAAGTTAAGTTCTCGTTTGATATAAGGTCATCACAATCTAAAGAGATGATGGATGGGCCACAGAGGATAACATTAGTACTATTCCCTTCTTAGATGCCCACCACGATAATATCGACATATGCCTTAGCAGATTTTGATTCATCCCACTCACTCTCGTGATAGAGGAAGAGTCGGTTGTTCATAGTGTAGCTGTTCAAATCATCCACAAAATGGGATATACACTAGGGTTCAGGCTTAGAATAAATGAACAAGGAACCCTCGAGGCCGTATCGCTATCGAACATAAGGGAAAAGGCAGGTCTTGAGTATACCCCCAACAGTAAAGCTCTAACCCCAATTCATAAAGACCCCTATCAAGGGTGGAATGGTCACTTGCTTCTCCAGGGTGAAGGCTTCCCCTATCACGGACTTCTTAAACTATGATGGGATGAAACAAATAAATCCTTACAACCATAGATGAAAATTTTCTACGAGGAGGAACTTTATGTAGATTGCGGGAAAATCCACAAGGTCAGCTGTAATGAGATTAACATATCATCGGTTACCGAGAAATACAAAAAAATCATCGAGCCAAAACCTGAATGGGGAATGCCCACTTTATTCCCAGAAGATGTTTCCCTATTATTCATGTCGGGATCCTCAAATTTAATATAACACTTCAACGACTATGAAATCGGTTGTAATGAAATAGAAGACTATGCAATCCCATACACAACCCCAGACCTATATAAAAAAGACCACTTAAGCCGCCAAATTTTCGCTTGAAGTCGTCTAAAATACTTTAATCCCCCCAATTCATTTGAGAAAATTATATAGATCTGATTCTCCATTATGTTTTTATCGCATACATTTAAAAATAAATACCCCATTGTCTTTAAATCGGAGATATGCGGGTAACTCAAGATATCACTTTGGGTTTGGTCTAAACAAACACCAAAGAATCTTATTTTTGACAAAACCTTACTTATGGTCACAATTCCCTCATTCCCAAAGAGTCAACGAGGTCTAAATAAATTAACACGTCAAGTAGTAAAACAATACTCTAAGTCATTTTGAGACTTCACATGGTTATCTGTATATAAGAAACAACACAAAAAGGCCATACCACGAAAGAAACAGTCAAAAGAAATAAGCACCAAGAATCACCCCTGCTAAAAACCCCACATCCCCGGATGTATCATCAACAGATAGATTCACTAAGGAATCCACTCAAAATGACACCTTATCTAGGGGGAAAGGACGGAACTCCAATTCTAAAGCTACATCAAAAGAATCTTTCTATGTCACAAATAAAGAAATAGGAACTTCCTTACTTCACATTCCGACGTCAATTCAAATGGATTTCTCTCCAACGATCAAATAAAGTTTTTTCTCGTGAAAAGAAAGAGTCTTAAAAGAATGGGGTATAAAAAAGGTTATAGGATCAATGAAGGAAATGTGAACCCACAAGACAACATCGGTTTAGAAATAAGCATCACTAAAAAGGTTTGATAAAACTTGCCAAAAGTTAAAATAACAAATTGCATTAAATAGCTTTCAAGCTTCTGGAAATGAATGACTGAATAGTCAACTACTTCTTTGTGGACAACCGAATGGTTAAAGGTCTTATGAGGCACGATTAACCAAATGTATAACCATCTAAACCTTCCAAAAAAAGATAATCTCACCCCAAGCTTTACCCCTCTCACACCTAAGTTCACAAAAATCCTAAAAATAGACAAACCTATTTTTAAATCATTTTAGTTTCAATGAAGAGTATCCGTATATATACATTTTTAGTCGGCCGCCTCTATGGACACCTCGATTTGCATTTAGGGTGTTGGTTATTTTTCTATAATCAATAGTATACCCTAAACCAAAACCCATGAAAAATATCAAAGGCAAATGTGGCAAACCAAATCCAAAACAAAGAGGGTCAACCCCCTAGGAACAAAACTTTATAATGGTCAAAATGAAAATAGAAAAAATTTAAAAAGGGTCAAAATCCCTCCACGGGTTTATTTTTAACCGAATGATTAAAGGCCCCTAACCAATTTAAGCCCATTTAACTGAACGGTTAAAGGTGGCTAACCGAACTGTTAAAACCTAAGTGTAAAATCCACCTACCCCACTGTTTCTTTTAGCGAACAAAACTCATCCCAATGACGATATTATCGAATATGGTTTTTCATATCAATACTTGTCAAGCATTGACTTTATTCAACGTAGTTCTAGTATATAAATATATCAATCCAACATAAAAAAATGATATATTAAGTACATCTCCATAAACACCGTAATGTTGTATACCTACACGTGTAAATATGTCCTAATTTTTAAAACTGCATTGGCTTTGATCCTAAGTCTCCTTGGGTATGTAGATTTTATGCCGAACTAAATTCGTGAATCCCAAGCCTCAAATATGTCTATGGATGTAGTATTTCTTAGGGATGCCTCCATCTCTAGTACAAACACCCGTATTTATAATCCAACCCCGTTGTTGGAATTATGTTGGATTTTATCCCAAGTACTTTCCGATACGTAGGTCCTATACCAAACTAAATTCATGAATCCTAAGGCTTATAATACGTATCTCGGTGGATTATTTCTCAGGGATACCTCCATCTCTAGTCCACCCCTTGCTCCACCTCTAACTGGCCCTAAGGAAAATACCTTCCAGCTAGGGATCACCCGGTGATCATACCATGATGTTCCAATATCGAAGATCTTTGTACCCACTACCATTATAAATATACATTACAGCTACCCTCTGTCATATAGACAACTTTTCCCACTCTTAAACCAAGTCCTACATATTCACATAAATCATACTGGAAAATGTGAATAACAAAACTCGTAATTGCGAAAATAAATATGATCGCCAAGGATTGATAAAGATTCTAATTTTTATCATAACTCAAATTTATCTTTTTATCCTAAATAAACATATACGTGATAAAAACAGATAAATCAAACCAAGCATCCAACAAAGGAAAAGTTTCAGGAAAAGACTCATATCGGGTAAATCCTTTTTTCTGCACTTTAGAAATATTACAAGATAGCCGACTTAAAATAGTACTTGAAAACTGCCACAATTATAACGCGCTAATCTTCATAAATCTCTAAAGAATACTACTCAATCCAGAGCAGTCCACAAGTGACCTTCCACACTCGGTATCCATTGATCTAACTTTGTCTTCAGTAGTGAGTCCCCTTGGGTATCATATGTCAGCCATGGAGACGCCTTCCTCACAAAGGTGTATTCAAAGATATAAGACTTTCTGGGGTCTAAACCAATTGATAAAAAACTATTTGCAGGATGTATGTTGTGAATCAAAAAGTGTTTAAGAACACAAAGCAATGAAGAATTTTCGTAAAAGTTATGCAGAAATGAATCTCGCAAAAGTCTTAGAAAAATAAAACACGAAATAGGTATTTATTGGACGTTCACAAATTTTGAGGTTGTTGCGTCGTTCGAACGAAATCATTATGTCGTTCTAACAATATTAACATCTCGTTCAAACGATATAATTCTCGATTCTAACGACGTCAAAAAACTTAGACAGTAAGCCCCCGATCAAAGCTCATTTGAAAAACATTTTGAACGACCCTTCTAATGAAGTAACAATCTCGTTTGAACGAGATATAAAAATAAAAAATATATATTTTCAAAATAAAAAACTCCTATTCATTTTTGGTAAAAAAAAATAAACATCCCAAAGATAATTTTGTAAATTAATTTAAACTATAAATTGCTTTATACCTTTACGGGATGTCGGGAAGTCTTCAAATTTGGAGATGCTTGAGTTTGGTTTGTCTTGACGGTGCCTGACGCTTTGTAACGAGATAAGCCAAACTAGCCTAAAGCTATGTTATGAACAATAGTAGACACCAAATTTAAATTAAAAATTTCTTATGACAAAAATACTAACACCCTTCCTAACCCTAGAATGGAATAATATAAGTCTCTTTGTCTTCAAACTTCTTCTTTTCCCCTTTTGAAAAGCTTTATCTTCATCCGTATGTCTTGAATTCCGCTTTAAGTATCCACACATGTGAGACAAAATCATATAACTCGTGACGCATCGAGTTTGAAATAGAGTAAAATTCATAAATAAAATCTCCCCCATAAATCAAACTTATTTTAATTGTTTATCCCCCTTTGTTTTTATCCGAAATAGACAAAGAAGTAGAAACATAGGCATGAAATTACGAAGCATCAAGTAGAAGATAGGATATCATTACAAAAAGATACAAATCAAGCATCTTTAATGATATTCTCAAAGGCAAACACAACCAACTATTTTTTAAAATTTTCAAAATAAAACAAATTTCACAAATACAACATACAATACCATATATAATATAAGCAAAATATATCAAAGAAAATCCGACACATATATATAGGTATAAAAGACCACAAAACATGACACAAGACACATAAGTCTTACACACTAGCATACTATCTAAGTGTCTAAACGTGTGGGATGGAATGAATGGGTGTGAATTAGTAACAAAAGAATTATAACCAAACACTCATATAGGTTCAAGAAGTTTTAATTGACCGTAAAACTTTATAAAACAAAGATTTAGCCTCAAGTGGAAAATAAAGTTGAACTTAATGAACAAAACAAGCATAATGCACACAAGCCTAGATTATTGATGATTCTTCATATCAATAGCATCATGACAAAATAATCATAATTATGATTCATTGTGCAAACCCATTGATCTTTAATTAAACTCCCTCAAAAGCTAAACATAATCATAGTTTTCTATTATTTTCTTTTGTTTTGAAGTGATTTCTTTTGAATGATCAATCAGACTAAACTATGTTGTCCCCTTTTTGGCACATATTGCTATTTTATTGCCTTTATTTTTTCTTGGGCTCTTTTAAACGGTGGCTTTCAAGTAAAGTCAACCTGTCTTTCGTAGCCCTTTTCCCATATACACTCATATTTTTTCAATACTAAATGAAATCTTACAGGAAACTGTTCTTACATGCACAAATCCCCCATAGTCACATAAACCTGTAAATGATAAAATTGATAGGGGAATATAGCACCAAACTCAAATGTACATAGTGAAGTTAAATGTTCATAAAGCTTATGTATGTGCGTGCAGAAGCATATACAAATTCTAATCTGTAAAGCAAATCAAGTTCGAAGCAACTCCATAAACTTGGTTAAGAACAATCTAAGTATCTAAAGTCATAACCAAATGTCCTAGCCACATGGAAATTACGGAGTGGATTGGATTCAAACATATTAATATGCCATATCAAAAGTGTAAAACGAAAATACATAAAAACTAGAAATCTTTTTGTATTTTTTAAATATTTAATCAAAATAAATTCTTTTTATATTTTTTAAATATGACTGAATAAAAGAAAAATATAATACAAAAAATAAACATGTCATCACACTAGCAAACATATATCATGAAGTACAACTAGAGTATGACAAGCAAAATCATGCAAGCAGTCATCTATAAGATATAGCAATAGAAGAATCATGAGCAAGCATGTTATAATTAACTCGTCAAACATCTAGATCTTTTAAAAAAGATTTCCTAACCCAAATAGTTGTATACTTAACGCGACGGATTTTGGGAACCAAGAGAACACTAGATTTCAACTTCCTAGGACCTATTCCAAGATCATAACAAAAACGCCTAAGGTGACCTTTCCTACCACAATGAGAATATGTGAAAACATAAGGAATGTTACTTGTGGGTTGACATTTTCTAACATCCTTGAATCCGGTTAACCCTCTAAAATAAACAATGGTATTGACTTTGACACTTGAAGCAATAGAAATATGCGAGCTAGAATCATTACTACCAACATTACTCGAGTATTTTATATCATCGTTTAACTTCAAAATTTTAGACTCATGCAAAGAATTAGGCTCTTCCAAATAGAGGGACACCTTCTTCATATGTTCAATCATTCCTAGAAGGTTATCTCGCTCTCCCTTAATGAAATAAAACTTATCCCTAAGAGTCTTCTATCGTGCCTTATAATCATTAATCAAAACGCTATCCTCAATGGCACATACATTAACCCTAGAAATTTTCAAGTCCTATAATTCTCTCTCTAAAAATTAGACTCTATCATCACTCTCTTTCTTGGAAAATTCTAATTTTCTAGACTCACGGTCCATGTCCACAAGTTTCTTACGAAAGAAATCTCTTTGATTTTAAATAGTTTTCAAAATATCCATAGCAGCTTTAAAACAAAAATTTTCTTTTTCAAGAATCTCAGTTCTTTTATAAAACACCAAATTCAAATGATTCAAGTCGTCAAAACTAGGGTATTCCATCGAGAAGAAAACAAAATCACCCAAAAAGTACTAAACAAGGATCTAACATAATAACTTAATGCAACCTGCTTTGATACCACTTGTAAATGCGGAAATAAATATGCTCAACAAGGATGGATAAAGATTCTAATTTTTATCTTAACTCAATTTCATCTTTTTATCCTAAACATACATCTATGTGATAAAAATAGATAAATCAAACCAAGCATTTAATAAAGGCAAAGTTTCAGGAAAAAAATCCATTTCGGGTAAAACCTTTTTTAAGCACTTTAGAAATATTATAAGACAATCAACTTATAATAGTACTTCATAAATTTCACAAGTATAATGTGCTAATCTTCATGATTATCTAAAGAATACTACTCGGTCCATAGAAGTCCACACGTGGCCTTCCACGGTCGCTATCCACCGATAAACCTTTTTCTTCAGCAGTGAGTCCCTTCGGGTATCAAAAGTCATCCATAAATATGCCTTCTCCATAAAGGTGTATTCAATGATACAAAACTTTCTAGGGTTTAAAGAGATACACAAAAACTATTTTTAGTATGTGTGTTGTGAATCAAAAAGTGTTTAAGAACACAAAACAATGAAGAACTTTCGAAAAAGTTATGCAGAAATGAATCTGGCAAAAGTCTTAAAAAACTAAACACGAAACAGGTATTTATAGTACGTTCAAAAATTTCGAGGAGGTGGCGTCGTTCGAACAAAATCATTTTGTCGTTCTAATGAGATTAACATCTCGTTTGAATGAGATAAGTCTTGCTTCTAAGTTCTAACGACATAAAAAAAACTTAGGCAGTAAGCCCTCGATAAAAGCTCGTTTGAAAAACATTTTGAACGACCCCTCTAACAAAGAAACAAACTCGTTTGAACGAGATGTGCATCACGTTTTAACGAGATATAAAAATAAAATAAAAATCTTTTTGAAATAAAAAACTCCTATTATTTTTTAGCAGAAAATGGACATCCCAAAGACAATTTTGTAGATTAATTTAAACTCTAAATTACTTTATACCTTTGTAGAATGTTGTGAAGTCTTCAGACTTGGAGATGTTTGAGTTCGGTACGTCTTTACTGTACATGACGATTTGTAACGGGATACGCCAAACTAGCCTAAAGCTATGCAATGAACAATCCTAGAAATTTTTTTCTTACAAAACTACGTTCTTGTGTGTACATGAGTACGTAGGTGCAATACCGAATCCTTCTCATAAGCACACACATCGATAATATATCTCTTGATATGTTGTCATAACAAAAATTCACTCATCTCTCATATTTATATCTCTCCCCAAACCTCAAAATAGATATCAAACTATCTCAAGTAGGGAATTCTTGCTCACACACACATACAACCTTAATGGACACCAATTACCTAAGTCAAGATTCCTCTCACGCTTACATTCATTCGAGCATTTCCACTTGGTGACGCATGTTTTATCATACCGCATTATCCTTTTTCACCACGTCCACATGTGTCATTTGAATATTTGGATGAGATTGAGGAAATGAGTAGAGTATCGTCTGATTTATTCATTCTCGAGTTTGAGGGAAACCTAGGCTTAGCATGCCATTCGAAATTTCATTATGATAATCTCTTCGAGACTGACCATCTAGGTTATAAAGTGACTACGCACCTCGATAATTTCACTCACCACATTCATTATGTGCCTTCATGTGTATACTTTGTCGATTGGGTAGACTCTCAATTGTTCAGACTTTTTATCTATGCTGCAATGCATGTGAGATCGGTAGGAAGTTGGTAACACAATAGGAAATCCACGGGTAATATCATCCTTTTACTTTTGTACTTTATTTATTTTTTCCATATTTTTAGTTTGAGCATACATTAACGACAATGTAAAATTTAGGTTTGGGGGTAAGGATGGTATTTTTGAATAAAAAATAAAAAAAACAAAAAAATTCAATATAATTGAATTTGAAACGATTTCTCAATATATAATTAATTCATGGATCTCTCAACTTATGAAATTTTTTACACATTAGCCATATAATATGATCGAAATTGGATATTGAGGCAAAAGTTAATATACTTAACGAATAAATGTGGAGATTTTATCCCAGTGAGATTTTTGTGCCATTCATCGTTTCGAGAGATTTAAAACCAATCTGAGTTAAAGTAACTCAAACTTTCCTTCAATGATAAATTCGTTGATGATTTCAAATTATTTGTTTTGTTCGATTATTGAAAATAAAAGGTCAATATGTGAATCTTAAGCACTAGAAGTCTTAGTAAGTCATCTTTAGACACAAATAGACTTAACGAAACTTGAGAAATGAGATTAGGCCATCGTTTGAAATCCCAAATTAAGCCTAACTTCAACCTTTTTACATAATTACATTTCAAGCCCATTTGAGCCAAAAAAGAAAATAAGCCTTGTGTTCAAAACCCATTATCCTACTCAACTCCAACTGGGGGTTTAAAGCCCATAAAAAGAAGCCATACCCATTTTCTGAGAATACTAGGGTAAAAGTATAGTAGAAAAAAGGTCATAAATGAAAAAAAAAAGTTTGCAAAAGAATGATATTGGAAAAGAAAAGAATGAAAAGAAAAAAAAAGGAGTACAAGGGAAAAAATGGAGTTAGAAGAAAAAATGCCTAAAAGTCAAACTACCGAAAAAACTCTATATTCTCATAATTTTTGAACTCCAAAAACCATTCTTTCTAGCCAAAATTCGAGCCTACAATATAACCAAAGAAAGTCCTAATCGATCTCAAGTGAAGTTAGTTATAGTATGGAGAGAAGATGAATAGGATCTATGGTGTGATTCACTGTTTCAAAAGTAATCAATTTTCCTTTCATGAGATCATATTCACCCATTATACAAAAATTCCTTTTTTGATTATGTATATGTGAAATTTGTTCACTTAAGTTTACTCTTTTATTCACATATACGGAGAGAAAATAGCCGATGTCCAAGTGTTCGATTGTGAGTGCATACCGTGAGATTTTAAAATCAAAATAAACTTTCGGATAAGAAATGTAACAATCAAATATTTTGAAATGGACGATTATATTGGCTATACACACACATACGATAAGTTGAGATTGAAAAGTGAAGTTCTACTATATTTACAAAATTTGCATACAAACTTGGTTATATTACTTTTGAGTCTTTTGTATTGAGTCAAGTTTTTGAATTTTTTAGGTATATTCACAGCATACTCTCACGAGATAAAACTCATCCATTAGGATAACCTAGAGGTTTAACAGCTTGTTGCACATGCTAAGTGCAATCGTGATTCCTACGAAAGTGAGTTAGATTTTAAAATTTTAGTTTTGCTCGAGGACTAGCAAAGTTTAGGTTTGGGGGTATTTGATGAGTGCATTATTTTGTATGAAATATACCCAAATCTATGTCTTGTTAGGGCCATTGTATCATAAATAATGAGCTTTTAGAGTCTTTTTCGTAAATTAAAAGAAAAATAAAAGTTTGAATCAAATTTGAGTTGAAAATGTGATTTTAATAATTATGGGGGGTGAAATCATAATTATCAAACTTTATGAGCCTGAAAATAATTTTTAAATGTTTATCTACGCAAAATAAAGTTATCTCTGAAATTTGGTTGAATTCTGAATTAAAACAACCAATTTTTGAATTTCGGGGGCGAAAATTCAAATAAGGATAATTTTATATATTTTTAAATATTTATGACCCTAAATTTGAATTAATTATTTTTCAATTTTCATTTTTACAGGTACCCTAGAAATTTGGACAACAAAGGAGTCGATGTGCAAAAATTATCAGGATACATCGCGACGCGACGCGGTTGACACAGTTGTACTAAATATTTTTTTATAAAATCGCTCGAGTGTCTATTGAGACCGTGACATAACTTTTCGGAAAGGTATTGACAATACTCACAACTTTGAAGTTCAGACAAAAATGAGATTTTGAAGTTTGGGAGGTCAAAAATGCGATTAAAGTTGGTGTTGTGAATAGAGACGTGAATAGTGACGTGAATAATGTAAAAAATTGGGGATAATTATCTCCAACTTTTTCCAAGACTCTATGAGATAATTATCATATCAAATACATACAATCAGGGAGAGTCTCAACCCATCTAAATACCCTACCTGACCCTTGAGTTCATTATTTTGTACGGAGAGTTGTTGAGAGTCACTTTAGAATAATTGTTGATAGTTTTAGTTTTAGTGTGTTATTTATATTTGAGGGCCAATAATTATTTTGTTGGAGGAATTCTGTCAAGAATATTTGTGACATACCATTTGTAAGTTTGTTTATTTAATGAAAATTAGCATTCATTCTTGCATATTTATTATATCTACATTTTTGCTCGCTTAATTTCCTTACTAGGACTTGGTGAAATTTACCATGTGTGGTTACTATTGTGTGTGATTTAAATTCATTTTTGTTCCCGATATGTGCTAAATACTTTAAAAACGACACGAGAGTGCGTTTTAAACATTCGGCGTTGTTTGAAAAAAATCATTTTTTTATATTTTAAGTATGAGTATTTTTTGATGGGTTATACTTTTATTAAATTGATTGATAGCCCATGCTTAAAGACTATATTTTGAAATTTAAAAATGAACTTTTTAAGGGAATAGGGATTTTAGGCGTCTAAATTAGAGACGTTAAATTTTATTTTGGACTTATAACGTGTTATTTTTCCAAATTAAATACGACGATAGTCGGTTTAATTTGAGTTATAAAATCGGGAATGACGAATTTAAATTATTAAACAGTGTTAGTTAAATGTGATAAATAGATCCAACGTCCTAGTTTTCACGCTCCCTTTATTATATCTCTCGTAGTATTACTTTTTATTTGTTTTTCTTAGTTAATATCACATCCCAATTCCAAACCCATTTCGTCTAGTTGGACAGTCACAATAATTTTTAACGAAAAAAAGGATAAATTCTCGTGGATTCGACCCGTACTGACACTCGCTATTCTATAATAGCCCGTGCACTTGCTATATTTTATAAAATTGACAACAAGTTTTTGATCGAGTGGAAAATCGAGCGTCCGTGTAATATGTTAATCGTTGTTATCGGCTTCCGACCACAATACAAAAAAACTAAACTTTAACTCCACTCTTAAAGAATATAGCGGCTAGTATGGGTATCGAATCCATAGGGAATGTTTGATAGATTTTAATTGATTTATTACTTCAAAAATAAAGTGTAAAAGATGATGATGGGGTGAGAAAGGAAAAGGGGGGGAAATAAAGAAGTTAACTAAAACTAATTAAAAAATTAAGGTAGGGACGCAATCCCCCAAATCCTAGTATGTTAACCGGATTATAAGACTAGTTATGAATTAGATAATTGATTAAATCCCGTCTTTATTAATCTCAAGCATTACATATATGAGGGTACTATCCCGCATCATACATAATCAAAAGTAAGAATAAAGCGGTGTCGTAGTAGTTACACGCGCGTCGCAATCTTAAGCAGCCCGGTTACCTAGGGCAAACGAGATCAAAAGTCCTACGACGGTTATAATCACTACACAACACGATTCAATCGTGTATTTAATTCAGGGAACTAATTTTACACCCATGAAAATCACATCGGGTTGGGTTCATGCACCTCATCCCTTAAAAATCTAGCCTATAATCATAGTATCTTTCATCTAAATGACAAAAAGAGTCCAATAAAGATTGGACGTCAACAATAAGCTCCTCATCAATCGGACCAATTTCTTTCTCAAAATCCTCAAAACTCATATCTAGAGAGAGATGAGGTGGCCAAGCATGTAGATAGGGTGTGTCACTATCCCGTGGGGGTAGTGACATCGTTCACTTCTTGAGCGTACTTAACTTCATTCTCTCCCTCATCGGACGATGACCTCTCTAAATTAAAAACATTCAAATCCATGGTCATGTTCCCAAATGATAGGTTCAGTTGCCCACTACGGCATCGAATGACAACATCATAGGTGGCTAAAAAGGGTCGACCGAGGATGATCGGTATTTGTGTGGATGAGTTTAGTACGTGTTGCGTGTCTAAGACTACAAAGTTTACCAGAAAAATAAACTCCCCCACTTTAATCAATACATCTTCTACAACACCTCTAGGCACCTTAATGGATCGATCGGCTAAGGACAAGGTCATCTTAGTGGGATTTAACTCCCCCAAACCTAGTTTTCGTACACAATGTATGGAAGAAGGTTCATGCTAGCTCCTAAGTCTAAGAGAACTTTCTCGAAGTGATGCTCCCCTATCTTAATAGAGATCGTTGGCGTCCCAGGATCCTTTTACTTTATGGGAGTTCTATAAGAAATGTTCAATCTAGCTTGCTCAGTGAGAAAAGCTTTCTTGGGCATGTTGGTGTTTCTCTTGAAGGTACAAAGTTCCTTCAGAATTTTGGCGTAGGATGGGACTTATTTTATAGCGTCAAGTAACGGGATATTGATTTGTACTTGCTTGAACACTTCCAACATCTTATCAACTTGCGCCTTCTTCTTTTGTGGCACCAAATGTTGGGAAAACGGAGCTTTTGGGATATAGGTCTCTACAGATGGCTCGAAAAATAAGGGTGGGGAGGAAGTTGGATCCATATGTGGATCTTTCTTCTCTTTAAGTTTCTCGGATTCACTCTCGATGGGTGGTGAGACATTCTTTTCGACTTCCTTACCAGACCTAAGCGTGATGATTGCTTTGACATCCTCTTGGGTTTGTGATGAACCGACATTATATTGCACGAAATATTGACCTTTAGGTATGTTACCTTTAAGATTGGGCTCAGGTTGACTCAGGAATGTTCCATTTTTTGTCTCACTCAACGCATTCGCTAATTAGCTCACTTAAACCTCGAGTTTGGCTATGGATTGAGTGTTTGCATGCAAGTACTGTTTGGTGGATTGGAGGACACTCTGAGTCGACTACTGGAATTGAAGGGTACTTTGAGGAAGTAAATTTATCGTATCCTCTAAAGCTTGGTTATTTTGGGATGAAGGATACAATGGTCGGGAGCATTCTTTTGGAACCTAGGGGTTAGGTCAACAAAAGATTAACTCTCACTTTCTTGGTATTGACCTTTAGACTATAAAAAATTAGGGTTGTCTCGCCACCCCGGATTGTACGCATTGGCATACGGGTCGTACTTCATCCTATTTTGGTAGAGGGCATTAGCTTGCTCAGTGAGTGCCTTGTGGGTCGGAAGGGTGGGGCAATTCTCAACTAAATGGTCGAATGCATCGCAAAGTATACACATAAGGGAACCTACATATTGAATGACCGTAGGTGTGGTTCGATTGCCCTCTTTTCTCATCTCTAAAGCTTATAAACGTCAGGCCAATATGGCCACTTTGGCATTTAAATCATAAATTTGTTCAACTTGGTGAGAGAAACCCTCATTGGACGTGGTGGACCTAGATTCTTTATTGGGTGCCTATCGCTGGGACTTTTTTGCAACAACTTCTAGGAATATCCACGCGTTAACCTCATTTTTCTCGGTAAAATCACCATTACATAGTGACTCGAGCATAGTTTGAGTATTACAATCGAACCCCTCATACAAAATTTGGACTTGGCATCCCATCTCAATCCCATGGTGCGAACATTACAATAGCAAGTCCTTGAATCTCTTCAAATACATCCACAATGCTTCTCCCTCCTTTTGGCTAAATGTGTTGATGGTGTGACGTATCGACGCCGTCTTTTGGTTGGGAAAGAATTTTTACAGGAAGGCGACGCTCATTTCGTTCCAAGTGGTGATGGATTCGGGTGTTAACGAGTTAAACTAACTCTTAGATTTTTCTTTCAATGAGAATGGGAATAATTTAAGTTTGACAATCTCATCGGTGAGTTGGTGATACTTAACGGTCCTACATATCTCCTAGAAATCCCGAATACGAAGGTAGGGATCCTTTTTGTTGGTACCTCAAAACAAAGGCAACATTTGGATTGTTCCATGATGGAGAAGTAAATTATTCATAGTGTGATTGGGAAGACATATGCACGAAGGTCGACTAGACCTAGTCGGATAAAGATAATCTTTAAGGGCACGTGGTGCTAACTCGTCTCCTATCTTGGTGAATATCGAAAATCTTCATACGTAAGTATCGAGAATGCTAGATTCCACACTCGGCAAATGACCAGTATGATCTCAAAACCAACTTCGCGTACACTGAGCTCACTCGATTTTTTTTTATATGAAGAAAATTAAAAATATATGACTCAAACCACGTAATTCCTAACTAACACACCATAAATTAAATTATCTAATTTAAGTGAGGGAAATTTCAATTTTAAATCTAGTTTTCCCGAGATTAATCGACGACACAGGGGTCTCCAAATTAATCTCCCTAATTAGACAACTCCTACTCTTTGACAAGTGAGAATTTAAAAGACGACCAACTACGATTATCGCCTCAAATCCCGCTTTTTTCTCCAGGTAGGTGGTTGGTACGAAGACACATTAAAAACCATCAATCCTAGACAAGGTGAAATGTGATCGATTTGACAAGTTCGCGTTTGAGTAGCTTTTAATTCTAGCCTCGTTAAGAGGTTTCCTATGAGTTATGTGATATCCTAAGGCCAATGTCTATTTGATTTTAAATTAAATGTGATGGCTCGGGATATGCAAATGTTTGGTTAATTAGTGATTTTCGGTCCAAGGAAGGGTGATGAAATACCCACCTTATCTTTCACATGGGTTTTGTCCTTAAGTCAATTTATGCAACGTGCTAAATTATATGCAAAATTAAACCACATAGGAGTACACAAAAACGTACCTCCGACGTGGACATTTTACGATCACTTGTTTATGCCGGCCCGAAGTTTAAGATGACGTCGATCAAAGGGAAACGTCGCCTACGTTTCAATCGTCCCCGAGAGTTCCTTGTGCTCATGGCAAGATTGCATAATTTTTTCTTAATGTTCGCGCACCGTTGAACACTTTTCCGGATTTTTCTTCACTTTTTTTTTCCTTTTTTTGAATATGCTTCTGAAAATAAAACAAAAGAAATTACACCAAACATAAAGTGCGACACACAAAAAAAATTAAAGAAGAGAGAGAAAAAAAAGACACGTGCACTAGTGGTGTAATTAACACACAAAAAAACGAAGCACACTTGTGAAAAAAAAAATTAATACTCGGAAAAAAAAAATTAATACTCGGAAAAAAAAATAGAATTACTAATAGTAATAAAAAAAATTGAATTTTCGTATTTTTTTTAAAGTTTTTTTTACTAACAAAAATGAGAAAAGTAAAACAAAACTATTCGAAAAGTCACAACCTTTTTTTTTAAAATCGAACAAATTCCCGGCAATGATGCCAAAAACTTGTTGTCAATTTTATAAAATACCGCAAGTGCACGGGCTATTATAGAATAGCGAGTATAAGTACGGATCGAACCCGCGAGGATTTATTAATTTTTTTTCTTTAAAAATTATTGTAACTGTCCAACTAGACGAAATAGGTTTGAAATTGAGATATGATATTAACTAAGAAAAACAAACAAAAAGTAAGACTATGAGAGATATAATCAAGGGAGCGTGAAGACTAAGACGTTGGATCCATTT
The DNA here is from genome assembly GCA_949130495.1 of Sambucus nigra. Taxonomy (NCBI): domain Eukaryota; kingdom Viridiplantae; phylum Streptophyta; class Magnoliopsida; order Dipsacales; family Adoxaceae; genus Sambucus; species Sambucus nigra. Next base: position 377,999,129 of record OX422218.1, on the reverse strand, counting down.
ATCACGTGTAACTAACACTGTTCAATAATTTAAATTCATCATTCTCAATTTTATAACTCAAATTAAACTGACTCTCGTCGTATTTAATTCGAAAAAATAACACGTTATAAGTCCAAAATAAAATTTAACGTCTCTAAATTTAGACGCCTAAAATCCCTATTCCCTTGAAAAGTTCACTTTTAAATTTCAAAATATAACCCATAAAAAAGTACTCATACTTAAAATAAAAAAATATTTTTTTCAAACAATGCCGAAAGTTTAAAACGCACTCTCGTGTCATTTTAAATGAATACCGAATTTTTTTAAGTATTTAGCACATATCGGGAACGAAAATAAATTTAAATCACACACAATATTAATCACACATGATAAATTTCACCAAGTCCTACTAAGGAAATTAAGCGAGCATAATTGTAGACATAATAAATTTGCAAGAATGAATGCTAATTTTCATTAAATTAACAAACTTACAAATTGTATGTCACAAATATTCTTGACAAAATTTCTCCAACAAAATAATTATTGGCCCTTAAATATAAATAAAACACTAAAACTAAAACTATCAACAATTATTCTAAAGTGGCTCTCTACAACTCTTTGTACAAAATAATAAACCGACCTCCATTGCTAATGCGAATTCTGATGCTACGGTTGAGATCGGAATGCTCAAAATGTCACGGGCCATGCAAGCAAGTTCTGGATAACGATATTGATGGGCTTTTCAAAAACTAAGAACATCCAACTCTTCCTCCAAATCACTTCTCGGCTCATCCAAATACATTTCAAGTTGCGACTTTTGTGCACAAGCATATTCTAGACTCTCGTATGCAGAAGATTCCTATATTTAAACAACAATAGCCAATTAGGTAAAAAAATAATAGTCAATTAAAGAAAAGAACATATGAATTAAAAACTCGTTAAAAAATTACCTTAAACATGCCTTTTGTGCTTCTACTAAGTGTTCTTTCTTTCCTCCTTTCCAATGTGAGATTAGCACTAACACACTCCTCAAAAGATGTTGATGTAGAAGGTGATTTTGACATATACTAACCAAAAAGAGAAACCATTTTTTACGAACAAGAGCACTTTGATATGAATCGGAGCCATAAAGTTTCTTATATGCAAACTCAACATATTGTAACTTATAACGAGGATCTAAAATTGCCCCCATCGCCAAAATCAAACTATAATCACACCAATATTTTAAAAACTCGGCATACATTTTACAAGCCATCTCCCTCATAAATCCATTCGAGCTTTTCATTTATTCTTTTAGCGTTAATTCAACTATAGAAACATAAGGAAAATACAAGTTTGAAGTGGGGTATTTGTTTCCCGAAAAAATACAAGTAACTTCATAAAAAACCTCCAAAAACCTAAATATTTTTTCAATTCTCCCCCACTCTTATTGATTTGGACAATGTGTGAAATTAGAATCGCTCAATGCTAAACGAACAAAGGCACGACGATAGAAAATAGCACTCTCAATCATAAGAAAGTTTGCATTCCACCTAGTAGGAACATCTTGACGCAAACCTTTCTTAGGGCTTAGGTTCACAAATTTCACACTATTCATAAACTTTTGTTTGTGACCCTTTAACATACTTTACACACTCACGAACTTTCCCCACCCCCTCATCTATTTCTTTCAACCCGTCTTGCATGATTAAATTCAAAACATGAGCACAATATTAGACATGGAAAAATTCACCATTACTCAAAAGTGCACTCTCATTATTTAGTTGACTTTTTAACAACTCTACAAATGTATCATTACTTAACGCATTATCCAATATCATAGTAAATAATTTCTTTCCAATCCCCCATTCAGCCAACAAAGAAGATATTCTTTCGGTCAAGGAAATGCCATTATGTGGAGGTGGGTCTGCAATTTCTACTCTCTATCAATGAAATGTGAAGTAACACAAATAAAACCATCGGTGTTTATGGAGGACCACAAATCAGATGTCAAGGAAATTCTACCGGGAGTAACTTTAAGCATCTGCTTAAGATTAATTTTTTCTTTTTCATGCATTTTTAACACATCGTCTTTAGCGGTATTCCTTGATATGGTGATGACATCTTCATACAAGTATCGAAAAATCGCTCTAATGCCATCATATTCAACAAATTGAAAGGGCAAGCCATGTGAAATGATGTCCTCACTAACTAGTTCACGAAATTTTTCAGCATTAAATTTAGTGTTACGCATTGCCAAAGACCCTTGTTTAGTATTCATAACTAATTGCCCTATATCACCCTAATCTCTCTTTGGGAACTTTTTTAAATGACTTCTCAAACTTTCGGTTCCGATTTTAGTGTCAAATATATAACGTCTTCCACATTTTTTACATTTAGCCCTTTCCCTCCCGTCATCTCCTATTGGAAGCATATCAAAGTATAGCCATACCTCAGACCAGCGTTCTCTTTTACGATTAACTTTATGACCGTCTCCCATTGCTTCAACTTTAATTGGAACATCGACAGTACGAGCATCATCATCTTCGCAAGAACTGTCCTCTCCAATCCTCTCCTCCTCCATCTAAAACAACAGAAATGAAAAGATAATTACTAATCACAACAGAAATAAAATAAAAGATGATAATCAATCACAGCAGCAAAACCAATCATAGAAATAAAACCTATTGGAAGCAACAAGCCTTTTTTATTTATAAAAAAAAAACTCTCAACAAAATAATGGTTTATTTTCAAAACTATAAAAAAAAACTCTCCAAATAAAAAAACAACAGTCAATAAGTTTTTTTTTTAAAAAAAAACTCTCCAGATAAAAAAAAACACAACAGCAAATCAATATTTTTTGAATCCACAGCAGCAAAACTTTTTATCACAACAACAAATCAATATGGGCTCACAGTAGCAAATAAATAATGAATTAATATTTTTCAACTAACCTCATAATTTTCATCAAAATCTGGTTCAATCTCAACTTGTTTTTTTAGGTATCAAAAGTAACTTTTAATTTCTTCTTTTCATGCATTTTGGTAGTAGGAAGAAGATTGTGAGATGTTTTTTTTAGGGAAAACAGGTCCAAAAATCAATTGTGGGTTTTTGGATTTTGGGGTTGTGGGGTGGGGCGTGTAGTAGATGATGGTGGGATGGGGTGGTGGATGATGGTGGAGTGGGTGGGCGGGTCTGATGGTGGCATGGCCGTGTGGGGATGAGCTGAGAGAGTTAGAGAGAGAGAGAGAGAGAGAGACATTAACTTAGGGTTACTGAGGTGGGGTGGGGCGCCTCGTGTAGATGATGGTGGGGTGGGGCGGGGGATGAGGGTGGGGTGGGCGGGCGGGTATGATGGTGGTGTGGCCGTGTGGGGCTGAGCCGCTGAGAGAGTTAGAGAGAGAGACGTTAGGGCTGAGAGAGTTAGAGATTGAAATGGTTGGCTAGATGAATTGTGGGTGATATTAAACTACTTAGGGTTTTGTGGTAAAATGGATATTGGTTAATCTTTTGACAAGGGTAAGTGTGATGTATTTCATTTTAAATGGTCTAATTGGGTTTACTTAGGAGTAATTGGATTGTACTAATTGGGTTGAAATCGTGTTAAATGGGTCGTGTTAATTGGGTTGGAGGAAAGACTTATTAGAATGTTTACAAATTAATAAAGGAGTTTTATCTATAAATATATTTTATGAAGAGTTGGTTGTGGTGATTACTGGAATTTAATTGTTTGATTCTCATAGTTTGAAGTATATTGTGACTAATCTTGATTATATAATTGTTCATCACTTTATTTATTTCGTTTACTTTAGTTCATTTGTGATATTTAAAGACTACTTTATTTATGAATAAGGTGTATTTCAAGAAAGATCATAAATAAAATTATGATTATATTGTATGTACATATGCTGTCATTAACCAAAATACGTGGAATTGAAATTACAATTTAATATTCATTATACATATTAAAGTAAATAAATGTAGTTACTCTATAAATATAAGACTTAAAATCTTTATTGTAGGCAAATTGATTAGGCAGATCGCTATCAAGAATCTCATCATTCTTAGCAGTATGTATATTTATCAGATGTGTTTGGGAGTTCCCCCCAAACACTTCAGCAGAGACTATTTCACTAAATCTTAATAATGAAATTGAGTCCCCAATGAAGTGGTCAAGGGAACTCTAGAGGACAACTTATGTTTCTTCAATTTTCTTAATTATTTTATTTTCTTGTTTACTACTATTAACATACCCTACTATTCAAAGTATGTTGATTTATTTGTTTCAAGTTCTAAATATTAGCTTAAGAGAGGACACAAATGTAAAAGAATAAAGGCATGGGCAGTGAACGTAGTCCCAAATGTGTGTTATATGATAGGTGGAGAATATTTGTTACTATATTTGTTACTAAATGTAGTAGTGACATCAACGAACCAAGCAGTAACATCTACAGCTACTGATTGACATAATGGATCCACTACATATTCGAATTTAGTAGATGTTATCTCCATTTTAATAGAAGAAGGAAATTATTTGCCTATATTGAGCATTGTCATCCTCAAACAGTTGGGGGCTAATGTTATAGAACCGAAATCTGATCGAATACAGCAAAAAAAAAAAGAAACCAATGGGAATGAAGTAGTCCACATTGACCCTATAAACCCAACTTTGAACACTCATAAACCAGTTGAGTATTCCAACACAATAAGTACAGATATGACCAATGGGAAACTACAGGTTACATTGATTTATATAAAACTATAATAGCATAGTTCATAAGTTAATTTAGTACAGTTATTATTAATTGTAACCAGAAATTGTAAACTGAATTCATACTAATCAAGCTAGGCTTCATGGAATTTTGGTTGGGATTTATTTCTTCATTTACGAATTTTTTAAAACTAAGGTTAAGAAGATCAATCTTTCATTTCTTTCTTCGTTTGTCCAATAATAAATAAAAAGGTGGAGTATATAAGATTACAGAGAGATCTCAAACCAGGGAAAAACTGATGCAGTATTGAATTTGTCTAAGGTATGCCCAAGCCCACGTCTAACAAAGCTTCATATGTTGCGATTCACCTCAAATCGGGCGAGGCTCCTTCATTAAGGCCTATGCCTTGCGGGCGTAGGCGGTAGGCTGAAGCATGGCTTAGGCTCACCTCATTATACATTTCGAATAAAGTATAAAATTTTAATGAATGTGATTCGCCACATTTACGTTACAATAGATGTTTATGTCCTATGAAGGATTTTGTCTACTATCATCTAGTCAATGACACATAGTTTTATCGAATCTTATATAAGAAAAACTATCTCAATTATTTGGCTTAGGATAAGGAGGTGAATGCCTATTCTAGCCCATAAAACAACACTGACAGACGTTTCTTTTTCGTTTTTGGGAACATAAGACAATCTTACATAGATAAGTTTTTCGTCAACTGGTTTCCAATTGGTCCTAAATACTATTGGATAGGGAATGCAAGAAATTTGTACTTCGTTTCAGTCCCATAATACGATTAACATATCCTTGGAGTCAACTTCTATATTGATAGTTCACCTATAGGACTGAGATCCATCTTAAATTAGGACTACAAGAAGAATGAATTTAATTTAGGGAAGGTCTATAATTTTATTCTGAAATTTTCAAGTAGATTAGTATCTTTATTCTTTTTCCTATCACCTTGTACACATTTCAAAATCAATACAACAACAACAATAAAACTTAATTACAGCTTGATGACATGTCAAATGAATAGAATTAAAGACAAGAATACGTAAGTTTTAAGTTAAAAAAATATAATGAAAATATTTTGAAAAAATTAAGTTAAAAAAGCATATATTTGGCTAATATAAAAAAAAAATTATGTGTGAATACGTAAGTTCTTGCATCAAAGTCATTTTAAACTTAGTGGTCCAAAAATTTCACTCACTGAGTACCCAAAGCACACCAAATAATGAATCATCACAGACTTTGATTATTTTGGTTCATAGGTTGTTTCATTCATCATGATATCAAAACGTTAAATATGTATATTGCAATGACTTAATTTTGTTTATCCAAAAAATTATGTTATTCATTAGTTTATAAAGATTTGGGTATCTACTTGGTTCTACTCTATAATTTGTTATACATGCGTAGTTTGTGTTTCATATCATTCAATTGATATGATGTAATTTATTTCCTAACTCTTTAATTTTTTTTCTTTTCCATAACAAAGAAAAAAAAGCTACAAATTACAAATTGTAAAGCGCATGAATTTTTTTAGCTCATCTACATATTTCTTCAATTGGTTTCATGATGGCCAGTAAATTAAATATAAAATGATAAGTAAATTCGCAATCATACATTAATCAATTGCAATTACCTCGTAAATAAAATTAAGATTCCTTCACTATGAGATTGAAAGTCCAAAATTTTATAAGAAATACTGACAATATCCTATAAAAATCCAAACGAAATATATTGCCATCTCGAATATAAATTATACAAAATAGTTTCAATATGGTATTAAGTACTTCATATACCATGTAAACAAAAGTAAAATTTCTTCACTCTCAGATTCACAATTCGAGCTTGTACTACCAATGTTGACAATATCCTACAAGAATTAACAATTACTTACGAAAAAGTGAAATGATAATAATTTCTTACGAACTATCAAATTACATTCCTACTACTGTTAACATATTTGTAAAGAGTAAGAACATCGTATTATATAAGAATGACAATAAACCCCAAAAGTAAATAGTCGTCTTAGTGCCATCAACTAATGTATGTAATAGTGAACTTCCACCATACGATTTTTTTTTTGTTATCATGAGTGAAATTTCCGTAATTAGAAATTATATAATAATGAAAATATACCATAAATTTAAGTACTTGTCTTATCTGTAGTACCAAATTATTGAACTTCCACCTTGTGAAAATAATAAAAAAATTTATTACCATGAGTGAAATTTTCGTAATTAGAAATTATATAAGAATGACAATAAATCATAAATTAAGTACTTGTCTTAGTTCCATCAATTATTGTAGTAGTGAACTTTCACCTTACGAAAGTAATAATTTTTTTTTATCATGAGTGAAATTTTCGTAATTAGAAGAATATCACAAAAAATAAGCACAATCTTTATTACAGGAAAAGTTTATATCAGTATGCATAATTTTCAAATTATTAACATTTAAAACAGTAGGCATATGTGAATGTATATAATTGCTTTAAAATTAACATTAAATTTAGAATATGTAATAAGAGCACATATCTAAAAACATGAAAAAAAATGAAAATGGAAAATACAAACTCTGATCACAAATGAGAGACAAAATTCTTCAATGAGATATATATAATTATAAAATTTATGTAATTGTCTTCATCTTCAAATTAACAAATGCATACTTTGTTGACATAATAAAAAATTATAGACGGAATTAGGAGTATTGACCTTAATTTTGGCAGAAGAAATGATAGCAATGAAGCAAAGAAAAGCAAAGAAACGATGGACTTTCAATTAAATAGTTGTTTGAGCTTCCATTTGTAAAGATGAATTTCTAGGGTTGGAAGATGAATGTATTTTGATGGTTGATATGCGTGAATGAATAGGAGAGGGATGAGATGCATGAATGTGAGTGAATTGGATAATGAAATTTGAGGCAATTGAATTTGAATTTCCTCGGTTGGAACATGAATGTATTTGGATGCTTGGTATGTGTGAATGAATATGAGAAATATGAGATGAAATGAACCTGATTATTTTGTAGGCGCCAATGAATTGGGAAAATATAAGTTGACTATTATTAAGGGTATAATAGAAATTTTAAATTTAATGAGGGTAGTTTAGTCTTTTAACTATCGAAGATGAAGTTCCCTCTTTTTAAGTAGTAGAGATAGAGATAATGGATCACATCCCTCTATAATAGTTATTACTAGCATACAATCCGTGCGATGCACTGACGATGTACAATAAACAAATATAATGATAATTATAAAAAAATAGTATATATCATTAATTTAGTATCTTATTTTAATGTCATTATAAAAGATTATTTTTTTCATAAATAAAACGTGTCTATTATTTATAAATGTTTTTACTATATAAAAACTATTTTTTGTAAATAAAAATTACAAAACAACTTTAAGTATTTTATATAAATTTTTTTACATTTTTTATTTATTTTTAGTTTAAAAAACTGTATGTCATTTATAGATACAAATTTAAAGTTTTTTGTATAAATAAAATGGTAAGAATGTTTTTATAAGAGTTTTTTTTATTTATATTAAAAATAATTTTGTAAATTTGATTTTTTTTAACTTAAAAACTATTTTTTATAAATAAAAACTTCTAAAAAACTGTACGTATTTTATATAAAAAATTATACATATTTTTATTACTTGTTAGTTTAAAAACCTTTATGTCACTTACACATAAATACCTAAAGTTTTTTTTTTTTTTTATAAAACAACGTTAAAAATATTTCTATAACCATTTTTTTTTATTTATATAAAAATAATTTTGAATTTTTTTTAAACTTTTTTTTCTAGAAAAAGAAACGTTATATATAGTTGTAGTAGTATTAGAAGCATTGTGCAATGTGATTTGAGTGAATAATGATGAAAATAGATTAATTGAGTCTAGTTTGTGTTGGATCGTGACATTAATTAATGGAATATATAAAGAATCATCTTTGTAGTTTTCAAGAGACTTTTGATTTATTTTATTTTTATTTCAAAGAGATTTTTAATATCTTCCTTTTTTTAGTTTCAAATAACACAATGTTTAAGACGAGAGAGAAAATGATAGCAAACATTAAAGTCTTATTAACTATTATAATACTATCGTATTAAAGGTACACAAATTTTACTTGCACTGATTTTGTACATTGAATTTATGTACCGAATGCACAAAATACTTATAAAAATGACTAAAAAATAAAATATGTATTTTTTTATCAACTATACAAGTGTTTTATGCATCCGGTGCATAAATTCGATGCACAAAATCATTATTAATCAGATGTATAATATAGATATAGATCGAATAAACAAACCCTTTAAATTATTAATTGAACATTTAAGTTGCCCATCGAAGGGTAAAAAAGTCATTTACGTGGTCTTAAAAAGGAACTTAATGGCACCTGTAATATAAAAAACTTTGGACCCTAAAACCCTTTAAATACAAAAAACTAATGCCCCCAAATTTAAATAACCCTAAAAAAAATGTGATCTTACAAAAATGAGCCATTTGTCTAAGTTTGCCTTTAAAAAATCTCCTTCTCTTATAAAATTATTAAGTTTAAAAGTAACAAGACAAACCTCCCTCCAAAAGTCAAATGCCTAGGGGTGCGTTACGGCCTAGGCTCGACCCCAGGTGATTCCCAACGGCACGTCATTATGCTCTCCAGCAAATAAACGTGTGGGTCAGAGGCTCACCCTCACCGCCGTAAACATCTCCACATCTCCACCCTCCATTCCATCACACCCATCAAATCCCCCCTCCATGAACGGTCTCAAACTCACCCTTCACCCCCAACCTCACCACCCGGTGTCGTTAAACTCCCCTAATCAAACAGGACAAAATCTGCAGCAATAAAATAATTGCACGGCACCAACGACTTGCCACGTAAGCAATACAGCGTATACCAAACCCATACGCGTACATCAATACAGTACAAATAAAACAAGATATTTTATACGTGGCAGTCACTCGTTAGCTGAAATAAAAATAGAAATAAAAATATTTAAATAAAATCTAGAGTCTGTATTTTTCTCTCTCTCTAGAAACTGTAAAGTTTTTATAACATAACCTTCTCTCTATTCTTCTCTAACGTTTGGGTTCTGTCCAGCTGAGAAGAAGAGAGACATACAGATAGCCCAACACACACACACACACACACACACACACACATATATATACATATATACACAGAGATATAGAGAGAGAAAGAAGAGATGGGGGGGTGTTTGTTTTGTGTTGGGGATTCAACAAAAAATTCAAAGAAGAGGAGAAATGACAAAAACTGCAACATCAATTGTAATAAAAGAGAGGATCAACCACAACCCACCACAGGTTTCAACTTCGTAACTGCATTTCATCTTAATCATAATCTTTTATGAAATAAAAAGTTGGGTCATTTTTAAATTTACAATCTTTTTTTTGCTTTCTGATTTATTGAAGGCAAGATACCGATTTTACTGAATGATCTTATTTGCCACACAAATTATTTGGGGCGGGGGGTGATTTTATAATCTTGATTTCCATGTTTATATTGTTTTTGTTTATTTTTGTAAGAATTGTGGAGGTTATCATCAATTAAAGACATGATTTTTTTGGTTTGCTAGATGGAGTATTTGGGAAAATTAAGTTTAAAGCTGTGTTGTTTGCTTTTGGGTTATCATTATTGTGGTTATCTTCTTACAATTGCCCCTTTTGTGAGAATCATATTGGAATCAATCTTTTGGCTTTTACTCCCCATGTTCCTTTTACTTTGTTCTTCATATCTCTTTCTCTCTCTCACACACAAATATACACACATATGTCCTTTTCTCTCTTATTTTGTGTTACATTGTGTAGATACAGTGAAAGTCAGTCCATATAATAATGGTGTGAAGAAGAATGAGCCAAATGATGTAAATGAGCCATTGGTTGCCAAAGAGGAGTTGGATACGAGTACAAATAATCCCCCCAGTGATGGAGGAACCGCTCGCGGTAATGCTCGGACATTCACATATGCTCAATTGCAGGCTGCAACAGATAATTTCAATTCAGATAATTTTTTGGGCGAGGGTGGATTTGGAAAAGTTTATAAAGGAAAATTGGAGGATACTGGTCAGGTCAGTTAAATTTACTACTTGTTAATTGTTTTTCACTAATTATGTGTTGTAACGCAGCTAAATTTACTTTCCTTTAGAGTGAATGAGTTTTTATATTACTTGTATTGCAATGGTTTGTGTCTTCTCTTTAGACCCTCTATAATTTGATATTGATTTTTTTTTTGGGACAGATTGTGGCTATCAAGAAACTGGACCGTAATGGATTGCAAGGAATTCGTGAGTTCATTGTTGAAGTGTTAACGTTAAGTATGGTTGATCACCCGAATCTTGTAAAATTGATTGGCTGTTGTGCTGAGGGAGATCAGAGGTTGTTGGTCTACGAGTACATGCCTTTAGGTTCTTTGGAAGACCATCTGCATGGTAAATTCTGTACTAAGCCCTTTGATCCCATAGTTTGTTAGTCTGTCTTCCTTAGTATCGTTCTTAGGCCCCATTTGGTTTGGGGTAATTTTTTGTACTTGGTATTTCACCTGCTCAAAGTTGAATTATATTCACTCTTGTTGTTCAAAATCACATTATCTTAACGTGTACACTTAAATTTCAGTTTCATACGCAAAATAATTTAACTCTGGATAGTTGAAATACTTTTCACCCAGGTGAAAAATATTTCTTCCCGAACCAAATGGGGCTTTAACATGCGTGCTAACTTAAGGGTAATTATGATATGTATTTCTCCTAGTCTCTCTTTATATGCCTCCTTTTCTTCATTTTTCTTTCTTTCTTTCTTTCTTGTTGAATCCACTTACATTTTTTTTGTACAGACCTTCGTCCTGATAGGAAACGACTTGATTGGAATACTAGAATGAAGATTGCAGCTGGTGCAGCGATGGGCTTAGAGTATATGCATGACAAGATGAAGCCTTCTGTTATATATCGAGATTTGAAATGCTCTAACATTCTGCTTGGGGAGGAGTATCATACCAAGCTATCTGATTTTGGGTTGGCCAAAGTGGGCCCCGTTGGAGATAAGACCCATGTTTCCACAAGAGTGATGGGCACGTATGGGTACTGTGCACCGGATTATGCAATGACGGGTCAGCTGACTTTTAAATCAGATATTTACAGCTTTGGGGTTGTTCTTTTGGAGCTCATCACAGGAAGGAGAGCAATCGATAATACAAGACCTGTTGTGGAGCAAAATTTGGTTGCATGGGTAAGTTCTTGTTTTACCATTGCCAAACAATATTTTATTAGTTGAATTGTGCATAACAAATTTTCTGTCCTAGTGAAAAACGCGTTTTTAATGAATATCCTTACACCTGAAAAATCTTGGTATTAACCTGCCTGCTGACTTTTAGTTGATGTTATTGAGGTAAATTATTTTTCACCTTGGTGAAAAGAATTCACTCCTAATTGAAGTTAAACTGGGTTCACCAATTTGTTCAAAATCACATACATACATAGTTACAGCGTCTGCAATTTTTATAATTTAACTTTCAACAAGATAGAATATTTTACCCACGGGTGAAAAATTGTACACCCCAAGGTTTCCGGATGGTTTGAGGTGAAATATTCTCATCTACAATTTGAGCAGTCCACTCAGATTGTGATGTTTTAGAAGTTTGGGCCATCCAAAGTGGCTCTAGTGGGGCCACAAATAAAGTATCTGATGCTTGGTACCAATTGTTTTGGGTGTGAAAGTCATCTTTATGTCTTTTGCTTATATGTACACATATACGTACATTTGTCTTGGTGGAATGATATATCGAGGGAGTCATAACATAGTTTTTAAACTTCAAAGTTCCCATCAGTTAAGGGAAACCACGTATTAGTTTTATTAATTTGTCTGTCTGGCTGAATGCATGCTACTTCACTGTCTAATTTTCAAGAACACTAGACGCGTTACCCAACTGACCAGTGGCCACTGTACCCCTGTGGTGTGGGTGTTAGGGGAGGGGTCTTTTTCTTACACAATATATATATATATATATATATATATATATATATATATACATACATATGCATACTAGGGTATGCCCGTGCCTGAAGGCACGTCGATATTCGGGAAAGCTAAGATAATCACAAAAAAATAATAGTCGACCCGATTTAATTTCAATAACAAAATAAATACTTAGTCATGAACCTTGTATAAACTACATCACCTATTTAACAATATTCTCTGTAAATCCCATGGGATGCAAAACCAAATAATTTAAATAAAATTGGACACAATTTCCTTTGTTTTTAGAACTACCCACATGTTTATAAAACCCCCTTCAACAACGAAATAAATAGTAACTTGTATGTCACCTATTTAGCAATATTCTATATAAACCCTATGTGCCAAACCTAACAATTCCAAAAAAAATGGGCAAAATTTCCATGGCTACGACACCATCTAACATATAATACCACATAAGAATTTATGTGGAGAAAAAAATGCATATCAATCATGTGAAACAGATTAAGACAACGAAATTCCGTAGCTTCTAATAAAATTATCTGTATTATATGCATTTTGTATTACAGTGAACTCTACCTCTTCGATTACAAAGCTTTAAATAATTTACAAAAACAGAAAATAAATCTGATAAAATAAGAGTAGCTTCTTATAGGTCTAATAGATTAAAAGCAGAGCTGATGAACATGTCAGGTGCGTCGAGTGTCTTACAAACTTCAAGAAGAACCGTACAATTAGAAAAGAAGGTTATTGCCATGGTTGATAGCAATCTTATTGAGGTTGGTAAGGTTACAATTACCTATGTAAGACCCTACCCCCTTGGGGAAAAAGGGACTCGCCCAATATTCAATTGTTTAACAAATGATAAATTACGGAGAGAGTGAATCAAAACAATTGACCCCTAGCAGGTGATGGAGCATGTTGCATACCACTATTGATATCACGTGAAGAGACATGAGCTAAAAGATTCAGAACTTTTGCTAGAGTGAACAGGCCTAGCTGTAGAAATACTGGAAATCGACTGATTGTGTAAGCCAACAACCATAGGCGGAGCCAGGGGGTGGCTTGAAGGGGTCCCAGCCCGCCCCAAAAAAAATAAAAAAAAAATAAATTGTAGTGTTAATTTATTTAAAAAAAAAACAGTGGTAAAATATAAATTCAGCCCGCCCAAAATATAAATTCAGCGCACCCCTAATAGGACTTTTGGTGATTTTTCTCAAAATAATTTAAATAACCTCAAAAAAATTTGGCTCGGGGGCTCCCGCCCCCGAACCCACGGATATCACCCTTAAGACAGCCCGTCCTGACATGAATTCCTGGCTCCGCCACTGCCAACAACCACGCTGTCAGGGACTGTAATACCCATAACAGTGGAACACACAAACTGATGTGTGTTCTATAATCTTATCAGCAGGTCCTGGTATGATGTTAGGTGGAAATAACAGATCTGTGGGAAACACATGAATAAAAATATGAGTGAAGATTGAATAGTCCCAAAAAGTTACCAAAATGAGTTATAAATATTACCGAGGAAATATGCCAAACCCTTAGAATGCAAACACATGAAAAAATAATATCCGAAAAGGCCAAATGATGTATCATTTTCACGAAAAGAGAGATAAAGAGGGGATTAGCGACATATCACTAATGAGATAGCTACCACTAATGAGATAGCTATCAAGCAACAACAAAGTCATATAACCCAATACATCAACATGTTATAGAGATGATAACATAAGTTCATTTCAACTGTGTAACAAAAAGTAACAAAATTATAAGAATAAAAATTATAAACTCAGAATAAAACATAAGAACCTCAGTATAAACATTAAAAAATCAGTTTACAATTTCAGTTCAAAACAGTACAAACTCAATTGATAGTAAAAAACGTTAAGAGGACAGTTGAACTTACCTGGAGTCTGCTTTGCTGATAAATAAATCAACACCATTTTAGTCGATGAGCATTAGGCTATCCTGTCCAAGCCAGTTAAAAACAGTATTAATGGTCAAGCTTTGATAATTTGGCTAATGGCCATGCGAGTGGCTGGAAATATTTTTCCTTGAGGAAGGTGTGTTGTGATTTTGAGTGTGTCTAGGACACTCTTTATATGTGCTTAAGGTAAAAAAATCAACAAACGGAAAATCTAAAGACACCAATGTATTTCGAAGAACACCACCCCTAAATCTGTCAGCAATGCAAAGCTGTTTAGCAATGCAAAGCTGTTCAGCATCTTTAATTATCTTTGAAAGATGTTATTTTTCTTGCTCAAATCCCTCTTGTGCAGACTGTACTAGAAATGCAACCTCCATTTCTCTTGTAGCATAATGTTGCTTCAAATAAGCAACCTTAGTCTGTAGATTTTATCTTCTGCAATTTGAAAGGCGCTTTGTTTTTGCTGCAATTGTTGATCGGTCACAATGCCGAAGCAGTTTTAAAACAGAAAATGTACTGAACAAAGCTTGCCTCTTTTATCACAATGATATCAGTTGCAAGGGCCTTTATCCACCTTGCACAACCTTAGCCATCCCAAAAGCAGTTTGCAGATGCGATGTCCCCGATAAGTGTAGTTTGCATAGAGCTCCTAAACTGCTTATTTCCCGAAAGAAGCTGCAGATGAAAGTGTATTATAAGCAATGTACTCATATGATGTCTGAAAAGGGACTTGTTCAGATTTCTTAGTGAAAACAGAATGCAGAAAGTTTCTCAGATTTCAGATTTCTCAAATTCGTATTCAGATGTGTTTATTAAGATACATAATGTGTTTATTATCCTTGGTTTGTTTTGATTACAAATCTTGGAAAGTAATTGACTTATAATCCATTCTGATTACAAATCTTTGATTATAAGATACAAATTTAAGAAACAACAATAATATCACAAAAAAAACCCAATAATATAACAATAATATTATTAAAAGCAATTAAAACCAATAATTTAACAACAAAGAACCAAACAGAGGAAATAAAAAGGGGCCGGGATATTATTTAGACCAAATAAAACAGATATGTGTAGGGGTAGAAATCATCTTATAGAAACAAAAGAAGGCTTTGATGTTAGTAGTACAAACAATTGAGATGAAACTAAGAGAGGACTGCCTGAGATATTCATCGGACCTTCTCATCCAGGATCTGATCGAATTTGGCCCGGGTGATAGAAATCGGCGAGGATTGGTTCGTTTGATGATCTGATCGGATAAAGAAAATATATACGTCCGCACCAACTAAATAGACACCGAGCTGGCACTGATGAGCGGGTGAGTTCCCAACGATTGGAAATGGGCATATATATGCACTCAAAGTGATCGACGTTATGCCGATGAAATGTATGATCACGTGCTCGCGGCCGAACAACTCGACATTGTGTTCGTTGCAATGGAATTGATGCTTCGTAATATCATCATCGCATAATTTACATGTCGCAGAAGTATTCCCCCATTTTAACGCCGTAACTCGAACAAACATGGCAACCTGCTGCCTATAATATGTAAAGAAAAAGACACAACAATTAAAAGAAATATACATTTCATGTACTCTATATTTTTCATAAATTTAATAAAAAATGCATCCATTTAAGAAAAACAAATTTAAAGATAAATAGGTAAAGATGCTTTAAAAAAATGCAAGCTTAACAATTTTCAACTTGAGAATTCAAAAGGTACTAAACAGGGGATGTACCTTCCAATCACTTGTTAAGCTTTGGGACATTTGAGAAGATGTGCATAGCCACAATGTGGCTCACTTGAGTCAATATCCAATATGCACATTGTTATACATATAAAAAAAACGCAGATAATATTTCTGAACCAAACACTTGCCCGTTAGTGAGAACCGGCTGATTATTTCAAAAAATTATTAGAAATATATTAAGAATGAATTAACCAACACATTTAACTACCATGACACTGAAAAAATAAGATCAATCTCTCAGCAGCAACACAACCAAAATACATAGAAGGGAAACAAAAAGGGATGTTAATTTGGAAGAGCCTATGTAATAGCTCACGAAATAGGACACAAATGAAATGAATCTTGGGCTACAAAAATAAAATTGAAACCAATTAGGAGAAGAAACAATCTACTTTAAACTGAAACATAAGACGAAAATAGTGATGTAACTTGAGTTTGATCACTTACAATAAAAAAGATAACTAACCGAACTATTATAAAAAAGCGATTAAAAAAACATAACTAACTCTAATTTATAAAAACAATAAGACTACAATTACCCCAACTCTGCTTTGTGTTGTTTTGGCCCAAAAGTCTCTCAAAATAAAGGGGTGAGATTACCTCCACCTACATTACAAACAACAAACAAAATCAATTACTGTATGAGGATAGTAATCTGTAACTTACCTACTCTTTGAGGGAACCAATCCATTTAAGCATTGCGTTTATCTGCAATCCAAAATAATAACTATTGTTTAGATGTCATCAGAGCCGACCCCAAATAATTGGGAAAAGGCTTTGTTGAGTTGAGTAGGTTAGATGAAAAATATGTATTTAAATACGAAAACAATATTGACATCATTCAAATGGTGACTATGATGAAAGGGTAAAAAATCAACACTTAATACATTTGAAACCCTAATAAACTCCTGTCATTTCTTCTTCAAAACTACAAAAGAGAACACTAAATAAAAATAATGAACAAAAAAAGAACATTATTTAAAACACTGCATTCATGAACACAACCTGTCTGAGACACGCGTGAACAAAAAAACAAAGTCCTGTAATTTATTTAAAGCTTCCACTTGAGTTATTGAGGAGCAAAATATGTATACTGAGAATGGAATCATTAGCTGAGAGAGTCAATTTAATAAAAATATAGTTAACCACTTATTATTAGTTCAAGCATAATAACATTCTATCATGAAATTAAACATTGAACATATTCATTTATCTCCATGTTTTGTTCATACATGTGGTCAGTGTAGCACAAACCTGAAACTCAGATTAACATATATAATGAGTATGTGAGAACAAAATTGATGCAGAGATCTAAAAATTAGCACAGATCTAAAGAGTTGAACACTAAATGAACAAAAAAAACAGAAAATCCCCAAATTTAAATGTGCAAGAAAAACATTTGCCAATAATCAAACCACCAATCGATTTGGTAATACCCAACAACTTAGATCTGCAAAAAAAAATTTATAAATATGAAAATTCTCACATCTGCGTGTGTGTATATGCGTGTGTAAGAGGGTGAGAGCGTCTACTTGAAGGCGTCCGTGTTGGAGGTGGAGGGCGGCAGCGAAGAGTGGTTGCGGCGGGCTGCAACGGTTAGAGTGTGTTGAGAGGGTTTGTGTTGAAAGGGGGAGAAAGCTGGAGTGAGAGGGGGAGCATGAAGAAGACGGGATAGGATTTGGGGGGTTGAAGGGGAATGTCGGGGGAATGAGTGAGAGGATAGAGTAAGAAAAATGAGACCAAAATTGTATAATACTATTGTACCCTTGTTTTTGAATTTTGAAGAGAACGGAAAATAAATTGGAGTATATGAAAAGAGGGGGAAACCAAAGATTTGAGGGGTAAAATGGGTACTACAGAAAAAAACACATCTTATGACATCATATGCTAATCTTATGACATACATAAATTTTACT
This sequence comes from Sambucus nigra, assembly GCA_949130495.1. Lineage (NCBI taxonomy): Eukaryota > Viridiplantae > Streptophyta > Magnoliopsida > Dipsacales > Adoxaceae > Sambucus > Sambucus nigra. Next base: position 377,980,838 of record OX422218.1, on the reverse strand, counting down.
CATTATATATATATATATATATATATACTAGCGGATACCCGTGCCGAGGGCAAGGCGATAAATTTGCTCCCGTGATAAAACTCAGGCCATAAAAAAATGAAGAAAAAAAAAAGAAAACAAATAGTTAAAAAAAAAAAAAACTACTTTTAGCATGACATTTCATTCATGGGCATGAAATGTCAAAAATATCATACAGCATTTTTGCCATCCCCATATGGTGTTATATTATATGGATATATATTGTGTAATGATAAATCTAGAATTTTTCGATGCGTTTTAAATTCTATGTTTTTATTAGTTTTTGCCAACCACTCATTGTACTCATTTATTTCATTGTTTTGTTTGGAACCTAGCGAATAGATTAGCATTATAGAAGCACAGACACTTCTAGGAAAAGGAACGTGTCTGTATCGGAGGCGTAGTGGGTGGCAATACTTTAGGGACACTCTTGGACATTTCTGACACTTCTTTGGTGTGTTCAACATTTAAATATAAAAAAATTACTTTGGCTACTTGTACGACACTTCTGAGTTCTGAGACACTTGTTGAACACGATCGACAAACGTTGGATGTTGAAATATGTCTTTCTTTTTTGTCAAACTAAAGTAAAATGAAGTTTGTTATCACTAAAGTGAGACAGTGCCAGATTTTTCTAAAAGAGTAGTAATCTTAATTACATGTATACAGTATCTATGTCATTGCAAACAGGGTCAGAGCCAAAATTTTCTTTTGGGTTGCCATAATGTAATTGTAAATTCAAGAATGAGAAATGTATCATGATTCAAGAGTACAATCTATAGACAAACAAAAAACATTTCAAACAATTCTAATGCCCATGGCACACATAGATCTAGTAGGATAGTTGCTCTAACACCTTTAACAATATGAAAACTAGCAATACACAAATTTTGTTTTTAAGTAGATGATCCCAAACCTTCTATTACCATTACAAATATATCAATGTCTGAAGTCATACAGCTTCGAACTGATTGATATATAATCAAACATAGTAATCTAAATAAAAATTATTGTGATATAAATTAAATTTATGCTCCATTTTTGTAGTTTAGAAGATGGAGGATCAAAGCTTCTTTGTTTTCTTTTGTAATTCGTACAGGATTTTCAATAACGATTTGATGACCAGGTTGGAGGGGCATAATTGCCTTTTTGCTGATTTGATTTTCTTGTATTTTTCCTTTTGTTATTTTAATAGTTATTGGAGGAGAATAAGATATTTTAGTATATATATAATTAGAAGGTTAGAGCCCAACGAGATGTCATGGACTTCATCCTTTTTGTGATGTCACCCATGAGCTCAGGCCTCACATGAATGTTAGAACATGGATTGTAATTTCACTCGCCTCCCGACCCTAATAGGCGTGTTTGAGAATGTTATTTCTGGGTTCGGGTTCAGGTTCGCGAAGATAAAGCCGGGCATAGTTGTCAAATCGTGAATCGAATCATGAATCGGAAGCCTTATGAATCGTGAACCGTGAATCGAATCGTAAGAACCGATATAAACGTAATATATGTAGGAAATAATATATAAATGCAAAAAGAATGCATTAAGAATATGTAATAAAACATATTATAACCTAAAGCCAATTATAAGACATGATTTCATTAATATATAACTAACAAAATGAACTTCCATGTCCAAATTATGATCAAATTTTAACAATATCACCATCTACAATTTCCAAATTTAAACACAACAATATATTATACAATATAATAACACAAATAAAGATTAAAAATAACGTTATAAAAAATATGTTATAATAACAATACTCTAAAATATAACTTATAAAGTCCTTACACATAAGAGTTGTTGGCTTCAATCGTACGCAAAGCTACCTCCCTCTCTGGATCAACTTCAAGATAGGTTAGAAGAGAAGAAAAAAGTGATCGCAACATGAAATAGAGGAAATCACAGCTTCAAATAGGTTAGAAGAGAAGAAGAAAAGTGATCGCAGCTTATGTTTCGTTCTAGTATGTGTGTCAGTCACTCTCTCTTTCGTAAAGGGTAATTTAAGTTTGTACTAACTTCTTATTATTTTAATAACAAAATATTTTTAGGGTCATTTTAAAAGAAACAAAAAACGACCACGAGCTTTTAGTCGTTTGAAAATACCCAACATCCTCCGAGACACATGAATCGCACCTGAATCGTGAATTGATGCGATTCACGATTTAGCCCCCGAATCGGCCGATTCAGTTAGATTTTTGGAACCTCTCTAATTCTATTCCCGATTCGTATCGATTAGTATGTGAATCGGATCGAATCGTACGAATCGAATCGCGAATCGTAAGATTTTGACAACTATGAAGCCGGGGCGTATTCGTGGCGGATTTAGGTTTTTAGATGTAATATACCAACCCGCTCCAATTATACAATCATAACAAACAATTTATATACAAGTATGTATTTTACAAGAAATACCTTTTGGTAAGCATATTTAAGTTATATGGTGCACTTGTGCATTATTCAAAATATTAAAAGAAAAGCAAGTTCAAAAAATATTTAAGATTAATAAGCGGGTTAGGTTTGGATTCCATATATATGATTTCAGGCTGCGCTCGGGTTTTAAGAATAAGAACGACTTCTGGGCAGGTTGAGTGTTTCTAGACGGGTTGGGTTCGGGTTCGGGTTCGGGCTCGCGTCAGAGATAGGATATGTCTAGAATATGCCTTCTCCTCTGCCACTATAAATATTGAAAAGCCCATATGGGGTAAAGACATTGATTTTATTAGATATTTAGAGCTTTGTCTCTTGTGAGTGTGTTCTTGTAGGAGCTTGTAAGTATTCAGTCACGCCACCCGCAATTAACCCACCAAAACGTTGCCGTTTAGACAAGTCCCCTTGCTGGGGGTCCCTTTCTTTTTGTTTATTTCCCGAAGATTGGGACGAGGGAAATGCTCCTCCTCCAATCCCATTGCCTCCGGGTTTCATAGCTTGCCCCATAACTGAAGCCTTCTTGCTACTCTGGACATACAACCGATGTTCTTGGCAATGAAGTAACGCCGCATTCATCACATCCCCAAAAATCTGCAAGGCCGGATTACCCAGCAAATGTTGCCGTATCATCCAATGCAAACCTCCAATAAATTTGGATATCCTCCTCGCCTCCGGAGTCACCTCGTCAGACACAAAACTTGCTAACCGAGTGAACTCCTCTTCATACTCCGCAACTGATCTCTCACCTTGTACCACATCCTGAAGTTTTCATCTCATCTCCCTTTGAACTGCGGGAGGGAAGTACTTCCGATCAAACAGAACCCAAAAATCATTGATGGTCATAACGTCTCTCTGCTCTGGCGTAGTCATAGACTCCCACCAATGTAGTGCGGCTCCAACGAGTTTAAAAGTAGCAAGGATTTGTTTTCTTTCCTCACTACACTCCACCATTCGAAGCTGGCACTGCATATCCATCTTCCACTGATTTGCTACTATGACGTCCGAACCTCCTTGCAATTCCGGGGGATGGCCCTTTGAAAAGGATTCCCTAACTCTCTCCCACGGAGAAGGTCCAGTAGGAGCTTGTGCATCTTGAGCCTTTTGTTGTTGAGCTTGTGGCAATTGCTGAACCACGGCGGTCATAGCAGCATTGACCGCTTGGGCAACGATATTTGCTACATCAGCAGCATTTATTGTTCCTTGCGGCGACGGGGGAGGACCTACTTCCTCTTCTACAGCTCTATCCCTTCTAGCGGGGCGACCTCTCTTAGGCGGCATCTGAGATGAAGAAACAACAGAATTAGAATACTATTTAAAACAATCTATTTTGTAGAAGATCGCAAACATAGGCAACAAAACAATCCTAACATTAAGCTCTACATCAAAGAACGCTACGGTAGAACGTGACAAGTCTGCATAGATCTTGAAGACTCTAGAACCAGATGCTCTGATACCATCTGTGACAACCCGCTCATCAAAATAAGGGGTGGCCAGCCCGATACTCCAATACAAAGGGAATCATAGATGGACCATTCTCAGCATCACATTAATATACTAAGTATACGGGACAACCACCCTATATTTTAGAAAAACGAGTTGCCAAAATTTTTGTTTTGTAAGTTAAAGAAATAATTTACACAACCCAATTTGAAAAGAAAGTGGAAACCCAAAAGAACTTATATTACATCCACATCAAGTATACAATAAGGGGACCGAATATGCTGTCGGTCAACAGGCACATACAACAGTTTAATTAAGTTGCATAATACATTACAATAAGCAAATACAAAAGCTTGGGCCACACGCCCGAGTAAATGACCCGATCGTAACTAGAGTACAAAAATGAAGGCGTCTATAACAACATATCCTGTAATATTCGCAAGGTATCACGGCTCCCCGAAACACCGGAATAGGAAAGTTAGTACATGCGTCCTTGCGGCGGAGCACCTGAACGGATACAAGATTCATGCACAACAAGTAATATGAACGGGTCAGGGCCCGGTTTTATGTGCTCACCAGATGAATAAAGAGTATGACAGTTATGAACAGATAATCATGATTGATAAAGGTGAGAATCTACCTACACAATTTTAAAGCATCAACTAAGGCAGTTTAATTAATCATAAGTTTAATGAAGTTATGCAAGAGGATATGAATGAACATCATTAATTAAATTCTCCATCATTTACACTGTTCCGGTTCATTGTTCCATTTCTCATTATGAAACATAACCACAATTATTTGCTCTTTATAACATTTTTCATCAATCAAGTCCCACTTGAATAAGAATAGTTATATCCATATACATATAACGATTCTAAGACCGCCCGTCAGGGTTTCCCCACTGTGCGCGCCCCTAAATGACTATCATCTTCCAGGGCCTATCAACCAAGACAACCTGGGTACTTACAAAGCAAGACGTCGGGAAGCGGCCATATGCCTGCGAGTGAGTCATAACCACACTCGGAATTACCTCACTAGCGCATAATAAACATATAATAAACGCTCATATGTCCGAGGACTATATTCACCCTGCATTCATTAGCTAGGGGACTTCACCTCACGCGCGAACTTCCTTTATGATAGCATTTAGAGAGGCGTGTTTAAGTAAATTATCATTTACCATTTTCATTTTCATTTCCTTTTTGATAAATACATTACATTTTATCCGGAGCCATACGTATTTCATGTCATTAATATTACAACCTCAATGAATGAATAAACTCTCAATGTATTCTCCAAACATTTCATGGAGTTATTATAAATCACCAAGACTAGAATACCTCAATTGAGCTTCCCAATACGACATTACTACTCGTAGTCTCATAATTATTAACTAAGGAAAAAGAATGCCCTAACATCAATGGGTATACCCCCTGAATAAGCCCCATTTAACCCATTTCTAATGTAGGGTAATAAACTAACTCATCTAGAACTCTAGAACTCTAAGCTTACTTCATACAAGAAGGTTCCTAAGTCCTAAGCCTAAAGAAAAAGGGTAAAAATTGAGTTAGAAAAACAACTCAAAACAATCGAATCGATTCGCCCAAGGGCCGAATCGATTCGCCCAAAAGCGAATCGATTCGGATGACAAATCCAACTTTCTGCATCAGCCGAATCGATTCAGCCCTTATCCCGAATTGATTCGGGTTTGCAGACCTATAGGAGAGAATCGATTCGCCCTAGGGCCGAATCGATTCGCCCCAGCGATTTTGCCAAGAAGGGGGCTACGGGTTATGAACCCTAGTTTTCCCCAAATCTCATTTCTTCTCCAACCAACATCATTAATCCAACCCATCAAATAATAAATGCATCTAACTACTATCATTTACACCAATATACATATAAATCAACTTCTAAGGGCTTAAAACCTACAAATCCCTCAAAATCCCAAATTTGATAAACCATAACTACACAACAATCGATACAATTTATTCATCTTAAACCATATTTTAGCAAGTAGAAAACTTGCCTTGAAATCTCAGATTTCCTTGGATGGCAAGAACTCCAATTTTCAATCTCCAATCTCACTCTCTTTCTCCTCAATTTTCTCCACACTTCTCTTCCTCTCTCTCTCTTTCTCTCTAGGTTAGTAAATACACTTAAGAGAAATAAATGAAATGCAAGACTTAAATCGTGGCTTTAGTCTAATTTCCCAACTTAAAATGACTCACAACTACACATTTATGTTAAAACCAGTCAAAAGTGCCCGAAACATAAAAATACAATATGTCACTTATTTCGACTATCTCGCACATTTCGGAACTAACTACGCCCTCTAAATTATCTTTTGGAAATTTTATTAATCATTTCAAGTTCCGGTTTCATTTAAACCATAAATGTCATTTAAAACATTTGACACTATAAAACGTAGTATGATGATATTTACATACACATACAGTAAATATGCAACAATCTAGTAAATATTAACTTTCAACCCATTCAATTAACATTTACTCCATTTTCCAACATTTTATATAATTACTTAACGCAGTAAATTAATATAAAATAAGTTCTCAAAAGCGAGGGTTGTTACAACCCCTCAGTAGAAAGGTGGGGGCCCACGCTTTTCGGTCTAATATCTTCCGCTCTATCAGTGGCGGGTTCCTCAAAAGGGAATCAGGATTTATGGGGTCCATAAAAGCAGTATTCACGAAGTCTCCCTCACCAGAAGGAGGAATGGAGTGGATAGTATTAGGAGTTTCTAAATTAGGGGAAGAAATATAAGGAACACTATGGTTAATGGAAGAACCACAACTAGAAGGAGTCTTGGGAGTATAAAGAGGGTGACCATGCTCCACCTTTGGTCTAATCACCAGTAAAGGACGGGGAAACCTCCTCTCTGTAATCCCAGGACGCTCTGATTCAAGACCACGAATGAAGTCGTAAATTCTCTAAACGTGTGGGGGAAAACTCATACGCCCTCCTATTTTCTACCTACTAAACCTAGGCCAACCAACTCAATGGTCGTCTAACGTCACAATCACCAGATAACAGCAAGAAACCAACCAACAAATTACTAGAACGAAGAAGCCCTAACTAAAGCAAGGAAGGCATACCTGATAAAATAAAGTAATAGTGGATTAAGCTTATGAAGAACGAGGAAAGCCCTAACTAAAACGATTGAAGCTCTCAAGAACGATTGAAGCGGCGCTTGAATATTTCTCTCTTCAGCTCTGTGCAAATACCCAAAGTGGAGAAAACGAAAGAAGTGGCATGTATTTATACTCTTTGATAAAAGGTTGAAAAGATGCAGCAAACCAAACAGAAATGAAACGGCGGTATGGAGTTTCAGTCCGCATGTCCAGTCGTTATCATTACAAAGAGGACTCTTTAGTTACTTGACACGTGTCCTTGGAATGTTATGAAGAGACCCCAAAGGAAATTTGCTCGACCTAGGCCGACCAAAGTGAGTCGACCACAAACGATTCAGTACGAGCATCATATAACACCTCCTCCACTCACCCTGCCTCAAGTTGTAGAATTCGTGCAAGAGGTCTTAAGGGCTTTCTGTTATCCCTATATATTCCCAAAGGTGAATAAGCTCTAAGCTGCAAAAGAGTTAATAAATGTGCTCGACTTTACTCCAAAGTGAGGTCGTCTTAGTGTAAATCTGCTCGGTTGACTTGTTTGAATAAGATTGGACACTTCCATGTTCCTGTGAGTGCTTACACACAAGGCGTTCCCTATTAAACACGTGGGATTCTAATAACGTATTTGCTACACCATAATTATCCGCGCGCTTATCAGTAAGACAAGTTCGTGATCCAAGGCGCCCTCATTTATTATGATAAACAGGTGTAACTGTCCGACTTATAAGGGCAATCCACCTGTTCTCTTGTAAATATCTGCAAGCCACCTTCTCAAGCTCCGAGAGGAACCCTAATTGTAACTTTATCAATAAGTTCGATAATAAACCAGCACTACCGTGGACATAGGTTTCCTCAAAGGGACGAACAATCATTGTGTTTTCTGTCTCTCATCCCTGCTTTCTATAATCGTTATTTCTCTCCAGATTAACTTATTTATTATTTGTTACCTCCATTTTTGGATGTTAACAAATACGATTAAGTAATATTCATAGAAATTCACACGAACAAGAAATATTATTTTTATTTCCTACGAACGACATTAGATCGTAAGATACTTTTTTGCAAATTCTTCATACTCCACCATTGTGGAGGTTACTATCAAGGAAAGCCAAAATCACCTTTTCATTCTCTAAACTTACCATTCATGAGCATCCACCATTGGGGATGCTCTTAGTAGGGTATTGTAACCCCATTTGGTGTAAAGGAATTTTAATTGATTGATACTTTAGAGTGTTGTATTTTTTGAGTGTGTTCTTCTTAGAGCGCTACTGTTAAACTTGCTTTACCAGCTTCTAATTAGGGTACATACATAGATGTTGAAATGGGATGCCAGACAAATGTTGGAATAAGAAGCTGACACAGATCTCAACTTGGAAGTCCTTAATTTCCCATCTTTTCCCACTAGAAAGAAAATCCTTCTTGCTTGATAAGATCCATGCATCACTGCACATAACTTGCGTGGTTTTATGGTAGGACCACAGTTTATCAAGTAAAAAAGGAAAAAAAGAACAGTATTCCAGATTTTTGTATTGTAATCCAATGGACAAATTAATTTAATTTGTTGCACTATATATAATTTGGAAAAAGGAAACCCCACTTATTGATTGGTTTTTGCTGGCCAAGTTTGATAACAAGACCGATAATTTTGTCTACTGCCCAAGTTTTGTTGACAAGACAAATGGTTGTCTACTGTTGGAGTTTTGTTAGCAAGAGTGATGAGTTTTTCTACATCATCTGTTGAATAAGAGCATAAAGTGCTATCAGCACCAGCACAATCAAGAATATGGAAACTTAAGTAGTGACAACATAAAAGCAAATTCCTTCAACTTTCGATGTGCGTGTGTGTGAGAGACAGAGAGAGAGAGAGAGAGAGGGCTTTCCTATCCTATATCTACCAGCTATTCTCATTTAATCATTATATAAGATTTATGTGCTAAATGTTGGTTTTTAGTTTTAACCCCTCGTTTCTTGAAAAAAGGGTATTTCATGCCATTTTTAATCATCGAAGAGCTTTTGTGTGGAAATATATGATATACGTATTGCTTGTCTAAAGTCTGGGGGTGGTGCAAGGGCAACTCTAAGCCTATACCTAGTACCACTTCCATCGTGATTACATTTCTATGTATACGTCATATAATTTATCATGGATTATTATGATTTATATACGTAGATCATGGATTATTACGATTTATATCTATAAATGTACTTTACATTCCATGGCAATATACTTGTTATTACTAAATACTCCCTCCATCCCAAATTAAAAGTCCACTATTCATTTTAAGGCTGTCCCAAATTAAAGGTCCACTTTCATTTTTTGGACATAATCAACGAACCAAGTTCCACGAAGGTGAATAAGAGTTAATCTTGGCCGTTGATAGAGCGTATACTTAATCTATATAAAATAAAGACATGGACTCTTAATTTGGGATAGAGGGAGTATATATATATTTTTTATTTATGCATATAATTTCATATTTGAGAAATTTATTTTTTATTGGCAATATACTTGTAACTTGTCTGCATACATGTGAATAAGCTAACTAATTTTCTTATGTAAATATTATTTCTCGCATACCATGCATGAAGGTCTGCTAAATGTGTAGGTAGAATTTTTGCAAGTACCGAGAACTTGCAGTCTTATTGGGTTTGGGTGGATCTTATTTGTTAGCTGATCCTTATTTTGGTTCGTTTAATATAACTAAATATATTCTTTATCCATCATCAATAACCTTGTCATGCACACACATTTTGATCATCAAGTTTTGGCAAATAATCCCCTGTATGTACTTTGTTGCTAAGACCTCAACTATGCTGGCTTATTTGCAGGCACGACCTTTATTCAAAGACCGGAGGAAATTCTACCAGATGGTGGACCCAGCTCTGCAGGGTGAGTATCCGGTGAGAGGCTTGTATCAAGCTCTGGCCATTGCTGCAATGTGTGTCCAGGAGCAGCCTAGCATGCGTCCCCTCATATCTGATGTGGTTACAGCTTTGAATTACCTGGCTTCACAACCATACGATCCCCGCACCCACCCCTCCCATAGTTTCCGTCGGGGCCCATCTTCTCATAGACACAGAAGGCCTCTCGACGATGACGACAACGAGAAGCCCGGTTCCGATAATGGGTCGTCAGAGAGTAATTCAATTTGAGTGGCAAACGCTTTTGGATTGTGATTCATCATAGCCTTGCCAGGTTATCAGTTTTTGTATCACGCATGATAACAGGTGCTGTTTCGGATCACAATCTCAGTAGATATAACAGGCTTCTCTTGTTTTCTTTTTTGGCTTTGGGTTTCCCCATCTCTCGGTGTAAATTTGAGCTATTGATCATATATAAATATACAAGATGTGTCGTTCTAGGAACAAGTATATCCCTTTGTTATACATCTGTTGTCATTGCAGAATAATTAGACTCAACTCTCTTCTTTGTTGATCCCGGCCATGAATATGTATACATATGCATATGTATACATATATACATAATTCTTTTCATGCCAAAATTTTTCAGGAGATGTATGTGGGTTGCATTTGTACTTTTGATCTCAGAATGCAGTAGTCTAGGCTAAGGCTCTCACAGAAACAGTGTCTTGACTAACAGCTTATAGATATGGTGTTTTTATTGGGGTAGTTCTTTACTAAAATGAGTGTGCCATTTGTTGGCACAGACGTGCTGATTCAGAGTATTTGTTGATGAATATTGGGACATCTCCGATGATGTTAATTTTCTAACCTATGTATAATTTTTTTTTAGAAGTTTCTATGTGATTTGGCAATTGTTTTTATATTATTAGAATTTAAAAAAAAAATTCTACAATGCTGAAATTTATAAAAGTGTTTCTATCTTATGTGTCAGTAGTAAAGTATCTCTATTATGTGTTGGTCCAATTAGATATGTCCATGTCAAACAGAATTACATTTTACAAATTCTTACATGTAGACACTCTCAATAGAAATTTCTATTGCTATAGAAAGACTTGAAAAAAATTATTGGAGAAAGTTTATATTTTGCTCGTAGAATTGTTTCATGTAAATAGATTATTTTTATAGTATCTTCAATGGTACTATTTCTAAGAGTATAACCATCTTGTCTCGGTAGTAGAGTATCTCTATAATGTATTGGTCCAAACCTGGCAATCGGGCGGATATGAATAGGTCAAAATGGATTAGGTTGGACTTTGACAGGTCAAAAACGGTTTGGGATGAGGTTCGGGTTGTATGTATGCGGGTCTAAGATGGATCGGTTTGGGTTAATTCACATTTTTTTTTGCCTTTGACTAGAGAAACCTCTGCTATATTAAACCATCTGCCTCAAAAGGGACAAAATGGAAAAAAATAAATAAACCATCAAAGGCGCAAACAATGGCGAAATCTGTAAGAAAAATTTTATTTGAATTTGAGGCCCAAGGTTGGAATTTATTTCAAATCACCGATAAGCTGTAATTCAATTCTTAAACACCACCTCCACCCCCACCATCAAAGAATTGAATTCCATAGCAAATCAACTTTTTGTGCATAAGGTGTTAATACCTTTGTGTAAGTTAGAATTATTTTTCAGCGCAAATAAAGATTTCTTATTTTCCATGACAAATGTTGCTATCATATAGGGCCCAAGTGAGTTCTTAGTTAAAAACCCTTCATGAGAAAATACCTGGTTCCTCCCTCATGAACTACGGCTCACCCGCAAATTAACCGCTTTAGTGGGCTATTAAACCCATTTCGACCTCCTATCAAAATAAAAGGGAACTAAATATGTTATTTTGGGACGATAGTGGACGGTTTTTCCATAGCAAACAATATTGTTGGGCCTAGTCAAATTATATATGTGTCCATCTCAAACATAGATGGTATTTCTACAGTTTAGTTCCTAGTAAGCAATTTTTGGATTCTAAAATCAAGACGGTAATTTTTTAAACACATAGGTCTTTCAAACATCCATTTACCAAATACTCTTATATTTTTAAAGGTCCCTCCCCCCCCGCGAATAAACGGAGCTTCGACAATGGGGTGGGGGTGGGGGGGAGGAAGTAGTTTAAAAATTGTTGAGTGTGATTTAGTGTCTAAAAATTATTTATTATGGACTAAACAGTAGAAACCGCAATATAAATACTTATTAGAAATATCTAAAAAGTAGAAATTCCCAATAGAAATTTCTATCACTTGATCCGACATGACATAAAATTTCATTCGAAAAGGTGTATATTTTGCTCTTAGAAATTTGTGTAGATATAAATGACCATTGAGATGGCCTTACGACCATTGAGATGGCCTTATGCTCAAATTTGGAGGTGTTGTTTGATGAGCAATGTACCTGTGGGCTAAACCTCTCCACAGAAATCTTAATATTGGTCGGTTTAAAATTTGTTTGGGTTTACACTACCTAATATAAAAGCTTTCTATCTTAGCTCGCGCCGAATAATAAATCCACTTACATGTTTCTTAAGCACTAAGGTCCCTTAGCACTTGATGTATAGTATATAATTTAGGGTATACACAAATCTAACACGTGTATATTACAAAAATTTGTGTATACATACAATTTCATATACAGTTTACAAATTTTTCTATAAAAATCACGAATTTTTTTGTGTTATTTCCTTCAAATGAAGTTTTGATCTTATTCAAACGAGATGGTAAGTTTTGTTCAAACGAGCTTTGAGTGGGCATCAAACGAGACCTTTCTGCCTGAGATAAAATCTTTTCGCATGAATCTCAATCCATACTCGTTCAAATAAGATTGTGTATCTTGTTCGACCGACTTTACGATATTCATTCGAACAAGATGCATTGGTTTGCGTGCCACCGCCTTTTCACATTTTTCTATTAATTAAGAGCATTTCAAAGACTTTTACTAGAGAGGGTTTCAAACTTTTTTTTAGGAATACATCTAAGCCTCTTGTAACCTTAGTTTACACTTACAACTTGAGATCCAAGTTTCAACATAATATGTTTGTTTGAGATCGCACGTTTAATCACCAACATCAAGTTTACTCTTCATCTTTATTGAGTATGTTTCGTGATGTGGATTTCGTGTTGCGTTGGGTGATGGCTGGACTAGTCAAGAAGCAAGTAAGATCGGTGGATATCGAGACGTGGGAGGCATGTGCATTGTGATTGCTATTGGAAGGCGTCCACTAGTGGTTGTGAAAAAGGTAACAAGGAGAAAAGAAGTGCATCAAGGCTTGAAGGTGTTGAGTATGTGAGTAAGTTTAATTTGTCCTTGTATGAGACCTATATCATCGTGGACTTGTGTGGCTAGGCTGTCCAAGGTTTTTCTTGTTGTGGGTTTTCCTCCTACATCGCGACGTTGTGGTTTATTGCTTTATTTTAGTCTTGAAAATATCACCAATATGCAGTTTAATTTTAATTGACATTAAAATTTGAAATTTAGTATAACCCTAGAACTAACGCGTTTCTCAAGTTGGTATCAGAGCGGGTTATACTACTTTATAGCGTTTGATTCCTATTTAATGCATTTTCGAGTTTTAGATGGATTTTAATCGAGGGGGAAGTTCCATTTCCTGGACTCCCATGTTTGGTGGTTCAAACTATTCGTATTGGAAGGCCCAGATGAGATTTTTCCTAAAATCTATAGATAAGAATGTTCGAAATTTTTTGGAGCAAGGGTGGTCTCCTCCCACCGCGGGTGGTTTGCCAAAAGTGTACTCACCCGGACAATAGCTGAAAAGAATGTCTTGATGTTTAATTCTAAGGGCGAGAACGCTTTTTTTTGCTGTCACTACATAAGAGTTAATACTCATTATGACTTGTGAGAGCACTAATGATGCTTGGGATATTTTAAAATCCAGACACTAGGGCACTGACATTATTAGGGTTTTTAAGTTACAAAATATAACGAATAGGTTTGAAACGATTAAGATGTTAGAGCATGAGTCCTTTAATGAGTTTTACACCAAGTTGTTGGACATTATTAATTCCTCATTTAACTTACGTGATCCTATCCCCGAAACGAGAATAGTTAGAAAATTTTAAGGTCGTTGCCTGAAAGATTTAGTGCTAAGGTCACGGTCCTAGATTCTCTTGGTGGTGTCGATACTATGCGAGTCCAAGAACTTGTAGGTGATTTCCCAACTTATGATATGAACATGTGTCCTCATAAGAAAGAGAAAAAAGAGAATAGTTTTGCTTGAAAACACGAAAGGAGGATATGTCGGATTTGGATAGTGAGGGAGATTTAGATCCCAAAGAGATTACTAGGTTTTCTAAGAAGTTAAAAAAGTTTCTTAAGTTTAGAGAAGATAAGAAGTTTGATAAGAAATTTAAGAACTTTGGTAATGACCATGATAGGAAGAAGAGGGATAACCCTAAGAAAGTGGATGATCGGGACAAGTATTTCGAATGCCAAGGGCTTGGGCATTATTCTCTTAAGTGTCCCACTAAACTAAAGAAAGAAGGTAAGAAGCTCAAAGTTTACAACGCTACCCTTAGTAATAGTGAGTCGAAAGGGGAAACTTATTCCCTTGTGGAGCGTAACTTCGCTACTTTCATGTTTAGTAATGTGGGCTTAAATAAAAAGTCTTCTGTCGATGAAGATGATCATGTGCATGACAGTTATAAGTTTCGATCGTGTGATTCCCAAGAGAATGATGAGGATGAAGTAGAGTTAAGAGAAGAGGAGGAGAGTGAGCTTCAAGTAGACTTTCGTGAGTTATATACCTAGTCGTTAAAATTGAAGAAGGAAAACTTGAAGTTAGAGGCTAAATGAAGGAATGTGCCATAAGAAATGATGATGGTAAATTGATTGAGGATTTGAGGGAAAGTGAGAAAACTCTTAGGGAGAAGCTCAAATACGTTGAGGGAGGGAGGGATAACCTTCGTGGTTTGTTTGAAAATATGAAGAATGAGTCCTTAAATTTGGATAATCTAGGATTTTTCTTGAGTACAGGATTGTGGAGTTAGAAAAGAAATTAAGAGACTGGAGTCATGTCAAATTTGATTTGGAATCGATATTGGAGAAGTCAGATAAGATTTGAGGTACCATCTAAAAAAATGACAAGGTTAAAATTGGGTTCGATAATCACAATGCTTTCGCTCCTAAATATAAGATCAAAATTTTGAGAGAGTTAACCATTGACAAGGACGTTAGAAAAGTTAAATCCAAGGGTAACATTCCTCGTCATAGTAAGAAAGGTCACCTTAGGCATTTTTGTTCCGATCTTAGAAAAGGTACTAGGAAGTAGAAGTCTAGTGTCACCAAGGTTTACAAAACCAAATATTGTCACGTTACATATATGTGGATTATGAAATTCGATTTGGAGGTTCTTAATGTTAGACTTGTTTATTCTAGCATGCTTGCACAAGATTCATCGCATGCTATATCTTACGAGTGCTTATGTTTGCATGCTTTTCATACACTACTTTTTGTGCTTTATGTTATATGTATTGACTAGTTATATGATATTTGTGTCTTTTGTATTTCGATTCTTCATTTTTTTGAGTTTTATAGAAAAATTTAAAAAGATTTTATTTGTCTTTTAAGGTGTTTTTGAATTTTTTCAAAAACTCAAAAAGATTTTTGGTTTGTGTAGTGAGTTTTACACATTTTGTGTGGCATATTAGTGTGTTTGAATCCCATTCATTCCATATTTTTCATGTGACTTGAATATTATAGTATGGTATACAATGCTTTTGATTCTTTCTTAATTATGCTTGCATGGAGTTATTAGAGTTTGATTTGCTTAATGGATTCATATTTGCATATTTCCCTACACACACTTTCACGAGCTCTTTTGGATTTTAGATACTTATGTTATATGAGATAAGTGAGGTGTTCTCCTATATATATATGTTGGGGGGGGGGGGATATATGAATGTAAGAACCATTGAGATGAGTTTTATCTTAGGATTGAAAAAATAAGGGTGTGCAATGGAATTGACTATGAAGGGAATAAATATCCTTTGTATGAAAGGCCACTATTGGCAAGATATAATGCCCCACGCAGTCCGACGACCGGGGTGGCCAACCCCCACCGCCAAACCATGTCGGTGGTTTAAATTTCATTCTTAGCATTTTTGTCAACTAAATAAGTAATCATTCTTAGCATATGACAGATATGAAACATATAAATTTCATTCCACAGATAATAATTTAAATCGATCCAATTATAATAACCATCCATGTGATAAAGAAAATCCATCACCACGCTAAACTCCAAATAATACAATCTCCAATAATATAAAATTGGATTAAATGATACAACAAAAATAAATCTGAATAATCGCAAACAACTTTGAAATCGAATGGCCCATCAAATTCATAAGTAACGTTTCATAATAACAGTGCAACATAAATGAAACAAATCTCAACTACGAAGCAACCAATGAATAAACTCCAACAGCACCTCTAAAAGATTCTCTAAATAAATCTTGTGCAACTACTCCAGCGATAACCTTAAATGTTAATCAACACAATGGGTCAGAGCCCACCGCATGAATACCGCCCACTCACCCCAAACAGGGTCCGTGAACCTAGACAGTAGCATCATACATAATAAATATCACAATAGAATATTTTAAATTAACACAATAATTATTAACGTGCGAGTAAAATAAATTATCGTCTATCCACATCTAAGTCAAACCTAAAGTCCAAGTCTAACTATTTGATTTTGTCAAAAGCTATCCATCTAATTTAATTTAATTAACCTGATCATTTATATTCATCATTAATATTAGTTACGGGACCGCTTAAAGTTTCTTCGTACAAATTGATTTATCACATTATTATTATTACAGTGTCGTCATAGTTAGCTGACCCTACTTTATGTCCTGCACTTATTTGGGCCTGTGTCAAGTTTTATACCACACACATTCCCCCCGTAATAACCATCCAACCCGTATTCTGTCACCCCTGCACTTATTTTTGAGGTTCCACTCACGACACGTCATAATAGCTAACCAACCCGTTTAACTGTCAGCCATGCACTTATTACGCTATCACACACCCACACGTGGCAATAGCCGATCAACCCGTTTAACTGTCAGTCCTGCACTTAATAACTACGCCAATTCATTTTAATGCCCTTTTATTGTCTTAGGCATTAATTATCAATTTCTTATTTTCTCCTCATCTCAATTTCTCTTTATTCCATTTTATCTCCACCTTGTTATAGAGCATAAAACTCAAACCTACCCCTAGTCCCATACCTAGAGATCTCCAAAACACAACCGCGTCCTATCCTATTTCGTAGAATGAATTTCTATAATTAATCTCTTCCTAATCTCAAACTTAGATTAACCAAAATAACAGAATGACACTAAAAACCAGCCCACCCCGTAAATCTCTAATCCGTACAATTTTATACTAACTAGTCCCATACCTAGCATATATTAATTGCGACAAAGCAAACTCACTAGTCCCATACCTAGAAAGTATTCCTGAGTTTAAGGTGAGAGCACTACCCAATTCCCGTTGTCCCCGCAACGATTAATTTAATCAACACAATAAATCGAACAACTATAATTTATTGATAATCGCACAATTTCTCATAAAGGCACACTAAATCTTCATTTAAATTTATTAAATTCGTAGTCGTAACCAACACCAAAATTTTTATTTAATAATTATGATCGTAACGTCATGCAAATATGCAACACACAATGATAATTTATTTTTACCAAGTCTACATAATGTTTCATAGTTATACGCGTCTAGTTTTCAAATAAATCAACTTTAAATGGTTTCTACATGCAAACCTATACCCACATACCCAATATCCAACCTCTACCCTAATCACCTACAGGTTACAAGTATTAAAATCAGATTAGTATTTTTCAGAAAAATAGTCCCATTATTAACTTTCACTTTTCCTAATCAAGTTGCTAATATCTTTTAAGAAAAGCACATGAATTAAGATTTAGGTGACATCTAAGATGCATGATACTAAAGGGAGAGAATAGAGATATTCATGCCTGAGACTCGATTAAGAAATCTGATTAGATGGATTGGAGTCCTCTTGAAAAGTTAACAAAGATTGACTCTTGCACCAACTTGAGAAAACACCAATTGAGCCTTAAAATCTTGAGTTAAAACTTGATAACTTTGGGGCTAGGATTTGTAGGAGGAAGAAGATGAAAATTATAAGGGTCTACTGCTCTTAGAGGTTGTGAAAATATGTTTGAAAAGCCTAACCCCGTATTAATTTAACTGAAGAAAGATTAGAGAATTCAAGTGGCATTAGAATCCTATCAAAACTAAAATAGTTCGCATGTTAGTCACGCTTTAGAACCGTGATAAACAGTTAGTCACGCTTTAAAGCCATGACAAATTATCTGAAGCGGGATTTTTATTTTGGACCTATTTTTTAGCCTAGAAAGTTTTATGTTTTGATGACTCTTCTAAATGACCCAATACTTCTGTATACTCATATTAGGAGTCTTTTAAGCTAGTGTTCCGAATTTCGAATTAATTTAATTTATTACCGGATAAAATTACGAGTTGTTACTTACTTCCCCACTTGCACATGAATTTCGTCCTCAAAATTCGACAAAGCGTAAGCGTTCAAAAATTAAATAAGGCTCACATTTGCCTACCCGTAAAATACCACAATTGGGCTCCCATACACCCAATCCTATACGCACATACCCCACGATCAAAGATATAATATATATCCTAACTATATATAAGCATAACTATGAAAAATTAGCATACCACGCTCTCTCACGAATCACCACCCGATTCTATCTCAAAATATCATCATGACATTTAAATCTTCAAATCAGATCAATTCACTCCATCGATACACTATATACGCAAAATTTATACTAACGATATGCCAAATAAATACCGTCTCCAAAATTCACTCTAAGGATCCATAAATCAAGATTACTATTTCTAACTTCAATGCCAACAATGTCCTCAACACAAAACTCCGTATCTCTAAGAAACACAACTAACATGTATGCTAGACCCAATATCTTAGAGAGCACGAATCATTAAAGGGAATTAAAGATCGATAACGAAGAAGATAAATGGAATCATAATCTATGAGACCTAAGATCATGCTCTGATACCATCTGTAACACTCCGCACAATTCGACAGACGGGGTAGCCAACCGCCGCCACCAAACCACGCCGGGTGTTAACTAAATAAGTAATCATTCTTATCATGTGACAGATATGAGACATATAAATTTTATTCCACAAGATAATAATTTAAAATCGATCCAATAACAATAACCATCCATGCGCACTACACCAAATCTGCCCATTTGTCAAGGTCATTGACCTTGACAAATCCAACTTGTCAAGGTCAATGACCGTGACATTTCGAGGCGAGACAACTTTTTTTGTCACGGTCGTGTCACGGTCATTGACCTTGACACAAAACTCGCGTTTTGTGTCACGGTCATGTCGCGGTCAATGACCGTGACACGTTTGTCACGGTTATAAACCGTGACAAAGCCGTGACCATTTTAATAAAATTATCACGGTCAATGACTGTGACACGTCCGTGACAACTTTTGTCACTGACTTGTCACGGTCAATGACCGTGACAATTATGGGCAGAATTTTAAAAAAATTTGCTGGGCAGTATGGCCACTGCCACTGCCCAGCAGTATATTTGTACCTGTTATAGTAACATTGTACCTGTTCCAAACATCATATATCCAAACAAACTAAAGATAATGCAAATATATATTCATGACGATATAATCCAAATATTCAAAATAGAAATAATATACATGACAATATAATCCAAATATAATTAAAATGGACAAACTTAAAAATAATGTTACTACATGTCTTGGGTAAAACTGAGGAGGTGAGTAGGCCACACGACATACGAATTGACGCACCCACTAATATACGTCGTGCCGCATTGTTTGCGCAACCACAATAGGGAGTTCTCCTTCCCGGGTATGACATGCGTGATGAGCACCCTGGACTCCATCTCTTGAAGCACACGTCCATGGACTATTCCACCCTCGACGATATTCGGGTCCCTCAACCCCCGCCCTATCCGCTGGCCATCAAATACGTCCAATATGAACACGCTCGGCCAACCAAGTGTCGACAATGGTCTGTTGAAGGGCGCCAAATAGGGAAGTGGATCATCGAAGTACGAACGTGTCGGTGATGAAGCAGCGAGGTCCACATCCTCGTCATCCTGCTCCTCGTCCTCCCGCACCTCCTCCTCCACCGCCTTCTCCTTCCCTTTCCCTTTCCCTCTACGGTCTCCGCCCAACGTACGCTTCATGAATGCATACATATCTTGGACCGTCGCCTCCAAACGGGACAGCTTCGCGTCGTGTGAATCCACCGTTCGATCCAACCCGGTGTCGCTCGTCTCCAATCCGATGATCCTAGATTTGGCCACCCGCGAGCTCACTCCCCTTGTCCTCCCCTTGCGATCAGAGCCAAGCACTTGGCTGAGTGCGTCTGTGGACAAAGATGCCTTGTCGGCATCAGACTGCGACTCATGCACTTCCTTAAGCTTTGCCTGAAACGACAAAAAGCACATGATTAGTAAAATAAGTAAACTAAAAAATTATAACATAATTAACAAAAATCAAATTGTCGGATTACTTAAAATCGTGGCCGCGACGCTCGGGGACACCTCCTTGTCCTTCCCCTTCTTCGTCCGAAGAGCCACATAAGTATCGAGCCTATGTGGCTTACCCCCTGGCCCACTCCCTACCCGCTGAAATAAAATAAAGTAAAGTAAAATTAGTATCGGCCCCGCAAAGTAAAATAATGAAGAATAATATATTTTTGTAGTTATAGATAAATTAAATCTTACCTACATCCTATGCTCCACCTCGCCGTAAGAGGTCCGGCCGGAGTAGTGCACGTCCGTCTTTTTTGCCCGATTTTCCCTCCCCGATTGGCGAGATGCCAATTGTCGATCCTCGATCTCATTGTCAATGAACTTTTGCCATTGTGCCAATGAGATCGGCTCCTTGGGCGGGACGGATCCGCGTCATTGTATAATGGACTCTCGTGTTTTCCCAAAGTACCGTGTCCGCATATTTTTCTTCCACATCTTGTGTTGCTCCCTCAACTGCTCCAAGATGGAATCGCGTAGCTTTGGATCCAAGTTGAATTGTTCCTGTCTAACAAATACAATGTTAGTTGCGAATAAATATAAATATAAATATAAATATGAAATTGAAATTGAAATTGAAATTGAAATTGAAATTGAAATTGAAATTGAAATTGAAATTGAAATTGAAATTGAAATATAAATATATTACCTGTAGTGCCGCCCAAACAGCTAACTTGAGCTCATATGGCACCTCCTTTCAACTCATAAACCCCGGGCCGATGACCGTCTTTAGCAGCTCGAGGGATCTCGCTAATAGCTCCGACTTGTTCTCGACGGTAATCCCAAATTTTCCATATTTGGGGAGCCTAGGGGCGGAGGATCCCTCGTCGCCTCCGCTACCACCGAGCCCAGACGACATCATCATAAACAGCATCATCATCTTCGCCTTAATATCTGAAGGAGACATTTTTGCTGTAAAAAAATGTTATTAGTAAAGATAAAAAAAAATGTTAATAGTACACATACACACACCCCTACCCCACCCCCACCACACACACGCACACGTCATGCCACTTTTAAAACTAACCAACCCAACATTTCATCAATTAAACTAACAATTAAAGTATACAATTATTAATTTACTAATTTACAATGAGGGACAATCCTAGTTTCATATGAAATTGGCACTAATTATTAATTTACTTTCATCTAAAACTATACAATTAAAATTACAATTAAAGATATACAATTGTTAAAATTGCCCCTCCACACCCCCCACCCCCCACCCCCACCACACCCTTTGCCCCCCTCCCCCCGCCACGCACACACCTACGCACCAACACACGCACCCCACCAATACTATCACTAACCTTGCATTCATATTAAGGTTTACATAGTTTTAACAAATTATAACAAAATATTATCATATTTTTAGTTAAAAAATTACACCCCCATCCCCTCTCCTCCCCCCCCCCCCCCACCCCCCCCCACTACCCCCGTCCCCCGTCCACCACCCCACCCCACCCCCACTACCCCCCTCCCCCACCACACACCACCATACACACACATATACACATACCCCACCACCCCACCCACCCCCATCATATCATAAAGGGATAAATCCAACCAGGTACAGAGATTCTACAAATTAAAGTGAGAATTAAATTTAAGACTTTCTAACAACATGCATGTGTATGGATTCTACATAGTTGGGCACGAAAGTAACTAATGATATTCCTAAAAACATACAATTGGCAACATTTTGTGAATTTACTAAACTTTATATAATATTATCAAATTCTATTAAAAAATTATCCAATTGGCAACATTTTTGAATGAAATATTTATTTTGAATGAAAATATCAATTATTATCCAATTATTATCCAACTATTATCAATTATTTATTTTGAATGAAAATAAATTGTTATCCAATATTTTTGGGAGCGATTGTTTATTTTGGATTTCCTTTCATATTTAAACAATCACACCATAGGAGTCATTCTTCTCCCTCAAAATTCCAAGAAAAGTGAACCTAATGAAATCATCCACAATCACAAAACAATATCACTTGCCTCTTAAACTCTTAGTTTATAGGGACCCTTAAGATCAATATGTACTAACTCTAAAGTCTTAGAAGAATTTATCTTATTTAGTTTCTTGTGGGGACTTTTCATTTTTTTCCTTTTTAACATATTCCACAAAACTTGGTATCTGGTTTTCCTAACTTAGGTAAAACCTCTAACTCGTTCCTTTCTAGATAATCTATCCAAATATCTATAATTGATGTGTCCCAATCTTGTAAGACATAAGTCAATGGCTTCAATTTTGGCACTATCACACACAAACTTCACATCATTTGTGAAAACATATCAATTCTTTTTGCACTATCACACACAAACTTCACATCATTAATACCGCATTGCAAGTATAATTTTCTTTTCTAATTTACATATATATACAAACAGACACGCACATATATACACACATACACACATATATATACACACAAACATATATATAAATGGAAGAGAGAGAGAGAGAGAGAGAGAGAGAGAGAGAGAGAGAATTAAACCTGAAAGTAGAGAGAGAGAGAGAGAGAGAGAGAGAGAGAGCAGCGTCGAGAGAGAGATTGAGGGAGGGAACGACGCGGGAGGGAAAAAAGAAGGGGAAAGCGTTTTTGCTGTAAACCTTGTCACGGTCGTGTCAAGGTCATTGACCGTGACAATTTCTTGTCACGGTCGTGTCAAGGTCAATGACCGTGACACAAAACGCGTGTTTTTTGTCACGGTCAATGACCTTGACAAGGCTGGCCGGTTGAAAGGTGACAATTTGCCCATTTTGGTGTAGTGGCGATAAAGAAAATCTATCACCATGCTAAACTCCAAATAATCCAATCTCCAATAATAGAAAACTGAATTAAATGATCCAACAAAAATAAAATCTGAATAAATGCAAACATCCTTGAAACCGAATAACCCACCAAATCCATAAGTAATGTTTCATAATAAAAATGCAGCACAAAGGAAACAAATCTAAACTACTAAGCAACTAATAAATAAAATCTAGTTGCACCTCCAAAAGAGTCTCTAAATAAATCTTATGCAACTACTCCAGCGATAACCTTAAATGTTAATCAAATTAATGAGTCAGAGCCCATCGCATGAATGACAACCACTCATCTCAAATAGGGTCCGTGAACCTAGACAGTAGCATCATACATAATAAATATCACAATAGAATATTTTAAATTAACGCAATAATTATTAACGTACGAGTAAAATAAATTATCGTCTATCCACATCTAAGTCAAACCTAAAGTCCAAGTCCAACTATATGATTTTATCAAAATCTATCCATCTAATTTAATTCAATTAACCCGATCATTTATATTCATCATTAATATCAGTTGCAGGACTCCCGCTTAAAGTTTCTTCGTTCAAATTGATTTATCACATTATTATTATTATTATTATTATTATTATTATTATTATTATTATTATTATTATTATTATTATTATTATTATTATTATTATTATTGCGGTGCCGTCATAGCCACCCAACCCCACTGTATGTCCTGCACTTTTTCAGACCCATGTCAAGTTTTACACCACACACATTCCCCCCGTAATAGCCAGCGAACATGTATTCTGTCAGCCCTGCACTTATCATCGAGGTTTCACGCACGACACGTCATAATAGCCAGCCAACCCATTTAACTATCAGTCATGCACTTATTACGCCGTCACACACCCACTCGTCGCAATAGCTAGCCAACCCGTTCAACTGTCAGTCCTGCACTTATTAATGATGCCAATTCATTTTAATACCTGTTTATTATCTTAGGCATTAATTATCAATTTCTTATTTTCTCCTCATCTCAATTTTTCTTTATTTTATTTTATTTTATTTTATCCCCACCTAGTTATAGAGCATAAACCTCAAACCTACCCCTAGTCCCATACCTAGAGGTCTTCAAAACACAACCACGTTCTATCCTATTTCATAGAATGATATTCTATAATTAATGTCTTTTAATCTCGCACTTAGATTAACCAAAATAACGAAATGACACCAAAAATCAGCCCCACCTCGTAAATCACTAACCCGTACAATTTTACGCTAACTAGTCCCATACCTAGCATA
This sequence comes from Sambucus nigra, assembly GCA_949130495.1. Classification (NCBI taxonomy): domain Eukaryota; kingdom Viridiplantae; phylum Streptophyta; class Magnoliopsida; order Dipsacales; family Adoxaceae; genus Sambucus; species Sambucus nigra. The sequence goes on along the minus strand of OX422218.1, from coordinate 377,956,136 downwards.
TGTTAATCGCAACAAATCATACTCACTAGTCCCATACCTAGAAAGTATTCCTAAGTTTAAGGTGAGAGCACTACCCAAATCCCATCGTCCCCGCAATGATTAATTTAATCAACACAATAAATCGCACAACTATAATTTATTGACAAACGCACAATTTCTCATAAAGGCACACTAAATTTCAATTTCAATTTATTAAATTCGTAGTCGTAACCATCACAAATATATTTATTCAATAATTATGATCGTAACGTCATGCAAATATGCAAAACACAATGATAATTTATTTTAACCAAATCTACATAATTTTTTTATGGTTATACGCATCTAGTTTTCAAATAAATCGACTTTAAATGGTTTCTACATGCAAACCTATACCCACATACCCCAAATCCAACCTCTACCCTAATCACATATGGGTTACAAGTATTAAAATCAGATTAGTATTTTTCAGAAAAATAGTCCCATTATTAACTTTCACTTTTTCTAATTAAGTTGCTAATTTCTTTTAAGAAAAGCACATGAATTAAGATTTAGGTGACATCTAAGACGCATGATACTAAAGGAAGAGAATAGAGATATTCTTGCGTGAGATTAGTTGGTTAAGAAATCGGATTAGATGGATTGGAATCCTATTGAAAAGTTAACAAAGATTGACTCTTGCACCAACTTGAGAAAACACCAATTGAGACTTCAAATCTTAAGTTAAAACTTGATAACTTTGGGACTAGGGTTTGTAGGAGGAAGAAGATGAAAATTATAAAAGTTTATTGGTCTTAGAGTTTGTGAAAATTTGTTTGAAAATTCCTAACCCCGTATTAATTTAAGTAGTGAAAGATTATAGAATGTAAGTGGCATTAGAATCCTATCAAAACTAAAACAGTTCGCCTGTTAGTCACGCTTTAAAGCCGTGACAAATTTTCTGATGGGGTATTTTTATTTTGGCACTATTTTTTGGCCTAGAGAGTTTTATGTTTTGAGGACTCTTATAAACGACCCAAGACTTATATATATATATACTCATATTAGGAGTCTTTTAAGCTACCTGTTCGAATTTCGAATTAACTTAATTAATTACCAGATAAAATTATGGGTTGTTACACGAGAGCCTTGAAAAAGAAAATGTCAAAAGAAAATTAAGAAAAGGATAAATATTTGCCAAGGCCAAGTTCAGTGTTGATCATCAAAAGTGATATCTTCAAAAAGAAAGAAAAAATGAATATGTTTATTTTTAGGGCGTTATAAGTTGAAGATCAACGAGTTTACAGAATGAGTCCTAGTTAGTTATTAATGTTTGATGCTAATGATTTGAGATCATCAATATTTTCTAGGCTATTGTGTATTTAATATGTTTTTCTATTATGAGTTCACTTTATTTGTCACGTGGGGCTAAATCTAAGTTTGATAAATTAATGCGAACAAATAGAACTCTTAGGACTATCTTGAGTGGTTGGGACATGCTTATTTGTTTTCTAGTTCACGCCCCTTCTCTCTGTGCCACATTTGGAGTGTACACATTTATGCCATACGGGTGTCAAAAGCTTATTTTGTTTGTGTTGTTTGTGGTGTGTTAAACCTATATATTTATGTGTGTTCTTACTATATGTGCGTCTATATATATGGTACGTTTGCTTTGAGTATATGCATCTATTTAATCCATGTTCGTCATATATATTGAAATTGATATCTTATGCTTCATATTTGTATCACGTTGTTATTATATGTTTCATTGAATTGGATTATTTGTACTTGTGTTGCTATGCTTATTTTTCATTTCCTTTTCACTTCATATCGCATGATATGCTTGTTTACTTTATGCTCATATGTGTCACATTAAGAGGGAGAAGTTGTTTTCGTATAACGCACCTTGCCTTTGTCTATTACCGAACAAAAAGCGGGAGAAGTATTCTCTAAAGGGGAATGTTTAACAAAGGGGGAAGATCCTTTTTTCATATGCAATTTATATATATTTTTTACTTTCTTTGCATTTGAAAGGTGTGTTAAGTGTGCAAGTTTTAGTGACGACACGATAAAGTTTCACAAGAGCTAAGGTAATAAAGAGTTTGTGTCAGTTTGTACTATTTCCTTTTGGGGTTGGATTAAGTGTTAGAGAGCTTGACGGCTTAGTAATTTTTTATTTTGGAATTTTGTCCCGGAGTAGCCAAAGGGAGAGATTTATAAGGAAAAAAATTCACATTGAGTCAATTGTGACGTTTATTGTAAAATTTGCAAGATTGGTTTTATTCCTTTTGGACAAAACTGTTTGAGTCATAGGTTAGAATTTGAGTTCAGTTTGTCCTTTAAGCCTATGATGTATGATTGAAGACCATGAGTCTCATCTTTGTTAATGAGATCTCGAAAAGATATGAATGGTATTTATGTTTCATCCATGGATTCGTTTTGGATGTTACAGTTTTTAAAATGTTTTATTGAGTATATTTTCGAAAAGGATTTTTAATGAAAAATTATTTTTTATTTTAACGTCATTCAAATGACCGGTTTAATTCGTTCGAACGAATAGTTTAATTTGTTCAAATGAGGTTTTGATCTTGTTCAAATGAGATCACAAGTTTTATTCAAACGAGCTTTGAACGAACATCAAACGAGACCTTTCTGCCTAGACAAAATGTTTTTGTGCGAAGCTCGATTGATACTCATTAAAAGGATATTGTGTATCTTGTTCGAATGACTTTTCAATTTTGTTTGAACAAGATGCATTAGTTTGCGTATTGCCTCTTTTCAAATTTTTTTATAACTTAAGGTCACTGCAATTAGTTTTACTAGAGAAGGTTTTAAAAAATAGTTTTAAGAACAATCTAAGCCTCTTGTTACCCTAATATACACCCATAGTTTGAGATGCAACTTTCAACATAATATTTATATTTGAGATCTCACATTTGAGAACCAAGATCAAGTTTATTCTTCATATTTATTAAATTTGTTTCGTGCGATGGATTTCGTGTTACGTTGGGTGATGCATGGACTCGTAAAAGAGAAAGTAAGATTGGTGGATATCGAGACGTTGGACGGTGTCCAATAGTGACTGTGAAGAAGGTAACAAAGAGCAAAGAAGCGCATCAAGGCTTGAAGGCGTCGAGTCTATTAGTAAGTCTAAATTTTCCTGGTATGAGACCTATATCATATATAGTGGACTTATATGGCTAGAACATATGAAGTTTTTCTCGTTATGGGTTTTCCTCCTACATTGCGATGTTATGGTTTGTTGTTTTATTTACTCTTGCACATATCCCCAAGATGCATGCTTAGGGTAAGATAAACTTGGTAATTAGTTTACACAATGTTTGGTTTATTGGTGCTTAATTAAAATTGGATTAGTTGATCATTTGATTTAATTTTAATTGACACTAAAATTTGAAATTTGATATAACCCTAGTACTAATGCTGATCTCAAATTTCATTCAACTATTTAGAGATTTAATACATTTATTTTAAAAAAAAGTGATGTCCCCAAAAAGTTTCAATATCTTGAGTGTAGAATTACTAGATACCACTCGTTCATTCCTGTAATTATGTCCCTGTATTCAAAACCGCAAATTTGATATTTTAATTCATACATTTGATATTTTTATTCTTGTAAAAATACAAAGTATAATATTTTTTAAAATGAAATTCGGGATGTGCTTAAATAAATTATATCAAAATTGATCCCAATTGGACCTATGAATTGTAACCCATTTCAGTCCCAAAGGTTCAAACTTTAGCAAAGGCCCTACAATATTAGAGCTGAGTTAGGTGGGTCTAGGATATAAATGCTAAACTATTCCATGGTGTTATAATTCAATTATTTGGTTTAAATTATAGTAGAACTTCAAATCCCTTGTTTGGGTCCTAACTAATTTTATAAAAACAATTTTGTGAAATATAAAAAATTAAAAAAATAATACGTTAAAAAAATTCTGATTAAAAAACTAATTAAATCAAATTACATCCCGAACAATAAATAATTGAAGTGGCATTAGTAATATAAGATAGATATAAGTTAATCTCAATTTAAGAGTCGATCAAACTATAAGTAGTTTCTAAGCACTATCACCATAATGAAAATTGTCCACCCAATAACAAAACAAGCAATACACATTAGAAATATAATTTTTCATAATCGTCACCCCCCAAGATGCTTCAGTATCCATCGTCTCTTCAACTCATCAGGAAGACCGAAGAAAGTATCAAATTTTCTTTGATCATTCATCAAAAGATCAACTGCTTTTAATATATGTGTTTCATCCAAGTCTTGAACCTTTGAAACCTCATCCAACACCATTTGGTTTATTGTCTTGGAAGATTAAGAATTTAAGAAGTTATAAAAGTACTCCTCCATGTGCCTCAAGACATTAGCGAAACTGGAATCCTTTATCTTTTTTTTTTGTGCGAGAAATAGATAAAAATGATGCATTGGAGTTTTCTCGTTCATTTCAGCCTCCAAATGTATTTGTGAATTTGTCTTCAAGGTTTCTTTAATCCATCCCATATGTATGTTCTAAGTTATTAGACTCTTCATTATTTGTCATCTCCATCTCATCTTTTAATGTCGTTCAAGCACCATCCCCACTAGCACGATCTTTATCAATAAGAGCACATAAACTATCCCATTTGCCAATTATAATTTTTCTTCAATATGGCATTACTTTAGACTGAAAATCAATTTAATTTCAAATATTAAAATTCAAGAACAATTCATTAAAAGAAACACAACATAGACTATAAAATATCACCAAGTATATGACTGAAAAAATGAAAAGAAGGCACAGTAAGACAACTATATGATTATATTAAAATATTAAAATCTTACTTGCACGTATGTGTTCCATACTCTTTATTCAATATCAACTCTACCCCTATAATAGTTCCAAGAGAATATGGATATTGATAGAATTTGACTAATAACATCATATTGATTCTTCCAAGTACTGAGGCATGATCGAATATTTTTCTTGGTCACAGACATGTGATGTTCATCCCTAAGAGTATTTATGGCACTAGTCCATGCCATTAGTTTCCATGCAATTTTTCATCCAATCAATCCTTGATTCATTTAATCTATAAATCAAGTTCATGCTATTTTATCCATTGTTAGGGTTCATGAAAAATATCATTCCCCCTTCTTAATCCCTATTCCAACTTGAGATTCAAAATCCATTCCATTACAACAATCAAATTATAATAAATAAACAAATAGTTCTAAAGTTCATTTAAATTGATATATACTCACATCCACCATACAAAATAATCACATCAAATTTAAGTAAGTAATTTAGAGTTAATTTTACTAAGTTTATCACTAGAAAAGTAATCTAAAACCATACACATTAATCACATCAAATTTAAGCATCTAATCTATCGTTAACATCACCAAGTATATGACTAGAAACGTAATCTAAGACCATACACATTAACCAAGTAATCTAAAACCATACATATTAATCAAGTAATTTTAAAACCATACACAAATATCACATCAAATTTAACCATATAATCTAGAGTGAATTTGATCGAGTACATGACTAAAAAAGTAATCCAAATAAGAAATTTATATGAAATAGAAAACACGTTGCGACCATAACACAATGGATATCTAATGTTAATATGAATGTACACTGTTATCCCCGATATTCCATAATTTGGTATTCAAAAAACATTACTTGTGCTAATTCCTCCCCTTTTTATCTACTCCCTATTCATTTGCATATTTCTTATCCCATCTATATTAGTTACACTAAGACAATACATCACATCCTCCTTATCTATGCATTCTTGTAAGAGAAATATTTATAATTGCTCATCATGTTTTTAATTTTAGTTCTCAAAATTTATGCCGCCTCAAAAATTGTGTTTTGTACATAAAGGGGTCTTAGGACCAGCTTTACAAAGAACCTTTGGCAAAAAACATTTTCCCACATATATCTAAAAGGTATCCTAATCCTAGTTTGTTTAAAAATCTTTTTTTTTCAATAAAAACCTCTGGGATGACTTGTTGAGTATTTTATAAAACCCTAAAAGAACACATCAACTGTTCATAACCTTGTGGAGTTGATTCTCCACTGCTAAATATAGGAATACTATTTTCTGAGGATGATTAATGGACATTAAGGTAAGTGGATCTTGTTGTGGAGCATTGCTGGATCTGCATCGTTGTCTATTGAAAACAAGGATTAAAGACACAAAAGTGTCACTTAGTGGAGTCTAAATTTTGTAAGTCTATTCGTGTCATTTCTATAATACCATGTTGTAGCAGTACTGAAATATAGGTTTTGCTTTAAAGAGATTTTTCCTCTTCCCTTATCTTCTGATTTGTGGTTTTTTGTTTGTTTGGATTTAGCTTCAATATCTTGCATGTTTAGGTTCACCTAATTTATCAATATAAAGTTTGGATTAAATAAATTTTGGCTTGTGAGTGTGTGTTACCTAATTTACAATTGTTACATATAATAGAACCACTCGAATCATTTTTTAAATTGGTATCAGAGCTTGTTTCTACAAGTTATTTATATGAATCCTGGTGGTTATATGGATAACTCATACAACGGTCAACCTTTATTTGGTGGATCAAATTATGCCTTTTGGAAAACTCGAATGAGATCGTCTTTGAAATCGATCGACGAGCGCATTTGGCTTGCTTTTGAAAGGGGGTGGACTCCTCCCACCATAGCTAATGATCGTGTCATTGGTCTCAAGCCAGTCACTAATTTGACTGATAATGACCTTAGATTGTGAAATTTTAACTCTCGATAATTCAATGCTATTTATGGTGTTATCACACTGGAGGAATTTCGTCGCATCATGACGTGTACCATGTTTAAAGAAGATTGGGATATCTACAAACTCACACACGAGGGTATAACGTTGTGAAATATTCTAAGCTTCAAAATCTCACTACATAATTTGAGACCATACGCATGCATGCCACTGACACTTTTGATGAATTCTGTGCACGTTTGTTTGATATTGTGAATTCTAGTTTTAATTTCGGTGAGCAAATTCCAAAAGTGAGAGTGATTAAGAAAATTTAAGGTCTCTCCCATCACATTTTAGTACAAAAGTTACCGTCTTTAACTCTCTGGGAATACTAGACATGATTAGGATAAAAGAGATCCGAGGTAATCTTCAAACATACGAAACAATCATGTTCCCCAAAACCAAAAGGAAAAAAAGAGGGAATAGCTTTAAAAGCCAAATCAAAAGAAAAGGATTCTGACTCCGATTTTGAAATTGATCTATATGATCTTGGCCTATATGGAAAAAAATTCAAACAATTTCTCAAATTCAAAAAAACAAAATTCTTCCAAATTGGAAGGTAAAAGTCTTGAGAAAGACAGAAATTCCAAAGTGGACAAGAATGTTTTTAAGGACGATCAACGGAAAGATAGAGGTGCGAACCCTAGGAAAGTTTAACTGGAGGGATGTTATGAATGTGAGGGAAAAGGTCACAAATCTCATGAGTGTCCCACTTGGATTAAGACACAAGGAAAAGACAAAGCTATATATATACCAGGCTAAGCGATAGTTATATTGAGTCGATAGATTCTGGGGATGAATCGCCAGATGAACCTAATTTTTGTGCGTACATGAATAGTCACGTTAGAACTACTAGTATGTCTCACGCCGATGGGGACACTTCAAAACATGATAGCCTAAAAAATGTGTCAAACCATTCTAGAAAGTGTCAAGGTAATGATTTGAGTGATGGTGAAGATTTATGTGAAGGAAAAGAAGGTCTCCAATTCATATTCTTTAAACTTTACACTGAGTGTTTAAAAACCAAAAACCAAAAACCAAAATAAAAATTTGACTCTTAAGGTGTTGTCTTTGGAGAAGGAGTATAAAGTTTAGAGAGAGAACGAGAACTCGATGAGAATATTTGAATGAAGAAATTATGTCGGTGGGAAGGAAAAAAAAGGATCTCGAATGTGCTTGGGAGGTTAAAGTCCATCTAGAGGACACATCTAAGAAGGCTGAAAAGATGTTTCTAGGTCTCGCATTAGGTTTTAAAGAGAGGAAATGCATAGGTTACGATGGTGCATACACTTACGATAATGCACTCGAAACAGTTTCAAAGTTTATGATGGATCCTTATGGGCCTCGACCTAACTGACCAAGGATAACTATTCCTAATCATTTTAAATACAGTTGGCCCAAACCAATTTATTTGTGTAACCATTGCAAACAAAGAGGTCACCTTAGGGAGTTTGTTTTTAATCTAGGAAGACTTTCTCCCACACATGCTCCCAGACACCCCCATAGATACCTTGATACTCTTCAAGAGAAAGTGGAGTTTTTAATCAAGACTTCTCAATGTTTGATGGAGGAATTTCAAAGAATGTCTACTCCTTTTGAGAACACCTACCAGACTAATGATTGAGGTCAAGATGTGTTTCTAGTTTAAGGTATTTTTCATATTTCTATCTTTTCTCCATATTACTAGATTGTATTCTTATAATTATATTTTGAAAAATCCAAAATATTTTCTTTTCTTTTAGAAAAAGTTTCAAAAAAATTTCAAAAAGATTTTATTTTTGATAAAATTTTCAAAATTCAAAAATATTTGGTATTCTATTTTACGCTGTATATGGATGCGCATTTATGATGTTTGAATCACAATTACATTTCATCCATTCATGTGAGTTACTCATTATGTTATGAGACTTGGATTCATTTCTTTGGTGTGCTTAATTATGCATGTTTAGCATTGCATTGTTCTTTAATGATCACTTCCTTCATACTAAACTCTTTATATCGCCACATGCACGAACTCTTGAATATTGTACTTGCTTGTCATATGTCGAATAGGATGTTCTCATCTCAATCATTCTTAATAACGGACCAAATGTAATAAGAATTAATTGCTCATGCAAGAACCATTTTTTGATTTTTTCCCCCCAAAAAATGATTTTTGTTTAAGCAATGAAAATGGGCTACGAAAGAAGCAGTTTTCTTTTCGCTAAAATCTACTATTGGCAAGAGCCTAAAAGTTGATTTTAGCACATACGAACAAAAGTGCCAATGCCAATTTTTTTTGTTTCATTTATGCTTAAATAATGAGCAATATGTGGAAAAGAAACCGTAGTCTCCCTATCTAACTTTTCTCTCAACTTTCAAACCTCTCCTAGGGTTAGCATGGATTCCACGTTCATGAAAATCAATAGTTGAATCCTAAACCTCCTGTTCCACATAATGTTTGGGCCCAATACTTTGCTAGTGTTGTTGCTAACAATGGTTCTAAAAAACTTGAACTCAAAACTCCATCAATTTTCAAAGGGGAACTAGCGATCTACTTCCGTCTTGAGGATATACAAGCTCTTATAAAACCTTTTAAATATTTGATAGTAGGCAAGTTCTCATATGGGAGTCCTGTAATCGGTGAAATAAGAACGATTTTCCTCACCACAAATCTGAGGCAATAATGCATAGCCGAGCTAATAGATAATAAGCATGTCCTTATCAAGACGGAATGCGAAGAAGATTTTGTTAAGCTATGGACAATGGATCAATGTTATCTAAGTAGATATGTACATTCAAATGGTCTCCAAACTTTAGACCTGATTAAGAATGTCCAGTAGTTCCAGTTTGGATATATCTTCCTAACCATCCTATTCATATTTTTGCAAAACCATCTCTCTTTTTCATTTCCTAACTCATTGGTAAACCTCTTAAAATGGATGCATCAATTGTGAATCAATCACGACCTAACATGGATTGGGTATGTGTGGAGATCAACCTAACCAAAGATATTCCTAAGAGAGTGTGGATTGGTATAGGTGACAGTGGATTCTAGCAGGATGTAATGTATGAAAACCTCCCTAATTATTGTACATACTTCTTAAAGAAGGTCCAATAATAAGGAACATGCATATTCTTGAATGGTGGCAAAGAAGCCAAACCCAAACGTCCTACTCAGACCTCATATAAAACCATCCTTAAAACTAAACCTTAAGAAACCATCTAAGGACCTAATAACCTTTTTAAAACCCTCCATACTCCTATCTAAGATCCTCAAGAACCTAACCAAGATTATCATAAAATAATCCCTGAACTTGTTCATATTACCATTCATGACTCACCCAACCTTCCCTCGAAAGATCCAATTCTCATGTCCCTAAAAAGACATTACCCCAAATTATAAGAGACGAGTCCTCTTAGGGCGGGGATTATTATAATACAATTAGAGGCGTAACCCCTATAGACATGATTATAAAACACTAACCCAAATATCCTCAATAATCATAGATGAACACACAATACTTAGCATAACAAATACTCAGATTGAACTCACAAATCACTTGTGCATAACTCAAGTAATAATAAAACAACCTCAGAAACAACTCAGTTAAAGGGAGAGAGAAGAAAGCACCCTAGATACACCTTGACAGGCAATCGACACACCAACAACCTTCAATATCTCTGGTTAGGTAATAAAAGATTGGTAATAAATATCAATGGTGGATGAGTAAACATTGGTTTGCAATAACTTCTTTGCTCTCAGTGTGTTTTCTCTCCCTTTAGAAAGAACTCTCTCTTCTAAAAAGTAGTTGAGGTTAATAAATAACCCCATATCCCTCCTAAGATGTCTTAGTCCTCATTAATGTGAAAGACATTCCCCTGACGCTTTAAGTCACAAGAATTAAATGCCCGATGGGTCAGTCCATCCTACGTCATAATCATTAAATGCTAGTACATACCTTTTGGCTACCAACTGTATATCATAGGGCTATCAGAATAGTGGTTGTCCACTAAAGTGTCTGACAACCCCAATACAATAGTGGTTTACTCAAGTTTGGATTAGACAGTGGGTAGGTGGCTCGTGACATCACTTAAAGTAGATTGGAGCTTTGGTAGAGAGATGATTGGCTCAAGGCTCATTGTAAGATGGAACTTAAGGTTACTCTGCATGAGCTTCTATGAAAAATGGTCTCTCGGTGTTTTACCAGGTGTATTTAAAATGGTGAAGATAAGTCTTAACAGTTTCTTACTTCTCAATCCTCCAAACCAAGTCCCTTTGAAGTTCCCACAGTGAGGCAATTCGATAGAACATGTAAGCTCTCCTAAGCCTTGTTAGGCTTGGTCTCTCGCGAGTGCTGTTTGACCTTACATTAAAAGTTACAATCATTATAGATTACAATCAATGTAATTAAAAGATACAATTTGACTAAGTAATCAAAATGGAAGATAAAGATGAGATCTCTCGGCAAGCTTCCTCACTGAGCTTCTTTATTGATTTTCTTCTTTCTTTATGCTTCTTCTTTCTCTTAAGCTTCTTTTGTTAAAAGGGGGAACTATTTCTAATCACGATATTAACTTTAAGCCCTCCTTACATTTGCCCCCTCGGGTAGATATTTGTAGTGAGGGCAAAAAATGTTTGCACGAAAACTTATTAATTCGATGAACCACCTGTTATCCCATTCAAAATTCTTCTCAATAAGCCTCAATTGCGGTTGTTGTCCTTATGACCTGATAAAAAGGAAAATTCTCCCCGATGTACTAGAGCCAAAGCTCTTTAACGTTTAGAGGTATGGCGAGGGGACATCGTGAACTTTTTACACTGAGGGTATGAGCCTAGCTTCAGTTTTTTGTGAGTAACCTCCAACCGTTAGTTATTATTCATCTGTAGTGAAATTTCTCCCTGATGTATTTATGAATATAATCTGCCATCCTTCTGACTATTAAAAAAGGAAAATTCTCCCCGATGTACCTGAGCTAACGCTATTAGCGTTTGGGCTTATGGCGGGGGAACATCGTAACCTTTTTAAACTTTAAGTGAAGGCTGACGCCTATTTTTTTCGATTGACCTTTGTTCCATATGAATTCATACCTTTTGTAAAAATTCTCCCCGATGTATCTCAACTCTCTCTATCATCATATGGGCTTGTAGTGAGAGGACAACCTTCACTTAGGCCTTTGGACTTCTATTAGATTTCAAAATTGGTGTCAAATTATTACTTTTCTTAGAAGAAATATTCTCTCTCTTCCAAGCGTGACCACATTAATGACGATATGCTGTCTTTTCAACTGTTAGAGCAATTCCTAAAGTGCCGCGTGTCTTTTGAAATGATTGTTGACAATTGAGCATGTGCTAGCGTAGAAAACTCAAAGGTCATTTTAAAATTCTTAAACTGTTAATACCTCCACACTTAGCATTTTCCTTCTCTTACTTTTCATTTGCCTTCATCTTCTTCAGAGCTCTTAGAGAGACAAAAAATTTCTACCATTGTTGAACATTTTTTCAAGCTTTAACCTATTAGAGCCTTCTTTTTCCTCCATTTGCTACAACCATTAACCACTTTTCTGCCACTTTTAGCCACCTCTTTATGCTTAACAAGATTTTTGTTCTTTTCTAACACTACAAGCCCTCTAATGGATTCTTATTTCATTTTGATTACCCCTACCATTGCTGCTACACCTGATCTTACCCTAGACGACACCTCTCTGATGGTGGCGCATCAAGAAGAGTTTCATTTCTACCCTCATTCTCCCATTTTTGGTGAGGGTGGAAATTATTCTGGTGAGTGCAAGCCATTCTCTTCAAGTGCTACCCCATGACACTTGGTGATGAAGATAACGATTCTACAGTTTGGAACTTTCTACCCCCCAGAGGTGACTCTTAGATTTCGCTTTGACCGTGGTGACTTCCCTTGTTCCCAAATAGATTTTAAAGGGCCTAGAGGTTTTCCATCTCACTTTATTGCTCGGAGTAGCTATATACAGGCCACTTATACTGATGCCTTCACGAATGTTGGGATCTATCACACTTTCTAATTTAGGGAGTTGACTTTGTCCAATCACAACGCTTCCCTCCAAGTGCTGATGTCTCTTTGGAATATTACAACCCACACTTTCCTCGCAGTGTGTGGAGAGTTTACCATTACTCTATAAGACGTTTGTGAACTTTTTGGTCTTGAGCCTATACGTACATCATCTTATTCTGACAAAGCTTTAGATGTCGAAGAGACTGCAGCCCGTGCAGGCTTGGATCAGATATGTCGAAGTTGCATAGGGTCTTCAAACAAGGCCACCTTCGCCCCTTTTATCAACTACATCTTCCATGACCCTTCTATCAAGGAAGGCTCTTCTACTTATAGTAAGGGTAAGGTTACACCCATAGAGTTACCTACTTACATTTTAGTCATTCTTTCTTATTTTCTCTTTCTTGAGAATCCCAACCACTTGTCTTGTCAGGATCTAATTAGTATCTCCATTCGATAGGCCAGGGGTTTAAGCTTCCTCTGGTAGTAATAACTTTGGGGTCCCGATACACTTGGTTGGACATGACTCATCTTGACGTGGAGCGCTCCCTCGGTCGATACAACGTGGCTAATTTTTCTAACATAATTCTTCTAACGGGTTTCCTCTATACCCGTTTTCCAAAAATAGCGCCAACAGAGGTGAAGTTTCCATTTCAAGAGAACCTCAATCTCCATCGCCTACTACGTTGGCATATAAAGTAAAGTCTTAAGGACATTTTGCCGATCTTGGACAAGTCCAGATATTTTGTTATGAGGCCATACGATGAGGAGACTTATGCTCATTCATTCTTCCCTCGCGAAGCTAAAAGAGTTCAAACCTCTGAGGAGATCATTGCTGAAGATCCCTCATTCACCGTGGTGATTCTCTTAACCCCAGGTTTCTTACCTTCTTGTACTAAATGGGGTATTAACTCAGAGCCTTGCAACCCTAATAATTGCTCATACCTATTTGGCTACGATCAAGGAGCCCTTCACTTAATTTTTCAGGCATCTTAGCCTAAGGCAACCTTCTTTGAAGCTTGCTCCCACTAAACCATTTTAGACACTTCATCATTGTCCAATGCAGTTAGTGTCCGAATCACCATTCCAGGTTTGATGAGGAAGGGTTATATGTCTTCCCATTTTACAATGAATTATTCGCCAATGCAATTAACCAAAATTGAGTAATTCATCCAGAGTCCTCCCATATATCCATCCATTATATTATTTCCCCCTTCAGAGCTTTGTCTCAAAGGTAACTATGTTCTATAAGTTGAGTTCCTTCTCAGCATCACTCCCAAGGATTCTCCCATCGAGTTACCTCCATATTCCCCCATGGTCATTACTACTCGAAAGACCAAGAAAGCTCCTACCTCGAAACAACTTGCCCTTGCCCTTTCTACCGAAGGTGGTCCGAGCGAGGGGCCTTCTTAACCAGCCTCCAAAAAAATAAAGAACTCTAAGAACGGGGGTTCTTCTAATAAGTCCAACACTCTTTTTATTATTTTTCCAATTGCTATTGTTCCCCTTACTATGCCCGAAGCTACATGTGAGGAGCTTCAAGTGAAGTGTTGTGCCATGCAGAATTCCAACGGATTCAACCCCTGTTTTAATAACACACCCCTGTTATTCCTCCTTTGGTTCATTTTCATTCCACTCCCACAGTTCCCATAAAAGGGATCCACCTCACGTTGAAAAAACTCTTATAGAACATCTGTCGTTGGTGGTTCTTCTAGAAGAAAGAAGACTTCAGGCATGAAAACTCAATAAAAATATTCTTATGAGGTACAACATACAAACTATCCTTTAATCCCTAGGACCTTTTATTCTCCCCCTTCCACTAACCTTATAGAGATAGATGACAATCTTGTGGAGGATCACGGACCTATTGAAGGAGCCTCCACGATGCTCCAACCACCTCTTTCTCCTGTAGTTCCTTCGACGCCCTCTTCTCCAGATTAAGAGGTAACTTCCCTTTTAATAAATTTTATGTTAGTAAGGGATATCTTTTTTCTAAACACTTAGAACAAAAGAATTGGTCTTTGTCTTTATAGGAACATCACTCGGGTGGAGATTCTCCTCTTGTAAATCCGTTCGTGGAAGACGATTTGGTCTATCTAAGATCGTTGCACCTCCTTTTTGTTCTGCCATGACCAGACTTTCATATTCCAGGAATTTTATTTCACGACATGCAGAGGAGGCTGCTCGCAAAGCTGTTGCATCCCTTCACATCGTTGGTCCCTCCCGTTAGGTAAAGGAGACTCCCTTAGTTTCTTCTGAGATGTCCCCCTTACCCGTGCTTCCTATGGCAGTGGTTCTTGTTGCTTTAAGTCCTCTCAAGGTAATTGTTTATCCTTATGGACAATTTTTCAAACTTAACTTCTTCAATACTAAATTCTATATTTCTTCATTTTCCACGTCATTATTTCTTTGCTGGTTACAACCCCTTCTAGTTCATTACTTAACTTCCCTCTGACAAGGCCCATCACTGAAATTGCTTCTTTCCTTGGTACTACTGAGGTAACATTGATCTTCTTTTTATATTTCCCCTACTATTGTGGTGTTTCTGTCATCTAAAGCTTAGTGATTTTTTGCATCCTTCTTAGGATGCTTCTTCACCTTCTCGGCCACAGGTTCCTCAGGGTCCTAAAGTTATAGTTTCTTAGGCCTCTGACCCTGAGGTTCCTTCAGCCTCTATGATGGCTGAGCCTTCTAGAGCTCAAGATACTTTAGTGGGGCATTCCTTAGTTTTGGAAATTGTGCCTTTTCGAGGGGAAGCTAATTCACAGGGGCTTGTGGTTCCTCTTCTAGAAGTTGCTTCACAGAGGTCTGAAATTATTCTGCTAGAAACTACTTCATAAGGGCCCAAGGTTCCTTTTTTAGAAGGTCTATCTGAGGTCCTCAGGAGTACGGAGGTTGCTGCTCCTTCTCGTAGTGAGCCTGTTATTGAGGTAATTTTTATTTTCTTTTCGTTTCCTTTTATTTGCATAAGTGTTAGCGTTATGCTTGTGTTCAAAATATGATGAACAACATAATTAACACCCATTGGCGACTTAACAATGAAAACCACTTATCAAGATTTTTTTAGAATCTCACACCTGCGAGGTGACTTAATAATGAAAAAACACTTGTTAAGATTTTCTCAGAATCTCACACCTACGAGACGACTTAATAATGAAAAAACACTTATTAGGATTTTCTCAGAATCTCACACCTACGAGGTGACTTAACAATAAAAAAACACTTGTTAAGATTTTCTCAAAATCTTACTTTTTTGTATCTCATTTCAGGTTATGAGGGAGGCAACACCTGCTTAAGGGAAGCCTCAGCGTGCTCCCTCACTTGTTATCTCACCTCTTCGAGAACCTATTTATTCGGATGAGTCAAATCATAATGATCGTGGTTCCACTACTGATATTGCAGCTGACTGTTAATCCAGTTATGAGGTTCCTTTACCTGGTATGGATCCTCACGAATTTTGCCTCCAGGTCCTTCGTTACTCTCCTTAAATCCTTGCATGCCACCGATCATTCATTGAGTAACTGGCCTCCCATCATCCATTGACCTTTACTTTTAACTTTTTACGATCAAATAATGTGATGATGAGTTACAGGCTCCATAGCATGGATAATATCATCGCTGAGATTGTAAATACTCGGAATGTGGACATCTCCAGGACCCTCATCAATTAATATTTGGGAAATTTAAGAGAACTCGCTAAGGGAGGGTTTTAATTTGGTTGACTGATCAATCGTTTGAATTTGCTGAAGGATGCCAGGTTGGAAAGTCAGAGGGAGTTGTATCAAAAGCATGTGGAGGCCCAATAGACCGAGGAAGCCGTGTTGCTGGAGTTGGTACCTTTACATGAAGCTTATGATTAAGAGTTTAAGGTGATCGAGGAGGCTCTGTCCAGAGATATGCAAAAATGGTAAGATTTGGTCATCTAATGTGCTCAAGTCCAAACTAGGCTTGAAGGTTCCATCACTGCCCAACAAACATGCCTGTAAGCTTCTTCGGGCTGGCCTGGGGACTTCTTCTCCTCGACAAATCTTTAGTTTCTTTTAGGTTGAGGCCTTTCAGTGCATATGTATTTTTTTTCATTTCTTACATGTAATTCAAGTTATCTTTCAAGTTATTTTTGCTATATTCTCATTGTAAAGGAATAAAAAACTCTTATAATTTATAGTCTATACTTTCCCTTCTAACTTTAACTTCTTAGAAGAGAAGAAATAACAACAAAATATAAAAGATTGGATTTAAACATGATAATGAATAGCTTAATTCAAAATCCCAATTCAGGTGACACAAATCTAGATGTGATATAACTTTAACCACTTGTTATTAATCTTGAAAGGTATATCCTCTTCTATTTTTTAGATTGAGAAGTAACCTGAATCGTGAGCCTCTTTCACTATGGAATCTACTTCCCAATTGGCAGTAAATTTGAGCAATCGGAGCCCTCCAATGTGCTTCATATCTTCCTTCAAAACTAAATCCCCCCCCATAAACTTTCGTGGTCTCATTAAGTTTTCATATGCCTTTACATTTGGAAGTGCTGCATCGCGTTATCTCTATGCTCATCAAGTGCTTCCAAATGAACATGTTTACTCTGAGGGAGCATGCTATTTCACAAGGCATATCTGTCCGAGGGGACTTCCAGCTCTACCGAAAAAATGGCTTCATCTACAAATACCAATGAGAATGGTGTATACTCTTTTAGCTTCCTCTTTATTATTTGATAGGCCCACATGACTGCTAAAATCTTGTCATCCCATGAACCTAGAAAATTTTCCATCATCTTGGATAAAATATTGGTAAAGGTCTTGTTAGTTGCCTCTGCCTGACCATTGCCCTTGGGGTAAGCCACCGTTGAGGGGTGGTGAATGATGGAGTATTTGTACGGGAGAATCATTACCTCTTTATTAATAAATGGGGTTCCATTATCAGATCGGATGACTTTGGAATCCTAAATTGCCAAATTATATACTCCCTGATGAAGTTTGCCACCACACATACTGTTTCTCTACTCAAAGGTATTGCTTTAGCCCACTTGGTGAAATACTCCGTTGCCACTAGTATTTAGATCTTTCCTCTTGAAGATGGATGTATTGCCTAAACCAGGTCAAATGCCCAAGTATGAAATGGGTAAGGAGTAGCTAATGAGTGTAGGTCCACCGAGGGGGCATGGGTAATAATTCCATACAACTATCACGCCTCGCACTTGAGAATGAACTTCAGCAGAATCTTTCTCCATAGTTGGCCAATAATAACCCAAGGTCATTAATTGGTCATATAACTTTGCCCCTCCAATATGAGCTAGTTCAGGAATTTTCTTAAAGACTTCTACTGCTTCCTCCCGTGTGATGCATCGTAAAGGCCTGTTGAAGTATCCTCTGTGATATAACTGCTCCTTTTGAATGTAGAATCGTGGGGCCCTTCTACTGATTCCCATAACATCCATTTATTCAAAGGACCAACTCCATCTTTAATGAAATTAATGTAAGGCTGCCTCCAATCTTCTTGAGCCTCAACGAAGTGACATTCAGCTGCCTAAAAGAAAATTTGACATTTATATCACCTTCATTGTACCTCTGCTACATCTTACATCATTATTGGTCAAAAGTATCCCTCTCTTTATATTCTTTTGTATAGAGGGATCTCAGTTATCTCACAATATTCATCATGTGTCTTCTTTAATTAGCGTTCTGCTTCCATCGGCCTGATGCATCTTGATAGCCATCCTCCCACATTCCTGAAATATAGAATTCCTTGGCTTTCAAAGTATTATGCCAACTATTTAAGTTCCATCTTTCCCTATCTAGACCCCAGCTACTTTCTGATCACATCTCTCCAATCTGAATCATCTTCAATTGGTAAGATTGACTACATAACCATGTGATCTATTCTTCACTATATCACCACCGTAGTTGTATCGCTGCTCATGTCCACCTTTTGAGCAAGAGTGGCATAAGTATCAACATTCATATTCATCATTCTTGGATACCTCCTTATTTTGACCTGACAAAACTGATTGATTAGCCGTTGGATAATTGTTCTGTATGATGTCAGTCTGAGATGCTTCAATGCGTAATTTGTATTCAGTTGCTTGACCACCAAGTTCGAATCACCTTTGATGCACAGTGAACGAATTCCTCTTCAAAGAGCTTAATCCCAGTAATAACGCCTCATACTCCGGTTTATTATTGGAACAAGGAAAATGTAACTTGTAGGAAAGGCAAAATTCCTCCTTCCCCTTTGAGAGAATAACCCCTGCTCCCCCTTTTCTTTGCACCGAGGAATCATCGAATTACATAGTCCATTATTCCAAGTATGTGTCCAAAAAATTGACGTGCAAATCATCTCCTAAATGCTTTCACGAGGTGGCTTAAATACCCCTACTGGAAAGATCACCAATAAGTTTGTATAC
The DNA here is from genome assembly GCA_949130495.1 of Sambucus nigra. Classification (NCBI taxonomy): domain Eukaryota; kingdom Viridiplantae; phylum Streptophyta; class Magnoliopsida; order Dipsacales; family Adoxaceae; genus Sambucus; species Sambucus nigra. Next base: position 377,936,978 of record OX422218.1, on the reverse strand, counting down.
GCCTGGCTCTTGATCGCACGATGAACCACACACTTCAAGTTATATTCTGAAAGAATGAGGAACCACCTAGATATTCTTTCAATTAAAATAGTTCTCAGCAATAAAAACTTAATAGGATCACATCTTGTTACAATATTAATTGTGAAACATAACATATAATGTCTAACTTTTTGAGCTACGACTACTAAGGCTAAACAATGACTCTCTATGCTATTATACTTTGCATCAGGTCCATGTATAATCCTAATCATATAGTAGACTGGTCTTTCTTGACCTTCAATATATAGTGCTGAGAAAATCCTGATAGACTTGGTGGTGGAGGTAAGGTAGAGTTACAATGGTATCCTTTCCCTGGGAGGAATCATCGTCCGTGGTGAGGTGAGCAGCTTCTTTAGCTTATTGAGGGTTTCTTGGTGTTCTTCTTCCCACTTGAACATTATCCTAAGTAATTACCAAAAAATAGAAGCATACATAGCTAAGATCTAATACTATGAAATTAGTCCTGAGGAATCAATAGTTGTGGTTCACATTATGCTCCCTCTAAGATCATCATAGCTACCTGATTATGATTGCCACCACGATAATCACAATGACTATATGTCTGACTCAGACCATAAGAAGGATATGGGTATCCCTATGTAAGAAGAGCTAATGATCTTTGATAGATTATTTAAAAGAAAGTGGAGCACTATCAAAGCAGGTCAAGCTTTTAATATATCAAAGGTAAATCTTTGATAGAAGAAATTTGAAACTTAATGAAGTTGTCATTATCGATCAACCTTTTAAGATTCAAAAGGAGCAGCCTAATGTGAAGACTAAAAATATGCTAGGTGGCCCTTTTTTCAGAAGAATTACAAGAGCTAAATCTAAGGTGGCCAATAACTCTAAACTCCAATTTACTCAATGATTAATTTAGTTAGAATGCAAGGGAAATATCAAATAAGCCTACATGTAGAAGAGTTAAAAAGATTTGTCAAAATTACAATTTGCCTACCATTGGCTTTTTTGAACCAAAGACTAACCCATTGAAGATGAAGACGATCTATTTAAATGGAAAGTTGATGAGGTAATAAGTAACAAATCCAATAAAATATTGTTATTCTCGAGGTTATGAATCAATGTGTCTATTATTAAAGACGAGGACAAAATTATTTCTCTTAAAACTGGGCATTCTAAATTACCTTAAGAGATCATTTTGACTTATATTTATGCTAAGTACACAAAGAAGGAGGAAAGACTTGACCTTTCGCGGGATCTAGATTTTATGAGTTATTCTTTTGATTGTCCTCAATTATTCATTAGATATTTTAATGTTTTGGCTAAACAGAAGGAAAAGATATGGGGTAATCTCATTGATCATTAATCTATGGAGGAGTTCAATGATTTCAGTAACTTATGTGGTATTTTTGACTTGTGATATAGTGGATATAGGTTTACTTGGTACAAGTTTAGAACTGAAGATAGTGAAATTTGTGCTAGACTTGATAGAGGCTTATGTAATCTGAATTGGAAATCTCTTTTTCCAAAATTTGGTATTACTCAATTATCCAAGAACTACAATGACCATGTTCCTATTCTTCTGTCTATAAAGAGCTCAAATGACTCCTCTTCAAGGCCTTTTAAATTCCAAATAATGTGGCTATCTTATCCTTCCTTTCAACCAGTTGTTCAGTAGGCTTGGACTTCTAATTATCAAGACTCTCCTATGATGAATTTTTTATGAAGCTGAAGAGTACTAAAGTTAAGCTGAAATAGCGGAATAAGTCTACTTTTAAAGACATTTTCCAAAATTTCCTAGATCTAGAAGATGAAGTTTTAATAAAGGGGACATGAGTTTGAAATTAATCCTTCTCCTTATCATAGATTAAAGATTCATAATACCATAAACGATCTTAAAAAATATTTAACCCAAGAGGAGATATATTGGCAACAAAAATCTAATGTTAAGGGGTTCAAAGAAGGTGATCCAAACACAAAGTTTTTTCACTCAGCTGTCATGGCTTAAATGGCTGCTATTGCCATTCACAATGTGAAGAATTCAGAAGATCAATATATGATGACTAAGGAGTATGTACATAAGACTTTGGTGGACAACTTCACTAAAAGTTGGAAGGCTAAAGATACCTCTGGTTCAGATGAGTTTTTATATTTTATTCCCAAGCTGGTCAATGAAGATATGAACTTGGATTTGACTAAGATCCCCTTTAATGAAGAAATTTTTAAAGCTATAATTGAGCTTAATGCAAACTATAACCCAGGTCCAGATGTTTTTTTGGGGGTATTTTTATTTAAAGTGTTGGGAGGTTATTAAAAAGGACCTTTATGATGCCATTAAATCCTTTTTTGTTCATGCTCAAATTCCTAGAAGCTGGATAAGTAATTCTATTGTGCTAATCCCAAAATTATCCAATTCTTCTCAAAGCTCTCATTTCTGGCCTATTAGACTTCGCAATTTCAGTGTGAAAATCATATTCCAAATTTTGAACTCAAGGCTCTCCTATTTCCTACCAATGATCACCTCCCCTAATCAAAGTGCATTCATTAAAGGAAGGAGTATTCAAGACAATATTTTCTTGCTCATGAAATGACCATCTTATTGAATAGGAAATGACATAGATCTAATGTTCTCATTAAGTTAGATATATAAAAGTCATATGGCAGGGTTTCTTGGTTATTTCTTCTTATAGTTCCAAGGTAGTTTGCATTAGTGAGGTTTTTATTGATTTCATATCGATAATAATTTCAAAAAATTGGTTCTCTAATGTCATTAATGTTTGTGTAGCTAGTTTCTTTAATTGATCAAGAGGTCTCAAGCGAGGTGTTCCTTTATCACCATCCCTCTTTGTTCTTAGGCATAGGTCTGGATATGCTCATTATATCCAAAAAAGTCATCCCATACTCTCATCCTTCAGTTGGCCTTCTAATCTCCCACATTTATTTTACTGATGATACTATCATATTTTTTTAATGATACTAAAAGAAGACTTAAAGATCTCACCAATTTCTTGAAGGCTTATGAGAAATCTTCAGGTCTATTGATCAATAATAAGAAGAGTTCATTCACTATAGATTCCTCTATCCCTTTAAATAGAATAACCTCCATATCTAACTGCCTTGGTCTCCCATTCAAAAGCATCCCTATCAAATACTTGGGGTGCCCTCTGTTCAAAGGTAGAGGAAGAATTGGATATTATGCTGAGGTTCTTGACAATTTTAGGTTAAAGTTCAAAGCTTGGAAAACTGGATTCTTATCTTCTGCTGGAAAATTAACCCTTATAAAATATGTCATTTCTTCAATTCCCATCTATACCTTAGCCTCTCTTAATTAACCTAAAGATATCTTTCGGAGAATGCATAAAATCTTTAGTAATTTCTTTTGGGGGTCAAGAGATAATGGAGGTTATAAGCAGGCTTGGGTAAAATGGGATAATATATGTAAACCTATAGGTGAAGGTGGCATTGGTATAAGGGATATGGAATGAATTAGTGAAGCTTTTGGGATTAATATAGCGTAGAGAGTTCAAACAGATAAAGGTATTTGGGCTAATTTCATGAGGAACAAATATTAAAATAGGGCTACTAGCTCAGGGGGGCAGTCATCAAAAGAATTAAGTATGCAATTCCTACTATCTAGAGTAAAACTACCAACTTGGATCAAGAACTCATTTGGATGCTTTCTTCATCTGGGAATTTTACTCTCAAAACAGCCTAATAGATATGCAAGCCAACACTAATATTCAGTTCTTTATGGACTAACATTTGGTCTAACTATATTCCTAAAAAAATCCATTTTTTATATGGAAAATTCTTCATAAACCTCTTTCACTGGATTGTTATATTCAAGACTTAGGGATCTACAAAGTTTTTAGATGCCAATTTTCTTCAACCACGAAGAAATATGTCAACATTTGTTCCTGGATAACCCCATATCTTAGAAAATTTGGCATCACGAGGTCTTACCAAAGTTTCCAAGAGCTTTTTCTCATGATCAAGGGCATGATCGACCTAGACAGGCAGGGCTTTCCAAGTTTAAGAATTTCCTAAGTCTTATAGTTTTCATTTTTATTCTTGTAAGTTGTCTTATTGCTTGTAATGGCACTCTGGAGAGTCTTTTTCTCCTTTATGTAATAAATCTGGGTCTCCTGTCTTTTTCTTGTTAAAAAAAATAATGAGCAATATGATTCCTTGAAATGTTTTGAAAGTTTTTGCTTACAATATGATATTTAGAGGGTGTTATTAGTTCAAGATCATTGCGCTTGCACAAAAAGCTTCCTTAAAAAATATTAAATAGTTTGGCATTATTGATTTAAAAATCATTGAAATTCATAATATTTTGTATGAATTGAGTCAATTTTATTTTATTCAACAATTTTACACCAAAGGTTGAATTGAGTTCATTCTTTAGGAGTATCTCTTTGACGTAGTTCACCTTTTCTCGTATGCTTGTGTTTATTTTCCCATTTATTAAGTTCACATAATTTCATTTCATTTCCATGATTTGAATATTTTTGTGCTACTACATGGTGCGACTGTTTGTATTTATACTTATATGTATATTTATAAACTCAAAAATTTCAAAAAATTTCAAAAGTAATTTGTTGGTTTGTTGAAGTCTCATTGCATATACTTCATTGTTTATTCTTTGTGATGATATTTCATATTCGGATTCTTTGATGCTAAATTTTTAGTCTTAGCATTTAACCATTTGTCCATTACGGACAAAAAGTGGGAGAACATATTGAGGGGTAGTTTTTGTGTTTTCTTTAAACTCCATGCACACGGTATTTCTTTTGCTTCATGTGTGAAGATCTTTTTTTCTTTGATGATTTTACGGACTACACAATGAAGATTTTCATTTAAAGACAATGTCATAAATGTCTTTTCCTTTTTCAGGTTTGGGAGGGACATTAGTTGAACTTCTCTTAGGGGTTATTGTTTTTTTTTTTGTTTTTGTATTTTGTACAAAAATAATTAAAGGGGGACATTTGTCAGAAAAAGATTTATAATTGCTCGTCATGTTTTTAAGCTTGGTGTATACCGTTACACCTTCATCATCATGTACATTATTAAGAGCTTCAAGCGTGGTCAAGTTAGTGATTGAATACAAAAATAAAAGATCGAAAGAGTTGAGATCATAACTTATATCATCGGAGAAAGTATATGGTTTTGATTATGTATAAACATTTTATTTAGGGGCTGCTTTTATAAATTGTTTGAGGTATAGTTTTAAAAAGCTTTTCAATAAGTAATTTTTTCCATTTTTAAGTCATTCGAATGACTTTAACTCTTCGTTTGAACGATATTTAAAATTCTTTCAAATGAACTTCAGATAAAAATCATACAATATTTTTCTATTATCAGAACTAATATCGTTTGAAGTTGGTTCGAATAAGATTGAATATTTGTTTGAACGAGTTTTACTTTGGTTCGAATGGATTAGCATTTTCATTCGAATGAAGTGCTGTTTTCATTTGAATGAGATTTCTCAATGTTAACGCAAAAATTCTCCATCTACGAGGACCAATCAGAAAAGGACACATGTCATCCTACGTGGCAATATTCGACACCCGAGGAGAGTTGGTCGGCACCCGAGGAGTGTTAGTCGGCACCCGAGGAGTTGGTCGGTACCCGAGGAGAGTTAGTCGGCACACGAGGAGTGTTGGTCGGCATACCAACCAGGAAGATCAAGGGATAACTATGCATTTAATGTGCATTAATGAAGATGACTATGCATTTAATGAGCATTAATGTACATTTATACTGTAGATGACAACACATAGCATACCAAGCAATTAGATTCGTTGAATGTAGACATAATGTATAAATGTCTACATACAATGAATCTCTTTATCTCCCATCACTATAAATACATGTATTCCCTTAGCCAAAAAGGAGAGATCCAAGAGATCCAAAAGAGAGAACCGAGAGACACCATACACAAGATCCACACACCTTTTTCCCTCTCTCTACCACATTGTGCTATTGTAAACCCCTGGGAATAAAATAACAGTGGACGTAGGCTTTTCCTTATAGTCGAACCACTTTAAAAATCTTTGTCTCTTATATGTTTGATGTGAATGTTTATCTTCATCTTCAATCTCATCCTCATCATTTATCTGCTGTTGACGCCACTAAAATGACAGTGGCCATTTTCCGTCTTCAACAGATTGGCGCCGTCTGTGGGAACGATTGTTATTATCGTTTTTCACCAAAAATCATTCATCATCAATGGCGGATAATCCAGAATCTAGCAATCGAAACGCTGGAAATGATGGAAATCCTCTAAATCCTTCTGCACCTCCAGATCTGGCCGGAATTATGACGAATCTGGCTCAAGGACAAATCGCCATGCAAGACACAATGAGGCAAATCATACAAACCCTTCATGGCAATGTACCTGCACGTTCAGGACAGCAAAGCGGTCAGAGGCAAACTTATTTACTTTCTTCACGTTCCAGGCGTACTGAGTCATATCGTAATGAGGAGTCTGATGATTTCTCTTATCAACCTGGGTGAACTTCGTCAATAAGGGCTACAGATACTGATCAACGTATCACCCTCTCTCCAGAAAGACCCAGTGCCTTATAAAGATTGAGTAGGGTGTCTCCTTTCAGTCGATTGGGCCCTAGGAGGAATAGGAGTCCACCTAAGACCATGTCGAGGAGTTTTCGATGACCATCAGATCTAAGAGAAGGATCAGCACAATCACGACCAGTTGCTCGTCAAGGTAAATCTCAGGAGGCTACTTCAGAACGATCTATTTCTCGAACCAATAGGCCCGAGGAAGGAAATGAAGCGTGGAAAGGATCCCTTCAGCGTTTTGAGGATAGATTGGGAGAAATGGCTAAGGCGAAGAATCCCTTACAACGAACTTTTGTTCAAGGGACACCTTTTGTCCAGGCCATTGTGGGTTTTCCTACCCCGTTAAAGTTTAAAGCACCTGTGGTGACCCCCAAGTATGATGGAAAGACAGATCCTGTTCTACACATAGAGCAATATCAAGCTGCCTCCGATATCTATGCTGTCCCCGACGAGATGAGATGTAGAGCATTCTCTGGAACTCTTACTGGAGCTGCCCAGATTTGGTACAATAATCTTCCTCGGGGTAAGATTTCAACTTTCTTTCAGTTGGCTGAGTTGTTCATCGGCAATTTCTGTTTTGGAGCAAAGCCAGTAAAACGAGTAGCACATTTGTTAAGTGTTAGACAAAAATATGGTGAGAGTAATAGAGATTACATAACTCGTTTCAATAATGAGAAGCTGGAGGTCATAGATTACGAAGAGAAGACAGCAATCACCGCTTTGATGAGTGGGTTGTTGCCTAATAAGTTGTATTATACTTTGGCGAAAGATCCACCTAAAACTATGTCAGAACTGATGGCAAAAGCGGCCAAAATCATGAATGCCGAGGAAGCTATGGCTGCAAAGAAGAATATAGATAAAGACACCAAGGTGGAAGTCGACAAGTCTAAGAATAAAGAGCATAAGGGCAATAGCGGTGATAAACGCTCCAGGAATAATAAATCATCATGGGAAGTCTTGAAGAAATATGACAATTATACTCCTTTGAAAATGGGTATTAATCATGTCTTGGAAGAAATCAAGAAGAACGAGGAGGTAAAATGGCCAAAGAAACTGAAGTCAGACCCTGATTCGAGGAGTAGAGATAAGTACTGCGAGTTTCATAAAGATCATGGTCACATGACCAAAAATTGCATAGCTCTTCAGAACGAGATTGAAACACTCATCCGAAGAGGAAAGCTAGCAAAATATGTTGATCGGGGAGGCGAAAAAAGAAATAATGATCGAACTAGAGAAAGGTCTAGATCTCCTCGCCGAACAGAGGAGAAAAAGAAGAGGGACCATGAAGATGATCCAGAGGATGACCCCGATCTTCCCAAGAAACCAAGGCAGCCAGAACGAGATGTATTTTCCATACGTTTTGGATCATTTGATTGTAATGTTATTACAGGAGGAGATGCAGGAGGAAGAGACCATACTGCAGAAAGAAAAGCTTACCTCGGAGAGGCTCAAGCTTGTTCATATATTCAGCGAATAAATCTGGCCGAGGATGATCGTCCGAGGAAGGTAAACAAAGAAAAGCTGGTCATTGGTTTTTCAAAAAATGACCTGGCCGGTGTTCTTTATCCTCACGACGATCCTCTGGTAATCAAAATGAGGATGAAGGAAGTAGTGATTTCAAGGGTGTTGGTAGATATTGGGAGCTCGGCAGACATCATGTACTATTCATGCTTTGATAGCTTGAATCTGAAATTATCTCAATTGGAACCTTATCACAGACCCCTCCTGGGTTTTGCTGGCGAGAAAGTTTTTCCACTTGGGACGATCAAGTTGGATATATTCATTGGAACTTGGCCTGCTTGTCGAACAGAAAGAATACGCTTCTTTGTGATGGATAAGAATGTGCAGTCTGCCTACAATATCATCATGGGAAGAGTTGGTTTGAAGAAATTCGAAGCAGTTCCATCTACAGTGCATCAATGCTTAAAATTCCCAACAAACTTTGGAGTAGGAGTTGTGAAGGGTGACCAAAAAGTAGCTCGGGAATGCTATTATTCATCTGCCGAGCAAGAGGAGCTTGAGGAATCAAGGAAAAAGACTACTACCTACCAGGTGGAAGAAGATACAGAGATTGAAACTCTCGATCCTAGAGATGAATCCCAACTTGTAAAAGGATAGGTGGTGGAATCTACAGAAAATGTTATTCTGGACGACGAGCACCCTGAACGAATAACCCAGATACGTTCATCATTGGATGCTTCAATAAAACAAGAGTTGATAACTTTCTTGAGAAATAGGAAGAAAACTTTTGCATGGAGTCATGAAGATATGCCAGGAATAGATCCAAACTTCCTATGTCATGAACTCAATGTGAATAAAGAGATCAAGCCTGTAAAGCAGAGAAGAAGGGTATTTAGCCCCGAGAAGAATCAATCCATTCAAGAGGAGGTCGACAAGATCCAGAAGGCTCAATTCATTGAAGATGTGAAATACTCGGACTGGTTGGCGAATGTGGTGATGGTAAAGAAGAAAAACAACAAATGGAGAATGTGTGTTAATTTCACTGATCTCAACAAGGCCTGCCCAAAGGATCATTTTCCATTACCCAGAATTGATCAGTTAGTGGATGCTACCTCTGGCCACGAGCTGCTCAGCTTCATGGATGCTTATTCAGGCTACAACCAGATCAAGATGAAACCTGAAGACAGGGAGAGTACTTCTTTTATTACCCCTAGGGGTACTTATTGTTATAATGTTATGCCTTTTGGTTTAAAAAATGCAGGAGCGACATACCAGCGGCTGATGAACAAGGTTTTTGCCAAGCAAATCAGTTGCAATATGGAAGTCTATGTCGATGATATGCTGACAAAAAGCAAGAAAGCTGCTGATCATCTAGTTGATTTAAGTCAGACTTTTGATCAACTGGATAAATACCAGATGAAGCTCAACCCAACGAAGTGCACATTTGGAGTACGAGAAGGAATGTTCCTCGGGTACATCGTCAACCAAAGAGGCATTGAGGCAAATCCAGAAAAGATCAAAGCTCTTTTAGGGTTGCGATCGCCAACGACGAAGAAAGAGGTGCAGAGTCTTACAGGACGAGTTGCAGCGCTCAACAGATTTGTATCTCGAGCAACAGATAGATGCTTACCATTCTTCAAAATACTTCGAAAAACTTTCGAGTGGAATGATGAATGTGAAAAAGCCTTTCAAGACTTGAAGAAATATCTGGGAACACCTCCGCTGTTGTCAAGGCCAATAACGGGAGAAAAGTTGTACTTATACCTAGCAGTATCAGAGCATGCAGTCAGCTCGGCATTGATCAGATTGGAGAATGGAGTCCAGAAGCCAATTTATTACACAAGTAAGGCTTTCCGAGGTGCAGAGATCAGGTACCCAAAGTTAGAAAAATTGGCATTGGCATTAATTGAAGCAAGTAGAAGAATGAGGCCATATTTTCAGGCCCATACCATCATCGTGTATACCGACATGCCATTAAGACAAGCCCTTCATAAACCAGAAAAGTCAGGGAGACTTATGTACTGGGCAATAGAGCTCGATGAATATATATTGTGTATGAACCCAGGTCATCATTGAAAGGGCAAGCTGTAGCAGATTTTATAGCAGAGTTTACATATCCTGATACCCCCGAGGAACAAAAGTTGCTCACTGACCAACCTGTGGATGTTACAGGATCAACAGACATAAGTCCAGACCAACTCCGGTTGGTAAAAGGGCTTGTGGATGTAGAAAGATCATCAAATTCAAACCCAGATCAACTCCGGTTGGTAAAAGGGCGAGAAGAAATGGTCGATGAGGAGCAAAAATTAATAGGGGAGGATGGAAGAGAACAGCAGATATTTCACCGAGGAACTCTATTGGATAAGAAATTTGAAGACGAGTTACCTACATGGAGATTGTACGTAGATGGATCATCTTGCACAGCAGGTTGTGGAGCAGGGATTGTTTTGAAGACCCCAGACGAGATTGATATAGAATATGCCTTACGATTTCAATTCAAAACCTCCAATAATGAGGCTGAGTATGAGGCCATGATAGAAGGTCTTAATCTAGCAAAGATCATGGAAGCACAACAAATGATGGTATTCAGTGATTCTCAATTAATTGTGAATTAGATGATGGGAACAAATGCGGTTAAAGGGGAATTAATGGTCAAGTATCATGCAAAGGTGATGGGATTGCTAGCGGAATTTAACGCCATTCAGTTGATCAGAATACCCAGAATAGAAAATGCACAAGCAGACGCACTGGCCCGACTAGCATCAGCTACTCGTACCGAGCTGCAAAGAACGATACCAATTGAAGTACTGGAAAGTCGGAGCATAGATGAAGACCTGACGATGAATGTTATTACCCTTGATCTAGGACCATCTTGGATGGATCCCATCAGGGCATATATTGAAGAAGGAGGATTGCCAGAGGACAAGCTCGCGGCAAAGAAATTGAAGTTTAAAGCTGCCCGGTATGTACTAACTAATGGTGTTTTGTACAGACGAGGAATTATGGTAGGTTTGCAGAGATGTGTACATCCCTCCGAGGTGAAAGAATTGATTGAAGAGATTCATGAAGGGTCATGTGGAGCCCATGTAGCAGGTCGAACACTTTTACAAAGGGTGATGACACAGGGATATTTCTGGCCGACGATGAGGGCTGATTGTATAGCCTACGCCAAGAGATGTGATAAGTGCCAACGTTTTTCCTCCATCCGACGAACTCCACAAGCATTGTTGACACCCATAACTTCCCCTTGGCCATTCACCATGTGGGGAATTGATTTGGTGGGACCATTGTCGACCACCCGAGGAAGATTCAAGTACCTCGTTGTCGCAGTAGACTATTTTACTAAGTGGGTAGAAGCTGAACCCCTTATCGACATGACGTATGAGAAGGTATACCAATTTGTCTGGAAGAATATCATCTGTCGATATGGTCTCCCTCATGCCTTCATCACAGACCATGGAACATAATTCGACAACGAAGAGTTTGCTGCCTATTGTCAACAATCAAACATCCTGAAGACTCATTCAGCACCAGGTCATCCTCAAAGCAATGGGCAGACTGAGGTGACAAACAGAACTCTACTAAATGGCTTGAAGAAGAGACTAAGTGAGGCTAAAGCTAATTGGATTAATGAGCTACATTCAGTATTGTGGGCTTACCGAACAACTCCCCGAGCAGCAACTGGAGAATCACCATACATGCTGGCATTTGGAAGTGAGGCTATAACACCTCCTAAGTTGGGTCTCCCAACACACAGAGTGCTAAATTTCAATTCCCCAGTCAGTGACTTGATGAGAAGATTAGATTTGGACATGCTCGAGGAGGTTAGAGAAGAGGCGGCCATTAGGAATGCTGCTTACCAACAACGTACAACTCTATTCTATAACGAAAGGGTGAAGAAATGCGACTTAAAAGAAGGGGATTATGTGCTAAAGAAGGTCATTCAGAAGCACAATAAACTTGAAGCCAACTGGCATGGACCTTACCGAGTTACAGAAGTTGTCCGACCAGGAACTTACCGAATAGCAACTCTAGAAGGAGAGGAATTTAAGAATGCATGGAATGCTGAACACCTACGCAAGTATTATCAGTAATGTAAAATGTAAAGCAATTCCTTCATTATGAATAAAACGATGATGTTTCACCATCTCCTTCCTTTTATTACAAGTTTTTTGGGGAATACTAGTGTGATCTACACTGATAGTTCGAGCGTGATCAACTTCGGTTGGTAAAATAGCGAGAACAAATTATACTCCTTTGGTTAGGAGGCGTACACTTGCGTGATCAACTTGGGTTGGTAAAAGAGCTTGTGGACAAGATAGTTCGAAAGAACCTGATAGTTCGAGCGTGATCAACTTCGATTGGTAAAATAGCGAGAATAAATTATACTCCTTTGGTTAGGAGGCGTACACTTGCGTGATCAATTTCGGTTGGTAAAAGAGCTTGTGGACAAGATAGTTCGAAAGAACATGATAGTTCGAGCGTGATCAACTTCGGTTGGTAAAATAGCGAGAACAAATTATACTCCTTTGGTTAGGAGGCGTACACTTGCGTGATCAACTTCGGTTGGTAAAAGAGCTTGTGGACAAGATAGTTCGAAAGAACATGATAGTTCGAGCGTGATCAACTTCGGTTGGTAAAATAGCGAGAACAAATTATACTCCTTTGGTTAGGAGGCGTACACTTGCGTGATCAACTTCGGTTGGTAAAAGAGCTTGTGGACAAGATAGTTCGAAAGAACATGATAGTTCGAGCGTGATCAACTTCGGTTGGTAAAATAGCGAGAACAAATTATACTCCTTTGGTTAGGAGGCGTACACTTGCGTGATCAACTTCGGTTGGTAAAAGACCTTGTGGACAAGATAGTTCGAAAGAACATGATAGTTCAAACCCACAACCAACTTTGGATGGTAAAAGGGCAAGAACAACATTCTTAAAAATGCCAATTCTGGCTGGTTAAGAAACAAAATATGCCAACAAGTTGGTCGGAAGGAAAAACCTTTCCAGAAAATACAAAAAATTCCAAACTGAACCAAGTATAGTTGGTCGGTGATCAAAACCCACTAACTGTAGTTGGTCGACGAGGATAAATTATCGACCTTGGTTGGTCGGACACATTTTATGAAAATATTTCAAATTGAACCAAGTATGGCTTGTCGGGGATAAAAACCCATCAACTGTAGTTGGTCGACAAACACTATTTAACAACCTTGGTTGGTTGGAAACATTTTAAACATTTTATACTCATCACCTTATTATTAAGTGATCGAACAACATTTTTGATACTTGTAACTGTTTATTACTAAGTTGGTTGATGAACAACACAAAATTGTTATCTTTTTAACAGATACATATGCACAAATATAAAGTGTTTAACAAGCACAAAAGAATAGCAATACAGATTTGCAAACAGAAAATGAAAGTCTTTCATTAAAAATCAAAATAGATTACAAGTTACATGTATATATGCTAACCATTACATTAAAAATCCTATTCTATTGGTTTCTTTCCTTTAGCTTTTGAAACAGGCTCTTCACCAGCAGGAGGATCCTCTAGGCAAAGAGGAGAATTAATGAAATTAACATCTCTGAGCATTCTGACGTTCATCATAGAAGGTGTATCCAAGAGATGCTCGGGACGAGATAATTCAATCTGAGAATGAAGACTATAGTCACCAAGGTATTTTGAAATTAAACTCCGAGGAATGGAACGAGCTGGGATCCATTCCATGTCCAATTTGAAAGGTGGCACAGGCAAGTCTAGTAACCCTGGAGCATGATAATCCCATAAAAAATGCCCTTGCTCCAATTTTAATACACCTAGGGCGTTCAACCACCCCTTCTTATAACCTTCATTATTGGCGTGTTCAATACGAGCATCTAAATGAACAAGGGCTTCATTGTATCCTGCCATCCAAAATTCCCTGGGCTGTTCATGGAATTGGAAGGTTAATCTATCCAATTGTTCATGAAGGTTTTTGGCAAAAAGATCCTTGGTATGCAAAGCAGACTTCGTCGCAGTAAGTTGATCTTCCAAAGATAGGTTTTTCTTGGACATCTCAGATAGAGCACGATCTTTTGCATTCAATTGGAACGCTTGAGTTTCCAAAGTAGACTGAGTGCGAGCCTCTTCAACATTACGGCTGAGAACTCTTGATCGACTCCGAGCAGGTGGAGAACTTTGCTCCTCGACAACATTTTGAATAGCTCTTCCTCGCCCACGAGAAGCTCTTCCTCGCCCCCGAGCAGCAGTAGAGATACCAGATCTTTTTAAAGTATCCAGCTCTTGCCTTAATTTAGCATTTTCAACCTCCAGGAAGGAATATCCTTCATCAGTGACCGGTACCAAGGCAGTAGAGGATGAAGCTGCAGACTCATATTGTGCCATCTTTTTCAGCAAATTGTTGTTTTCTTGTTCCAGTAGTTCGGCAATGTGTCTACACGCCTCAAGTTCACCCTTTAGGGTTCTCTCCCTAATATCATATCCAGCAATGATCTTTTTGTGGCCTGTCTTAGAAGAGAGCTGCTGATACCTATTCTCATAGTCCTTGTGCAACAAGGCAGTTGATTCATTGTGCTGACTCTGAAGATCTTCTAAGGAACAATGAAGCTCCTCAATCAAGTTATAGTTGGCCACGTTGTTGGCCACAACTCGGTCAAGTAAATACTTCAAGTACCGATAAGCCTCAATTGCTTGTTCTGAGGCATCATGGCCAAGAATGTCAGCAATTTCTGATACACTCAAATTTGTATGACCAGCTCTATAATATTCATGGCATTGTTGCATTAGCTTTGTATCATGTGCAGATATCAGTTCCATTCTAGCCACAAACTAATAATGAAGAGAAGACAACAGTCAACAAAAACAAATCATCAACAACAGAGATGAACAAAGATGTATTTTATTAGATCACAAAAAGATTACATTGTTTGATTACAAATAATGAAAGATAGAAATGATACCGAACAACTTCACACCTTTTCCTTGTCTCCCAAGACTTTCTCGGGAGGCTGGGACGAGGAGCTTGGTTGCTCGGTGGTAACAGCAGCTTGATCAGCAGGAGTTGAAATTTTCTCAGGAGGAGGAGGCATGGAAGAAATGTCCTCGTTGGCTGAAGGTAGAGAGGCAGGAACTTGATCACCCATGGCCATGGAAGATTCATCAGAGATGGGCTCATCTTCTTCTTCTTCTACAATTGGTGGGGGAGGACCAGGGAGGTGTAGCTGAAATAGCTCAGAGTCATCTTTGATCTTCAATTCCTGCAGGGCAGCTACCCAGCCATCTCGGAAGTATTTCAGCTTCCCGTATTGTACTTGGGATGTCATCGCAGCAATCCCTTTGTCCCATCCTTTATCCCAGCCAGCGCTGAAGGATTTTAATTGCTAGCTTTCTTTTCAGTTTCTCCGAGGAGAGCTTCTCGGATAGAAGATCCTCGGCAGTCTTTAACTTCACATCTAATTCTTCTTTTTGGCGCTTTACATCTCGCAGGACAGACAACTCTTCCTCTGCCTTTTTCAGCTTATCTTCAAGCTCTCCAAAGTTCTTGAGCTTGTCGTCATATTTTTGATGCTCAATCTCTAAACTTTTCACCTTATTCTCCAAATTCTTGGAGGTCTCAGCCAACTTCACCTTCTCAGCTTCAACTATAGATAATTTTTTCTCCCAGACAGCTTTGTCCTCACTATACTGCTGACGAGAATCTTTCAAGGATTGGGTCAAACCCAGCAAAGCATCCTCTACCCCCGACGAGGAGCTGGAAGCTTTAATTGCTTCATCTTTCTTCACGATGTTGTTAAAACAATTCACCAGCTAAACAAAGGAAAAAGTGACATGTCAGTACAAAAATACAAGTATTCAAAGAAAGAAAGGAAATTCAGAGTGTGAGAAATTTACTGAAGCAAGGTGACGGGTAGATAGGGATGTCAACATATCCCTAGAAATCTTTTCATCAATTCCTTGGACCTCGGGTATGATCCAAGTTTTTACCGAGCTCATGGCAGAGCTCGGAGGAATGATGGTTGGAACACCAACACCACCAGCTGGTAGAGAGGAGATGGTTTCAGTCAGATTGGCAGTTTCAGCCAAATGGACTGAGGACGATTTCCTCAATCTCCTCAAAGGAACTTCAGCAATTTCAACCAAAGAAGAGCTCTTGGTTGGAGAGATAGCAGTCATCTCTACAAGAGCAACCTTCTTGCTCGGAGCCACTGGGGGGCTTCTCTGCAGCTTTGGAAGGCGCAACATCCATTTTCTTAGTCCCCTCTAGGACATCAATTTTGCTTTTCTTGGTCTCAGCAGCAGAAGTAGTGTCATCAAATAGAGCATGAGGAGCTCTTTTCTTGCCCATTCTTCGACTTAAAGGGATGTGAGAATCTGAAGAAGAATCTTCTGGAGTTGAGGCTGGCTCAACAGAACTAATCACAGGACGAGCAGTATAAGAAGTCGTATAACTCCTATACTACAACAAATATGATGCAGACCTGATGTGCTCGTCTGCCACATTCTTATGCAGACCCCAGATAAGAACAACGTCAAAGTACTGACAGAACTCTAAGCATAAGGGGTTTGGTGGAAAAGAAAATCCACATTCAGCAATGAATAGACTGGGGAACCAATGTCCCTCAGCCAATCGAAAATAATCTAAAAGCTCAGAAAGAACCTCCAGAGTTACCCAGGAAGGAATGGAAAAATCGGAACGAAATTTCTCAACAGATTCCACAAGATAAACCATAGTGAATAAAAGAAATACAGAAGAAAAGAAGAGAATCTTACAGGAAAAAGGAAGAGCTGACAACTAGCGAAGGAAAAGACGAACGCACAAGAGAGAGAGAGAACAGAAAGCTTGAATGCAGAAAATGGGAAAAGGAAGAAGACGGTATGGTTACCTAAGAAGTTTAAATACTTTACCTTGGGAAGATGCGAAGGAAATGATTACAAAAAGAAACTATCGAACTTCCGGCGGCTAAAAGGACAAAAAGGGCACGAAGATCGAAGCACTCATAAAAATTTGAAAAAGGCGGATTCTGTGAATTTGAAAGAAATTCAAATATGAAGAAAAGGCTCCTAAAACCCAGGAAAGTCATTTAATATCGCCATATACCGAGAAAGAATGTTCCATACTCCTCAAAGTTCGAAATATGAAACATTGGGGGCTTCTGTTGATACCAAAATTAATATGCTGATGTGGACGAATAATATGAGAACACGTGTCAATTTACTTGGCATAATAGCAACGAGGAAGTTCATTTCCCCGACCAACTCATTGTCTCTCCGAGCAACGAGGATACACCGAGGAACTTCAGCACTCCGAGGTACTCTAACGCTCCGAGGAACTCCTGAGCAACGAGCAACTAAGGCGGTCCGAGATGCATCTCGGCCGTATCATTAATTGCCAGATAATCAACAGTTCAACTATTCATTGAATGTTCATCATCTTGACGCACACGATGCCTTAAATGTATTACCCTTTCATATGTATATCATTTAATGCATCAACCCTTTCATGTACAGCCTAAGGGCTATAAATACCTTGTATCACCCTCATTCAAAGGGGGCATAATTTCTTGAGAGAACTTGTACTCGAGAATTCCCAAACACTCAGCAATAACATAACAGTGGATGTAGGCCATTCATATAAGGCGGAACCACTTTAAAAATATTTATCTCATTTTATTTATCTGTGATTGAATAATTAGAGCGATCTAATTTTTTACATCAACAGATTTCGTCAACACTCAAAATTTTTGCTTCCTTAAAAATTGTGTTTTCTATATAAAATGGTCTTGGGATTAGTTTTACACAGAACTTTTGGCAAAAAATACTTTTCCATGCATATCCAAAAGATCTCAAAATCCTAGTTTGTTTTCATTCCAAACCCCTTGGATGATTTTTTGAGAATGTTATCAAGCCTTAGAAGTACACATCTATTGTTCACAACGTTGTGGAGTTGATTCTCCACTACCAAAGATAGGAATATTGTTTCCTAAGGCTGATTGATGACATCGCGGCAAGTGGAGCTTATTGTGGAGCATAATAGATCTGCATCGGTGTCTGTTGACATCAAGGATTGAAGAAACAATTGCATCACTCAGTGGAGTATTAGTTTTGTAAGTTTTCCCGTGTTGTTTTTATAATACCTAGTTATAGCAGTGCTGAAATATAATTTTTTTCCAAAAGGGATTTTTCCTCATCTCTTATCTTTTGATGTGTTATTTGTTTGTTTGTCTGGATTTATTTTCAATATCTTGCATGTTTAGGTTCACCTAATCTATCAAGATAAAATTTGGACTAAATAGATTTTGGCTTGTGTGTGTGTGTGCCCTAATTTATGATTTTTACATATACCGAACCATTCGATCGTAATTCAGTTCCTTATCACTTTCTTCTAACACTTCATTACATATACCATCATATAATTTATTCAATAAAGGATTATTTGGTTTCTCCATTTGTATAATATTGTGGCGGATGGCACAAACACTTATAATCCTTACAATAGTTTTCACATTAAAGTAATAAGCATATCTTAGAATACTCCATCATTTTTTAAGAAGTTCAAAGGCTCCTTAAATTACGTTTCTAGAATTTGAATGGAAAAGGTTGAATAAATCCCTGTATATATGGGGATTATATCCCATTTGTCCACTTATTTAGATGATAAAGCATCCTCTATAAGGTGTAAAAAAACTAAGTCCATTTGTGTATCCAATTTTAATAGGGTAACAATTACCCACATTATACGATAAATTTACTTTTTAACCATTGAAGAATATTGAAAAGGAGTAGAAAATATATTACAAATTATTTTTGAAATAGAATAAGATACACACCATTTGGAATAATTCATGGATTTTATCTTACCAATGCATCTCATAAAACTCGACAATCGTAATTGACCCTTCGCACCCAGGTAAATCATAAGTAAACTTTAAATCCCGAAAACAAATTCCTAATACATTTGTTGCATTGAAACTCTTCCTATCTTCATACCTCCCTTCATCTTGAAAAAGGAACTGTTACAAGAATGCATGTTCCATCCAAATATCCATGCCCATTCTTAAACCATTCCCATTTTTCATTTTCATAACCTCTAATTTGTTTTTTAGGACGGACCACAACCTACTCACTCTATAGTTTAATTATAGCACAAAAAAACTCATTAAAATGTCGACTACGTGTCTCCCCTGAGTGGATGAATTAAAACTTGATAACCCAATTCTTTAGGTCATATGCAAACATATATAAAAATATAGCGACAACTTGTTTTATCAGAACGTTATCTGTTTCACGTAATAATATTTTTACGTAATTTATTAATTAGACTTTTAAAGAATTTATGCTAAGATGCAATTGCTCTCTATAAGTTGTATCACTTCTGTAATAAATTCGTCTAAAATCTCTCTCTTTCTCATTTCATAAATCTTTGAAAGGATCCTTTGATAAATGAGTTTTATTCCACCACACCGTAGTTGCTGCCGAAATAGCTATATGATATCCCATAGTAATTTTTCTTTTCTTTTTTGCTCTCTCTTCATTTCATTTCTAACCAAGTCATGAATACCCAACAAATAATGATACTCTTTTTAAAATTACACATGTCAAGAAATTATGTGAATAAAACATCATTTTCATTAATCTAAATATACTAATACCACGTGTATGGTATTGACATAAGAATTAATTAATTTGATATATGTAAGAATAATATAATATTTAAAAATGAGTTCAATGTTGATTAAACATGAATTAGCAAAAAGTAATGTTTACATATACATATCCAGAAATTCAATTTCAAAATCACACAACTAGATTACAATTGCAATATAATTTTTTAGATTACACACCTAAATACGATTAAAGTGGCAATATAATTTTTCTATCAGTCACCAAAATTACAAGCATTAAACATAACACACACAAAAAAATAATAGCGAAGAACAAGGGATTGCAATGGCCACGCTATGAGAAAAATGGTGATGATGAATTTCTAGATTTCTCACAGCAATACAATATTTTTTTCCCGTTTGAAGAGAACTAGTAACTATTTAAAAAAAAGAATATTTCAATATCAAGTAATATAAATCCAACATATCAATATCAAATAATTTCATATATTGAAATAAACATGAGTAATAATATGAATCCAACATTTCAATCTCAAGTAATGTTTTATATATATATATATATATATATATATATATATATATATATAGGTCTTCTCTTGTAAGGACTCCTTATAGTGCAGACCCCGGTACATACTATTTTTTTAAAATAGTAAAAAAATGATTTTTTTTATGAAACTTCATGGATATGATCTCTACGGTGAGAACATCACCTCCATTTTTTTTCATATAAAAAAACGTTGAGATGAGGTGATATGTAAAAAATGGTAAAATATGTATTTTCAACCGTTGAAATGTTGACGATCATCTCACCCACTTTTTGATTGAATTTTTTGATGAAATTTCATGGATATGATCTCGACAGTGAGAAGATCATATCCATGAAATTTCATCAAATAATTAAATCAATAAAGTGGCTGGCGCCGACCCACTATTTCAACGGTTGAAAATTAATATTTATACCATTTTTTACATATCACCTCACCTCAACGTTTTTTTATTGAATTTTTTGATAAAAAAATTGGAGATGATCTTCTAACGGTGGATATCGTATCCATGAAGTTTCGTAAAAAAAATTCACTTTTTTACTATTTAAAAAAAAGGTATGTACCCTGCACCATAAGGAGTCCTTACAGGAGACTTTTTGTGTGTATATATATATATATATATATATATATATATAAATGTAGATTTCAGATTTGAAAATTTGATTACAGAGCAATTTTAGATCTGATGGAATGTTTGAATATATGTATCTTCTCAATGTCGAGATCATATCCATGAAGTTTCATAAAAAAATTCAATAAAAAAGTAGGTGAGATGATGGTCGAAATTTCAATGGCCAAAAACGCGTATATTTACCATTTTTTGTATATCACCTCATCTCACCCTTTTTTAATGAAAAAAATTAGAGACAATTCTCTCAGTGCGGAGATCATATCCATGAAGTTTCATCAAAAAATTCATTTTTTTACTATTTTAAAATAATATTATGTACCGGAGTCTGCACGATAAGTAGTCCTTACAATATATATATATATATATATATAATAAAGCAGGAGGGTGTTTTGCAACATCATACAAGTTTTGCCACATCATATAGCCACGTCATACAACTTTTGCCCTCCTCCTTTATTATTGCCACATCATATAAATTTATACACAAAACCTATATAAACAACTTTTGTCTAGACCAACTAATGATTGAGATCGAAAGTTGATCAATTTGGTCTTTATCAATTGAAGGCTGAGATTAAACCAACTAACAGGGGGGTTTTGATCTTCACTGGCACAAAGAGCACAAAGCTCAAGAAAATATGCAGTTGAAAATAATGTGTCACGTTAGTGTTGTCGACTCCCATCAGCCGTCTACCAAGATGAAAAAAGTAAAGCCCTCTACACAGGCACAAGGCTCAAGGGAAAGATGGTACCTCTCTTTAATTTGAACCTCCGCCCATATCTTTTTCATATACATTTATTTACAACAAAATGGAACTCTATTTTCAACCCTCTCTCAAATGCAAACACACGCCATTTCCATTTATCAATTCTCATGCCTTGCTTTTACAACAAAGAAAGAAGTTATGTTTTCTTTCTTCTCCCTTTTTTCATTGCTGAAAAACATGTGGTAACTGGAAGTTGAGTTTCAACCCTCTCTCTCCTTTTCATTGCCGAAATACATGTGGTAATTGGAAGTTGAGTTTTAACCCTCTTTCTCCTTTTTTATTGCCGAAAAACATGTGGTAACTGGAAGTTTAGTTATTTACTACCTTTTACAACACCCTCTAATCCCAAAAACACCACTTTCGAATATGGGTATATGGATTTGAGATACGAAAATCTGTTTGATTTCCATATCTCCAATTTTAGGAATTTCTAAGCTTTTAACATTTTGGCTTGTAAATTTAGTTCATTGTGATTATTACATACCTCAAAGGCAGTAATGATTTTTTTTTAACTGATGGTAATGGGTTGACATATTTATTTCTACGTACATACAGATAAAGAAATAGAAGGAGATAGTGGGGTGGAGTTAGATCCATGGCCTTCACATTCAAGTCGAGTTAGTTGGTTATGTATTGAGCTTAAGGTTTTTATTGTTTGGTATAGATTTGAGACATTTTTGGGGGTATTTGTATTTTACAGATTTTGATTATACACGTTTGAAATTTTTTATTATGGGTTTTAGATATTACTTTCGGAACTAAGAGTTATGATATTTTTTTCCAGGTGATTTCTAACATTTGGTTCAGATATCTTTCATTTTGGAGATGACAGTTTTGGCGGTATTCCTTTCTATTTTGTTCATATATGGGTTCTGTGTTTGCTTTTGAGGATCTCCTACGATCAGGTACACTCGCTGTTAAAATCTCCCAATTTTTTATTTGCCTTTTCTTTCTCTTCATTTTGTGCCATTGGTTTTGGACACTCACGGTTTAATTATGACTGTATTCCTTATGTTTTGCCTTCAGGAACTATTTCGGATCTCACAAGTTTTGTTTGCTGACAGTGGCGTTGGTTGTACAGATAGCTCGGGAATTGCCATGGCTTTACTCCTTATGGGTTTTCCTTTTGCATACATACACGTGCGTGTACAAAAGGTTTTAGACTGCGTTTTTTGAGTGTTTATTCTTCTACACGTTCATCTTCAATTTTAAGGCAGTTATATAATGTTTCTCAAAGTATATGTTTTTTAGATGTATTTTGTAATACCCCGTATTTTTGGCTATATTTATTTTTGGGATTAATTAATTAAATACGTATTAATTGGAAATTAATCCGGGTTAAAAATACTAACGAGATGCGAGTTGGTATTTGATTATGTGCATATATGATTATATATGAATTTGGAATTATGAAATTTGTCGTGAGATTTATATACGGCATTTTAGAAATTTTGTTGAGACGCGTGAGACAGCCGCGTCACGGTGTAATATTTTGATTATAAAAGTGAATTTAAAATCTATAAACCGTATGGTCATTTTGAGTGCGCCAACGCGTCCGGAAGGGTCGAGATAGTCAGAAAACACTAGCCGGGGGTGTAGTTTGGATTCCGGGGTATTTTTAGGCCATACCGGCATCATAAAGGGTATTTTGGTAATTTTACATTTTGAGGAATTAAAAGTGACGAAAATTGGGAGTTTTAATCTGATGTGGATTTAACCCACTAAACCCACTAACCAACCCATTAAGCTACGGAGGCTATCATTAGGTTTACAAGTTCCCCAAATCAAACCCTAGCCACCTTAAGCCACCATTGGAGAAGAAGCTTGGAGAGAAGAAATTCTGCAGAAATCTTCACCAAACCAACATCAAAATCATAAATCAACAAAGGCAAGTGACTTTATTCCAATTAATTTCAGAGAATGTCCTTTCCATGTTAGAAATTGAAGAATTTTAATTGTTTTTGAAAGTTGAATGAAAACCCATGTTAATTGGATTTAGAACTTGAATATTGAGGACAAATCGCATGTAGAATTACATAGAGATGATTATTCTGGTATTAATGTATGTTGGTTGTAACAAAAACGGATTTAATTCGGGGATTTGATGATGATAAAGATCTAGGGTTCATGTTCTTATAAAAATTGGGGAAAAATATGGAATCTTGTGACTTAATGATGTTTAGGATGTATTAAACCCTTAAAAGATGTTAGTATATGACCTTAGCATGTTTAAGGATGATTAGAGAACTTAATACATTGTTGGAACGAATTTTAGAGGAGATTTGAGGAGTAAAAATGGTGAAAAACGAAACTTAGAGAAATCTGGGACGAATCTGGTAGGTCGTTAGAAGCCCCTACCCAGGTCGTTCGAACGAACTCGTTCGAACGAGCTTTTAACGAGTTGACCAGTCGCTGCTAACGAGAAGGGATTTTGTTCGATATCTCGTTCGAACGAGATATCGTTAGAAGGTACAGTTCGTTCGAACGAACTGGAATCTCGTTCGAACAGCCTCGTTCGAACGAGACTTCTAACGAGTTGACAGAGGAATCTCGTTCGAACAGTCTCGTTCGAACGAGACTTCTAACGAGTTGACAGTTTGGTCCTTTTTAGACTGTTTTGATTTTTGGAGTTCCGTAAGCTTGTTCGAGGTTATAGATAACATTCCGATGATGATGTAATGATAGAATTGGGACTTTTGGGTAGTTATGAGAAGGAAATCATATACGAGAGTTATATTAAATGGACGGTTTGGGTTGAGACGTGAGTGTCTACTACGACGTGAGAATGAATTATGGCGCGTATGATTATAAACCGGAATAGTATAAATTGTGATAATCATAAGTTGGTACGAGAATGCGATATGTACTACGATTAAACTACGGGATTACTAAGATGTGTGTTTACTTAGTATTGGTATATGAATTATGTGTATGACATACCTACCATACTTGCTACCACGGGAGGTTTGCGTTCGCTTAGGGCCCTCTAATCCTTGTGTTCCCCGGATTTAGACTGGTTACCTCGATGAACATAGGTCATAGAAAGACTTATTGGGATATTAATAAGTCCGCTGATCGTGGGAGCGTAGGTATGTGCGTGACCCATGTGATGTGACTGTGTTCGCCTCCATTACTTGTGATGTTGTTATCTGTGAACTATTCCTGAGAGATTCGAAATATGTAATCCTTATGTACGTGATGTACCGGGATGGATAGCAGAGTATGTGTGCACCACAGCTTAGTTCTCGGGGTGCTTGTATTGTATATTTATGATGTGAATAATATACACTTAATTAATGGGAACCTTCACGTTATTGTTGTGAATATAATTACGGTATTGTTTTGAGAAATATAACGAGTTAACTGATAGTTATATATATTTCATATTGAACATCTGAGTTACGTTAAACCCCTACTTAATTACGAGCATTATAAGGTTAACAGAACCGAGTAATAAGGGTAGGACCTATGATAGTCTAGCTAGATATGTTGTCACTTAGCTAGTAGTTTGTATCACTCTAGATGGGTACTTACATTAGGAGTGCACAGTTAGACGAGAGGTGAGAATACCATGTGAGTGCACGTCCTAACATGTACTTTGCATAGAATGTTTTAAATGTTTTTAAAGCACTTGCAGGTTTTTAAAATATAACTCCACATTCGGGCTCTGACCCGTTTGCTTTAAAATCTACTTTTCTTTGTAAAACCATTTTAGGTGCCCAGCCACAAGGACACCAAGCATAGGATACTCATTCAGGTGACGAGCTGTTGCTGTTTGTGGAAGCTACAGGGATTTGCTTGTAGACGCTTCTATTCACTTGGATTCCAGCTTCATTATCTATCATTTGTAGGTCATGTTGACCATTTCTATTAGAGTTACATTTACATTACAGTTTTCCGACTTTGGCATGTATTGATTTAGTTTTCAGTTTACTTATCAGTTATGGGATTTGTAGTGAGGAGTTTTTCCTCTAGACTTTATTTACGTTTTGTGATGGTCATATTATTTACTTCATTATGGTGAATGGTGTTATTATTCTTTATTACACTTGTTGCATGTTAATCAGACTTTAATTAAAATTTGGCACTTACTTTTTAAATACTAGTTGGTTAGTAATCATAAAAATGTTTTCGACAGTGATGCTATTAACTGGACCAACTTGACATTTTGAATTAATTTAATAAAGGAGTAGCTACCCGATATTTAATTAGTCGGGGTGTCACAGGTGGTATCAGAGCATCAGGTTCTAGTGTCCTTTAGGATCTGACGGCTTGTTATGTTTCCGCTAAGTTTCTTTGATATAGAGCCCTATATTTTAGGACTGTTGCACTCTTTTTGTGTATGCTTCGTTCTTCAGCTATTTTAAGTTTATAAACAGCGAACTTATAAACTTTGTTCTTATTTCAGATGCCTCCACGACGTGCACGACGAGTTCCCAGGGATGCAACGCCCGAACCCCAGCCCGCTCCAGTTCAGGGCATGATGAACGCCGCTGAGGTTGCAGCTATAGTAGCCCAAGCGGTAAATACCGCCATTGCCGTTGTTCAGCAGGCACCACCTCAGGCGCCGGTTGTCGCGCCAGTACAGGCTAATGCATTCCCGTCTGCTTGGGATCGTGTACGTGACGCTTTTCAGAAAGCGCACCCGCCATAGTTTGCAGGTAGCTCAGATGTGGTAGTCTCCAGCCAATGGAGGAAGGATATGCAGAGGCACTTAAGGATGTATGAGTGCACGGACGTTCAGAAGCAGGTGCTAGCTACTTTCAAGCTAGTTGGATCTGCACTGCAGTGGTGGGAGTCTATTACCACCATGGAGGAGAGGGATACTCTCACTATTTAGGACTTCTGGGTGCGGTTCGACCGCAAGTACTTTCCGTCAGCTGTTCATACGGAAATGAGGAGGAGATTGATGAGTCTGAAGCAGGAGGGCAAGACTGTGGCCGAGTATGAGGCCGAGTTCACGAACCTGTTGAATATCGTTCCAGATGAGATACCAACAGAGAAGAAGAAGATTGAGAAGTTCACGGACGGGTTGACGTGGAGGATCCGTCAGCATATGCTAGGGAACCTATCGTTGGCCACCTATTCTGATGTGGTTAACGCTGCATTGTTACACTGCCAGGACCACCGTTTTCATATGGCCGAGGGCAAGAGGTCGGGGGAGTCTAGCCATCAGGGCAGGACTGGAGGACATGGTGCCAGCGGGGCACAATCGGGTCAGGGGCAGAGACAGAATGAGCAGGGCTCCTAGCAGGGGGATAATAAGAGGTTCCGGTCAGGGAACTACAGACAGGGACAAGGAGGTTTCTGTCAGGGCCATCAGGGTCCAAACGGCCATCCGGGCCAACAGGGGCAGAATGGGCAGCAGTTTCACCAGGGCCAGCAGGGCCAAGGGAGGAATGGTAACGGTCACCAGGGCCGGGGACAGCAGGGACAAAGAGGAGGGAACTTCCCAGGGAAGTGCTTTGTTTGTGGCAAGACTGGCCATAAGCGACAGGATTGTCCTGATAGGGGCAGGGCCCCACAGCAGTAGCAGCAGGGTGCTCGCCAGGAGCCACAGAGGCCTATGTTTCCCGCCGCTCTTCCCGCACTGCCACAGATGGCAGCATTGCCACCCATTCCAGCAGTCCCAGCTCAGCAGGGGCAGCTACAGTATGGACGTGTCTACAATGTCCACCAGGCTGCAGTTCCACAGGCACCGCCCGTGATTGAGGCTACGTTTCCTATCCATGGCACTATGGGTCGGGTATTATTCGATACGGGGGATACACATTGTTTTATAGCTACACACTTCGCGAAAGCTTTAGGATTGTTAGCTATGGCAGAGAGCACAGTGACGTGTGTCGACTCACCATTGGGGAGTGGGTCACTTATATTCTTTATATGCCGGGGAGTGGGAGTAGGGATTGGTAGTCTGGTATTACCTGCAGATATGTTGGTATTAGATATGCATGTTCACGATGTGATCATCGGTATGGATTGGCTCGTAGCTTATAGGTCCATGATTGATTGCTTCAGCGAAAGCATTATTTTTGCCATTCCGGGGCAAGAGATGTTTGTAGTGGCGATGCCTCGCCCAGAGGGAGGATCGACCGCTCATTTGTATTACCTAGAGGAGGATACCCCTAAGGAGGTTGTGATTCCTTTAGATTCTATCCCAGTTGTCAGGGAGTATTCGGATGTGTTTCAGGAGATACCAGGCTTACCACCCAGTCGAGAGATAGACTTTGTTATAGATTTGCTACTGGGTACGAGACCTATAGCACGTGCACCGTACCATATGGCTCCAGCTGAGATGCGAGAGTTACGGGATCAGATAGAGCAGCTGTTAGGTCAGGGCTTTATTCGCAGGAGTACCTCACCTTGGGGCGCTCCGGTTTTATTTGTGAAGAAGAGGGATGGTTCCCTGAGATTGTGTGTGGACTACCGAGAGTTGAATAAGGTCACGATACGGAATAAGTATCCGTTGCCTCAAATTGATGACTTATTCGACCAGTTGAGAGGAGCTTCTTTCTTCTCGAAGATTGATTTGAGATCGGGATACCATCAGTTACGTATCCGGGAGGAGGATGTCTCGAAGACCGCGTTCTTGTCGAGATATGGTTCTTACGAGTTTCGGGTTATGCCTTTTGGTTTGACCAACGCTCCAGCTGTGTTTATGGACTTGATGAACAGAGTGTTCAGGGATTTTCTAGATCAGTTTGTCATTGTCTTCATTGATGACATTCTGGTTTACTCCCAGATAGAGGAGGAGCACGCCGAGCATTTGAGGCAGGTTTTGCAGACACTTCGTCAGAACGAGTTGTATGCAAAATATGAGAAGTGCGGGTTTTGGCTGAAGGAAGTCCAGTTTTTAGGATATATCATTTCCGACCAGGGAATATCTGTTGATCCGGTCAGCGGTGAGGGAGTGGGGACAGCCCACGACACCGACTGAGATTCGTAGTTTCTTGGGTCTAGCAGGATACTACAGGAGGTTTATTCGGGGCTTCTCGGAGATAGCAGGTCCTTTGACACATCTGACTTGTAAGGGTGTGCCCTACATCTGGAGTGATGCCTGTCAGTTAGCATTCGATGAATTGAAGGACAAATTGACCTCAGCACCTGTGTTAGCATTGCCGAGACCGGGAGTTGAGTATTTGGTTTACACCGATGCGTCTTTGCAAGGACTTGGAGGTGTATTACAGCAGGAGAGACATGCCATAGCTTATTCTTCCCGTAAGCTTAAGCCTCATGATAAGAATTACCCCACGCATGATTTGGAGTTGGCAGCGGTAGTATTTGCCCTACAGATTTGGAGGCACTATCTTTTGGGGGAGAAGTTCCAACTATTCACGGACCACAAGTCCTTACAGTATCTGTTCACGCAAAAGGAATTTAATATGCGGCAGCGTAGGTGGCTTGAGTTTGTGAAGGACTACCAGTTCGACATCCAGTATCACCCGGGTAAGGCTAACGTGGTAGCAGACGCGTTGAGCCCTAGGCCAACAGATGAGGTGGCAGAGGTGTGGAAGGCTAAGTGGAAGGAATTGGGAGACCAGGATGCAGTGGCCCGATCTTTCATGTCTGTGATGACCGTTACACCGCAGATTGCCACGAAGGTGGTACGGGCACAGGCTAATGACTCGTTCTGTCAGGAGCAGATAGTTCGATTACTAGCAGAGGGAGCCGAGTCCTATACCGTTAGCTCAGACGGGGGATTACGCTTCATTGGGAGATTGGTAGTTCCGGAAGGGGATGAATTGCGACACGATGTGATGGCAGAGTCGCATGGCTCACGGTTCGCGGTACATCCCGGAGGGGACAAAATGTACCAAGACATGAGACGCCAGTATTGGTGGAGCGGTATGAAGAGAGATATCGCTGAGTTTGTTTCGAAATGCGCCACTTGTCAGCTTATAAAAGTGGATCATCAGAGACCGGCAGGATTACTACAGCCATTGGAAGTCCCGGTGTGGATGTGGGAGAGCATATCCATGGACTTTATCACGGGGTTGCCTACGTCGCAGAGGGGTCACGACTCCGTTTGGGTAATTGTGGACAGGTTGTCCAAAGTCGCTCACTTTTTACCCGTAAGGACTGACTACACTACGGGACAGTATGCCCAGCTCTTCATTTCAGAGATTGTGAGACTTCATGGTGTGCCCCTAAATATCGTGTCTGACAGAGACAAGATATTTGTTTCGAGGTTTTGGGAGAGTTTCCAGGTGGCCATGGGCACGGAATTGCGGTTGAGTACGGTTTATCATCCGCAGACTGATGGGCAGACTGAGCGCACAAATCAGATGTTGGAGGACATGCTACGCATGTGCATTATTGACTTCGGGGGTGGATGGGAGAAGTACCTTCCACTGGTGGAGTTTGCTTACAACAACTCCTATCAGTTCACTATTGGCATGGCTCCATTTGAGGCATTGTACGGTAGGCCTTGTCGTTCCCCAGCATGTTGGTTAGAGGTGGGGGACAACCAACTGCTTGGATCGGAAGTGATTCAGGATACTTCGGCAAGGATTGAGTTGATTCGGAGTCGCATTTGGGTAGCTCAAGACAGGCAGAAGAGTTATGCTGATGCGAAGAGATTTTTCAGGGAGTTCCAAGTGGGGGACCAGGTTTTGCTCAGGGTATCTCCGATGAAGAGGATTATGCGATTCGGGAAGAAGGGGAAGTTGGCATCGAGGTATGTGGGGCCGTTTCCTATTATTGAGCGGATCGGACCGGTTGCGTATAGACTCGGGCTACCGGAGCATTTGCATCGTATTCACGATGTGTTCCATATTTCCTCGCTGAGGAAATACCTTAGAGATAATTTGGCTCATTCTCACATTACTGTGGAGGACATTGATCTCCAGTCGGGTAGCTCCTACGAGGAGGGGCCGATTGCTATTTTGGACCGAAGCGAGAGGAAACTGCGGTCAAAGATAGTTCCGTTAGTGCGACATCACAATGTCGAGGAGTCCACATGGGAGCGCGAGGATGAGATGCGCGATCGTTATCCAGAGTTATTTTTAGCAGGTACTTTCTAGTTTCGAATTTCGGGATGAAATTCAGTTATTAGGGGGGAAGTATGTAATACCCCGTATTTTTGGCTATATTTATTTTTGGGATTAATTAATTAAATACGTATTAATTGGAAATTAATCCGGGTTAAAAATACTAACGAGATGCCATTTGGTATTTGATTATGTGCATATATGATTATATATGAATTTGGAATTATGAAATTTGTCGTGGGATTTATATACGGCATTTTAGAAATTTCGTTGAGACGCGTGAGACCGCCGCGTCACGGTGTAATATTTTGATTATAAAAGTGAATTTAAAATCTATAAACCGTATGGTCATTTTGAGTGCGCCAACGCGTCCGGAAGGGTCGAGATAGTCAGAAAACACTAGCCGGGGGTGTAGTTTGGATTCCGGGGTATTTTTAGGCCATACCGACATCATAAAGGGTATTTCGGTAATTTTACATTTTGAGGAATTAAAAGTGACGAAAATTGGGAGTTTTAATCTGATGTGAATTTAACCCACTAAACCCACTAACCAACCCATATTAACCCATTAAGCTACATAGGCTATCATTAGGTTTACAAGTTCCCCAAATCAAACCCTAGCCACCTTAAGCCACCATTGGAGAAGAAGCTTGGAGAGAAGAAATTCTGCAGAAATCTTCACCAAACCAACATCAAAATCAGAAATCAACCAAGGCAAGTGACTTTATTCCAATTAATTTAGAGAATGTCCTTTCGATGTTAGAAATTGAAGAATTTTAATTGTTTTTGAAAGTTGAATGAAAACCCATGTTAATTGGATTTAGAACTTGAATATTGAGGACAAATCGCATGTAGAATTACATAGAGATGATTATTCTGGTATTAATGTATGTTGGTTGTAACAAAAATGGATTTAATTCGGGGATTTGATGATGATAAATATCTAGGGTTCATGTTCTTATAAAAATTGGGGAAAAATATGGAATCTTGTGACTTAATGATGTTTAGGATGTATTAAACCCTTAAAAGATGTTAGTATATGACCTTAGCATGTTTAAGGATGATTAAAGAACTTAATACATTGTTGGAACGAATTTTAGAGGAGATTTGAGGAGTAAAAATGGTGAAAAACGAAACTTAGAGAAATCTGGGACGAATCTGGTAGGTCGTTAGAAGCCCCTACCCAGGTCGTTCGAACGAACTCGTTCGAACGAGCTTCTAACGAGTTGACCAGTCGCTGCTAACGAGAAGGGATTTCGTTCGATATCTCGTTCGAACGAGATATCGTTAGAAGGTACAGTTCGTTCGAACGAACTGGAATCTCGTTCGAACAGCCTCGTTCGAACGAGACTTCTAACGAGTTGACAGAGGAATCTCGTTCGAACAGTCTCGTTCGAACGAGACTTCTAACGAGTTGACAGTTTGGTCCTTTTTAGACTATTTTGATTTTTGGAGTTCCGTAAGCTTGTTCGAGGTTATAGATAACATTCCGATGATGATGTAATGATAGAATTGGGACTTTTGGGTAGTTATGAGAAGGAAATCATATACGAGAGTTATATTAAATGGACGGTTTGGGTTGAGACGTGAGTGTCTACTACGACGTGAGAATGAATTATGGCGCGTATGATTATAAACCGGAATAGTATAAATTGTGATAATCATAAGTTGGTACGAGAATGCGATATGTACTACGATTAAACTACGGGATTACTAAGATGTGTGTTTACTTAGTATTGGTATATGAATTATGTGTATGACATACCTACCATACTTGCTACCACGGGAGGTTTGCGTTCGCTTAGGGCCCTCTAATCCTTGTGTTCCCCGGATTTAGACTGGTTACCTCGATGAACATAGGTCATAGAAAGACTTATTGGGATATTAATAAGTCCGCTGATCGTGGGAGCGTAGGTATGTGCGTGACCCATGTGATGTGACTGTGTTCGCCTCCATTACTTGTGATGTTGTTATCTGTGAACTATTCCTGAGAGATTCGAAATATGTAATCCTTATGTACGTGATGTACCGGGATGGATAGCAGAGTATGTGTGCACCACAACTTAGTTCTCGGGGTGCTTGTATTGTATATTTATGATGTGAATAATATACACTTAATTAATGGGAACCTTCACGTTATTGTTGTGAATATAATTACGGTATTGTTTTGAGAAATATAACGAGTTAACTGATAGTTATATATATTGCATATTGAACATCTGAGTTACGTTAAACCCCTACTTAATTACGAGCGTTATAAGGTTAACAGAACCGAGTAATAAGGGTAGGACCTATGATAGTCTAGCTAGATATGTTGTCACTTAGCTAGTAGTTTGTATCACTCTAGATGGGTACTTACGTTAGAATTGCACAATTAGACGAGAGGTGAGAATACCATGTGAGTGCACGTCCTAACATGTACTTTGCATAGAATGTTTTAAATGTTTTTAAAGCACTTGCAGGTTTTTAAAATATAACTCCACATTCGGGCTCTGACCCGTTTGCTTTAAAATCTACTTTTCTTTGTAAAACCATTTTAGGTGCCCAGCCACAAGGACACCAAGCATAGGATACTCATTCAAGTGACGAGCTATAGCTGTTTGTGGAAGCTACAGGGATTTGCTTGTAGACGCCTCTATTCACTTGGATTCCAGCTTCATTATCTATCATTTGTAGGGCATGTTGTCCATTTCTATTAGAGTTACATTTACATTACAGTTTTCCGACTTTGGCATGTATTGATTTAGTTTTCAGTTTACTTATCAGTTGTGGGATTTGTAGTGAGGAGTTTTTCCTCTAGACTTTATTTACGTTTTGTGATGGTCATTCTATTTACTTCATTATGGTGAATGGTGGTATTATTCTTTATTACACTTGTTGCATGTTAATCAGACTTTAATTAAAATTTGGCACTTACTTTTTAAATACTAGGTGGTTAGTAATCATAAAAATGTTTTCGACAGTGATGCTATTAACTGGACCAACTTGACATTTTGAATTAATTTAATAAAGGAGTAGCTACCCGGTATTTAATTAGTCGGGGTGTCACATATTTTTTCCGCCCTTAATTTTACTTCAATTTTTTTTCTTGAAGTAGTACGTAGAAAGTTAGTTTTACTGGCGAGGCTAACCCATTAAGAACTCTTTTGATTAATAAATTAATAGTTGGGTGTGTTTTACCCAAACTAAAAGTTGGATAAAAACAGAATATGAACTATGGAATCTGAGAAAAAACGAGAAGTTTACCTTTTTTTCTCATACTCATTTGTTAGTTGTGACTTTCATTGATCATTTTTTTATTTTACAAATTTAGATACTGTAAATTATTTGTGTCTAGAGTGTTACCAGTATAAAATAATGCTTTTCATTTTTTTTAATTCAACTTCATGTAGTGAGTTTTAATGACACTAATACATTTTTTACTGAGTTCAAAAATTAGGAATGAAGATGTCTTGAAAAAAAGAGCGAACAATAACTTTTATTTTATGTTTCTTGATTTATATGATCAATTTTTGGCTTTGGTTATTGGGGAGTTGATAATATTTCTGTAACTGAAGGATTGTACTGGTGGGGAAGAATAGCAGGAGCGGGTTGTGTATAGTAGATGAGGGCTGTGGGGGTAGCAGATATTGGGGTTTTGGGATTTATCCGGTGAGAGAGAATAAGAGGTGTGGTTTTGTATGCTTTTGATGGTCACCATGTGATCTCAAAGTGGCTTTTACCCATATATAACATGAGCTACATTGCTTTTCAAAAACATCAAAGGTTAAAAGTTCACAGTTGAATGCATTTGTTGGTTTTCAAATCTGTTTGTCAATTGTTCCCTACTAATAGGTCATGTTTCATATTATTTTGTCACTTAAACTCATTAGCTTTATTTTATTAATAAAACCTGACCTATTTTAAGTAAATATAATGATTTAATTTATGAGTGAGAATTTTGAAGGCCACGGAATCACGACACGAATTTTCTAAGCATAAAAAATATTTAATTAAAGTTGCATCAATAAATTTTATTCTTTACTTAATTCACATAAGACCAATATAATACACAATACCTCATGTAATCTTCTTCTTTTACCATATCACCATGTCTCAAATAAAAGTCAATTTGGATTACAAATTTCAAGAAGTAATTATTGAAAAAAAATAATAATAGACTTTGGTCCTCAACGGTTTCGCTTCTTTAGGTTCAATCCCTAAAAATGAATGTTAATGGCGAACAAATGTCCCAAGAAATTAGTGTCAAGACTTTTATGTATAGGTTTTATGTCATTAAAAGTCATTTTAGGGGACAAATCCCCACAAAATAAAAATCCCGTGTGCTATATTCAATTACAAAAAATTGGATTCGTATTTTGTAATAAGAATAATATATCGTATCGCACCGCTTTTATTTGAGACATGTTAGTATTAGGAAAAAAAAAATTCATGGTTACACCTAGCAATGACACGTTTGGTTACACGAGATGCCCAACAGTATTTATATTTGCACAATTGGTGCCATGTTTAAAATACAAAATAACACGAGAACAAATTTTTCAGAGGAACAAATTTGTCGTCATGCTATCAGCACGGGTACGAAATATCATTAGAACAAATTTATCGCCGTGCCATCGGCAAGGTTACACCCTAGTATATCCATATAATAAAGCAGGAGGGTGTTTTGCCACATCATACAAGTTTTGCCACATCATATAGACACGTCATAAAACTTTTGCCCTCCTCCTTTATTATTGCCACATCATATAAATTTATACACAAAACCAATATAAACAACTTTTGTATCTATTTATATCTATATAATAAAGGAGGAGGGGATTTTTTGTCTATACCAACTAATGGTTGAGATCGAAAGTTGATCAATTTGGTCTTTATCAATTGAAGGATGAGATTAAACCAACTAACAGGGGAGTTTTGATCTTCACGGGCACAAAGAGCACGAAGCTCAAGAAAATGTGTAGTTGAAAATAATGTGTCACGTTAGTGTTGTCGATTCCCATCAGCCGTCTACCTAGATCAGAAAAGTAAAGCCCTCTACACAGGCACAAGGCTCAAGGGAAAGATGGTACCTCTCTTTAATTTGAACCTCCGCCCATATCTTTTTCATATCCTTTATTTATAACAAAATGGAACTCTATTTTCAACCCTCTCTCAAATGCAAACACACGCCATTTCCATTTATCAATTCTCATGCCTTGCTTTTACGACAAAGAAATCAATTATGTTTTCTTTCTTCTCCCTTTTTTCATTGCTGAAAAACATGTGGTAACTGGAAGTTGAGTTTCAACGCTCTCTCTCCTTTTCATTGCCGAAATACATGTGGTAATTGGAAGTTGAGTTTTAACCCTCTTTCTCCTTTTTTTATTGCCGAAAAACATGTGGTAACTGGAAGTTTAGTTATTTACTACCTTTTACAGCACCCTCTAATCCCCAAAACACCACTTTCGAATATGGGTATATGGATTTGAGATACGAAAATCTGTTTGATTTCCATATCTCCAATTTTAGGGATTTCTAAGCTTTTAACATTTTGGCTTGTAAATTTAGTTCATTGTGATTATTACATACCTCAAAGGCAGTAATGATTTTTTTTTGTAACTGATGATAATGGGTTGACAGATTTATTTCTACATACATACAGATAAAGAAATAGAAGGAGATAGTGGGGTGGAGTTAGATCCATGGCCTTCACATTCAAGTCGAGTTAGTTGGTTATGTATTGAGCTTAAGGTTTTTATTGTTTGGTATAGATTTGAGACATTTTTGGGGGTATTTGTATTTTACAGATTTTGATTATACACGTTTGAAATTTTTTATTATGGGTTTTAGATATTACTTTCGGAACTAAGAGTTATGATTTTTTTTTCCAGGTGATTTCTAACATTTGGTTCAGATATCTTTCATTTTGGAGATGACAGTTTTGGGGGTATTCCTTTCTATGTTGTTCATATATGGGTTCTGTGTTTGCTTTTGCGGATCTCCTACAATCAGGTACAGTCGCTGTTAAAATCTCCCTATTTTTTATTTGCCTTTTCTTTCTCTTCATTTTGTGCCATTGGTTTTGGACACTCACGGTTTAATTATGACTGTATTCCTTTTGTTTTGCCTTCAGGAACTATTTCGGATCTCACAAGTTTTGTTTGCTGACAGTGGCGTTGGTTGTACAGATAGCTCGGGAATTGCCATGGCTTTACTCCTTATGGGTTTTCCTTTTGCATACATACACGTGCGTGTACAAAAGGTTTTAGACTGCATTTTTTGAGTATTTATTCTTCTACATGTTCATCTTCAGTTTTAAGGCAGTTATATAATGTTTCTCAAAGTAGATGTTTTTTAGATGTATTTTTTCCTCCCTTAATTTTACTTCAATTTTTTTTCTTGAAGGAGTACGTAGAAACTTAGTTTTACTGGCGAGGCTAACCCATTAAGAACTCTTTTGATTGACAAATTAATAGTTGGGTGTGTTTTACCCAAACTAATAGTTGGAGAAAAACAAAATATGAACTATGGAATCTGAAAAAAAACGAGAAGTTTACCTTTTTTTTTTCTCATACTCATTCTTTAGTTGTGACTTTCATTGATCATTTTTTTATTTTACAAATTTAGATACTGTAAATTATTTGTGTCTAGAGTGTTGCCAGTATAAAATAATGCTTTCATTTTTTTTAATTCAACTTCATGTAGTGAGTTTTAATGACACTAATACATTTTTTACTGAGTTCAAAAATTAGGGATGAAGATGCCTGGAAAAAAAAAGAGCGAACAATACCTTTTATTTTTTGTTTCTTGATTTATATGATCAATTTTTGGCTTTGGTTATTGGGGAGTTGGATAATATTTCTGTAACTGAAGGATTGTACTGGTGGGGAAGAATAACAGGAGCGGGTTGTGTATAGTAGATGAGGGCTGTGGGGGTAGCAGATATTGGGGTTTTGGGATTTGTCCGGTGAGAGAGAATTCGAGGTGTGGTTTTGTATGCTTTTGATGATCACCATGTGATCTCAAAGTGGCTTTTACCCATATATAACATGAGCTACATTGCTTTTCAAAAACATCAAAGGTTAAAAGTTCACAGTTGAATGCATTTGTTGGTTTTCAAATTTGTTCATCGATTGTTCCCTACTAATAGGTCATGTTTCATATTATTTTGGCACTTAAACTCATTATCTTTATTTTATTAATAAAACCTGACCTATTTTAAGTAAATATAATGATTTAATTTATGAGTGAGAATTTTAAAGGCCACGGAATCACGACACGAATTTTCTAAGCATGAAAAATATTTAATTAAAGTTGCATCAATAAATTTTATTCTTTACTTAATTCACATAAGACCAATATAATACACAATACCTCATGTAATCTTCTTCTTTTACCATATCACCATGTCTCAAATAAAAGTCAATTTGGATTACAAATTTCAAGAAATAATTATTGAAAAAAAATAATAATTGACTTTGGTCCTCAACGGTTTCGCTTCTTTGGGTTCAATCCCTAAAAATGAATGTTAATGGCGAACAAATGTCCCAAGAAATTAGTGTCAAGACTTTTATGTATAGGTTTTGTGTCATTAAAAGTCATTTTAGGGGACAAATCCCCACAAAATAAAAATCCCGTGTGCTATATTCAATTACAAAAAATTGGATTCGTATTTTGTAATAAGAATAATATATCGCATCGCACCGCTTTTATTTGAGACATGTTAGTATTAGGAAAAAAAAAAATTCATGGTTACACCTAGCAATGACACGTTTGGTTACACGAGATGCCCAACAGTATTTATATTTGCACAATTGGTGCCATGTTTAAAATACAAAATAACACGAGAACAAATTTTTCAGAGGAACAAATTTGTCGTCATGCTATCAGCACGGATACAAAATGTCACGAGAATAAATTTATCGCCGTGCCATCGGCATGGGTACACCCTAGTATATATATAAAGAGAGAGAGAGAGAGAAATAGGTTTTGTGCGTTTTAATGTGTGAGCATATTATGATTTCAAAAAGTTTTTTTTCCAAATTATCTAGAACGTTATGGAATTCAGATTATAGAATTGGTCCCAATGGAATTACAATAGAGTTATAAATCCACAGGTTTTGTATGCACCAAATAATATAATATGAACTGGGCCTCCCTATTCTAATTCGAAGGCTTGGATTTGGGCTCCCAAACATACCCTAATGTTCAACACTTAACAAATGTCTTGCACGTTATTATGAAATGTGAAAAATTATGAGGTTGGACTAAATTTGGAATCGATTGCAGCAACTCTCTTGTTGACCTAAATCAAAATTATAACCTGGTTTCAAACTCATACTATTAGCCTATGGATTTTGTACCTGATAAGATCATCTCCACAACATTATGCACATTAGCATAATTTTATTTTGTAGCATTATTTTGATAGTTTTAACACTTTGAAGACTTAAGAAATGTAATATGTAACAAAGTGAAAATTTTTAAAGAAAAATTATCTTAAATTTTATACTCTAGGCATGGAATTTATAAAAGACACGGGAGACTCCAAATAACGCACCCATAGTCCAAAACGAATGACATGTTGATCGAGTTTTTTTTAAATAGTATATTTCCCAATGCAAATGTATAAAATAAAGATATATTAAGGTTATAAATAAATAAAAATGACATATTATGTATAATTAAATTTTACAAAAGTTAGAACAATTAAAAGGACAGTGTAAGAATGGTATGGCAATCAACACAAGATTAATATTTTACAATTGTACAAAATTTAAGCTCAGTACATTTTTAACAAAATTAATAATACAATAAATTATGGGGTCAATGCATTGGATGCTTGGGTCTGATCTTTGTCTCCTCTAATAGGATGATGACCTAGGCTCATTAGACCTTGTATAGGGCATCACACTCCAAATCATACTCATCCCACTCTAGATGCATTGCTTATAATCATCTATATTTTAATTCGTGATATTGTGTTGTTGCCAAATATACTAAAATTGATTTTGTGTGATTACATATCATCCCTTTCAGGTCATAGGAGTGTCAAAAGTAATGATTCAAGCGACGTTGGTCCTCCTCCAACATGTTTGAAATAAATTAATATTGGAGTGGTAACCCCAAGATTGGTTGATTTCTCGTATAAATTGAACTCGAAAAAAATGATTATTAAGAACCACAACCCCTACAAGGTGAAATTAGGGATTACATTTGAGACTTCTTTGGCTCAATCACAAACAAAGAGTGGACTCTTTCTTTGGCTCAACTAGAGTAGTACTGTGTGTGTGTATATATATATATATTAGGGGTGTAAGCGGTACGGTTTGGTCGGTAAATAGTAGATACCAATACCAAAACCGAACTCTAGATGGTAAAACCAAACAGTACCAGTTTACCACCCGGTACACCAAAATCAATACCAAAACCAAACCAGCTGGTATTTCGGTTTTTTCGGTAATTTCGTTTTTTTTCTAGTTTCGGTAAATTCTGGTTTTTTCTGGTTTCTGGTTTTGATTTTTTCTGGTTTCGGTAAACAATATTAAAAGTTCCAAAAAACCAAAAACAAAACCAACCAACTTTTTTAAATATTAAAACCAAAACCAAAACCAACTTTTTCTGGTTTTGGTAAATTTGGTACGGTAATTTTGGTAAATTCGGTATGATAATTTCGGTACGGTTTTTTTCTGGTTTCGGTAATTTCGGTACGATATGGTAATTTTGGTACGATTTTTTCTGGTTTCAGTAAATTCGGTACGGTAATTTCGGTAAATCGGTTTTTTAAATATTAAAACCAAAACCAACCAACTTTTTTTCGATAATTTCGGTTTCGGTAAGACTGGTTTCTGGTATTTTAATATTTGAAACCAAAACCATTTTTTTTGGACCAAAACGGTACGGTACAGTAAAAACCTGTACCGCTTCCACCCCTAATATATATATATATATATATATATATATATATATATATATATATACACACACACACACACTACTTCTCTTGTGCGGAACAATCTGCATTTTAAGAGTGCGGACCGGACATGTGTCACCTAGCGGTGAGCCTAGAAAAGAGAGAGAATGTGCCTATAATTTAGCCGATAATTTCTAGGTTCACCTCTAGGTGACACATGTTCGGTCCCCACATGAGAAATACTATATATATATATACACTAGCGTATGCTCATGCCTGAAGGCACGATGAAAATTTGCCCAAAGTATGTAATCGCGAATCGACGAAAATTTTTCAAAGTTCGTAATCGCGAAACGACAAAAATATCATTCCCAACAAAACAAAACAAAACAAAGTGTAATTTTAAAAAAAATGGTCATAATCTCCCTTGTTTATAGGACTATCTACCCTGCTTAACAAATAACAAATTGTCCAACACTATTTAAATAATCTAAATTCATCAAACAAACTCACATATAACATGAAATATATTATATTCATCAACTGAATTAACATTGCCTCTAATAAACAAAGTGTCCATTTGAAAATAATTGGACATAGTCTCCTTTTTTATTGGAATAACCACCCTCTTAAGGGATAACAACAAATCCAACAATATTAAATGATCTAAAATTCATCTAACAAATACTTCAATGAAATAAACTTCATAACAAAAATAACATATATATCAACTTAGGTTCAACGGATTTAGACGGTTTTTTTTGTTCTTCATCATCCTCGCTGAATGAGTATTTCCACATCCTTCAAAGCTTTAGAGATTATCGAGATGACAACTTGTGGAGAATTTTGACCGATAATAACTGTATATGCCCGCAATATAGAAAAATTATGTCAAAATTCTAAAAATATGAGAAAAATAAAATAACCAACTTCTGTCAAGGCAAAAACAAAACTTGGAATTTTTTTTAAGCTATAAAGTGGGATGAGCATGCTACCAATCGTTAGCTTACCAATCATGAGCATGCTACTTAAATAAAAATAAAGTAGAAAATATTAAAATAAAAAGAGCAGAGATACCGCGGCGGAACCTTTTGAGATATCTTTTCTCAATGTGAATTTATGTACCAACACCAAGGAATGATTGGGGTAAGGGTTTCTTTACTGGGACGTTTAAAATCACGAGGTTGAGGCTTGTGGGGGGTTCTCTCGGGATGTTTTGCGGCCCAATGGACTCCGTGTTCTAGCATCCAAAATAAATTTCCTTCGAGGATCCCAACG
The DNA here is from genome assembly GCA_949130495.1 of Sambucus nigra. NCBI lineage: Eukaryota > Viridiplantae > Streptophyta > Magnoliopsida > Dipsacales > Adoxaceae > Sambucus > Sambucus nigra. The sequence goes on along the minus strand of OX422218.1, from coordinate 377,895,205 downwards.
GAACACTTGATTAGGCTTCAGGAGTTCCCTGTTACAAAATAAATTTACCATATTAGAGTAAGAATTATCGAATGGTAAGTTATTATAGAACAACCATTCAAACTAACGTCTGACGTAAATTTTATACTTGTCAAAAATAAAACACAGATTTTTTTTAATAAGATATAAGTAGTGAGAAATTGGGAAACTGAGAAAACACAACATGTGCTGAGAAATAACACAATATTAGAGGTACAGTACCAAATGATAAAGGATATTTTTTTCAAAAATGATAAATATGTAAAAAAAACTTTTGAGCAAAAACATTCACCATCGTCGGATCTTTCTCCAACAACCAAGCTCATCCTTCCCGCTCTCCAGCTTAATCGTTTCATATCGAAATCTATCATGGCACCTGTCATTGTTCATAGCTTCGTAAGCCTGACCACCGGTCATAGCACCATCGCCTATAATTGCGAGCTTTTAGATCCCATCCCACAGCCATCCCTGTCCACCAAAAAATTCCAAAATATCAAAATTTTGAATAGAAGTAGAATTACGCTTTTAGTTTTAATCAAAGTTGTAATACAGACATCTTTCCAGCAAAGGTAACTCCTTCATTACATAAGCGTAACTATGACCCTTATGCTAAAATATTTTACTAATGCTTCAGCCAATAGAAAATGGGAGTAAATGTTACTCCCGTGTAAAGACGGTCAACGACTCGATTCCTATCTGCAAAAAAAACCAACAAAGTGATTTAAAATCCTCAAAATAAAACCCAAAAAATTGAGTTGAGAAATTAATAACCTGAAATGGATTAGATATACATATAAAAAAATGTCTGATTGTTTTGAACACTCACAAAATTTCTTATTGTTTTGAACAATCATCAAGCCACTCGGACAATAATGATCCTTCATCCCTTTAGCTAGTCGTCTTATTCAGGGATTGCTACTATGCAAGTGATGTATGGAGCTTCTATGCAAGTTCAAAGATAATTCTGTATGAGATCTTCCCGTGTCTACATATAAATCATAAAAATCCAAAGAAATAATTTTTATAGTACCTTAGTGGGGCTTTTACGACTGTACTCGGTTCATGTTCTCAATATCACGGACCAAACATATCTTTTTTGAAAATCCATAACTCACATGGGCTGCAATTCACATTCTTCTCAATGAAAAAGAATTCCAGCTGAATAGTTTCACCAACTTATATATGTGTGCACGTGCCCGCATTGTACTGCTGCTTAAGATTATGAGCATATTATAACTGCACCTTGTTCTTTCCATATCTTGAAGGTTCTATATTGGAGATGGAAAAACACTCGAACTTGATAAATGCCCAAGATGGAAGCTTTGAAAACAAGCATTAAGTATCTTGGGCCTGTACGTACTATCGTGAATCATGAATCAGTTCCCCAATCACGATTTCCTCCATTACCATTTCTATCATGGGACCTTTCACAATATCAGTCCCAGTCACGCTCACGATCGCGATTTCTATCGCCGTTGGAATAATCACTTCTCCTATGTCGACTATCGTGTTCTTTCTGATTTTTCTTTCTCCATTTTTCAATTTCTTTCTCCCTTGCTAAAATTTCCTCTTCCCTTGCTTTCTCCTTTGCTTCCTTATACTCTTCCAAAAAATCCCGGATAATCTAAGTTTGAAGTTGAATAAAATCAGAACAAAATAAAGAGCAATTATTCATGAGTACATGAGAGGTTACTGTATAAATTGTACACGACACCTAACCTCAGAGATCTCCGGACTTGAAAAACGTCACCAGGGATTTCTCTCTCAGATGGTTGGGGAGTTTCAGTCACACCAGCTGATAGAACACTGAATCTAAAATGACGTGAACTATGAGCAGGTAATGTTCCTACTAAACAAAGCCGAGAATCAGTACCGCATGGTCATTTTTCCAAGATAAAGTTATATGGCCAAATTGCGATTCTCAAGGCTAGATAAAAGGAGTTTAGTTTTTCAGGGAAAGCAAAAATGGTCACTTATAAGAATTAACATAATTTGCCTTACCCATATTCATAGCATAATGAAAATGGAGATTGAAGATTGAGAGAGAATTATATAGAACCTTAACAGAAAAAGACAAATGTAACAGGGCCGGCCCAAGGGGTTTGGGGGGCCAAGGTGAACTCAAAAATGCGGCCATCGATAAACATTAGCTTAAATAGATTTAGTTTTTTCCCCTTTTTAGTTTGGTGTGCTAATTATTCAAGATATTTTTACTATTAATAAGTACAAAATTCAACTTGGTATTGAGTTGTGAAAGGAAAGGCCTAATAAATTAGAGCACATGCATTAAATGATTAAAAAGATACCGCTAATTACATTATGTTGATAGAAAATGCTCACAAAATAATATAGCAACTACTCTGATAACACTATCTAACCAAGGGGAAGTCTTTAACACATTTTGTCTCTAACACTATCTAACCAAGAAATTAACATCTTCATTTTAAATTCATTAAAATTGTAATATGAGTTAGATTTTACAGTTTACAAATATATGTATTGACCCTTTTTTTCTTTGAAAAATTGGGCAATTAAATGGATTATTCTGTAGGACAATATATATACATAATTACCCATAATTAAATGGATGTCCGTGCCATGGGATGGGGGACTGTATCAGAACAGTGGCAGTACCACTGTGAATTGAAACACCCAAACAACATCGGGTATTTTTTTAAACTAAACTAACGTACAAATCAAATGAAAAAAATAAAACTCAATTAGAATAATGAATCTGAACCTAACTATAGTGGGACTAAAGAAATGAAATTGAACATATCTGATCAGAAATGTAACTGATCAAACTTTAAATTGTTTATTCAGTGACTAAATTTGAGAGGAAGGACATATCTGATCAAGCTTTGAATTTCAAACCAAATTTAAGAGGAAGGACAATTGTTCATTCAGTGACTAAATACAAACTTATCAAATGTAACTCAATGAAAAAAATGTAAAAATACTTAAGAAGAGTTTAAATTCAATTAACGAGCCATACAAATCTTTACACATGATAAATGATAAATCATTTGAAGTTTTAAAAACTTGTCCCAAATAATAGATGACTTTTATTCTAGTAGATTTATCAACCTTATCATCTCAGATTCAACCCTCTCATTCTCTTTCTCCTCGTATTGATCGTTATAGGACTTTCGAGCAGCTTTTTTCGCTTTCATAATGGTGAGTAACAACTGGAAATTTGGTTATTATAATCGAAACGAACTCTAGACACAGTGAACTAACTCTAATAGGCAACAGAGTGAGGGGGACTGTAAAGGGGGAATCTCGACACAACTTCTATATATTACATATATCTGGAGGACACAGTAAGGGGGACTGTAAAATCCACTTTCATATTAGTAAAAGAACATCTTCCCCAATAGTTTGAGGAAGTTTGAAGTCAAACAACACCAACAAATAAATAAGTGTACCTATTAGTTGTTGTGAATCTAGTTGTGTAGATGATTCCCCCCAACCCCCAACGCAACCTTGCAACCCCTGCCTTCTCCAAGCCAGCCCTCCCCCACCAAGCTGCTCCCCCAACTCACACAGACCAAGAAGGCACTCACCTTGACTACTTCTGTCCCCATTTCCTCACTTAGTATTATAAGGAACACTTCCCCTGATTTTACAATGATTATTAATAATATTGCAATTGAAATGACAATAGCACAATTAATAATCTCAAATCATAAATGAATACATATACATAGATAAAAAAATAACTATACCCGAGTGTAATACCCCGTATTTTTGGTTATATTTATTTTTGGGATTAATTAATTAAATGAGAATTATTGGAAATTAATCCGGGTAAAATACTAGCGAGATGTGAGTTGGTATTTGATTATATTGAGTATATATGATGTTATATGAATATTGAATTATGAAATTTGTCGTGAGATTGATATACGACAATTTGGTCATTTTATTGGGACGCGTGTGACAGTCGCGTCAGGATATAATTATTTTATTTATAAAAGTGAATTTAAATTCTATTAACCGTATGGTCGTTTTGAGTGCGTCAACGCATCCGGAAGGGTCGAGATAGTCAGAAAACACTAGCGGGGGGTGTAGTTTGGGTCCCGGGGTATTTTTAAGCCATACCGGCAATATAAAGGGTATTTTGGTAATTTGTATTTTGAGGAATTAAAAATGACTAAAATTAGGAGTCTTAATCTGATGTGAGTTTGACCCACTAAGCCACTAACCAACCCATGTTAACCCAATAGGTTACGTAGGTTATTAGAATTAGGTTTCTAATTACTTTCCCAAAGAAAACCCTAGCCACCATAGCCATTGGAGAAGAAGCTTGGAGAAAGAGAGAGAGAGGGAATTCTGCAGAAAGAGAGAGGAAATCGTCATCAAAATCAGAGATCGAATCAAGGCAAGTGATTTAAATTACATTCTTTATGCAGTAAATGTTTCTTCCATGTTAGAAATCTTAATAATCATTCTTGTTTGCGAGATAAAGGAAAACCCATGAAATTGGAAGTTGTTAGTTTAATTTTGGGTATAGGTTTGCATGTAGAAACGTTATTGGAAGATTGAATTCAGAAATTACAAATTTATGTGATGTAAAAACGGATTAAATTCTGGGAATTGATGATGATAAAAATCTAGGGCTTATGTTCTTGAAAAATTGGGGAAAAGTGTAGAGACTTGTGATTTAATGATGTTTAGGACGAATTAATTCCTTAAAACATGTTAGGAGGTGACTTTAATATGTTTAGGATGAATTAGAGACCCTAAAACGTTGTTGGGATGAACTTTGGAAGAGGTTTGAGGTGTTAAAATGGATGAAAAACATGATTGGAGAAAATATGGGCCGAAACTGGTCCCTCGTTAGAAGACCTCTCCAGGTCGTTCGAACGAGCTCGTTCGAACGAGCTTCTAACGAAAGGGAATTTCGTTCGATAACTTCGTTCGAACGAGATCTCGTTAGAAGGTACAGTTCGTTCGAACGAACTGAAATCTCATTCGAACAACCTCGTTCGAATGAGACTTCTAACGAGCTGGCAGTTTAGGCCTTTTTGGCCTGTTTTGATTTTGGGAGTCCCGTAAACTTGTTCGAGGATAGAGATAACTTTCCTTTGATGATATATTGATAGATTTGGGTGTGACACCTCGACTAATTAAATACCGGGTAGCTACTCCTTTATTAAATTAATTCAAAATGTCAAGTTGGTCCAGTTAATAGCATCACTGTCGAAAACATTTTAATGATTACTAACCACCTAGTATTTAAAAAGTAAGTTCCCAAATTTTAATTTAAGTCCGATTAACAAGCAACAAGTGTAAAGAAGAATAATAACACCATTCACCATAAAGAAGTAAATAGAGTAACCATCACATAATGTAAATAAAGTCTGGAGGAAAAACTCCTCACTACAAAACCACAAACTGAAATAACTAAACGAAATACTGAATCAATACATGCCAAAGTCTAAAAACTGTAATGAAAAGATGTCTCTAATAGAAATGGGCGACATGCCCTACAACTGATAGATAATGACTCTGGAATCCAAATGATAGAAGCGTCTACAAGCAAATCCCTGTAGCTTCCACAAACAGCTACAGCTCGTCACCTGAATGAGTATCCTATGCATGGTGTCCTTGTGGCTGGGCACCTAAAATGGTTTTACAAGAAAAATAGATTTGAAAGCAAACGGGTCAGAGCCCGAATGTGGAGATATTTTAAAAACCTGCAAGTGCTTTAAAAACATTTAAAACATTAAATGCAAAGTACATGTTAGGACGAGCACTCACATGATATTCTCACCTCTCGTCTAACTGTGCACTCCTAACGTAAGTACCCATCTACAACGACACAAACCACTAGCTAAGTGACATCATATCTAGCTAGACTGTCATAGGTCCTACCCTTATTACTTGGTTCCATTAACATTATAACGATCTCAGTTAAAATAGGTGCTTAACCTAAATTCAGATGCTCAATATGAAATATATTTCACTATCGGTTAACCCGTTATGTTTTTTCTCGAAACAATAATGTAATTATATTCACAACATTAACATGAGGATTCCCATTAATTAAGTGTATATTATTCACATCATAAATATACAATACAAGCACCCCGAGAACTAAGCTGCGGTGCACACATGCTCTGCTATCCATCCCGGTACATCACGTACATAAGGATTACATATTCCGAATCTCTCAGGAATGGTTCACAAATAACAACATCACAAGTAATGGAAGCGAACACAGTCACATCACATGGGTCACGCACATACCTACGCTCCCACGATCAGCGGACTTATTAATATCCCAATAAATCTTTCTATGACCTATGTTCATCAAGGTAACCAGTCTAAATCCGGGCAACACAAGGATTAGAGGGCCCTAAGCGAACGCAAACCTCCCGTGATAGCAAGTATGGTAGGTATGTCATACACACAATTCATATACCAATACTAAGTAAGCACACGTCTTAGTAATCCCGTAGTTTAATCGTAGTACTATTCTCATTCTAGTACCAATATATAATATATATACAACTTATATAATCTCTGTCCCTAATTACACGCGCCATAATTTATTCTCATGTCGTAGTAGACACTCACGTCTCAACCCAAACGGTTCATTGATATAAATCACTCGTATACAATTTACTCCTCATAATAACCCAAAAGTCCCAAATCTATCAATACATCATCAAAGGAATGTTAACTCTACCCTCGAACAAGTTTACGGGACTCCAAAAATCAAAACAGGCCAAAAGGCCCAAACTGCCAACTCGTTAGAAGTCTCGTTCGAACGAGGCTGTTCGAACGAGATCAAACTGTCAGCTCATAAGAAGTCTCGTTCGAACGAGGCTGTTCGAACGAGATCCAGTTCGTTCGAACGAACTATACCTTCTAACGAGATCTCGTTCGAACGAAGTTATCGAACGAAGTTCCCTTTCGTTAGAAGCGACTGGTCAATTCGTTAGAAGCTCGTTCGAACGAGTTCGTTCGAACGACCTGGGGAGGGGCTTCTAACGACCTACCAGTTTTGTCCCAGATTTGACTTAATCTCATTTTTCACTATTTTTACTCCTCAAATCTCCTCCAAACTTAGTCCCAACCATTGTTTTAAGGTCTCTAATCAATCTTAAACATATTATAGGCACCTCTTAACACGTTTTAAAGGATTAAATCACCCTAACATCAATCAATATACAAATCTCTACAATTTTTCCCCAATTATTCAAGAACATAAACCCTAGAATTTGTAATCATCAATTAGTCCATTCTAGATCCGTTTTTGTTACATTCTACGTATACTAACACCAGAACAATCATCTCTATATGGTTCTACATGCAATTTGTCCTCAATATTCAATTTCTAAATCCAATTAACATGGGTTTTCATTCATCTTTCAAGAACAATTGGAATTCTTCAATTTTCAAACATGGGAAGAACATTCTCTGAATTTAAATGTAAGTAAATCACTTGCCTTTATTATCTCTGAATTTGGTGTTGATTTCTGTAAAGATTTCTGCAGAATTCCTTCTCTTTCTCTCCCTCTCCAAGCTATCTTCTCCAAAGGTGGCTATGGTGGCTAGGGTTTTCTTTGGGAAAGTTGGAAACCTAAATGATAACCTCCGTAGCTTAATGGGTTAATAAGGGTTGGTTAGTGGGTTTAGTGGGTCTATTCCCAATCAGATTTACTTCTCTAATTTTCGTCATTTTTAATTCCTAAAAATACGAAATTACCAAAATACCCTTTATATTGCCGGTATGGCCTAAAAATACCCCGGGACCCAAACTACACCCCCGGCTAGTGTTTTCTGACTATCTCGACCCTTCCGGACGCGTTGGCGCACTCAAAACGACCATACGGTTAATAGAATTTAAATTCACTTTATAAATAAAATAATACACCATGACGCGACGGTCACACGCGTCTCAACAAAATTCCAAAATGCCGTATATAAATCTCACGACAAATTTTTCATAACTCAATATTCATATAACATCATATATACTCAATATAGTCAAATACCAACTCACAACTCGCTAGTATTTTACCCGGATTAATTTCCAAATAATTCTCATTTAATTAATTAATCCCAAAATAAATATAGCCAAAAGTACGGGGTATTGCATTGGGACATTTGGGTTATTATGAGGAGTAAATTATATACGAGTGATTTAAATAATGGTTAATAGGGGATTGAGACGTGAGTGTTTACCACGACGTGAGAATAAATTATGGCGCGTGTAAATATGGACGGGGAGTATATAAGTTGTATATATATTAGACTGGTACGAGAATGCGATAAGTACTACAATTAAACTACGGGATTACTAAGATGTGTGCTTACTTAGTATTGGTATATGAATTGTGTGTATGACATACCTACCATACTTGCTATCACGGGAGGTTTGCGTTCGCTTAGGGCCCTCTAATCCTTGTGTTGCCCGGATTTAGACTGGTTACCTCGATGAACATAGGTCAGAGAAAGGCTTATTGGGATGTTAATAAGTCCGCTGATCGTGGGAGCATAGGTATGTGCGTGACCCATGTGATGTGACTGTGCTCGCCTCCATTATTTGTGATGTTGTTATCTGTGAACTATTCCTGAGAGATTCGGAATATGTGATCCTTATGTACGTGATGTACCGGGATGGATAGCAGAGTATGTGTGCACCGCATCTTAGTTCTCGGGGTGCTTGTATTGTATATTTATGATGTGAATAATATACACTTAATTAATGGGAACCTTCATGTTAATGTTGTGAATATAATTACGGTATTGTTTTGAGAAAAACATAACGGGTTAACTGATAGTGATATATATTGTATATTGAGCATCTGAGTTTACGTTGAGCTCCTACTTATTGAGATCGTTATAATGTTAATGGGAACCGTGTAATAAGGGTAGAACCTATGATAGTCTAGCTAGTTATGATGTCACTTAGCTAGTGGGTTGTGTCATTTTAGATGGGTACTTACGTTAGGAGTGCACAGTTAGACGAGAGGTGAGAATTTCATGTGAGTGCACGTCCTAACATGTACTTTGCATTTAATGTTTTAAATGTTTTTAAAGCACTTGCAGGTTTTTAAAATATCTCCACATTCGGGCGCTGACCCGTTTGCTTTCAAATCTATTTTTCTTGTAAAACCATTTTAGGTGCCCAGCCACAATGACACCATGCATAGGATACTCATTCAGGTGACGAGATGTAGCTGTTTGTGGAAGCTACAGGAATTTGCTTTTAGACGCTTGTATCATTTGGATTCCAGATTCAGCATCTATCAGTTGTAGGGCATGTTGCCCATTTCTATTAGAGACATCTTTCCATTTCAGTTTTTCAGACTTTGGCATGTATTGTTTCACTATTCAGTTTAGTTATTTCAGTTTGTGGTATTGTAGTGAGGAGTTTTCCTCCAAACTTTATTTACATTATTGTGATGGTTATTCTATTTACTTCGTTATGGTGAATGGTGTTATTATTCTTCTTTACACTTGTTGCATGTTAATCAGACTTAAATTAAAATTTGGCAACTTACTTTTTAAATACTAGGTGGTTAGTAATCATTAAAATGTTTTCGACAGTGATGCTATTAACTGGACCAACTTGGCATTTTGAATTAATTTAATAAAGGAGTAGCTACCCGGTATTTAATTAGTCGGGGTGTCACACCGAGTAGAATGTATTTTGTAGCAAATGAATACACAATTAATAGCATGGTTGACTCGTGTGTAGATCTTCAAATTGCACATATGGAGAAAAGTAAAATTCCCATTGAATATGTATAACATAACACCAAAAACACACAGAAATACACACAGTGATCAATGATTAATATTTATCTTTTGAAATCTTCAAATGGAAGAAAGGGTAAAAACGTGTAAAAATATAAATATCATGTCAGGTGTACTTGTATCATCCCCCGAGTGTATTAAATATAATCCATCCAAAAACTGCGCATCTGGCCCCGAATATCACCTGCCCCGAATAGGTATGACAGTGAGCAGAATCGAATATATCTATAATGTGTTTAAAAATAAAAACCGCTGTTAAATACCTTAAAATGTTGTCTATCCCCCGAGTGTATTAAATATAAGCCATCTAAAAACTGGGATTGCCAGGGTGAGGTCAACATAAAGATGTCAGGCCGCACTGGGAATGCTCTCAGGCCTGGAAAAACTTAGACAACTCATGATTCCAGCCTAGTAAGAAATTAAGCCTTCTCTTCAAGCAGTAGTGACAATCATGTTTGGATCCTCATTTGTCTTCACTTTATACTGCGGTGGTGTGTTTGACTCCTCATTTACCGTCCCTATATGATCACTTTATTTTATTCAATCAATCTACACTGTGAGAAAAATAATATAAGTTAGGTGTGACACCCCGCCTAATTAAACCTTGGGTGATCAAGCCTTATTTTAATTTAAACAGGTTTCTTAAATGGTTCATTCTTAGCATCACTGTCGAACGCCTTTTTATATACTAACCACCTAAATGAAATTAAACGGGTGCCAAATTTTATCCTTCTTAAAACAGAACATTCCCCATACAACCACATTACAAATTCTAGTAATAAACAAGCAGGTTGTAAAAATACTCTGAAAGCAGGTAAAGTCTTGTCGAAAACCACGGCCAATAAAAGACAACTACAAATCCATAACTAGAATAAACTGTAATAGTAAAGGTAGAACAACATGTCCCAACTAAGAATATTAAGACTGAGATCCTGCACTAGAATTGAAAAAGAAAAGAAGCGTCTAAACAATCCCTGCAACATCCACACTTGCTGCAGCTCCCAATTCTCTGGAATGAAATCATGCTGGGTGTCCCTGTGGCTGGGCACCTAAAAGGTTTTTAAAATTTTACATAGCAAGAGTTAGTACTCAAAACATTTGAAAATATTTTGCAAGCAGTTATCACAATTAAGTTATTGATTACACATATTAAGGTTTCGCACTCTCCCTTGAACTTCCTCGCCTCTCTTACGTAGTACGTAACTATCGAGGATACTTAGTCTTCCTAGTTATACTACCCATAACCGTAGTTAACTCCTTTACTGATCGTTGTCCTTATTCTTGTAATAATTACATCACGCTATAAATTATTACTAAGATATTTACATTTCATTTCATTGTCTACTATTCTAAATTAGTAGATTACGCACATAGAATACATTTTATCACACAACAATGTATTTAATATTAGTTACCACTAACATATCCTTTTATTACACATAAAGGACTCTTGGTTCGGAATAATTCATCGACCCCAAGTGAAGGTTGGTTCGGAATGATCCATCGACCCCAACTATTTAAAAATATAAATATATTCACATATTCTGGTTCGGGACTCTTTCATCGCGACACCAGTTCAAAGTTTGGTTCTGCATTTTTCATCGACCCCAAATATATAATAATTTTATGTTAGTTCGGAATGTCACATCGACCCTAACATAATCAATTTAGGTAATATTCTCTTAACCCAAACTTTTTATATAATTTAATAGGTACACACCCGACCTAACAAATCATACCCGTACGTAATATATTTACTTATATTCGCCGTACTTATTAATTACAATTTATTTCACTATTGTAATTATTCTAGTATTCACGCAACTCTAAGGGCCCTAGTTACCCCTCCCTTAATTCAGTAGTTAAGTTAATTTTAACCTACTGGTATTTTCTTTCTGGAATTTAAATTTCACTCGTTCTGTAATTAAATTCTAAAAATCTCAACATACGGCTAGATCGATCGTTCTTTCGTCAATCCATTTCTCCAAAATTTCCACTAATCATTTGTGGAGAAACCTAATGATACACCTACTGGTAATTTTAAAGTCTCCTCACAGGTAAAATATCATTTCTAAGGTTCCCATTAAGCGACGGTAATTAAAGAAATTTATTCACAAAATTCTCTAAAGTCCAGCCAGGGTCGATCGATCGAGGGGATATGGTCGATCGATCGACTGCTCGATCGATCGACATTTAAGGGTTGATCGATCGATCGATCAAGCAGTGACAGACCCAGTTCATCTTCTTCCTACGGGTTTCACCATTTTTAATTCTCTATCTTTCATGATAATTCACCATATTTATAACCAACAATTTCTAATCATTCCTACATGTTCTGGGATGATTACTAACGATTTAAAACAACAAAATCATTATAAATCTTGGCCAAATTAATTAAAAATCTCTTTAATATTCAAGAACCCTAAAACTGCATTCTTTATATCTTTCATCCAAATTCCAGATTTTCTGACGAATTTATCATCAAGTTTTCTATGATATCAACATACTTGGAAATCTAAAAACGTCCTACATGAAATCCTTATCAATCATGGATCATAATCAATTGTTTTATTCCCAAGAATATCATAAAACTGATGTTCTTACTAAAGCTTAATTATGGGTATTATAACTCAATTATTTTGTAAATAACCACTTGCCTTATGATTTGTAGGGTCTGATTTCGTGGTTGTTGATGATGGTTGATGATTTTGATACTTCAATCCTCCTTCCCAACAATCTTTGTGGTGAAATCTCCTTAAAATGATCCTTCCTTCCTTCTTTTGCCTTAGGAATTTGTCTCTCTCCCTCTTCTCTAATGGCTATGGTGTATATCTTTTTGTCTAACCCTAGCCTCCACTCTTATAATCTGATCTAGGGTTACAAAATTCGTAGGTCTTCTTTCCCATAATTGTAAAGAGACCAAAATGCCCCCGAATGGTCCCGGTTTAGTCCGAAAATGATCCGACACTCAACTAGTACCCCTGGGTACACTATTTTGACTAATTCGACCCTTTCGGAATCAACCGTGGACTCTAAATTATCGTTTGAGTCTCTTAAATATTTTTTTCTACTCTCATCCTTAATTTTTGTCCTATGCGCGACACTCGGTTGAGATAACTCCGGTACGTCCATATAGTCACCAGACCGTACATATCAACATTGAAAATTTACTACTCACATTTTGTAAATTTTTAATCGTCATATTCATCTTTATTAACATAATATCTCATTAAATTACTCTTCTCACGTAATTTAAATAAAGCGTATTTAATCACATTAAATTACTCTACTCACGTAATTTAAATAAAACTTTCATTAAATTACTCTACTCACGTAATTTAAATAAAACGCATTTAGTCACATTAAATTACTCTACTCACGTAATTTAAATAAAACGTATTTAGTCACATTAAATTAATCTACTCACGTAATTTAAATAAAACGTATTTTCCTAATTAAGCAGAATTACGGGGTATTACATTAGGATCAGGGGAGTTTCCTACCAGTTGTTGAAACTATCATCTGCTATCTGTCACACCAAAAGCTGATTTAGTTGTAGATATGTAATCCCTATGTAGTAGAGTTACAGGAAAAAAAGTTAGACGTAGTAATTTAGAGAACCCTGCAATTGCAAAATAAAAATATGAAACACGCATATACCAATTGAATATTAAAAATCCATGGCATATGAAATATGAGTAAGTTATAGTTAATAAAAATCAGTAAGCATGCAAGAGTTGCAAATACTATATAGTGGACAAAATATCCTTTAATAAGAAATTTACCTGAGTGACAAATAATGGTATTTCATTGACCTTAACTACGTCAACAGGTCAAATTATTGTACTAAGTCCTCAGCCCGATTAATCTGGAGTATAGTCCTACGATGAAAACATTTGAGATTTGGGCATTTTGTTAACCCTTGGGATTGTATTTTTAACTAACTATTTTCATGATATGCATCTTTAAGGGCTCAATGAAAATCTCATTATCAAAAACTACTATCAAGTTATATCAACTAAATATCATTAATTTACCTTAGAAATTTCAAAATTTGTTCATTTGTGCATAATTATATGCAGCCCTACAAAAAGACAATATACCAAGGTTTCTCTATAACCAAAAAACTCTATGAATGGATGAACTGAATAAGAGTATCAATAACGATAATCAAACATTAGTCCTACGAAGGTTTGTCTATAACCAAAGAATATCAAGAATTAGCGTGTAGATATTAGTGAAGTTAGAAGACAATCAAACCCCCTAAATGAAGCCCCCCATGTCTAATGAAACCCCCATGTTATAAAATGAGAACCACAACTCCAAATCACAACACTACAAACTTGGTAACCACTCATGTCTAATCACAGTGAAGCCCCCCGTGTCTAATGATATTCATATAAGTATTGATAAAAGATAAATAGGTTTAAAACAACAAAAACCTGAAGTGGTTTTGGTAATCCAAAAAAGTCATTCTGATATCAATCGAAACTCAAACATAAAACAACTTCCCTCTTACTTTGATTGTGGATGAAACAAAATATATAGATAAAAACCAATGTTTTTCTTAGCTTTCTTAACTTTTTACTTAATCTAAACTCATAGGAATACAAATGAATATGATATTATACATCAAGTTTTATTATAGTCATATAGTAAATTAATATATATATATATATATATATATATATATATGAAATATTAACAAATAGGACTACTCATTAGAACATACATATATAGGAAATTGACAAAATTACACCCAAAGTTAATACCATAGTTCACCAAACGAATTTACCGAGTTGCCCAACAAGCATGTCAAACTTATCCCAAAAGCAAAAAAATTTGCATAGCTTCCATTAAAGAGTTTCCAGCTAATCGAGTGACTCCAACATTGGTCCCCTTTTTCACCATTACTTTAAAATAACTCTACAAATAGAAATAAAGAATGTTAATGAGCTATACTTATTGTTTGGCTCTTTGAATCCAATAAACAACAAATATGAATTCATAAGTTTAAAGAGAAACATATATGTCACCACACCAGTGAAACATAAGCCTCAAACATGTATAAACGCATATGGAAAATTGAGTTTGTGGCCTCAAAATACGTCGATACTGCATTGACAAATTCTCCAAAACATAAATCTATGGAAATAAAATATTTGATATCAACACCCTATAGACCGCAGTTCACCCACTTGGACAATTTAAGTATCTCAAGCTTCTTCACTAATTCAATAGGGAAAACATGAACGACACACCAATCATTTCTTTTATTTAATACGTTTCAAGGCCTTAATGTCCAGTGAAACATAAGCCTTAAACATGTATAAACGCATAGGGAAAATAAAGTTAGTGGCCTCAAAATAGGGAAAACATGAACGACACACCAATCATTTCTTTGATTTTATATGTTTCAAGGCCTTAATGTCCAGTGAAACATAAGCCTCAAACATGTATAAATGCATAGGGAAAAAAAGTAAGTGGCCGCGAAATACGTGCAAAACTTAAATCTATGGGAATCAAATATTTAATATCAATACCCAATAGACCGTAGTTCACCCACTTGGACCATTTAAGAACCTCAAGCTTCTTCACTAATTCAATAGGGAAAACATAAACGACACACCAATCATTTCTTTGATTTAATATGTTTCAAGGCCTTAATGTAAGAGCTTTAACATTTCATTGAAAAGTATTTTACAAAGAGTAAGAGCATTAATGTAAGAGCCTAAATGTAAAACATTTTACAGAGATAAACGTATTTTGTGTAAAATATTTTATGAAAGGAGCATAAAAATTTCATCTATCGATTTACAAAACATAAAGTTTTGAAAAACTACCAACATTTGGAAACCTACCTGTTTCCTTAACACTGCCAATATTTTCTAACACATGCCTATATCACTGTATCAAAAATCACGTGACATCCATGACAAAAATAAAAGTATATTATCATTGTAAAAGACCTATAAGTAAGTGAATGATGCATATGATTTAGATCAGCTTAACACTTCAAAGTTAGGTGCGGTGTGGTAGCATTCTTTTATTGAACATAGCTGATTCCGGTATTTGGCCAAAAAGAGATGAAAACCTATCAAATAAATATTTAGTGCATCTGTGAGTGAAAAAACTGATACTCGGGTAAATATTTAGAGGTCTGAATTAGAATTTCTTACCGAAGTAGTACATACAAATTAATAACCTACAAAAGGAAAAATACATGATTAGGTCCCAAAATTGGAGGGAATACCTCTAGTAATCTGCAAAAGGAAAACTAAACAAAAAAATAAGAAACAAAGCTCTAAATTCAGATTTCTTACCGATGTAGTATGTACCTATTTAGATCCAAAAATTAAGGAAAAGTAAACAACTAAAACATAAGAAACAAAGCCCTAAATTCAGAAACATACCTATTTAGATCCCACAAAAACATAAAGAGATCTTAGATTGAAATGATGATGTGTGCATGCGTGTTAGAGAAGAATCGGGGAGAGAAGCCTAAGAGAGAGAATAAAGAATGCCGAGGGGTGAATATAGGGCTTGATAAAGAAAGAGAGGGAGAGAATGAGGGCAAGACGCGTGTGACGGGGGTAGATGTCGAGAAAGAAAGATGGGTTGTGTGTGTAAAGTGGGAGTCAATTACCAAAATGCCCCAATATTTGAATTTAAGTGTAAGTTTGATAGGTAGAAAAAGAGAGGGAAAATAAATAATTGAGGGGTAGGTTTGTAAAAAGGAAATAGATCTGATCTTAACCATTAAAATGTGTAAGGAGGTGGCATACATCTCGACGGTTAAAATGTGTAGACAATTCAAAAACCGTCCTACTTTATTTGATATATATATATATATATATATATATATATATATATATATATATATATAATATGATTTGTTGGTTCCTCGTCAAATAGCAGTATGGTGACTTCTATGAGCAGTTTTGAGACTTTGTTTTATTTATTTCGTATATCACTTTGTTCGACAAAATTCTTAGGATAAAAGTGATTTGGTGATTAAACTGACGAGGATACTGATGTTGAATGACCGTTGATTTTGTCTCTCAACCATGCCACGAGTAATACATGAACAAGTAAGTCGACACTAGCGATTCTTCGAGCAGGCCTCTCGTTTATAGACTTTGCGAGGAGATTGCAGTGAATATGTTCATATCTCCATCTCTCTCCTTTTTTTAAATGTATTCAGATTTCCTGGGTTGTCGAGGAAATCCATGGTGCCTTCTTTTACATTTATACAAAATTATGTAATTTATTTGTGTCAATTTGAGTAGTGGATATCTTACTTAATTGTTGAGAAACTCAACCTAGGCTCAGCTGGTTTTGTATCTTAGGAAGTCTTATCCTAGCAAATCTTGTCGAGCAACCCAACCTAGGCTCAACTGGTTTTGTCTCTAATTTAATATTCGAGTAACCCAACCTTACTTTATTCCCCCTTTTTTTATGTGATAAAACACCAAAATCATTTCTTGGTTTCTCACTGACCTGCGACTTGAATCTTTATTGTACTGCATATATATATATATATATATATATATATATATATATATATATATATATATTTTGTATTTTTGTGATGAAGCATCATGATTGAGGGGTAGCTATAAAGCTGATGCATACATTTATTTTTAAGCATCTTGTATATACTTTTTTAGACTTGTAGCTTTACATGGTAATATTTACGAGTATAACAAATGCACTCTAAAAGCTATATGTGATTACACTATTTTTGCAAGCCGATTTACTTTTTAGCGAAAAGCAGTTAATGATTCTGTGTGAGTTGATCTTTGTCCTTCTATCCTCTTTTATTTATCATAATATAAATAAAATAATAAGTAATATGCTTTAACTGTCCCTTCTAATACTTATAATATTTAATAAGAGGATATGTGGATTTGAAAGCTACAAATATTTATGGGAATAGAATCCACGAAGTTAATTATGGATATATTTTTTTGGGGGGTGATCTATACGAACATAGAACTATTTTGCATGTTCCCCGTATTTTATCACAGCGCATCTCAAGAAATTATAGCATGTGATTTTTTTATCAACTAAATCAGCTAGATATATATGAAATGCTCGTAAAACATAATCAAGACTTGTGGAACAAACATATTCAACAAATAATAAAGCAAGGAAATTTACTTAGCTTATTGAGAATGAGATATGTTTGGACATGGTTCTTGGATGGTCTATTATTTTTCTTCTTCTTCAGCATCTATATTCAACAAGTGAGTAGAGTCTCCTCTAAAGTGTCTTTGAGGATGAAGTATCCACCTCTACTTTCTTTGATAGAGAGTTAATTGATCACTACTTTTTTTATCGGTGCCACCTCTAGCGCCGCTTCTCTATCTACCGTAGGAATCATCACTAGTGTTGCACAAACTTACTTCGCTACCACCTTCCGTGTTAGAGCTACCTCTACAGTCACTGCTGCCACTGCAGCTACCCCTCCAGCAGGGGTCACCAACGGTGTTGTACGGGATTGATTGTCAATGGTGTAGTCGCTGCCGCGCTAGTATGACCCACTTGAGAAGAAAGTGCTCTAAGTTCAGTCATTACAACCTTTTCTTGAGTGGTTTGGTGACTCTGAGCTCCATTCCCTGATGGAGTGTCTTAAAAAATCAGCTGCTTAGAAACGTTAAAATCTTTTTTGTCCATCAAATGAGGATACCTCCCCAATGGAGTCGCCAAATGTCAGAGGGTAGCGTGACTGGGGTCTGGTAAGAAGCTGGAATGGGTGAGTCGTGACCCACCTCAATGGACTCTGCCTCTAAGGTCTTAAAGAAGTTTCAGAAGCATCACCTGATAAAATATTCCCTTTCTAGTACAAATGGAGTCAAGATTAGAACCACTCCCTCCAAGAAGATGAACTCAACTTTGAGTAAGGAATCTCCTGAGAATGATAACTATCAAGGTGGGAGTGAAGAAATAAGCAATCAACAATTAGAGAGAGCAGGGGGAGAATACTAGGTGGTCAGGTGTGATTTTGACAGAGTATTGGCTTAACTTGAGTTTCCTATCTATGATTTGACCTCACCAATGGTCTTATTTATAGGTGAATACTTGGGATGGTTTGGGCCTTTTGGGCGCAAAAAATAAGAGGGAAAGTGTAAGGACATTGTCCATCACATTTAGTATGTCATATACCACTTCAAGTCGTTAAAGAATTGAGAAGAGTACATCTATAAGAGACGAATCCGAATTTTAAGAAGACTTAAACATTCAAGCCCAACAAGGATGAATTTGGTAAAATGTGTTTAAAGTTCCATTTACATTTTACATTAAAAGTGTTGGGATATTTTTGTGAAAAATAAAATATTTTTCTAAATTTAAAAAATGATCTTTGAAATGTTTTTAAAAGGTTTTAATGCTTCAAAAACATTTTATTTCGGGATAGTCTTTGCCGATCTCTTAAACAGTCTTAACAATTGAGGTTTCCAAGTTTTATAAAAGACTGAAGGGTTTTGGGAAACGAGTATGATGTCATGCAAATGACATCGTATCGCGTTTGAACGAGATAACATCTCATTCAAACGACATCGTATGTCGTTCAAACAAGAACAGTTTTTACCTGACACATCATCGCCTTAAATTTTAATATTTAAAGGGTGTTAGGCTACTATTTTTTGTGTGGAGAAAACACTGTTTTAAACAAAATATGTTTATGAGTGTTTTTTGTTTATTCTTCATCTTATTGAGGGTTCAAAACTTAATTTTTACAATTCACAAATGCCAGACATTTTTATGTGAGTTGTTTTGTGGAACCTGAAGCATATTTTTGCTAGGAGTTTTGCTGCTGAATCATAGGTGCCTTAGAAAGGCACTGCGCCGACCTTAGGTTCCATTTGCGGGAGGTACTGGGCTGATCGATTGCATGTCATAGGGAGTGCCGCAGTGTTACTGGGATGACGACTACGAACTAACACCTGTGGGTATTTCGTAAGTCAAATTGTATTTTTACTGTAATCTGATTGTAAATCGTTCCTTTAAATTATAGTGGAAATAAAAGGTTTTTGCCCTGTGGGGATTTTTTCTTGAATTCTGCTTTTGGCAACATTGTTCATCGCATGATTTAATTTGAGATTTGGATTGACACGAAGATACCTGTTTAGGGGCTGATTTGATTGGTATTTGTTTGAGAAAATTTAGACATCCGATTAAATAAGTATGAATTGAAAATTGTGAAACTATTTGAATCATTATCACACACTCTTTTTACAAATCGGTATTAGAGCGGGCTACACTAATTTATTGCATTTGATCCTTGTTTTTCGCATATTTGTGTGATATTGATTTTGTTTGAAAAATCAATTTTTGTGAAATTTTGTCGCAATTTTCAATGGCACACTTATCTAATTTGATGCCCTAGCTGTTGGCTCGAATCAGAGTTTTGACGATCTAAATCATTTGAATTTGACGTTTACGAAAAGAATTGATTTTTTGGAAAAAGAAAGTTCTCGTTTTAAATCCGCTTTGGATCTTTTGCAAACAGTTCAAAATAAAAGAGATTTTTATCGTGAAAAATTTGTTTCTTTGGACCATAAATTTAATGCTTTAAAATTGTCGAAAAAGGAGAGTGATGAGAGAGTCCTAGTTTTAGAAAAATAATTGAAGCACTTAAACAATTCTAGGATTCCCGTTCGTACCGTCAAGGGTAAAAAAATTAATCGATGCTTTTTCGGCACGTGAAAAGACTCTTAGGGAAAAGTTTGTTTTCATTGAGGGTGAGAGTGATAAACTGTTAAGTTTAATTGATAACTTGCAAAAGATATCCCTAAATTTGGAAGAGTCTAATTCTTTGCTTGAGTCTAAAATTTTGAAGTTGAAAAATAATTTGAAAGGCTCAAGTAGTTTGTGTAGCGATGGTAATGGCTCATCTTGTTCACATACTTCTAGTGTTAAAGCCAAAATCATAGTTTGTTTTAGAGGGTCAACCAGTTCGAAGTACATTAGAAAAGGTCAACCCAAAGGTGTTGTTCCACCCGTTTACACATGTTCATATTGTGGTAGGAAAGGGCACCTTAGGCGTTTCTATTTTGTTCTTCGAAGAGGTCCTAGGAAGTTTATGTGTAGTCTTACCGTGATTCCCAAAATCCCCACGCGACGTTTGAGATCTATTTGGGTTAGGAAATAACTTTTAAAGTCACTAAATATTAGACTTGTTGCTTCCCCGTTGCTTGCACATGATTCTTCTCTAGCTATATCTTATAGATGATTGTGTTTGCATGTTTGTCATACTCTAGTTGTGTTTCATGATTTATATATTTGCTAGTGTTATGACTTGTGTACCTTTTGTATTGAATTTTTATTTTTGAAAATGTTTGAAAAAACTAAAAAGATTTTTGTATTTAGTTTTACACCTTTTATGAATGCACATTTAGGATAACCAAGCCACAACTTCATGCCATATCCATGTGACTATTTGATAGTGTTTGAAGACAATATATTGTGTCATTCATGTGCTTTAAAAAGTTTGGAGTCTTTGAGATGCTATAGTGTTGCTTCCTACATGTTTGACTCCTTTTTTCCCTATATTGCACACGAGCACATATTTGTTTGACCTTTTTTTATGTCGAATCACATGTTATTTACGTGTTTTCATCTCAATCTGTCTATTAAAATGAATCAAATGCAATAAAATAAGATAATAAAAGGTGTGCAAGTTTTTACCGTTTGCTGTGAGTTTATGTGAATTTTGAAAATGGAAAAGGGCTGCGAAAGGTATTTCATTTTTCCTTTACGATAAATCCACCATTTAAAAGTACCTAAAAAATTGAGGCATTTTAATTATCCGGGGTCCAATGAGGTTTAAAAGAAGCCGAAAAAAATTGAATGGCAATAAGAAGAAATTTATGCCAATAATGGGCAATATGTTTATTCACCAATTTTCCAAAGTTTGATAATTTAACTAACATAAAAAAGATAATATATATGAGGGAGTTTGGTTGGAGAATTAAAATGGCTTTGCACGTCCTTAAAAAGTCTTGAAAAATCATTAAAAAGTTTTTAGACGTTATTGGTGTGAAAATCATGTTGACTATGATTTATTGATTTTGACTTAAGACGATGTTATCTAAATTCAACACTTTTACACCTAAAGACGATTTTGATGTTCATTCGTTAGGAGTGCATTTATGCATCGTGCTCAATGATACGATTGAGTTAATTTTCCTATCGAATTTGTTCACATATTCATTCCATTTCCATGATTTAGTTATCTTATTGTAAATTCATGGTGTGTGATTTTATAACATCATTTTTGTTTTTGTATGAAACAATGAAAAATTAAAAAATAGTTTGTTTGTGTTGTTTAACGTGACACCCCGATTTGCTTTAAGTGATTTATTCTTTTCCTTGTCTATTTCGGATAAATAAAAAGGGGGAGAACGAATTATGATTTTATGGGGAGTTTAGTATGGGGGAGATTTGATTATGCTTTAATTTGATTATGATTTGTATCATTTCAAACTCGATATGCAACGAGGCTTTTTCTTTGTCTCATGTGTGTAGGTACGATTGAAGATCCTTATGTTGCACACCCTGATGAGAAAAGCTTAGAGTTTTGAAAAGTTGATTGTAGAAGCACCGTTTGAATAATTTGAAGACTTGTTCAATTTATATTTCCGAGTTTTAAAAGTTTTGGAAGGGTAGATTTGTATAGGTCATTTGAGAGTGATAATTCTAATTTTTTACTTTGTACCGGCATAGACATAGGGGGAGATTTATAAGGACATTGTCCATCACATTTAGTATGTCATATAATGCTACCAGTTATTTTTAAGTCATCAAAGAATTAAGAAGATTACATCCACAAGAGACGAATCCGAATTTCAAGAAGACTTCAACATTCAAGCGCAACAAGGATGAATTTGGTAAAATGTGTTTATAGTTCCATTTACATTTTACATTAAAAGCGTTGGGATATTTTTGTGAAAATAAAATATTTTTCTAAATTTGAAAAATGATTTTTGAAATGTCTTTAAAAGGTTTTAATGTTTCAAAAACATTTTATTTCTGGATAATCTTTGTTGTTCTCGTAAACAGTCTTAACAATTGAGGTTTCCAAGTTTTATAAAAGATTGAAGGATTTTGGGAAACGAGTATGATGTCGTTCGAATGACACTGTATCTCGTTCGAACGAGATAACATCTCATTCAAACGACATCGTATGTCGTTCGAACGAGAACAATTTTTACCTGACACGTCATCGCCTTGAATTTTAGTATTTAAAGGGTGTCAGGATACTGCTTTTCGTGTGTAGAAAACATTGGTTTAAAAAAATATGTTTTTGAGTGTTTTTTATTTATTCTTATCTTATTGAGGGTTCAAACTTTGTTTCTATAATTTACAAATCCCAAACATTTTTGTGTGAGTTTTTTTGTGGAACCTGAAGCATATTTTTGTTGGACGTTTTGCTGCTGAATCATAGGTGCCTTGGAAAGGTAATGGGATGACCATAGGTGCCACTTGCGGGAGGTACTGGGCTAATCGACCGCGTGTCATAGGGACTACTACGGTGTTCCTGGGCTAACGACTACGAACCGACACCTACGGGTATTTCGTAAGTCAAATTGTATTTTCGCTGGAATCCGATTATAAACCGTTCCTTTACAATTTATAGTGGAAATAAAACGGTTTTTCTCTGTGTGGATTGTTTCCTGAATTTTTCTTTTGCGAGCATTGTTCATCGCATGATTTAATTTGAGATTTGGATTGACACAAAGATGCATGTTTAGGGACTGATTTTATTGGTATTTGGTTTGAGCAAATTTAGACATCTAAAGAAGTATGAATCAGAAATTGCGAATATATTTGAATTAAAATCGTACACGCTTTTTACTGAAAGCTTAGAGGGGCAAAGTTTGGAATATACCTTTTGTCCCTACTAGGTTTGCAGCCGTTTGTCCCCTCTAACAGGTGACACCTGGTGAGAACCAAAGTCAAAAATCAAATATGTCTCCTAATGGAGGCAAAATATCTGATTTGGAAAACGTATTTTGAAACGATAACTTGTTGTACAAACTTCGTAAACTTGAGAGTGGTCCCTCTCTAAAATCATTTTGTAAAAAGTTTATTTCTTGTGAGCAGACCTTTGGCTACTTACCCCAGTTGTGACTAAGTGTGAGTTGTGTAAGGAATTGAGTGACTCCTAGGGTCTCTCTACTAGTATTCTCTCTATCTTAAAATGCTAAGTGGTTGATCTTTCTCAACAGACCTTATTCCTCAACCACCAAGCCAAAACTCTCAGGAGATCCCAACTAGCCTCTTTGAGCCCTGCCTACTCAGCTAGGCTAAATGTACAAGAAAGTAAATATTATAACTTTTGTTATTTAAAATAATATCTTTTTCATGATGGGGTGGGGGGGGGGGGGGGCTATTCATGACAAACCCCCTCGTCCTGGCTTGTTTGTTCTTTGAGTTACTTTTGTCTTGGACCCTGTAACACCCCACACGATCTAGACAACGGGGTGGCCATCTACCGCTGCCAAACTACGCCAAGCCCCACTAAATAAAATATCATTCTTAGCATGTGATAGATATGAGACATATAAAATTCATTCCACAAGAAAATAATTAAATTCAATCCTAATAAATAATAAACATTCATGCGATATAAAATCCATCACCATGCTAATCTTTAATTTAATCCACTCTCCCATAATGATAAAACTGAATAAAAAGATCCAACTATGATTATCAGAATAAAAATCATAAACAAATGTGAAACCGAGTGGCTCACTAAATCCATAAGTAGAGTCCCATAATAAAAACGTGATGGAAAGGAAAACTCTAAACTACTAAGAAACTAATAAATAAACTCCAACTGCACCTCCAAAAGATCTCTAATAACTCCTATACAGTTACTCCAACACTTAAGCCTGAAATGTTAGTCCACATGAATCCAAGCTACTCGCCCCATTTAGGGCCCGTAGACCCAGACATTAGAATTATGCATGATAAATATCAAGATAGAATATTTTAAATTAACACAATAATTATTAACGTGCAAGTAAAATAAGTCGCGACCACCTAATCACATACTTACGCTACCCCAAGTTTAATTCCAATTATCTAGTTTATCGAAAGCAATCCATATAATTTAATACAATTCATCGGATTATTTATTTTCATCATTAATATCAGTTGCAGGACTCCCGCTTAAAGTTTTACTCTATTTAATTCGTGGTACTCCCACTAAAATTTTTACACCACACCCATTCCCCTCGTAATAGACAACCAATCCAGATTCTATCAAACGTGCACTCATTGAAGAGGTTCCACGTACGACACATCATAATAGTCAACCAACCCGTTTAACTATCAACCCTGCACTTATCACGCCGCCACACACCCTCACGTTGCAATAGCCAACCAACCCATTTAACTGTCACTCCTGCACTTATTAATGACGCCAATTCATTTTAATACTTGTTTATTTTCTTAGGCATTAATTCTCAATTTCTTATTTTCTCATCATCTCAATTTCTCTTGATTTTATTTTAGTCCCACCCTATTGTAGAACATAAACCTCAAACCTACCCCTAGTCCCATACCTTGAGGCCTCCTAAAAAATAATCGCGTCCAATATTATTTCGTAGGATGAATTTCTATAATTAATTTCTTCAGAATCTCGCACTTAGGTTATCCAAAATAACGGAACGACACGAATAACCAACCCCACCCCAGAATATTCCATTCATAAAAATCTACACTAACTAGTCCCATACCTAGAAATTTTAAATCGCAACTAATGCCTCCCTATTAGTCCCATACCTAGCAAGTATACCTAAGACTTAGGTGAGAGCATAATACCCAAAATCCTGTAGTCACTTGCGATGATAAAATTTTAAACAATACAATAATTCAAATATTCCAATATATCCATAATCACACAAATTTCACATGCGGTCACAATTAATTTTAATTTAATTCGTTCAAGTCGTCGTAATAATCAACTCCATTTATTTTATTTGACAATTACAATTTTCAATCAACATGCGTGTTTATGGCAAACCCAACAATATTCACTTTTATCAAACCTACATAATTCTATATGATTTCCCAAATTTCGTTTATTAATATAATTTCTATGGTTTCTGCACGTAAACCTACACCCATATTACCCAAGTCCAAACTCTACCCTAAGCACACAAGGGTTACAAGTATTAAATAAGATTTAGATTTTTAAGAAAAATAGTCCCGAATTAGTTTTCACTTTTCCTAACTATGTTGGTAATTTATTTTAAGAAAACACATGAATTAAGGTTTAGGCGACACTTAAAACTCATAATATTAAAGAGAGATAATAGAAGAATTCATACCTAAAAATTATTTCTTGAAAATTATGAATACTCGGTTGCGTTCGTCTCGCGAAAATAAGCAAGTTTCATTCTTGGGACTTTTTGAAAATATGTAGTTTAGACCTCCCAAAATATGATTAAAGTTTTGTTTAATGGAAGTTTGGAGTTGAAATATAAGGGTCTTAATATTCTCTTTTATGTAGGGAAAATAGGGTTTGAAAAAAAAAGGCGCGACCTTTTGAAAAGTGAGTCAATGCTCTTTTTATAAGGTGAGAAAAAGAGTCCCACTGATTTGCAACTCTCAAAGGATTAATTAAAATATAAAAAATTTATAGTAACTACCTAATTAACCCCTGCGTGCCCCAAATTTAGAAGGCAACCAACTCACATTTATCCCATGTGCGTCCCAACCTAGTTGGAAGTATCCAACTCTCGTACGCATCATTTCGCATAGAACAAACCAAATGGATATATAAAATAATAAAAAAAAAGAGGCCAGCCCTAAGCCTTGAGCCCTGCGCTAACAGGAAAAGAAAAGGAGGCTTAGTGCCTCTCTCTCTCTCTCTCTCTCTCTCTCTCTCCCCCCAAAATTTGGTTAAATTTTTTTTAATTAGTAATACTAAATTTTTTACAAAGAGGCCATCTCTTTATCATGCCAAAAATCTAAAGTTTGGATTTACAAGATTTATAAAATCAAGAATTTATAAATGTGTATTCAATATAAAAATTTTCGAATCGTCATTATATTTAATCAAATTTCGAAGAAAACAAATGTTTTAATTTAAATAGTTCACCTTTTAGTTTCAAATAAAAATAAATAAATAAAATAAAATTAAATTAAATCCACCATATGTTTTCAACTTTTTAATTTAAAACGCGTTATTTAAGGTGTAAAATCATGGGGTGTTACATACTTCCCCACTAGCACAAGAATTTCGTCCTCAAAATTTGACGAAGTGTAAACGCGCAAAAATAAAATACGACTTACATACCTACCCATAAATACCACGATTAGGCAGCCATACACCCAATCCTAGCCGCGCATATTCCATGATAAAAAATATGATATATATATGCCACCTATATATATAAGTATCTAAGAAAATAATACGTACCGTGATATTAGCCACGTCGTGGCTCCTGCGGCGCCTCTGAGGTTCCCTAGTTGGAAGCATATAACACCTACCCACTGCGGTCATTGCTAGTGCTGCTGGGGATCCATGTACACCTAGTGCTGGAGTCCCTTGGCCCTGCTGGCCCTATGTACCTTGGCTCTACTAACCCTCTCTCTTGGTACACCTCTAAGCTTGATGTCCTATCTCTCCACAGACAAAACATGCACCCCCTAAAAGGTCCGAAATTCCTACTCGGGTTTTTCTCACCATGCTGTCCTTGCCCCTGAGAGCTTTATGGTACACTATTGCCCTGCTGCTCCTGACCTGTCATCTGCCTCTTCCACACCTGGTCATATTGACCCTTGTTCTCTCCTCCCCTGGCCATTGGACTCTTTCCTTTTCCCAACTTCTTTTGATGATTTACCTTCTCCCAATAGAGTAACATTGCGACATCCACCACCTGAGTGTACGTAGTATATGCATAATTCCCTAACACCATCTTCCTGATAGACCAAGACAAACCTTTGATAAAACACTCCATCTTCTTCGCCTCAGTATTGATCTCCTCCAAAAAACATTGATAAATTGATAATTCCTGCTTATATTCAACAAATGATTTTGATCCTTACTCTAACTCCAAAAATCATCTCTTCTTTACGCACCTAATTGCGTACGGGATATACTTATTATTAAATTTTATCCAGAAGTCCCCATAATTCAAACAATCCATGTCCTCCAATGTGGTGACACTCTCCCGCCACTGTAATGCATCCCCAGTCAGCTTGAACGTCACCAACATTTGCTTCTGCACATTAGTGCAGTCCACCTTCCTCAAGTGTCTCTCCATATCTCTCCTCCACTAGTGAACAACCGTTGGGTAAATCCCCCTCCGAAGGTCGGAGTATTGCCATTGTGGAAGTTAGCCCTTACCCTATCCCAAGTCAAAGAGGGCGTACCTGTTGCTGCACCTCTAAACTCAACCATCTCTATCTCCCCACCTCAATACCGACTGCCATGGCCTCACGTACAATTGTCGCTAACTCCTCAGCATCTAACACAAACTCTCTCTGCCTCTCTTGTCTTATGGAACAAGAAATTGAACCCTCTCTCCTATCTCCACTCCTCCTAGTATTCTCCATCTGAAAAGACAGGAACAAAATAACATCAGACTCGAAATAACTAAGAGTACAAATCATCGAAAGGAATCAAAGATAGCAATGCGAAAACTAAACAAACTCATAACCTATGAGACCTAAATCCTGGCTCTGATACCATCTGTAAAACATTGGGCAATCTGGACAACGGGGTGTCCAGCCACCACTGCCAAACTAAGCCGAGCACAACTAAATAAAATATCATTCTTATCATGTGACAGATATGAAACATATAAAATTCATTCCCAAAAAAAATAATTAAATCAATCCCAATAAATAATAACCATTCATGCGATATAAAATCCATCACCATGTTATTGTCCAATTTAATCCATTCTCCAACAATTATAAAACTGAGTAAAAAGACCTAACTATGAATATCAGAATAAAACCTATAAACAACTGTGGAATCGAGTGGTCCACCAAATCCATAAGTAGAGTCTTATAATAAAAATGCGACGGAAAGGAAAAATCTAAACTACTTAGCGACTAATAGATGAACTCCAGCTGCACAAATAAAAGATCTCTAATAACTCATATGCAACTATTCCAACGCTTAAACTTGAAATGTTAGTCAACACAATGAGTCAGAGCCCACCACATGAATCCAAGATTTTTTCCCCAATTAGGGCCCGTGGACCCAAACAGTAGCATTATACATGATAAATATCACTATAAATATTTTAAATTAACGCAATAATTATTAACGTGAAAGTAAAATAAATAACGACCACCTAATCACGTACTTACGCTACCCCAAGTTTAATTCCAATTAACTAATTTATCAAAATCAATCTATCTAATTTAATTCAATTAATCAAATTATTTATTTTCATCATTAATATCAGTTGCGGGACTCCCGCTTAAAGTTTTACTCTATTTTATTTGTGGAACTCCCACTAGAAGTTTTACACCACACCCATTCCCCTCGTAATAGCTAGCCAGTCCGGATTCTATCAACCCTGCACTTATTGACGAGGTTTCACGCACGCCATGTCATAATATCCAGCCGACCGGTTTAACTGCCAACCCTACACTTATTACGTCGCCACATACCCACACGTCGCAGTAGCCAGCCAACCCGTTTAACTGTTGTGCCATACTTATTAACGACGCCAATTCATTTTAATACCCGCTTATTATCTTAGGGATTAATTCTCAATTTATTATTTTCTCATCATCTTAATTTCTCTTGATTTTATTTTAGCCCCACCCTATTATTAAGCATAAACCTCAAACCTACCTCTAGTCCCATACCTAGAGGTCTCCCCAAACACAACTTCGTCCTACCCTATTTCGTAGGATGAATTCCATAATTAATTTCTTCCTAATCTCGGAGTTAGGTTATCCAAAATAACAGAATGACACAAAAAATCAGCCCCACCCCGGAATATCCCATCCGTAAAAATCTACACTAACTATTCCCATATTTATAAAGTGCTAATCACAATTAAGGCCTACCTACTAGTCCCATACCTAGATAGTATACCTAAGACTTAGGTGATAGCATAATACCCAAAATCCCGTTGTCACCTGCAATGACAAAAATTTAAACAACACAATAATTCACATATTCCAATATATCCATAATCGCACAAATTTCACATGTGGTCACAATTAATTTTATTTTAGTTCGTTCAAGTCGTCGTTATAATTAACTCCATTTATTTTATTTGACAATTACAATTTTCAATAAACATGCCCGTGTCACAACCCGCCTAAAATAATAACGGGTGGCCAGCCCTATACTATATTAAATCAGGAGTTTCAGATGGTCCAGTCTCAACATCAACTATCGGTACAATATAATATAGGATTAACTACCCGAAATCACATAAGCGGGATATGAAAAGTTAAATAAAATATGCAACATCCAACCAACTAACGCTAAAAAGAAAAGAAAGATGCATGAAAGAACTAAAATAAATGAGATGCTAAAAATAAAATGAACTAAATAAACACAACCGAATGTATTACACAAAATAGACCCGAATAAGCTGTCGGGCCACAGCCAATACAACAACTGAAATGGAATAAATATAAACATGTATATAAATATCCCTTGGGTACAAAACTGATACACAACATGAATCCTACCTAGAATTTTAAAGAAGTAGGAAGCGACTACATGAAACATCCCGCAACAGTCCGCACCTGTCACGGCTCCCAAGACTCTGGATAGAAAGTCATCCGGCATCCATGCGGTAGGATACCTGTGGTAATATATATATATACAAGGAGGAGAGAAAAGTAAACGGGTCAGAGCCCCGAATGTGAAAAATATTTAGCAAGTGTGTTAACCGTGCATAATAAATACCGGTGCACTTTATTTCATAATTAAAGTGAGACCGCTCTCTCGTGGAACCCCAACTCACCTCTCATCTAAAGGCGCGCACCTATTCGCGTCCTCAAGTTTTAGTTAAATTACCCCATTGTTATTAGGACAACCTAACTTATCATAGGCCTAGCCTATACCCACGAGAGCTACTTTCCCATCATAATCCAAGGAACCACCCCTTTTTAACCTACTAGATTATGATAACAACAATTATGCCATCAACGGCTTAATGGATTCCGATTCATAATAGTAAAGAATTATAAGTCTTAATACGTTACCCCTATATATATATATACATATATATATACATATATATATATACATATATATATATATACATATATATATACATATATATATATACATATATAGGCTAAAAATATAAGAATTTATATTCTTAATATCATGCACATGGAATAATGGCAAAATCTCTCTCTAACCTCAAACTTGTACTACGTTTCGTGCGTGGGGAGTCTCGCAAAGCGAAATCCAAACAAGGAACCGCCCCGTTACACTACTCCTGACAAGGTCAAGACCAGAGATCCGAGATGCCACAAATAGAAATACTGCTCTCAAATCTCGACATGGCACTGCATTTCGTGCCTGAGGTGTCTCGCAAAGCGAAATCCAAACAAGGAACCACCTCGTTACACTACTCTTGGGCAATGTCGATCCTAAAGATCCATAATCCTTAACATACTATAATACTACCATTACTACTAAACTATAAACTACCAAAGAAAGAAAGAAAGAAAAGAAAAAGAAAACAAATGAAATAAAATAAAAGAATCTCTAATAATATCCTTGGTGTGATGTAACCGAAGTATTCCTCAATTACGATACATCAACCCCCAATAAAACTGGTACACCATAGTCATCAAAGATGTACCCTATAGAAATACCATATCCTTACATCTAGGATATCTAAATATATATATAGGTATTTTATTCTCACCATATATATATACATGCCATCATCCATACCCATGACCCAGTGTACATACCATATATGATGTACAGGGGCCATGCACATATAATACCCGGCTATATATAGCGCCGATAAAACTGCATCAATGCTATCATCTTCCCAGAGTCCGGCTCACGTAACAACTGGGGACCACCTGGTGGGGATCAACGACACCCACCTCATGGTAACACACACACACGACGTCCCGGAAAGCGGTCATAGCTCCAACCGGCAATGAGACGAAACATACCCACCACGTCTCATCCCAAAATATATATCTATATCGTACAATAACACAAGGGACGACTATGACCTGGGGAATATCCACACCCTGCTCTATATGCCAGGATGCTCACCCTCTGCGCGGAAACTTCCCAATGATAGCATGAGTGGGGTATGTCTAACCACATAAGTATATATATTGCTCATATACGCAATATACATACATCCATATGATTCCATTATATGATCCAATATAATAAACCATAATATAAGTATATATATCGCTCACATACGCAATATACATACATCAATATGATCCCATCATATGCTCCAATATAATAAACCATCATATATGGTTTAAATATCCATACCTTGTATGTCCACACATAAAATATATCTATATATTCACATTCATACATAGATATATGTACATATATTCACACATCGCTATATCAATATATATACAAACTACTACCCGTTCATATGTATAAGATATATAAACCCGGCTATAAGTGTACATAATCCTCAATATACAAGCCGTCACCACAATTTCCAATAAATATACCTCGATAAGTGAATACAATCCCTAACTTGAAACATATTCAATCATTTTTCCTATGATTAATAGTCTCCCAAAACCATATGTATATATCTATACATATATATTTAACATTAGGGTTATCACCCAAGAGTATGTGTAGGAATCCATCACTACACATTTCATCCATAACCAAAAGTACATAATTACCTTTGTACTATTTAACCATAGGCACACACATGACTTAATAGTCTAAAGCCTCAATTTATTCCAACCTCATTTCAAGTATTGGAATCCCAATGGTTATTTCCCCATATTGACATGTAAACTATCCTAACTAGAATTTGTGCTACCGCTTATTCTAGTCGATAGTACGATCCCAAAGCGTTCTCAATGTCACCTATGGTTCAATAAATCTCGGTAACCCTCACTCCTATAGAGTTATCAATTGTTACTTAGCCTAAACTTTTCTAAGGATATGAGACCCCTCGCTCTTAAAGAGTATGCGACCACTCTCTTTCAAATGGCTCCAATATGTAACTTAACAATATCCTATCCTTATAAGGATTTGACATAAATGTCGGCCTAGAAATTTTACCACATATATGGATATTTCTTATCCAATGATTCCAAGAAGTCCCCACTATAAAAAATACTAAGTGAGAGACCCCCTATAAGTCACCAAAAGATATCTCTTACTTTATAAGAGAGAACCCCAAATCAATAAACCCAACCAAAAAGGGCTAGAAGTCATCTTAGGAAACCCATAAAACAGCCCATCAAGGAAGCCCCTAAGAATAAACTCCAAAAGAAAAGGGGGGGGTGGGGGGGTGAAGGAATCTAAGTTTTGGGCTAAAAACAGGGGACCGGTCGACCGGTCCCAGACCCCCGGTCGACCGCGGGTCCAAATTTTGCCTACGAAGAAATGCAGTAGGCTTTTCCCTTAAGGCGCGGTCGACCGGCCATACCAGTTAAGCTGGCCGATTTCCCTTTTTCAGCAAACCCACAAAATTAAATACCCAATTATCATCACCAAGCCCCCAAATATTTAACCCAATGATGTTATTAACAAGAAAACCCATCCTACATCTCCTCCCAACCATTTATATGTGATTAAACCAGAATAACATTGATTTCAAGATTTAAACATAAAAATCTAGGTTTTGGTATTTATACCCAAAAATCCATTTCTTTACCCCACAAATTATGAAATGAAATATACAAATAGCTATTTAGCAAGATTAAACACTTGCCTCAGATTTGTAGAGGTTGGATCGTCCTCGATGCCGCGGTTGGGCCGGAAATCCCAAGCTTTCTTCCTCTCTTTCTTCTTTTCTTCTTCTTTCCTTCTCTTTCTCCCTCTAGGGCTTTTCTCTCTTTCTCTCAAATGAGAAATGGCTTAATCCGTAAGCCTCATAAACCTTTAAAACAAAAACCCAATTTCAAAAGTTAATACACACTTTAAATGACTCGTTTACTCCAATTCGAGCCAAAATAACTTAAAAACATTCCGGAGCCAAAATAAAACCCAAGGACAGTCATTTTGACTATCTCGACCCTCCCGGGATCGATGGTACCCTAAAAAATATCATCCGAAATACTTTAAAATATTCTCTATTTTCGGGCCTAAGTTCCCAAATTTTGAAATTCTCCAATTCAATTAAATTTTATTTTCCCAAAATTTAATTTCTCAGTCTCCAAAAATCGAGGGTTGTTACATACTTCCCCCCTTACAAAAATTTCATCCGCGAAATTTAAGACATGCCTAGGACCTCAATATCATCTAGTCCTCACATCAATCCTTAGGATCACTATATCGATCCTTCCTGGTTCCCAAATCGAACCATATAGTTTTAAAGCAACTACTACCCAGGGCGCCCATACACCCCGTATCCGAGTTTCCACTCGTAAAATTATGATCAGGCTCCATTAGCCACAAATTATAATATAACCCTCAGCAATATGATCTATAACAACATACTAAATATATATAAGTTTAAAATTTTCCAATGGTAGAACTCTCCTCAATTCCTGACACTCGTGCGGGGGAGGTCTCGCAAGAGAAATCCAAACAAGGAACCCCCCCAATACACTACTGTGTAGCTAGGTCGGGGATTAAGATTAGTTGAACCAGGGTTAAGGTTTTATAAAAAGATTTTCTTTCATATTTTAGATATTGCCCGAGGGCCAATACAATAATCCGATGTAAATATATTCCGCGTCTTTCGACACGCCACACAAATACCTTATGTTTAAAACACAAGGCCTCAACAAATACAACACTCTAGCCAATACCTAGTTCTTAAAACTAGCACAACTATGAGCTAAACTATCCGCTCCACAGAAATCTACCAAACTCTGAACCTCTCAGTTATGAAATTCCTATACATCATAACAACACTTTATGTGTAAAAATAAATTCTTTCCTCAAGGGGATACTTCCCTACGATTTCGTTACAAAAAGATGTAACATCTCTAAGGATTCCATATAAAGGCCACACTTGCTCACTTCCTCCTTTAGGAAAATTTTCATACACCCTAGCGGTGTAGCGGCTAGCTACTCATCACACCTCACACGCGACATTCCCAATATCGCACAAAGAGTAACTTAAACTCAAATAAAGGTATTCTAACTTAGTTCCATAACCCAATGGTTTCCCTTCGTCCTTGAATCTCAACTCAGGGTCCTCAACTTCTTCCAGGAAAATCATTATCCCTAAGCCTATTTCTTCACAAGAGAAACATCTTCCTCAAAACCCTTCCTAACCATTTTGAAGGGCAATGCGCGATTGCAATTACCAAAAACTCCCTCAGTCCTACACAACGAAACTGAATCCAAAGGCATTCTCCCTCATCCTAGAAGGCGATACTCCTGATATTGAGACAAATCCACCTACCTCACCTCAGTAAGAGTCACCAACATTAGGTTTCCTAACTAAGGTTAACAGATTCTCAATCTAAATCTCCCAAGGACTACGCTACATGCCTCTCCTCGGACTTTCCTTACTAAGACCAAGATTCGCCAATCGAGTAAATTTTCCTTTCTTACTAGATTGCCGAAAAATCACCTCGAACCACTGCTAGAAATCTCCTCAATAACTCCTCCGAAATCGGGGAAAACAAATACCCCGATCAAAGCGTACCCAAAACATGCTATGGGTATGGTACTTCTAATCTTATCCTTTCCTAGACGACAAAATTCTAGGCGACGTCTGAAACGAAACAAGAGCAACTGTTATCAGAACGCCAATTAAGTGAATATACTTCACAGAAGAAAACAACGCAGTGAACACAACAGTCCTATTTATAGGGCTTTATGTCAAGAACGTTAACGGAAGAATCCATAACTCGCACAGATCCTAAAGATTCTAGAACCTGATGCTCTGATACCATCTGTCACAACCCGCTTAAAATAATAACGGGTGGCCAGCCCTATACTATATTAAATCAGGAGTTTCAGATGGTCCAGTCTCAACATCAACTATCGGTACTATATAATATAGGACTAACTACCCGAAATCACATAAGCGGGATATGAAAAGTTAAATAAAATATGCAACATCCAACCAACTAAAGCTAAAAAGAAAAGAAAGATGCATGAAAGAACTAAAATAAATGAGATGCTAAAAATAAAATGACCTAAATAAACACAACCGAATGTATTACACAAAATAGACCCGAATAAGCTGTCGGGCCACAGCCAATACAACAACTGAAATGGAATAAATATAAACATGTATTTAAATATCCCTTGGGTACAAACCCGATACACAACATGAATCCTACCTAGAATTTTAAAGAAGTAGGAAGCGACTACATGAAACATCCCGCAACAGTCTGCACCTGTCACGGCTCCCAAGACTCTGGATAGAAAGTCATCCGGCATCCATGAGGTAGGATACCTGTGGTAATATATATATATACAAGGAGGAGAGAAAAGTAAACGGGTCAGAGCCCCGAATGTGAAAAATATTTAGCAAGTGTGTTAACCGTGCATAATAAATATCGGTGCACTTTATTTCATAATTAAAGTGAGACCGCTCTCTCGTGGAACCCCAACTCACCTCTCATCTCAAGGCGCGCACCTATTCGCGTCCTCAAGTTTTAGTTAAATTACCCCATTGTTATTAGGACAACCTAACTTATCATAGGCCTAGCCTATACCCACGAGAGCTACTTTCCCATCATAATCCAAGGAACCACCCCTTTTTAACCTACTAGATTATGATAACAACAATTATGCCATCAACGGCTTAATGGATTTCGATTCATAATAGTAAAGAATTATAAGTCTTAATACGTTACCCCTATATATATATATATATATATATATATATATATATATATATATATATATATATATATATATATATATATATATATATACATATATAGGCTAAAAATATAAGAATTTATATTCTTAATATCATGCACATGGAATATTGGCAAAACCTCTCTCTAACCTCAAACTTGTACTACGTTTCGTGCGTGGGGAGTCTCGCAAAGCGAAATCCAAACAAGGAACCGCCCTATTACACTACTCCTGACAAGGTCAAGACCAGAGATCCGAGATGCCACAAATAGAATTACTGCTCTCAAATCTCGACATGGCACTGCATTTCGTGCGTGAGGTGTCTCGCAAAGCGAAATCCAAACAAGGAACCACCTCGTTACACTACTCCTGGGCAATGTCGATCCTAAAGATCCATAATCCTTAACATACTATAATACTACCATTACTACTAAACTATAAACTACCAAAGAAAGAAAGAAAGAAAAGAAAAATAAAACAAATGAAATAAAATAAAAGAATCTCTAATAATATCCTTGGTGTGATGTAACCGAAGTATTCCTCAATTACGATAAATTAACCCCCAATAAAACTGGTACAGCATAGTCATCAAAGATGTACCCTATAGAAATACCATATCCTTACATCTAGGATATCTAAATATATATATAGGTATTTTATTCTCACCATATATATATACATTTCATCATCCATACCCATGACCCAGTGTACATACCATATATGATGTACAGGGGCCATGCACATATAATACCCGGCTATATATAGCGCCGATAAAACTGCATCAATGCTATCATCTTCCCAGAGTCCGGCTCACGTAACAACTGGGGACCACCTGGTGGGGATCAACGACACCCACCTCGTGGTAACACACACACACGACGTCCCGGAAAGCGTTCATAGCTCCAACCGGCAATGAGACGAAACATACCCACCACGTCTCATCCCAAAATATATATCTATATCGTACAGTAACACAAGGGACGACTATGACCTGGGGAATATCCACACCCTGCTCTATATGCCAGGATGCTCACCCTCTGCGCGGAAACTTCCCAATGATAGCATGAGCGGGGTATGCCTAACCACATAAGTATATATATTGCTCATATACGCAATATACATACATCCATATGATCCCATCATATGATCCAATATAATAAACCATAATAAAAGTATATATATCGCTCATATACGCAATATACATACATCCATATGATCCCATCATATGCTCCAATATAATAAACCATCATATACGGTTTAAATATCCATACCCTGTATGTCCACACATAAAATATATCTATATATTCATATTCATACATAGATATATGTACATATATTCACACATCGCTATATCAATATATATACAAACTACTACCCGTTCATATGTATAAGATATATAAACCCGGCTATAAGTGTACATAATCCTCAATATACAAGCCGTCACCACAATTTCCAATAAATATACCTCGATATGTGAATACAATCCCTCACTTGAAACATATTCAATCATTTTTCCTATGATGAATAGTCTCCCAAAACCATATGTATATATCTATATATATATATTTAACATTAGGGTTATCACCCAAGAGTATGTGTAGGAATCCATCACTACACATTTCATCCATAACCAAAAGTACATAATTACCTTTGTACTATTTAACCATAGGCACACACATGACTTAATAGTCTAAAGCCTCAATTTATTCCAACCTCATTTCAAGTATTGGAATCCCAATGGTTATTTCCCCATATTGACTTGTAAACTATCCTAACTAGAATTTGTGCTACCGCTTATTCTAGTCGATAGTACGATCCCAAAGCGTTCTCAATGTCACCTATGGTTCAATAAATCTCGGTAACCCTCACTCCTATAGAGTTATCAATTATTCCTTAGCCTAAACTTTTCTAAGGATATGAGACCCCTCGCTCTTAAAGAGTATGCGACCACTCTCTTTCAAATGGCTCCAATATGTAACTTAACAATATCCTATCCTTATAAGGATTTGACATAAATGTCGGCCTAGAAATTTTACCACATACATGGATATTTCTTATCCAATGATTCCAAGAAGTCCCCACTATAAAAAATACTAAGTGAGAGACCCCCTATAAGTCACCAAAAGATATCTCTTACTTTATAAGAGAGAACCCCAAATCAATAAACCCAACCAAAAAGGGCTAGAAGTCATCTTAGGAAACCCATAAAACAGCCCATCAAGGAAGCCCCTAAGAATAAACTCCAAAATAAAAGGGGGGGAGAAGGAATCTAAGTTTTGGGCTAAAAACAGGGGACCGGTCGACCGGTCCCAGACCCCCGGTCGACCGCGGGTCCAAATTTTGCCTACGAAGAAATGCAGTAGGCTTTTCCCTTAAGGCGCGGTCGACCGGTCCCCAGACCACGGTCGACCGACCATACCAGTTAAGCTGGCCGATTTCCCTTTTTCAGCAAAGCCACGAAATTAAATACCCAATTATCATCACCAAGCCCCCAAATATTGAACCCAATGATGTTATTAACAAGAAAACCCATCCTACATCTCCTCCCAACCATTTATATGTGATTAAACCATAGAATAACATTGATTTCAAGATTTAAACCTAAAAATCTAGGTTTTGGTATTTATACCCAAAAATCCATTTCTTTACCCCACAAATTATGAAATGAAATACACAAATAGCTATTTAGCAAGATTAAACACTTGCCTCGGATTTGTAGAGGTTGGATCGTCCTCGATGCCGCGGTTGGGCCGGAAATCCCAAGCTTTCTTCCTCCCTCTCTTCTTTTCTTCTTCTTTCCTTCTCTTTCTCCCTCTAGGGCTTTTCTCTCTTTCTCTCAAATGAGAAATGGCTTAATCCGTAAGCCTCATAAACCTTTAAAACAAAAACCCAATTTCAAAAGTTAATACACACTTTAAATGACTCGTTTACTCCAATTCGATCCAAAATAACTTAAAAACATTCCGGAGCCAAAATAAAACCCAATGACAGTCATTTTGACTATCTCGACCCTCCCGGGATCGATGGTACCCTCAAAAATATCATCCGGTATACTTTAAAATATTCTCTATTTTCGGGCCTAAGTTCCCAAATTTTGAAATTCTCCAATTCAATTAAATTTTATTTTCCCAAAATTTAATTTCTCAGTCTCCAAAAATCGAGGGTTGTTACAGTCCGTTTCTGACAAAACCCAATAATATTCACTTTTATCAAACCTACACAATTTTATGTGATTTCCTAAGTTTCGTTGATATAAAATACAATTTCTATGGTTTCTACATGCAAACCCACGCCCATATCACCCAAGTCCAAATTTGACCCTAAGCCCTTAAGAATTACAAGTATTAAATCAGATTTAGATTTTTAAGAAAAGCAGTCCTAATTTAGTTTTCACTTTTCCTAATTAGGTTGCTAATTTATTTTAAGAAAACACATGAATTAAGGTTTAGGCGACACTTAAAACTCATAATACTAAAGAGTGAGAATAGAAGAATTCATGCCTGGAAAATAATTTCTTGAAAATTTTGAATGCTCCGTTTGCGTTCGTCTCGCGATAATAAGTAAGTTTCGTTCTTGGGCCTTTTTGAAAATATGTAGTTTAGACCTCCCAAAATATGATTAAAGTTTTGTTTAATTGAGGTTTGGAGTTGAAATATAAGGGTGTGAGTATTCTCTTTTATGTAGGGAAAGGAGGGTTTGAAAAAAAATGCATGACCTTTTAAAAAGTGAGTGAATGATCTTTTTATAAGGTGAGAAAAAAAGTCCCACTGATTTGCAACTCTCAAACGATTAATTAATATATAAAAAAATTATACTAACTACCTAATTAACCCCTGCACGCCCAAAATTTAGGAGGCAGCCAAATCGTCTATATGACATGTGCGCCCTAACCTAGTTGAAAGTTTCCAACTCTCATAAACCTCATTTCACATGGAACAAACCAAAGGGATATATAAAATAATAAAAAAAGTGGTCAGCACCAAACCTTGAGCCATGCGCTAATAGGAAAAGAAAAGGAGGCTTAGCGCCTCTCTCTCTCTCTCTCTCTCTCTCCACAAGCGGGTTAAATGTTTTTAATTAATAATAATAAACTGTTTACAAAGAGACAATCTCTTTATCATGCCAAAAATCTAAAGTTTGAATTTACAAGATTTATAAAATTAAGAATATATTAATGTATATTCAAGTATAAAAGTTTTTGAATCCCCATAAAATACTTTATATTTAATCAAATTTCGACCAAAAGAAATCTTTTAATTTAAAAAATAAATAAATAGAAAGAAAAATAATAATTAAATCCTGCAAAAATATCTTTTCAACTTTTTAATTTACAATGCGTTATTTATGGTTTAAAATCACGGGGTGTTACAGACCCTCTTGTTGCAAAATAATACTATTAGAAAATTTGCTAGTGGGGACCCTCACTGTGGACTCCCTCACGTGATTTTACACTTTAGCTGGCCTTGACAGAGGGGTCCCTCACTCGTGGACTCCCTCGCCCAGGTATCATTTCAACTGGCCTTGGGAAGGGGATCCCCTCGCCCAAACTATATCATCTTTGAATTTGGCAGGAGGTGGGGGGGGGGGGGGGGTCTATATCATCTTTGGAATTGGCAAGAGGTGGGGGGTCCCTCGCCCAAACTATATCATCTTTAGAATTGGAAGGAGGTGGGGGGTTCTTCGCCCAACTATATCATCTTGGGAATTAACGGGAGGGGGGAGGGGGGGTGGT
This sequence comes from Sambucus nigra, assembly GCA_949130495.1. Lineage (NCBI taxonomy): Eukaryota > Viridiplantae > Streptophyta > Magnoliopsida > Dipsacales > Adoxaceae > Sambucus > Sambucus nigra. The sequence goes on along the minus strand of OX422218.1, from coordinate 377,853,710 downwards.
CTCTCTCCCTCCCCCCAAAATTCACCTTACTTGGAATTTGGCAGGAGGGGGGAGTCCTTCACCCAAAAATCATATTCATTGGATTTGGTGGTGGTGGGGTGGTGGTGGTGGGGGGGGGGGGGGGGGGGAGTCCCTCGCCCAAAAATCATATTCCTTGGAATTGGCAGGTAGGGGGAGTCCCTCACCAAAAAAAATCATATTCCTTATTTCCATTAACATTGGCAGTGTGGTGGTGGTTGGGGGGGGGGGGGGGGGGGGCTTCACGTTATTCTTTATTTTCGTTAACATTGGTGGTGGGGGAGAGTCCCTCACTTTTGGAGTAGTACCCCTCTACAAGAAGCATCATAATCCTAGAAAGATTGTGTTGACACGTTCATTTTTATATTGTTGGATACTTAAGGTTTTGTTCTTTCATAAACAAGTAAGAGCTTGATTTATAAAATCTTGAGTTTTTGAGAGAGAAAAACAAATGCTGAAAATCACTTATCACTAGAGTCTTTCATCAGGCTTCTTTGAGTATTCTTAAGATATCCTCGCTGTTATTATATTTTAAATTCATTTGAAGTTTCATTTATTCTTCTCAAGACTTGAAAAAACATTTTTCAAAATTATTCTTGAGAGACTTGAAATACTTTTGATATCTAAAAAATACTAGTGAGTTGATTTTCAATAGCCAAACACTTTTAAACGCTTCCATGGACTTTTAGTAATATCACATCCTAGGAAGTTAGAAATATATTGGTGCCTTCTTACATGTTCGGTTGGAATAAAAAGTTTAGGTCAACTTTAAAGAAGATTTATTGGCATAATATTTGGAGACATTACTGTTACACCCCGCCTAATAAAATACCGGACGATCACTCCAGTACCAAATTAAAATTGGAGTCACATATGGTTCATTCTTAGCATCACTGTCGAAAATCAAATTAATTACTAATAATCTATTAGGCTGGCGTCAAAAAGTTTATTTAACTAATCTTTTAAACAAATTAGTCAATTAAAACATTCACACAGTTTATGTAAAAATGAAACTGAGATGAAATAAAAATAACCGAACACTCGGTTTAGCATAAAACAACCAAATCGAATGTCGCATTAAAAAGGCGGAAAAATAATAAATAAATACAATTGGGATTTCGGCCCGAGTGTTCTACAGTACCTCCTATCTGGAGGACAGGGATAGAAGCGTCTACAGTAAACCTGCATGCATCCACAGCTACTACAGCACACGTCTGACTCGAAGGAATCATCATCCAGGCGTCCCTGTGTCTGGACACCTATATATGTATATATATATAGCAAAAGAGAGGAAAATAGATAAACGGGCCAAAGATCGAGTTGTGAAAATATTTTGCAAGTGCATAAATGCTTTATTTATGAAAATTATATTTTATCTCATATTTAAATCGGTATCGCACTCCCATGAGATACCCCTCAACCCTCCTCTAATAGTGCATATCTATCGCGTTCTTATTAAATAACCTAGTCCAATACCCTGCCTAACTAATCTATTCCATCAAAACTCTAGAATTCCTAAATTGATTCGAGTACTAAGGGCTAAACTTCTCCCCAGTGTCAACACTGTGCCATGTTCATGCGTGGGGTGTCTCGCGAAGCAAAATTCAAACAAGGAACCCCCCCAATACACTACTATTTGGCAGTGTCGATCGCCGAGATCCATTAGGCCCTCAGTACACAACGTATACATACATACTCATATAATTATCTATATTATCATACTCACTTTCATATGCATATCATAATAAAATTCCGGATGTAATCTCCCGGAATGAGAATTAATCTTTATTCATTTGATCTCTTTACTCCAATTAGATATATATATATAATATCTTGTTCTCATACATAGCTATTGTACTATACACATAAGTATAATAACCATCCCAAAGAGATATAACTCGAGGATGCAATCTCTCAAAGCTATCATCTTCCAGGGAATTACTCACATACCATCCTGGGTACCAGCGGTCAAACTAAATAACACCGACATAGTACAAACCAAATCACAACGTATGGGAAGCGGTCATAGTTCCTACCCGAAAATGAGACGAAACATACCCACCACGTCTCACCCCTAATAAAAATCACACAATATAACAATGGACGCTATGACCCGGGGACTATACGCTCCTTAATCCTCAAGCCAGGGGCCTCACCCACATCGCACAACTTCCCATTATAGCATTAGAAGGGGTATGCTTCACACACACACACATATATATATATATAATAATAATAATAATAATAATAATAATAATAATAATAATAATAATAATAATAATAATATTAATAATAAGTTAGGGAAGTTTTTGAATTGTCTACACATTTTAACGGTCAAGATGTGTGCCACCTCCTTACACATTTTATTGGTTCAGATCACATCCCATTCCTTTTTACAAATCTACCCCTCACTTTTTTGGTTTCTCCCTCTTTTTTTTCTCATCAAAGTTACGCTTTAATTTGAAAATGAGGGTATTTTTGGAAGACACTCTCATGTTCTCACCACTTTCTCCCGTAAGATCACAAAAACCCACCCCGTCATTAGCACACTCTTCTCTCGGTTCTATCATGATCCCCTATCAGGTATGCTATCTCTCACCATTTTCATTTGGTTTTAGTTTTTTTTTGGTTGAAAATTAGTTTTTTTTGTCAAGTATACTATCTCACTTTCGATTTCAGCTATACTATCTCACTTTTGGTTTCAGTAATTTGTGTTTAAATTTTTGGTTGCTTAGGTTAAGAATCTTACTTCAACCACCCAAATCGATGACTGTGAGTATCAAAGACCATCGTCTAAGACCATCGCCGACAGGTGAAGAAATATACAGTCAAATACGTTGGGTTTTTGTTTGCTTGTTATCTTTGTGAACATGTACTGCTATTTTATGTCTATTAAAGTATTCAATATGTGTGATAGATTTTAAATCACTAATCTCATTATGTGTGATAGATTTTATATTTGTAGGGTTTTTAAATCACTAATCTCATATTTTAGTATGTTGTGTTCAAATTTTGGGTTTTTGAGGTTTCGAATCTTGGATCTTTTTGGTAAACTCTCTATTTATGTTGTATTTTAGTTTTTTAGAGATTTCTAATAAAACATTTAGGATTTATTTTTGTATTAAATTTTTTTTCCACGTAATAAGTAGGTGTAAACATTTTGGATGTGTGTGTAGATATTTGGTGTAAACATTTGGAGTTGCAGATTAATTTTACAGATATTTGGTCTAATTTTGCGAAAAACAAAAGTACAGCGTGCTATTATTCGATATCACTATCTTTTTTTGTTTATTTTGAGGTCTATAATTGTTCGATAAAAAACAAAAGCCATTTTTTCTTATTCAATGTGAGGTATAGATTTTATTTAATTATAATTTTTCTTTTCTTTTATTGAGGTGCTATTTTAGTTGTTCTGTTTGGGATGTGTGGACTATTGTGGTTACGATTGGGATGTGTGGAGATTTTTGTAAGTTCTTGGTGTAACGCTTAGAATCCCCTATTTCATGTATCATGTTATTAATATCTTTCTTTGGGAGATGTATTAGAAGATTTATCATAATAGGACAACTACAATAGGTACTGCTGAAATGAATAGGTACTGTTGCGTAGATCATTTGAAGTGTATGTTGTTTACATAGTGTAGATAAGGTGTTTGATGAAACTTTCGAGAGACTATGTTGTTTATATTATTTTTGTCTTTTATAAAATATAGTGAAGAGCAGATCATAACAACTGTTGCTTGCATTTTGGTTGCGTAAACAGGGATGGATATTGATTTCCAATTTGGGTATAATTCTACGAGATTGCCTCAAAGGTGGCTTAGTTCTATATTCATCTTTTAGGGATTAGTAAGGTTAGTAAGAACATTGTAGAATGCTTCTCATTTAACGAGCTTGATATTTTAAAATGTATGACCATTAGCAAAGGTTGGTATTTTGAAATGTATGGCCATTAGCAAAGCTTGGGTTTCCACACATTCATTTCTCACATTATTTAGAATTTCGACACACACAATGCACGAACACATATATGTTATGTGTCAAACATACAATGTTGAATGCCAAACACCTATGCCAGTTCTCGTTTACTATATCAACGATATGTATCACCCGATACACTCCAGTTTTCAATGGCATATGGCAAAGCCATATAGATCCAGCTATACATATCGTGGCATTATCTACTAAAAAATTTCATATAGGGCGCGTTGTTGTATTTGCTGAAAAATGGTATTATCAACCATGGTATTACACTTGATATACACTTAATGTTAACAGCTATTACCAGCTGTTAATACCAGCTATACACTTAATATTAACAACCTTGGTATTATCTACTAATAATTTTCATATAAATTTTTATAGGGTGCGGTGTTGTATTTGCTAAAAAATGGCGAAGAAATTCTCTAGCGAATGAAGATAGGAGGTCTCGATGGAGAAATTTGCGGGCGATGAAGATTTGGTAAGATAACTCTTCCTACATTTTCCTTCGAGATGTCTTATCATATTCAAATCAGTTTCAAAATAGGGGTTCTCTATCTTATCAGACCCCAACTTGGACTGCAACCACAAGTTGAGGTTAGAGTTAGGGTTCCTTCTCTATTACTTCTCGGAGCTGCAGTAAATATTCTACAGTCCTATAACTGCTTTATTTTCTACACTTATTTATATGTTGTGTGATCAATGCATTGGTTTTAGATATTTTTTCAAAAAAATGATAGAATAAGGTTTGTGGAAGGTCTTTTGTTGTTTGTTATAGGCACAATCAAAGATTTCAGTATGGTAATCATTTTAACCCCCTTTGAAATATTTTAATCAGCTGAATTAACTGTTGAAAATGTTTTAATCAGTTGAATTCCCTTAAGTTCTCTTCGATTTGTGTTTTTGATCAAGGCTTTTAGGTATTTGGGACTCATCTCCCAGCAAGCCTTCCAATTTGGTCCGAAGGGAAGAGAGATGTTAGGAGGGAAGAGGGTGGTCCGAAGCTTAGTGGGTTGTTGTACATTTGAGAAGAAAATATCTTCTTAAACAACAAATGCAGAGGTGATGTTTTAAGCATGTGTTTTTTTCTCTTTCTACAAGCAGGTATCTTTTTTCATTTAATCACAATATTAAAGTGATATCCTACTCAGTTACGAAGGATGTTAGGTTCGGCCTGTGCATAATTTGAGCAGATGTCATGACTTAACCTGTGCAGAAATTAAGTTCATATGAATCGTGTTTGGGGAATAAGGCTTGACTTGGTTTTGTGGTCAGCACAGGTTCATCCTGGGCAATACTAGATGCCCATTTTTTTGTTGTACATGTATTTTGTATTTTATTTATGAACTGTTTTTTTTGGAGAAAGGGTGGAGGATTGGTTGTTTACAAACTAAAGTCCAATTAGCTATTATAGTCATTGTTTTGGAACATAGATGTGAAGTTGGGGAACAAAACTGTGTGCAATAAATTATGTATAAGTTCTAACTACACTCAGGGGCTCAAACTATGTGCAAGCAGTTTTTTTCATTTCGTCACAAGAAGTTTTTTTTAAGCATGTGTTTTTCCTTCTATTTCTACAACCATGTGTCTTTTTTCATTTAATCATAATAACATACTCGCTGGTGATGAAACTGATGAACTCGAAAACACTGTCCTGAACGGTATCCTTAGCGTTCTTGGTGATAGTACACATATGCATCAATTGGGGTGGTGATGGTGTTAAATTCAACCATTGCAACGCGTACAAATTTCACATTGTTGTTGATATTGATTTTTTCGGGGATCACGAAATACTTGATTGTGAGTTTCTGCTTCAACGTGTGGAATCATTTTCATGACCATACTATCAAAGATTATTTTCTATCTTTTTTTTTCTTCGTAAAATCGTTACTATATTGACATTTATGAATACCTTCTTTTCAGTTTATTTGCCATTCTTATGGTAGATGGATGCTTTATGCTCCCATCCAACATGATATCTATTGAAGTTCCCTCTTAACCTTATTGTATTCTCAGGTACCTAGAGAGTCGTTGCTTTTTGTGATTCCTACATTTGGTGGTGTGGTTTCTTGGGAGGGAGGAAGGGGCTCCAATTAACGAATCTAATTAAAGCATTAATTATCAGGTATGCCACTATAATACGTGTACAGATACACACACACAAACATGCATGCACACATGCACACACGTGCACTATATATATGCACTGGCATATATGCTCCAATATGCATATAAACAAAGGCATATATGCTGCAAACACGCGTCCTGAACCTGGAATTATTGCTTTATGTTTAATAATTCTTATATGGGTTTATTTTCTAATTTAGAGTAAATGTCTATCACTTAGAGTTGATTATCTCAACATCACTTATGAATACTTTGTTTTGGTTAATTATCAATTTAGAGTAAATGTATATCACTTAGAGTCGCATTGTTGTCCCTCTCATGATGTGGAATTCATAGTTTGTGGAGTTCAGAAAAACTGTAGTACTGTTAGCACTGCTATGCAGTTTTTACAATGTTATTGAATTTCTGGAAAAAATGATTTTGAAGGAATTATTTTTAAATTTTTTAAATACCTAATAAATTTATGAAGAACTGGACAATTCCTAACCAGCATATATTACAAACTATTTGAATTAACTTTTCCAATATCCCAATCCATTTCTTTGCAAAATCCTCCTTATTCTCAATTGCAGAAGTTATTGGAAAACTCCTACAGTTGGATAGATACACTGTATCTCCAAAGAGACCTATCTTGGCTAGGTTATGTGTAGAGATGGATATCACCATCAAACACCCTGCCAAAGCTTAGATTGGATCAGGTGCTAAAGGCTTTTGGCAAGAAATTTCACATGAAAATGTCCCTCTTTATTGTTATCACTGTCTTAGGAAAGGCCATGACACCGAAACTTGAATCATCAAGAATCCCAAACCTCAAAAACTCAAGCCAAAGTTCCCCAAAATCCCATAATCTTGAAAAAGACTCTTGAAGATCCTCAATATCCTGAAGTCATTACTCAATAACCTCCTCTTTAAGATCCTCAAGATCCTGAAGTCATTACTCAACAACCTCCTCTTCAAGATCCTCAAGATCCTGAAGTCATTACTCAACAATCTGTTCCAGAAATCATTCAAGATCCTCATACAATTTGTGTGGATGAAAATAATATTTGTTTGAATAATGATCCATTGTGTGGATGAAAATAATATTTCTTTTAATAATGATCCAACTCCATAAGTAAATGTTGATTCAATAAAGAGGAGTCCTTCAAGAAATCAAATCCAAAAACTTCCCTAGAAGCCTTCACATCAATATTCATTTCACCCTTCAAAATTTGTGAAACAAATTGAGAAGATCAAAAGAGGAGACATATCTAGCAATGAAGCCATGGTGGTGGACAAGTGTAGTCTTTCACCTAGAGGTAACCTTACTATAGGTATTTTACCTCCCTAATGTTATTTCTCTATCCTATTCTGAATATCAAGATGCTCATATGATTCTCATTGAGGAATTACAATTATCATATTTAAATATTGAAAAGAAAATTTCTAGGGATAAGTAATTTAGAAACAAAGCCTTATTGAAGCTTTTTAACACCCGTGATCATCATTCTAATGACCTTTTACTCATTTTCAATTATCAATTTAGAGTAAATGTATATCACTCAGAGTTGCATTGTTGTCCCTCTCATGATGTGGAATTCATAGTTTATGAAAATGAGTAAATTCATTAGTTAGTCATTCTATCTACTCACTTAACATGGGACTTATAGATTAAGAGAGCCTTTGCAAATATCACCACCCAAGTTTTGTTATAGTCTCTTCGAGCTATAACTTCCTTCCGTTGACTCATTAGACAAAGTGGTGATAAAATTTATCCTATTAAGTGTTTGATAAAGAATGTGTATGAAACTTACTCCTTTGATTTTTGGTTGTTACTATTCAGTTATACAAAACCACTTGGAAGGTTTTCCCACTTGGAAGTTGCAGCTGCTGAATTCGGAAAACCTTAATATAAAGGTGTGTGCTCACATTGTACAAATATAATGTTAAAGGGGTGTGATGCCTTAATATGGATGGTTTTGTACAATGGAGGTATTAAAATTCAGATTTCTGAATGCTGAATTACCACTTGGTTTTGTACCCTTGGAAGCTGCAGCTGCAGCTACTATTCAGTTGTCTTGGATGCTTACAAATTCTTCCATTGTTGTGTTATATATTTAATGAACTATTTAATGCGTTTTTCCTGAAATTGTAGTAAACTGAGACGACAAGTAATGAACCATGTCCAATTGATCCACCCAAGATAAATGTCAGCCATTTTGTAAGATTTTAGCATCATTTGAGATGAGTTGCACAATTTCAAGAATTGCTAGCTGGTGCAGCTGATCAAAATAAAGGGAGAGAGCTTCAAGAAGAGAAAATATGAACATACCCACAATATAAAGGTGCGTGCTTTATTTTCTGAATTCTACGTACAACTAAAATTTGACTTCTTAGTTACACTTTGACTTCTTAGTTGACAAAGTCTTTATCTATTATTCTTCTGACAGATATGTAGAAGACGACGATGACCGAACTGTTCTATATTTCTTGTTGCAATTTTCATAGATGCAGGTGGATATATGCATATGCATATTTGTAGAGCGTATATATGCATACTTCTATGTTATGTTCTTTCTTCACTTTCATACACTCCACTTTAGTTTGACCTAAACTTCTCAGGATCCACATTGTTTACTTACCCATGGGAATTAGCTGGATTCAGATTAAGAATAAGGTGAATTGTTTCGAAACAGGGGATAGGGCACATCGACGTGGCGTTAAGGGAGTTTTATCGGTGCTTTCAAGAAACGAGGTATGTATCCAAAAATAATTTTGTTCTTCATATTGTGGTGAGAAATTTGTTAGACAAACTTTGTAAAACTTTGAGGTCTCTATCGCACCCATGTTTTGACTCTAAAGAATTATACAATTTCTCCCCTTTTTCTACATCAAATGTGATAACTACATTAGTTCATAGACGATGCTTTTTTTATCGATTTTTTATCTAAAAAAATAATTTTGCAGGTAATTTTGAATAATGGATGAAATAAAAATGCATGCTATTTGACTAAAGTTCTCTGTTACAATGAAGATTAATTTTGGAGGACCTAATCAATTTTATGATGTAAGGTATTGTTTCATTATAATTTGAAATTCTTATTTTTGAATTTTCTTTTATTATTCAATGTTTATTTATTTCCTCCTCATTTTAATTATTAAATTGCAATATCTCTATCAAGGTAATTAACAAAAATAGACACGACCAAATGCATATACATACATGGGTGTGGGGTGTGTTCAGATTTTTATTCTTCTCCCATTGGATTTATATAAATTTAGTGTTTTCCATGTTAAGAGTGGGTTATTTTAAATTTGGACAAGCTATATGCAAACATAAATTTAGTAACAAATTGAGCATTATTATTACATCGTAGGAATGTGGCATGGAAACATAAGAATAGGTGTGTACCACATATGTTCGTAAACATCACTCACATCTTGAATGCTCCATATTTCCATCTCTATTAACACTTTGTGAATATGTATATTTGTTGACAGATGACTCATATGGACAAGATTCAGAACGACATGTTTCAGGGTCTCGATAGACAAACTAATGCAGATGAAATGCATGGTCTTTTTAATTCTTTAGATATGATATTGGTTATTTTATTTCTCATATTTTTTAGAATTTTGACATAATTTTTCTATATTGCTTGGATATATAGTTATTCTCGGTCAAAATTCTCCACAAGTTGTCGTCTTGAGAATCTCTAAAGCTTTGAAGGATGTGGCATACTCATTCAGCGAGGATGATGAAGAAAAAAAAGATCCGTCTAAAGCCCTTGGACCTAAGTTGATATATATGTTATTTTTGTTATGAAGTTTATTTCGTTGAATTATTTATTAGATGAATTTATTATCATTTAATATTGTTGGATTTGTTGTTATCCCTTAAGAGGGTGGTTAGTCCAATAAACAAAGGAGACTATGTCCAATTTTTTTTAAATGGACACTTTGTTTATTAGAGGCAATGTTAATTCAGTTGATGAATATAATATATTTCATGCTATATGTGACTTTGTTTGATGAATTTAGAGTATTTGAATGGTGTTGGACAATTTATTATTTGTTAAGCAGGGTAGATAGTCCTATAAACAAGGGAGATTATGACCAATTTTTTTAAAATTACACTTTGTTTTGTTTTGTTGGGGAACGATATTTTGTCGTTTCGCGATTACGAACTTTGAAAATTTTTCGTCGGTTCGCGATTACGTACTTTGGACAATTTTCGTCGTGCCTTCAGGCACGGGCATACGCTAGTATATATATATATATATATATATATATTGTAATCAAATCGTATATATGTTCTACATCGTTCCTCAAATATAAATGGCCATATTTGCCAATCACACATAACGATGGCCAATAATCACAAAGATTCTCACTAAAAATAACATTTAAGTATTCGTACACACACGATACTAAATCCAAAAGTATTCCATCACTTAATAAATAACATGTACCTTATTCTCGTTTAAGGATTTATATAATTTCTCCAACTATACCAATTCATCCTAGTAGTCTTGTAGTATTTACTCAACCCTAATCGATATAATTATGTTTTCTATGCGCACTATTTCCTATAAATATTCGCCAACTAAAATACTCCCTCGGGTGTTACTCGTCTCGAACACCCATAAATAAATAAGTCCTAGATTTTACTCACTTAACCCAAGATATACATCCCACTCCAAAAATAATTTAGAAGTCCCCACTCTCTTTTTGGGAACCCCAATCGTCCAATTCTTTAATTATTTATTTTCCTCGAAAATTATAATTCTTAGTGCCACACAATTATAACACCCTCCTAACTCCCATAAATGTTCTCCAATGGCTAGATATTATTTCCTTAAATGACTCTTTATTTCCTCAATCAAACGAGCTAAAATAATTTTGTATGGAATTTATCCCATTTAAACAACACGAGCCAAAATTGTCAAAATTTTTGGGCCATCTATCGATCGACCCTGGGCCATCGATGGATCGATCGACCCGGACAACTTCTTCTCCGAAAAGATGTTTCGGCCATTAAAGCTTCTCCCGAGATTTTGTCTCCTCTCCAATATCCTCCAACCTCAATCAATCATCATATACACATATAAAAAGGGTTTTAAACATCCTAAAACCCATAACCAACAATCGATTTCAATAAATTCCTAAGTTTCTCCAATTTGATATTTTATGGTGTTTACCCGTTAAACTTACGAAAAACCCGTTTTGATTCACGAAAACCCAACCCAAAATTGTCTAATTTGTTATTACCAAATTATGATATGAGAATTGTGCTCAGAAAGAAATAAAGCAAGTAAACACTTGCCTCGTGGATAAAATTGGACGACCTCGAGTCGAATCCCGTGGAGTTTGGTCAAAATCTCCCTTTTCTTCCTCTTTTCTCTCTCCCTTCCCTCTCCTCTCTCTTTCTCTCCTTTTTCTTTCCTTTCACCCACTCTCTCGTGTCTTTTATTGGAGAGAAAAGGTTTTATCCCTTATTAAACCCTAAAATGACTCGTTTACTCAGTTACGAGTCCCTACTGGTCAAAAAATTCTCGGAGTCCAAACACTACTCCCGAATACTCTATTCTGACTATGTCGGGTTCGGCCATTCTGAAATCAACCGCACACTCAAAATCTCCATCTGAGGTACTTAACCACAATCCACTAATTAAACCCAATACATCTCAATGCGTGTTTTCAAATTGAAATATTATCCTTTGTCGCTTTACCCAACTACAACATGTAATTAAAATTGTCCAACTCATTTAATTAATCCCAAAAGTGAATATATCACACATCGAAAATCATCTAGCCCGTATAAACTCTAAAAATTATTTTTCTCTAAAATTTCCCAAATTTTCAAATTACACCCATTTATGAAATTTATGTTATCCATAAAAGTACGGGGTGTTACATACTCCCCCCTTTACAATGGAATTTCTCCCGCAAAATTCGAATACGACTCATACTACCAACCTAGGATCGCTAATCACACCTCAACCATACACTCGTTCGGTATTACCTATCTCAAGGCTCATACTCTAATGCAGTATTTTACCTATAAACTTAGGTAAATCACTACCTCGATCATGAGGGTTACTCTAACGTCACATCGCACTCATCATTTTTAATACCGCATATAGAGAAAATGAGCCTATAGCCACCACTCTAACGTCTAAATCTCACCGGAGAATCACGATTCTAAGCGTCCGCTCATCTACATTAGGATATCTAATTTCCCCCAAAAAGGAAATTACTCTAACGCTTGACTACTCCCGCCAGTCTCATCGCTTATCTTGGGCATGCTACTTATTATTGCCCTATACAATTGGATTATCGCGTACTTCTTACGCCATTCCATCCAACACATTCCAAATCCATTTATGACTGCCTCATGGCATAATCTTTCATTTTATATACTACGCCCCTTATATATCAGGCGATATATAAAACCAACTTACGAGGGTGCCCACACACCTTATAACCCATGCTTCTCTACACAACTATTGTAAACGTCCGACACGTACACTCTCTCTAAACCATGGGCCTTATTTCTTCGGTGTAATACTCACACGTGGGTTTTCTTAACCCGCAAAATTCAATTCTTCCTATACTTGGAAATCCAATCCTTCTTCAAAGTTAATCCCCTAATCTCCTTGTGGTTAACTCAAAACTAACTCCTTACGTCGGCGTTACTAATTCTGCTGAACTTACTTCCTAATAATCCTACGATTGATGCATTTTCCTACCCACGTGAAATGAGTACTATCCTAACTATGTCCCTAGTGACCAAGACCTCTCTCAACTTCCGACATTTGCTCGGTTTCATGCGTGGGACGTCTCGCAAAGCGAAATCCAGACCAGGAACCCTCCCGTTACACTACTCCCTTACGTCGTCGATCATCGAGATATAGCGGCCTAAGGCACACCAGCGGGACGTCCTAAATACTACCTCACTAACCTACTCACGCTCTGCTACCACTCTATTCCTCCACATTGGCGAAGCGAAAAATCTAACTAATCGAGACGCCGACTCTCTTCTAATATATTACGAACATCACATCCAAGACTTCTCCCATTAGATACTACCTCCGAATTAGCCTTCTCATCAAGGCCTAGCTACAAGACTTAAATCAGTTCCTTTACCTCGCCTCACCCACATACTTGCGGTGAGATAGACATTTTCATGCTTCTCTATAGCACTTATATTTCCATAAGCCTACCATCATCATACGGATCTCAGTCTATAGTGTTTCCTCCACACTGTATAACTTATCATCAAAACCAACATCCTTGCATCCCATAACATCTCTCCACTTTCGACGTCATTAAGGTTCATGCGTGGAGCGTCTCGTAAGCGAAATCCAAATAAGGAACCCCTCTAATACACTACTACTTAACTTTGTCGGCCATGGAGGTCCGTTAGCTTTAATGTGTAATCAGGATAGCCCTATCCCCTCTTTTAACAAAATGTGGTCTGAACTCCTATTTCTTTCCAGGAGCCACACCACCAAGCGCTCGTACTAGCACTAAGTCCTTAGCGCAAACCACATTGAGATTAGACTCACAGCTCAGCAAATAAGCCTGCATACCTTAAATCATATCTATAAGGTCGCCACGCACTCGAATCGTGGTAATAAAACATCTGCTCACCGAAGTTCCATCTATACATACAACAAAGGAGAACTCAACCTGTATCCAGGTGAGATATCGCAACAACAACCTGTTCTACCCTGGAACCGTGGACATGATAGTCTTGCAATCATTAGCCTGCTATCGCTCTGATCAACGAAGAACATATTATACTCAAAATAACACCATACTCGTATAACACACACAAAACGCGCAATACCAACCTGATATGAACTCAACATACTAACACCCACTTTTCACAGTGAATGAAAGAAAATAGATCCTCGCTATCACGAAAAAACACATAAACATATACTATATAATGTTATCGATACTACTAATAAACTCGAATTACACACGAATATAGGGCTAATAAAATACTGTGACTCAATCTTGTCACACAGAATATACCTCCTTCATCCGAGGTGAAACTCATAATAACTTCGCCAATCTCCCTAGCTACTCCTAATGGTTCCCAGACATGATATACTTGCCCTGACTGAGCCAGAAACTACTTTAATCGATGACCCACCTCAACACCCTATTCTTTTCCTTTAACTCCTACCGGGCAAGATCAAAGTGCGTGGTTCTACATTCCACGTTGCAACTTTCCCCACCCGTGGTCACCCTGACCAGGTGAAGGTTATCAGTATCTAGGACTTTAGAGCCTTGATCCTGATGATTTCCTTCATAGTTCCCTTAACTTCTTCGTTAAAAGGAAACTCCACTACCGGCTTCAACAGCCCTGGTTCATGTCACACCCCGCTTAAAATAATAACGGGTGGCCAACCCTATACTAAAATAATCAGGAATTACACGTGGATCATTCTCATCATCAATTGACGATACTAAAACAAACACAACTAACTACCCATTACTACAAAAAGAGGGTGCCAAAAAAATTTCAAACATATAAACCAACAATATAAGAACTACTGAACATGATAACATAAGCTCACAATGATAATAAGAAGAAGTAATTCTAAATTACAACATAAGTTCACAAAATAAAATACCCGAATATGCTGTCGGGTCACAAACAATACAATAATTCTAGAAAGAAATATAAAAGTGCTACATCTACGACACTTGGGTATAAACCCGATATACAAACTGAATCCTAATCTAGATACACAAAAGATAGGAAACGACTACATCAAAATTCAACAACAGTCTGCATCTACTACTACTCCACGAGTACTCTAAATAGAAAACAACAATGGTGTCCTTGCGGAGGAACACCTAAAGTAATACAATATATATAGCAAGAAGAAAATATAAACGGGTCAGGGCCCTAGGTGAAAAAAACATTTTTAGCAAGTGCATTAAAATGCATAATAATTATAAATGCATTATGACATGATTAAAGTGGAGTCGCACTCTTCAGAAATCCAACTCACCTCTTAACTAAAGTGCGCACCTAGACATATGCACATCTTCCTCAATTAAATTCCCAAAACTATCTAGGGAAATAATCTAACCTACACCCAGAATTGATACTCAATTAATATCCATCTAAATCTTCCCTCAACTTCTAATACTACCAATCTCAAATATTCGCCAACTTACTAAACATATCAATATACATAGACATTATTTCTTACTAGAATTTATCATATTCTAATTATTGACATAAAAGGGTTAATAACATATAAATGCTAAGGACTAAAATTCTCCAAATTCTCAATACTGCACTGTGTTTCGTGCGTGGGATTTCTCGCAAGTGAAATCCAAACAAGGAACCCCCCGATACACTAGTCCCGGGCAGTATTGATTATCAAGATTCATTATCCCCTCATTGCATGATGCACATAACCCCAATTACTTAACTAATATATATAATTTAGCTATTCCCAACTCTCAATAGTGCACTGCGTTTCGTGCGTGGGACGTCTCGCAAGCGAAATCCAAATAAGGAACCCCCCGATACACTACTCCTGGTCACTATCGATTGTCGAGATGTACTAATGTATAAGTATGAATACTAAGGACTAACTTCTCCCCACTCCCAACATTGCATTGCATTTCGTGCGTGGGACGTCTCGCAAGAAAAATCTAAATAAGGAACCCCCCGATACACTACTCCTGGACAATGTTGGTCGTTGAGGTCCTGTGACACCCCGACTAATTAAATACCGGGTAGCTACTCCTTTATTAATTAATTCAAAATGCCAAGTTGGCTCAGTTAATAGCATCACTGTCGAAAACATTTTTTTTTTTTTTTTTTATTTACTAACCACTTAGTATTTAAAAAGTAAGTTGCCAAATTTTAATTAAAAACTGATTAACATGCAACAAGTGACAAGAATAATAATAACACCATTCACCATAATGAAGTAAATAGAATAATCGCCACATGATATAAATAAACTGGAGGAAAAACTCCTCATAACATAATCCCACAACTGAAGTAAATACTGAAATACTAAATACTGAAATGAATACATGCCAAAGTCTGAAAACTGAAATGGAAATGTATCTAATAGAATCTGGGCAACATGCCCTACAACTGAGGAAAAATGAACAAGGAATCCAAATGATATAAGCGTCTAAAAGCAAGTCCCTGTAGCTTCCACAAGCAGCTACAGCTCGTCATCTGAGTAAGAATCCTATGCATGGTGTCCTTGTGGCTGGGCACCTAAAATGGTTTTACAAAAAGTAGATTTGAAAGCAAACGGGTCAGAGCCCGAATGTGTATATTTTAAAAACCTGCAAGTGCTTTAAAAACATTTAAAACAGTATATGCAAAGTACATGTTAGGACGTGTTCTCACATGATATACTCACCTCTCATCTTACTGTGCACTCCTAACGTTCCTGTACCCATTCGTATGTTATCTCATAACTAACTAAAGAGTTTCTAACACTGCTACTCGGTTCACGTTATAAGTTCCGTCATTAACAATTAAATAGAGAGTTCTACTTTAATTCCCAAGTTCCCAATTATTAACCAAACCATTTATTTGATAAAAGATCTCTTTTTATCTTTCCAAAACATTACAATAATTATACTCACAATTTATTATAGTAAATTCCTTCTCGATTAACCGTATATTTTTCACATCATAAATATACAATACAAGCACCCAAAGGCTAAGCTGCGGTGCATACATACTCTGCTATCCATCCCGATACATCACGTACATAAGGATTACAAATTCCGAATCTCTCAGGAATTGTTGGAATCAACACCACACACAAAAATGGAGGCGAACATAATTCAATCATATCCATGGTCACGTACATACCTACGCTCCATAGTCAGCTGGCTTATTAACTCACAAATAAGTCGTTCTCTTGAATTATGTCCTCTAGGCACCAATCTAAATCCGGGCAACACAAGGATAAGAAGGTCCTAAGCGAACGTAACCTCCGTGATAGCAAGTATGGTAGGTATGTCATACACATAAGATTATATACTAAGCATTCACACATCTTAGATATTTCAATATTAATAAGGGTATTCTCTACATCATTATACCATTATTCCCAATTCATATATTTCAAGTATCCCGACAATATATAAATTAAATAGTCGACACGTCTCACGTCGTAATATCTTAAACTTAAAACCTGTCTCGAATAGATTATTAAGTTCCCATAATTCCCTCATATAACATCGCTTATACCTAAGGTCCTTACTTCTGCCCCAAACCTTATTTCATCAAATTATTCAAATTTGTACTATTAACCCAAATATTATCTCACATAACGAATTTCATTAATTTAGAATAATTCCTCAAATTAAATTCCAATTAATGTCCAATCTCAAAATCATGCCTACTGGTCTTCCTTAAAATTTAGGGTAATCACAATGTCTCCAATAATATTATCTAAGGGTTATCATCATTAAAATTCAATTAAGGAAAACTTTATTCATTCTGGGAAGGTCGATCGATCGACCTTGACCTTCGATCAATCGATTGTGGTCGATCGAACGACTGATGAATGTCGATCGATCGATTACACAGGTCTGTTACGGACTGCTTTGTTTTGCAGTTACAGTTTCGTCCCAAATCACCATTTTTAAGCATGAAACTTCAAGATAAGGTTACTATAACGTTATACTAACATCCTACATCAGTAATAACATTCTAAATTCCATAATTCATCATTTAAAGGCTTACTTTGGATTAAAACTACATCAAACTAATTCCCAGATTTCTTCCATTCAAGAACATCATTAAGTTTCTTCTAATTCTACCTTTTGATCATCAAGGTTCTGTTTTCAACATATAAATTCGTCCAGAATATACTACATGCAATCCCTACATAAATCATGTCCCTTAACTTTCAATTCATGGGTCTAATTTATCTCCAAAAATCAATTCCGAAAATTCCTAAACATGGAAACATATCTTGAATTAAAGGAGTTTAAATCACTTGCCTTAATTATCTCAGAATTTGGTGTTGAATCTTGATAGCCAAGTTGTTCTCCCTCTCACTTTTCTGCAGAATTCTCTTCCTTCTCTCTCTTTCAAGCTCTTCTCAAGGTTTCCTTCTCTCTCTCTCTCTCTCAAGCTTTTCCCAAGGTTGAAGATAATGGAATATGGAGGTGAGTAATGGTTTGTGGAAGTTGAAATGCTATATCAACTTCTCCCGTAGCCCATAATGACATATAGTGGGGTTAGTGGTTTAAGTGGGTTGAGAAATAGTCAGATTTTTAATTCCCATTTTCGTCACTTTTTAATTCCCCAAAAATGCAATTTACCAAAATGCCCTTTATGATGCCGGTATGGCCCACAAATATCCCGGGACCCAAACTAAACTACCGGCTAGTGTTTTCTGACTATCTCGACCCTTCCGGACGCGTTGGCGCACTCAAAATGACCATACGGTTAATGGAACTAAAATTCACTTTTTAATTATGTAACACAATCCATGACGTGGCGGTCACACGCGTCAAGCAAAATTCCCAAATTGCCGTATTTATATCTCACGACAATATCAATATTACCAATATTCATATAATGCCAAATATGCACATTATAATAAAATACTAACTCACATCTCGTTAATATTATTATCCGGATTAATTTCCAATTAATAAACATTTAATTCAATTAATCCCCAAAAATAAATAACGCAGAAAATACGGGGTATTACATACTTCCCCCCTAATAACTGAATTTCGTCCCGAAATTCGGAACTAGCAAGTACCTGGTAAGAATAACTCTGGATAACGTTCGCGCATCTCATCCTCGCACTCCCATGTGGACTCCTCTACATTATGATGTCGCCACTGAACACGTACTAACGGAACTATCTTTGACCGCAGTTTCCGCTCACTTCGGTCCAAAATAGCTATCGGCCCCTCCTCGTAGGAGCTATCCGGCTGGAGATCAATGTCCTCTACAGCAATGAGAGAATGTGCCAAATCATCTCTAAGGTATTTCCTAAGCGAGGAAATATGAAACACATCGTGAATCCGACGTAAATGCTCCGGTAACCCAAGTCTATAAGCAACTGGTCCGATCCGCTCAATAATAGGAAATGGTCCCACATATCTCGGTGCTAACTTCCCTTTCTTCCCGAAACGCATAATCCCCTTCATAGGAGATACTCTGAGCAAAACCTGATCCCCCACTTGGAACTCTCTGAAGAATCTCTTCGCATCAGCATAACTCTTCTGTCTGTCCTGAGCCACCCGAATGCGACTGCGAATCAATTCTATCCTTGCCGAAGTATCCTGAATCACTTCCGGCCCAAGTAGTTTGTTGTCCCCCACCTCCAACCAACATGCTGGGGAACGACAAGGTCTACCGTACAATGCCTCAAATGGAGCCATGCCAATGGTGAACTGATAGGAGTTGTTGTAAGAAAACTCCACCAGTGGAAGATACTGCTCCCATCCACCCTCAAAGTCAATGGTGCACATACGTAGCATGTCCTCCAACATCTGATTTGTGCGCTCGGTCTGCCCATCGGTCTGCGGGTGATACGCCGTACTCAACCGCAATTCCGTGCCCATGGCCTGCTGAAAACTTTCCCAAAACCGTGAAACAAATATCTTGTCTCGGTCAGACACGATATTTAAGGGCACCCCGTGAAGTCTCACTATCTCTGAAATAAAGAGCTGGGCATACTGTCCCGCAGTGTAATCTGTCCTGACGGGTAGAAAATGAGCGACCTTCGACAACCTGTCCACAATCACCCAAATGGAGTCGTGCCCTCTCTGCGACGTAGGCAACCCCGTGATAAAGTCCATAGAGATGCTCTCCCACATCCACATCGGGACCTCTAATGGCTGTAGCAGTCCTGCCGATCTCTGATGATCCACTTTTACGAGCTGACAAGTGGCGCATTTTGTGACAAACTCGGCAATATCTCTCTTCATCCCGCTCCACCAATACTGACGTCTCATGTCTTGGTACATTTTGTCCCCTCCGGGATGTACCGCGAATCGTGAGCCGTGCGACTCTGCCATCACCTCATGCCGCAATTCCTCCCCTTCCGGAACCACCAATCTCCCATTGAAGCGTAATCCCCCGTCCGAGCTAACGGTATAGGATTCGGCTCCTTCTGCTAATAATCGAACTATCTGTTCCTGACAGAACGAATCATTTGCCTGTGCCTTCACCACCTTCGTGACAATCTGCGGTGTAACAGTCATCACAGACATGAATGATCGGGCCACTGCATCCTGGTGTCCCAATTCTTTCCACTTGGCCTTCCACACATCTGCCACCTCATCTACCGGTCTACGGCTCAACGCGTCTTCCACCACGTTAGCCTTTCCCGGGTGGTATTGGATATCGAACTGATAATCTTTCACGAATTCAAGCCACCTCCGTTGCCGCATATTCAGCTCCTTCTGCGTGAATAGGTACTGTAGGGACTTGTGATCCGTGAATAATCGAAACTTCTCCCCCAACAGGTAATGTCTCCAAATGCGAAGGGCAAATACCACTGCCGCTAACTCCAAGTCATGGGTAGGGTAATTCTTCTCGTGAGGCTTAAGCTTACGGGAAGCATAAGCTATGGCCTGACTCTCCTGCTGCAGTACACCTCCAAGTCCTTGTAAGGACGCATCGGTGTAAACAAGGTACTCAACTCCCGGTCTCGGCAATGCTAACACAGGTGCTGAGGTTAACTTGTCCTTTAACTCATCAAATGCCAACTGACAGGCATCACTCCAAATGAACGGCACACCTTTTCGGGTAAGATGTGTCATGGGACCCGCTATCGTGGAGAAACCCCGAATAAACCTCCTGTAGTATCCTGCTAGGCCCAAGAAACTACGGATCTCTATCGGTGTCGTGGGCTGTCCCCACTCCCTCACTGCGGATACCTTCCCCGGATCAACCGATATTCCCCGGTCGGAAATAATATGCCCCAAAAACTGAACTTCCTTCAGCCAAAACCCGCACTTCTCATATTTTGCATACAACTCATTCTGGCGCAGTGTCTGCAAAACTAGTCTCAAGTGCTCGGCATGCTCCTCCTCTGTCTGGGAGTAAACCAAAATATCATCGATGAAGACAATGACAAACTGGTCTAGGTAATCCCTGAACACCCTATTCATCAAGTCCATAAATGCTGCTGGAGCGTTGGTCAAACCAAATGGCATAACCCGAAACTCGTAGGAACCATATCTCGATAAGAACGCAGTCTTTGAGACGTCCTCCTCCCTGATACGCAACTGATGGTAACCAGATCGTAAATCAATCTTTGAGAAGTAAGAAGCTCCTCTCAACTGGTCAAATAGGTCATCGATTCGAGGCAACGGATACTTGTTCCGTATCGTGACCTTGTTTAACTCCCGGTAGTCCACACACAACCTCAGTGAACCATCCCTCTTCTTCACGAACAACACAGGGGCACCCCACGGTGAAGTACTCCTCCGAATAAACCCCTGACCCAACAACTGCTCAATCTGATCCCGTAACTCCCTCATCTCAGCTGGAGCCATACGGTACGGTGCACGTGCTATAGGTCTCGTATCTGGTAACAAGTCTATAACGAAATCTATCTCTCGACTGGGGGGTAGGCCTGGTATCTCCTGAAACACATCAGAATACTCCCTGACGACTGGGATCGACTCTAAAGGAATCACAACCTCCTTAGAGGTATCCTCCTCAATGTAATATAAATGCGCGATCGAGCCTCCCTCTGGGCGAGGCATCGCCACAACAAACATCTCTTGCCCCGGAATGGCAAAAACAATGCTCCCACCAAAGCAATCAATCATGGCTCTATGATCAGCGAGCCAGTCCATACCGATAATAACATCGTGAACATGCATATCTAGTACCAACATGTCCGCAGGTAATACCAAACCACCAATCTCTACCCCCACTCCCCGACATATAAAGAATATAAGTGACCCATTCCCCAAAGGTGAGTCGACACACGTAACTGTGCTCTCCGCTGTGGCTAACAATCCTAACGCCTTTGCGAAGTGTGTAGCTATAAAACAATGTGTAGCACCCGTATCAAATAACACCCGACCCATAGTGCCATGGATAGGAAACGTACCCTCAATCGCGGGCGGTGCCTGTGGAACTGCAGCCTGGTGGACGTTGTAAACACGTCCATACTGTAGTTGCCCCTGCTGTACAGGAACTGCTGGAATAATCTGAGCTGGAGCTGGGAGGGCTGGTGGAAAGAGTGGCCTCTGTGGCTCCTGTCGAGCACCCTGCTGCTGCTGCTGAGGGGCCCGGCCCTTATCAGGACACTCCTGACGTTTGTGGCCAATCTTACCACAAATGAAACATTTTCCTGGGAAGTTCCCTCCCCTCTGCCCTTGCTGTCCCCGGCCCTGGTGGCCGTTACCATTCCTCCCTTGGCCCTGCTGGCCCTGCTGAAACTGCTGATGTTGGCCATTTTGACCCTGCTGGCCCTGATGACCGTTATGACCCTGCTGGCCATTTCGGAATCCTCCCTGACCGTTCCTGAAACCTCCTGAACGGAACCTCTTTTGATCTCCCTGCTGAGAACCCTGTTCTACCTGTCTCTGCCCCTGAAAAGATTGTGCCCCACCGGCACCATGTCCTCCAGTCCTGCCCTGATGGCTAGACTCTCCCGACCTCTTGCCCTCGGCCATATGAAAACGGTGGTCCTGGCAATGTAACAATGCAGCGTTAACCACATCAGAATACGTGGCCAACGAAAGGTTCCCTAACAAATGCTGACGGATCCTCCATGACAACCCGTCGGTAAATTTCTCAATCTTTTTCTTCTCTGTCGGTATCTCATCAGGAACGATATTCAACAGATTAGTAAACTCGGCCTCATACTCGGCCACGGTCTTGCTTTCCTGCCTCAGACTCATCAATCTCCTCCTCATTTCCGTATGAACAGCTGACGGAAAGTACTTGCGGTCAAACCGCACCCAGAACTCATGTATAGTGAGAGCATCCCTCTCCTCTACGGTGGTAATAGACTCCCACCACTGCAATGCAGATCCAACTAGCTTAAAAGTAGCTAGTACCTGCTTCTGAACATCTGAGCACTCATACATCCTTAAGTGCCGCTGCATATCCTTCCTCCATTGGCTTGAGACTACTACATCTGAGCTGCCTGCAAACTCTGGCGGATGCGCTTTCTGAAAAGCGTCACGTACACGCTCCCAAGCAGACGGAAATGAAGTTGCCTGAACTGGCGCGGCAACCGGCGCCTGAGGCGGTGCCTGCTGAACAACGGCAATGGCGGCATTTACCGCTTGGGCTACAATAGCTGCAACCTCAGCGGCGTTCATCATGCCCTGAACCGGTGCGGGCTGTGGTTCTGGCGTCGCATTCCTGGGAACTCATGGTGCACGTCGTGGAGGCATTCTGAAATAAGAATAAAGTCTATAAGTTCGCAGTTATAAACTTTAAAATAGCTGAAGAACGTAGCATAAACAAAAGAATACAACAGTCCTAAAATATAGGGCTCTATATCAAAGAAAGCTCAGCGAAAAACATAATAAGCCGTTCAGATCCTAAAGGACACTAGAACCTGATGCTCTGATACCACCTGTGACACCCCGACTAATTAAATACCGGGTAGCTACTCCTTTATTAATTAATTCAAAATGCCAAGTTGGCTCAGTTAATAGCATCACTGTCGAAAACATTTTTTTTTTTATTTACTAACCACCTAGTATTTAAAAAGTAAGTTGCCAAATTTTAATTAAAAACTGATTAACATGCAACAAGTGACAAGAATAATAATAACACCATTCACCATAATGAAGTAAATAGAATAATCGCCACATGATATAAATAAACTGGAGGAAAAACTCCTCATAACATAATCCCACAACTGAAGTAAATACTGAAATACTAAATACTGAAATGAATACATGCCAAAGTCTGAAAACTGAAATGGAAATGTATCTAATAGAATCTGGGCAACATGCCCTACAACTGAGGAAAAATGAACAAGGAATCCAAATGATATAAGCGTCTAAAAGCAAGTCCCTGTAGCTTCCACAAGCAGCTACAGCTCGTCATCTGAGTAAGAATCCTATGCATGGTGTCCTTGTGGCTGGGCACCTAAAATGGTTTTACAAAAAGTAGATTTGAAAGCAAACGGGTCAGAGCCCGAATGTGTATATTTTAAAAACCTGCAAGTGCTTTAAAAACATTTAAAACAGTATATGCAAAGTACATGTTAGGACGTGTTCTCACATGATATACTCACCTCTCATCTTACTGTGCACTCCTAACGTTCCTGTACCCATTCGTATGTTATCTCATAACTAACTAAAGAGTTTCTAACACTGCTACTCGGTTCACGTTATAAGTTCCGTCATTAACAATTAAATAGAGAGTTCTACTTTAATTCCCAAGTTCCCAATTATTAACCAAACCATTTATTTGATAAAAGATCTCTTTTTATCTTTCCAAAACATTACAATAATTATACTCACAATTTATTATAGTAAATTCCTTCTCGATTAATCGTATATTTTTCACATCATAAATATACAATACAAGCACCCAAAGGCTAAGCTGTGGTGCATACATACTCTGCTATCCATCCCGATACATCACGTACATAAGGATTACAAATTCCGAATCTCTCAGGAATTGTTGGAATCAACACCACACACAAAAATGGAGGCGAACATAATTCAATCATATCCATGGTCACGTACATACCTACGCTCCATAGTCAGCTGGCTTATTAACTCACAAATAAGTCGTTCTCTTGAATTATGTCCTCTAGGCACCAATCTAAATCCGGGTAACACAAGGATAAGAAGGTCCTAAGCGAACGTAACCTCCGTGATAGCAAGTATGGTAGGTATGTCATACACATAAGATTATATACTAAGCATTCACACATCTTAGATATTTCAATATTAATAAGGGTATTCTCTACATCATTATACCATTATTCCCAATTCATATATTTCAAGTATCCCGACAATATATAAATTAAATAGTCGACACGTCTCACGTCGTAATATCTTAAACTTAAAACCTGTCTCGAATAGACTATTAAGTTCCCATAATTCCCTCATATAACATCGCTTATACCTAAGGTCCTTACTTCTGCCCCAAACCTTATTTCATCAAATTATTCAAATTTGTACTATTAACCCAAATATTATCTCACATAACGAATTTCATTAATTTAGAATAATTCCTCAAATTAAATTCCAATTAATGTCCAATCTCAAAATCATGCCTACTGGTCTTCCTTAAAATTTAGGGTAATCACAATGTCTCCAATAATATTATCTAAGGGTTATCATCATTAAAATTCAATTAAGGAAAACTTTATTCATTCTGGGAAGGTCGATCGATCGACCTTGACCTTCGATCAATCGATTGTGGTCGATCGATCGACTGATGAATGTCGATCGATCGATTACACAGGTCTGTTACGGACTGCTTTGTTTTGCAGTTACAGTTTCGTCCCAAATCACCGTTTTTAAGCATGAAACTTCAAGATAAGGTTACTATAACGTTATACTAACATCCTACATCAGTAATAACATTCTAAATTCCATAATTCATCATTTAAAGGCTTACTTTGGATTAAAACTACATCAAACTAATTCCCAGATTTCTTCCATTCAAGAACATCATTAAGTTTCTTCTAATTCTACCTTTTGATCATCAAGGTTCTGTTTTCAACATATAAATTCGTCCAGAATATACTACATGCAATCCCTACATAAATCATGTCCCTTAACTTTCAATTTATGGGTCTAATTTATCTCCAAAAATCAATTCCGAAAATTCCTAAACATGGAAACATATCTTGAATTAAAGGAGTTTAAATCACTTGCCTTAATTATCTCAGAATTTGGTGTTGAATCTTGATAGCCAAGTTGTTCTCCCTCTCACTTTTCTGCAGAATTCTCTTCCTTCTCTCTCTTTCAAGCTCTTCTCAAGGTTTCCTTATCTCTCTCTCTCTCTCAAGCTTTTCCCAAGGTTGAAGATAATGGAATATGGAGGTGAGTAATGGTTTGTGGAAGTTGAAATGCTATATCAACTTCTCCCGTAGCCCATAATGACATATAGTGGGGTTAGTGGTTTAAGTGGGTTGAGAAATAGTCAGATTTTTAATTCCCATTTTCGTCACTTTTTAATTCCCCAAAAATGCAATTTACCAAAATGCCCTTTATGATGCCGGTATGGCCCACAAATATCCCGGGACCCAAACTAAACTACCGGCTAGTGTTTTCTGACTATCTCGACCCTTCCGGACGCGTTGGCGCACTCAAAACAACCATACGGTTAATGGAACTAAAATTCACTTTTTAATTATGTAACACAATCCATGACGTGGCGGTCACACGCGTCAAGCAAAATTCCCAAATTGCCGTATTTATATCTCACGACAATATCAATATTACCAATATTCATATAATGCCAAATATGCACATTATAATAAAATACTAACTCACATCTCGTTAATATTATTATCCGGATTAATTTCCAATTAATAAACATTTAATTCAATTAATCCCCAAAAATAAATAACGCAGAAAATACGGGGTATTACAGGTCCATTATGCCCACGGTACCCACGTAATATATATACTCATATAATTATGCACTCTTCATTTTTCACTTTAATATATTCATCACAATTTAGTCCGGATAAAATCTCCCGGAATGAGATTCAATCAAAATTCTTATGTCTCTTTACTCTAGAGACATATATATATATGATAGCTCATAATCATATACAAATAATATACTATTCACACAAGTATATATAACCATCCCAGCGAGCTATAACTCGAGTACGCAGGTTCTCAATGCTATCATCTACCAGGGAATCGCTCATATATTATCCTGGGTACCAACGGTCGGAATCTCACACCACCTTGGTAAAAACAAAATCACAACGTATGGGAAGCGGTCATAGTTCCTCCTCGAAAGTGAGACGAAACATACCCACCACGTCTCACCCCTAATAAAAATCACACAATAATAATGGACGCTATGACCTGGGGACTATACTCTCCGTGCTCCTCAAGCCAGGGGCCTCACCCACATCGCGCAACTTTCCATGATAGCATAGAGGGGGTATGCCTCACACACACACACACACACACACACACACACACACACACACACATATATATATATATATATCAATCACACGAGATATACATATACCATCACATAATATAAATGTATACCATCACACAAGGTATATATATCACACTATATAGGTATACATACTCTTATTACGCTCTTAGGCGTAAATGAAATAATTTCATTTATTAGTATATTACTCTCGATATACTATTCATCGCTAACTCACATAACTTCCCCACTTAGTGTACACAATACGATTTCTCACTTGAATCTCACCCATCACTTCTATTTGTATCAATAATCTCCCAATTAAATTTACGTTGAGGGTATTCTCTATATCCGTATGTACATCAATCAACATTCATTATTCCTCAAATATTTACCTTGACACTAAGAGGATTTTCCACTAAATCGATACAATATCTTAAATTCGCGCTCTCCCTCAAAACCAATCACTAAAATTCCAACCCTTATATCCAATCATCTATAAATTTTGCTCTCATTCCCTTAATGCAAGAGACATTACACAATTAATTCCATTTACTAAATAGCCCAAACATCTCCTCACACTTCTAAAGTCATTAATCCCTTTATATGATCACTTAATCCTCTATGATATAATAATTAGGAAGGTCCATTAATATAAACCCAAAGGAAAGGGGTTTAACTTAAATTCCCAAACTTGAGCCAAAAATAGAGGCCCGATCGATCGGTTCCCTAATCGTGGTCGACCGCACTTTCCTATTATGCGTATAAACGAAGACAGTGTGCCTCCTATTAGAGGCACAGTCGACTGACCCCCAGGAAGCGGTCGACCATCCTTACCAGTAAACTCGGACAAACTCCATTTTTACTAACTTCCAACTTCTCAAAAACTCCAAAATACCTACTTCAAACCCCAAATATTCAACCCAAACATATTCACAACATTACAACTCATCAAACAACTCACCACAGCTAATTTACAACCTCAAATCCATATATAAACATCAATGAAAGATTTAACCCAAAAATCCAGGTTTTAACATATTATCCCAAAATCCAAAATTTTATCCACAAATCATGAAATAAATGATGTACAACAATTATTTAGCAAGTTTAATCGCTTGCCTCAAAGTTTTAGAGTCTGAATCTTCCTCGAAATTGCGGATTTGCCGAAATTCCTAAGCTTTTCTTCTCTTTTCTCTTTTTCCTTATTCTTCTCTCTCTTTCTCTCTTTCTTTCTAGGGCTTTCTCTTTCTATTAAGTGAGAATGGCTTCTCACGTAGGCTTTTAAGCATTAAATCCAAGATACCCAACTTTAAATGATAATACACACTTTAAATGACTCGGTTACTCCAATTCGAGTCAAACGAACTTAAAATATTTTGGAACCCAAATAAGACCCAAGTACAGTCATTTCGACTATCTCGACCCTTTTGGAATCAATCGCACCCTCAGAATAGTCATTCGAATTACTTTTTAACATCTTCAAATTTTGACCTGAAGTGCCAATTTAATAATTCTGCTATTAAAAATAAAATTTATTTCTTCCAAAATAATTAATTTATAGTCCCAAAATCTCGTGGTATTACAGTTCAATGAATTCCCCGGGTGGATGTCCACTAATGGGGTTCCATGGATACAAATTCTCCACAAGTGTTAGCAACACTTATCCAGTGAGCCTATCATTCCACTGAAGGACTCTGTCTTCCTTGTACCTACCTTACTTCGGGTACTAGGTTGACTTCTCCATATCACTCTATATTCATTGTTGGTCTCTGGCCGATCCTTATGTGAATAATCCAAAACTGTATTCTTTTCCTTCCTAATCGACCAAAGGAATTTGTGGTTAAAATCTTTTTTGAGATTCCTCTACGAGCAACACATCCTGATCCCCCGTATATGGTGACCACCGTTCCCACCATTTCAATATTGCTCCTACGAGTGATTTTTTTTCCCCTCAAATTTTCACATACGGGTATTTCCACACCCTGCTCTGAGCCAAAGCGTCCGAGCCATTCACTTTCTCTGAATCACATTACACACATTACAATTACTCCGTATAACTTAACTTCAAGGTATGGTCCTTATCAAAGACCAATTGATTTTTTTTTCTTTTTTCTTTTTTTTTCTTAATTTGACTTCACTGGGTAGTTCAACTTTAGCAGCACTTTCTACTATAGCGGTGCTTGAATAGTTATAACTACTATACCTTAGTAGTCGTTGCAACCATTCTTGATAAATTCCACAAGGAGAGTGACCGCTACAGTGGCTCTAGTCTCCAACTTCAACTAATCGCTCAAAATAAGTCCCGCCTTCTGCTACCCTTGCAATAGCCTTCTGTGGTCGTCCTTCATCGATCAACACACGAATCGCGAACGAGCGTGCAAAAGATTACTATAATCTTATGAAATGGAAGGAGAACAAAATCTCACAAGAGGAATCAACAATCATAATCCTAAGGCTCTATATCAAATCGAGAGCAACGCTGAAAGCATAGTACGTCCGCACAGATTCCTAAGGACACTAGAACCTGATGCTCTGATACCATCTGTGACACCCCGCCTAATAAAATACCGAGCGATGACTCTTGTACCAAATTAAAATAGGAGTCGATATGGTTCATTCTTAGCATCACTGTCGAAAATCAAATTAATTACTAATAACCTATTAGGCTGGCGTCAAAAAGTTTATTTAACTAATCTTTTTAAACAAATTAATCAATTAAAACATTCACACAATTTATGTAAAAATGAAACTGAGATGAAATAAAAATAACCGAACACTCGGTTTAGAATAAAACAACCAAATTGAATGACACACTAAAAAGGTGGTAAAAGAATAAATAAATACAATTGGGTTTTCATCCCGAGTGTTCTACAATACCTCCTATCTATATGATAAGGATAGAAGCATCTACAGTAAATCTGCATGCATCCACAGCTGCTGCAGTACACGTCTGACTCGAAGGAATCATCACCCATGCGTCCCTGTGTCTGGACACCTATATATGTATATATATATATATATATATATATATATATATATATATATATATATATATATATATATATATATATATATATATATATATATATAACAAAAGAGAGTAAAATAGATAAACGGGTCAGAGTCCGAGTTGTGAAAATATTTTGCAAGTGCATAAATGCCTTATTTATGAAAATTATATTTTATCTCATATTTAAATTGGTATCTCACTCCCATGAGATACCCCTTATCCATCATCTAATAGTGCACCGCTATGGCATTCCTATTAAATAACCTAATCCAATACCCATCCTAACTAATCTGTTCCATCAAAACTCTAGAATTACTAAATTGATTCAAGTACTAAGGGCTAAACTTCTTCCCAGTCTCAACACTGTGCCATGTTCGTGTGTGGGGTGTCTCGCGAAGCAAAATCCAAACAAGGACCTTCCGATACAATATTACTTGACAGTGTCAATCGTTGAGATCCATTAGGCCCTTAGTACATAATGTATATATACATACTCATATAATTATCTATATTATCATACTCACTTTCATATACATATCATAATATAAGTCCGAATAGAATCTCCCGGAATGAGAATTAATCATTATTCATTTGATATCTTTACTCAAATTAGAGATATATAATATCTTGTTATCATACACAAGTATTATACTATACACACAAGTATAATAACAATCCAAACGAGCTATAACTCAAGGATGCATTCTCTCAATGCTATCATCTTCCAGGGAATTACTCACATACCATCCTGGGTACCAGCGATCGGACTAAATAACACCGATATAGTAAAAACCAAATCACAACATATGGGAGGTGGTCATAGTTCCTCCCCGTAAAGGAGACAAAACATACCCACCGCGTCTCACTCTTAATAAAAATCACACAATATAACAATGGACGCTATGACCTAGGGACTATACACTCCCTGCCCAGGGGCCTCGCCCACATTGCGCAACTTCCCATTATAACATTAGAGGTGGTATGCTTCACACACACACACACACACACACACACACACACACACACACACATATATATGTATATATATATATATATATATATATATATATATATATATATATATATATATATATATATATATATTGTAATCACATCGTATATATATATATATATTCTACATCGTTCCTTAAATATAAATGGCCATATTTGCCAATCACACATAACGATGGTCAATAATCCCAAAGATTCTCACTAAAAATAACATTTAAGTATTCTCACACCCACGATACTAAATCCAAATGTATTCCCTCACTTAATAAATAAACTGTACCTTATTCTCGTTTAAGGATTTATATAATTTCTCCAACTATACCAATTCATCCTAGTAGTCTCGTAGGATTTACTCAACCCTAATCGATATAATTATGTTTTCTATGCGCACTATTTCCTATAAATATTCGCCCACTAAAATACTCCCTCGGGTGTTACTCGTCCCGAACACCCATAAATAAATAAGTCCTGGATTTTACTCATTTAACCCAAGATATACATCCCACTCCAAAAATAATTTAGAATTTCCCACTCTCTTTTTGGGAACCCCAATCGTCCAATTCTTTAATTATTTATTTTCCTAAAAAATTATAATTCTAAGTGCCACACAATTATAGCACCCTCCTAACTCCCATAAATTTTCTCTAATGGCTAGATATTATTTCCTTAAATGACTCTTTATTTCCTCAATTAAACAAGCTAAAATAATTTTATATGGAATTTTTCCCATTTTAACAACACTAGCCAAAATTTTCAAAATTTATGGGCCATCTATCGATCGACACTAGGCCATCGATCGATCGATCGACCCGGACAACTTCTTCTCCGAGAAGCTATTTCGGCCATTAAAGCTTCTCCTAAGCTTTTATCTCCTCTCTAACATCCTCCAACTTCAATCAATCATCATATACACATATAAAAAGGGTTTTAAACATCCTA
Source organism: Sambucus nigra (assembly GCA_949130495.1). NCBI lineage: Eukaryota > Viridiplantae > Streptophyta > Magnoliopsida > Dipsacales > Adoxaceae > Sambucus > Sambucus nigra. The sequence continues at coordinate 377,821,528 of OX422218.1, read as the reverse complement.
AAACCCATAACCAACAATCGATTTCAATAAATTCCTAAGTTTCTCCAATTTGATATTTTATGGTGTTTACCCGTTAAACTTACGAAAAACCCATTTTGATTCACGAAAACCCAACCCAAAATTTTCTAATTTGTTATTACCAAATTATGATATGAGATTTGTGCTAAAAAAGAAATAAAGCAAGTAAACACTTGCCTCGTGGATAAAATCAGATGACCTAGAGTCGAATCCCGTGGAGTTTGGTCGGAATCTCCATTTTCTTCCTCTTTTCTCTCTCCCTTTCCTCTTGTCTCTTGTTCTGTCCTTTTTCTTTCCTTTCTCCCACTCTCTCGTGTCTTTTATAAGAGAGAAAAGGGTTTATCCCTTATTACCCCAAAAGTGACTCGTTTACTCAATTACGAGTCCCTGCTGGTCCAAAAATTCCCAGAGTCCAAACACTATATTCTGACTATCTCGGCCATTCTGAAATCAATCGCACACTCGAAATCTCCATCCGAGGTACTTAACCGCAATCCACTAATTAAACCCAATGCATCTCAATGCGGGTTTTCCAATTGAAATATTATCCTTTGTCACTTTACCCAACTGCAACATGTAATTAAAATGGTCCAACTCATTTACTTAATCCCAAAAGTGAATGTAGCACACATCGAAAATCATCCGCATGAACTCCAAAAAATATTTTTCTCAAAAATTTCCCAATTACACCCATTTATGAAAATTAAATTATTTATAAAAATACAAGGTATTACAATTGCACGAGTCCAAAACTAGTCCCAGTTGTGTAGCATTTTCTAGCTTTTGGCGCTCTCCTTAGAGGATTTAGTGGGAAAGAGTTTATTTTTGGTGAGTGGATTGTGTGATTTTAAGTCATTGTATTCGTTTTTAATATTCTACTATAGTACATTTTTCATTTACTTCGTCTCGAGGTTTTTTCCCGTTATGGGTTTTTCCTTGTACATTCAGTGTTGTGTAATTGTTTTATCTTTTCGCATTTTTAGAATCACTTGTCTTAATTAAGAAGATAAAATATGTATGATTCTAAAACTAGATAAAACTTTATCACATAGACTTTTAGGATTTTTTTTACACTTTTAAAATTTGCAAATAATTTTAATTAGTTTATAGCCATCGATCCCATGCACAAAGAGCACTCCTAAACCATAGTTGTCTATTAAGATCAGATATAAGACTCATCAAGACCCGATCCTTTATATTATTAAAAATTATGCACTTCTCCAACCAATCTATGGTGATAACGCGTGATGTCCATTCATATGGGTAATAACATCCTAGTATGATGCTCCTACAATATGCCGCCATGGACCAATTATGTGAGCTAGCCTTTGGTATCCAAGTTAGATCTAAGATTATGGCCTCGGTACAAATGGTGTCTTTATTAGCCATCCTATAAATAAGGGGAACTAATGAGCCACTCCAACCCTCAGTCCTCAGCCCACTAAGAATCAAAATATAGCTGCATGTCTTTATAACCAACATTATTGGATCACCAGTTAGGCACCCGAGGGTATGTGATATGCTTTGGACATACATTTTTGCATACCCTGTATAGTGGCGATGGGAATGGGACTACCGTACACCCAATGAGCTAATGCCGATACCAATATCTTAAAGCTCCCGCCATACATAGATAATATCCCTGACATATAAAATTTCTTGTTGGACACAAAGAATGTAGGACTAGACCACCTTATCCCCTTTGAGGTGCTAAATCCTTACCCATGCCTGGTACACCACCTTTGTGTTTGCCCTCATCCCTTGCTAATCGCGAGACATATTGAGGTTGTGATGGACCTTCTCTCCTACCGCTTCCCTATCATATTGGGTCCACGTAAGAATGCAAGGTATATATCGATGTTTTCATGTTACATACCCATCACAGGGTGCATTCATCGTAGATACTCGAACCACCAGATTAACAACATGATGAAATTGAAATAAATTTTATGAGATATAATTTTTATTATGAAGATAAATGGATAAATGATGAAATGAAATCATATTTACCTGCATTATCCAAGAAAATCTATTGACATGTGATGCATAATGCGGTTGTCCCAAATACATGGCCATTCGACATTACGCCAAAACTGGTGTGTAAATGGGTCATAAGTGCCCTGCCGAGTCAAAAATTGTTTAATTTTTCGAGATCATTTAACACATTAATCCAAGCCACTTGGATATCGCATTTCTAATTATCAAGGACAATGGATCACAACATGAAATAAGAAGGCACGTAGTACCCTTCCGTATCGTTGAGGAGTTGTCCTCATCCCCCATTTTATTCAACAGACTAATAGATCCCAACTGCAGTATGCTTGAATTAATACATTTCAAGATAAGTTTAGAGAGATAATCTCTATAAAAATCAAAGGTCTTTAGATGACCCTCGAACATACAATCTCAAATTGTCTAACCTTCAACCCCGCTAACATGGTGAAATCTTGTGGGGTGAATCCTATCTCCCCACGTAGGAAGTGGATCATGTGGATAATTTCCCACCACTTCTCAATTAAGGCGAGAACAATGTCCCTATAATTTCGCGTGTAGTTCATGGTAATAATATTACAAAAAATACTATCCGTGATCATCCTTACAATCCCCACCCAATCGCCCCTGCAGAGTTCATATACACCCACCATCAATGAACATACCTCATGGAAAAATGCTCTTTTTGTCACAAATTTCTTACATAATTAATTAATTAGTAGTTTCAAAACTAAGACACCTATAATTTCAATATATATATATATATATAGTACTGCTCTTGTGCGGACCAGTCCGCATTTTAAGAGTGCGTAACGAACATGTGTCACCTGACGGTGAGCCCATATAAGAGAGAGAGTGTGCCTATAATTTATAGGCTCACTGCCAGGTGAGACATGTTCGGTCCGCACTCTTAAAATGCTGACTAGTTCGCACAAGAGCAGTACCGTATATATATATATATATATATATATATATATATATATATATATAATACAAGTTATGTTAAAATAATAATTAAGTTAATTAATACTTTAATTAATGCAATATTTATATTTTTGAAAATAATTTCAAAATTTCTAACATAATATAAATAAAAATAAACAGTAATTAATTAATATTTACGTACCCATTCTCTAAAATTCTTGATGACCAATGCGTCTCTACGACCGGGTAGGGGGTATGCACATGTCGACGCCCTCTACAAATACATAATCATCAATCACATGCTTAACTATTTGTGAGTACGACACATCATCCAAATATGTGAATAATATGCACATAAAAAACCTAGAGCCCTCCATAAGAGACTAAGAGTTTAATAAGTCCACTACTAGAGATAATTTAAAATAGAAGGCCAGAGAGAAGGTTAGGAAGCTATTGAAATTCCACCCAACTACTAATTTGAGGATTATTTACTAATTATAGTTATGATACTTAAATTGTTGCAGGGACCTTATTTTTGCGATATTCCAAGTTTTGCAAGAACATGCCTTATGGATAATGCTTTGGAGATGCAACTTAAAACTAATTAAAATATCAATGGGGAAACTAGATATACGATTTAGATCACCATGCCTTTGAGGATGTTGTAGGTGATCTAACAAATGAGAAAAGAATGGTATAGATGATGTAGATCCATCAAATTTCCTTGAGTATATGATCCTACAAAGCAAGTAATGCACGTTGACACCGATCTTGAGTTGGATCTTAAATAACTTAAGAAATTTCTTATCTTTATTCTTCCTCTCTTTCCCATAATGTTTATCTCTCTCCTCCTTAATTTTCCCTCGACTCCCATATATCTATGTGTGTTTATGGAACTCCTTCTCATGCTCCTTTATATAGGAGCATGAGGTCAAGTAAGGGAATTTGATGATTTTTTTAATTTGGGCTTAATTCTTTAATAAGGATTATACCGGGGACCTAAGGATAAATAAATAATTTGGCTTAAAAAATATGGAAATTCCAAATCAAATAAAAGACCATGTGAATATTCGTTTCCTCATATATGTAATACCCTATAATTTTTGAGTAAAATAATAATTAATGGGAATTAATTTAATTCGGTGAAATTATTAATCAAAGTTGTGAGTAATTAGATTTCGTATTACTTATAAATTTTAGAGTTGGTCTTTAATGGTTTGGAATAAATAAAAAGGGATTTCATTTTAAATAAAAAGTGTTTACATGTGTCATGTCACAAATATATTTTTGGATAAGAATATTCCGGCCACACTTTGAGAGGTATTACGAGCTCATTTTGCATTTTTGACCCTAAGGAATGGTCCTGAGGCATATATATATATATATATATATATATAAAATAAAGTAGGAAACTTATGTATGTCATAAGATGAAAAGATGATGTCATCAATATAATTTATTGATGTGTTTCCTCTTTTACCCCTTAAAAATTTGAGTTCCCCCTCTTTTTTTCATACTCCCACTCTTCATCAAAACTCAAAAATAAGGGTAAACATGTCCAAAATGGAAGAGAAACTCAAAACCTTCCTCTCATTCTATCCCGTTCATTTCATTCTCACAAAAAACCCTACCTCACCAAATAACTCCCTCCCCCCCGTTGTCGCCCCCCTCTCCCTGCTCCCCCCATTGTCGTGCCACTCTCCTAACGGCCTCCCCCTTCTCCCTGCTACCACCCTACATCCACGCTGCCGCCATTCATTTCCTGTCGCCCTTCAGTTCCCTCAACACCGAAGTCAGGTACCCTTCATCCCCTGATGCCCTTTTGGTGTTCATATTTTGTTTGCCCTTTGTTTTATTTTTAAATGTTGGAGATGGATTTACTAATTGTTGGAGATGTGTTTTCTAATGGTTCACTGATTTGTTGCTAACCGTTTTGGTTATTTGATTTGGGTTTTTTGGGTTTTTATGTAGGGTTTGCAGATTTGATAACGTGGTGAAGAGGATTGAATGTTTTTTTCAGAGGTATTCCTCTCTCTGTCTCGCTCTATACACACACTCCAGATCTAATGTTTGTATATTTTTCTCGCTATGGGTGTATTGTGAACAAATAACTCCACTTAGGCTGACATAAATTTACGCATTCATAAGTGGCATAGCGAACTGTTCTACACTCATGTTTATGAAACCAAGTCATATTTGATTTAAAAATTTTGGGTTAGTGCCTTGAACTGTCTGTTTCGATTTTGTGTTTTTTAATTATAAACACATCTCCTAATATATTTGCTAATTTGTCCAAATCATTGCATGTAGATTTGTCTAAATGAGCTGTTAAATGTGAACGTAGATCTGAAAGTAAAGGTTTTTTTCAGATCTATAAGTCGACTATTTTACTATCTACATTTTGGGGTTTCGATTAGTCATATCATTTTGTTACTATCTGTTTATTTCTTATTTTTTCCCAGATATATGAATATTAATGTGCTTATTGGATGTTGACTCTGGTGAGCATTGTGGTGATCCACATCTTCTCAAATGTTCCAAAGCTTAACAGGTGATTGCAAATTGTTTCGGTTATGGTTTGTCTGCTTGCATTTTTTAAAGCATAAAGTGTTTACTTATTTATCTTTAACTTTGTTTTTATTAACGTTTATATTTTTTAGTTTTCACGTGTTTTTACATTTATTTTTCGTAAATTGATGCATTTTTTGAATTTATACAAAATATAGAGTACATGAAATATATATTGCCTTTATTTATTTGGGAAGAAAATTGAAATAAACTCTGAGTAAATAGAGTAGTAACTCTTATTTGGAAAGAAAAATGAAATTAACTCTGAGTAAATATAGTAGATTTAACGTATCCGTTGAATTTCAATGTATTGGATGAATTTCAGAGCATTGTTGAGAATTTTTGTGGGTTTTCACTCATATTTTTGTTGGCTCTTCGTTCCGGATTTATTAAGCATAAAAAATGGGTGAGCTCCTATAGGTAATTCCTTATTCATCTATATATTTTGTGTTGGATTTGTATATATTATTTTGTGTAACAATATGTCTATATATTTCGTCTAATAATTTTTGGAAATATTCTACTCTTTAGCTAATTATATTATGATTCATAATTTGTAATTAAAATTTTTATTCACAAACAGGGGGTTTCTACTCATATAAAAGAAGTAATTGAGGAGAAGATGTAATGGCATGTTGTTGATGAAAATAGAGCAAAGATAATTATATATGTGCCATCACAATTGGCATACTGTCAATATATAGTTTCAATGGGCGGTTTGGTTGAATTTTGTTTTAATGATACTGTAGTTTAAAACTTGAGAAAAATAAATGTATACTCTTAAAGACCTCCATAATGTAGTTTTAATGTGTAGAGATGGTGCAGAGAGTCGTTAGGTAGGTGGAGAAACTGTTATTGACCATGTGGATATCATGGAGAACTAGGTAGAAGATGGTGAAATAGAAGAAGACGTGGTTCTAAAAAATGAGAACTCTGAAATTAAGCCAGGAACTGTTAACGAGAATATAGAGTATATCAATAGAAGATTAGAAGCATAGTTCGGAGAATATGGAGTATACCAAATCATGTCAACAAGAAGTCCCAATAAAAAATGAGGAGTCAGTTCTAATCTTTCAGGATATTTTGGACACGATTTGGATACTGATAATAGTAATCGAGTTCAACAGCATCAAGTTAATTGTGTCATTAACACAATATCTCAGTTTTTAGGCGAGAAGAAATACATTGATCATGGATATTATGGTCTTATGCAGGAGGATGATGATGTTAGTGGTAGTATGGAACTAAATATCCACCTCTCTCCCAGAAAAATTCTTCCCACAATAAGCAACAACACAAGAAGATATTGACTCCAATTCAGCATGGGTTAAGATCCAGATCTAAGACTCAAAACTGATCCAATTCCCAATTATCAATCTCATAACATGGAACTTCAGGGGAATAGCTAAGAGTAGTGATATGTGTAGAATCAAATTTTTTTTTATTACATAAGTTGATTATGTTTATTTTCATAATTTCAATGCTTGATGTTAGTAGAATGGAAGAGTTCATGAGGAAGTTTGGTTTTGAGAAGCTGTTACAAATGTAGTTCATGAGGAAGCTTGGTTCTGAGAAGCTATTGCAAATGTAAACTGCATTCACTATTTTTTCTCAGTTGATTTCCATGTAAGATTACCTCCCAAATGATAAACCTCGAGGTCTTCCATGTAATCTCCGCATAATATGAGAACTATTTTCGGGGCTTTCGAATTCGCCATTTGATTCTTCTCTTATCTGTAGGTTTTGTGCTAGAAAAGGTCATGACGATTATCAGTGTAAGAGAAGCATGGGATTCAGAAATCAAAAATCATCTCTGAGACAGGTAAAAAATCAATGAAATGAAAAGAAGTGAAGAAGGGTAGATTAGGAATGTGCTTATGTGATAGGTTGTTGACCTTTTTTTCCCTTAATGTTTACCTATTAAATTTGACGATTAATTGTTCATTTTATATTAAAGGTGCCAATGGAGAGAGATGCAAGGGTCAAATATGCTAATTTTTCAAACATCAAGTCATTGAGACCAAAAATTTGAATATTGGCATATTAAGTTTTTTTGTAAAATGTTAGTTTGACCTTATCATTTTCAAAGTTTATCCATTGAGATCAAACATTTAAAGGCGCGATATTAGTGTAATAAATTCAAACTTATTAGTGATGATGTAGATTAAAGCTTGGATTTGAGATTTTGAATGTAGGCATTTGGATACTTTGAAACATGGATGTAATTAAAACTTGAAGGTAATTTTATTGAACTACTTTTCTTAGGAAATCATTAATTGGATTTACTTGAAACATGGGTGAGTTCAAACGAGGGTGAGTTGAAATGAACTACTTTGAAACAAGGCTGAGTTGATATGAAGGACTTTGCTTATAGCAGGTATGATAATAAATGATTTTTTTTTTCCATGAGAAACCCTTGGGAGTACCATTTCTAGGTTTCGAACCAATTAAAGCTTGGATTAGTGATTTTATTGAGGAAAATTTTGAGAAGTACAAATGGATTGGATTGTATGTTGTGTCTGTACAGGGACTATGCCTGTTATTGTCTATAATTCTCAAAGATCTTAACCCACAATCGCGAGACATGTTATGATAGTGATGATGATTATACACCGGACCGGGTCCCACTCTTGAATAATTACGTCAATCAACAACTACCACCAACGAAAAGCAGTGCCACGGGAGAAAACATTTTGTTTGCCATCCACCAACAGTAACCCGAAAAGCATACAAGCATAAATATTGACATTTCTGAAAGGCTTAGTAGAATGTGTAAACTGTGCATAGACTGTATATTTAGTATTTGTTATAATGAATACTATGAGTGAAAATAGATTTATAGATTCGATTTTTACAAATATGTTGAAAAAAGAGCACTTCTTGCACTCCTTCCTGCTTCTCTGCCTTTCATCACACAATCAGGCTTGAAACCAGTTTAAGAACCCAACTTCTATGCATTTTTCTCTTTCATAACTATTGATGCCAATGTTGGAAATTATACTCGAGACACGGTGATGAAATTTGACAAAAGCTATACACTCTCCACTCTTTTTTCGTATATTATTATTTGTAAAGATGGAGGATCTATGAAGCCCATTACAATGAGTCTTTGCATTAATCTCTTTGATAACTGTTGATGCCAACATTGGAAATTATACTCGAGACATGATGATGAAATTAGACAAAAGCTATACACGTTCTCCACTATATTTCCATATATTAGTGTTTGTAAAGATGGAGTTATAAAGCCCATTATAATGAGGCAACAACTAGGGGTTTTGAGGTAAACGATGAATCCTCCTCAACATAGCTAGGGGTTATGTGTCGTTGTCATGGAAACATGACCTTTACAACCTTCCACATGGGTAACTCACAACTGCAATGACACAATCAACTTCACAATTTTGTGTGATACAGGTAAATGCCGCTCAAATGAGTAAAATAAAGCACATAAAGTCCATTCGGAGCTCATCCAAAATTGGCGACAACTAAGCTAGCTCATGTGAATCCAAGAGGTTGTTCTAATGTTTTCATACATGAAGAGGTATTAAAAATTATATCTGATTGTGATAGAGTAACTATGTTATTAACTCTTCCCTTGAACTTCTCGAGTATATGAAGAGGTATTAATAATTATATCTGATTATGTTTCGTCTATTTTTAATGAAGAATCGGACAGATGCTCCTGCTATTTGGATGATCTCAAGAATGCATGTTTCTCTTGCCACTCCATAGGAATAACAAAACATGGACCTAAATCTCTTTAGTGTTGCTGCTGTTGTGCTGGTATTTCCTTTCAATATGTTTATGCTGGAAATTAGTTATTATGTGTAAACTACTATGTTTTGATATATCTTTGGAAGTGCATGATCAAAGCATTTTGTTGCGATTTTGCATCAGCTTAAGTCTTGGGCTTTATATACAAGCATTACTAATTAAAAGTCAATATCACTGTATAAATAACATCATCCTTCATCTATATTGAGAATTGATTGTTGTTTGTTATGGTTGCTATTTTCATGTTGCACTGACATTTGCATTTTAATATGTTTGACTAAAGTTTTGGTGTGAAAGTGGTTGAACCAAGTCCTTTGGCATTTTCAAAAAGAGTTTTATTTTCATTATCAAAAGTGGTTGAACCACTCAATCCTCTTGATTTTCGTAAGCGCATCATAGATCCTGAAGTAAAAGTTCTTGATCAACTAAGTAAGATTATAGATCACTTTGATAGCAAATATACTAATAGGGAAGGAAGTATAAGGAATAAGAGGATTTACTAATCAGTAGATCTTAACCACTGATTAAGAAGTTGTTATGGGGCGTCCCCCTCTTTAGTTGTAGTCTTGAAATTTGTACATATATTCACTGATATTTCTATCATTACTGCAGTTGCTTTATATTCACTAATATTGCTTCTATGCATCAACTAGAACAACTCTTTTGAAAATAGTTCCTTGATAATTAGTAATGTTACCTGTGACAATTGCTTGATTTCATTTACTCTTTTATTGATATGTATGAATGTTCATGATTCAATGTTTAAAAGGTATGCATTTGGAATCCATTTTGATGAGCTTCTCAAATCTAGCTAAACATAAGGTTGATTCAAATGTGCATGATTCAATAAGGTTGATCAAATGTGCATGATTCAATAAGGCTGTTGGGGGTGTTCACCACCAAAAGGGCTCCCACGGCCAAGAGAAATGCAGGAACTCCGGCCAGCCCTAGCGATAACCTCCATCCCCATCCTCATGCGATTCTGTGGTTCAAAAATCACGATCAGCCAAACAAACCCCAAGGATAAAATTCACAAAATATTATACTTAGGAGGTGGAATCGTTCCTCTTTGAATGTCCAAGTTGGTTACAATTTATTAATCAAATGACAAATTCTATACAACTTTTATTAAACAAATATAATATAAGTTTAAATTTTTCTTGAATAATTTATAGATTTGGTACTCTTAAGGCTTGAATATCACTATTATTATAAGTTGAGGCCAAGATTAAGCAGCAGCAAAATATAAACTGTTGGCATAAGCTATTCAAACCATGCTTTGCTGTTTGATCACAGACCATGTTTTGCTGTTTGATCTTAATATTAAGTTTCTTAGTTTGATTGTCTCTAATTACTACTATTTATATGTCACTTATTTCACCCCTTTTGCAGGTATTTCTATTTTTATCAACTGTGAACATTAGCAGCGGGGAATCAAAAATTTCTTATGGGGCATATTTATTTTCTAATCCACGTAAGTATTAACAATTTCTAACAGTTGAAACTAAAGAACTATAAGTGTTATAAAGGTGTTAGGAGTTAGTTATAACAATTGAAACTAAAGAACTAGAGGTGTTAGGATTTGGTAAAATGCTTCCTCACAAATGAAACTAAAGAACTAAAACTCAAAACACTGTTATAAAACCGTGTTCATGTTAATTATGTATGATAATAGTTTACAAAGTGCTAACTTAACCAACTTTTGTTTAACAGATGGTATCATACGCCTTTTAAGTTCCCAACTTATGATTCATATTTTAATCCGTTAATAGAAGTTTCTCCGCTGAATAAAGGTACTTAATACTAACTTACATTTCAAAATCACATTCACTTATGATTAGTATCCATATTTACATGTACTTTGCTAAATTCACCCAATGGATGAGGCATACAGTGGATTAAGTTGGGATTCGCGGCATATAGTGGATTCTTCTACAACTTATTTTTTTTATTAGTACTTACAATTTGTTAGGTTTAGTTGAGTTTATGTTCTTTTTTAGTTAAACATCATCTTATTGGATTAGTACCAAAGTATTCAATTCCCTCACTTTAACTGCTATTGGATTTAACAGCATCTTATTAGTTAAGTCACCTAGCTCTTTCAAGTAGTTAATTCAATGCTATTGGGTTAAACATTTAATCCAATGTACTCAATTCAATTCCCTCACTCTTTCAAGTAGTTAAACATCATCTTATTGGGTTACGTTCTTCGCCACTTCCCTCGCTCTTTCAAGTACCATGGCAGTGGACATGAGGTAACTGATTTGGGTAGCCTAATTTCCCACTCTCAACTGTGTACTACTTTTCATGTATTAATAATTTTTTTTGCATGTCTATTTACTACTTTATATTGTTTTGGCCAGCAATGATGAAAGATTGGACCATTAAAGGTTTCTCCTGGCCTGTCATCTTATTTGCGAAGCGATATCATACTGTACGAGAGCTTTACTTGAGAGATTTACTCACTGTACGAACTCTACAGGTTTCTCCTGCCCTAGCATCCGATATTTAATTGGTCCATTTTTTCTCTAAACAGAAGAACTATTTGAGAGCTTTACTCACTATACGAGTGGAATAAAAAATTATATAAAAATATGAAATTGACGAAACATCATGTGTGATACTTTCAGAGCATACGAAACATCTCTTTTACTCAATTTCTTCAAGTAGACACAGCAGTAGACTACTGACATTAGTGGGAAGTGGTTGGTTTAGTATTATATTTGAACCTTTTTTGTCCAAAGGTTTAACATTTCTTCTATCATTTAGTTGTTCATTTTATTAACTAACCTTTTTAGTCTATGCTCCAGTGTTTCTATGAAGTTATTGCAGGATTTTTGGAGTTTAGTAACAATTCAAGGTAATGGTGGCTATGCGACAAGATTACAAAAGAGTAGAGATCTAATTCTTGCAGCATCGTTGGCAGTCATGTCTCTCCAACAGATTGTACCTCGAGAGACAGATCCTCTCGAGGCCAGAGTGGTGACAGTTGGGTTCATGGAGGGATGTGAAGCATTTAATGTAATTCCAGAGACTATTCAATTTGCGAGTACTTATAGAAGCTTATCTTCTCGAGGTTTGTCCTACAAAGGTCGTAGGATGGTGTTTTTTTTTAAATTTAAATGTAGATTGTTGTTTCTTTCCATCGTTCTATTATTTTTTGACATTACGATAATAAAATTCATGCAGACGTGTATCATTCGTAACGTGTAGATTTTTTTAACTTTTGGGTATTTTTTTGACATTACGACCATAAAATGCATGCCGACATTGCTGTTTCCATAGATTATTTTTTTTTTAAATTCATTACGGTCATTAAATTTTGTGAACTAAAAGACAGATTGTATTGCTCTATCTTTGTTAAAATTTATTATGTACAAGTATTTGAGTTGGTTCTGATGCTTGAGTTTGTAATACGATGGGCATTAGCGTTTAATAGTTTATAGGGTTTTTAAACAAAATAAATTTTGTATATATTTTTTCTTATATTTTTACCTTTATTTGTTTTGAAAATAAATTTGCGGACTTAAAATTATACTCGATTAAGTAATTTTGAAAAAAAATCGGTCATTCATGAAAATTGATTGCGATTAATATTTTGGAAAATTGTACTATAATACAAAACTATTATGACTTGACCACATGATTCGTACATGGGAGAATTGTAATCGTGCCTTCAGGCATGGGCATACCCTAGTATATATATATATATATATATATATATATATATATATATATATATATATATATATATATATATATATGAGTTAGGGAGTTATCGTGCTAATTAGATTATGTATTTGGGCTCATTTGGGGGTCCAAAGTTGGGCCCTAAAGCCCGACTCGAGAATTGAAGACTAGTGTGACACCCCGACTAATTAAATACCGGGTAGCTACTCCTTTATTAAATCAATTCAAAATGCCAAGTTGGTTCAGTTAATAGCATCACTGTCGAAAACATTTTAATGATTACTAACCACATAGTATTTAAAAAGTGAGTTGCCAAATTTTAAATTAAATCTGATTAACATGCAATAATTGAATAATAGAAATGTAGCACAACCATTCACGATAAAGTCTCAAAAGTGTAATCAACAAGTAATAAAGAATCTGGAGGAATTACTCCTCCCAACAATCCCACAACTGAAATAATGAAACAAGTCTGAATCCTGAATTAATTACAATCCACAATTTGAATAACTGAAATATAAAATGTCTCTAAAAGAAATGGGCGACATGCCCTACAAATGATGAAACTGAATATGGAGTCAAGACTAGAAAAGGAGGCGTCTACTATCAAGGCCCTGTAACTTCCACAACAGCTACAGCTCGTCACCTGAATGAAAATCCTATGCATGGTGTCCTTGTGGCTGGGCACCTAAAAAGGTTTTCACAAAAATAGATTTGAAAGCAAACGGGTCAGAGCCCGAAAGTGGAGAGTATTTTAAAAACAGCAAGTTCTTTAATAACATTAAAACAATGAATGCAAAGTACATTTTCGGACGTGCTCTCACATGAAATACTCACCTCTCGACTAATTGTGCACTCCTAACGTACCGTACCCATTCAAGTGATTCTCATATCTAACTAAACCGACATAAGTTCTAACCTTTCCACTCGATTCACAATATGAATTCCCAATATTATCACTTAAACATATATCTTTAATTAAACTCGGATTCTCAATTGTTAACATTACAATTCACGGCATGTTATCCCTTTTTAACTTCTCAAGGAGTTACTATAAATTATTCTCGTAATTAAACATAACAATTCCTTTTCATTTAACCGTATATTATTCACATCATAAATATACAATACAATACAAGCACCCCGAGGCTAAGCTGCGGTGCACGCATACTCTGCTATCCATCCCGGTACATCACGTACATAAGGATTACAAATTCCGAATCTCTCAGGAATTGTTAGAATAAGCACAACACACAAAAATGGAGGCGAACATAATTCAACATATCCATGGGTCACGTACATACCTACGCTCCATACTCTACTGACTTATTAACTCACAAATAAGTCATTCTAGCATTATGTTCTTAAGGTACCAATCTAAATCCGAGCACACAAGGATTAGATGGCCCTAAGCGAACGTAAACCTCCCGTGATAGCAAGTATGGTAGGTATGTCATACACATAAAATCATATACATATACTAAGCATGCACACATCTTAGAAATTTCCATAATATATTAGTGGTATACTTCTCATTCTTATACCAATACACGTGTCCCCGGTTTATATATACACATCATCCATTATCCTCACGTCGTAATTAGTTATTCGCGTCCTAACCCACAATTACCATTTGGTTCAAATCATTCTTCTATATTTTACTCCCCAATATATCAAGAATATCCCAACTATATCAGTTAGTCATCAAGGCAAGGTTATCTCTACCATTAACCAAGGTTACGGGACACTAGAAATCAAACCAGGCCAAAAAGGCCAAACTGTCAACTCGTTAGAAGTCTCGTTCGAACGAGGTCGTTCGAACGAGAGTTCGTTCGAACGAAGTGGGCATCTAACGAGATCTCGTTCGAACGAAAGGCATCGAATGAACATCCCACTCGCTAGAAGGCAAACTGTCAACTCGTTAGAAGCTCGTTCGAACGAGCTCGTTCGAACGACCTGGGCAGGTCTTCTAACGAGGTGACAGTTCGAGCCCAGAATTTCTAAATTCGTTTTTCCTCCAACTTTCTCTTCTCAAAACTCATCCAAACATTATCCCAACAGTGTTTTAAGGTTTCTAATCATTCATAAACATACTTAGGTCGTATATTAACATATATATGGGATCAAATCATCCTCAACCACATCTAATCATCAAATCTCCCGAATTTTCCCCCAAATCTCATGAACATGAACCCTAGAAATTTAAAGTCTTCAATTTCCATAAATAAATCCGTTTTTGTAACATAAAAAGTAGTAATTCTTTTAGTTCAATCACCCAACGACAATTCTACATGCAAACCTATATCAAAATCTGAATTTATAACTCCAAATTACATGGGTTTTTACAAGTCTTCCAATACAATGAAATTTTCATAAATGTCTAAGCATGGAAGAAGCATTCGCTTGAAATTAACGTAATTAAACCACTTGCCTTGGATTATTCTCTGAATTTGGTGTAGAATGATGAAGGTTGCACTCTCTCTTTTCCCCCCAAGGTTGAAGGTTGAAGATGGAGGTTGTGTTTTCTCTTTGGAAACTCTCTCTAACCTCTCCTATAACTCCCGTAGCTTTTTAATTGGTTAAGTGCTGGTAATGGCTTAGTGGGTCACTTAATATCTTAATATTTAACTCCCAAAATTCGTTGGTTAATTATCCTAAAATTTCAAAATTACTAAACTACCCTTTTAAGTTGCCGGTATGGCCTAAAAATGCCCCGGGGCCCGAACTAAACTCCCGGCTAGTGTTTTCTGACTATTTCAACCCTTCCGAACTCGTTGGCGCACTCAAAATGACCATACGGTTGATAAAAATAAAATTCACTTTTTGATTTAAATAATTATATTCTTGACGCGACTGTCACGCGCGTCCCAATAAAATTTCCCAAATTGCCGTATTTCAATCTCGCGACAATTTCAATAGTTTCAATATTCATATAACATCATATGTATACACATTATAATCAAATACCAACTCACATCTCGTTAGTATTTTATCCGGATTAATTCTCAATTAATTCACATTTAATTTAATTAATCCCATAAATAAATATCGATAAAAATGCGGGGTATTACATACTTCCCCCCTAATAACAGAATTTCGTCCCGAAATTCGGAACTAAAAAGTACCTGGTAAAAATAACTCTGGATAACGTTCGCACATCTCATCCTCGCGCTCCCATGTGGACTCCTCAGCATTATGGTGCTGCCACTGAACACGTACTAACGGGACTATCTTTGACCGCAGTTTCCGCTCACTTCGGTCCAAAATAGCAATCGGCCCCTCCTCGTAGGAGCTATGGGGCTGGAGATCGATGTCCTCCAAAGAAATGTGAGAATGAGCCAAATTATCTCTAAGATATTTCCTTAGCGAGGAAATATGAAACACATCATGAATCCTGTGTAAATGCTCCGGTAACCCAAGTCTATACGCAACAGACCCAATCCGCTCGATGATAGGAAATGGTCCCACGTATCTCGGTGCCAACTTCCCCTTCTTCCCAAATCGCATAATCCCCTTCATAGGAGATACTCTGAGTAAAACTTGGTCCCCCACTTGGAACTCCCTGAAGAACCTCTTCGCATCAGCGTAGCTCTTCTGCCGATCCTGAGCTACCCGAATGCGACTCCGTATCAATTCTATCCTCGTCGAAGTATCCTGAATCACTTCCGGCCCAAGTAGTTTGTTGTCCCCCACTTCCAACAAACATGCTGGGGAACGATAAGGTCTACCGTACAACGCCTCAAATGGATCCATGCCAATGGTGAACTGGTAGGAGTTGTTGTAAGCAAACTCCACCAGTGGAAGATACTGCTCCCATCCACCCCCAAAATCTATGATGCACATACGCAACATGTCCTCCAACATCTGATTTGTACGTTGGGTTTGCCCATCGGTCTGCGGATGATAATCCGTACTTAATCGCAACTCCGTGCCCATGGCCTCCTGAAAACTTTCCCAAAACCGTGAAACAAATATCTTGTCTCTGTCAGACACGATATTTAGGGGCACACCGTGAAGTCTCACTATTTCTGCAATAAAAAGCTGGGCATACTGTCCCGTAGTGTAGTCTGTCCTTATGAGTAAAAAATGAGCAACTTTGGTTAACCTGCCCACAATTACCCAAATGGAGTCGTGACCCCTCTGTGACGTAGGTAACCCCGTGATAAAGTCCATGGATATGCTCTCCCATATCCACATCGGGACTTCTAATGGCTGTAGAAGTCCTGCCAGTCTCTGATGGTCCACTTTTACCAGCTGACAAGTGGCGCATTTAGAAACAAACACGGCAATATCTCTCTTCATCCCACTCCACCAATACTGACGTCTCATGTCTTGGTACATTTTGTCCCCATCGGGATGTACCGCGAACCGTGAGACGTGTAACTCTGCCATCACCTCGTGTCGTAATTCCTCCCCTTTCGGAACTACCAGTCTTCCATTGAAGCGTAATCCCCCGTCTGAGCTAACGGTATAGGACTCGGCTCCCTCTGCTAGTAATCGAACTATCTGTTCCTGACAGAACGAGTCATTTGCCTGTTCCTGTACCACCTTCGTGACAATCTGCGGTGTAACAGTCATTACAGACATGAACGATCGGGCCACTGCATCCTGATGTCCCAACTCCTTCCACTTTGCCTTCCACACCCCTGCCACCTCATCTATTGGTCTACGGCTCAACACATCTGCTACCACGTTAGCCTTCCCCAGGTGATATTGGATATCAAACTAATAGTCCTTCACAAACTCAAGCCACCTCCATTGTCGCATATTCAACTCCTTCTGTGTGAACAGGTACTGTAGGGACTTGTGGTCCGTGAACAATCGAAACTTCTCCCCCAAAAGATAATGTCTCCAAATTCGAAGGGCAAATACCACTGCCGCTAACTCCAAGTCATGGGTGGGGTAATTCTTCTCGTGAGGCTTAAGCTTACGGGAAGAATAAGCTATGGCCTGACTCTCCTGCTGTAATACACCTCCAAGTCCTTGTAAGGACGCGTCGGTGTAAACTAGATACTCAACTCCCGGTCTCGGCAATGCTAACACAGGTGCTGAGGTCAACTTTTCCTTCAACTCATCAAATTCCAACTGACGGGAATCACTCCAAATGAATGGCATACCCTTACGAGTCAGATGTGTCAAAGGACTCGCTATCTTTGAGAAACCCCGAAAGAAACTACGGATCTCAGTCGGTGTCATGGGCTGTCCCCACTCCCTCACCGCGGATACCTTCCCCGGATCAACAGATATCCCTCGGTCCGAAATAATATGCCCCAAAAACTGAACCTCCTTCAGCCAAAACCTGCACTTCTCATACTTTGCATACAACTCGTTCTGACGTAGAGTCTGCAAAACCTGCCTCAAATGCTCGACGTGCTCCTCCTCTGTCTGGGAGTAAAACAGAATGTCATCAATGAAGACAATGACGAACTGATCTAGGAACTCTCTGAACACCCTATTCATCAAGTCCATAAACACGGCTGGAGCATTGGTCAAACCAAAAGGCATAACCCGAAACTCGTAGGAACCATATCTCGTTAAGAAAGCAGTCTTAGAGACGTCTTCTTCCCTGATACGCAACTGATGGTATCCTGATCGCAAATCAATCTTTGAGAAGAAAGAAGCTCCTCTCAACTGGTCGAATAAGTCATCGATTCGGGGCAACGGATACTTATTCCGTATCGTGACTTTATTCAATTCCTGGTAATCCACACACAACCTCAACGTTCCATCCCTCTTCTTAACGAACAACATAGGGGCACCCCACGGCGAAGTACTCCTCCGTATAAACCCTTGACCCAACAACTGTTCAATCTAATCCCGTAACTCTCTCATCTCAGCTGGATCCATACGGTAAGGTGCGCGGGCAATAGGCTGAGTGCCCGGCGTCAAATCAATCATAAAATCTATCTCCCTACTTGGAGGTAGTCCAGGTATATCCTGAAATACATCGGCAAACTCTCGAACAACCGGAATCGAATCAAGTGGTATCACCACTTCTTTAGAGGTCTCCTCCTCTATATAGTACAAATGAGTGGATGATCCTCCCTCAGAACGAGGCATCGCCACCAAAAACATCTCCTGCCCGGGAATGGCAAAGATAATACTCCTACTAAAACAGTCAATCATGGCTCGGTACGCAACTAGCCAATCCATACCAATAATGGCATCATACTCGATCATCTCTAACACTAACATATCCGCGGGTAGAGTAAACCTCCCAATATCTATACCCACGCCTCTTCATACAAGGGAAATCACAGAACCCCTACTCAACGGTGAATCTACACAAGTAACCGTACTCTCGGTGGTATCTAACAACCCAATAGTGCGTGAAAATCTCATAGCAATGAAACAATGTGTGGCCCCCGTGTCAAACAAAATACGCCCCAGAGTCCCCTGAATAGAGAACATACCCTCAATGGCTGGTGGATCCTGTGGGGCTGCGACCTGCTGGAGCTGATATACTCTCCCATACTGAAGCTGTCCCTGCTGAACTGGGACTGCTAGAATGGGCGGTAATGCTGCCATCTGTGGTGCTGGGAGGGCGGAGGGAAATATAGGCCTCTGTGGCTCGTGTCGAGCACCCTGTTGCTGCTGCTGTGGGGCCTTGCCCTTATCAGGACAATCCTGGCGTTTATGGCCAATCTTACCACAAATGAAACACTTCCCCTGGAAGTTTCCCCCTCGCTGTCCCTGTTGACCACGGCCCTGGTGACCGTTACCATTTCTCCCCTGGACCTGCTGGCCCGACTGAAACTGCTGTTGACCATTCTGCCCCTGCTGGCCGTTGGGACCCTGATAGCCCTGCCTAAAACCTCCCTGTCCGTGTATGAAATTCCCCGATCTGAACCTCTTATAATCCCCCTGCTGGGAACCCTGATCACCCTGCCTCTTCCCCTGAGTAGATTGTGCCCCACTGGCAACATTTCCCCCTGTCCTGCCCTGATGGCTGGACTCTCCCGATCGCTTCCCCTCTGTCAAGTGAAAGCGGTGGTCCTGGCAATGGAGCAGTACAGCGTTAACCACATCAGAGTAAGTGGCCAATGATAGATTCCCCAACAAGTGCTGACGGATCCTCCAAGTCAATCCATCTGTAAACTTCTGAATCTTTTTCTCTTCTGTCGGTATCTCATCCGGGACAATATTCAGTAAATTAGTGAATTCGGCCTCATACTCAGCCACAGTCCTTCCCTCCTGTCTAAGGTTCATCAACTTCCTCCTCATTTCCATGTGAACAGTTAACGAAAAATATTTGCGGTTGAACCGCACCCAAAACTCCTGTATAGTGAGAGTATCTCTCTCCTCCACGGTGGTAATAGACTCCCACTACTGCAATGAAGATGCCACTAGCTTGAAAGTTGCTAGTATCTACCTCTGAACATCGGTGCACTCATACATCCTCAAGTGCCTCTGAATATCCTTCCTCCACTGACTAGATACCACAACATCGGAGCTACCTGCGAACTCCGGAGGGTGTGCTTTCTGAAAAGCATCTCGAACACGTTCCCAAGCAGACGGGAATGCATGTGCCTAAACTGGCGTGGCTACTGGCGCCTGGGGTGGTGCATGTTGTACAATGGCGAGAGAGGCATTTACCGCTTGGGCTACAATGGCTGCAACCTCAGCGGTATTCATGGTGCCCTGTACTGGTGCTGGCAGCGGCTCGGGATGTGCATCCTTAGGAACTCGCTGCGCACGTCGTGGAGGCATCTGAAATAAGAGTAAGGTCTATAAGTTCGTAGTTATAAACTTAAAATAGCTGAAGAGGGAAGCATACATAAAGGAATACAACAGTCCTAAAATATAGGGCTCTACATCAAAGAAAGCTCAACGAAAATATAATAAGCCGTACAGATCCTAAAGGACACTAGAACCTGATGCTTTAATACCACCTGTGACACCCCAACTAATTAAATACCGTGTAGCTACTCTTTTATTAAATCAATTCAAAATGCCAAGTTGGTTCAGTTAATAGCATCACTGTCAAAAATATTTTAATGATTACTAACTACCTAGTATTTAAAAAGTGAGTTGCCAAATTTTAAATTAAATCTGATTAACATGCAATAAATGAATAATAGAAATGTAGCACAACCATTCACGATAAAGTCTCAATAGTGTAATCAACAAGTAATAAGAATCTGGAGGAATTACTCCTCCCAACAATCCCACAATTGAAATAATGAAACAAGTCTGAATCCTGAATTAATTACAATCCACAATTTTAATAACTGAAATATAAAATGTCTCTAAAAGAAATGGGCGACATGCCCTACAAATGATGAAACTGAATATGGAGTCAAGACTAGAAAAGGAGGCGTCTACTATCAAGGCCCTGTAACTTCCACAACAGCTACAGCTCGTCACCTGAATGAAAATCCTATGCATGGTGTCCTTGTGGCTGGGCACCTAAAAAGGTTTTTACAAAAATAGATTTAAAAGCAAACGGGTCAGAGCCCGAAAGTGGAGAGTATTTTAAAAACAGCAAGTGCTTTAATAACATTAAAACAATGAATGCAAAGTACATGTTAGGACGTGCTCATAAATGAAATACTCACCTCTCGACTAATTGTGCACTCTTAACGTACCGTACCCATTCAAGTGATTCTCATATCTAACTAAACCGACATAAGTTCTAACCTTTCCACTCGATTCACAATATGAATTCCCAATATTATCACTTAAACATATAGCTTTAATTAAACTCGGATTCTCAATTGTTAACATTATAATTCACGGTATGTTATCCCTTTTTAACTTCTCAAGGAGTTACTATAAATTATTCTCGTAATTAAACATAACAATTCCTTTTCATTTAACCGTATATTATTCACATCATAAATATACAATACAATACAAGCACCCCGAGGCTAAGCTGCGGTGCACACATACTCTGTTATCCATCCCGGTACATCACGTACATAAGGATTACAAATTCCGAATCTCTCAGGAATTGTTAGAATAAGCACAACACACAAAAATGGAGGCGAACATAATTCAACATATCTATGGGTCACGTACATACCTACGCTCCATAGTCAGCTGACTTATTAACTCACAAATAAGTCATTCTAGCATTATGTTCTTAAGGTACCAATCTAAATCCGGGCACACAAGGATTAGATGGCCCTAAGCGAACGTAAACCTCCCGTGATAGCAAGTATGGTAGGTATGTCATACACATAAAATCATATACATATACTAAGCATGCACACATCTTAGTAATTTCCATAATATATTAGTGGTATAATTATCATTCTTATACCAATACACGTGTCCCCGGTTTATATATACACATCATCCATTATCCTCACGTCGTAATTAGTTATTCGCGTCCTAACCCACAATTACCATTTGGTTCAAATCATTCTTCTATATTTTACTCCCCAATATATCCCGAATATCCCAAATATATCAGTTAGTCATCAAGGTAAGGTTATCTCTACCATTAATCAAGGTTACGGGACACTAGAAATCAAACCAGGCCAAAAAGGCCAAACTGTCAACTCGTTAGAAGTCTCGTTCGAACGAGAGTTCGTTCGAACGAAGTGGGCATCTAACGAGATCTCGTTCGAACGAAAGGCATCGAACGAACATCCCACTCGCTAGAAGGCAAACTGTCAACTCGTTAGAAGCTCGTTCGAACGAGCTCGTTCGAACGACCTGGGCAGGTCTTCTAACGAGGTGACAGTTCGAGCCCAGAATTTCTAAATTCGTTTTTCCTCCGACTTTCTCTTCTCAAAACTCATCGAAACATTATCCCAACAGTGTTTTAAGGTTTCTAATCATTCATAAGCATACTTAGATCGTATATTAACATATATATGGGATCAAATCATCCTAAACCACATCTAATCATCAAATCTCCCCAATTTTCCCCCAAATCTCATGAACATGAACCCTAGAAATTTAAAGTCTTCAATTTCCATAAATAAATCCATTTTTGTAACATAAAAGTAGTAATTCTTTTAGTTCAATCACCCAACAACAATTCTACATGCAAACCTATATCAAAATCTGATTTTATAACTCCAAATTACATGGGTTTTTACAAGTCTTCCAATACAATGAAATTTTCATAAATGTCTAAGCATGGAATTAGCATTCGCTTGAAATTAACGTAATTAAACCACTTGCCTTGGATTATTCTCTGAATTTGGTGTAGAATGATGAAGGTTGCACTCTCTCTTTTCCTCCCAAGGTTGAAGGTTGAAGATGGAGGTTGTGTTTTCTCTTTGGAAACTCTCTCTCTAACCTCTCCTATAACTCCCGTAGCTTTTTAGTTGGTTAAGTTCTGGTAATGGCTTAGTGGGTCACTTAATATCTTAATATTTAACTCCCAAAATTCGTTGGTTAATTATCCTAAAATTTTAAAATTACTAAACTACCCTTTTAAGTTGCTGGTATGGCCTAAAAATGCCCCGGGACCCGAACTAAACTCCCTGCTAGTGTTTTCTGACTATTTCAACCCTTCCAAACTCGTTGGCGTACTCAAAATGACCATACGGTTAATAAAAATAAAATTCACTTTTTGATTTAAATAATTATATTCTTGACGCGACTGTCACGCGCGTCCCAACAAAATTTCCCAAATTGCCGTATTTCAATCTCTCGATAATTTCAATAGTTTCAATATTAATATAACATCATATGTATACACATTATAATCAAATACCAACTCAAATCTCGTTAGTATTTTATCCGGATTAATTCTCAATTAATTCACATTTAATTTAATTAATCCCATAAATAAATATCGATAAAAATGCGGGGTATTACATACTTCCCCCCTAATAACAGAATTTCGTCCCGAAATTCGGAACTAAAAAGTACTTGCTAAAAACAACTCTGGATAACATTCGCGCATCTCATCCTCGCGCTCCCATGTGGACTCCTCGGCATTATGGTGCTACCACTGAACACGTACTAATGGGACTATCTTTGACCGCAGTTTCCGCTCACTTCGGTCCAAAATAGCAATCGGCCCCTCCTCGTAGGAGCTATCGGGCTGGAGATCGATGTCCTCCAAAACAATGTGAGAATGAGCCAAATCATCTCTAAGATATTTCTTTAGCGAGGAAATATGAAACACATCATGAATCCTGTGTAAATGCTCTGGTAACCCAAGTCTATACGCAACAGACCCAATCCGCTCGATGATAGGAAATGGTCCCACGTATCTCGGTGCCAACTTCCCCTTCTTCCCAAATCGCATAATCCCCTTCATAGGAGATACTCTGAGTAAAACTTGGTCCCCCACTTGGAACTCCCTGAAGAACCTCTTCGCATCAGCGTAGCTCTTCTGCCGATCCTGAGCTACTCGAATGCGACTCCGTATCAATTCTATCCTCGCCAAAGTATCCTGAATCACTTCCGGCCCAAGTAGTTTGTTGTCCCCCACTTCCAACAAACATGCTGGGGAACGACAAGGTCTACCGTACAACGCCTCAAATGGAGCCATGCCAATGGTGAACTGGTAGGAGTTGTTGTAAGCAAACTCCACCAGTGGAAGATACTGCTCCCATAGGATGATTTGTTGATAACATAGGAATGATTTGGAGGTTTAATCATGTTTAAAATGATGTTATTTCATGTTAGAATCCCTTCCCATAACCCATTTAAGATTTTTAAATCATAAGGACAAAGTTTGATACATTTAGACATCATTGGAAAGATCCTGTCTTGGAAAAGATCTCTTCTCGGCTTACTGGATAAATCGAATCTATTCAACCTCATACCGAATTGATTCGGAATGAACTGCTTGTAAAAAATTTCGTTGCGATCGCGTGGGAGCCAATCTCATATTTTTCTTATTTTTTTGAATTAGTTATGATTTTTCTACGAAATGGTTTACGGGGACATATGAACAAGATTATTTACGCGGAATTCTTAAATAAAGCTATATGAAATAAATATATAAAAGATCGGGATGGACCTAGATGATTTGGGAAATTTTGGTAGGGGCACATAGATGATAAGACCCTAAAAGATGCGATGAAAATCTTATGATTAATTCGGGGAGAGTTTAAATAAAAAGAGACACTTTTTGAGATCAGTCGAATGTATGAGGTTAAAATTAATAATTAATTTCCTCAAACGATTACCGTATAACGATGTTAAGTAGGAATGTATCCAAAGCATAGGGGGATAAGTCTAAATGGTTAACTCCGGCTGTGATAGTAGGTTAAGTGAGATTATTTACCCATATTAGTGAATTGCATATATAAGACATATAAACCTTATTAAAAAGGTAACAAGGAGCGAATAATTATCATTAATCTGGAATGATTTTAGTCTAAGTAAAGAGGACAACAAACTAAGATCGTTAAATGTGTTGCTAAAGGTAGTTGGGGATAATTATACCTATAATCGTGTTGGTAATTTAATTTGATGATAACTATGCGTATAGTGGTTTTGGAAATGTTAGTTGGGAATAACTGTACCTATACATTTAAAGAGAAATAAATTATGAAGAAAATGTGATTTAAGTCTAAAAGGCAGTGCATGAGACTTAATATTTAATCAAGAAAGTAGTCATAGGATAACGACTTAAAATGAGTTATGGAATAATTGACTAAAATGCTATAGTTAAGCCAGGAAGGATATATTCTATATGGATTAAGATTTTACTGGAATTAAAGTAGCTATAGAGTAACTGCTTATACATATTGGATGATAATATGTATCAATTTATT
Source organism: Sambucus nigra (assembly GCA_949130495.1). Lineage (NCBI taxonomy): Eukaryota > Viridiplantae > Streptophyta > Magnoliopsida > Dipsacales > Adoxaceae > Sambucus > Sambucus nigra. The sequence goes on along the minus strand of OX422218.1, from coordinate 377,795,864 downwards.
TTGTGTAGACATACCAATGTTTATGGAGTGTCCTATCGGCTTGGGGGTTCGTGTGTTCGGACCGTGTACCACACGCCGACACAGGTGGGCTTGGCGATTGTGTAGGTCATATAGGTACTACGTACTGGCACCATTTACGAGGAGGTAGCTTTTCACGTTAACCCATCCGGTGTCACTGCTGGGTATGGTTTGTGAAAAGGTACCTGCATACGAACCGCCCGCAACTTATGTGTGTTTTAAGATGTCCTCTTAGGATAGGGGATTCCTCTGGACCTGGCGATAGATCATAAATGAGACACCAACGGTAGATGCCTTTGTGTGTCGCATATATGTATGGACATATATATATATATATATTGTCTATTTACACATTGTGGTGTACCTTATATGGGCAAGTGCCCTCTTAGTCTAAAAATGTACACAATGCTTAATGATAATAAAGTGGAGTTTATAAAATTACATGGATTATTAAGGACTAAGATGAGTTCTAATGGTTAATGTGGTAGGAAATTATTAATTATAATAATAATTGAGGAGTCTAAGAAAGTAGAAAAAAATTAAAGGGAATGAATAATGAAGTAGCCATTTATTAATGAGAATAATAATTTGGTAATTTAAGAGAATGAAACTTATAGTTTAATGGGGTAGATGACGAGGAGTATGAATTAAATTATTAAACAGTCTGAAGAGATAGACAAGGGCTATGGAATATTATATTACATAAGAATATGATCTGAGTTTATATAATTGTGTAGTTAACATTTTGAATTCCATTCAGGGATTGGGGTGTTGGACATAAAGTACTCACTTTTAGTTAATGCATAGCTAGATGGCTTATTCTTTACATGACATATTAAATAATGGAAGTTGCAATTGGCATTTTTATTGAGTATATGAGTAGGACTGCTTCTAGAAGAGAGGTGAGGTACTCGTTACATGTGAGCGTCGATGGAGAGAAGTGAAGTATGAGTTAGTAACAATTTGCATATTTACTAGTGAAGAATTTTTGCAACTTTAGGTCTCTGAACCAAATTATAAATGTTTTCCTTTAGGTATTCTTAATGACAGGAATAACATGACTGACGATGGATCAGACTTGCAGTTGCATTGGACGTAGTGGATTTCGCTCTATTGATTCTAGTGTAGGTTGTACTTTAGGATTTTTTCATTTTATTTCACACTGGGATTTTTACGTAGATAATCTCAAGGGTTTATTTATATCAATTGTACTTAGCTTTACATTATGGACATTGTATGATGATTCAATTCTTATTATTCATGTGTTAAATCAGCTTTATTCAGATATTTTTATTCATTGTGGATTTTGATATAAAATAAAGATTTTTTTTATTTCTTCAATGTTGAGAATGGTACAAATTTTTGATACGCCCCATCTTCATTGTATTGAGCCTGGCCAGCCTTTATGTGAGAAAATGGGGGATTGTTATAGTTTGTATCATAGCACGATTCTAGTGTCCTTAGGATCTGTGTTCGATCTTGTTACGTTATACATTGCGTCCTTTGATGTAGAGCTCTGTGATTAGGAATCATGGTATTCTTTGCAATTGGTTACTACCCATTCGGGCAAAGGGTTAGTTTTGGAGTGAGAGACAAAAAGAGCTTTGTGTGGGTAAGTTTTTAGAATTACGAGAAGTTCGAGCGATCTGGTACCTAGTAATTTAAGGGAAGACATTTAGAGAATTTGAGGATATGTTAATGTATAATAATGCACCAACAGAGGTTAGTTTGTTTGAACCAGGATCCACTAGGATATAGGCATCGGGTTATAGATGAAATTAATTATGGAGAAAGAGACTAGTGATATTATCATTGGTAAATGATATTTTTTCCCTACCTTGGAGTATCTGGGATATGTTTTGTTTGATATTGGGACTTAGTGTTCACTTGGATGTTTTTAATACCTTTGAAATGATAGACTCTGTATTTGAGAGTGCTATACATTAACCGATGTGGGTGAGAAGGAACATTATTCCGTTCGTGCATGGGTACATAGACATGCATACTTGGAGGCTTGTGTTTATTTTAAGCCTATTTGTTAGCTAAGTTGGAGTATGATAATTTTTTCTGGGAATGGATTTATAGTTACTTAGAATATGTTAATCTGATGTGGGATGCTATGATTTGTGGCCATGTCTAAAAGACAAGATTGGCTAGAAATTATTGTTCACCGTAGTCGTGCGGATTATTATGAGAATTTTTATGGGCGAGCCAAGTTTTGAAACAATGAATTACCATGGGAACTTAGGTCATGTAAGGACCTTTAAAAATTTGAGTATGATTAGGGAATCAACACGTGAATGTGATTTAAAATTTTGAATAGCCCAAGGATGTAGATGCATGCGAATAAACTCAAGATTTTAGGATAAATCAATTTATGCTCAGGTTAGAACAAGGGCCCTTTATGTGGGGGAAAGCGTTGCGAGAAAACTTGATGGTATGATTTGGAAAAGTATTTCCTTAGCGAGTATAGGCAACAGAGTAGATGTAAGGATGGTGACCACTTCGATTATTGAGATTATAAATGACCATGTTAAATGTTTGTATCACGATGTTGTTACTAAAGTGGTGACGATAAACCTAATTAGAATGGGTATGCCTTTGGGGGCTTAGAAATGACTAAGTGCACTATATATTTAATATGGACAAAAAATGTTCTACCTAGGTTGTGGTGATTGAAGTGTTGGGCATGGAAGGGTCGGTTGACTCTAAAGGAGTTTGACATAACTCTTTTAAAGGACGAGTGGTTTGTTTAGAAATTTGAAAATTTTGGAATATTATGGTTAACATATTGATTCTTATTTGGTTTTAGGCCAATTGGGTCTTGGTTACCGACAAAGCTATGTAGTAGTGTTTTCTTAAGCGTGATTGGACCTCGGTTGACAATGGGCACAAATTGGAATTTAAATGATTTATGAAAACATCTATTTTTATGATTCCCTTTTTAGTCTTGGGCCAATGGATCTCAATAACTAGATAAGCCGAGTAGTGTATCGAAAGGGTTCCTTATTTGGATTTCGCTTGCGAGATGTCCCACGCACAAAATGGGCAAAAAGTCACGAGTTGAAGGAAATTGGATACTAAGATAGTTTTTTTCTTGTTACATATACATATATGGTGGTATATTTAATGTATAGTTATGTTGAGTGAATGGCACAAATTAGATGGATACGTGTCATTCATATTTGTTAATGGTATGTGTGTGCATGCATGTAATGTGAAATATATATGGGTGCCCCAATTACGTTATTATAGGCATAAATGAGCCTTTTCATTTATCTCATAGTATATGACATGGACTAATTGAGTATAAACATAATTTAACAGTGCAAAATGAAATGTGACTTTATACTAATTTAAATTTCGAGGTTGAAATTTCTCTATAGGGGGGAGAATGTAATACCCCGTAATTTTTGAGTAAAATAATAAGTAATGGGAATTAATTTAATTCGGTGAAATTAATTAATCAAAGTTGTGAGAAATTAGATACAGTATTATTTATTGTAAGGACATTTTTGTCCATTAACAATTTATTATGTCGCACGCCGTTACACCGTTGAAGAAATTCAAGATTCATACATTCATCAACGGATCCGAATATAAAAAGAAGAAGAGGAATCAAAGTCTGACAGACCGGACCGGTCTGCCTGCAATAAAAGAACCGATCCCGCTAACCGGACCGGTCCGCCTCAGACCCGGACCGATCCGTTTGCTGAAGGCCAGTATACCCCGGACCGCAAGCGAACCGATGAAGCCTGGAATAAAAGAACCGATCCGATCAACCGGACCAATCCTCCCTCAAGCCGGACCCGTCCACCTGGGATAAATTCGGCCAGATCTATTAGAGATTTTTTAGGCTCAAAGTTTTCTTATTTAAACCAACTTCGGGGAGTTGTTTTCCACGACTTTTCAAGACGATTTTCAGAGTCCTAAATACTCTAAGTCTTCAACTATTGAGCCCAAGACTCTAGGTTTTTTGATTCACACAAATTGCCAAATCTTTGTGAATCTTTTTGGTAACCCAAGAACACAACCTTGTGTTTGTTCAAACCTTTGTGGAGAGATCTTTGCAATCGAGGGCTGCGTGTCCTTGCTGAGGGAGTCTCTACAAAATTTTATGGCTGCGTGTCATTGAGGAGTGCTGCGGTTCTTCCTTTGTTGATTGGACTGAGGTTCATGTGGGTTCGCTGCGTGTGGATTCATTGCTGCCGACACCGACCGACACCTTCGGGTATTCATGTGTCACTGTATTTCATTATAATCTGTGTAAGTTGCGATTTACTTATTATAGTGAAATAAAAGGTTTTGCCCTGCGGGGATTTTTTCTTAACTTTGTGTCGCATGCTTTATTTATGGTTTGACACACACACACGTAGTTGTTTGTTTATGGGCTGTTTCTAAATAGACTCGAACTAAATAAGGGTTACTTGGAATTTTGCGAATTTAATTTAATTTAAATCGATATCACATAGTCTTGACTTCTCAAATTGGTATCAGAGAGGGTTACTCTAAATTATCGAGTGATCCTATTTTCCGCAAAATCGTGTGATATTGATTTTTTTTGAAAAATCAGTTTTGTGAAAAATCGCAATTTTTCAATGGAACGCCCATTTAATGAGGAGCCTATTTTTGAAAAAGTTCACGACCATGCTGAAAATTTAAAAAGTTTGAATTTGAAACTTTGCAAAAGAATTAAAGTTTTGGAAAAAGAAAATTCTCGTTTTAAATCCGCGATGGATCTTTTGCAAACGGTTCAAAATCAAAGAGATTTTTATCGTGAAAAAGTTGTTTCCTTGGACCATGACTTTGTTTCTTTAAAATTGTCCAAGAAGGAGAGTGATGAAAGGGTCCTATTTTTAGAAAAAGAATTAGAGGACCTTAAAAATTCGATGGTTTGTGTTCGTGCCAAAGATGATAAAAATATTTTAGTCAATGAGTTTGTGGCACGTGAAGAGACTCTTAAGAAAAAGTTTGCTTTAATTGAGGGGGAGCGAGATAACGTTCTAGGTTTGATTGATAATTTGAAGAAGGCGTCCATTAATTTGGAAGAGTCTAATTCTTTGCTTGAGTCAAAAATTTTGAAGTTAAAAAATGATTTGACAGACTCAAGTAGGTTTGATAGTGATGGTAATGGCTCATCGTGTTCTCATGCTTCTAATGCTAAAGCCAAAGCCATTATTTGTTTTATAGGGTCAACTAATTCCAAGGATGTTATAAAAGATCGCACTTTAGGTGTCGTTCCACCCGTTTACACATGTTCATATTGTGGTAGGAAATGTCACCTTAGGAGATTTTGTTTTGATCTTGGAAGCAGTCCTAGGAATTCGAAGTCTAGTATTTTGTTGGTTCCCAAAACCCCGTGTCGACGTGTTACATCCGTTTGGGTTAGGAAATCACTTTTGGATACACTAGATTTTAGAAAAGTTGATTCTCATTTACTTGCAAACGATTCTTCTCTTTCCATATCATATAGATGATTGTGTTTGCATGTTTGTCATACGCTAGTTATGCTTCATGATATTTATATTTTGCTAGCGTTGTGGCATGTACTTTTTGTATATATTTTTTTTGAAAATTTTTTAAAAATACAAAAAACTTTTTGTTTTTTTTGGTTGCACCGTTTATGGATGGACACTTAGGATGACCGAGTCACAACATTATTCCATTATTTTCATGTGACTATTTGATAGTGTTTTGAGACAATAGGTCAATTCATCCATGTGCTTTATAATGTTTGGAGTCATTAAGATGTAATTAAGTGTTACTTCCTACATGTTTGACTCATAGTTTCCTTTAATGCACACTTGCACGGATTTGTTTGATTATTGTGCTTGTCTTATCACATGTTGGTTGGGTGTTTTCACTTCAATCCTGTCCTTAAAATGAACCAAGCGCGATAAATTTTGATAAGGAAATTGTGCATATAAAAACCGTTTTGTGAGTTTGTGTACTTTATTTTAAAACGGGGAAGGGCTGCGAAAGGTTCTTTAGCCTTTGCGAATACTAATCCACCATTAAATTGGACCTAAAAAATGGAGGAATTTTATTATCCGGGGTCCAAAGAGGTTAAAAGAGGCCAAAAAAAAATTTTTAAGGCAATAAAAAGAAATTCATGCCAATTATGGGCCATTTAGGTTTTTGCACCAATTCTCCAAAGTTTGAGAATTTAGATTACCTCTCAAAGAAAATATATATGAGGGAGTTTGGTTGGAGAATTTACAATGGGTTTGCACGTCCTTGAAATGCTTAAAAATGCGCTACATAGTTTTGGACGTTATTGGTGTGGAAATCATTTTGACTTTGATTTGTTGATTTTCATAAGACAATGTCATCTAAATTCAACAATCTTTTCACCTAAGGATACTTTTGATTTTCATTCGTTAGGGGTACACATATGCATCTTGCACATATGATTGATTGAGTTGATTTACCTATCGAATGTGTTCACACCCATTCATTCCATTTCCATGACTTGGTTGTTTGAGTCTAAATCCATGGTGTGATTTTTGTATCATATTTGTTCAAATTGTTTTTTTTTTGTACGAAATATTTGAAAAATTCAAAAATTGTTTGTGAAGATTTGTTTGAGCATCTCCTTGCAAGAGCACGTTACCACATTGTTTAATGCCATGTTTTGTACCGTGACACCCCGTTTTTGCTTCTTTGATTCATTCTTCTCATCTGTCTATTTGGGGACATCGTAAAAAGGGGGAGAAAGAATTATCTTTTTATGGGGGAGATTTGAAAGTTTGAGTTTGCTCATAAATTGGTATATATGTTTATCTCATTTCAAACTCGATATGTCACTTGGTATTTTGCTTTGTCTCATGTGTGTAGGTACTACATGGATTATCATTGGATTGCACACCCTGATGAGAAAAGTGTTGAGATTCCTGAAGAATTGAAGAGCAAACGTTGTAGTCTTATTCAATTGTATCTTTTCGGTTTTGGGTTCATGGAAGGGTAGATTTGTATAGGCATTTTTAGTTGCTTGATAATTCAGATGTTTTGTTTTTATGTATGTACCGGCATAGACATAGGGGGAGATTTGTAAGGACATTTTTGTCCATTAACAATTTATTATGTCGCACGCCGTTACACCGTTGAAGAAATTCAAGATTCATACATTCATCAACGGATCCGAATATCAAAAGAAAAAGAGGAATCAAAGTCTGACAGACCGGATCGGTCCACCTGCAATAAAAGAACCAATCCGGCTAACCTGATCGGTCCGCCTCAGACCCGGACCGATCCATTTGTTGAAGGCCAGTATACCCCAGACCGCAAGCGAACCGATGAAGCTTGGAATAAAAGAACCGATTCGGTCAACCGGACCGATCCGCCCCCAAGCCGGACCGGTCCGCCTGAGATAAATTCGGCCAGATCTGTTAGAGATTTTTTAGTCTCAAAGTTTTCTTATTTAAACCAACTTCGGGGAGTTGTTTTCCAAGACTTTTCAAGACGATTTTCAGAGTCCTAAATACTCTAAGTCTTCACCTATTGAGCCCAAGACTTTAGGTTTTTTGATTCACACAAATTGCCAAATCTTTGTGAATTTTTTTTGTAACCCAAGAACACAACTTTGTGTTTGTTCAAACCTTTGTGGAGAGATCTTTGCAACCGAGGGCTGTGTGTCATTGCTGAGGGAGTCTCTACAAAGTTTTATGGCTGCGTGTCATTGAGGAGTGTTGCGGTTCTTCCTTTGTTGATTGGACTGAGGTTCATGTGGGTTCGCTGCGTGTGGATTCATTGCTGCCGACACCGATCGACACCTGCGGGTATTCGTGTGTCACTGTATTTCATTGTAATCTGTGTAAGTTGTGATTTACTTATTATAGTGAAATAAAAGGTTTTGCCCTGCGGGGATTTTTCCTTAACTTTGTGTCCCATGCTTTATTTATGGTTTGACACACACACACACGTAGGTATTTGTTTATGGGCTGTTTCTAAATAGACTCGAATTAAATAAGGGTTACTTGGAATCTTGCGAATTTAATTTAATTTAAATCGATATCACATAGTCTTGCGAATTTAATTTAATTTAATTTAATCTTGCGAATCGAATTTAATTTACTTGAAAAAGTTGTTTCCTTGGACCACCGTAAGAGGAGGAAGAGAGGCTCCTCTACAAATTTCGGTCAAGAAATCTCTTTCCATTCTTATTCAAATTGCACTAATCTTATATTAATGTTGATACCATGTTTGGAATAAGATTTAATCATGTGTTGGGGCTGCATATTTAGAGACCTTTTCAATTGGTTAGAAATTGATGATAATTGTGTAATACATGTTTAGATCCATAATCCCTTGTATCAACTATGCATTGATGTGGTTTAAATGGAAGATTAATTGTAGATAATATGTCTTAGAACTCTCTAATTTATCTGGAAATCATTGGGGTAGTATAAGATGAAATCTAGAAATTTCATGTTCCATGAGTTCTTGACATATTCTTGATGATTTATTGATAATATAGGAATGATATGAAGGTTTAATCATGTTTAAAATGATGTTATTTCATGTCAAAACCCCTTCCCATAATCCATTTGAGATTTTTGAATCATAAGTACAAAGTTTGATAGATTTAGAAATCATTGGAAAGATCCTGTCTTGGAAAAGGCTAGGGGTGGAAACGGTACGAGTTTTTACCATACAGTACCATTTTGGTAAAAAAAATGGTTTTGGTTTCATATATTAAAATACCAGAAACCGGTCTTATCGAAATCGAAATTACCCCCAAAAAGTTGGTTTGTTTTGGTTTTTATCTTTAAAAAATCGATTTACCGAAATTACCGTACCGAATTTATCGAAACCAGAAAAAACCATACCGAAATTACCATACCGTACCGAATTTACCAAAACTAGAAAATTCGTACCAAAATTAACGTATCGTACCAAATTTACCAAATTACCGTACCGAATTTATCAAAACCAGAAAAAAGTTGATTTTGGTTTTGGTTTTAATCTTTAAAAATGTTTGTTGGTTTTGTTTTTGATTTTTTGGGGCTTTTAGTGATGTTTACTGAAACCAGAAAAAACTAGAATTTATCGAAACCAGAATTTACTGAAACCAGAATTTACTAAAATTACCGAAAAAACTGAAATACCGACCGGTTTGGTTTTGGTATTGATTTTTGTGTACCGGGTGGTAAACTGATACGGTTTTGTATTACCATCCAGAGTTTGGTTTTGGTATTGGTATCTACTATTTACCGACCAAACCGTACCGCTTACACCCGTAGAAAAGACCTTCTCTCGGCCAACTAGAAAATTTGAATCGATTTGGCCTCTTACCTAATCGATTCAGAATAGCCTTCTTGTAAAAAATTTCATTGCAATCGCATGGGCGCTGACCTCATATTTTTTTTTTTTTTTTTTTTGAATTAGTTATGATTTTTCTACGAAAGTGTTAGAGCAAATGCCCCCAAATTTTAAACTCAAATTATGAGATGGTTTAATGATATACCAAATCTTAAATTTCTTTTAAATTTCACAATTAAAAGCTAAAATCTTAACTTTCATTAATTCAATTCAAGTTAAAATTATTCTAAACAACCTACAGCATGTATTTTGCCAAATTAATTTTCCAACTTGAATTAAATTAATCTAAAATTATCCAAACATGAATTAACACCAAATTAAACCAAAGTTGTGAATTGAACCTAATTTTATCCTGTAACCTAAGCATGGACCTAGGTGATTTTGTGAGATAAAATAAACATTCACAACCATAAGGCGCGATGTATGAGGAAAACCCACAAGGAGAAAAACCTCGGACGTCCTAGCCTACAAGTCCACTAAGTAATGTATTTTTACAAAAGATGCGATAAGAGAAACTTACAACACAGATCTCCTTTCAACCTCCACCTAGTCGACAACTCCGGAGTCCACCGGAATCTTGGAATCCACCAATGGGGCCTCGCTACCATCAATCCACACAGGGTGTCTTTCACTGTATGAGCACGTCGCAACAAAAACATTCTTCTTTTTGGGGTAGAGAGGGAACCCAAAATTTCTCCTTAATGGGTAGAGAGGAAGCCTGGTGCCAAACAATCACCAAGAATATATATATATATAAACTTGGATTTAAACAAACATGGGTGTAAACATGTGTTTTTGGTAGAAATTTTTTCTTGAAAACTTAACTCATAAATGGAACTTTTGGATGAATGATTTTTTGCTCTCAAAAACTTAGAAACTCTCTCAATAGTTCTGCTAAAAAAATCCATTCCGGACCTCTTTTAATTGGTAAAAAGATAGTGGAAATAGTGGGAAAGAGGGATAAAACAGCTAAAAAACTGTCAGAAAAGGCTGTTCCCGCTAAAATGTCGTTCGACCAACATTTTAAGGTCGTTCGATCGACTGTGTTTGAACGAGATCACTGACGAGATAACAAACGAGATTTCAGAAAAATTTTCATTTGAATTTTCATTCGAACCAAACTTCTACGATAAAACAGGTAAAAATCGCACATTCTCGTTAGCAATGTCATTCGAACGACTTGGGAATCTCGTTCGAACGACTTTCCAGAAACTCCTAAATTGCATTTTAAACCCAAAAGTGTAATGAAAAGTTTAAAAATGATTTTCGAAGAAAAATAAAAAGTCCTTGACGATAAATGTTTATAAAAAGAACACCGAAATAATTTATCATGCTCCTATATATATTAATGCATTCATACCTTTAGAGACCTTGGAAAATGAGACAATGTTGATGACGAGAAAAAAGGCACTTGAAACTGGCAATGATATCTACACTTTTACTTAGATGCATTGTCTTAAACTCTTCAAACGTCATAGGCTTGAGGTAAAACAATCTATCCTATGACTCAAATTGTTTTGTCCGGAGTTAAGCCAACACTACAAATTGACTCAATTAAAACTTTGCCCTTACAGAAACGCTGTACGAGACCATATGATCAAGATGATTTATGTTGGATTCTTAAATAAAGCTATATGAAATAAATATATAAAAGGTCGAGATTGTAATACCACATATGTTTATGGCTTTTAAATTTAGGAATTTAATAAATTTAATTGAGATAATTTAATTTGATGTTAATTCGAAAATTTGTTTTAAATGTTACTAGCGTGACGAGAGTTAGTAATTATTGGAAAAGTATTGATTTGTTAAATATTACTTATTGAGTAGAGTAATATGTAGGATTGAATTTATTAAAATTGTCACGAGGGAATAATATGACAATTATGGAAATTAAGTCAGGACGTGCTTGTGTCGTATCAGGACTAAATTATTCTTATTAAAAGTGAATAAATTATAAGTCACCCGTACGATCATTTTGAGTGCACCAATGTGTTCGGAAGGGTGGAGATAGTAAAAATAGTATACCCGGGGGTTTAGTTTGGGTCTCGGTTCTTTTTTAGGCCTAATTAGCATCCCGGGAGGGTATTATGGACATTTCGTATTTTTAGGCAATTAAACCCACGAATTTCCCAAGGTTATATCAGCCTTTAGGAGTTGTCCTCTAGGGTTAACAAGAGAAAAATCAAAGAACAACCATTATAGTAGACGTGGGAAAGCTTCCCAAGCAATTCAAGGCCGAAAACTCAACCGTTTGCGCCGCCACCACCACTGAGTCATAGTTCACGCGATGGGGAACGCAACCGTACCGCTTTCATCCACAAATCAGAAACTCAATTTCCAGGCAAGTATCTATATTGCTTTATTTTTAGTTGATGTCTCAATCATGTTAGTCTAGGGTTGTTTAGAACTTGTTTCATGAAAGAAAGTATAGTTTTAAGACTTAAAATCACATGTTATAGAAGAAGTAACCATATTCTGGATATCTAAATTGTATTTAGAGGATAAACCACGAATTTTTATGCATTTAGAAGTAGGAATTCTGGAAAATAATTGGAAGAATTGAAAGAAAAAGAAAAATTAGGGTTCTTGATGTTTAGGAAAATTTTACCAATTAAATTGTTGTAATTGATAAATTGGGACATATTTTACGTAGAAAATTATGTGTTCTGGTATATATTACTTGTAGTGACGTTTGTTGGGAGTTTGGGAATGATATATGTAGATTTGGTTGAGGATGGAGAGGCAAACCCGTAACTGGGTTAATGCAGTTTTTGTCATAACTACTTGATTGATCGATCAACCCAAGAACATCGATCGATCGATGATCGATCGATCAACCCCCTTACATTGATCGATCGACCCCTCCTGGAAAACTTCATATTTTTTTTTCTGTTGGTTTAATCCGATTAAAATGCGTAGTAACCCTTGATTGTTATTGTGGGAGCATAATGGGATATAATTAGGACTAGTCGGGTCTAGGTATACTCCGTTGAGTGAGAATTTAATGTAAGATGAAATTGAGGGTTAACGGGGTGTTATTCACACATATGAAATCATGCATACGTTTAATAAAAGGTCGATACTTGTAACGAAGTGAGACTAGAAGGTAAGTGAGAGTGGTTACTGAAATTATACTTAGGGAGTTAGAATACTTCGAGAGATGAGAAGTAGGTGTGGAGTAACTTACATATATATGAGAATAAAAGTGGCAAATCCGTTAAGCGAGATAATCAAGTAAAAATGTGCTAAGAGCGGATAAATATAATTATGGGTCGTGAGTGCACCCAATTAAGAAATATGGATGTTTTTATATATATATATATATATATATATATATAGGACTGTGTGATTGTGCATATATTATATATCTGTAAAAATCATACTCAGTCTACTTGCTATCACGGGGTTTTTCGTACCAGGACGGTCTTATCTCGATTGGGCCTTTATGGGGGATATTGACTCGTACCCTAGAACATAGGATTCCTTAGTACAGGCTATTTGATTGATAGTCAGACGGTCCTAAGAGACGCGAGGGTATGTGCTGACCTCTTAGTGACTTGGAACTATGCTTCGCCTCCATTTGTTTGTGAATTGTGTTAATACAGTTCGAGAGTGATTTCGGACTAGTATTTCCCTTAGTTTGTGTGATACGGGGACTTGATAGCAGAGTATGCCAGCACCATAGGTTTTATGTGGGGTGCCGTTAGTATATATATTATATGTGTGACTAATTTATATACGTATATCTATATGGAAACATTCTACTCTGCGTATAAGTAGATAAGTAATGAATAAATGCTTCAATTTTATTATAAGTGTTCGGGAACTTTATAAGGGAAATTAGTTGTTCTATGTAGCGTAGAAATCTCGAAGAGAATGATTTCCTAAAGTAAATATCATAACCTCTCTTGCCACCTGATAAAACCTTATGGAATAAGTTAGAGAAACTTATGAGATTTATTAGTACGGTAGGCGTGCACACTAGAATGAGAGGTGAGAATTCTCAAGAGAGTGTCGCATACTAACTTGGTTATTGCATTAGCCGGTAAGCAATTTAAATACTTGCTAAACTAATTTAAATTTTTCTACACTCGGGCTCTGACTCTTTTCTTGTTATTTTATCTCTCTTGTATATATATATATATATATATATATATATATATATATATATATATATATATATATATATGTATGTATATTATACAGGTGCTCAGCCACATGGGCATCATGCTTAGGTACTTTGGATCGGACGTGCTACAACTTATGTGGGAGTTGCAGGCCATTGCTTAGACAACCTCGTTATTGATTCTACTCCTATTTTTAGTTCTTATTAGTTAGGGCATGTGTCGCCCGTTTCTCTATTCAGTTTGGATTATTGTTAGAGATTTACGTTCCTTTATATTTCCATTAGTTTGTACTCTTTGGGATTTAATTACTGTCATGATGGTTTTATTTATAGTTTAAACTAGTTTGGTTTATATGGATGAATCTAATTCTTGTGTGTTAGTATCCATCTTTAATATGTCAGAGTTCTTATATTGTTGGTTATTTAAAAAGGATTTCATATTCTGATTTAATAATATGGAAATAAGGGTTTAAAATTGTTTTGACCCTTAGCTTAATTATTTAGGGTGTTCAAATTGGAAATTTTATTTTGCAACAGTGGTGCTAAGAATGAACCAACCGTTCACCTTAATTTTTAATTTAATAAAGGATTGATGACCCGATATTTAATTAGGTGGGGTGTCACAGGTGGTATCAGAGCATTAAGTTCTAGTGTCCTTTAGGATTTGTGCGGCTTATTCTGCTTCTAACGCTGCTTTATTTGATATAGAGACCTATGTTTAGGATTGTTGATTTCTATGGTGAGATTTCGTTCTCCAGGTATAACGTATGTATATTAGTGAATTCTAATTGCATTCGGATGTGTGCGTGTGATGAGAAGTGAAGGATGTCAGACGAGGGTCGTTAGGCGGACATCAGGAGGCAGGGCTCAGTCGAGGCTGCAAAGTATATTCGAGGATGATAAACGTAGTGGAGTTCACCCCTATTAGGGAACGAGAGGCCAGGACTGTAAAGATGACTAGGACGCAACCTACAAATTCCAAGTGCTGCTATAGTCGAAAGTGAGGACAAATTTGACCCACCCAACGTGGTGCGCTTGTGAGAGGGTCGAAAGGTAAAAATTGAGGAGATTCATCAGCGGAGATTCTAGACATGCGGGAATTGTGTGTGTTACCCAACAAATGTAATATATTCAAAGGCTTGGAAACATAGTGGAGTGTGGTCAACTAGAAGTGAAAATTTGGGGTAAGATTTTTCTTGACTCAGGGGAGAAAAGTTACAATAGTGGGAGTCAACCACCACCGTTAGCAGTGAAAATGTGGCGTCAATGAAAGACCTTAGGTACAGTTTAACCTCACATTCTTTCATTAGTTGTTCACGGTAAGATATGAACGTCGTGATGAACCCATTACGGAAGGGCCGGACAGGGGTTCATTTGTAAATGGATTTAGACTTCTAGCAAATTTTGTATCAACGGGAGTGGATACCAATGGTAGAAAAGATTTCAAGTGGGAAATCGACTCGTGAGGAAAGATTGACAACACTTAAAGAGAATTCGGTTGGACAGTCGATCCATGTGGTGACAGTGTTAGCGTCGTTCGAAGAGATCTTAACGCTCTTATGAAGAGAGCTAACATAATCGAAAGACTTATTGGAAAGTGAGTGTAGATGAAAAGTAGTTAGTAAAACACCGCAAGGGGGAGACCCATCGGGGGGGACTCATTTAAATGATTTGGACATATAAATTCTTACCAAGCGATGGTGAATTCGGTTAGGGTTATTGTAGACAGTAGCACGTTCCTTATGGCCAATAAAGCTAAGGGAACAATGGGGGTAGCCACCAAGCATTGAGCGTACCAAAGTCCGAGAAGGACAATATGGTTAGTATGACAGGTGATAAGTGGATCATTTGTAGAGGTATTTTGTGGAAAGTGATTCACATGCGTTAACATTTTCCCTAAGAGTTTAAAGGGACAAGAGTAGGGTGCCTAGTAAAAGACAATGATTAAAGTAGTTTTTGTTTCGGTTTAGACAGACGTGTTACGTCCGAGGGCCATTTGTGCAGTCAAGAAGATTGGCACGGTAGAAGTATGAGTTTTATCCTCAGAGGATGAGGCGTGTTTTATGTGACATGAGAGAGTCACCATATTTTGTTCATTGCTAGATTAGCATGTGAGATGAGTTAGTGCGTATAACTATAAACATTATTATTATGTGAATATTTTCCGTAGTGTAGCGGGATTTTCCTTAGTGCTATTTGAGAAGGATGAATGGGTGTCTTAATAGTGTTATGTACTTTATTAAGATGACTCGTTTTAGTGATGTGATAAACGAGTATGATATTGTCTCGATTACAACTTTATAGTAATGGGTAGTACGATAGTAGATAGTTATTGTAAGGCTATCGGAATGGTTGCATTAGTGCAACATGTTTTGTTCTAGCGAGGCCTCACCTACGAGAGGGTAGGACTCGCACTTATATTTTCGATTCTAGAAACTTCAGAGGGGATAGTGGACTCGAGATATTCGATCCCGGTGTGCATAGTAACTTTGTTGTTATGATTCAGTATGTATTGGGATTACTATTGAGCGAAAAGATTTAAACTCATTATTATGTTTAGCTCTCAGGACATGGTGATAGGAAGAGCGCATTGATATATATATCCTTTAGCGATGGGAGAGTTAAGAGTTATACCCATATGTTTGGGGATAGGATTTCAAGAATCCCGATGGTAAGTATTCGAGGTTTATGGAATGTGATTACCACCCATGCTGAACGATAGTGCAAATTGACAAAATATTCTTTGTTAAGTGTAATTACGGGAAGAGGTGTAACTTTTCTGTCAAGAGAAGAATAAAGGGGTACATGCTATGGACGGACGGCCTAACGGATTTCGATAACCGACAATGATAGGTAGTAGTGTATCGGGGGGTTTCCTTGTTTGGATTTCTCATTGCGAGACATCCCACGTATGAAACTTAGCGTAAGGTTAGAAGTAAGAAGATGTTCGATCATTAGTCTATGACTTTAGTACCTCGGTCGTAATAGGAGCAGGTAATTATATTTGTAAATTGGAAGTTGAATGATGAATTAAGGCCAGTGGAGCCAGTTGGGTAGTAAGAAAGCATTAAAAGTTTTATCTTATCACCATGAGCTGAGGGGTAAAACGATGATAAAGAGGATTTAAAATTTCAATTTCTAGGGTAATTGAGAGTACCCGAGTGTTATAAGCACGTTGTGAGCACAAGGAAAAGAAAGAATTGGGTGTTATGGGTGAAGCGTATGTGATGCTTACGCTAGTATACACGGTTTATAGGGTGTGTGGGCATCCTGGTTAGCTGATGTTAGAGTCGTTTGAGTTATAGGGATATGGGAATAGACGTGTGGAATAAATGTTTGTGGGATTAACATAACGAAGTGGAAGTGGGAGGGCGTATTGAGCGTCGTGTGAAAAATGATAAATCCATATATTTGTATTCAGAGTAGCACACCGAATCTGGTTGGAAGGCTGTGGGAAGCCATTTAAAAAGGGGTATTCCTTGAGAAGGGTAGAATTCAAATTATTATGGAGAATGCTCAGAGCGGAGTGGGAATTAGTCCAATGTTGAGAGCGAATGACGCGTACAAAGAGTGAAGATGTTAGTATGGTATAAAAAGTCTAAAAATGCACTTTGTGGAGAAAAGTGCATGGGTCAGAACTTTCAGTATACGCAAAGGAAAGAAGGGTAGTATTAAGTGTCACTTAATGTGAGACATAACAAGTAGAAGTCAATGTCGAGTGGGACATATTGAGTAGTCTCCGCAGGCACCACTCATAAATAGAAATCGGTTGGAATAAGAGGAACAACCAAAGAATTTTGGGGCTATTAACAATTCCTATAATGGAAGAGGCCGGTAAAGTCGGTAAAGTTTCTTGGATGAGTTGACAACCTCAAGGTAAGATCAAGAGTTCTTTTGAACGTGTGGAACAAGATGCCCAAGAAGGAAGTGATTGACTTTCCTTTGGGGTGAGTTACAATATTAGCTAGTGTGCCCTAATTTTCCTTTGAAAGGGACAATCCCGCCGGTATGTGGTCCTACACAGTATTTTTCTGAATTAGGATAAGATTTTTGAATCCCACCTTCAATACGGGATTTCAAGAACTGACAGGGATATCGTTTCGTTTTGAGCAGGTTGTATAACCCATAATTCGGGGAGTACGCGAACGGTGATTAACCATTAGTGGAGCAGTGTGAAAGTAATTTTGGGTTCATTGTGATCATTTATTTTCCACAATGGTTATAGCTAGCAAGTGGAGTATAGTACGGTAATTAGGGGAGGATATAATGGTAGGGTTACGTGGGAGCACTGGTACCTGTTTATTGTGAACAAGATGCTTATTGAGGATTTGGTGTGGGAAAAACCTTAACTTTTCTTATTCTGAATGTTAAGAGATGGGTAGACAATCAGAATTTTGGATTGGGTGAGTTAGAGTCTGACGACTATGGTGGAATTCCACGACTTTTTTAGGCGAACAAAAGTGGTCAAATGTTCGTATGGTGTCTCTCAGAATGGGAGTTTTGTGTTTAGATAAATCTGAGTGGTTCTCAGGTAGTGAGGTGTGGCCTCCCAATGATATTGAAATAATAAGGAATTAATAATTTATAGGCATGTCTTATGCAATTGTTGTTGGTTAAAAGCACAATGAGAAGTGTCTTTAATGGGAGTGTTAAACAAGCTTGCTGTGAGTCGGGGGCTATAGTGATTGAGCGCCTTACTATGTAGATAGTTTGCGTACTGATAAGGTATCCAAAAATTTTAATACAAGATGAGACGACTTGTATTTATTTATTTTGTTGTATAGATCATTAGAAATTTACTTTAGTTATATTTATTCAAGAGAATTTTGTTGTATTAAATTGATAAGATTGAGATTTGTAGTTCTCTTTCGATGTTGTGGGAATTAGATGCTTTATACCTTGTTACAGATGATACAAGATAGGCCTTATTTTCCGAATTTTGGGAAGAAATTCCGTTATTCAGGGGGAATGTAATACCCCGTATTTTTATGGCTTTTAAATTTAGGGATTTATAAAATTTAATTGAGATAAATTAATTTAATATTAATCCTAAAATTTGTTTTGAATGTTACTATCATGACGAGAGTTAGTAATTATTGGAAAATTGTTAATTTATTAAATATTACTTTCTTATTAGAGTAATATGTAAATTTGAATTTATTAAAATTGTCACGAGGGAATAATATGATAATTATGGAAATTAAGTCAGGACACGCCTGTGTCGTGTCGGGACTAAATTATTATTATTATTAAAAGTGAATAAATTATAAGTCACCCGTACGATCATTTTGAGTGCGCCAATGTGTCCGGAAGAGTCGAGATAGTCAAAATAGTGTACCCGGGGGTTTAGTTTGGGTCTCGGGGCGTTTTTAGGCCTAATTAGCATCCTGGGAGGGTATTATGGACATTTCGTATTTTGAGACAATTAAACCCACGAATTTCCCAAGATTATATCATCCTTTAGGAGTTGTCCTCTAGGGTTAACAAGAGCAAAATCAAAGAACGGCCATTAGAGAAGAAGTGGGAAAGCTTCCCAAGAAATTCAAGGCCGAAAACTCAACCGTTTGCGCTGCCACCACCACCGAGTCGTCGATCGCGCGATGGGGAACATAATCGTAGCACTTTCATCCACAAATCAGAAACTCAATTTCCAGGCAAGTATCTATCTTGCTTTATTTTTAGTTGATGTCTCAATCATGTTAGTCTAGGGTTGTTTATAAATTGTTTCATGAAAGAAAGTATAGTTTGGAGACTTAAAATCACATGTTATAGAAGAAGTAATCATATTCTCGATATCTAAATCGCATGTAGAGGATAAACCATGATTTTTTATGCATTTAGAAGTAGGAATTCTGGAAAATAATTGGAAGAATTGAAAGAAAAAGAAAAATTAGGGTTCTTGATGTTTAGGAAAATTTTACCCATTAAATTGTTGTAATTGATGAATTGGGACATATTTTACGTAGACAATTATGTGTTCTGGTATATAGTACTTGTAGTGATGTTTTTTGGGAGTTTGGGAATGATACATGTAGATTTGGTTGAGGTTGGAGAGGCAAACCCGTAATTGGGTAAATGCAGTTTTCGTCATAACTACTTGATCGATCGATCGATCCAAGAACATCAATCGATCGATGATCGATCAATCGACCCCCTTAGATCGATCGATCGACCCCTCCTGGAAAACTGCATATTTTTTTCTTCTGTTGGTTTAATCCGATTAAAATGTGTAGTAACCCTTGATTATTATTGTGGGAGCATATTGGGATATAATTTAGACCAGTAGGGTCTAGGTAAACTCCGTTAAGTGAGAATTTAATGTAAGATGAAATTAAGGGTTAACGGGGAGTTATTAACACATATGAAATCATGCATACGTTTAATAAAAGGTCGAGACTTGTAAGGAAGTGAGACTAGAAGGTAAGTGAGAGTGCTTACTAAAATTATACTTAGGCAGTTAGAATACTTCGAGAGACGAGAAGTAGGTGTGGAGTAACTTACATATATATGAGAATAAAAGTGGCAAATCCGTTATGCGAGATAATCAAGTAAAAATGTGCTAAGAGCAGATAAATATAATTATGGGTGGTGAGTGCACCCAATTCAAAAATATGGATATATATATATATAGGACTTTGTGATTGTGCATATATTATATATCTGTAAAAATCATACTTGGTCTACTTGCTATCATGGGGGTTTTCGCACCGGGATGATCTTATCTCGATCGGGCCTTTATGGGGGATGTTGACTCGTACCCTATAACATAGGATTTCTTAGTACATGCTATCTGATTGATAGTCAGACGGTCCTAAGAGATGTGAGGGTATCTGATGACCTCTTAGTGACTTGGAACTATGCTTCGCCTCCATTTGTTTGTGTATTGTGTTAATACCGTTCGAGAGTGATTCCGGACTAGTATTTCCCTTAGTTTGTGTGATACGGGGACTTGATAGTAGAGTATGCCAGCACCATAGGTTTTATGTGGGGTGCCGTTAGTATATATATTATATGTGTGACTAATTTATATACATATATCTATATGGAAACATTCTACTGTGCGTATAAGTAGATAAGTAATGAATAAATGCTTCAATTTTATTATAAGCGTTCGGGAACTTTATAAGGGAAATGAGTTGTTCTAAATAACGTAGAAATCTCGAAGAGAATGATTTCCTAAAGTAAATATCATAACCTCGCTTGTCACCTGATAAAACCTTATGGAATAAGTTAGAGAAACTTATGAGATTTATTAGTAAGTTAGGCGTGCACACTAGAATGAGAGGTGAGAATTCTCAAGAGAGTGTCGCATACTAACATGGTTGTTGCATTAGCCGGTAAGAATTTTAAATACTTGCTAAACTAATTTTAATTTTTTTTTACACTCGGGCTTTGACTCGTTTATTGTTATTTCTTCTCTCTTGTATATATATATATATATATATATATATATATATATATATATATATATATATTATACAGGTGCCCAGCCACAGGGGCGTCTTAGGTTCTTTGGAATCGAACGGGCTGCAGCTTATGTGGGAGTTGCAGGCCATTGCTTGGACGACCTCGTTATTGATTCTACTCCAATTTTTAGTTCTTATTAGTTAGGGAATGTATCGCCCGTTTCTCTATTCAGTTTGGATTTTCGTCAGAGATTTACTTTCGTTTATATCCATTAGTTGGTACTCTTTGGGATTTAATTACTGTCAGGATGGTTTTATTTATAGTTTAAAGTGGTTTGGTTTATATGGATGAGTCTAATTCTTGTGTGTTACTATCCATCTTTAATAAGTCAGAGTTCTTATATTGTTGGTTATTTAAAAAGGTTTTCAAATTCGGATTTAATAAAATGGAAATAAGGTTTTAAATTTTTTTTACACTTAGCTTAATTATTTAGGGTGTTCAAATTGGAAATTTTATTTTTCGACAGTGATGCTAAGAATGAACCAACCGTTCACCTTGATTTTTAATTTAATAAAGGATTGATCACCCGGTATTTAATTAGGCGGGTTGTCACAGGGATGTACCTAGATGATTTGGGAAATTCTGGTTGGGGCACCTAGATGATAAGACCCTAAAAGATACGATGAAAATCTTATGATTAATTCGGGAAGAGTTTAAATAAAAAGAAACACTTATTTGAGATAAATTGAATGTATGACGTCAAAGTTAATAATTAATTTCCTCAATTGATTACCGTATAACGATGTTAAGTAGGAATATATCCTAAGCCTGGGGGGATAAGTCTAAATGATTAACAACGGTTGTGATAGTAGGTTAAGTGAGATTATTTACCCATATTAAGGAATTTCTTATATATGTACATATAACCCTTATTCACTCTAGTTGACTCCTTATATATGTACATATAAACCTTATTAAAAAGGTAATAAGGAGAGAATAATTATCAATAATACGAAATGATTTCAGTCTAATTCAAGAGGACAACATATGAAGATCGTTAAATGTGTTGGTAAAGGTAGTTGGGGATAACTATACCTATAATCGTGTTGGTAAGGTTAGTTTGATGATAAATATACCTATAGTGGTTTTGGAAAGGTTTGTTGGGAATAATTGTATCTATACATTTAAAGAGAAATAAATTATGAAGAAAATATGATTTAAGTCTAAAAGGCAGTGCATGAGACTTAATATTTAATCGGGAAAGTAGTCGTAGTATAACAACTTAAAATGAGTTATGGAATAGTTGACGAAAATGTTATATTTAAGCCAGGAAGGCTATATTCTATATGGATTCAGATTTTACTGGGATTAAAGTTGTTATAGAGTAACTGCATATCCATATTGGATGATAATATGTATCATATTATTTTGTGCAGACATACCAATGATCGTGGACTGTCCTATCGGCTTCGGGGTTCGTGCATTCAAAATGGGTACCACACACTAGCACATGTGGGCTTGGCGATAGTGTAGGTCATATAGGTACTATATGTTGGCACCATCTACGATGAGGTAGGTGTTGACGCTAACCCAGCCTGTGTCACCGCTGGGTATGGACCGTGAACAAGTAGCTTGCGTAGGGATCACCCCCAACTTATTTGTGTTTTGAGATGTCCTCTTAGGATAAGGTATTCCTCTGGATATGCTGATAGATCACGAATGAGAAACCAACGGTAGATGCCTTTGTGTGACATATATATATATATATATATATATATATATATATATATATATATATTATCTATTTACACACTATGGTGTACCTAATAAGGGCAAATGCCCTCTTAGTCTAAATATGTAGACAACGCTTAATGATAATAAAGTCGAGTTAATAAAATTACATGGATAATTAAGGACTAAGATGAGTCCTAGTGACTAATGCGGTAGGCAATTTTTAATGATAATAATAATTGAGCAGTCTAAGAAAGTAGTAATTTTTTTTAAAGGGAATGAATAATGGAGTAGCTAATTATTAATGAGAATAATAATTTGGTAATTTAAGAGAATGAAACTTATAATTTAACGGGGTAGATGTCGAGGAGTATTAATTAAATTATTCAATAGTCTAAAGAGATTGACAAGGGCTATGGAATATTCTATGACAAAAGAATATGCTCCTAGTTTATATAAATTGTGTAGTTAACATTTTGAATTCCATTCGGGGAGTGGGGTGTTAGACATAAAGTACCCACTTTTAGTTAATGCATAGATAGATGGCTTATTATTTACATGACATATTAAAGAATGGAAGTTACAATTGGCATTTTGATTGAGGATATGAATAGGACTGCTTCTAGATGCGAGGTGAGGTACTCGTTACAGCTGAGCATCGATGGAGAGACGTGAAGTATGAGTTAGTAACAATTTTGATACTTACTGGTGAAGAATCCTTGCAACTCTAGGGTTTTGACACAAATTATAAATGTTTTTCCCTAGGTATTCTTAACGACATGACTGGCAATGGATCAGACTTGCAATTGCATTGGACATAGTGGATTTCCCTCTTTTGATTCTAGTGTAGGTTTTACTTCCGCATTTTATCATTTTATTTCACACTGGGATTCGTACGAACATAAGCCCAAGGGTTTATTTATATCATATGCAATTAGCTTTACATTATGGAATTTATATGATGATTTTGTTCTTATTATTCATGTGTGAAATCAGTTTTATTCAGATGTTTTTATTCATTGTGGATTTTGATATAAAATAAGGAAATTTTTTATTTCTTCAGTTCTGAGAATGGTATAAATTATTGATAAGCCCCATCTTCTATGTATTGAGCCTGGACAACCTTTACTGGGAAAATGGGGGTTATTATAATGTCCTTCAATATTAAGAACACATACACCCTTTGCAAATTATGAGATTGTGCAAGTCTAATGTAATCAACACCTAGACATGAATCTCACCCTTGGTCCAATTCAATACACTTCTAATGTACAAATATAATCTTTCTTCAACTATGATACAAGTTTTCGAACCATTATACATGTTACTGTAAGGACACAAATTTCCAATTGAGTCCATATATAGTTTTGGCTCAATTCCGGACAAAAACATTTTATTCATAGGATAGTATTTATTGTAATATTTTCAAGCCTATGAAGTGTATGTTGAAGACGTAGCGGCAAAGAACTTAAAGCTTCATCAAAATGCCGGATTGTGTGCCTCGTTTCTACGTCATCAACTAAGGTTCCATGCTCCCAAGGTATGAATGTAATTATATTTATATAGGAGCTTGGAATAATGTTTATTTGGGTGTTAGGTTTAATAAAAGACGTGTTTTATTTCAGAAATAATTTAAAAAGAACTTTATATTAATATATATAAATGTTTCTGGGCCAAAATAGAATTTAACAAAAATTTCTGAAACTCGTTCGAAATTTCGTTCGAACGAGATTTTTCGTTCGAACCAAACTTCGTTCGAACGAGACTGCTTTCTAACCTAACTGGTCAGTCGTTAGATAAGTCGTTCGAACGACTTTCTCGTTCTAACGAGGTATCTAACGAGGTTCTAACGAGCCCAGGCTGGTCGCTCGTTAGAAACCTCGTTCGAACGACAGTCAAAGTCGTTCGAACGAGAATGCCAGGCGGGAACAGTTTTGAGCAGTTTTTTTGGCAGTTTTCTCCCATGATCCCCACTTATTTTTTAACCAACTTTTTCCATCCTTATGAGGGACGAAAAACACATTTTTCCTTCCAACTTTTCCAACTAGGTTTATTTCCTAGAGAGAGTTTGAGAGCAAAAATATTTTTAGGAAAATGTTCATGTTTTGAGTGTAATTCTTTCAAGAAAAATTTCATACACACTCTAGTTTACACCCAATTGTTTATCCAAGCTTCTATATAAATATCAATTGCTTGGAGATTATTTTGGCACCGGTTTTTCTCTACACCGAATTGAAGAGAAGTTTGTTTCATTTCTACCCATTTGGAGAAAGGCTCCATGTTAGGGTGACGGTGTGGCAAATTGCCCGATCCATGAATTTCGAGACCACGGTGGAGCTCCGTTGGTTATCCGCTAATTGGAGGTTGATACAAGAAGGAGCATCACGGCTTGAGAGGGTTTGAGTTTAGGAAGTAAGTCTTTTGTCTTGTATTTTGTAATACCATTTTTAGTGGATTTGAGGCTAGGGCCGTCCTGAGGTTTTTTCCCGTTAGTGGGTTTTTCCTCGTATATCGCGGTGTAGTGTGACCTTGTTTATTTTATCTTGCTCATCATTTAGAACGTATGCTTTAGGTTTAATTCAAGATAAAATTGGGTTTAATTATCACACTCATTTAATTTGGGACTTAAATTAAATATTGGGTAAAATTGTTTATTCAAGTCTCTTGCATTAATTTTGTTTCGCCTAATTTTGGATAAAATTGTTAATCATGACTTAGGCAAATTTCTAGGACTTGAATTAATGTTTATGTTGTTTTAATTTGTTTTGTGAAATTAAAACTTGTTGTTTTGTTTGAAAGTTGAACCATCATAACGCTTCCGCATCGTTTTACATAAAAGGAAATTATATATTTTAATTGGGACAAAACCGCGTTTTACAAATTGGTATCAGAGCCAAAAACGATAAATTATTTCGTTAAGATCCTTTAATTTTTGGCTAAAATGGATTTTTCCCCATTTTCAAAATTTCCTATTTTTGATGGTTCTAACTACGCGTATTGGAAAGCGCGAATGAGATCGGCACTAAAATCTATCGACGAGAGAGTCTGGATGTCTGTTGTTACCGGGTATTCCCCACCAACTTACTTAGTTGAAAATGAACGTGTTTTAAAACCCGCCGATAGATGGACTGAAAATGAGTTTAAACTTGCTAACTTTAATTCCCGTGGTTTAAATGCCTTATTTAGCGCTGTCGCACCGGATGAATTCCGACGTATTATGACGTGTGAAACCGCTAAAGAAGCTTGGGATATTTTACAAATAACTCATGAAGGAACTAGTGTCGTTAAAGCTTCTAAACTCCAAAACCTCACCACTCAATTTGAAACTATCAAAATGGATGAAAAAGAAACTTTTGATAAATTTTATGCTAGACTTTCTGATATTGTCAATTCATCCTTTAACTTGGGAGAGAAAATACATGACGACCGTGTAGTAAAGAAAATTTTAAGGTCCCTACCCGATAGATTTATTCCTAAAGTGACCGTTTTAAATTCTTTACCCACTTTAGCCTCTACAAAATTAGAAGAGCTTGTAGGCGATTTACAAACCTATGAACTCGATATGTTTCCCTCTAAAAATGAAAAGAAAATCGAAAAGGGCGTTGCTTTAAAAGCCCGCAAAGAGGTTAAACAAGTAGTAGAGAGCGATAGTGATAGTGACTCGGAAGATATGGCTTTGTTTGCTCGTAAATTTAGAAAATTTCTTAAATTTAACAAAGATAAAGTTAAAAATGATTTTAAGAAATTTGAATCTTCTAAACAGGATAAAAACGAGAAGATTTCTAAAGCCGATAAGATCCCTAAACCTAGTAATGAAAATATTGATAGGGACGAGTCTAATAAATGTTTTGGTTATGAAGGTTATGGCCATAGGGCTTTTGAGTGCCCCACTAAACTAAGGAAAGAGGGTAAACGACCCATTTCATATAATGCGACCCTTAGTGATAGTGATAAGGAAGAGAAGCCCGAATCGCCCACTAAGAAAAATTTTGTGGCTTTTATGGCACATGTGAGTGATAATGAGAACTCATCGGATGATGAAATTATAGCACATGCCACTTCCAAGGTCATTGTACATGATTCTCTTATTTTTGATGATAGTGAGAGTGAAGAAGAAGAAGAGAGTGAAAATGAAGAAGAGGTTGATATGAGTGAACTTCAAAATGCTTTTCATGAATTATATAAAGAATCTATTAAATTGAAAAGAGCTAATTTGAAGTTAGAAGCAAGTTTAAGAGAGAGTGTCAAGGTCATTGATGAAAGTGCCTTAATAGAAGACCTTAGGACACATGAGAGGACTCTTCAAGAGAAGCTTAACTATGTAGAAGGCGAGAGAGATAGCCTTAGGGGTTTAATGGAATCCTTGAAAAAGGAGCTTCTTGGTTTTGAAGAGCGAAATGTTTTACTAGAATCTAAAATTTTAGAATTGGAAAATAAATTAAAAGATTCTAGTAATGTCAAATTTGATTTGGAGTGTCGTTCGGAAAAACTAGATAAAATGTTAGGAACGGTCCAAATTAAAAATGACACTTTTGGTTTAGGCTTCAATTCTTGTAATGATTTTAACCCTAAAGTCAAAACCAATGTTTTAGGAGAATCTTCTAGGAATGCATTTAATGATCACTCCTTAGATAAATCTTTTCGACATGCTCTTACTTGTACACATTATGGTCGACAAGGTCATCTTAGAAAATTTTGTTTAGATCTTAAACGAATTCCTAGAAAATCCCATAGTAAAGTAACCACGATAGCTAATGTTTCTACACCCCAAGATAGTAATTCTTCATTAATTTGGGTTAGAAAATCTGACTTGGTTGCCTTACAAAATAGGGATTTTGATTCTCATTCACTTTCACATGCTTCCTCTCTTGCTAAATCTAAAGGATAAATGTGTTAGTGTTTGCATACTTTAGCGTTTGGTCTTCATGTCATATTCATATGCTAAATGTATGCTTGTTTAGTCATTTTCTAGTAATTGCCTATTTTCATATCTCATGCTAGAAATCATGACTTGTTTATCTTTTTGTATTATATTTTGTGATTGATTTAACTGAAAAATATAAAAAGATTTTTTTTTTTTATCATTTGTGTTTTATTTATTTCATTTAAGCTTAATGAAAAATACAAATGATTTTTGTTTAGTCTTTTGAGTATATATCTTTATTTTTGATTAAAATGTTAAAAACTCAAAAAGATTTTGTTTTGTGTGTATTTTAGTTTGACACACTTTAAGTGGCATATACTTGTGTTTGAATCCTATCGTTTACGCTTCCATGTGGCTAGAACTTTTGGTTTAGACTTTCAATCCTTAAAATGTTCTTTACCATGCTTTATATAGAGTAGTTGGATTTTGTATTGATTAAATGGATTCCATTTTTATATGCCTCTATTCACACATGCACGAGATCTTTTGAAATCTTAATGTCACATGTTATATTTGAGCTTTTTGAGGTGTCTCCTATCAATCTAGTCATCTACATATCTATGACCTAGGAGGACTAGTGCATATCAAAATCTGTTGCATGTGAGATTTGTGTGAAAAATGACAACATGATAAATAAATATATGCACGGGGAAGGGCTCCGAAAGGATGAATTAAATCCTTTGCGATAGTAAGCCACCGTTGATTGGATCTAAAAGAAATACGTGATCCAAAGGCCTAAAAACAGAATATTTGGCATTTAAAAGAAAGAAATTGCCAAGGCCTATGTTTGTTTGATATATTCATTCAAAAACAAAAGAATATATATGCTCATTGAGGGAGAATTGGATGGTATATCAACGGTTTGCACAATGTCCGTTTATCCTAGTTGTCTTTAATGTCATGACTCTATTTGGTTTGTAGAATCATCATCATGCTAGGCCTGTATGCATTTTGTATGTTTGTTCATTGAGTTCAATCTTTATATTGTCACATGAGGTTATATTTAACTGTGATGAAGTTTGCAATCAAATGAGAACTCCGTGAACGTTCCTTAAGTGTTTGGGTCTAAATTTAATTGTTGCTAGTTCACACCCCTACACTTCCGTTTCCATATGACACATTTTTGCCATACGAGTGTGCAAACTTATTGTATTTTGTGTCATGTGTGTGTTTATATCTATATATATATGCAAGTGCTTCATTGATATATTTCTAGTATATATATATATATGATATTTGTTTGTCTTTGCCTTGCTTTTATTGCCCATATGCTTTCACGTCGTATCACCTTAAGCTTTCACATGCTGTTTATTAGTTCTTTAACCTTTGCCTATTCCCGAACAAAAAGGGGGAGAATGATGATAGGGGGAGAAATGGTATCTAATCCTATTATTATCGTATCTTCATTTGGGGGAGATTTATCTTAGGGGGAGATGTCTTTCTAAGTAGGTCATGTGTTTAAAGGGCGAATTAATTTAGGGGGAGTAATTAATTAATTGCATTTAATATCTTGATATTCCCTATGCATTTGATGAGTTTGCTTAAGTGTGCAGGAATTATTCTAAAGCGGCATCTTTTTATGGCAAAGCGTTTGATCCTTGGGTTGAGTCAAGATTGGGCGGGTTATGTTTTGATTCTAGTAGAGCTTGACGGCCCTTTAGGATTTTTGTTTGGTTTTTGTCCCGGAATAGCCAAAGGGGGAGATTTGTAAGGACACAAATTTCCAATTGAGTCCATATATAGTTTTGGCTCAATTCCGGGCAAAAACATTTTATTCATAGGATAGTATTTATTGTAATATTTTCAAGCCTATGAAGTGTATGTTGAAGACGTAGCGGCAAAGAACTTAAAGCTTCATCAAAATGCCGGATTGTGTGCCTCGTTTCTACGTCATCAAATAAGGTTCCATGCTCCCAAGGTATGAATGTAATTATATTTATATAGGAGCTTGGAACAATGTTTATTTGGGTGTTAGGTTTAATAAAAGACATGTTTTATTTCAGAAATAATTTAAAAAGAACTTTATATTAATATATATAAATGTTTCTGGGCCAAAATAGAATTTAACAAAAATTTCTGAAACTCGTTCGAAATTTCGTTCGAACGAGATTTTTCGTTCGAACCAAACTTCGTTCGAACGAGACTGCTTTCTAACCTAACTGGTCAGTCGTTAGATAAGTCGTTCGAACGACTTTCTCGTTCTAACGAGGTATCTAACGAGGTTCTAACGAGCCCAGGCTGGTCGCTCGTTAGAAACCTCGTTCGAACGACAGTCAAAGTCGTTCGAACGAGAATGCCAGGCGGGAACAGTTTTGAGCAGTTTTTTTGGCAGTTTTCTCCCATGATCCCCACTTATTTTTTAACCAACTTTTTCCATCCTTATGAGGGACGAAAAACACATTTTTCCTTCCAACTTTTCCAACTAGGTTTATTTCCTAGAGAGAGTTTGAGAGCAAAAATATTTTTAGGAAAATGTTCATGTTTTGAGTGTAATTCTTTCAAGAAAAATTTCATACACACTCTAGTTTACACCCAATTGTTTATCCAAGCTTCTATATAAATATCAATTGCTTGGAGATTGTTTTGGCACCGGTTTTTCTCTACACCGAATTGAAGAGAAGTTTGTTTCATTTCTACCCATTTGGAGAAAGGCTCCATGTTAGGGTGACGGTGTGCCTAATTGCCCGATCGATGAATTTCGAGACCACGGTGGAGCTCCGTTGGTTATCCGCTAATTGGAGGTTGATACAAGAAGGAGCATCACGGCTTGAGAGGGTTCGAGTTTAGGAAGTAAGTCTTTTGTCTTGTATTTTGTAATACCATTTTAGTGGATTTGAGGCTAGGGCCGTCCCGAGGTTTTTTCCCGTTAGTGGGTTTTTCCTCGTATATCGCGGTGTAGTGTGACCTTATTTATTTTATCTTGCTCATCATTTAGAACGTATACTTTAGGTTTAATTCAAGATAAAATTGGGTTTAATTATCACACTCATTTAATTTGGGACTTAAATTAAATATTGGGTAAAATTGTTTATTCAAGTCTCTTGCATTAATTTTGTTTCGCCTAATTTTGGATAAAATTGTTAATCATGACTTAGGCAAATTTCTAGGACTTGAATTAATGTTTATGTTGTTTTAATTTGTTTTGTGAAATTAAAACTTGTTGTTTTGTTTGAAAGTTGAACCATCATAACGCTTCCGCATCGTTTTACATAAAAGGAAATTATATATTTTAATTGGGACAAAACCGCGTTTTACAGTTACCATAGTCGAGATAAACTACTAGCATTGTACAACTTTATAGATAGGATGTCAACCCCTTATCTAGGCTATGAATTGTTCATTTTATTAAAACTGAACTAACTCATCATAATTCCTAATTATTATTATTAAGAAACGTATGCAATACATTAATATAAATATAAGGTATTGCCATAAAAATGACCAATATTTCAAATGAACTAAGATGATCCTTTATTAATAAACAATAAATATCATTAGGAGTGTTCACAGTCCGGTCTAGTTCAGCTTTAAGTATATTTTTTACCGGACCGAATAAATCAGCTCATTTTTAAAAAAAATCGAGATTGGAGTTGATAATTCTCGTCCAGTACAAACTTGGTTTGAGTTCGGTTCAATTTGGGTTGGAAATGATTTGATTAAAAATAATTGAAAAAAATAGGCTACTATTTTTTTCGTAATTTGCTGTAATTGTTTATTTTAATTTTCTATAGTAATTTCCTATAATTTTGAATTTTAGTTTGTCGTATTATTTTGTTGGAAAAACAGAATAAAAATATTCGAACAAATTACTAACATGTTAAATATTAAAAAAAAAAGTCCATAAAAACCAAACTAAAAAAGTAAAATTAAGTCCATACACATTAAAAGCAAATCTTAAACCTATTACATAAGCACACTTATCTAAAAAAGGATCCATCCATCATTTCACGTCAATTTTGCTAAACCCATATGACCACCTCAATCTTCCACATAGGTGGTGTGACGCCCCGCCTATTCTACTACTGAGTGGCCAATCCTTTATTAAAATAAAATAGGATTCCAGTATGATTTCGTTCTTAGCATCACTGTCGCAATATGTAATATAAATATAAACGAATAAAACCATACATCCAAATGAACAGTATAAATGAATGGATAAATAAATAAATGTGAACCGAATAAACCATCAGTCACTAACAATAATCATCCAACTGAAAAAAAACTAATAAATGAATATGTATACCTGACATAAAAGTGAAGTCCTATTCAACTACGGGCAACACGCCCAAAGGAAATACTGAAATGAAAAAGGATCCTATCTAGATAAAAAGAAGACGAGGTGGATAAATCAAATTCTTCCTCATTTGGTGTGATAACTTTTGGGTTTTCAAGTTGACTATTCATCACCCCTAACAAATATATAGTTGTCTTTCCTTTATTTTCATGCTTTCTATTTAGTTTAATTTAGTTATTTATTTTTTTAATTAGTTAATCAGTTGTAATTTAGTTTAATTCATGCTTAGACCTTATATAAATAGGGTCGGGGTTGTGTTCCGCCATTAACGGGCGTCGAGCTCTGAAAATTAGGTATTGTGTAAAATTGCGTTTAATTGAACCCGCGTGTATTAAAGTTGGATTGTTATGCGTGAAGTTTATGATTAATTGAAATTGCTCGATTAAATTTCTCTTGAGCCGAAATTATGATTAATAGTTGTTTCGATCCGTGTGGTAGGATGTGATCCCTATCCTCGCTTTACTTTTGTGAAGACTTAACTTATTCCTTTCTTTTTTCACCATAAAAATCTATCACCTTTTATAATTTTATTCCTCAAAATAATAAACCGATTAAAATCTGTCGAACACTCCCTGTGGATTCGATACCCGACTTACCGCTATACTTGTATCGCAAGGGAAGTCGTAATTTAGGTTTTTGTATTAACGCGGTGAAACAAATTCAACGATTAGCGTTTTGACACGTGCTACTTTTCACTCGTAATAAAAATGGCACCATTGTCGGGGAATGTTTTGTTATAGATTGTAATTGTCTTATTATTTCGTAGTATTTTTCTTTTGTATTTGTCTTTTTTGTTTTAACCTTTTTTGCAGGATTTACACATTTGAGCGCTAAGAAACACTTGAATTTTTTTGGCCGCACATCATCTTCATGGAAATAACCACTTCGAGCCTTCAATGGGATAAGCATGTCTTATTCCAATTTTTCTGGTAATCCTAATGATAATTCTCAAAATTCCCGTAAACCTATGACTTTTGGTCAATACTTACAAGTCCAAAAAATTGCAACATCTAAAATGACATTGGGTGAGTATTACGAAAGTCAAAGTATGGATTACATAAATTTTGGGAATGATCATTTCAATTTTGGATCGCAAGATCCTTATGATAAGAATTTTGAAACGAATTGCAATCATTTTCAAAATTCTTATGTTAATGATTTTGATTGTAGTCCCGAGCACAATTTTCAAAATTCTCATTTGCAAGAATCCGTACCTCGCCCTATGACTTTCGGTGAGGGCTTGCGCATGCTTGAAAATGAGAAAATTAAAAACCGTTATCGAGAAGAAAATCGTTGTTGTGAACATGAGTTGTATTTATTATTCGAATCTGACGACGATTTCTCTTCCAAGACTTTTGAAGTCGAGGAATGTTTTGAACCAAATGAGGAATTTATACCTACTTTGGAACAAATACTTCTTGACTTGACCCATGGTATAGTAGAGAATGAAAATGAGGAAAAGATGGGTGTAGTATCCATTTGAAATGAACTTGTTTCTTCTATGATTCTCAAAGAAGAAAGTTTCTTTGTAAACGATCCGATTTCCTTCGAAATTCAACCTTCAAGCGATGATAAATCTTCTCTTGATATTGAATTTCTTTCGGCCCCATCTTTATTCTATACTATCACCCCGTCTCTAGTACACTATGAATTGGTTCCAAACTTTATAGTTTTAAACCTCTTCACCGATGATGAGTACTCGCTTGATTCGCCCTCCATGAAGGCATCTTTTGCCCTCATGTGCACCGCCTCCCATTCCAACTTAAAAATACTTGGGAGATGATTCATTTTTTCTTGGCCCCCATGTGTATTTGTCACCCGTCCTATCCAAATACCCCATCCTCCCTCCCAAAATTTTAATTGGGGATGGTTCATCTTTTCCACTACCCACATGCATTCCGTTGTTTGAACGGAATTCCTATATTTCGAGATGCATGCATGAAAGGGAGGGTACACCGGTTATCCTTCAAAGTCAAATCGTTTTTATGGTGGACCCTAAAAAATTTAGACTTCTAGTACATAGTTAGTTAGAAGTCCAAATGGTAAGTTGTACATAGTTAGCTTTTTATTCTTTCTTTCTTTAGTTTTTCTTTCTTTCTAATTTAGTCTAGTGTAATTAGTTAACTTTTTGGTTATTATTTTTGCTATGCTTGTTACTAACTTGTTTTGTAGAATCATTGGACTTACACTTTCACGAGATCGCTCCTTTTTGGGTCTTTAACTTGGTTCTTAATTCACATTCAGGACAATGTCAGGTTTTAAGTTAAGGGTTGTGGGGTATTCTATCCATTCATTGGTAATTTCTTTGATTTGATTACATGTTAGTTACTAAGTATGCTTTCTTGCAAAAAATTAAAATTTTCAAAAAGATTTTCTTTCTTTTTTCTTCTTTGTTGGGAATTTTGCCCTTGTTTTCTATGATAAATTTTAATAATTGCCCGATCCATTAGACAATTCAATGATGCACGTTCTCGATTTTAGAAGTTATTAGACTTTAGTCCTCAAATCATTGATATTATGAATAACTTCACGAATTAAACTTTATCACATGAGCACATGCACTTTCCTTGTTACATTGATTTGGTTTAAGCTTTTTATAACTTGGTAATCTTTTATTGCATTGTGTATACTTACACCAAGTGAGTTTGAGGCTTATCTTCATTCGTGAGTGTATACACTACTCTTTCCTCTTTGAAAGCATTACAGTCGTTGGTAATCTCACTATTCTTTCATTGATCGTTCATTGCTTGAGTTCATTTATGAAATGTGTTAGTTGGGCATGATTTTCAAATATTATTTTGAATCGAGAATTGCGTAAACTTTATGAAATAATTATAGGCCACCTTTGTTATATCACCCATATGACCTTGACCTCACCTTCTATACGTTCCCTAGTCAACCCATTTGAGCCTAAATACTAGCCTTTCATTTCATTACCCAAAATCCCATAACCAACTCCAAATTGGAGTTATATACCATACATCCCTTTGTTTTGAATGTTACTTGGGATTGAATGATGTTATTGTAATGTGGTTGCAATGTGAGCATGAAAAGAGAAGAAAAAGAGAGTAGAAAATAACAGAAAACAAAAGGAAAAAGTGAGAAAAAGAAGAAAAGAAAAAGAAAAGAGAAAATTTGTAAATGTTGTGTATATAGTTCAATTAGCTTTGATTACTCTCCAATTGTTATATTTAATTCTTGTTTGGAACTTGTTTTCCAATTTTGAAATTGCCCGTATTTTCCCATTATCCCTAGTTTTCATTTTCGAACACTTTGAACCCGTACATACATATCCTTCATTTCGTACCCTAGCTTAGCCTACACTACAACCCTACAAGTACGATATGATCCTAGGGTGCATTTAATTTAAAAGTTAAAATAGTTTTGATAATATGTGAAAATGCATTTCGCCTCTTTTAATATGCGATATCTTTCATTGAGATTACAAGTTTTTTATTTCCTATATAGCGTTCTTCATTTATGACATGTGTGCGGCCTAGTTTCCCTTTACATTTACTCTTTATGCCTCCATGTCTCGTGTGTTACCTCCTTGTTTCAAGTGAATTCATTTGATTAGTGTAATGCCCGTGAGAATTGATATATGCTTGCTTTCATGTTAATTGCCCGGTTTATATAAGTTTTTGCCAACTCTTATTTTTCATGTGCTCACTCCCCTCCCACATTTTAAGGTTTCAATTCTATGAGGTGCATTCTATAATGTTAATAACAACGGACTTTCATTTGAATTAGTTCATTATGATAATAATGCGTATGAAATCCTTTTCGATATTGTTGAGTTTGTTGCATGCTTGATTGTGCATTTTTGAGGAAACTGTATGATATTTTTGGGTTTCATCCCTGAAAACTCTCACGAGACGACACTCATCCACTAGGGTAACCTAGGGGTTTAACGGCGTATTGCATATGCTAAATGCAATCGAATCTCCAGCGAAAGTGACCTTTTTATGTTTTTGCCATTTTGTAAAATCTCATGTCTTTGGTTTACTTGTAGTTCTTGTTGCATCTTATTTCAGTGCTAGGGACTAGCATTGTATAAGTTAGGGGGTGTGATAATACGCAAATATTACATATTTCACCTGTTAACATACCTGTTATTAGCCCCCTCGGGTATCTTATTCCATATATTTTTGCTCGTTAATCAGACAACCTTGGATTTCTATGTTAACATGCTTTGCAGGGATTAATTGAGCTTTTATAGGAATCTAGATTCTTAGTGTGAAGTTTGGACGCATTCTGGTGAATTTTTGTACGCAATTCTGCACGTTTAAGGGAAATTTAGTCTTTTCACATTTTGGGTACCTGACCCAACATCTCATGGAAGTTGTATCCCTCTGAGCAAGATTCGCATGGCCATGAACGTTGCGCGAATGCGATTCCTAATTAAGAAGTTACGAGACTTTTGGAGGAAGAGAAAAATAAAGAAACCAAAGTAGGGGAGAAGGAAAAAGAATGCAGCGTGCTGAGACCTGACTAGTCGATCGATCAACCAAAAGGTTTGATCGATTGACCTTTCAATTTTCACTCTTCGAACAAAGACAGTTGGCTCATATTTGACTGGTCGATCGATCGACCAAAGGGGTCGTTCGATCGATTCCCTATTTTCCACGATATTTTGCTCGGTATTTTCTTTTTCCTTTTCTTTTATATTCTTTTTCCAACTTACTATTCAATGGATTTTTGTTGTAATATCATATATAATTCATTTTAGGTTAGAAAAGCTTAGGGTTAGGGATTGTTAAGAGCTCATTTCTTCTTCCTCATTTGGTGTGACAACTTTTTGGTTTATAAGTTGACTATTCATCATCCCTAACATATATATAGCTGTCTTTCCTTTATTTCCATGATTTCTATTTAGTTTAATATAGTTATTTACTATTTTAATTAGTTAATTAGTTGTAATTTAGTTTAATTCGTGCTTAGCCCTTAGATAAATAAGGTCGGGGTTGTGTTCCGCCATTAACGGGCCTCGAGCTCCAAAAATTAGGTTTTGTATAAAATTGTGTTTAATTGAACCCGCATGTGTTAAAGTTGGATTGTTATGCATTTAATTTTATTTGTCACGCAACTTTAGTCTTTATATCGACAATTTGAATTTAATCTACATGGAACCTTTTTTATTAAATGTTTATTCAAGCAACTTTGGCTTAAATTCCTTATTACGTGAAGTTTATGATTAATTGAAATTGCTCTCGAGCTAGAATTATGATTAGTAGTTGTTTCGATCTGTATGGTAGGATGTGATCCCGATCCTCGCTTTACTTTTGTGTAGACTTAACTTATTCCTTTCTTTTGTCACCATAACAACCTATCACCTTTTATAATTTTATTCCTGAAATAATAAAACGATTAAAATCTGTCAAACACTCCCTGTGGATTCGATACCCGACTTACCGCTATACTTGTATCGCAAGTGCAGTCATAATTTAGGTTTTTGTATTAACACTGTGAAACAAATTTATTGATTAGAATTTTGACATGCGCTACTTTACTCACGTAATCAGCCTCCTTCAACCTTGTTGGGGCATCGACCCAACCCGACCCGCATTGTAACCATTCGCCCATGCTTCTCCGAGGCCCATCCTGAACAAGTGCCTCAGCCTTATGATATCTCTCTAGAGACAAAAAACAATCATGTATGCTCCTTAAACATCACCTTTTAGCTCAGTGACTTCCTTCCTCAATGCTTCATTTTCGGCTTAGAGGAATTCACCTACTTGGCACACTTTATTAGCCTACATGAGTTTGGTCCTCAGAGCATTTACCTCATCCTAGATTGAAGCCTTGGGAGCTTTCACAAATTCCTTATGGGCTTTCACACTGATGTTGGGCCCAAGGATTATCCCCAATTGTGAACAAGGGGTACTGTAGTCCTCATCAAGTTACAAATAACATAATAAGTCGAACCACAAATAGATATCAATATACATAGAGAGAGAAAATTGACATGAGTAGAGAAATATCTCTTTCATTCATTAATAAAAGGGGGCCAAAGGCCAGTATAGTCAAAATAGTGAAGAAAAATTACAACACTTCAAAAAGTTATACAAAAAAGAAATTCCTAATCCTGGAGCCCTATTCCTTCACATGCTCGGCTTCAACCACTGCCTTTTTCTTATCAGTAGCTCTCCACTCCTGGCCAACATCCACTTCAACCTCAGTAGGCACACCCTTAGTATGGCTGACAAGTAGACTAACAATTTGTTCTTCCTCCACAAAGGGGTTGGGACCAAGAAAATGAAGGCCAAAGAGCTTAGAGTCAATACGAGCTTTTGCAGATCCCAAGGCTTGGTCCCAGCCTTTATTAAAGGCCACTTTCCTTCCATAATCAAGCTAGATATCAACATCATCATATGCTTCATTCTAGACCTCAAGGTAGATGTTATCCTTCTCGCGAAGGAGCTCCTCCTCTATCTTCAGGACTTTACCAGATAGACCCTGGATCTCCTTTTCCATCTTTTTCTTCTTGATGGCCACCACCTTTTAAGATGCATCAAGGTCAACGTAAGCTTTAATCTACCTCTCCTTATCCTTCTCCCACACCAGACAAGCATCAACAAACGCTTTCTCAAAATTTTAGAGAGAATCTTTTAGATCTTGGTTGCCTTTGAACTGGTCGGAATGGTCATCCAACAAAGTTATGAAGTCAGATAAAAACTTCACAGAAGAAAGAACAACAGGTTAATACAAAGAAGGAAAAAAATTAGAAGAGAAATAATTCAAGCAAACGATGAAGAAAGTTACCAAGGCAATCCCCTAAGAAGATTTGGGGGTGAGCTCAGATGAGTGCAACTTCAAAGAACGCTCACGATCAACGGTGAGCACAACCCCCTTTAGAAGATTGGGGACAAGGGAAGGGGTATTGCCCACACTTTCCCTATCAATTTCATCAAAGAGCAAGGGGATTGTGGAGTCCTTCAAGGCCAATTTTCTCTTGGTCTCCTCCCTCTTCCTCTCTTCTTCTTATCTTCCTTTTTCCTTTTCTCTCACTTTTTTATCCTCTATTCTTCTTCTCTATTTTTTTCTTTCTCTTTCACCTTGGATCCTGGGCTAGAACACTCACCCTACGAAAATCCACATCTGACTTCTTCAAAGAATTGATCCTGTCTGACAAAACTTCCTGATCCTCATCATCATCAAGCCTTAAAACCCTTCTCTTAATTGGAGGAGCCATATTTTCCTCTTCCTTTCCTCTTCTCATTTTTCTCGTTCCTTTATCTCTTCCTCTCCTTTTCCTATTTTATTTCCTTCCTCTTCTTCCTCCTCCTCTTCCTTTTCTTCCTCTAGCATAATTGGATTAGATGGACCAACTTCTAGAGCCTTCAAGTCAAGAAATTTATTGACCAGTCGAGCGATGAAGCTGCTTATCGTATTTTTATACTTGAGAAAGTAAGTTACCGAGCTTGGATGCTCGCCGCAAAAAATCCTCACCTTAATATTCCAAGCCTTCAGAAGTTCAAGAACATCAACTTCACCCAGGTTAGGCTCTTGATTTTTAGCACGAGTTGTAAAAAAGAGGAAGAAAACATCATTAAAGAGGACCAATATCAGGAACAAATAATAAGTAAATTAAAAAAAGGTGATCCTCCACAAAATCTCTCGCCCTCACGAAGGGGAAGATGTTACCAATTTTTGGCAATAAACCCATGGGTATACCACCAGGACCCTATCAAGTTTCCTGGTCTTGAAGTACATAACACCATTATTCGCTCGTGACCAGATATAGAAGTAACAGAGCTCAACAAGACCCAATTTTATCCCATATAGTGTATTTATCCTATCTACCCCATTAAAAAATTTCTAGATATTGGGGGCACATTGGGTAGGAATAATTTTGAAGTATTTGAAGAATCTAAGGAAGAGAGGGTTTGGGGGAAATGTCAAACCCCCTATGTTAACAAGAGGGTGTGAATCTAGTGCCTTCCTTCGCTGTCGTAGACATCTCTAGGGAGAGGGCATAATCTATTTCTATCCAGTCTGGAATGTTATAAGTTTTCCTAAATTTAGCTATTGATTTATTATCTAATGTCTCCATGGATATTCCAACAGAAGAAAAACCCTAACTATAGTTGCAGAACAATTCGATGAAGAGGAAAATTAGGAATAGATGATCTGGACTTACAAGAATTAATGAAGCTCTGAAGAGAAAGAAAACGCTAAAGAAGAAGAAATCTGGAAATCTTAAGGATGAAGAAAGAAGTAATAACTGAGATGATAGAGGAGATGTATCTCCGATTTTAAATCCAATGCTAATGATGAACATAACATCCCAAGATGGCTTTTGGCACTTCATCTAGCTGCTCGGACAATGGCACCCTCGCTTATTTAAAGAAACTACAAATATGCCATGGTGTTTGGCTCAAGATGAGCGTACCCCCTTGTATTAGTTAGAATTACAAGACCGCCACTCTGGGTGAAAGAATAAAAAAGTTCTAAGATTATGGGCCTTGAATCAATAAAAATTTGTTGGCCTAAGCATTCGGCCCAAACATTTTAGGGGCAATTATGGGAGTCCATTTATTTTGGTCCAGGAGAGTAGCCGACCATCCCAAGTTGTATACAGAACTCCCGACCCAAATTCGATATTCATTAACGGCTTATGTATTTTACAAACACTGAAAGACTTGTGGATAATTTCAAATCGGTTACCAAGAATCTCAGAGGAGATATTTAGGGACACCGTTAATTATCCACGACTACATTGAGTTACTTGTACAACTCAGTCTCTTATCTTAACATCGATAAATTGTAAACCCCGACCCGAGGCAAAGGAATGTAATATCGAGCATTGAGAGACACTGTCATACAATATTAACCTATCCGTGGACATAGGTAAGTTGCCAAAACATGTATATCATTATTGTGCGTGATTTTATATTCTTTTTCTGTGATTGTTTTCATAAATCTTTATTCTGATATTTTCTGTACTCACAAATATAATAATCGTCGCTTTTCACTCATAAACAACATATAATAAATCACATATCTATTTACTTATCACACGCAAGTAAATGATAATGGTTATAAATATTAATCCTTAAATCGCTCATTAATATTTATCGAAACGCAATTTAATTTCCCTCAATTAAATTAATAATTATAAACACATGGAAATTAAATAATCATACAAATACATGGTATTACGTTATCCCCCTAATAACGGCATTTTTTTCTCGAAATTCAAATGTACCTTCCACAAAGAGATCTGGATACTTTTCCTGCATGTCATTCTTGCATTCCCACGTTGATTCGGCAACATTGTGGTGTGCCCATTGTACATGCATTAACGGTACCACCTTTGACCAAAGCTTCCGCGACCCAAAATGACAACATCTTTCTCCTCTTAAGAAATATTTGGTTGTAAGTCAATCTCCTCCAATGCTATATGACATACCTCCTTAACAGCAACACATGAAACACATCATGAATCCTCTACTGATTCTCTAGTAAGGTGAGCCTAAACGCAATCGACCCTACCCTCTTGATGATGGGAAAAGGCCTCACATACCTAGGTGAGAACTTCCCATTCTTCCCAAACTACATCACTCCTTTTATGGGAGATACTATCAATAACATCTGATCACCACTGTCAAACTCCAAAAATCTCCAGTTTGGATCTGCATAACTCTTTTCTCTGTACCGAGCTACCCGAATATGAACCCTGATCAACTAAATGTTTGCTAACATCTCCTAACTCAAGTTCCTCCGGAGAAGCTTATTGTCCCCCACCTCTAACTAACAAGAGGGCAAATAACAAGGTCTCCCGTACAAACCCTCAAACGGAGCCATACCAATAGTAAACTGGTATGAGTTATTTTACACAAACTCTACCAAAGGTAAATACTGCTCCCAACTACACTTAAAGTTAAATATACACATACTCAGCATATCCTCCTACATTTGATTCACCCTCTCCATCTGCCTATCAGTTTGTGGGTGATATGCCCTGCTCAAATGCAACTTTGTCCCCATTGCCTCTTAAAAACCCTACTAGAAGTGGAACACAAAGATCTTATCCCTATTCAAAACAATATTGAGCAACACATAGTGCAGTCTCACTATATATGCTATGAAATGTTTGGCATACTTCCCTATCATATAATCCACCCGAACTCATAAGAAATAAGATACCTTTGTCAATTGAGCCAAAATAACCCAGATGGATCATGGACTCTCTTTGATATCGGTAACCCCGTGATAAAGTCCATCGATATACTCTTCCATTTTCATACTTGAATCTCTAACGGGTGTAAAATCCCGACTGGTATCTGATGATCAACCTATATCATCTGACAAGTGGGGCAACTGGAGACAAACTCTTCTATGTCCTGCTTCATACCGAACCATGAATATTGCCTCCTCATATCCTGGTACATCTTATCCCCTTCGAGATATACCGAGAATTGTGACCCATGCACCTTCTCCATAATTGTGCGCCATAGGTCCTTATCGTCTGGGATAATCAATCTCCTATTAAAGTGTAAACCACTATAAGAGTTGATTGAGTAAGACTCCATTCCACCAGCTAATAACTTCTATATCCTTTCCTGACAAGAAAGATCCCCTATCTGTGCCTTCACAACCCTCAAAATGATCTCAGGTGTGATGGTCATAAGTGCTACATAGGCCCTGACAACCTCATCCTCTCAATAAAGCTCAACCCACTTTGCCTTCCAGATTACTGCAAATTACCCTATTGGCATGTGGCTCAATGCATCTGCCACTACGTTAGCCTTTCCCACATGGTATTCGATATTGAATTGACAATCCTTCAAAAACTCAAGCCACTTAGCTGCCTCATATTCAACTCTTTCTATATGAAAAGATACTGCAATGACTTGTGCTCCATGAACAATAAAAACTTCTCCCCCAGTAGATAGTGCCTCCAGATCCTCAAGGTAAAAAAAACTGTAACTAACTCTAAATCATATGTGGGATAGTTCTTTTCATGGGTGTTATGATTGCGAGATGCATAATCTATAGCTCGCTCCTCCTTCTTTAGAACTCCACAAAGTCCTAGTAAGGATTCATCAATAAAAATAAAGTACTCCACTCCTCCCCTAAGCAATGAGAGCGCTGGTGTTGAAGTTAACTTTTCCTTTAGCTCATCGAAGGCTGACTGATAGTGGTCATCCTAAATAAAAGGTATACCTTATGAGTCAAATTCATTAAGGGACCCATAATTATCATAAATCCTATGATAAATTAATGATAATAACCCTCTAATCCAAGAAAATTACCAACCGGTGTCGTGAGCTAGCCCCATTCCATCACTGCTGACACCTTACTCGAGTCCACATAAATCCCTGTATTAGAGATATTTGACCCAATAACTATACTTCCCGGAACCAAAATCCACACTTCTCAAACTTGACATACAACTGATGATCCCGTAAAGTCTAAAGAGCCATATGCAAATGCTCTACATGGTTTCCCTCTATTAGAGAATAAATTAAGATGTTATCAATAAGCACAATGACAAAATGGTCCAAAAAATCCCTAAACCCTATGTTCATGAGATCCATAAAAACATTTAGTGCATTAGTTAGCAAAAATGGCACAACCCTGAACTCATAAGAATCTTTCTCATAAAAAATGAGGTTTTAGGGACATCCTACTCCCTAATACATAATTGATGGTGCCTTGATCTCAAATCAATCTTAGAGAAGTAGGTTGCTTCTCTCAGCTGATCGAATAAGTCATTGATAGGTGATAATGGATAATTTTTCAAAATCGTGACCTTGTTTAACTCCTGATAGTCTATACACAATCTCAATGACCTGTCCTTGTGCTTTAGATAGAACTGGGGAACCCCACACTGATGTAATCCTACAGATAAAATTCTTCCCCAAAAGCTGCTGAATCTGATCTCTCAGCTCCTTCATCTCTAAAAGGGTCATACGATACGACGCTTTCACTATCGGTCTAGTCCTCGATGCTATGTCAATCATAAACTCAAACTCCCAACTCAACGATAACCTCGATATCTCTTGAAACACATCATCATAGTCCTTATCCACAGGGATTGAATACCCT
This sequence comes from Sambucus nigra, assembly GCA_949130495.1. NCBI lineage: Eukaryota > Viridiplantae > Streptophyta > Magnoliopsida > Dipsacales > Adoxaceae > Sambucus > Sambucus nigra. The sequence continues at coordinate 377,751,986 of OX422218.1, read as the reverse complement.
TCAATATATCCTCCTCGATATAATATAAAAGCATACTCGACCCTCCTTCCGGATGAGGCATTGCTATAAAACACATACACGGTAGTCCTACTGTAATAGTCCACCATCGCTTTGTTCATTAGTAACCAGTCCATACCCAGAATAACATTATACTCATACATCTCCAAAATGAGCAGACCCACTACAAAGCATAACCTCCCAATGTCCACACCCACTCCCCTGCAGATGGAACTAACAAGAGCCTCGCTACCCAACGTTCAATCTATGGTCATAATAATATCGGATGTTGTGTCCACTAAACCTGTGTCACACACGAATCTAGTGCTAACAAAAGAGTGTGACACTTTCTTGTTAAACAATACCCGCCACATATGCCTATGGATAAAAAACATACTCTTAACTGTTGGTGATGCTGGTGGGAAAATTAGACCACGATCGTCATAGACACGTCCAATCTGTAACTGCGCCAACTGAGGTGGTGCTGGTGGGGATGAAAGTTATGGTAACTGCTACCCCTTGCTAGCATCTTGTTGTTGATCCCGAGCCCTATTTGAGCATACACCCCGCTTGTGGCCCTAATACCCAAATTAGAAACATCTACCTATGAAATATGTCGTCCTATGGCCCTGGTGAGACTGTCCCTATCTCTGGTCCTACTAGTTTTGTTGCCCCGATCCAACTGGTATCCAGTCTGCTTTCTTTGGTAATATGGGCCTTGAGGAGCATGCTGTTGTCCTTGATGTAACTACTATTACCCGTCCTAAACCACTTAGTCTAGTCCCCCTTTTGGGAACCTTTCTCTTGTTACCTGCCCTGTTGCGGTTTCCTGTTGGTACCATTGCTCCCAGACTTACCCTGCTGGCTCGACTTTTCAATCTTCGTTTCTCCCCTCAGATAAAGTGATGGTCCTAAAAGTAGAGCAACGTGGAATTAACGACATCAGTATAAGTACTCAATGTCGAATTTCCCAAAAGATGCTGGAAAATCCTTTAATAATCCCATCCATAAATATGAGAATCTTTTTCTCATTAGTGTTAACCTCTTCTGGAATAAGGTTTGCTAGGCGAGTGAACTCCTCCTCACAGTCCAACCCTCCTGCGAGAGATCCAAAATTCTCCTCCTCATTTATATCTTCACAGTCGACGGAAAGAAGTTGCGATCAAACCATGCCTAAAATTCCATAATAGTAATGGAATCTCTCTTCTCTGATGTGGTAACTGACTTCCACCACTGAAGATCTATCCCAACTAGATTGAACATATCTATTATCTAAATTTGAGTGTCGGTGCACTCAACTATACGTAGATGACTTTGGATGTCCTTCTTCCATTGACTAGCTGTTACTACATTCACACTGCATGAAACTCTAGTGGATGGACCTTCTGGCGGGCCTCCATGACTCGCTCCAATACTGACGAAACAAGGTGAGTTTGAACTGGTGCTACCACTGGAAAATCTGTCTATACGTGGGTCAAGTTCTTCACTATGGTGGTCATGGAAGTATTAACCACCTGTGCTACTATGGCTGCTGTGGACATTCTCGATTCTCGCGGTGGGAGAGGATCCTTGGTCCCATGCGCCCCTCTTAGGAGAGCTTCGGCCGGCATCATTGATGAGGTGAAAAATGTAGAAAGATGGAGTCACTAGTCTATTTTACTCAAAATAGACAAAAGAAAAGGGAGCCATCCCGAAGGACAGCATCCAAAGACGTACTGATACATACGAAACCAAAATGATTTGACAAGGGTTCGGAGGCTAAGTTAGGAAATGGGAAGGTGTTAGGCACCCATTTCGCCCTTACGGTCTCTCATGGGCTGTTACTATTTTCCTTTATTTCCCCATGATGTGTGTACATGTGTATACATAGCGGAGATAGGAATCATCGACTTGTATCATGTAATAGATAAAGGGAGTCATCCATAGGAATGTTCCTAAAAAATAATATTAAAAAATAGGATTAATGAGATTATCCTAGCGTCGATCATTATAGGGGAATGATAACGCATGTGGAATAATATGACACTAAGAAAAAATATATGTATATGTAAATACATAGAATCTGAGAGAGTTAAGTTTAAAGAACATGGAAACAGTAGGAAAAAAGTAGGAAAAGGACTCGAGTCTCAGGTTTTACCCCGAGATGCCTACGTAGCCTATAGAGGCATCAAAGTCCACGTAGTTCGTATGCAAAATGAGGGGTGGGATTTATCCCATGAATCCAACCGGGAACTTCTCTTATTTGTGTGTGTGTGTGTGTGTGTAAGAAATTGTTTTAGTTATGAGAAAAGTGTGAGAAGATTGTGAGAATTCCCGTTTGGAATTTATGAGCAAATCCTCTTTTTTCTTTTTTTTTGGGTTTTATTTATATGAAAATAAGAGATGTGCAATAATAATAAATAAAAAGTATATTTAGGATATGTGAGATAAGAGAATAAAAGTGCTAAGTAATAAAACAAGTTAATGCGAATTTAAGGGAATTTAAGGAGAGAGTTGAGAAAGTTGGACCTTTTTGAAGATCTTGAGCTTGATCTTTGATGTTGGAGAGAAGACCTTGCACTTGGGTGATGATGCACTACACCAAAATGACAAAATTGTCACCTTTCAGCCGGCTACCCTTGTCAAGGTCATTGATCGTGACAAAAAACACGCGTTTTGTGTCACGGTCATTGACCTTGACACGACCGTGACAAAGAATTATCACGATCAATGACCGTGACAATTCTTTAAATATTTGTCACGGTCAAGGACCTTGACATGACCGTGACAACTTCTTCAGCAAAAACCCTTTTCCCTTCTTTTTCCCCCCCATCGTTCCCTCCTTTTTACAACTCTCTCTCCCTCTACGCTCTCTCTCTCTCTCTCTCTCTCTCTCTCTCTCTCTCTCTCTCTCTCTCTCTCTCTCTCTCTCTTCCATTTATATATATATGTGTGTGTGTGTGTGTGTGTGTGTGTGTGTATGTGGTGGGTGAGTATGTGGAAAATAGGGGTTGTTATATTAGAGGCAAAACATTGATGATTATGTATATAAAATTAGCCTTGTATGGGTATAAACTAGTTTAGATTAATATTGATGATTATGTATATAATGATTAACTCATTTTCATTCGAATTAGACAATTCACATGTTAATATGTTGTTGCTTAACCTATATTTTTGTCTTAGGTTAGATATCGTTCATGAACTTTAGAATATTAGTGTTATCGACTTAATTCCACATTGAAGATATTTGTACTTGTATATTTGTGTCTAATTTTAATTTCAAAGGGAAGATTACGATATTTTGACTATGGTTAAAGATAAAAAATAATTCGTTGCGATTTTATTTCTAAGTGATTCTAGAATTTTTATTCTTGGAGTTAAAGAAATCAATGCATTATTTCTGTTGAAAGATATTTATTTTTTAATAATGTAGGTTATTTTGAACTTTCCTTCACCATTAAAACATTAAATTGGTAGCATTTTTCTCCTACCAATTTTTTTCATCGTGGATGTCGCCAAATTCTTAGTAGATTAGTATTTAACAAACAAAAGCGAAAGAACCATTATTGTTCACTAAATGTTGGCAAAAGTCTTACTGAAAATGTAAACCTTTGTATTATATATAAATTGGCTCTCTCATGTATCAAAATGTTTGAGTCTATCAAGTTAAATAGACTTGGTTCGTTATGAGTGAGACACAATCTAGTTTAGGTCAGATGAACCTTAAGGACTAAAGATTAAAGATCATGCACTATCTCTCATTGGAGCCTTCCATGATTGAATATGAGGACTATATCCTTTCGAGAAGTTTGATATAATATATAACATCTATTCTATGCTTTACATCTATTCCGGCATATATAATATATATAATAATAAATAAAACCTCTTAAAAATAATATATAACATCATCCCATTGTAACATATATAACATACAATAATGGTAATAATAAGTTTTTCAAATATAAGTAAACTCTCTCTACACAATCAACAATTCTAACATCATATCCACCAACCTAAATCAAAGTTACTTCAATCAAAACATTAATGGTAATAATAAGTTTTTCAAATATTTCACTCGTCCCAATAGAAAAAATACATAAAAACCCATCTACTCCTAACATAAAATGATATCACCGAAGTAAACCTGCGATCTTGAAGCATATGTCCTCCAACAAAATGACTTCAATGATTTTTTTTTGTCCAAAAAATGTTTTCACTTGCAATAAGATTTATTAAGTGTCAATTACCTTAAACAAAGAAGAATTTTTTTAATAGTTGCAATAGATGACATAAAATCTCGATACATGTATCCACGTTAGATGTTTTCAACTAATTTAGACATATTTATGTGTGTATGTGTATATGTGAATGTATGTGTGTGTATATATATGTGTGGTGGTGTGTGGTGGGGGAGGGGGCAGGGGGTGTGGTGGGGGGGGGGGGGTGTACGTCTACATGTGCGTGTGTGTGGTGGGGGTAGGGTGAGGGGTGAGGGGGTGGGGGAAGGGATGGGGGGTGGGGTAGGGGTGTGTGTCTATGTGTACTAATAATATTTTTTTTATCTGTACTAATAACATTTTTTTACCGCAAATTTCTCCTTCAGGTATTAAGGAGAAGATGATGATGTTCTTTATGATGATGTCATCTGGACTCGGTGGTAGCGGAGGCGACGAGGGCTCCTCGGCCCCTAGGCTCCCCAAATATGGAAAATTTGGGATTACCATCGAGAACAAATCGGAGCTATTAGCGAGATCCCTCGAGCTGCTAAAGACGGTCATCGGCCCGGGGTTTATGAGTTGGAAGGAGGTGCCATATGAGCTCAAGTTAGCTGTTTGGGCGGCACTACAGGTAATATATTTATATTTATATGAATATTTCAATTTCAATTTCAATTTCATTTTATATTTATATTTATATTTATATTTATATTTATTCGCAACTAACATTGTATTTGTTGGACAGGAACAATTCAACTTGGATCCAAAGATACGTGATTCCGTCTTGGAGCAGTTGAGGGAGCAACACAAGACGTGAAAGAAAAATATGCGGATACGGTACTTTGGGAAAACACGAGAGTCCATTATCCAATGGCGTGGATCCGTCACGCCCAAGGAGCCGATATCATTGGCACAATGGCAAAAGTTCATTGACACTGAGATCGATGATCGACAATAGGCATCTCACTAATAGGGGGAAAATCGGGCAAAAAAGACGGACGTGCACTACTCCGACCGGACGTCTTACGCCGAGGTGGAGCATAGGATGAAGGTAAGATTTAATTTTTCTATAACTACATAAATATATTATTCTTCATTATTTTACTTTGCGGGGCCGATACTAATTTTAATTTATTTTATTTCAGGGGGTAGGGAGTGGCCCAGGGGGTAAGCCACATAGGCTCGATACTTATGTGGCTCTTCGAACGAAGAAGGGGAAGGACAATGAGGTATCCCCGAGCATCGCGGCCACAATTGTAAGTAATCCGATAGTTTAATTTTTGTTAATTACATTATAATTTTTTAGTTTACTTATTTTACTAATCATGTGCTTTTTATCGTTTCAGGCAAAGCTTAAGGAAGTGCATGAGTCGCAGTCTGATGCCGACAAGGCGTCTTTATCCACATACACACTCAGCCAAGTGCTTGGCTCTGTTCGCAAGGGGAGGACAAGGGGGATGAGCTCGCGGGTGGCCAAATCTAGGATCATCAAATTGGAGACGAGCGACACCGGGTTAGCTCGAACGGTGGATTCACATGACGCGAAGCTGTCCTGTTTGGAGGCGACGGTCCAAGATATGTACTCATTCATGAAGCGTACGTTGGGTGGAGATCGTAAGGGAAAAGGGAAGGAGAAGGCGGTGGAGGAGGAGGTGAGGGAGATCGAGGCGCAGGATGACGAGGATGTGGACCTCGCTGCTTCATCATCGACACGTGCGTACTTCGATGATCCACTTCCTTATTTGGATCCCTTCCCCAGACCGATGTCGACAATTGGTTGGCCGAGCGTGTTCATATTGGACGTATTTGATGGCCAGCGGATAGGGCGGGGGTTGAGGGATCCGAATATCGTCCAGGGAGGAATAGTTCATGGACGTGCGCTTCAAGAGATCGAGTCCAAAGTGCTCGTCATGCATGTGATACCCGGGAAGGAGAACTCCCTATTGTGGTTGCGCGAAAAATGCGACACGATGTATATTAGTGGGTGTGTCAATTCGTTTATCGTGTGGCCTACTCACCTCCTCACATTTATCCCAGACATGTAGTGACATTATTTTTAAGTTGGTATATTTTAATTATATTTGGATTATATCGTCATGTATATTGTTTCTATTTTGGATATATATTTGCATTATCTTTAGTTTGTTTGGATATATGATGTTTAAATAGGTACAACGCTGCTATAACAGGTACAAATATACTGCTGGGCAGTGGCAGTGGCCATACTGCCCATCAATTTTTTTTTAAATTCTGCCCAGAATTGTCTTGATCCTTAACCATGACAAGTCCTTGACAAATATGGTTATCACGAACTTGTCACGGTCAATGACCGTGACAATTTTTTAAAAAGGGTCAAGGCTTTGTCACGATTATGAACCGTGACTAAACTTGTCACGGGCCATGACCATGACACGATCGTGACATTTCTAACGAACTTGTCACGGTCATTGACCATGACACGTCCGTGATAAAAAAAGTTATCTCACCCCAAATTGTCACGATCATTGACCTTGACAAGCCCAACTTGTCAAGGTCAATGACCGTGACAATTAGGCATATTTGGTGTAGTGATGGAGGGTACTTAATTCACCAAGTTTGACGAAGAAGGTGATGAAAGGTGAAGGATGGAAAGGGATTTGGATGTGGAAATCACGCTGACTTCGAGAGGGGTTTTCTGAGCTTGCTGAGAGTGATGGATCTATGATTTTCCTCTTTCTTTGGAATGAGGTTAGGCCCTCCTTTTTATAATCCCAGGGCATTACCGATCAGCATAGCCCTGGTCCTGCCAATCGACAGGTGTGTTTAGTCACACTTGGAACCTGTCGTTTGGCAGTGTCTTTCAAGTTCCTTCGAAAAATTAGTCGTAGAGCGCGAACCATTGATTCGAATCATTCATAGGGTGAACCGTTGGAAATTTATTTCAGATACCTTCAAAATTCCTTAGGACTGCTCCCGAGTTTGGGAGTTAACTTTGGGTCAAATGTGGCTCGAAAGCGTTCGTCGGTCTTTTGGATGAGGAAACTTCAGAAGCAAATGGATCGTTCGTTCGCATGGTAAGTCAGAATCACGCACGGGGTAGACCGTTAGAAATGTTAAGAGATGTAATTTGACATTCCAAAGAGTTTGACCTGGTTCGGGGAGTTGACTTTGGTCAATCGGGGCCTAGAAGTGTTCGATGACCTTTTGGAGTAAAGCGAATCATTCGTCCGTACCGTAAGTTAGAATTGTGCACTGGATAGACCGTTGGAAAGGGGATTCAGTGACCTTCGATGCTTCATTCAATCTCGATCGAGCTGAAGAGTTGACTTTGGTCAAACAGAGCCTGGGAGCATCCGGTGACCTCCTAATCGAGTTTTGGGGGAAAACAGGTCGTTGGTCCGCACCGTAAGTCAAAATTATGCACGGAATGGACCATTGGAAAGGGGATTCAGTGCCTTTCTAAGATTCATTTAGTCTCGTTCGAGCTGAAGAGTTTGACTTTTGGTCAAATGGATCCTGGGAGTGCCCGATGGCCTTTAGGTCAATACTCAGGGTATGACTTGGGTTTGCAATGGTGAACGGAGGTTCTAAGGACCTAAGGAGAGGTTGGGGGGTATTAGAATAGGGTGTCTATAGTTGTGACCTCTGTTGTGGTTACAGTCCCCTGAGCGGCCTGCGGCTTCGTTTGAGCCTCCCCGTCTATGGACCTCTTCACTGCACATGATGGTCTACTTCTCCTTGTGTTCTCCATCTGAAACCAAACTGAAATTGTATAAGATTCACTTCAGATATATATAATAGTGAAAGAACGTAAATGCGTAATATGAATCAGCAGTCCTATGCATAGGAGCTATATCAAAGAAGCACAATGCTAACAACATAACACGTCCGCATTGATCCAAAAGGACACTGGAACTTGATGTTCTTAATCCAACTGTGATACCCACATATTCTAAAATTGGGTGGTCAATCCTTTATTAAAATAAAATAGGAATCTAATATGATTTAATTCTCATCATCACTATCGCAACAAGTAATATAAATATAAACTAATAAAATCATACATCCAAATGAACAAAATAAGCAAATGCATAAATAAATAAACGTGAACCGAATAAACCATTAGTCACTAACAGTAATCATCCAACTGAAATAAAAAATGATAAATGAATATGTATCTCTGACATAAAATCAAAGTCCTATCCAACTACGGACAACACGCCCAAAGGAAATCCTGAAATTAAAAAGGATCATATCGAGATAAAAAGAAGTAGAGGTGGCTAAATCAAACTCACAATGTCCATAAATATTTCAACGACATGAAAGATCTTCCCCTATTGTCCCTGCTGCTGCTGCACACTTGGGGATTTGAAAAACAAGAAAATAGTTTTTCCTACGGACAAAGCCCAAAAAGGTTTGAAAAATATTTTGCAAGTAATTAAATGCTTTAAATAAATAAAACATGTAGTATATTACTTTCACAATTGATTTACCGATCGCACTCACATGAGCCAAATCTCACATCTCATCTACAGTGCACACCTAACATATTCATTTTATTATCCTAATTGTACTACACAGTCTAACTAGAAAAATAATTTCTATCCAATCCCAATCCTACTAATAGTCACCATTATCTAAGTATATACTACACTCACTAGGTATGTATTCACAAATAATAACAAAGTGACAGACATGCTTTAAGTAAATATATACACAACGTAATCAGATAGTGGCACCCATGCTATAAATAAATATACATGCAATATATACATCTCTCTCTCTCTCTCTCTCTCTCTCTCTCCATATATATATATATATATATATATATATATATATGCATCCCCGAGACGGGACATCATGGATGCATCCCTCGTGTGCTATCAGGCTCCAAGAATATCACTCATCACACTAAGCCACTAGGTAAGAATCTCACCGTTGAACCCAAACGTAAATAAAGATAAATGGAAGCGGTTGTAAACATACGTCCGGGGGTCACAACGAATCCATATCTCACCCAACCGGTCTCCAAATCAACACCTATACTCACACATGTATAGTGGCAATGCAACAATACTATGACCTGGGGAATTAATCCAATACATGCTAATCAATACCAAGGTGGATTGGCCACTATGCAAAACCTCCTAACGATAAAACTATCGAGTAGGTATGTTTAATATAAATAAGTAACACACACACACACACACACACACATATATATATATATAAGTTACCCTAATACGTTTATATGTAAAGTACTGACATTGGAATAAAATTCCATAGTGTATTAGTCTACCAACCCCGAAGTCTGGACCAAATTTCCAATTATATAAATATAACTATTCACTCACTTGAATTCCTAGTTCTTCTCACCCAAACCCACCTATCCGTTAGCCTAACACACATACCAAATTCTGGGCGGGCCAACAAACTGAACCGCTTCACTTGGAAGACCGAATCGGTTTTGTCAACCGAACCAATTTGCTCCCCCCACAAATCGATTTGAGTTGTTGGGCTGCCAGTTGTCTTCTTCCTTTGGTTCTCACCTCTAAAACCTTCTATTGGAGGTTCTAAGCCTCCCAAAACTTTAAACCAATGACCTAATTCAATATATTATCAACCCATAAGTATTTTAACATCGAATTAAACGCTAATTCATTCTCTAAACATAATGATTTATAATCATGATTCAATTCTCACCACTTAGAATTAATATAAAGTTGAATTTCATTTATTTCTAGCACCTACCAATCTTCTCATGTTCAATCTCATAACCAAAAATTATACTACGAATTTCCCATATATTAACCATTAATCATCCTAAATTAACATCACAGATATACGATAATCTAAATCTCTTCATGGATAATCAAAGTTTATATCTTCTAATCTTAGATTTGCCTAATTAAACATCAATGTAATTAACTACATAATTGCAATCTAAAGTAAATAAATACTTGTCTTTAAGGATCTAAATCTGAAGTCTCATTAGTAAGGATGAATTCTGAATGCGGAGATAGGCTCTTCTCATCTCTTCTCCACATTTTCTTCTCCCTTTGTTCCTTTTTCTCTTCTCTTAAGCTCTACCTTAATCTCAATTATGTAGAAGCCAAAAGTGAGGATGTAATCCACATTTCTAATCTTTAAATACCTTATAATTACACCCTAATCTCATTTTTAGATTAAAGCCTAGGTGTAAAAAGATCACTATAACCCATAGGGGTATTGTTATGTCTAAAAATCTCTCGAAGCCCAACTATAACACCCGAGTACCTATTCTAGACTATTTCGACCCATTTCGAACCACCGATTCACTAAAAAGCTCCCTGTACGGGTCCCTTGTGAACTTTTCATGGCTTGCTTATTTTGGTATGCATGGTTTTGAATAAATTTCTTGCTAGGATATGAACTTTGTTCATGACCTTCATATCCGTGTCTTATTTTTCTTTGTATTGGTATAAGGTTTAGTGGGTAGGAAAATCAGGAATATTATCAATCGGATGTGGAATATCCTCCTCCTCATTACCTGGAACAACATCCTAACCTCATTCTTCTTCCTCTTCATCATGCTATGAAATATGTATAATTTTTTGTTAACCTTTCTCGTAAATATGAAATGTGATCTTAGGAGATGCCTCCACAGTAAGGTCTTCTAGTACCAAAGGGGAATTACAAGTCCTTAACATCCTACAAATCAATATCCCTTATGACAATGATGGTTTTTATGCCATATTCTCATTATTCACTCTAGTATGATACTATACAACTTTATCCCTAAATTCAATGAGACCTGGGCTGTAATTATTTGTAAGCTTCGATAATAGAGATACGGTAGAGTGGTGTGTTAGGAAGTTTGATAAATGTTATTCATAACAATATTATGAAGGATAGACATTCCATCCATCAAATTCCTTTAATCAAGTGGACCCTTGGTGGTAAGTGCTGAAATCGTGTAAGACCTCAGACCCAACATGTGCTCCCCTCAGAACCTCAAAAGGTTAGGGGAGGTGTGTCAAAGTGTTTGAAAAGTATATAAAATGGTTTGGACCTCATCTTAAGATCCTATGTCCACTATCAAAGGATGTTTCAATGTTTATCATATCATAAAATGGTTATTATAATCAGAAAGACATCTTGATCTTTGGTCAAGAAGGTCTGAGGTCCCTGCAGTCATTGTTACTAATACCAAGGACCTTAGGAAGTAACTGAAAGACATCTCTAAGGATTTTCATGTTTAGTTTAGGACTCAACGGGGTGTAAAATAAGTAAAATAACTAGAAATAATCTTAGCTATGATAGTGTGCTCACAACAGTGGGTTGAGAACGTATATGACAATAAACAAGGCATTTATTTTTCTTTTGCATAATGAACCGGACTTATATTAAATCAATTAGTTCAATATTCTTCTATCATATTGCCTTAAATTGCCTTCAAACGTTTACATGCCTCCCATATATATGTGCATTATCTTGTAGAGAGTATGAGTGTACTGTATTAGTACGGTCGGGGCTCCCTTTATGATCTAATGATTACAATACTATGGTGGAGTGTGGGAAAAAGGCTTGCATATGGTGTAAGATAGTTGATGGGTGCATTTAATATGGATGGGAGTCATCAATGCAAGTGGAGATGAGTCATAGATGCAGTTAAAACAATACCGTCCTTTTCACCTACCTATAATTGTAGGAGTATAAACAAATGTTTGGGAGGTAAGAAATAATCATTAGTTTAACATTAGGTGGTACTCAAGTATGTTGTAATAATACCATTCTAGGATGAGGGTTTTATGACCATTGGAGGTCATTTTTATTTACATTGAGATCCATTCCACATGTTAGAGATGATGGGGCAGTGGTGTTGAGGTCTCTGATCTTGCTTCGATAAATGTGTTGGAATGATTGCGTATCATGGAATAGTATATGGGTGGCTAAGGCTTTCGACACTATTGTGGTCCTTTCTTGATAACAAATGTGGTCTTGGGAGATTTGTAGTGATATGATTGAGGTCAGAATTTAACCTTAATATCTCTGCTCCTCTGCAAATGAGTTGAAGGATCCTCATAATACCAACAGTTAAATTTGGTATTATCAGTAGCCCATTGTTCCTCTTTGTAATAATTTAAAGGGGAAAAAATTTCCACTAAGAAAGTTGCACGTAGGATTGTAACTAACGATCAAGATTCTCCCTACAACGAGATTGCATTGTGAAAGAGCTCACATTAAGTGTGCTGGGGGATAGATTACTAATGCGATGTGCCTTGGGACTATAATGGAGACCCTTGGGCTGGTTGGAAGTCCTCTCCATTCTCTCTAGAAATTATCTTTCTACCTTGAGATTTATGAGCAAATAACTATTCTCTCTCTTTTACTTCATTAAGAAATGTCTTCCAAAAATGTTTCCCCATTAAAGGTCTTTAACCCTACACCCCTCTTTACTGTGGGACCTCACGTTTCCATGACTTCGAATACTAAGTAAGATAATGGTGACCCCATCCAACTTCTTATAAGTACTATTCCTTATGGTTCTCATGTAATTAATTACGAGGGTCCCAATGACCCCAACTTCATCAGTGGAGCCCAAGTGGCTTCGCAAATTATCGAGATCATGGAAAAATATCACGTTCGATACTCCATCACTTTGAGGACTAAAAATCCTAAAGTAGGAGCATGTTATTTAGTCTCTAATAATATTTTTTTCAATAAGTGCTTCTTACTATATGAATCTAGGTTTTCGCTATCTCTTTCAATGGTTCGAATTTTAAAGCGATGAGAATAATCTATTCTCAATTGGTGGTAAAATCTTGGAGGTCTCTTATGGACACAATTTTTGCCTTTTGGGAATCCAGTGGGGGAAAACATGATGTTACTTTAGCCATGTTCTTCAAACTCTATAGGGTTTAAGAGGAAAATAAATCCAAGGAGAGAGGGATGATTATTTTTCCTCCAAGGCCCTTATGGTCATTTTTAAGGTTAAATACAATGCCCCAAGTACTCAAAGGTTAGGTTCTTATTCATTAGGGAAGCTTGACACTAGTGCTGAGGTCATTTTTATTTAGACTAAGGTCCGTACCACATGTTAGAGGTGATGGGACACAAGTGTTGAGGCATCTGATCTTGGTTCAAGGGGTGTATTGGAACGATTAACTATCATAAAATAGTAAAGAGGTGGCTGAGGCTTGTGACACTACTGTGGTCCTTTCTTGATTACAAATATGGTCTTAGGAGTTTGTAGTGATATGAAAGAGGTAAAACGTTAACCTTAAGATATTTGATCTTACAAAAGTGGAGTTGAATGGTATGAGGATCCTCATAATACCAGCAGTTAAATTTGGTATCATAATCGACCCATTGAACATGTTTGCAATAATTTAAAGGGGAAAAAATTTCCATTAAGAAATTTAGGGGTAAGAGCATAACTAACCATCGAGATTCTTGCCATAATGAGATTGAATTATGAAATAGCTCACATTGAGTGTGTAGGGGGCTAAGAGTACTAATTCAATGTGACTTGGGGCTTTAAAGGAGCCCTTTGTGCTGGTTTGAAGTTCTCGCCCTTCTCTCAAACAATTATCTTTCTACCTCGATATTTATGAGTAAATAACTATTATCTCTCTTTTCCTAAATCAAGAAATGTCTTCCAAAAATATTTCCCCATCAAAGGTCTTTAACCCCACACCCCTCTCTGCTGTGGGACCTCACATTTCCCTGACTTCAAATATGGAGCAAGAGAATGGGGCCTCCAACTAACTTACTACAAGTACTTTTCCCTACGGTTCTCTGGTTATCAATTACCAGGTTCCAAATGACCTGAGCTTCACTGATGGAGCCCAAGTGTCTTTGCCAATCATCGAGATCATGGAAAAATATCACATTCGAGACTCTGCCACTTCGATGATTAAAAATCCAGAAGAAGGAGAATATTCTTTGATCTCCAAGAAAGTTTTCTTCAATGAGTGATTCTTACTCTACGAAACTACATTTCCACTATGTCTTCTAGTGGTTCAAATTATGAAGGCGATGGTAATAGAATCTTCTCAACTAGTGGTAAACTCTTAGAGATCTCTTATGGCCATAGTCTTGGCCTTTCGGGAATCTAGTGGGGAAATCATGATGTTACTTTTGTCCAGCTCTTGAAACTCTATAGGGTTCAAAAGAAAAATAAATAAAAGGAGAGAAGGGTGAATTATTTTTCCTCCAAGGCCCCTATGGTCTTTTCTAAGAACAAGAAAAATTCCCTAAGTAGTCGATGGTTAGGTTCTTGTTCATCGAGTGGGGGGGGGGGGGGGGGATTGAGCCACCCATAACCCAGTAAGGAAAATCGGTTTTTGAAACATTTGGTGTACCCTTCCAGCCATCGCTATGTAAGATTTTATCTATGAATTTATGCTTGAACTCATTTACCAAATTTAGACCGGGGCTTTACTGATATTTTTACTTTTATAGTGCGTGATAAGATCAGCAAAGAGGAAGAAAACTGGATAGGCAAAGCCTTCAAGTTGGCTCCTCTTTCCTTTGAGATTTTTGTCACCCCTAACCATCTTATCAAGAGTGGCCTTGGTCCCATACCTAAGGTTTTGGTTCTTGGAGGGGTGCTCGATGCCCCTAAGAATGTGGTTGGGGAGTCTTTGGGGGATGTGACTTTTTCCTTAGTTCCCATGAAGTGGAAGGTTATTGCTACTATCACTTAAGACATTCGTGAGGCCTCTGAAGGTGAGGAGGATAAATATAGGGGGTTGATATTCTTTCTACCATTAAGGAGGTTCTTCCCACTACAGAGGGGGAGATTCTGGTGGGCTCCTATTACTCTCTAAGTATGTACCCCAACCACTTTCTTGATTTTACTTTCATTTTCTTTCGCAGAACTTATTAACTGACTTTAAACTGTTTTGGTTTCGGTAGATGAACACGAGCAATGGAGGATATAAGGACTATATTCAAAGAAGGCCTCTATCCCACCCATTGTGAATGAAGGGAAAAGTTTTAAGTCCATTAAGCGCCTAAAATTCAACGCAATGGTGGAAATCCAGCCTCCCTTGTTAGGTTAGTGGAGGATCCTGAGCCAAAGTCTGATCCAATTGAAGGCTTCTTGCTGGAGACAATGTTGAAAGTCTTGTCCCAGCTTTAAGCAACTTAGGGGGTAAGTGAGACCTCTGGTTAACCCCAAAGTGATCCTTCTATTTCATAGGAATTCTATTCCTTAGTCTCAAAGTTAAAGGAATAGTCTGATGGACCCCTACCAAAAGGTAAAGAAGTAGAGGTGTCTCATTTGAAGGGAGTGGGAAAAGTAGGTTCTTTTAATGCCTTTAACCAATCTACATGGTCAGTTGAAGAGTGGGAGGGTTTCTATTTTAAGGGGTGTAATTGTACTCCAGAACATCCCTTTTAAAAGAAAGGAACTCATATGCCTTAGTTATGGAGGCTATGAACTCCATGACCAAGACCAACTGCTCTGATATTATGGCGACACTGAGGGCTAAGGGGATCTTAGACAATGCCGGGGAGATTATACATCTTCTAGGCGAGGTATCTTGCACTTAGTTACTTTTTTCCAGCAACTTATTTCCCTCCTTCTCATACATTTTTTGCTTTTACATGCTCAACACTTGATAGAGGCACTTATGGCTAATGGCATTCAGGGGAAGAGGGGTTGGAATAAAGCTATGGAAATTTCTAATCAATGGGACGTGTCCTCATTAGAGATGAACCAGATAATCAACAACCAATAGCTAGAGATGGTTGCCTTAGAGAGGGAGCGAACGAGTCCAAGGTTAAAAATTAATGCCTGGATCGAAACTAACTTTTGAATGAGAAGATCCTCAGGGATAGAGCCTCCCAGCTTGCTGCTGTGTGAAAGTCTCCAGCTATGGTTGAAGAAGCCAATGCCATGGATTTAACTTAGCATAGAATAGTTATGGAGGCTATTCAAGATCAAATTCTCAACCTCCCAAGTTCTTAAGATAAGCTTCTACTATCTACTAAGGACATTGAACTTCTAAAGTAGCAATTTGTGGACCTCAATGTTGTGAAGAACTTATTGATGTATAAGGGATAAGAATGGAAGAAACATCACTCTTAGATTGAGGTGAAGTATATCGAGCCTCGGGGGAGGATACACTCTTCTGTGAAGATCCAATTGGATGCATACATATGTTTTAAAGATTATCCAAAATTTATCTTTTAAAAGTGTGCATCAATTTTTGGGGCTTGTAAAATGAAGGTTTAGATGCTATTTTTGGATATGGGCATCTCTAGTATTTTCCCTTAAGATCCCCACTCTACAGAGGAAAGTTCTGATAGTGAGAGTAACCTGGGGAGGGAACTCCTGAGGACTCTATTTCTATAGCCAAGAAGGAAGAGGTACATAAACCCATGCTATAAAATTATTACAACTTCAGTCAAGACTAAAGTTCCTAAGTGGGTCATAAGACCTTAGAGCCATACAAGCCTTTCAACTTGTACTTTTTAGGACCGAATGCCCAAAAGTTTTTGTACATAAACACTTTTCCATTAATTTTTTTTAGGAATAAAGGTCAAAAGACAAATGAGTTAAGGTTCCTAAGACCTCAGATTCACAATTAGACTCAAAGGTAAAAGTTTTTGGATTTTGAAGTTGTTCCATAAAGCGTCCTAAGACCTCTAAAAGAGGCTTCACTAAGGGTGAAAGCCTTAAGAAAGAAAATAAAGTTTTGTAAACCCTCTAGACTCGGAAGTTTAAAATTTAAAATACATAATGGGCCCTAAGACCTTTATAGCTTAGTCTTTTAGGATGAAAGCCTTGTGGAATAAATCCGAGCTTCCACGATGGGTCTTGAGACCTTTGAACCATAGTCCACTAGGATGAAAGCCTTGTGGCATAAATTTAGGTTTCCACAATTTTTCCTAGGAACTCTGAACCATTTTTTAACTAAGGATACAATCCTTAGAGAGTTGGGGCCTTGTACCTTTGGTTATAAAACTAAAATTTTAAACATTATTTTGCATATGAACACTTATCCCACTAAGAAATTTTAAAAATGGAAGTTTTTAATAAGTCGTAGACTTTTTAACAGTGGTATTAAAAGAAACTTTTGATACTTTAAAGTTGGGCTTCTCAAAAAATAAGGTTGAAAAAGTGGTTAGCTAAGGTTTTTGCATTTTTTACATTATCTTGTTCTTTTGAAAATATTTTTAGGTTCATATAATGCCTCTGAGATGATTATTTTGGGTCTTTGGACCTTTGTTAATTTAAGCAGAATTGAGGATGAAAGCCTTGGAAATTCCTTTAGTCTTTTCGGAGTTTTTAGACCTTCGACTATTAGTTTGAGCTAAGGACGTATGACTTGCAACTCTTGCTTGGTCATTTAAGACCTTAGGGACTTTGGCAGCCTAGGATGAAATTTTTATAACTCCACGAGTCGTTGGCCTGAGGTCTCTTAGACCTTTATCATTTATTTAGATCCAGGAGATTGAAGCCTTGCAACCTTTGGTGGGTCCTTAGACTTTAGATTAAATATCCAAGGATTGAATTCTTATAACTCACACTGCATCCTCAAATCTTTGGTTTAGGCCCGATCCAAGGATTGAAACCTTGCAACTCTTATTAAGCACTGTATTGAGACATTATTGGTAGAAAAAAGAATTTAAAAAAAAATAATATCACCAATAAAGTACATCGTTGGGAGTATTTATTAAGGTTCTCTAAGTTCTAAGGGTGTGGAAGCTCATATCCATCAATGTTCTTGGGGGTAATAACACATTGTCCTTGCTGTTCTTATCATGATATAAGGACCTTCCCACTTAGGGCTTACTTTTTTATTGTTCGAATTTATGGTTTCAATGGTGACCTCGCTCAACACCATGTCCCCTACCTTAAATTCTCTGTGTCATAATTTCTGGTTAAAGTAGAAAGTCATTTTTTTCTTATAAGCAGTCATTCTGATCAGTGAAACATCTATTATTTACTATAATTCATTTAAGGACCTTTAGAGACTCTTTTCATTTGCATCCAGTTCAAACTAAGCCACCCTCTATGTTTGTAACTCGACCTTTACTAGGAAAATTTCTTCAGTGCTAAAGGTTAATGAGAATGGAGTTATCTCTTTAGACCTTTTAATTTGTTTCTATATACCCAGTAGATTCTCAGTAATTCCTTAGCCCACAAACCCTTAACTCTATCCATCCTCTTCTTCAAGATATGCAAGATGGTTCTACTGGTCACTTTGCCTTAGCCATTAACCTGATGATGGACTGAAGATGAGTAGTAGTTGATTATATTGTAGTCTGAGCAAAACTCTTTTAAGGCATGGTTATCAAACTGTTTCCCATTGTTGGAGATGATGGCTCAAGGAAAGCTGAATCTAAAAATAATGTATTTTTAGAACAAGTTGGTGGTCGTCTTATTTTCTTTGATGGTGGATAAGGGACCAATCTCAACCCACTTAGTGAAGTAATTAATAGCCAAAATGAAGAATTTATTTTGGCCTTTGGTGAGGGGGTAAGGGACCTGCCATATACACTCCCCATTGAGAAAAAGGCCAATAACTCAACATTTCATCCATTTTCTCTGCTAGATACTTTGGAATGAAGTTTAATATCTAACACTTATGACAACGCATGACTAGATGTTTAGCTTCTTTCCCTAAGGTAGGCTAGAAGTATCCATGCCTTAAGACCTTTTAAAATAAGGTCTTAGGTCCTATGTGAGCACCATAGAAACCTTCTTAGAGGTCTTTGAGGACATAACTAGCTTTTGATGGACTGAGGCAGTTATGAGGCGCTAAGCAATACCCATTCTTGAATAAGATTGAACATAAATAAATTTTGTTTGAAACAAAAACTTGAGATATTATTTTATGATAGATGTGAAAAATTCTTGAAGTCATATTGTTCAAAGCACATTTGAAATTACCTGCATTGCATATAGAAATGGCTTGTAATTTGTAGGTATTTGCTTGTATTATTCATTGAGAGGGTGAGAAGCATTTTGCATATTTAGTTCATTCACAAACACTATCACTCTTACACGAACACTTAGGATTTGTGGTTCTTGGTGAGATATTTTGTTTGTGGAGCTGCTGGAATCCAGGATTCAAGGACAAAACAAGGAAGCTGCGTGGAGAAGAACAAATCAAGATAGAATGCCTTTAAGAGTGGAGTAACTCGGGTAGGTACGTTTTATGATCTTGTATTTTGGTTCTTAGTTGCATGCTTAGGTGTTGTAACTTGATTGTGATTCTAGTGGATTTTTTATTTTTCTCCGTAGAGGGGGCCGTGGATGTTTCCCTTATTTGAGGGTTTTACCATGTTAAAAATCGCGTGTTAATTTGCTTAAATTTTCTTAATTACTTTGGCAAACAATATCATACTCGAGACTTAATTGTAGGTTTTGAATTTTAAAAACCTAAGGTAATCAAACTAGCAAGCCTGAAGATCATATTCAGAAAAATTATTTTAACACATCTAGTGTTCATTTTGAAAAGGGTTTCATTCAATAAGTTTATTTCGGAGTTTACTCAGCTTATAACTTTTTGTTATTAATCTTGTAAACAAGTTTTTCATTTATTCTTAAAACGATGTATGAAGTTTAATTTTGAGTAAAGGCATGTCAGTTCATTTTGAAATAAGACTCATGGTTACGAGAATGAATTATATTTGGTTTAAATATATTGTGGACATATCAGTTAATAGAGCTCAGTAGGTATTCTGATGAGTCAGCTTTGGGTTGATTACTAGGAGATTGGGATTTAAACTTTATCTCCATTGAAATTTTCATAACCTAGATACAGAGTTAATATCTTATCGAAACCATTATAATGCAATTCTTGTTGTTTATCTCAATCTATGGGAACCTGTTTGATGGTTTGAGAACTTTTTTGATAGTTTGATGGAGGATTGCGATCGGTAAATTCTAGGAATGTATTAAATAGGGCCACCGATGAGATTTGAGTATAAGGGATGTCTTGATTAGACTCAAGAAATCTCACACCATTTTTAAAGGGTGCATAAATTCTTATTCCTGAGAATTATGAGGATTAGAATGCTTGCACAAAAGTCACCTTGATTATTGTAGGTGCGATCTGATTTTATAGGAGATCAACTGATCCCCACATATTAGGTGACAATTGTGTGAGTAAGTCTGAGATAATAATTCAAAAGAATCTACGCCCAGGGGATACCATGGATCGTGATACCCTTTTCATATATATATATATATATATATATATATATATATATATATATATATATATGTTGTTTCCTCCATGTAAAACCAGTCCAATGGATTATTTTATAAACCTGGTGGTGTATCAAACAACATCAAGGATTTGACTATATATTGGTTAAAGTCAATTAACAGTAAATTGATTTGACCAAGAGAGTATCAGACACTTTACGTAGGGAATCATAATAGGCACTATAATAAACTTTGCAAATACGACCTCATTATATTCGAGTGATTTTCGAGATAATTAAATTGGGGTGCAATCATAATTATTTATTAGAGTTAATTATGATTAAATAAAGAAAAAAAATAAGTTACGATAAATGTAATTTGGGATTTTTGAGTATTTATTTGAAGCTAATTTTTTTGTCTTGGGTCCCTAGTGTAATCCTGGATAGGACCAAGCTCTCAAGAAATTCAGTTTGGCTTGAGCCCACCTTTTGTACTTATATATAAAGGTGTGAGAAGGGGTTTTAAAGTATATAACTCATTATTAGGGCTTGAGAAGAGTGAGAGAAAATACTATTCATGTTTTTGTAAAGAGTCCAGAGATACCAAAATATCTCACTAATAAGGATGGTTTTTCATCTCAAAAGATTCTCACACACCTACCTAGATTTGGGGAGGATCGTACACTAGAAGATCCTAGATTTACAAATGTTTAAGTAAGATTTTTTTATACCTTTGAGGGCAACAAGGATTTCACAATCTTCAAACTTTGTCTTTTCATAAGGATCATAACATGATTCGCAAATGCAATGTATTCTTAAAACGCCAGGTTTGATCTTTAAACCTTGTTCTTATTTTTTCTCAATGCATGATTAATCAAATATTTTTAGGGTTGAAATGTTTTCGCATTTAAATGTGAATTTTAAGTTATTTCCCCCAATAATTTGTATCAGAGTCCCGATTGAGATTGATTGTGTATTGAAAAGGTCCATGTTGTCCCCCATGAAACAATAGTTTTGGCTTGTTGTATGATTATACATCTTTGTGTATAGTCTCTAATAACATGATTTTGTAGATATTATAAGTCTATATCCCTTCCATTATTGTCACATATATTTATTTTGCGTTATTGGATCCTACAATGGTTTATCCGTAGTTATTTTTCGCTCCTAGATTCGATATGGTTGTAATACTTAGGTTTTTGTAATTATTGATTTATTAATGTATTTGGAGGAGCTGGAAGAGGGTTTTAATATTTCTTTACAGTTGGAATCATGGATTTACATGGATTTTTGGGTTGGGTAAATTTTCATGGAGTTTAGTGAAGTTTTGTCTTGGTTACGAAAGTTCTTACATGAGGTTAGTAAAGATGGAACAAGGCTATCCCTTACCCCCTTGATCGAACTACCCCCCTCGATCGATCGACCTACCCTTGAAAGATTAGGTTTTTCGTAGGATCTTGATGTTGTTTTGATGCATATTGATTTAATTTTTCACTCCGATCATTCCCAAAATGTGCAAAGGAGTTTCTACAAAAAGAAAGATCATTAAGAACTCGTAATTGTGATGAAGTCTACTTCAAGTTGACTCTTTATCAAAGGAAGTCTTCTATAACAAGGATTATTGGTCTTGAAGAGTTGTACTTCAAGAAGAAGTTTTGCCATGATGGAAAGGGGTAATTTTATCATGTTACTTTTATTTATTTTATTATATGCATGTTTGTCTCTTTATTATTATGTTGCATATTTTGGCGTGCTAATTGGATTTATTAGGAACACCCATTTTATGGACAACATTTAATTTTGAGACTGCCTAGATCATTATTTTTCTAAAAAAAAGCTTATTTATTTATTTATTCTTTTTTGTATTGAATTCATTCGGGGTATTAATTTAAAGATATAAATTAAATTTTGATTTATGATTTTATTTTAATGTAAAAATATTATTTGGAAAACTAAAATAGTGAGATTGGGTAATATTATTTGTAAAAATAAATTAGAAATTTCCTAGGATTTAATTTGGGTTTCAATAATTGAACGAATATTTTTCAAAACTCTCATAAGTTTTTAATATGTTAATTGGGAGAGAGGTTTCAACTTAAACCAGACAATATCCATCGGTGTTTTATGAATAAGATCCTCGAATTAGCTAGTGTGACCTAGATGGAACTAATGAGGGCATCAAGGATTTATTAAAACACTTAAGTCATAATTTGGGAATTAAAATGTGAATTAGTTAAATTCCCCCAAGGAAAATTTCATCACAATCGAGTTCTATTCCATATAATGAATTAGTGGTATACACTTAGACGAAATTAATGATATCCCCCCCCCCCCCCCCCCCCAATGGAGTCATTGTCATTAATTGGGGGATAAAAAGTCATCGGCTATTCATTTTATTGGATAGAGTATCCTTAACTATCCGGTAACATATTGAAAGATGAAAATTTATCTGGTTCAAAGTGAGATGATTTAATCTACCCATGAGAAATATCACCTCACAAGGGAAGTAGGATGTCCGACGAGAATAATTGTAAAAGTTGGTGGTTGAGGGATGCCACTTTAAAATTTAATCGAATTAATTCTCATTTCTTAATTGGAAATTAATTTTTCAATCACGTGGTTATATGATTTTAAAAATGAATTCAACCTTTTCTCATTGTTTTAGTCTTAGAGTTATAACTAGAATAAGTTTCAAGGACTGAAAATGTAATTGGACATTGTTCTTTCTTTTGAGGATAATAAACTTATTTAACCCACAATTACCATCAAGTGATGTGATTAACTCCTTGAGTTAGCTCGTCTACTCCCCCATGGATGGTTTTAATCATGAAATAATGATATTTTAAAATATTTGGTAATTCTTTTAAATTAAGTGTAACATTTGTTCGATCCCCCAATGGGGAAGTTCTATGTGTACATGCTTAATGTTAAAGAATTAACCAATGAGAACTTATTAAACACCTATGTTGGTTGATGATACTCAAGTGAGAATCATGTTCTTAGAATGATTTTATCATTAATTGAACAAAGGATTCATTGGATTAGACAAGTGGAAAAATTAGGTACCATTTCGTAATCGGGTAGGGAGGATCATCCGTTGGCAAAAGTTTGTTTTGGTTATTTAAGAAGAACTTTACTTATTTATCAAAAGGGAAGTAGGAGGATAAGTCTAAGTATCAAGTACAATAATTTGGTTTAAGGACATTCATATTCCTTGATAGTAGTAAAATAGCTGAAAGATAGGTATTCTCACTATAAGTATTTATAACTTTTATAGTAATGTGTCCAGACATTTATAGCTCTCTAAGGAAAAAGGACAAGAAAATGATTTTTCTATTAAAAGTAAATGCATGATTTATGGTACGATCTATGGTAACCTAGTATTAGACTCGGGAACCAAAAATCAGGATTGCAGCTTGTTGCAGAAGTTCCAGGTAACCGGACAATTACTTTAAAGCGAAATGTTACTAGTTATGGGCAATTTGAATAAGGTAGTTGTATTAACAGTGGGATATCCTTATGGATTTTGGTGAATATATAAAGTTAATGTGGGTGAATTATTTAATGTATTCGAGGTTTTAGAAAAGTTGGTTTTAGTTTTCTAAATTGGTTTTGAACATATATTCAATTTATTTTATAAAATTGTTATTTTTATCAAAATTGGGATATCTTTTATCTATTCTGGTACACGAAAAAATAATTTATACATTATAAGTTTTGTCTCACCAATATTGTTAAATACTGAATTGAATAATTAATGGACATTCATTAAGGCAAAAGTTTCTTTCAAGAACCAAACACAATTTTTGCACTTACGCTTAGGTAATTTTTTTCTAAAAAGAATTTGAAGACTATTTTAAAATGGACACTTGAGTTTATTAGAACTGAAGGAACTTCTCGTCTTAAATACCATTTAAGAGGTAAAATAACTAAGGGGACTTCACGACCCAAAGCTAAGGATCCAAAGATATGTTGGAAGCGGTTCACTTTGATTTGTGTTATTCAGTGACTATTCGATAAATATGTGGTTTTGAGTGCTTCATCGATTTCATTGAAGATCACCTGAAGGTATAAATGTGTTTACATCGTGCACCACAAGTCTGAAACCTTTGATTAGTTAATAGTGTGCAAGGCTAAGGCGGATCATGGGTAAGGTAAACTAATCCAATATTCAACGTTATGATTGTACAGGTGTTTACCTCTTAGGATGTTAAAGGGATCATTTATCAGAAGTGTAGAATTTTGTCCCAGTTGTATGCACCAGGTATTCCACTTCTATATAGTCTTGAGGAATGGAATAAGTAGTGCTATTTTAAAAATGATAAGTTATATGGTTAGTTATTCAGGACTACAAGATTCTTAATAGGATTTTACTTGAGAGACGAGTATATGTATTCTTAATTTAGTTTCTTCTTAAACGGTCTCTTTAACTCCAATTGAACATTAGACTAAGCTGAAGCTCATTCTAGGGCATGTTCGGATTTGGGAGTGCCCAACAATTGTGCTATGGAACAAGCTAAGAAACTTAAAATTAAGATAGAGTATGTTTCTTTGTTTGTTATCCCAATAGGTAACACAAGTATATTATAACATACTTTTAAGTAAAAGAATGATGCTGATTCCATTAATTACATGTTCTTGTCGGAGTATTATGTAACAAACCAAGGGCCCAAGTGTAAGTTTGAATAACAAAATAATGAAACATCATATTACCAATGTTGCTACACCACCCGTACATAATGAAATATAATCTGATATCGATCATGAACTTCCTTATCATTATGGGAGCATTACT
Organism: Sambucus nigra; assembly: GCA_949130495.1. Taxonomy (NCBI): domain Eukaryota; kingdom Viridiplantae; phylum Streptophyta; class Magnoliopsida; order Dipsacales; family Adoxaceae; genus Sambucus; species Sambucus nigra. The sequence goes on along the minus strand of OX422218.1, from coordinate 377,726,861 downwards.
GATGACCAGGGTACACATTTCACTTATCCTAGATAGGTAGTGGCTCCACATCATAGTTGGAGCATCAGGATTCATCCTGAATGGTTAATGTTTGGGTGATAATTTCGACGAGATCCAAGGAAAACACGAACAGGGTCCTAAGAACTACAACCATATATTCCAAAACATAGACTTTTGCTTTACCTTATGACTATGGATACAAAAAATATTTGATGTATTCGAATCACGTTTTGGGACGTGTAGACTTGTTGATGGGGTAAAACTAATTAGGATCAAGTGGAACTACAAGACGTTAAAATATATATGGATAGGATGGTGCAAAATTTCAAGGAAAGGCTTGTGAAAGGGTTTACTAAAAAAGATAGGGCTTGACTACAAGAAAACCTTCTTACGGTAGCCATGCTAAAGTCTGTTGGGATTATTTTAATGTCAAGACTTCGTTCTTGAACGATATTTTTGACATGTACATAGTAAAAAGTTGGTAAAGAAAAATGATACAAGATTTTGAAACCCATTAATGGATTTAAGATAACATTAAGGTCATAGATCGTTCGATTTAATCAGGTAATCAAGTCTTGATTTTGATCAGAGGTTGAAGAAGTACTTATTTGTATAAGGAGCATGGCAAAAATGTGGTGGTATTTCTACATAAAATTTGTGGATAATACTTGCCTAATCGGGAATGAGGTGGGAGTATTATCTTACATAGGAGTCTGGTTGTCCGAGTATTAAATATAAAGTTCTTATGATAAGCCAGACACATCTTTTTTATCGAGCTTTAACTGGATCAGTTGTAAAGGATGTTGAAATTATCCCAAATCAATTATATTAATGTTGTATACACATGATTAACATTAAGATTCCATGAAAAGATTTCTTTTCAAGTATGGAATCATTCCGTCTAGAAATCAATATCTTAGGAAACTTGATTAGATGGAAGGAATGAGGACTATACCAAATTATTTTTCGGTGGGTAGCCTCGTGAATGCTATGTATTGTGTAAAAAATCAAAATCTGTTATGCCTATGACATGGTCAACGGATTCCAGTCTAATAGTCATGTACATTTTAGGCATAAATACTAAGGTTTCCAGTCAGATAACTATTAAAGTTTTCTACCTTGAAATATGTTCTTACATAAGGAGGTGGAGCTATAAGTTAGAGGAGTGTGAAGTAATATTTGATTGCTAAATCCACCAGGGAATCTAAAGTTATTGTCACTTTAGAGGCAGCTAAAGAGGCTATATAGTTTGGTTACTTCCTAAGTGTAGGGGGAGTTCCCACCAAAGCGTGATTAACTTAGTTAATATGTTGATTGGCAGATGAAGAAGGAGGATGAAGATCACCCAAGCAAGTTACCTCGAAGATTCTCCACAGTAGTGGCTCGAAGGACCCACCTTAAAGATTCTTCATAAAGGTGGCTCGAAGGACCTACCTTGAAGATTCTCCTATAGACCTAGTTGGAAGGATCCAATCTGTAGATCAAAGTCACTTGAATGATGATAATTTATAATAAAAAATCAAATGAATTATATCATATACTTTATGTTACGTTATATGTTGAGCGAGGTTATTTAGTACCCACGAGGGACCATGCACGACAGGGCATGGGAGAACTAACATGCTCTATCAAACAACCTCCTCTTCAAAACCTCCCAGGGATATGGTTTGGATGGAGCAAGGAAACGTTGCGAATATAATTACCAACCCTCTTGGCACACTTGGGAAAAACTTCACTTAGTACATATGGTTGCTCGTGGTTGCTCGAGCCACTACAACCGAGCTACCTCAATTCCCAGTTGTTTAAGGGAAACTCCTTAAGGTACCTCAATCTTGCAGACTTGGTCTTAAGATAGTTATTAACTAATAAACATAAAAACTAAACACTCAAGCTACCTACCAGCCGAGTAACCTTAAAGAAGACGCCATCCCACCTGACTGATGTGACTATACACCTACCAGAGTCATTGTTTACCCACTTTCTGACGTCATAACTTCTGGCATTAAGGGACTCAAAGTTAAAGCACTCAAGTGGTTTCATCCTTAGGATGGTAGGTCTACTGAACCAAACTTGACCCTTTAGACTTTCTAAGATAAGCCCCAAGCTGCCACCTCACGTCCCTCATTAATGCCCGCCATACCTCCGGCCAATGAAATAGTTTCCCGTTAAATTATGAGATCCCATGCTTTTAATGCAATATCTTATACATTAATGGGAGGTACTTGTGCATTTAATGCAATCGATCATATTGAACACGAGAAATTTTACTCGAGTAACATGCCCTTCATATAAATACACCAGATAAATAGTTTAACAAATAGAGCATTCTGAGCCTAGAATTACTGCCCAACTCCCTCCATACACGAGAGCTATTGTGAGAACATAACTTCCAACACCTATTTAATACCCATATCATTGAGCACTAATGGGTCTTGAAGTTATCGCCTTGACTTTATTATGCCTAGAGTATTCTCTTTATCCCTCCGACCAAGCCACCTGCTGGTCCCATCTATTTATTATGCTTGTTGTGTATTTATTGTGCCGACATATCATTTAATACAAGTCCAAATATTGAATTCCTTTACCTCTTATTCACCTGTGTTCGCTGTCAACATTTAATACTACACGGTGTTGATCCTGATCTTGATAAGGGGTTATGCCTCACTTAATACTAATTGTATTCCAAGAACCCACATCTTACATTCAACGACTCTGTTGGGGAAATATTCTCTTTTGAATAGATGCCATAGGATGACACCGCTAGAATCATTAACTTTAACGACATACAGCATGAGGAGGAGGCAAACCTCTCCACGTTACCTGAGGGCGTGAGAACAACACTAACGGAGCCTAGTGCGTCCAATATCGGTGTGATAAAAATAATGGGCATGCAGACAGTAATAGGCCCGGCACAAATGCATGGACTCATGGGTTTATTCTCAGAGTTCATCAAGACTCCAGCGGCCCAGGCGATGTGGGGGATCCTTGTGGGAGGTAACTCCTTCACTACACTACCGGGGGAGGTGCAAACCCAAAGGAGCACGTGAAGAGATTTATCAAAAGTCTTGGGTCCCATTACAGCGATAAAAATCTGAGGTTGAGGGAATTTTCAAAGTCCTTGACAAAGAAAGCTTACACATGGTACTCCCACCTGGCCCCAGGTAGCATGGGCTCCTGGGAGGAATTGCACGTTTTATTTGTAAAAAAGTTATTTTTGGCTGAGGATGAGTTTACACTCATGCAGCTAGCACGTGAGAAGAAGAAGCCAAGGGAGGATGTTATGGCCTATATTAGGAGGTTCTTCAAGCGCTTTCTGGACGCGAGGGAGGAAACACGAGAGGATAATTTTTTTCAAGTTTATACCGAAGGTTTGTTGCCTGAGTATATTTGTCATTTGATTAATGAAACACGAGAGGGTACGTTCGCAACGTACTTGAAAGAAGCAAGGAGCATTGCCTTGGTGGTTAAGCTCGTACTACACCCACCTGCCCCACCTGCCTTGTCAAACTTTCTACTAAGACCAGCGGTTGCCTCGGGGAGGAGAGTAACCTCGAGACTTAATTACGCATACGATAAGACTAAGGAGGAAAGCAGTGGCACCTGAGGAGGTAGAAGGGGGAGAGGCAAAAAGAGAAGATTCAAAGGTGAGGAAGATTCCTTCGAACTACCTTACACGGTGGAACAAGCTCTGAACTTATATGATATTATGGTCTATGACAAGGTCTGCAGGCCAGTCAATGTTAGCATAGTGCAACTTCCTTGGGAGGACATGGAGAAACCTCACTATTGTGAAATTCACAATAGTTCGAACCACCCTACCAAAGTGTGTTTTTCACTAAGGAGGCTGATTGACCTCCATGTGAAGAATGGAGACATCGAGTTGCCACAAACTAATGTGAACGATAACCATTTACCACCACATGGAGCCCACATAGCCAGTGCTTTTGATGAATAGGTTGAACGATTAATGAGAGAGAAATGGTTCAAAGAGGGTGACTTTGAATAATCTCTAGAGGAATTCACCTTCGAGCCAGCTCAGCTCCATCTGAATGATGAAGCAAATAAGGTAGACGAATAAGAGAAAGAAGTACATGGCCCCCTCGAGGGACTTAGTAGGCAGATGGGAGCTTGCTCTCCAAAGGAGGTAAATGAAATGATAGCCTATGATGTGGCTGGGTATAGAGATATAGAAGAAGATTATGAGCTAAAAGATGAACAAGAAGACCCGAGGGTCGAATGCGTGGCAGTTGCTCGCTCACCAAAGTTTGGTTGGTTCTTCGATCAGGTTGGCCTCCCTGAGGACTCGCGATTGGAGGTTATGCGATCCATCTTGGAAATCGTAAAAAAAACATGGTGATACACCTGAAATGGAAGGGGACTATGGCCAAGATTGTGAGAAGGCACCTCTCTGAAGTCACGTTCTCGAATGCTAACAGATTAATCAGGAATACCCACAATAGACCCTTATATGTTAGGGCGTCTGTAATTGATTGGGTCCTATTGGGTCCTTTTATGCTACTAGACTATCGGAGACAAGGATAGTACGCCATTCATTAGCAATCTCAAGGTATGATAATCAGTCGTCCAAGTCGATGGGTTACATCAACGTAGGCATCACAATGGGAAATATCACCTCTCATATCAAATTCCATATCATGAACTACAAGCCATCATACCAACTCTAGTAGGCAGGGTATGGATGCACAACCATGGGTTGGTACCCTCTACATACCATCAGTGAGCTAAGGTGAACATAAAAGGTAAGGAGGTGGTGATTCGATCTACCAAGAAACCTTTTGTAAAGGAAGAAACTCATATAGTAGATGATGATTTCTATACAAATATGAAAGAAGAAGCTACGATGGTAATAAGGTACGCCAGGGGAGAAAGGGTCCCATCCACTCGAGAGAGGGTGTGAGCACCCGCTCGAACGGTGGTGGCCTACGATGAGGAGCGCGACCTAAGTGCAGCGAGGCCCCCTAGTCTATAGAGGAAACTTCAAGATCGAATGACCCTGTTCATTGATCCAATCGAACACCAAGTTCAGACTCAAAGTGTCCTTAGTCGAAGAACGTTAAGAGAGGTGGATGAGAATCATAAGAAGATTCCCTTGAAAGAAGAAGTAGCCCGATAGTGCAAGTGGGTAGTTTTGCTTAGCGATAGAATTATCTATAAGTTATGAGGTGTGAGTGGGCAACTAAAGGTCTGGACGATAAGGCTAACCCAATTTATGAATGCTTCCTGGTGGATAACCAAGGGCAATGTTTGGTGATTGATAACTCTGGAGTGCAAGAGTTTATAGAAGAGATAAAAGAAGAACCCGAGTGCATAAAGGACAGTCTCAGGTCATAGATCCAAAAGTTGGAGAAAATTGACCTAGCCAAAGAAGACGATGTTCCTAACCCCATCTTTATCTCGAAGGACCTGGTGGGAGAGACTTAAGAGGAGTTGATAAAATTACTGCCAGAGTTCAAAGACGTCTTCACATGGAAGTACGCTAAAATGCCTGGGGTAGATAAGGAAGTGAGCTATCATAGACTGAATGTTTTTCCATCAGTCATCCCGGTAAAGCAGGCCACTCGAATATACAAGGAAGAATTGGATCTAAAGATCAAATAGGATGTTCAAAGACTGCTTATGGTTGGCTTCATAGTTCAAATCTAACATCCGATTTGGCTTTCTAGCATCATACCTGTGGGAAAGAAGGATAAGAGTTAGATCTGAATATATGTGGACTTCAGTGACCTGAATTGACCATGCCCTAAAAATTAATCCCAACTACCATCCATTGATATCTTGATTGACACAACTACTGGCCACGGGATGTAAAGCTTTATGGACGGCTATGTGGGATATAACCATATAAAGATGGATTCAGCTGATGTAGAGGAGACCACCCACTACACCAAATCTGCCCATTTGTCAAGGTCATTGACCTTGACAAATCCACCTTGTCAAGGTCAATGACCGTGACATTTCGAGGCGAGACAACTTTTTTTGTCACGGTCATTGACCTTGACAACCTTGACAAAAAACACGCGTTTTTGTCACGGTCGTGTCAAGGTCAATGACCGTGACACGTTTGTCACGGTTTATAACCGTGACAAAGCCGTGACCTTTTTTAAAAAAAATTATCACGGTCATTGACCGTGACAATTCTGGGCAGAATTAAAAAAAACTGCTGGGCAGTATGGCCACTGCCACTGCCCAGCAGTATATTTGTACCTGTTATAGCAACGTTGTACCTGTTCCAAACATCATATATCCAACACAAACTAAAGATATAATCCAAATATATTCATGACAGTATAATCCAAATATTCAAAGTAAAAATAATATACATGACGATATAATCCAAATATAATTAAAATGGATGAACTTGAAAATAATGTGACTACATGTCTTGGATAAAACTGAGGAGGTGAGTAGGCCACACGACATACGAATTGAAGCACCCACTAATATACGTCATGCCGTATTGTTCGCGCAACCACAATAGGGAGTTCTCCTTCCTGGGTATGACATGCGTGACGAGCACCCGGGACTCTATCTCTTGAAGCACACGTCCATGAACTATTCCACCCTCGACGATATTCGGGTCCATCAACCCCCGCCCTATCCGCTGGCCATCAAATACGTCCAATATGAACACGCTCGGCCAACCAATTGTCGATAATGGTCTGTTGGAGGGCGTCAAATAGGGAAGTGGATCGTCGAAGTACGAACGTGTCGGTGATGAAGCAGCGAGGTCCACATCCTCATCATCCTGCGCCTCGTCCTCCCGCACCTCCTCCTCCACCGCCTTCTCCTTCCCTTTCCCTTTACGGTCTCCACCCAACATACGCTTCATGAATGCGTACATATCTTGGACCATCGCCTCCAAAGGGGACAGCTTCGCGTCGTGTGAATCCACCGTTCGAGCCAAGCCGGTGTCGCTCGTCTCCAATCCGATGATCCTAGATTTGGCCACCCGCGAGCTCACTCCCCTTGTCCTCCCCTTGCGATCAGAGCCAAGCACTTGGCTGAGTGCGTCTGTGGACAAAGATGCCTTGTCGGCATCAGACTGCGACTCATGCACTTCCTTAATCTTTGCTTGAAACGACAAAAAGCACATGATTAGTAAAATAAGTAAACTAAAAAATTATAACGTAATTAACAATAATTAAATTGTCGGATTACTTACAATCGTGGCCGCGATGCTCGGGGACACCTCCTTGTCCTTCCCCTTCTTCGTCCGAAGAGCCACATAAGTATCGAGCCTATGTGGCTTACCCCCTGGCCCACTCCCTACCCCCTGAAATAAAATAAATTAAAGTAAAATTAGTATCGGCCCCGCAAAGTAAAATAATATCCAATAATATATTTCTGTAGTTATAGATAAATTAAATCTTACCTGCATCCTATGCTCCACCTCAGCGTAAGAGGTCCGGCCGGAGTAGTGCACATCCGTCTTTTTAGCCCGATTTTCCCTCCCCGATTGGCGAGATGCCAATTGTTGATCCTCGATCTCATTGTCAATGAACTTTTGCCATTGTGCCAATGAGATCGGCTCCTTGGGCGGGACGGATCCGCGCCTTTGTAAAATGGACTCTCGTGTTTTTCCAAAGTATCGTGTTCGCATATTTTTCTTCCACGTCTTGTGTTGCTCCCTCAACTGCTCCAAGACGGAATCGCGTAGATTTGGATCCAAGTTGAATTGTTCCTGTCCAACAAATACAATGTTAGTTGCGAATAAATATAAATATAAATATAAATATAAATATAAATATAAATATAAATATAAATATAAATATAAATATAAATATAAATTGAAATATTCATATAAATATTACCTGTAGTGCCGCCCAAACAGCTAACTTGAGCTCATACGGAACCTCCTTCCAACTCATAAACCCCGGGCCGATGACCGTCTTTAGCAGCTCAAGGGATCTCGCTAAAAGTTCCGACTTGTTTTCGACGGTAATCCCAAATTTTCCATATTTGGGGAGCCTAGGGGCGGAGGAGCTCTCGTCGCCTCCGCTACCACCGAACCCAGACGACATCATCATAAACAGCATCATCATCTTCGCCCTAACATCTGAAGGAGACATTTTTGCTGTAAAAAAATGTTATTAGTACAAATAAAAAAAATGTTAATAGTACACATTTCGTTTTACCTAATTGAATTAATAGTACAGATAAAAAAATGTTCCGTCTATATTATAACGTATGTGTAAGTTCCGTCTATAAATATTTCATTCAAAAATGTTCCGTCTATATTATGTTTAAATGAAAATATCAATTATTATCCAATATTTTTAAATGAAATATTTATTTTGAATGAAAATATCAATTATTATCCAACTATTATCAATTATTTATTTTGAATGTAAATAATATTCAAAACCCCACCCACCCCTACCCCCACCCCCTCCCCCTCCCGATGTGGGAGTCATGTTTGGGATCTTGTTTAAATTATATGTAAGATTTAATTAAGTTTACGTCTAATTTATCTGATTATGGTTATGATAATAGTTAACTCATAGTTCATCTGTCTTGTTTACAGACACTTCATAATCAACATGTGCTTTCTCATCTCAAATTCGAAGATACTAAAGCCAGTACTGCTGAGCATCTTTCAAGGTATGTATTCTTTGTTTCAAAATCATATGATGTTAGTCATAAAATACTAAGAACTGAAGGCTTTTTTGTGATCAAGAATTTGTTGTATTTACAACAACAATGTTGGTAGATTTTTTTATGAATTTAAAATGAACTATCAAATACAATACGAAAACATAGGGTCCTACCTAATGTTACCTGAAACGTGGATCATTTTTTATAATATTCTTCTAATAAATATCTTCTAATATTCTCAAGATATGAGAGTTTTTTTATTCATTTTTTATATTTCCTATATGAGAATTATTTATATAAACACTTTTAATAAGTATATCCTAGCCTTTTAGGATTTTCTCTTAAAACCTCCTTATCAGTTTATTCTTAGATTTTAGCACATTATAAATTCACTATAATTTATCTTTTTCCTCTTAAAAAAGCAAATTTTCATGTGTTAATTTTCATGTGTTGGAACGGAAGTGTACCATGTTTTGGAACGCGGGAATCAATACGTAAATTGCTAGGGTGTTGGCATTCCCTAACCAAAAGTGCTATGTGAGTATCTTATCTAATAACTTGAGCCTAATTTTTAATTATCATTATAACTATTATATTTAAAATGGAATTGAGCCAACGATGAGTTTATGGGTTATTCAAAATGTATTTTTAATAAGTATAACTATTATATTCAAAATTATAGTTACCCACACCCCACCCCACCCCACCCCACCCCCTGCCCCCCTCCACCACCCCCTCCCCCCCTCCACCACCACACACCACCACACACACACACACACACACCACCCCACCCCACCCCGCCCCACCCCCTCCCCCCCTCCACCACCCCCTCCCCCCCTCCACCACCACACACACACACACACACACACCACACCACCCCCTGCCCCCTCCACCACCCCTCCCCCCTCCACCACACACACACACACACACACACACCACCCCACCCCACCCCCTGCCCCCTCCCCCACCCCCTCCCCCACCCCCTCCCCCACCCTGCCCCACCCCGCCCCACCCCCTACCCCCACCCTGCCCCACCCCCCACACACGTACACACATACACACATATATATATACACATACACACATAAATACACACACAAATATATATATAAATGGAAGAGAGAGAGAGAGAGAAAAAATGGACCTGAAAGTATAGAGAGAGAGAGAGATAAAATGGACCTGAAAGTATAGAGAGAGAGAGAGAGAGCAGCGTCGAGAGAGAGAGAGAGAGAGAGAGAGAGAGATGGAGGGAATGGCGCGGGAGGGAAAAAAGAAGAGGGATAGGGTTTTTGCTGGGAACATTGTCACGGTCGTGTCAAGGTCTTTGACCGTGACAATAATTGTCACGGTCATTGACCGTGACAATTATTTGTCACGGTCGTGTCAAGGTCAATGACCGTGACATAAAACGCGTGTTTTTTGTCACAGTCAATGACCTTGACAAGGCTGACCGGCTGAAAGGTGACAATTTGCCCATTTTGGTGTAGTGACCTTTCGAACGCTTTTGGGTAGCTTTATCTACAGGATTATACCTTTCGGGTTGAAGAATGCAGAAACTGTTTACCAGCGAACAATGATGACTAGTTTTCATGATCTTTTCCACAAGACTATGGAATTTTATATTGATGATCTGGTGATCAAATCCAAGAAGGAGAGGTCCCACCTGGATGGCTTAAGAAGAGTGTTCACTCGATGCATAAAGTACAAACTAAAGATGAACCCCCTAAAATGTGCATTTAGAGTGACTAACGGGAAGTTCTTGGGGTTTGTGGTAAATCGTCAAGGGGTGCAGATGGACTTGGACAAGCGTCGGACCATACTTGATATGCCAGGACAAAAGTTAGCAAGGGAATTAAAAATATTTCTTAGTAAAGTCTCCTACTTGAGGAGGTTTATCCCAGGGTTGGCCTAAGTAATGCACCCATTGATGGAGTTGATAAGAAAAGGCATGAAGTTCACATGGGAGGCGATGCACCAAGACGACATGGACAAGATGAAAGCGCTCCTTAATTATCCTCAGACGATGATTCCCCCGTAGGTAGGTATCCCTTTACATCTATATCTTACATCAATCGAATGATCTATTGGTGCTTTGTTGGCCCAAGAGATGGACAGTTTAGAGAAACTTGTTTATTACCTGAAAAGAATCATACATGGGACTGAGGCCAAATATACTAGTATTGAGAGGCATTATTTAGCTCTTGTATTTATAGTGCAAAAACTTAGGCACTACCTAGTATCATTCACAATCTATATTATAACTAGGTATGATCATATACAGTTTTTTCTTACTAGAACTGTGCTAATAGGAAGGGCAACCCGATGGTTCTTAATCCTCTCAGAGTATGATCTCAAGTGTCTGGTCCCTCGATTCATCAAGAGCCAGGCATATGCAGATTTATTGGCCATCTTTCCATCGGGAATGTTCGATCCACTTGTAGAATAAATCTCAGGTGACGATCTTCAGTCCAACTTTATAGCATCCAACCTGGATGAGTGGAGTATGGAATCTGATGGCTCTTCGATCGAGAAGAAGGGGGATCTGGAGTTATCCTATGAACAAATGGAAAAGAGGTTCACTTATCTTTCAAGATGGAATTTAAATGTTCAAATAATGAGACCGAATATGAGATACTGGTCTTTGGGTTGCTCGAAGCTCTCAGAAAAAGTATACAAGTCCTGATAATAAAGGGGGACTCCAACTTGGTGGTGAATTAGGTAACTGGTGAATTCTCCATGAAGCATATGAGTGTGACGCCCTACAGAACGATCATACAGAGGTTTCTCGGGCAATTCAAAGTGGTAAATATCAAGAGGCATCCCCGAACGATGAACCGACATGCTGAAAATTATTCCACCATTGCTCAAAAGATTTCCTTTGATGGTGAACCAACGTGTCACACCCCAGGTAATTCTGGCGTCGGTCGCCACCAAAACTGAGCTAGGCAGCATGAGACAAATATGAGGCATATAAAATTAATCCAAAAGATAAAAGATAATCAATCCCAAAAGGTAAACCATCCAACTAAGCGATAAAAGATCCATCTCCATGCTAAACTCAAAATAAATCCAATCTCTTATTAATATGTGATGATGCTAAGATTCAACACCACCAGATAAGTGATGATGAGCTCAAATAGTGATAACAATGGCAGCCATGGAGATATATGTGTGTATAAGTGTGTAGAAGGGGATGAGTATAAGAGGAATAAGACAATGATGTATAGTGGTTCAACCAATTAGGCCTACATCCACTGTGACTGTGTGATCCACTAAATATGGGCATTATGTCCTTGGATACAATGCACATAAGCTCACTCTCTCTCTGTCTACTGTGTGTACAGGCAGAGTTTTAGTTAGGGTTATAATTATCGATCCCTTTGCAGGGTTGTAGGTGACAAGTATATATAGGTCTTGGGGGGATTAGTGTATCCCCTAAGCATGCATGGTGCATGTGAGTTATGATCTAGCCAATCCCCTGCTGACACCTAGAGGTGACACCTGTGATTAATGATGACATAATATTCCCTCTCATGAGGGGTTGATATTGTTATAATGGTCTTCCACGTGCCATATGAGTCCCAAGAGCACTGTTCCACGCGTCTCCCAAATCACGCACTGTGATGACGTCACCCTCGGCCTATGATGTGAGGACGAGGGAAAAGTTCCTACTAGCATCAAGCCTAGCCTAATTTGGGCCTCGTACTGTCGTACCCTCATAGGGTCGTCTAGAATATGATAAGGGGTCGACCCCTTGAAGGGTCGTCTGAGCTATGATGAGGGGTCGGCCCCTTGAAGGGTCATCTGAGCTATGATGAGGGGTCATCCCCTTGAAGGGTCATCTGAGCTATGATGAGGGGTTGTCCCCTTGAAGGGTCGTCTGAGCTATGATGAGAGGTTGGCCCCTTGAAGGGTCGTCTGAGATATGATGAGGGGTCGGCCCCTTGAAGGGTCATCTGAGCTATGATGATGGGTCGGCCCCTCGAAGGGTCGTCTGAGCCATGATGAGGGGTCGGCCCCTTGAAGGGTAAAAAACTGGGCTCATCCTGTGCCTAAAACCTCATCTTAGAGGAAGACACCCTCGGCCTGGCCAAGGGTATATATGGGTATATCAATCACCCCCAGCCCTTAATCATCGATGTTGTTGAGATGGCTGAGGGATAATACTGCCTTTTATCCACTGAGTGGTCAGGTGTGAATCAGTGTTCCCCAGGTATGGCGGTTGCACACTTGCTTGGGGTTTGGTTCCCTAATGATGCATCTCCTCGTGGGTTATGCACCGCCTTAACTTATGGGCCCCTCCCCACTGATAAATTATATAATTATTTTTAAACAATCATTTATTTTCTTCTTCGTGCCATAGATTTCTCTCTCTAGTTTCTCAACAGTTCTATCGCCATTTCGGTAATTTTTTCTGCATCAAGCCTCACTGTCTTCGCCTTCATTCTCAGGTAACCTTTCTTTGCTTTAGATTCCCCATTTGAGCCTTCAACTTCAGTTTATAATTTGCATTTTTCATTTGGGTTTCTTTTCACTTTTTTCGTGGTTGTTTTGCTTTTTTTGGTGTTCTTCTCCGGCGAGCTGTTCTTCTTGTTCTTGACTGTTAAAACCTAAAAGCTTTTCATTTCTTTAGGTTTGATCTAAGAGTCAAACTTAGTCAACTGTGAACTTATTTGTAGTTAGATTGGACAAATTCCTTTAAGTGTAGGGTCTCCCCCTTAATGCTTAGGAGGCTTTATGATTTAGCCGAGGAATTCCCATCCCTGAGAGAGAAATTCTTTGTTGAGATTAGGCGAATAGAGGAGGAGGGAGAGAGAATACGAAGGGCCTACCCTAATTGGCTACAACCCATCTTCCCTATTCCTCTAGCCATAATAGTACCATCTGAGTCTTGTGGGTCTTCTTGTCATCCAAATTTCAGTCAGACATACGAGGGAGAAATGAATGAGAGAGCATCGTCGCCTACGGGTGCTGGTCCTTCTGGGAGGAGAGAGACGTCCACTCTTAGCCCAAGCCGGCAGTCCAAGAGCAAAACACCTTCTGAGGTTGTCCATGTAACAGCCTTATCCCCTCTTTCTTTTCAAGTATCATTTCCATATGGGCCCCCGATAGGCGACGAGGCTGGGGGATCTAGGGACGAGAGGGATGAGGACGATAATGAGAGTTATGATGATGATGATGGCCAAGTTGATACTTCTAGTGCCTCGACTTATGTATCGTCAGTAAAGGATCATGATCTCTTAGTATAGAGGCATCTCTTTGGTATACAATCCAATATAAGTATGAGGGTCGCAACTGAATTTGAGAGAGTCTTCCAGGGGGACGAGGGAGAGATTTATGTTTACGAGTAGATGCTAAGGGTAGGTGTTAGGTTCCCTCTACGCCCTGCTATAGTCGACATCTTGTCTGCCCTTAGGGTTTCTCCTTCTCAACTTCCTCCCAACTCATGGAGGACTATCCTCGGTTATATCTCTCTTTGGAAGAATTCATTCATCGATGAGCCCTCGACTGATTTATTCATTGCCTGTTACAACATCACCTCGTCATCCAAACAGCCTGGGTATTTCCATTAGGGGGCTAGGAAGTCCGACAAGAAGCTTCTTCATGTGGCTCAGATTTTCAATCATGACTGGAAGAAGAGGTTTTTCTCTATATCTGGGGATTGGGAATTCCCCACCGAGGGAGGGCCCATGGAAGACAACCCGAGGGTCTCGAGGGTATGGTTCAACCCTTCAATGAAAGCGTGATCAGACCCCGAACTCAGCTTTGAGGAGAGGGTCATTGTTGACTACCTGAGGGAGCGAGGGAAAGAGGGTGAACTTTCCAAAGAAGCTGGTCTGCGGGTCAGCTCCCTGACAGAACTATGTGAGTGGTTTTTTGCTCAATTTTTGATATCTCATCCCCTTTTCATCTTTGTCTCTTTATCTTTCTGATATCTCGTTCCCTTTTCAGGTCGTCCTGCTAACATATCCGATCAACTCTGGGAGATGAATGCGCCAAGTTTACTATCTGTCCTAGGCAAGAAAAAAGGCGAAGAGACTCAGCAGGCTTAGAAGAAGACAAAGGCCATGGGGCCATAACATGTTGAGCCGATCGTCGATAGTAATAAAAGAAAGGAGCCAGAAGTTCCTGTTGACCCTCAACAGGATTCAAGGATGAGGGCGAGGGTGGAGGCCCCTCAGACACACACCGAGTGGACTAGTTCCTCCTCGAGCATGGGGGCCTTTTGGTCCCAAAACTTGACATTCTTGAAGGCTGAACTGTCTTCCCTCATAGCCAACCTGAGGGCAGCCAAGGCCTCGATGTTTTCTTCTCCCTCGGACGCAGATTATGACTTCTTATCAAAGATGCCCCCGGCTAAGGTCTATGATTACGGTCTTCACATTTTAGCCCAAGTACCTCACTCGACTTTACTCCTTTTGATTTTCCAATTTTTCATGAACTGTTCCCTCGACCCCTCTTAACATGTGTGCCTCCATGAAGTCTGTCTGCGCCTTTACCTCAGCCACCAAGTGGATGGATGAAAATAAATAAAAGTTCTATGAGGTCGAGAGGGCTATTCAGCATGAGGCCGATCTGAAGACCGAGCTGGAGGCTACAAAGGCCAAGTTAGAGAGTGTAAGTACCGAATATGCAAGGGTCCTTGATGAGCTGATGAAGCAGCACGAGGCCGACTTGAAAGAAAAGGACTCTCTTATCGAAGAAAAGGATGAGACCTTGATCAATCAGGGGGCTCAATTCAAGGCTGAACTTGAAAGGGCAGTAAAGAAGGCCGAGGACGATGCTGTGGAGGTTTATAAACTCTGAGATGAGTTTCAAGGCTTCGGTCTTGAATACTTAAAGAGGGGGATCAGGACGGTGTTTGTTGATGATGTCTCTTTAATTCGCCCCTCTCTTTAGGCAGTTCAGTTGGATGACCCCCTTATTGCCAAGGCTTTAGCCCATGTGGAGTCCCAAGTGCACGTCGAAGGTAACAGCACATCTGAGGATCGGCATGTCTTGGTCATAGAAGAAACTCCCATTGATGTTGAAGCCTTGCCCTCCGATGTCGCTTAATAGGGTGGCTGTCTGTAGCCAATACCCTCTTCATGTAAAAAATATTTTTATACTTTACTTTTGTTGGACAAGCATTTGTAACACTCTGTTTCTAATATAATGCCTCTCCTATCTTCTGTGCCTACCTCATTCGTGATTTATCTTAATTCATGATATGATGTATTAACCATCCCATTACCCCCCCCCCCTCGTATTTCTTGAGGGTAAATGGGGGGTCGTCCCCACCATTTGCCCTTATCATAGCCGAGGGTGGTTTCCACCAACATAAATGATGTTTTAAATTTGAAGTCCCCCCTCGTCCCTCTTGAGGGTGAATGGGGGGTCGTCCCCACCATTTTCCTTCATCATAGTTGAGGGTGGTTTCCACAATCATAAATGTTGTTTTAAATTTGAAGTCCCCCTCGTCTTTCTTGAGGGCAAATGGGGGGTCGTCCCCACCATTTGCCCTCATCATAGCCGAGGGTGGTTTCCACCAACATAAATGATGTTTTAAATTTGAAATCCCCCCTCATCTTTCTTGAGGGTGAATGGGGGGTCATCCCCACCATTTGCCCTCATCATAGCAGAGGGTGGTTTCCACCAACATAAATGATGTTTTAAATTTGAAGTCCCCCCTCGTCTTTCTTGAGGGTGAATGGGGGGGTCGTCCCCACTATTTGCCCTCATCATAGCCGAGGGTGGTTTCCACCAACATAAATGATGTTTTAAATTTGAAGTCCCTCCTTGTCTTTCTTGAGGGTGAATGGGGGGTCATCCCCACCATTTTCCCTCATCATAGCCGAGGGTGGTTTCCACCAACATAAATGATGTTTTAAATTTGAAGTCCCACTCGTCTTTCTTGAGGGTGAATGAGGGGTCGTCCCCACCATTTTCTCTCATAATAGCCGAGGGTGGTTTCCACCAACATAAATGATGTTTTAAATTTTAAGTCCCCCCTCGTCTTTCTTGAGGGTAAATGGGGGGTCGTCCCCACCATTTGCCCTCATCATAGCCGAGGGTGGTTTAATGAAGATAACCCCAATCCTACTAGAATTAACAAACACAAGATGAGTGGCCAATATGACATTATCATTAACATTCCAAATGTTCTGTTGGAGCAACACATTCATTACAACTGTGGTCCAATAGGACATTACATTATTGATAGTATTTATTCAAATGATCTGCATTCCAGGGGTTCGAAAAGGGTTCCCCTTCAAGTTTTCTAGCCTATAGGTTCCAGGTCAACTTCATCAATGACCCTGTACGGGACATGCCAATTTGGGTGGAGCTTGTTAGTCTTTTGCCAAGTCTTTTTTAGGACTAGGTCCCCCACAGCGATCGGCCTTTGCTTCACCCGCTGGTTGTAAAACCTGGCAGTCCTCTACTGTTAGGCAACTTGCCTTATTTCAGCGTCTTCCCTCCTTTCCTCGATCAAGTCTAAGTCAAGCCCCCTTTCTTCCATATTTCTCTGGGGGTCATACATTTGGACCCTGTGAGTAGGAAACCCAATCTCGATGGGGATGACGGCTTCTGAGCCATACGCTAGCATGAACGGGGTTTCTCCAGTAGGAGTCTTGGCCATCGTCCTGTAGGCCCACAGTACAGCGTACAACTCCTCAACCCATCTTCCTTTTGCCTCATCAAGCCTCTTCTTGATCCCATCTAGGATTGCTCTATTTGTAACTTCAGTTTGCCCATTAGCCTGAGGTCGGCCTGGGGTAGAGAAGAATTGTTTGACACCGACCCTTTCGCAGTATTGCTCCAGAGATGTATTCTTTAATTGAGTCCCGTTATCCGAGATGAGGATGTTGGGGATACCATATTTGCATATAATATTTTTCTAGATGAACTGGAAGGTCTTCTGCTCGGTGATAGTTACCATCGGCTCTACCTCCACCCATTTTGAAAAATAGTCAATTGCTAAGATCAAGTATCGATAGTTATTGACGGCCCTAGACAAGGGTCCTACTAGATCAATTTCCCACACTACGAATGGCCATTGGAATGTGATAGAGGTAAGAGGCTGATGGGGCTAGTGGGGTATGGTGGTGAACCTTTGACATTTATCGCACTTTTTTATGTATGCCATGGAATCCTTCCCCAGGGTAGGCCACCAGTATCCCTGGGTTACTATTCTCTTTGCTATGATCTTCCCCTAATATTGCTTGAACATGACCCATCATGCACATCTTGTAATATGTATGAGACCTCAGATGGGTGCACAAATCTGAGCAAGGGGTGCAATGATGACAGTGAATTTCACGGCTCTGTACCTTAACTTCTTCCTTTATTATTTTGCTTCTGGCATCTCCCCCTCTTTAATGTATCTGATTAGAGGGTCCATCCATGAAGCTTCCCTGACAATATTTAAGAAAGTTCCAAGTGTTCCGTCTGCATCTTCAATTGTTGGTCGAAGCAAGATTTCCACTGGGATTATCCTCCTGATATCAGTCCTAGCTACTAAGGCCAGTCTAACAATTACATCGGCTCAACTATTATTAAGTCTAGGTATCCTCTTCAACTTCACTTCTCTTAAGCTCTTCAATAGTGACTTCACTTTTTCAAGGTATTTGGCCATCCGCTTATCCTTAGCTTCGTACGATCCTAGTATCTGATTCACTACAAGTCTTGAATCACTATGGACCAAGATCTGGCCGACACTAAGAGACTTAGCCAATGAGAGGCCTACTATCAGGGCCTCATATTTAGATTCGTTGTTGGAGACTTTAAAGTTAAACCTTAGGGCATACTCAATGTCTGTGTCATCGGGTGCTGATACTATTAATCCATCCCCACTTCCCCTCTCGCAAGAGGACCCATTAACGAAGAGGTTCCACATGGTCCTTTCCCCTGAGAAATTTCCCTCAGTGAGGGATCCCTGTCTAAAGAGATATCTTTCCTCTTCATTTTTTGCAACCTTTTCTCTAGCGGTGCTTATCTCAGTCTTGTCTGTGGATGGATCAATAATTCTGCCTTGCCGAGTATCTATCTTCTCGAGGCTTTCCTCTTCAGCCTCATCATCTTCCCAAGTAAATTCATCCACAAAATCCTCTAACACTTTCCCCTTAATGGCCATACTTGGTTGATATACAATGCCAAACTCTCCCAACTCTATAGCCTAGGCCATTAGCCTCCCCGATTTTTCTGGCTTGTGTAAGACCTGTCTGAGAGGAGAGTCAGTGAGGATGACCATTTTGTAGGACTGGAAGTATGGCTTCATCTTTCTTGATGCATGGATCAAGGTATAGGCTAACTTCTCCATCCTTGGGTATTTTTTCTCTGCCCCCTGGAGTGCCTTACTATTGAAATACACAGGCTTCTATAATCCGTCCTCTTCTCTCACAATGGGTGCACTGATGGTTAATTCTGAGATGGCTAGGTACACATGTAGTAATTTGCCTTGCACTGGTCGTGATAAAAGCAAGGGAAACCCTAAGTATGACTTTAGCTCCTTGAAAGCCTGATCACACTCTTCATTCCATTCAAAGGCATTTCAGAGAATTTTGAAGAATGGCAAACACCTGTCTGTGGCTCTGGACACGAACCTATTCAAAGCAGCCACTCGCCCTGTGAGCCTTTGAACGTCTTTGATGGTCTTGGGGGTCTTCATTTCTATGAGGGCCTTTATCTTTTCAGGATTGGCCTCGATGCCTCTTTGGTTGACAATGATTCCCAAGAACTTCCCTGCTCCGACCCCGAAGACATATTTGGTCGGGTTAAGCTTCATTCGACACTTGTCCATTGTGTTAAAGGTTCTCTCGAGGTCGACCACATGATCCTCGGCCTTTAAACTCTTGGTCAGTATGTCATCTACATAAACATCCATAGACTTCCCAATTTGGTCTTCAAACATTTTATTCACAAGGCGCTGATACATTGCCCTTGCATTCTTTAGGCCAAAGGGCATAACCCTATAACAGTATGTCCCCTTATCGGTAATGAAAGCCATTTTTTCTGAGTCCTCAGGGCTTATGAAGATCTGGTTGTAACCTGAATAGGCATCCATGAAGCTCATTAGCTCATGTCCTGCGGTGGAGTCTACCATCTGATCAATGCGGGGAAGAGGTAAGCTATCTTTGGGACAATGCTTATTGAGGTCTGTGAAGTCTACGCACATCCTCCACTTCCCATTGGATTTTGGGACTATGACTGCGTTAGACATCCATTCGGAATAGATAACCTCTCTGATAAACTCAACATCTTCCAGCTTCTTGACCTCATCCCTTATAACCTCATATTTTTCTCGAGAATAAATTCTCCTCTTCTGCTTGACTGGCTTTGCACCCTCTACCATGTTGAGGTTATGGCACATGATGTCGGGGTCGATCCCCAACATATCTGCATGACTCCATGCAAAGACGTCATATCTTCTCCTTAACAGCTTGATGAGGTCTTCTTTAATGTCTTTCTTTAGAGCTTTGCCTACTTGGATGGTTTTTTTCGGCTCATCCTCATTGAGGATGATGGATTCTACCTCTTTCACGGCTTCTCCTTTCTTTAGTTTTTTCTCATCCCTGGGGTCAAAGGTATCAATATTGTAAGTAGTTATTGCCTTATTGTGCACCTCTCGTTCTTCGATGAAGTTGAAGTAACATTCTCGTGCCGTCATTTGGTCTCCCTGAACTTCCCCTACCCCGTAAGGGGTCAGGAATTTTACCATCTGGTGAACAGTAGACGACATGGCCTCAAATTCCTTGAGGGCCACTTGCCCCAGTATAATGTTTTAGGCTGAGAAGACTTGTTCATCCATCACAAAAAAGTTGACCTTCTTGGTTAGCCATCTCGGCCACTTTTCCCCCATTCTAACATCAGCCTCATACACTCCTAGGGGATGGACTTTTTCCCCACTAAAACCAATCAAGGGGTGATTGTATGGGATGAGCCTTTCACGACTGAGGCCCAAGGCTTTAAAGCACGGCCATAACATCACATCTGCAGAACTACCCCCATCTACCAGGATCCTCGGTACCTCACACCCGTGTACCCCGGTAGTGATGACAAGAGGGTCATCATGTGGGGATAAGAGGCCTTTGAAGTCTATTCTTGAGAAGCCCACTATCAGAGTATCCATATCAACCTTTTTTCTCTTGTCTTACTTTTCTTCTATAGAGGTTGAATGCACAGCTTTTGTCAAGGCCTTGGCTTCGGCCAAATGGGCCTTCCTATCTGCGACCTCTGACCCTCCTCCTGCCAGTCCCCCAGAGATCATCCCAACATCGAGTGAGATCATATTGAATCTCTTGACAGGGTCGTGATCATCTCTCGATGGGAGGTCATGGTCATCCTCATTATCTGAAGGGTCGTCTTTTCTGTTTGGAGGATCTTCTCTACACATATCACCCCTCTTCTTCCCGGTGTCGTCCCCTCGGCCCCTCTTAAAGGCATTCTTGTCAACGTATTTCCTTAACTTCCCTTCTTTTAGAATTTTTTCAATTTCATCTTTCAGGGCAAAACATTTGTCGGTCACATGGCCATGGTCCTGGTGAAACTCACACCATAAGTTTTTGCTCCTCTTGTGAGGGGCTTCCCTCAACTTCTCAGGCCACTTCAAGGATCGATCACTCTTTATCTCATTCAGAATGTGCTCATAACACACCGTCAAAGGGGTATAGTCGACAAATTTGTCATCTTCCAGCCTCTTCTTCCCCACTTTGTTCCTTTTCTGGTACTTACCCCCACTAGTACCTCCTTTTTCATCTTCATATTTTACAGCCATTGCCTCTTCGACGTTCATCACCTTTCCTGCTATCGACAATAATTCAGCCATTGTCCTCAGAGGGTCTTCAGCAAGCTTCCATAATAGCTTTCCCTTATGGAGTCCTCCAATGAGGGCTGTCATGGCAATGCTTTCCTCATAGTCTTTGACCTCCAACTTTTCTTTGTTAAATCTGGCTATGTAGTCTCTTAGGCTCTCATTCTTCCCTTGTTTAACATAGAGTAAGTGTGTGGTCTTCTTATTTGGCCTCACTCCAAAGCAAAAGTTATGGATGAATCGGTCTGCTAACTATTTGAAACTTTCAATCGAATTATTTGGAAGACACATATACTAGACATGTGCATCCCCAATCAGAGTGACAGAAAAGGCACGACACCTCATCTCATATGAGATAGAGTATATGTCTGCTGCTGATTGATACATCTCAATATGATGGATAGGGTTGGTACTCCCGTCATATCTTGGGGTGACCACATGTGGCTTAAACTTGGACGACATTGGGAAGTTGACTATCTTCTCCACAAAGGGTGAGCCTATGGAGTATCCTCACTGAAGAGGGTCCCGGCTCTTCAAAATATCACCAATCTTATCCTCTAACCTTTGGATCGAGTCATTTCAGGGCCTCGTAAGGTCAGCTTGGTCGATGTTATCCCCTGTCGCCTCTTTGAGGTGGACAGAGGGTTCTGTTACGGTAGGCCTGTGTCGGCTGTTTACTTCCCCCTGACCGTCGTCCCGTCGACCCCCATGGGGTCGGCCATCTACTGCCTCCCTTCTGGACCTCGTAATAATTCTCGATCGGGATAATTTTTCCCGCATGCCATTTACTGGGCCCAGCCTCTCGAAGGCCGACCCCCTGCTCAGATGATCAAAAGAAGAGCCCCTCAGACGATCGTCGGGATTTTTCCTACCACACATCCCTCTGCTCTCTTGGATAGGTCGCACAGTATTATTGGAGACCTCATATGGATCCCAGCACTCTATGGGGGCCTCTTTCCCCTCCAGATCGTCATATCTGCCTTCTGGGCAAGGGTTTCCTTACCTCCCCAGGCGTAGACGCCGGGGGTCAGCAACATCCCTCTACCACTGAGGAGGCGACAAGTCTTTGCGTAGTGCCTGGGGTGGTCCCCTGGCCTCATGCTTCCCTAGAGCTACTACTGGAGTAATCATCTCCGGTGAGACTCCCGGTGGTCTTAGTATGTTTTGGCTAAGAGATTTAAATTTCTCCTGTATAATCCACTGGCTTTCTGCTAAAGACTTCAGGGCGGCAGTCACATCATCCATCTCATACTGAGGTGGTGTATGACTGGAACTAGGTCCCACTCTACTATCCGATGGAGGAAGTGGTGGTGGTGGCATCTCCGGTGTCATGTGTTTGAGCTATAGAGAGCTGAATGATCAAAAGACTGATGAGCTTGAGAACCTCAATGGGTCTCTTTCAATGGTGAAACAGCTCCACAAAGGGGGAGAACTGGTTCACCATCAGAGTGCCCGGTGAGGTCAAGCTGTATAAAGGAAGAGATGTCTTCTCGTTCCCACAAACGGCGCCAAACTGATGATGCTAAGATTCAACAACACTAGATAAGTGATGATGAGCTCAAATAGTGATAACAATGGTAGCCATGGATATATATGTGTGTATAAGTGTATAAAAGGGGATGAGTATAAGAGGAATAAGACAATGATGTATAGTGGTTCAGCCAATTGGGCCTACATCCACTGTGAGCGTGTGATCCACTAAATATGGGCACTAATGGCATTGGATACAATGCACATAAGCTCACTCTCTCTCTACTGTGTGTACAGGCAAAGTTTTAGTTAGGGTTACAATTATTGATCTCTTTGCAGGGTTGTAGGTGACAAGTATATATAGGTCTTGGGGGGAGTAGTGTACCCCCTCAAGTATGCATGGTGCATGTGAGTTATGATCTAGCCAATCCCCTGCTGACATTTGGAGGTGCCACCTGTGATTAATGATGACAAAATATTCCCTCACGTGAGGGGTTGATATTGTTATAACGGTCTTCCATGTGCCATATGAGTCCCACGCGCACTGTTCCACGCGTCTCCCAAATAACGCGCTGTGATGACGTCACCCTCGGCCTATAATGTGAGGTCGAGGGCAAAGTTCCTACTGGCAGCAAGCCTGGTCTAGTTTAGGCCTCGTAATGTCGTACCCTCATAGGGTCTCATGAAAATGACTTTTGCGTGTATCTTTTTGTTTGTCGTTGCTTGAAAAGTCCTTCTAATCAAAACCTCAAATACCTAAAAATATATAACAAACTCAAGTGTGGAGGTAAGTAAGGGTATCAATCCACTTCCAAGGGGGTAACCTAGAGACAAATTCAAATGTAATTCCCTTTTTATTTTCTTTTTCTGCTTTTTCACTTTTTTTATTTTTTTTATAACTTTTTCAATATTAAAACAATTGGGTGAGGTGAGATTTTAAACTAAACTAAACTAAGATATGAGATGAAAACAACTAATTAGAAATTTACTAAAAGGAAAATTAAAGTCTAAACTAAAAATAAGAGATAAATGAGGTAAATAATTGTGAGAACAATCAAGGAGTGGGATTACACCACAAATTTTAGTTATTCTAATTAATTAATTTAATTATTTGAATTCTCCCAAATTAATATCAAAATTACAAACCAACTCTCGTTGCAAGTGTAATTATAATAGTAATATTTTAGAAAATTAAGTTTAACACCCCACAACTCTAGAAAAATAGATCTACACTCCTTTAATTTAATCACCCGCTAGGATCGATCAATTAAAATTTATGTAAATCTTAGAAAATAATTTTAGAGTTGAAATTCAAGTAATAATACCCCACTTAAGAAAACCTTATCTCTAGTTCGAATCTAAAATGGGTATTATAACTAGAATTTCTATTTTCTCTCGAAAATCATTTACCCTCTCTCGAGGGGTAAATTTAAGGGTGAGGGATCAAAATTAACATTTAAAGGGAAATTTCAAGTAATCAAACTAATTAAAATAAAATAACATCAAATAAGGGTTTTCCCCACCCCTTGAAAGGGGATTTAGCCTAACATGGTATCAAACATAATAAACAAATATTCAATAGGCATTAATATAATAAAAGAGTAGAGAAAGAGAACAAATCTTCACAAGTCTCCTTGAAATTGGCAATTTGTACTCTATCCTTGAAATTGAAGCATACAACCCTCCAAGTGAGTGATCAACAAAGAATATAAATGAAAAATTTTCTCAACTTGAATTTCACACAATTATCACTCACAAATATCTAAAAAAAATGAAAATAAACTATTTACAAATATTTCTACCTAATTTACTCTAACCTAACTCTCTACGTTTCTCTAGAATTTTCTCTCTCTATTTGATAATGAGTTCGCTTTTCAAATGAGGTCTTGAGTCTTCTTTTATAGTAGATGCATGGTACACATGGGGCTAAGGGGTATTTTGGGTAGACAAATGTGTAAGAGGGTGTGTAAGGTATTAGGTGAGGATTTATTTAGGAATTTAATGGAGGGTGCATGTGGTTTGGGTGTGAGGTCATGATAGTGGGAGAATGAGGGTATAAAATCTAATTTGGTATAAGGATAATTTGGGTAAAGGTTAAAAGAGGGTAGTTAGGGTTATAATGGGTAAATGGGAATAAAGGGTTTTAATGGCACATGGGTTAATTGTTTGTTATTTGGTTTATGAGATTGGAAAATAGCAGATCACGTTTTTTATTTGGAGAAATGGGTTTGATATGGTTTGGGGTTTTCATGGGTTGGATGGAAATGGTGGTCATGCCGGATGTCCGTGGCTGGATGGATTGAGTAGCTCAGGTGGGGCGAGGGGTGACGCCAGAGGGATGATCGATGGTAGGGGTCTGGGTTTGCGGGTCCCGGCCAGTAGCAGCGGCCGGAGGGGACTGGATCGGGTTTCAAGAGCGCCGGGGTTAAGGATGCGGTGGAGGGTTGAAGATTACCGGAGCGGCGGGTCCGGTTTTAGGACGGTTTGGGGTCGGGGATTGGAGCGGGTTGACAGGGGACAGGTGGGTCGCCGGTTAGGTTGCCAGCGAAAATGGTGCATGCCTGGATAGATGAACCGCCGGCAGGGACTTCGTCACCGGAGGCGTAGGGTGCTGCCGGGGTAGGTTGTAGGGGCTCCGCAGGGGCATCGGTTTTGGTAAGGAGGGAAGAGGTTTAGGGTGGAACAACGGGTCGCCGACGATGGTTGAGTATGGACGAGAGGGGCGCTGGTGGGTTCTTGGCCGGAGGTAGTGGGGAAGGGAGTCGGCGCCGGGGCAGGGTCGTCGGCGGCTGCTGCGAAGGGTGGTGAGTGATGAGGGGGCTGGGTTTGAGGTTTAGTTTGAAGAGAGGGAATGGAGGTGGTGGGTTAGGGAGGAGAGAGAAGATGGGTGAGTTGGAGAAGATGATGTGGTGTAGGTTGTGGTGTGTATGTGGGTGTAAGGGAATGTGTGTGAGGGTGAGGGTGTAGGATAGATTAGTATGTGTGTGTTAGCTTGAACCCTTAAAAATAAAACTAAAACTAATTAATAAAAATAAAAATTATAAAATAAAAATCTTAAAAAATAAAATTCTATTCTAAAAATAAAATAAAGACTCAATTAAAAAAATGAAACTAAAAAGGAAATAAAAATAAAATCTAATAAAACTAAAACTAAAATCCTACATAAATGTAAAATCAAATAAAACTAAACTAAAAAATAAGTGAATTCCTAAAAAAACTAAGCCTAACAAAATAAGACTAAAATATAATAAAAACAAAGATGAAATAAAAATATACTAATAAAATATAAAAATAGTAAATAAAACCTAAAAATCCATAATAAATCAAAAATAAATCCTAAAAAAAATGACTCAAACTAAAAATCTAAAAAATAATAAAATGACAAAAACAAAATACACACAGGCTTGGGGTAAGTTTGCGCTAGGTTTAGGCTTGGGTTAGGGTACAAGAGAGGGAATTAGCTCCATTCTAACTGCAATTGGTCTCAAAGATAGCTTTTAACAATGCAACTGCAATTAAACCTGCATATTGAACAATTAAGCGCATAAGACCTGTATTGTCGAGAATTATCAACTAAAATACATCTATTCGGGGTATAAATTGTACAGTTTTGGGTGCTTATCACACCACCCCCAAACAGAACGTTGCTACTCCTCGAGCAATAAGATAAAGAGAAAGAGAAAGATAAGTAACCAAAAGTGTACCACTTTCGCGGGGACTTGCGATTGCACTTAGCATGTGCAATAAGACTTTAAACCTATAGGTTGCCCTAGAGGACGAGTTGTGTCTCGTGAGGGTTTGCAGTTATTATACCCACAAAATTCTTATTTGTAAAAAGGCAATAAATCTCTTATTAGACGTAGAATAATCGCACAATCCATCATGAGATAAATGTTTTTAGAAATACAAGCTAGAATGTGTAAAAAATAACCTGAGTAAATACTCAAGGCACATCCTTCCTAGAACTCAATGTGTGTAGTGTGAATCAGTCAAAACAGGTCGAGTATCATAAGAGTAATTCTTAGATTGCCTTGTCGGAATCAACGCTTCAACTTTAAATCTCATGGATATCTCTCTCTCAAACGAACTCTTGAGATATGGGTTAGTGTATCGCTCTTGTGTGTGAGGAGGTGAGTAAATGTAATCAAGTTCAAACGTCTCACACACACATAAGAAAGAACGAACAATTAGAAAGAAAAATGATCTCATGAAAGAATGCTAATCACTATAGTGAGAACGTCGAGTTATTCACCACGTCGACTTTCATTTGCCCGAACACCTAAGGTAACATATGGATGATTATGGGTGAAGGGGAAATGAAATGAGAAGGATGGTATGAGGTATGATAGGATGGGATGGGATAATGATATAATGGATGGATGGTGTATATTTGAGAAGAGTGTATACACTTTACATAAAAATTAACTACAACTCTCTTTTTCTTTTCTTTTCTCTCCTTTTTTTTTCTTTTTTTTCTATAATTTGCCATTTTTCTATTTTTTTTGTTTTTCTCTGACTTTTCAAACCAACAATGAAGACATTTACATTTGAAATCACACACTTTTTCTAAAAAATGAAGGATGATATATGAATGTGGTGGGGTATGTATATGGATGGGGAGAAGTATGTGGGAATGTGGAAGATCATGGGAATATAATGGGTGAAGTGAATGGAAATGTGATATGGGGGAAAAGTGGTAGGTGTATGGATGAAAATCCAGTATTGGGGACAAATTTCAAGACACGTGTTTCTTACAACTCGAAAGTGATGTCGTTCTCAGTGATCAACCCAAATTTTATGAAAGATAATGAGATCATACAACAATTAAAATGCAGACCCAAAAGAAGTTGAATCAACTTGTGACTCGGAGATTGCGTAAAACACTCTGAAAGGGTGAAAGGCACAAATCTCACAAGCTAAAGTCTCTACTAGTGATCCTTAAGGTTATCTTTAGAATTGTAGTACTCCTCAACTCTAAACGTAATGACGTGATAAGTGCGCAAATTTTGTTGAGTCTAGAAATTCATGGTGCAAAATGCCTTGTTATGTATTACATAAGCTATTTAGAAAAAATATTCTCTAGCGTGATTCCTAGACTTAAAACGATGGATGATTGAAAATTCACATCAATGAGTGAGATGAAAGAAACTGCATGAAATTTTAAAAAAATCAGGTTTAAAAATCAAAATTTTCAAAAGAGGTACGATTTTGATAAAATTTGCCACCCCCAAACAAAAAGGAACATCGTCCTCGATGTTAAGTAAAATAATTTTTAAATTGAGAGCATAAGGTAGGAAAGAGATTACCAGAATGAACCGCTAATCAAGTGGGCATGTGAAGCTAAGATGAAACCTGAATGAGAAGAAAACAAAATTGTACAAGTCCATAACATGGTAAAGCATAGGGTGATGTGAAACACCACCACCAAACAGGATGAGACTAGTACAAGAAACGCTGGCTTCCTCCCGGTAGCGCTAAGTTTAATGTCTTCAGCCAGACCAAACTATTCTCACCCTAAGGATAAGATCTATGATGGCGCGGGGTGGCAGAAAAATTGGGTGAGGAAGATCATCACCAAATAAGACTGAAGCGTCAGTCTTGTTGGATATAGGCTAAAACGGATCAATACACTTGTATGGCAAAGTGCATCACACGATGCAAAGCATCGGTGGACCATGGGCGTGTGGGTATTAAGGTAAGGGTGACTAGGCAGCGATCATGGGCCTTGTTGAGCTTAAAGGTGAGGGAAATAAGGGCCTTATAAGCATGGTTCTCAAGTTGGTGAGGAAGGAAATATGGTGGGGAAAGTGGAATGGGCTGGGGCTCATAGAAATCATACGACCGTTCTATGAATGGGCGATGATAATGGTCGCGCCGTGACACGCCAGGGAGCTGTCGATGGGAAAAATCAGAACCACAAGAGAGTGGTGTGCATGGAGGAACAAGATCGGTGTCACGGAAGTAGAGAGTAGCACCATAAAAACTCTCATGGGTGGTGGAGGATGGTTTTAGGTGAGGATCTAAAAATGTATATGGAAATTTAAAATGTGAAAAATCAAGATCCAAACCAGGTGGTGGGGTGGAAAGGATAATGGGTGGGTCGGGTGGGACAAATGGTGTATCGGGTGGGATAAATGGTGGAGGAAGATGATCCAACTCAAGCGTGGGAGACACACACTCATTGGGAGGAGTAAAGGAATACTCACAAGGGAGTGTGGTTTCTAAAGATGGAGTGGTCAACTTCTCCATAAAAGTAGCATCGGTGAATGGGGTGGCTGGGTAAGACGAGGTACCAAGATCTAAGATAGAGGAATCAACATCAATATTCGGCTTAAGGGGAGCCAAATATGACGGGGCATCATCCATATCAAGAGAGGTGGGAACCATCTCTGACGCTATCTCGGAAAAATGGTGAACACTTGTAGCCGGAGCTAACCTAGGATAAATTGGTTCCTCGGGAACACAAGGGTGAAGCTCGATAGGTGTAGACTCGGGCATTGTTTTGGATTCGGAGGGAATGGGAATGGGAACCTCAAAGTGGGGTTCATGTGGACATGGTGGGATTAAATCAGGATCACTAATGAAAGGTAAGTCAACACAATTGTCGACTTAGTACCCGGACCATGGGATGGTCTCAACTTTGATGTTCTCAATGGGATATTAGGGTTGGTCACACTCAAAATTCGTGTCATAAGAGGACACATCATCATCACACTCGGTGGCAACGATGGGTGGGGCCATGGGAATATCCGACTCTCGCTCCAATTCATTTAAATGTTGTTCAAGCCTTTGGAGAGTTTGAGTTTGAATTGCTTGCTCTTGCTCAAGTATGAACTTTTGCAAGAGGGTTTCGAGAGCGGATGTGGATGAAGGTGTTTGTGGAATGATGGGTGGTGGTGGTGGTGGTTGAGGTGGACACAACTCGCTATAATCGGGACTATATGGAGAATACTCATATGAAGTGTGTGGGGTGGGGCCAAGTTCAACATACATGAAAGGATTGCTTTCGTGATGGACAAATGGTTGATACTCATGGGGTGCATAGTGAGGGGACTGATCGGGAATGGGTGCACAAGGTTGCCATGATGACTGTTGGAACTTGTGAGGATCCACAACATCGGGTTGGGATTTGTATTGCGTGGAAGGGTGATCAAGCCTCCACGAATAGCTCTTGGATATATCGGGATAATAGGCCTAGTTGGGTTCCGGAAGAGTGTCATATGGATGCACATGTTCCATGGTGGGTTCCG
This sequence comes from Sambucus nigra, assembly GCA_949130495.1. Lineage (NCBI taxonomy): Eukaryota > Viridiplantae > Streptophyta > Magnoliopsida > Dipsacales > Adoxaceae > Sambucus > Sambucus nigra. The sequence continues at coordinate 377,696,735 of OX422218.1, read as the reverse complement.
ATGGATATGACAAGTATGGACACTGATGGGACATGTGATCGACATAATAACAGTGGGTGCACAACAAAGGAGGAGGCACGTCGACACTTGACACCGATGGTGATGGAATAGGAGGTGCATGCATGGATGGGTCAAGAGTACCAACGATACTCGTGAGAGAGGTGAAACGACTAAGAATATCATAAAGAAACAGCTCGGGATGACTCTCACACGTATCACGTGTCAATGGAAAATGACCAAAGTAGTCCCTTAAAGGACGTTCTTCGGCCATAAGGAGAGAAATATTTATTTGGAGTTTTTAAATTTTTCAAAAGGAAAGAAAATATTTTTGGATTTTTCTAAATTGAAAAAAGAAAATATTTGGATTTTGTTTTATAAAAATAATAGAAGAAAATATTTTTGGATTTTTTTTGGGAAGAAAATGTGGGGAAAAATATGTGGACTCTTGATTTGGACAAACTAACTAAAATCGATCACCGAAAATGGAATTGGACACACACACAAGTCAAGGATAAATCCTAACTAGCACATAGCCAATTTTTATCTTTAAATTTAGTGAAAGGGTAGTCAAATTTTAATTAAGTCCGCGGGCGATAAAAAATTCACGGAATAATATGAGTGATCGCCTTTGCAAAATATTCTCCTATTGGGCTACCTAGTTGATTGATTTTAAATTAATGATGGCTAGGGTAGCACAAAATTGGTAAGCGAGTGAGTCGGGTGATGAAATCCCTTCTCGTGAGTGACCGGGTGTAGGTCTTAGTAATTTAATTCATCACATCATTTGAAAATAAATGCAAGAATAAAATCACACAAGAGCACACAAAAGAATTGACTCGCTAACAGGAGAGGCGCGAGTGTTTAGAAATGTACCTCCCACGGTTTTTAGGTCGTGGGGTGCCGAAAAATTTGAGCCGACCAGGGGGGATCACGCCTATCTCAATTGTCCCTTGGAGTCCTACCGACCCAAGGTAGAGAGGCTTCTAAATCCTCGCCTTTGGACGCCCTCTCTCTACCTTGTCCAGTTTTCCTATCACGCTTGTCTTCAATTATTACAATTTAAATGAAAAATAAATGGTGTCCTATGCACCGCAATACAAGCAAAGATAATAAAGTCCTACTACAAGCCTTCTAAAAAATATAAAAAATGGTACAAAAAATAATAAAGTGCAAAAATAAATGAACTACAAGTTGAAATTCGCTCCGAGCTTCACAATCCCAAGAATGGCAATGGCCCCATTTGATAAAAAAAATGCTTCGAATGTACCTCCCCGGCAACGGCGTCATTTGATGAAAATGACTTTTGCGTGTATCTTTTTCTTTGTCGTTGCTTGAAAAGTCCTTCTAATCAAAACCTCAAATACCTACAAATATATAACAAACTCAAGTGTAGAGGTAAGTAAGGGTATCAATCCACTTCCAAGGGGGTAAGCTAGAGACAAATTCAAATGTAATTCACTTTTTATTTTCTTTATGTGCTTTTTCACTTTTTCAATTTTTTTTTAGCTTTTTCAATATTAAAAAAATTGGGTGAGGTGAGATTTAAACTAAACTAAAATAAGATGTGAGATGAAAACAACTAACTAGAAATTTACTAAAATGAAAATTAAAGTATAAACTAAAAATAAGAGATAAATGAGGTAAATAATTGTGAGAACACTCAAGGAGTGGGATTACACCACAAATTTTAGTTATTCTAATTAATTAATTTAATTATTTGAATTCTCCCAAATTAATATCAAAATTACAAACCAACTCTCGTTGCAAGTGTAATTATAATAGTAATATTTTAGAAAATTAAGTTTAACAACCCACGACTCTAGAAAAATAAATCTACACTCTTTTTAATTAATCACCCGCTAGGATCGATCAATTAAAATTTATGTAAATCTTAGAAAATAATTTTAGAGTTGAAATTCAAGTTATAATACCCCACTTAAGAAACACATATCTCTAGTTCGAATCTAAAATGGGTATTATAACTAGAATTTCGATTTTCTCTCGAAAATCATTTACCCTCTCTCGAGGCGTAAATTTAAGAGCGATGGATCAAAATTAACATTCAAATGGAAATTTCAAGTAATCAAACTAATTAAACTAAAACAACATCAAACAAGGGTTTCCCCCACCCCTTGAAAGGGGATTTAGCCTAATATAGTATCAAACATAATAAACAAATATTCAATGGGCATTAATATAATAAAAGAGTAGAGAAAGAGAACAAATCTTCACAAGTCTTCTTGAAATTGACAATTTGAACTCTATCCTTGAAATTGAAGCATACAACCCTCCAAGTTAGTGATCAACAAAGATATAAATGAAAAATTTACTCAACTTGAATCTCACACAATTATCACTCACAAATATCTGGAAAAAAAATAAAAATAAACTATTTACAAATATTTTTATCTAATTTAATATAACATAACTCTCTACTTTTCTCTAGAATTTTCTCTCTCTATTTGATAATGAGTTCCCTTTTCAAATGAGGTCTTGAGTCTTCTTTTATAGTAGATGCATGGCACACATGGGGCTAAAGGGTATTTTAAGTAGACAAAGGTGTAAGAGGGTGTGTAAAGTATTGGGTGAGGATTTATTTAGGAATTTAATGGAAGGTGCATGTGGGTTGGGTGTGAGGTCATGATAGTTGGAGAATGAGGGTATAAAATATGATTTGGTATAAGGGTAATTTGGGTAAAGGTTAAAAGAGGATAGTTGGGAGTATAATGGGTAAATGAGAATAAAGGGTTTTATTGGCACATGGGGTAATTGTTTGTTATTTGGTTTGTGAGATTGGAAAATAGTCACGTTTTTTATTTGGAGAAATGGGTTTGATATGGTTTGGGGTTTTCATGGGTTGGATGGAAATGGTGGTCATGCCGGATGTCCGTGGTTGGATGGATTGAGTAGCTCAGGTGGGGCGAGGGGTGACGCCGGAGGGATGATCGGCGGTAGGGGTCTGGGTTTGCGTGTCCCGGCCAGAAGCAGCGGCCAGAGGGGACTGAATCGGGTTTCAGGAGCGCCGGGGTTAAGGATTCGGTGGAGGGTTGAAGACTGCCGGAGCGGCGGGTTCGGTTTTAGGACGGTTTGGGTCAGGGATTGGCGCGGGTTGACAGGGGATAGGTGCGTCGCCGGTTAGGTTGCCGACGAAAATGGTGCGTGCCTGGATAGATTGACCACCGGCAGGGACTTCGTCACCGGAGGCGTAGGGTGCTGCCGGGGTAGGTTGTAGGGGCTCCGCAGGGGCATCGGGTTTGGTAAGGAGGGAAGAGGTGAGGGTGGAACAGCGGGTTGCCAGAGAAGGTTGAGTATGGACGAGAGGGGCGCCGGTGGGTTCTTGGCCGGAGGTAGTGGGGAAGGGAGTCGGCGCCGGGGAAGGGTCGTCGGGGAGGATCGTCGGCGGCTGCTGCGAAGGGTGGTGAGTGATGAGGGGGCTGGGTTTGAGGTTTAGTTTGAGGAGAGGGAATGTAGGTGGTGGGTTAGGGAGGAGAGAGAAGATGGGTGAGTTGGAGAAAATGATGTGGTGTAGGTTATGGGTGTGGGTGTGGGTGTAGGGGAATGAGGGTGAGGGGGTAGGATAGATTAGTATGTGTGTGTGTTAGTTTGAACCCTTTAAAATCTAATAAAATTAAAATTAAAATCCTATATAAATGTAAAATCAAATAAAATTAAACTAAAAAAATAAGTAAATTCCTAAAAAAATTAATCCTAACAAAATAAGACTAAAATATAATAAAAATAAAGATGAAATAAAAATATACTAATAAAATATAAAAATAGTAAATAAAATTTAAAAATTCTAAACAAATCAAAAATAAATTCTAAAAATAAAAATGATTCAAACTAAAAATCTAAAAAATAATAAAATGACACAAACAAAGCACACACAGGCTTGGGGTAAGTTTGGGCTAGGTTTACGCTCGGGTTAGGGTACGTGAGAGGGAATTATCTCCATTCTAATTACAATTGGTCTGGAATATAGCTTTTAACACCGCAACTGCAATTAAACCTGCATATTGAACAATTAAGCGCATAAGACCCGTATTGTCGAGAATTTGCAACTAAATTACATCTATTCGGGGTATAAATTGTACAGTTTTAGGTGCTTATCAGGGTCATCCAGACTATGATGAGGGGTCGGCCCCTTGAAGGGTCGACTTAGCTATAATGAGGGGTCGGCCCCTTGAAGAGTCGTCTGAGCTATGATGAGGGGTCGATCCCTTGAAGGGTCGTCTGAGCCATGATGAGGGGCCGACCCTCGAAGGGTCGTCTGAGCCATGATGAGGGGCCGGCCCCTTGAAGGGTCGAAAACTGGGCTCGTCCTGTGCCTGAGCCCTCGTCTTGGAGGAGGACACCCTAGGCCTAGCCGAGGGTATATATGGGTATATCAATATGAAACTGACTAATCTCTAACTGAATCTAGTGACATAACGGAATAATACCCATAGAACTTTGGAACCGAATGGACCAATCAAAACCATAAACTGTGTCTCAAAGTAAATGTGAATGAATGTAAAACTAAACTAAATCAATACACATAAGGTAGACCCACTCCAACTAGACATCCAAGTAATTCTCCAAATAAATCTATGCAGCTTCTCCAAATACTATTTCCTAAAAAAGTTAGTCAACGCATCAGATCCCCGAGCATGAATACACACTACTCCCCTCAAATAGGGTCTGTGAACCCAGACAATAGCATTATACGAAATAAATATCACAATAGAATATTTTAAATTAACCGAGATAAATATGAATCACTAACTACCCGCAGAGATCCCCATTTCAAAAGAACACACCAATATGATTTTAAATTCCTAAGTCCTGCGAAGTTAAGCTTTTATTAATTAACTCAAATTACCAAATTTCTCAATTATTTATGTTCTTACTTCAATAATTATTAGGTATGGTGGTCCTCCCGCCGCGGGTGATAATTCACCAAAATTCATTATCGCGGCCCTCCCGCCACGGGTGATAATTCACCAAATATGTCACATTTCCCCTTGCCAAAATGCCAACTGAATCCATTTAAACTATCGATCCCCCGCAGTTTGACAAGGTTCCACACACGACACGACATAAATCGTCCTCAGCCCCGTTTAAACTGTCGGTCCTGACACATTATGTCGCCACAAATTTTAATACCCGTTTTTATCTTAGGCATTAATTCTCAATTTCTATATTTCTTAATTTATAAGTTACCCCACCATTATAATTGATGTGAGATCCTCAAAATACTCCTTAGTCTCATACCTAAGGGTCCCGAAGTTATTAATACGTCCTACCCTATGTATAGGATGGATTTCTAAGATAAACCTCATCCTAGTTTCATGCCTAGACTAGCGTAACGATGATAAAATGATAAAAATCAGCCCACCCCAGACATAATAAAGTCGTAATAATCTACCCTCACTAGTCCCATACCTAGAAGGTATAAATATAGGGAGAGCAAAATACCCAACAACCCGTCGTCACAAAAGGTAATTAAATCGTACTAACAAGTCACACAACCAATCATAATAAATCAACGTATAAAACTACGCACAATAGTCCGATTCAATTAAATCTTAATTTAGTTATCACAACGTCATAAACACCCAATTAAACCCATTTAATTATTTTAAATTAAATACACCGAGATTTCGTCATTAATACATCATATTTCAAATTTCATTATCTCTACACAAATTACGTGAGTTATACGCTCCAAAATTTATTTATTTCAAAACCAAGGTTTTTCTACATGCAACCTATAACAATAAAACCTAAAATTCACTCATCAATCCTACGCACCCAAGGGTTATGAATATTATTCAAATTAAAAGATTTAATAAAAACAACCCCATAGTTAGTGCCCACTTTCTCTAATTAAGTTACTAGTAATATTTTAAGAAAACATGTAATTAAGTGTTTAGGTGACACTTAAAAAGCATAATGCTAAAGGAAAAGTATAGAGTATTCATGCCTGAGATTTAGTTGAAAAAAAAGTGATAGCACGGTTGGATTCCTCTTGAAAAATTAACAAAGAAGTGTTGTTGAACAAACTTGATTAAATCTCAATTAAGCGTCCCAAAACTTGTGACAAAAACTTGATTATGTTAGGTTGATGATTATGGTGGAAAAACTTTTGGAAGAGTTCTCTGGTGAAAAACTTGGAAAAAAGTGATTATGAGAAATCACCCTACAAATTATTAGTCTTATATAATAATTAGGAATCCGAATCCCACTCTAACACTACAAATAAAATCACCGAACTGTCTCAAATCTGGCATAGTCTATCGATCAACTCCCTAGGTCGATCGATCGATCAATCAGGTATGCGGCCACTGCCATTCCCCTTCGTTTAATTCAATTTAACCGAAAATCAACTTTTCAATTATTCACGGCATGAATTCGTTACAAATGTTTTTTTCTTTTTTTTTCCTTTTTTTTAAAAGCTAACCTTAAAACTCTCATAAAAACTTCATTTTAAATCCGATTTCGATTGCGTTTGAAATTCTACTTTCCAAATAATAAAACCACCATAATTAATTAATAAAAATTCAAAATTCAAAAATTTTATTTTCTCAAAAATTCCCATTTAATTAAATAAATCAATTACAAAAACACGGGGTGTTACACAACGGTGGTTCGGATCACAAAGAGGAAAGCTCCCTTGACGGTGTTAGAAATGTTGCCCACAGATGACAATGATGATTGGAGGGGAGAGATCAGAAAACAACTAGAGAGAGGCGAAGGTCCACTGAGTTTAGTTGAGATGGAATAATACTTTGTTACCAGGGGCAACTTATACTACAAAAATAAAGGGGTTTGGCTGTCCAGATGCATGGACCCTCAGGAAGCCAAAAGAATATTGTTTGAGGTGCATGAAGACAGTTGTGAAACCACCGAGATCCCTTTATACAGAAGGGTATAGGGTAGTTTTGGCCTTCGATGAGACAAGATTCTATGGAAGTACAAAGAGAGTGCGCGAAGTGATGTCTATTCTATCAAGCAGCATAATGCAATTTCATTGATTAACCCCAAGATTAGAGGCATCCGTATATGGATTTTTTGATTTACGGAGTAATGACTATGGACAAAGATGATTCCACCAAAATGAAGATGTGAGCACCCATGTTCTTTGTGCTAGAAGGGCAGTTGTACCGACGAGGCTACCATGACAGACCCCTAAGGTGCAGAAGAGGAGAGGAGGCTGAAGAAGTACTAAAGCAAGCTCATGAGTCGAGCAACATCAGAGAAGACAAACTCTATTATCAACTCATGACCTTGGGGTATTATTAGACTACAATGGAGAAATATTCTATGGAGTACGTTCCTAAGTGTAAAGCTTGTCAACTATACGGGAATACGATCCACGCTCTTTCGATGGACCTACATCCTCTCTCTATGCCTTTTTTATTTCACGCTTGGGCGTTTGATCTGGTGGGGGACATAAACCCTTCGTCGCGATGAAAGATCTGGATTCTGGTAGCCAAAGAGTGCTTTACGAAGTGGGTAGAAGCCACACCGCTCAAGAAAGTCACAACAGGGGTAGTGGCCCGATTTATGAAGGAATACATTATCTGTCGATTTGGTATCCCGAAAGTGTTTTTATCATATAATGGAACCCCGTTGGTGAATAGTGAAGTGAGTTTGCTAACGGATAAGTACTCCATTATCCATCATAAGTCAATGGTAGCATACCCGAAGTGCAACGAGCAGGCAGAGGCCACCAACAGGACCTTAGTAAATATTTTAGCAAAGATGTTAGAAGATTTCTCGGGCACATAGGACGATAGGATCCCCAAAGTAATTTGGGCCTACCGAACAACAAAGAGGAAACAAACGAGATATACCCCAGTTTCTTTAGTGTTTGGGGTAGAAGCAGTTTTCCCAATTGAAATCGAGGTACCTTCCACCCGCTATAACTTGCGAAGTGCCATGCTCCCTCACAGTCGGCACGTGCAACTCGAAGCACTAGAAGAGCACCGGGATAATGCAACAACACACTTCGCGATGTATAGAAAACAGTTATCCAGACCCTACAAATAATTGGTGAGACCAGGGAAGTTTAAAGAGGGGGACTTGGTTCTAAAATCATGCATCAGGCATATCTGGGGTTTGTCATTTCCCAAGTTTGAGATCAACTGGGAAGAACCTTACATCATTCGAGTAGCTCATGATTCGGGTTATTACGAGATATCCAAGGTGGAGGACAATGTTACTTTCAAACTGAACAACAAGTAGCAGAAGATATACCATGTTTAAATGTACGTTTTTCCAACACTCTAATTTATTACATTGTATCTTGTTAATGTTTGTTCAAAAGGATGTCCCTCGTAAATGATTAGGCCTATTCGTTTAATATAATGTAAATTACATGTTTATGTAGAAAATGTTAACCTTATCTTGCATGGCGTGACTTGTATTAATGTAATAGTTTAGCCAATGTAAAAAGAAAAAAATGGGAAAGGAAGAAAACACTAAAGGTCACAAACTTTTATTTTATTTAATAGAGAAGTACTATGATTACATGAAAATAAATTAAAGAGGGGGATAAAAACCCCAAACTAAGGAACACCAACAAATGAAACATTAGACAAGGGTGGCTACGGGCTATCCATAATGAAATGAAGGTTCTTCGATCTAAGCAATCGATGGTGATGTTGGGGGAGAATTTGCTCAAGGCTGCGCTGGTCTGTAATAAGATCGACCAAATCCTTCTGACGAAGCTCCATCTTTTGTTGAATAGACTCCAAGTCTTATTCTTGCTTGAGAAGCTGAGCCTCCGCCCAAGCAATAACTTCACGAGCCTCTTTTACCTTGTGTCCAGACATAACTAGTTGGGTGTCCAAACATACACTCCTCCAAAATATCTACCTACGAGCGATGAGAGCTCTGCAGCCGATGATAGAGGGAATGTAGGTCAGCTTTCTTGAATTCACAGAGAAACTTTACCAACCAAGATAATGAGAATTCATCATTGATGAGAATGCTAACCTTCCCCAACAATGACTTGATTGTATAATAACTAAGTTTCTCGCGAGGAGTACTGAGGATCTCCTCCAAAATAATGGTGAGCCCAAGAAAGCGACAAGCCATCATCCTCAGAATAGGCTGAAGACTGTGAAAAGTGAAAGTTGAAGGAAAAAGAGCCAAGAGTTTCTCAATCAACACACGAGGACTCTCAGTCAGTATGTGGGGGAAATTGGCCAAAGTTTTCCTTACAACTAACTCAGGGGTTGCCTCAGGAGGATGTGCACTGAAAACGCTATCACTTGCGAAAGGGAGTCTGGTGTGCGATGCACTGTCACTTTCTCGAACCCTAGAAGAAAACACCTCGTACACTTCACCAACATTAGGCATCATTGCTCAAACCTGTAAAGCAATAGGAACCCCTCCCAAAGAGGAAAATTCAGCTAGAGTCCTCTCCTGTGCAACTTCCTGAGCGATAAGCTCAACTTATGATTCACGTGCTGCAGGTTGCTCAACCTCTAACTGAAATGCAAGAAATTGCAAAGTACAAAAAACAAATACAAATTAGCTTGCAAGAATGAATTTTAAGTCCAATATAACTTGGCCTGCCTGATCGTAGGTTATGGGAAATTTTATGCCAATAAGACTTGGCCTACCTGACCCTCGGTTATGGGAGATTTTATGCCAATAAGACTTGGCTCTCCTGACCCTTAGCCATGGGAGATTTTATGCCAATAAGACTTGGCTCGCCTGACCCTCGGTTATGGGAGATTTTATGCCAATAAGACTTGGCTCTCCTGACCCTCGATTATGGGAGATTTTATGCCAATAAGACTTGGCCCGCTCGACCCTCGATTATGGTAGATTTATAAGACCAATATAACTTGGACCGCCCGACCCTCAGTTATGGGAGATTTTTAAGACCAATACGACTTGGCAGAACTAATAAAGTTTAAAGGCAGAAGATATGTAGAAGAAGACAAGTATACCTCTGGATGCTGCTCATCAGCAAATTCACAAGTAGCCATTTGATTTACATCTTCTTATGCAGCCAAAATAGGGGCCACCAAAGGACGTTGTTCTTAGGGGCAATCACATTGCCCCATTCTTCAGCAACCTCTTCTAGTCTCCCTTCTCCTTGTCCCATAGCAGCAACTTCGACTCGCTTTTGACTGTGGATTGAAGGCCTAAAAAGGGTAACAAGAACCTAGTCATAAGATGGGGTGGGGACTAACGAAAGCACAATGGAGAGCAAGTTAGAATATCAAGTTAAAAGGAACAAAAGAATTTAGAATATCAAGCGAAAAATCTTGCCAAGGGCAGCAAACTAACAAGAGCAGGGGATTTAGGAATAACTTCAACAATCTTTGCAACTGGCACACCTGCCTCAAGACCTGCTTGCTCGCATAAAAAATTAAGATCAGGTGAATAGCTGCTACTTAATTCAGTTGTGTTGGACCCTAGATTTTAAATGATTAAAAAAGAATTTCCTTTTAGATGCGGAATAAAGATGTTTCAACACAACAATTTAATTTTCCAAATCTTATTTGATATTCTTTTCTTAAAAAGATGAAAAATTAAATTAAGCAAAAATTTTAATTTCTAAAGCAAAATTAAAATTAAACCTAAGTTAGTGAATTATGATGAACACACGCGCACACACACTAAAAATTCACTTAAACAAAATTAATTTAACCCAAGTCCTAGAAATTTGCCTAACATTATTTAATTCAAATTTACCAAATTAGGCAAAACCAAATTTTATCAAATTACATTATTTAGACTTGAATTAAATTAAATTAAACATTACCCAACTATTAAATGTGCACCAAAATAAACAAGAGTAGTGGATTAAACCATATTTTATCTTTTAGTCATAAGCATGCGTTCTAGGTGATTTTGCAAGATAAAATAAATTCATTACACACTACGCCGTGATATACGAGGAAAACCCACAACAGGAAAAACCTCAGACGGACCCTATCCTTAAGTCCACTAAGTACGAAATTTTACAAATACCAGATAAATGACTTACACAACTCGACTCGACTCCCTTCAAGACCCTGGCGTGTCTTCTTGTGTTAACCTCTACTTAGCCGAAAATCCCGAACTCCACCGGAACCTTAGAATCCACCAATGAAGCTTTTGGGAACAACCATCAACCACACATGGTGCTTTTCACCATGTGAGAACGTCGCAGCAAAAACAAGTCTTCTTCTTTTAGGGATGTAGAAGTAAACCCAAACTTCCCTTCTTTGAGGTGTAGAGAAAAACCCGGTGCTAAACACTCTAAGCAAAGATTGATATGAAGAAACTTGGAATAAACAAACTATGGGTGTATAAACCTTGATTTTGTTCTAAGGATTAAAACATTTTAACAAAAATCAAGGGGACTTTTTCTTGGAAAAACGTGCTCTCAAAAATGATCGTTGATGTGTGAAAAAGTCTTGGAAAAAAGTCTGGTACCGAAGTATATTTATTTGGCAAAAATATAGTGGGATAAAAAGTGGAAAAATTGGATAAAACTGTCAAAAAATTATTCCCGCCAATTTCGTTCGAACGACACTTCTAACGATAAGTCAGAACAAAAAGAATTCTCGTTTGAAATCTCTTTCGAACGACTTTGGATCTCATTCAAACGAGAATCAATTTCATTAGAATGACCTTTCATGATTGTAAATAAATTCGATACGAACGCGTGGCCTCCAGTTTCGTATTTTTTTGATTTTTTTTGGATTTGATATGATTTTTCTACGGAAAGGTGTCCGAGAACAAAATCTTTAGAACTATGAATTCAAAACAACTTTAATAAAAAAAATACTAACACCCAAAATAAATTTCCAAGATCCTATATATATATATATATATATATATATATATATATATATATATATATATATATATTAATTCATTCATACCTTTAGGAGACATTGGAGTCCACATATTGAGGACGTGAAACTTGGCACGAAAATCAGCAAGGATATATTCTTCAATTTTGGACCGCTACATCTTCAACATACACTTGTCATAGGCTTGAAAGGATATAACGTGAACACTATCCTATGACTCAAATGTTTTTGTCCTGAATTGAGTCAACGCTACATAAGACTCAATTGGAAATTTTTGTCCTTACAAGTTGAAGTATCAGAAAGAACTGCCCCTAGGGAAAATTGGAGGTTACATGCAAAGCAATAGGGGCAGCTATCTCCTGTGGTACAGTTTCTTTCAAGGCAGGTAAAATTTTTCCATGCTTCTGCAACAGACGGCTCTCCTCAACGTCATCGCGTGAGCCATCTCGTGCATTAACCTAAAAAATGGGAGAGTTGGAATAAACTGGAGTTATTAACACAAAGCAAAAGAAGAAAAGTGAAAGACTCAGAATAATAATAGAGAACATACTTCTTCTTCTTCTTCTTCCAATACTTCTTCAAAAACTTCATAATCCTGGGGAGGTGAGGCTAGTTTAGAAGGGGAAACCATTCTCCTTAACCTACGTCTTTAAACCAATGCAATATCTTCATTTTCTTTTTCTTCTTCTTGTTCTTGTTCTTCTTATTATTATTATTCTCCTTCATCATCATCATCATCATCATCATCAACAGTAGCAGCAGCAGCAGCAGCAGCAGCAGCAGCAGAATCAATAGCTAAATGCTTCTCAGGTAGCTCTTCCTCGCTTGATTCACCCGATCCCTCCAACACAAGTTTTAGAGGGATAGTTGCCTTCCTCTTTTTACTACTTACAACAGGATGAGTAATGTACAAGAAACCATAGGAATCCATCTCGACTGACATAAAATCCCTATTTTCTTCACTAAAGTTCTCCCAAGTCTGTCGAAGTTGATCAAACATTAGACTGACTTCTTGGGTGACTTTGAGGTCAGAATTACGGGGCACTGGATCTTGTTGGAGAGTTTTTAGCTTTTTTGGTAGCCCTCACAGCTTCTCAGGTCGAGGCAATGCATGGAGTGTCACTTCTTTCAACAGGCCTCTAAGGACCAGGGGCAATATCAACTACCTCGACTGGAATAGAGGGATAATCTTCCCTCTTCCTTTTGACTTCAGCTTGGTCCACAGGAGTGAGTAGAGGCAACTCGAAAGGAACAGAGTCATTAGCATTAATCAAAAGGAACATCGAGTTGAAGGTGGTATAATTTCTTAAACCCAACTCTGTGGGAGGATATCTCTCAACCTGAGGATATAGAGGTTCTTGAGAAGGTTATTTTGAAAGCGATCGAGTTGGTTCTTCCAGAACACCATTAGGTACATCGTTGACCTACTCCCTTGAGCATCCTTACTCAAAATGATAGAATTAGTCGGGTAGCTGGCGCAGAGATTTACCACAGCTGAAGTTAGATAATAGGAATAAGAAAAATAAAGGTTTATAGGCTTCTCGTGGGTAAAGTGGTTTAGTAGAGGAGTTTCTTGATCGTAACCAAATTGCAAGACTGCACGATGGGGGCTATAGAAGGAATAAAATGAAGATCATTCTGTGTAAGAGGGTAAATAATAAGGGATCAGCAGAAAGGGGACGTTGTTCGATGGGAAGTTCCTAGCCAGTGTTCATCGAGGGGAGTGATAAGACATTCCTCCTCAACGACAAAATTATTGGTAAAAAACTGGTCCATCCCAACATAAGTGCGAGTTAAGAACCTTTCAGCTCTATCGATTAAAGAGATGAGAGGCTTCTTGACACTCTTATGATTCCAAAAATAGATCCTAAGGATTTTGATAAGCTGAGAATCGGGACAGTTACCAGCTTGGGCATAGTCTAGAAAGTGAGCATAAAGGAAAGCTGTTAAAAGAACGTGATTCGCGTAGTTAGAGACGTCAAACCTACCGATGCTCCTGGTTGAATCCCTATCCAACCAAGTATATAATGAACCAAGTATGATAGCCGCGATAGGAAGCTTCACGCTACTGGCATTCGAACAACCATGTTTATCAAGTCCTTTCAGGGGAAATCATGGGACTTTCTCGGGAGATAGATCTTTAACATCATCACCCAGATGTAACCAACTATCTTGATTTGAGAATTAAAACCCTTTCCATCCATGATTTCCAGGAGGATTTTCCTTTGCTACCTCACGGGACCTAATCACTGCCTTATCCTCAATATAGTAGAAATACCTAATTACCTCTGAGTAGGTACACTTGTTATATGTCACCATGCAGTCCGTTATAACTTCTTCTAACTCAATCCTCAAAGCCTACTCTTTGCTAGGAATTGCTTCTTCAAAAAATGTATCAAATCCCCTCGCCTTTAACCCTAGAAACTCATAAACATCTTCGAGGGTGATAGTAAATTCCCCCCAAGAGGCCATAAAGGTGTGTGACCTATGGAGAGTAGTGTTGTTTTTTGGAAAGAGTGAGATCACCTAGCTAACTGGAGCAGGATAGGACAATAAGAGCGAGTTGAATAGAGTATTTGGAGTGGATGTAGTCGGTCCAAGGACCTAACCCCTCATAAGCACCGAAAGAAGCGTCAAAATCCACCTTGGAGTATGGGAAATCATTGTGCTCAACACGAAATTAGGTAATGGTGGCGGTTGGTATGTAAGTAAAGTCCTCATCATCCTCGCCCTCGTCCATCAATAATTTAGGGTTTTCAATCGGATCTAGTTCATCAAGAAGCCTCTGCACTGTCTGCCAAAAGCGATCGAACTCCCCAAAGTAAGGAGCACGATGGTAATGTGCCCATTGGTTTTGGCGCACCTGAGTTTTGGGGGAATCACCCCTAGCAAAGTGAGTTCTCTTAATAATGGGTGCCATGGGGAACTTAAGATAATAATGTAAATTAAAAGGAATGAAGTTGGAAAAAAAGACAAACTTTTCTATCACAAAATCTCAACTCAAAGACGAAAACCCAAAGGTGGAAATTTGAAATGAAGGCACACCCTCTTTTATAGGGGCAACATAGACCTCAATGGGAGATAAAAGGCAACGCTTGGAGAAGTACAATAGTGATCAAATTAACTTGCGTGTTCACCATGCACGCATTGAAGTAGAGTTCAAGGGCTGCAATGATGACGTTTTAGGGAGCAAACGTACAAATGAGAAATATGGGGAACACGCACGTACCCTAGCACTGCCACGTGTCATAGGCAGAAGGACAAATGATAACCTCATTAAATGGCACATGCTTGGAGTCTTTTAGTCTTGGGGGAAATGAAGAGTTTGGTGGGAAATTTGAATAAACCTCTTTACTTCCCCCAAGGCATCTGCCACGAGTAATTATGAAGCATCACAAAAGGAAGAGATATGATTTTAAGTATGGTAAGATATTTATTAGATAGACGAGGCGGTTCAAAAGATGGAGGAGGATATAACTCCTCCACTACTAATAATTTGTTATTTCTTGTGAATCAATTTCCTAGGCATATTGAAAACTTATTGCAGGAAAGGATTGAAGACCAACAAAGGTTTTCGTAAAGATATTTCTTTATAAAATAAACAAATATTTCTACGAAGGGGAAAATGTCGGGGGAGTCCCCACCAATGAGTGATTAACTTAGTTAATTTGTTGATTGGAAGAAAAAGAAGGATGATAAAGGTCACCCGAGCAAGTTACCTCAAAGATTCTCCATAAAGGTGGCTCGAAGGACCTACCTCGAAGATTCTCCTGCGAAGCTGGTTGGAAGGATCCAACTTGTAGATTAAAGTCACTTGAATGACGATAATTTATAATAAGATATAAAATGAATTATATCATGTACTTTATCCTACGTTATATGTTGAGCGAGGTTATTTGGTGCCCACGAGGGACCATGCCTGGCAGGGCATGGGAGAGCTAACATGCTCTGTAGAAAAACCTCCTCTTCAGAACCTCGTAGGGACCTGGTTTGGAGGATTGGGAGCAAGGCAACGTTGAGAATAGAATTACCAGCCCTCTTGGCACACTTGGTTAAAACTTCACTTAGTACATATGTTTGCTCGATCCACTACATCTAAGCTACCTCAACTCCTAGTTGTTCGAGGGAACCTCCTCGAGGTACCTAAATCTTGTTATCTTGGTCTTAAGATAGTTCTTAACTAATAAATAAAAAAAACTAAACACTCGATCTACCTAGCAGCTGAGAAACCTTAAATCAGATGCCATCCCGCCTGACTGATGTGATTATACACCTGCCAGAGTCACTGTTTACCCACTTTCTGACGTCATAACGTCTGGCATTGAGGGACTCAAAGTTACAGTACTCAAGTGGGTTTATAGTTAGGATGGCAGGTCTATTGCACCAAACCTGACCCTTTTGCCGTCCTAAGATAAGCCCCAAGCTGCCACATCATGTCCCTCATTAATGCCCACCATAACTTCAGCCAATGAAATAGTTTCCTGTAAAATTATGAGATCCCATGCATTTAATGAAATATCTTCTACATTAATGGGAGGTACTTGTGAATTTAATGCAATCGATCATATTGAACGGAGGAAAGTTTACTCGAGTAACCTGCCCTTCATATAAATACACCAGACAAACAGTTTAACAGAAAGAGCATTCTGAGCCTAGAATTGCTGCCCAAATCCTTCCATACACGAGAGCTATTGTGAGAACATAACTTCCCACACTTATTTAATACCCATATCATTGAGCACTAACGGGGTTTGAAGTTCCTACCTTACCTTTACTGTTCCTAGAGTGCTTGCTCTTTCTCCCTCCGACTAGGCCACCTGCTAGTCCCATCTATTTATTATGCCTAATGTGAATTTGTTGTACCAATATTTCTTTTAATATAAGTTCAAATATTGAATCCCTTTGCCTCTTATTCACCCGTGTTCACTGTCAACATTTAATACTGTACGGTGTGGATCCCGATCTTGATAAGGGGTTATGCCTCACTTAATACTAACTATATTCCAAGAACCCACATCTTACATTATGTAACTTGGGTGAGGTTCCTTCGAGTGTAATTGGATAGCGGTATGATTGCAAGTTTGAGAGAACACGTAACCCATAAAAGGGCTAACCACAATTAGTATATATTTCACCTAATTTTAGAAATCAAATAAAAAGCTGATATTCTTATAATGAGGGCTGTATCGGATAACAATCGATCAATACTCTACCATTAGGTGGAAAATTTCCACACAGATGGTTTGGGAGTTTAATATATTGCTTTAAGACTAAGTGGGATATTATTGGGTTTTATTCTTAAAGCCATGTACAATGTTTGCTTCTGAGTAAAGGTGTGTTAATTCATTTTGAAATAAGAATTATGGTTATAAGAATGCCTTATATTTGGTTTAAATATATTGTAGACATGTCGATCAATAGAGCTCAATAAGAATTCTAGTGAGTTATCTTAGGCTTTATCACTAGGAAATCGGGATTCCAGTTCTAGTGCTATTGAAATGATCACAACCTAGGTAGGGAGTTGACATCCTATCGGAATGGTTGCAATATAATCCTTGTAGTTTATGTCAAACTATGTGAACTTGTTTAATGGCTCTAGAACTTGATTAATAATTTGACAGAGAATTGTGATTAGTACATCCTAGGACTGTATTGAAAATGGCTAGTCGTGAACTTTTAGTCTAAGGGTGTCTTGATTAGACTCATGCAATCTCACACCATTGGCAAAGGTTGCAGAGATTCTTAATCCCGAGAATTATGAGGATTCTAATTCTTTTCCAAAAGTCACCTTGATTATTATGGGTGCGATGTAATTTTATTTCAGATCAAATAATACCCATATATTGGGTTACAGTTGTGTGAGTAGGTCTAAGGTCATAATTAAGAAAAAATTCATGTCGAGAGGATACCGTGGATTATGATACCCTATTGATAAACTTATAGGTTTTGTTTCCACCAAGTAAAACCCGACTGATGAATTTTTTTCCCTAGAGGTATGTTTTCAAGCCTAAGTCTGCTTACTTTCATATTTAGTCCTATTCCCAAATTAGGAGTCCTGTGACTATGCGGTCAGTTCTTACGAGTAACATTTATGCCGTCCAAGGTGTTCGTGCCCCTCATGGGGAAATTTAAGGTTTTCTTTAGATTTCCCCCTAAGGGCATGTTTTCAAGCTTAAGTATGTTTATTTGTAAATTTTAGTTATGTTCCTAAACCCGGAGTCCTGTGACTATGCGGTTAGTTTCTATAATTTACATGATCCCGTGCGAGGTGTTCGTGCCCCTCATGGGGCTGTTTGGGGATTGTTTGGGAGTCCCCCTGGGGCCATGTTTTCAATCCTAAATTCGCTTATTTATAAATTTTAGTCTTACTTCCAAATAGGGAGTCCCATGACTACGTAGTCAGTTCCTACGAGTTACATTGGTCCCATGCGAGGTGTTCGTGCCTCCCATGGGGCCGTTTGGGGGTTGTTTTGAGTTTTCCCCCGATGGCATATTTTTAAGCCCAAGTCTGATTATTTGTAAATTTTAGTCCTATTCCTAAACCAAGAGTCATGTGACTATGCGATCAGTTCCAACGAGTTATATTGCTCCTGTGTGAGCTATAAGTTCCCCTCACGGGGTCATTTGGGGGCTATTTTGGAATTTCTCCCGCGGGCATGTTTTCAAGCCTTAGTTTCCTAATTTTAAAATTTTAGTACTATTCCAAAACTCGGACTCCCGTGACTATACGATCATTTCGTACGAGTTACAATTGTCCCATGCGAGGTGTTCATGCCCATCATGTGGCCATTTTAGGGGATGTTTTCTCCAACTAGGGGTAATGTTTTGAAGCCTAAGTCTGGTTATTTTCAAATTTTAGTCCGTTTTCCAAATCAGGAGTCCCGTGACTATGCAGTCAGTTTCTACAAGTTATATTGGTCTCGTATGAGGTGTTTGTGCACCTCATGGGTCCATTCGGGTGTTGTTTATGTTTTCCCCATAGGGGCATGTTTTTAATCCTAAGTATGCTTAATTTTTATCCTACTCATAAACCAGGAGTCCCATTACAACGCGATCAGTTCCTACGAGTTATATTGGTACCGTGCAAAGTGTTCGTGCCCCTCACAGGGCCGTTTGAGAGCGTTTTTTATGTTTTTTTCCCTAGGGGCATGTTTTCAAGATAAGTCTACTTATTTGCAAATTTTTGTCATATTCTCAAATAGACAGTCCCGTGACTATGCAGTCAGTTCTTATGAGTTATATTTATCTCGTGCGCGATGTTCGTGCCCATCACAGGGCCGTTTGGAGGCTTTTTGGGCTTTCCCTTTGGGGTATATTTTCAAGCTTAAGTCTTCTTATCTAAGAAATTTAATCCTATTTCCAAATCGGGAGTCCACTGACTATGCGATCAGTTCCTACGATTTACAATTATCCCGTGCAAGGTGCTCGTGCTCCTAATGGGGACATTTGGGAGTTATTTTCCCTTAGGGAATGTTTTCAACACTAAGTTGTAGAAGGGTGTATACCTATAAAAAAGTAAAAATATTATTTTATTAGAAATACTGAGGAGAAACCCAGGGGCCCGACAGAAACTCATATTGGGCAGGAACCCCCCAGGGTCTCGACAGAAACTCATATTGAGGAGGAGCCACCCCAGGGTCCCAGCAGAAACTCATATTCAGCAGGAACCCTCCAGGGTCCCGACAGAAACTCGTATTAAGAAGGAACCCACCCAGGGTCCCGACGGAAACGCATAATTGATAAGTAACCACCCCAGGGTCCCGACAGAAACTCATATTCAGCAGGAACCCCCAGCGCCACTGCAAGGGTCAGTGCCACTACAAGTATCAGCGTCGCTTCAAGTGTCAGCGCCGCTGTAAGCGTCAGTGCGCCGCTATAACAATAACATTCGAGAGGTGCCCCCTAGGGTCACCGCATAAGTACAAGATTGAGAAGTGCCATTGCAAGAGTCAGCGCCGCTGCAAGGGTCAGTGCCACTGTAAGGGTCACTGCAACAATGACATTTGAGAGGGTCAGCTCCACTGCAAGGCTCAGCGCCATTGCAGGGATCACTGCAGTAATGACATTCGAGAGATGCCTCGTAAGGCTTACCATAAAAATACAAGATTGAGAAGTGCCAATGCAAGGGTTAGTGCCTGCAGGGGTCAGCGCCACTGCAAGGTCATCATAGTAATGACATTCGAGAGGGTCAGCGCCACTACAAGGCTCAGTGCCACTGCAAGGGTCACTGCAGAAATGTTATTTGAGAAATGCCATTACAAGGGTTTCGGCAGAAACTCATATTGAGAAGGAACCCACCCATAGTGGCCATGATGAGGGAGTAGCTACCACGAGCAACTCCTCATCATGAGACGTCAGTCTTTAAATGAACAACAATATTAACACATTACTTTCTTGTACAGGTTGCCTAGTTGAGCAACCAGGGCTCAAGCAGGCTAGTTGGGACCTCTCGGGAGTTTTGTCTTAGCGGTTGAGGGACAAGGTATGTTGAGAAAGCTCAACCACTTAGCACTATAGGATTGAGAGAATACTAGTAGGAGACCCTAGGGTCACCCAGTCCTCATACACCTCACACTTAGTCACAAGTGAAGTGAGCAGCCAAAGGGCTGGCTGCTCACAAGAAAAGAACTGTTTATAAAATGATTTTAGAGGAGAGGGTCCTCTAAACCCCTCTCAAGAAAAATGATTTTAGAAGGGGGTCCTCGAGACCCCCCTCAAGCTTGCAAATATTTTAGAGGAGGTGGTCCTCGAGACCCCCCTCAAGTTTATAAAGTTTGTATCAAAGTTACCGTTTCAAAGATATTTAGCAAATTAGATATTTTGTCTCCATTAGAAGATATATTTTCTTTTGAACTTTGGTCGGCGCCAGGGGGCATCTGCCAGAGGGGACAGGCAGACCTGCCTGCAGGTAGGGACAAATAGTACATTGCAGACTTTGTCCCTCACCAACCCTCTAAGTTTTGGTGCCAAAAGTGCCAACCCAGCCTTAGTTCCCAAGTATAAATAGGACCACTGGGCAAGGTCATGGAGATATATAGAAAAAAACTCAATAGCAAAGTCACTCTATCAAAATCACACCAGAACCTCTCTAGTATTCTCTCCCTGCTCATTCTCTTAGTGCTGAGTGCCTTGTTCCTTCACTCCCCACTGACAGCCATCACTCTCAGGTGTTTCCCTTGAGAAGATTACTATTTTTGCTGTGAAAGTTCACCTTCTTGTAGGGAGTGAGTTGAGGCTTGAGTTCCATTGTTACCAGAAGGAGAAGTTTTCTTCAGAAGTTGCACCAGGAGACCTTAAAGACCTTGCAGGCAGCGTCCATTGGAGTGGGTCATGCCTCACCCTTTCCAGTTATTCATAGACCCCAGTCTCACTACCCTCCTACATAAGTATTCTTATTTGAAAATTTTATTCCTATTCCCAAATTGGGAGTTTTGTGAGTACGCGATCAGTTCATACGACTTACATTGGTCCCGAGAGAGGTGTTTGTGCTCCTCACAGGGCCGTTTGTGGATGTTTTGAGTTTTTATCCTAGATGAATGTTTTGAAGCCCAAGTCGGCTTATTTTTAACTTTGATTCCAATTAACAAACCGAGAGTCCTATTATTATGTCATCAGTTGCTATGAGTTACATTGGTCCTGTGCGAGGTGTTCATGCGCCTAATGGGGTCGTTTGGAGGATATTTTGAGTTTTTCCACTAGGGGAATGTTTTTAAGCCTAGGTCTGATTGTTTTTACAAATTTTATTCCTATTCCCAAATGAGGAGTCCCGTGACTACACGGTTAGATCGTACAAATTACATTGTTCTCGTGCGAGATTTTCATGCACCTCACGTGGCCGTTTGGGGGCTTTTTAAGTTTTCTCCACCTAGGGGCATGTTTTCAAGACTAAGTCTACTTATTTGACAATTAAGTGTTATTACAAAACTGGGAGTTCCATGACTACACGGTTATTTTCCACGAGTTACAATGGTCCCATGAGATGTGTCCATTCACCTCACAGGGCCATTTGGGGAGAGTTTTGTGTTTTTCCCTAGGGGCTATGCTTTTTAATCCAAAGTCTCTTTATATTTAAATTTTAGTCCTATTCCCAAACTGGGAGTCTCGAATCTATGAAGTGAGTTCATACATGTTACCTTGGTCCTAAGGGAGATGTTAGTACCCATCATGGGGCTATTTTTAGTTTTCCACCTAGATGCATGTTTTCAAGCCCAAGTTTGCTTATTTACAAATTTTAGTCCTATTAACAAATTGAAAATCCCATGACTACGCGATCAGTTCCTATGAGTTACGTTAGTCTAGTGCGAGGTGTTCGATCCCCTCATGGGGACATTTGGGGGGCATGTTTTCAAGCCTAAGTCTGCTTATTTTCAAATTTTAGTCCTATTCCTAAACCAAGAGTTTCGTGACTATGCAGTCGGTTCCTATGTGTTACATTGGTCCTGTGTAAGTTGATCATGTCGCTCACGGGGCACCTTTCTTTTATTTTTCCCCTAAGGGAATTTTTTCTAGCATAAAAATATTAGTCCTATTACCGAACTAGGAGTCTCGTCACTACGCGGTCAGTTCCTACGAGTTACATTGGTCCCGTGTGAGGTGTTCGTATCCCTCACGGTGCCATTTAGGGGATATTTTGGGTTTCCCTAGAGGCATGTTTTCGATCCTAAGTTAGCTTATTTGAAAATTTTAGTCCTATTAACAAATCGTGAGTCGCGTGACTACACGGTCAGTTCTTACGAGTTACATTGGTCCCGTGTGAGGTGCTCGTGCCCTTCACAGATCTATTTGTGCACTTTTTTGTGTGTTTCCCTTACGAGCATGTTTTCAATACTAAGTTTGCTTATTAATGTTTTTTAGTCATATTCCTAAATTGGGAGTCCCTTTACTAAGAGGCCAGGTTGTATGAGTTACATTCGTCATGTGCGAGGTGTTTGTGCCCCTCATGGAGTCGTTAGTGGGATTTTTTAGGTTTTTCACTAAGGCCATGTTTTCATCAGTAAGTTTGCTTATTTGTAAATATTAGTCTTATTACCAAACTGGGAGTTCTCTGACTACGCGATCAGTTCCTCCAAGTTGCAATAGTCCCGTGCAAGGTGTTCGTATCTTTCACGGGGCTGTTTAGATGTTATTTTTGGTTTTCGTCCCTTAGGGGTATGTGTTCAAGCCTAAGTTTGCTTATTTGGAAATTTTAGTCCAATTCATAAATCGCGAGCCCCGTGACTACACGGTCGGTTCGTACGAGTTATATTGTTCCCGAGAGAGGTGTCTGTACCCTTCACGGGGTCATTTGGGGGCTATTTTGAGTTTTCCCCTAGATGCATATTTTGAAGCCAAAGTTTACTTATTTTCTAATGTTAGTCCTATTAACAAATCGAGAGTCCCATGACAATGTGGTGATTTCCTTAGAGTTACATGGATCCTGTGCGAGTTGTTCGTGCCCCTCACGGGGCCATTTGGGGGAAGTTTTGGGTTTTCCCCTAGGAACATGTTTTAAAGCCAATGTCTACTTATTTGAAAATTTTATTCTTATTTTTAAAACAAGAGTTTCGTGATTATGCAGTTAATTTTTACTAGTTTGTAAGGACATTTTTGTCTATTAGCATTTTATATGTCGTACGCCGTTACACCGTTGAGAAAATTCAAGAATCATACGCTCATCAACGGAAACCGAATATCAAAGGTAGAAAAGGAATCAAGGAACAGACCAGACCGATCTGTCCCAAATAAAAGAACCGATCCGGTTCCTCCGGACCGATCCGCCTAAAGAGACCGGACCGATCCGCCTGCTGAGGTGAGGCCAGTGTACCCCGGATCCATAGCGAACCAATGAAGCTAAAAAGCCGAACCGATCCGATGCCAACCGGATTGATCCGCCTTCAAAAAGGAACCGATCCGATCCGCCTAAAGAGACCGGACCGATCCGACGAGGATAATTTCAAACATATCGTGTTCAGATCATGTTCCGAATTTTAGGGCTCAAGTTCTCCTATTTAATCCCACTACGGGAAGTGGTTTCTCTAATACTTCTATACACGATTTTCAGAGTAGAGAAAGCCCTAAGTCTTCACCTATTGAGTACCAATACTCTAGGTATTTTGATTCACACAAAATCCACACATTTGTGAATCCTTTTGGTAACCCAGGAACGCAGTTTTTTGCAGTTCAACCCTTGTGGAGGAGACCGTTCTTCTTCTCCATTGCATCCCTACTGGAAAGGGATAATTCCAGCCGCGACTACAGAATCCGATACCTGAGGGTAATTCTTAGTCAACTTGTAATTTCATTGTAATCCGATTGTAAGCCGTTTTCTTATAAATTATAGTGAAAATAAATGGTTTTGCCCCTGTGGGGGATTTTTCCTTAATTGCATGTGTTTGAATGTTCTTGCTTAGATTATCATCTTATTCAATCACATACTGCTGGATGTTTAGGGTTTGTTTGTGCTAAAAGGGTTTTATATATAATTTCATCATTTGAACGCGTGCACACACGTTCTCAAATTGAGCACAGTCAAAGGCGGACCTTGGTTTGCTTTTCTTGGTCGAACACGACGTACTACTACTCCACCACGTCATACTGATGAGTTTTTTAGTCTGAGAGAGCGTGTTGAGTTCTTAGCTGCCACGACCCAAAGTCTAATGGAAGAATTCAGACGGATGTCTCTGCCGTTAGTGAATGCTTCCCACATTCCAGCTAAAACCAACAACAACAAAGGAAAACAAAAGGACATCTCTGCTTGGGTGCCTAAGAAAGATAAAAAGGCCTTTGTTGTTCATGTTGCTCTCAAAGCTCATAATATCTCGCAGTGGTATTTTGATAGTGGGTGCTCCAGACACATGACAGGTGATGCCTCTTTTTTTACGACCCTTGAGGACTATCAGGATGGCAGAGTCACCTTTGGAGATGGGAGCAAGTCTAGCATTATAGAACGTGGTACTGTCGAGTTACCTGGATTTCCTAAGCTAGAAAATGTTTTGTACGTCAAAGGTTTGAAAGCAAACCTTCTCAGCATTAGCCAGCTGTGCGACACTGACTTTGCAGTAAAGTTTTATCGGGACGCGTGTAAAGTCTATAATCAAGCCCGTAAACTTTTGATGCAAGGGGTGAGGATCGAGGATAATTGTTATGGGACTGAACCCACGTCCTCACTTGTCTGCAACAGCGCCACGATCACTCCTATGGATCTGTGGCATTACCGTCTAGGTCATGTGAACGTTAGAGATCTAAATCGACTAGCTAAAAAGGAGCTAGTACGTGGCTTACCATCTCTTGGAAAGTCAACTTCGACCGTTTGTGGACCCTGTCAGTTGGGAAAACAAATCCGTAGTCCCCATAGGAAGTTGCATTCCATTACCACCTCTCGTGTTCTTGAGTTGATTCACATGGATCTTATGGGTCCTACTCGTACTGAGAGTATAGGTGGTAAGAGGTACATCCTCGTGATGGTAGATGATTTCTCCAGGTACTCCATTGTAGGTTTTCTGAGAGAGAAATCCGATGCTGTAGAATTTTTAACGACCAAGTGCCGTGTTTTACAAAATCAACATGGTGTCACTATTAACAGGATGCGTAGTGACAATGGCACTGAATTCACAGAAGCAAAGGTAGACCTTTACTGGGTTAGCCTCGGGATCAAACATGAGTTTTCTGCTATGAGAACTCCTCAGCAAAATGGGATTGTTGAGAGAAAGAATATAAATATCCAAGAGATGGCTAGATCTATGCATCTAGGTCGTAAAGTTTCTAGGAGATTTTGGGCAGAGGCAGTGTCTACTGCATGCCACACGGCGAATAGGGTTTATTTGCGTCCACACACACTTCAGACTCCTTATGAGTTGTGGACTGGCAAGAAGCCCAACCTGCCATATTTCCGTGTTTTTGGGAGTAAATGCTACATCCTACGGGATAGAGAGCAATTAGGAAAGTTCGACTCCCGGAGCGACGAGGAAATATTTCTAGGATATTCATCGACTAGCAGAGCGTACCGGGTTTTTAACCTGAAGAGCTCTAAGGTTATGGAATCAATAAACGTCACTGTGCAAGATGACGAACCTTCGATGGTTATTGATCCTAACCTTCAGTGTGAGGATGAGAATTGTTCTGACAGTGATTTACCTGTTCCTCTCTCACACTCTGTGGACCCTACTCCTGCGCTAGGGGACACACCTGCTTGGGTTCGTAAGAGTCATGACCCTTCTGCCATTGTTGGTGATCCCACTCTAGGGGTCAAGACTCGTGCTCAGCTAGAGAACGTTGTTAGCCATCTTTTCTACACGTCCAAAGTCGAGCCCAAGAACCATAAAGAAGCACTCAAGGATGAACACTGGATATCTGCTATGCAGGATGAGTTGTTTCAGTTTAAAAAGAATGATGTCTGGGAACTTGTCCCCCGACCTAGTGAGATTAATGTGATAGGTACCCGATGGATTTTTAAGAACAAAATGGATGAAAATGGTACCATAATCCAAAATAAGGCTAGGTTGGTCGCTCAAGGCTACACACAGATAGAGGGTGTAGACTTTGGGGAGACATTTGCTCCTGTTGCGAGGCTTGAGTCCGTCCGTCTTCTACTCGCCATCGCATGTCATCTGCGCTTCAAGGTATATCATATGGATGTCAAGAGTGCCTTTCTGAATGGCATTCTACAGGAGGAGGTTTATGTGGAACAACCAAAAGGGTTTGAAGACCTTCAGCACCCAGAACACGTTTACTATCTTAGGAAAGCCTTGTATGGTTTGAAGCAAGCACCCCGTGCTTGGTACGAGAGGCTTACTTCCTATCTCTTAGCTCGTGGCTTCAAGAGAGGGGGAGTAGATATGACGTTGTTCGTCAGGAGAGATGACGGTGCTATTTTGGTTGCCCAGGTCTATGTGGATGACATAGTCTTTGGATCCACATGCTCCCAGCATGCTCACCACTTTGCGGAGGAGATGAAAAGTGAGTTTGAAATGAGCATGGTTGGTGAGCTTACATTCTTCCTTGGTCTCCAGGTTCGTCAGCTAGAGGATGGGATGTTCATCTCCCAATCCTAGTATGCTAGAGACCTAGTGAAGAAATTTGGTTTAGACTCCGCTAAGCATGCACGTACACCTATGAGTACCACTACCAAGCTTAGTAAGGACACTTCAGGCAAGGACGTAGAGCAAACCTTATATCGGAGTATGATAGGTAGTCTTCTCTACTTGACTGCCAGTCGTCCCGACATCGCCTTTAGTGTTGGAGTCTGTGCGCGATATCAGGCGTCCCCGAAAGAGTCACATTTACTTGCTCTAAAACGTATTATTAAATACATGAGTGGGACTCTATCATACGGTATTTGGTATTCCTTTGATACCGATGACCGTTTGTCCGCCTATTTAGATGCCGATTGGGCTGGGGATGTAGATGGGTGTAGGAGCACTTCTGGTGGGTGTTTCTATTTTGGTTCTTCTCTTGTCTCCTGGATGAGCAAGAAGCAAAATTCCATCTCTTTGTCCACTGCGGAGGCTGAGTACATTGCCTACGGGAGTTGTTGCACACAACTCTTGTGGATGAAGCAAATGTTGGAGGATTATGGGATTTCATAAGACACCATGATCATTTCTTGTGATAACATGAGCGTGATACACATATCTCGTAATCCCGTCCAGCATTCGCGCACAAAACACATCAGGATATGTGAGCACTTTATTCGTCAGTTAGTTGAGGAGAACACTGTATCCCTGAGTTTTGTTCCCACCGACCATCAGTTAGCCGATATTTTCACGAAACCTTTAGATGCTCTTAGATTTGAGAGTCTTATGAAGTCTTTGGAGATTTGCATAGTTGACTGAGGGGTTGGTCTATGTCTAGAATAGGATGCTTCTTCATGTTCATATCATATGCTTCCTATTGCTAGTCTATTGTATTTGTACCATTGCTTAGTTGTACAGCTTTGTTTTATTCTTTTTGCTTTTTATATTTCTTTTGAAAAAATACAAAAAGATTTTCCGTTAAGAAAATTTTAAGAAAAGCACAAAAAGATTTTATTTTGATAAATTTTTTGAAAAATCCATAAAGATTTATGTTTTTACTTCTTTTATGGATGAGCATGTAAGATAGCCAAGTCACAACTTCATTCCATATCTCCATGTGACTGTTTGATAGAGTTTTGAGAGGCTACATCATTTCATCCATGTGCTTTACATTGTATGGAGTCTTTGAGATGTAATTAGTGATATCTTCCTACATGTTTGACTCTTATATCCTTTATTGCACACATGCACGGCTATATTTGATTGTTGCACTTGTCAATCTCATGTTGGCTTGAGTGTTTCCATCTCAATCCTGTCTATACAATGTATAAAATGCAATAAAACTTGACAAGATTGGACTGCATGCAATAACCGTTTTGGTGAGACTGTGTGTTTTTGAATAACGGGGAGGGGCTGCGAAAGGTCATTATCTATCCTTTGCGCAAAAGCCACCATTAAAAAGGACCTAAAAAATGGAGGAATTTTAATATCCGAGGTCCAAAGAGGTTAAAAGAGCCCCCAAAAAATTTAAAGGCAATAAAAAGCAATTCATGCCAAATATGGGCCACTTAGGTTTCACCATCAATTCTCCAAAGTTTGAGAATTTAGAATGCCTCTATTCAAAATTATATCTGAGGGAGTTTGGTTGGAGAATATTTAAACGGGTTTGCACTTCCTTGAAAGTCCTGAAAAAGAATAAAATCATTTTGGACGTTATTGGTGTGAAAATCACTTTGAGCTTTGATTTGTTGATTTGATTGAGTCAATATCTTATACTGTCATTCTTTTTCACCAAAGGAAGCATTTGAGTTCATTCGCTAGGAATGTCCAATATTCATCGTGCACATATGTCATGTTTGTATGCTTTGATTTTCCTATCGAATTTGATCACACCACTTCATTTACGGTATCATTCACTTGGTTGCTTTGTGTTCATTCATGGTGTGGTTTTATCCCAGTGACACCCCGTTCTTGCTTATTTGATTTATTTCTCTCATTTGTCTATTTGGGGACATCATAAAAAGGGGGAGAATGAATTATCTTATTATGGGGGAGTTTTGAAAGTTTGAGTTTGTTCATAAATTGGTATATATGTTTATCTCACTTCAAACTCGATATGTCACGTGGGTATTTTGCTTTTTCTCATGTGTGTAGGTACTACATGGATTATCATTGTATTGCACACCCTGATGAGAAAAGCGTTGAGATTCCAGAAGATTTGAATATCAAACGATGCAGTCTTATTCACTTGTACTCTTTCAGTTTTGGGTTCATAGAAGGGTAGATTTGTATAGACAATTTTTTATGATTGATAATTCGGATGTTTGTTTTTATGTATGTACCGGCATAGACATAGGGGGAGATTTGTAAGGACATTTTTGTCCATTAGCATTTTATATGTCGTACGCCGTTACACCGTTGAGAAAATTCAAGAATCATACGCTCATCAACGGAATTCAAATATCAAAGGCAGAAAAGGAATCAAGGAATAGACCGGACCGATCTGGCCCAAATAAAAGAACCGATCCGATTCCTCCGGACCGATCCGCCTAAAGAGACCGGACCGATCCGCCTGCTGAGGTGAGGCCAGTGTACCCCGGATCCATAGCGAACTAATGAAGCTAAAAAGCCGAACCGATTCGATGCCAACCAGATTGATCCGCCTTCAAAAAGGAACCGATCCGATGTCACCGGACCGATCCGCCTAAAGAGACTGGACCGATCCGACGAGGATAATTTCAAACAGATCGTGTTCAGATCATGTTCCGAATTTTAGGGCTCAAGTTCTCCTATTTAATCCCACTATGGGAAGTGGTTTTTCTAAGACTTCTATACATGATTTTCAGAGTAGAGAAAGCCCTAAGTCTTCACCTATTGAGTACCAATACTCTAGGTATTTTGATTCACACAAAATCCACACATTTGTGAATCCTTTTGGTAACCCAGGAACGCAGTTTTTTGCAGTTCAACCCTTGTGGAGGAGACCGTTCTTCTTCTCCATTGCAGCCCTACTGGAAAGGGATAATTCCAGCCGCGACTATAGAATCCGATACCTGAGGGTAATTCTTAGTCAACTTGTATTTTCATTGTAATCCGATTGTAAGACATTTTCTTACAAATTATAGTGAAAATAAATGGTTTTGCCCCTGTGGGAGATTTTTCCTTAATTGCATATGTTTGAATGTTCTTGCTTAGATTATCATCTTATTCAATCACATACTGCTGCATGTTTAGGGTTTGTTTGTGCTAAAAGAGTTTTATATATAATTTCATCATTTGAACGCGTGCACACACGTTCTCATAGTTACATTTGCCTCGTGTGAGGTGTTTGTGCCCCTCATGGGGTCGTCTAGGGTCTTTTTTTAATTTTTCCCTTAAGGGCAGGTTTTTAAGCCTAAGTCTGCTTATTTGAAAATTTTAATCCTATTCTCAAGATATGAGTCCCGTGACTATGTGATCAATTTCTTGGAGTTACATAAGTCCCATGCGAGGTGTTCGTGGCCCTCATGGGCTGTTTAGAGAGCTTTTTTGGGTTTTTCCTAGGGGCAAGTTTCGAAGCATAAGTATTCTTATCCAAGAATTTTTGTCCTATTCCCAAATAGAGAGTCCACTGACTACACAGTCTGTTCTTATGAGTTACAATTATCCCTTACAAGGTGCTCGTGCCCTTCTCGGGGTCATTTGGAGGCTATTTTAGGTTTTCACCCTAGGGACATGTTTTCAAGCTTAAGTTTTCTTATTTGCAAATTTTAGTCCTATATCCAAATCGAGTGTCCCGTATCTATGCGGTCAGTTCGTACGAGTTACATTGGTCCCCAGAGAGATGTTGTGCCCTTTATCGGGACATTTGAGGGATGTTTTTATTTTCCCCTAGATTCATATTTTGAAGCCCAAGTCTGTTTATTTCCAATTTTTAGTCCTATTAACAAATCCGGAGTCCCGTGACTATGCGGTCAGTTCTTATTAGTTATATTGATCCTGTGTAAGGTGCTCGTACACTTTATGGGTCCATTTGGGGATTATTTTGTATTTTTCCCAAGGCACGTGTTTTCATGCCTAAGTATGCGTATTTGAAAATTTTAGTCTTATGCCCAAATCGAGAGTTCCACGACTACATGGTCAGTTTTTACGAGTTATATTGGTCCTGTGAAAGGTGTTCGTGTCCCTTAAAGGGTCATTTTTGGGCTTGTAAGGACACAAATTTCCAATTGGGTCCATATATAGTTTTGGCTCAATTCCGGACAAAAACATTTATTCATAGGATTGTATTTAATTGAAATATTCTCAAGTCTATGAAGAGTTTGTTGAAGACGTAGTGGCAAAGAGTATAAAGCTTCATAATCATGCCGGTTTCGTGCCTCGTTTATACATCATCAACCATAGTTCCATGCTCCCAAGGTATGAATGCAATCATATATATATATATATATATATAGGAGCTTGGAGCTTGTTTATTGGGTGTTAGGTTTAATTAAAACTGTGTTTTATTTTTAGAAAGAATTAATTAAAACTTTAAAATAAGTTTATAAAGTTTTCAGGGCTAAAATCGAATTTTCCAAAATTTTTGGAAGTTCGTTCGATATATCGTTCGAACGAGATTATCGTTCGAACCAGATGTCGTTCGAACGAGATTGTCGTTCGAACCAGATGTCGTTCGAATGAGATTGCCAACGACTTCCCATTAAGGCATAATGGAACATCATTCGAAATGTCGTTCGAATGAGATTGTCGTTCTAACGAGATTTCCTACGAGTTTCTAACGAGTTCATACTGGAACTTCGTTAGAAGACTCGTTCGAACGAGAATGTCATTCGAACGAAATGTCGTTCGAACGAGATGCCAGGCGGGAACAGTTTTTGGCAGTTTTAAGCAGTTTTTCACCCACTTCCCCACTTGTTTTCTTAACCAACTTTTCACAGCATAACTATGTGCGGGAATCACTTTTGAAAATGGATCTTTTTCATATCTTACTAACTCCTAGAGAGTGTTTTGAGAGAAAAATCAAATAGGGAAAAAGATCATGTTTTGAGTGAGTTTTTATCAAAGAGAAAAATATACACCACTCTAGTTTACACCCAAATTAGTTTCTTCCAAGTTCCCATATTCATATATATCTTGCTTGGAGTTTGGCACCGGGTTTATCTCTTCCGTTCAAAGAGAAGTTTCGGGTTTTCTTCTACATCCCATAAATAAAGAAGAAGAGTTTGTTGCGGCATTACCCACTTGGAGAAAGGCTCCTTGCTCGGGTGACGGTGACCCTATAAAGTTCGATCGGTGGATTCCGAGACCGCGGTGGAGCTCCAAGGTTATCCGCTAGGAAGATGTCTCTACAAGAAGAAGCGTTAGGGCTTGAGAGGGATCGAGTCGTGTGTTGTAAGCCTTTCTGTCTTGTATTTATAAATTCCGTACTTAGTGGATTTGTGGCTAGGGTCGTCCGAGGTTGTTTCCCATTGTGGGTTTTTCCTCGTACATCTCGGCGTAGTGGATTGATTGTTTATTTTATCTTTTGCAAAATCACCTAGAACACATGCTTAGGTAAAAAGATTAAAAGTTGGTTTAATTTAATCTCTACGTGTTTAATTTGGGTAATGTGTAGTTAACTTGGTTTAAGTGAAAATGATTTTAATGCGTTAATTTAATTTCACTCGGTTTATTTTTAATTTGTTTAAGAAAATTAAAATTTGGTAATTCGTTTGTGTGTGAACCATCACACTTCTTTACGCTTCCGCATCTTGATATATATATATTAAAGGAAATAATATTTTAATTAAGAAAATTAAAATCGGGGGCCTATTCTTCTTCAAAATGGTATCAGAGCCAAAGCGATAAATTATTTCGTTAAAGATCCTGTGAATAATTTTTGGCTAAAATGGAATTTTCCCCATTTTCAAAATTTCCTATTTTTGATGGTTCTAACTACGCGTATTGGAAAGCGCAAATGAAATCGGCACTAAAATCTATCGACGAGAGAGTTTGGATGTCTGTTGTTAATGGGTGGTCCCCACCAACTCACTTAGTTGAAAATGAACGTGTTCCCAAACCGGCCGATAGATGGATTGAGAATGAGTTTAAACTTTCTAATTTTAATTCCCGTGGTTTGAATGCATTGTTTAGTGCTGTCACACCGGATGAATTCCGACATATTATGACGTGTGAAACCGCTAAAGAAGCTTGGGATATTTTACAACTAACTCATGAAGGAACTAGTGTCGTTAAAGCTTCGAAACTCCAAAACCTCACCACTCAATTTAAAACTATCAAAATGAACGATAATGAAATTTTTGATGAATTTTATGCTAGACTTTCCAATATTATCAATTCATCATTTAATTTGGGAGAGAAAACACCTGAAAACTGAGTTGTAAAGAAAATTTTAAGGTCCCTACCCGATAGATTTATTCCAAAAGTGACCGTTTTAAATTCTTTATCAACTTTAGCCTCTACGAAATTAGAAGAGCTTGTAGGTGATTTACAAACATATGAACTAGATATGTTTCCCTCTAAAACTAAAAAGAAAATTGAAAAGGGCGTTGCTTTAAAATCCCGAAAAGAGGTCAAACAAATAGTAGAGAGCGAGAGTGATAGTGACTCGGAAGATATGGCTTTGTTTGCCCGTAAATTTAGAAAATTTCTTAAATTTAACAAAGATAAATTTAAAAATGGTTTTAAGAAATTTGAAACTTCTAAGCATGACAAAGCCGAGAAGATCCCTAAACCTATTAATGAAAATTTAAATAGGGACGAGTTTAATAGGTGTTTTGGTTGTGAGGGTTATGTCCATAGGGCTTCTGAGTGCCCCACTAAACTAAGGAAAGAGGGTAAGTGATCCATTGCATATAATGCGACCCTTAGTGATAGTGATAAGGAAGAGGGACCCGGTTCCCCCACTAAGCCTAATTTTGTGGCTTTTATGGCTAGTCATGTGAGTGATAGTGAGAACTCATCGATTGATGAAACGTTAACACATGACACTTCCAAGGTCATTGTTTATGATTTTCTTGTTTTTGATGATAGTGAGAGTGGAGAAGAAAGAGAGAGTGAAAATGAAGAAGAGGTTAATGTGAGTGAACTTCAAAATACTTTTCAAGAACTTTATAAAGAATCTATTAAATTGAAAAGAGCTAATTTGAAGTTAGAAGCTAGTTTAAAAGAACGTGTCAAGGTCATTGACGATAGCATGTTGGTAGAAAACCTTAAGACACGTGAGAGGACTCTTCAAGAGAAGCTTGAATATGTAGAAGGGGAGAGAGATAGCCTTAGGGGTATAATGGAATCCTTGAAAAAGGAGCTTCTTGCTTTTGAAGAGCGAAATATTTTATTAGAATCTAACATTTTATAATTACAAAATAAATTAAAAGACTCTAGTAATGTCAAATTTGATTTGGAGTGTCGTTCGGAAAAATTAGATAAAATATTAGGAACGGTCCAAATTAAAAATGACACTTGTGGTTTAGGCTTCAATACTTGTAATGAATCTACTCATAAATCCAAAACCAACGTTTTTGGAGAATCTACTAGGAAAACTTTTAGAGATCACTCCGTAAGTAAATCTTTTCGACATGTCTTCACTTGTACACATCGTGGTCGAAAAAGTCATCTTAGGAAATTTTGTTTTGATCTTAAACGAATTCCTAGAAAATCCCAATGTAAAGAACCAATGTATTTAAAATTACTACATCCCAAGAAAGTCATTCTTCATTAATTTGGGTTAGGAAATCCGACTTGGTTGCCTTGCAAAATAGGGTTTTTGATTCTCATTTACTTTCACATGCTTCCTCCCTTGCTAAATCTAAAGGATGAATGTGTTAGTGTTTTCATACTTTAGCTTTTGTACCTCATGCTATATTCACATGCTAAATGTATGCTTGTTTAATCATTTTCTAGTCTATGCTCCATGCTTATCACATGCTAGAATTATGATTTTTGTTTATCTTTTGTATTATATTTCCTTCATTTTGTTTGCATTAAATGAAAAATACAAAAAGATTTTTGTTTATCATTTGGATTTTATCTCTTGGTAATTTAAGCTTAATGAAAAATTCAAATGATTTTTGTTTGTCTTTTGAGTATAATTTTTTTTTTGTTTTTGGCTAAAAATTTCAAAAACTCAAAAAGATTTTATTTTGTGTGTAATTTTTGTTTGACACACTTTAAGTGGCATATACTTGTGTTTGAATCCCTCCTTTAACGCTCCCATGTGGCTAGAACTTTTGGTTAAGATTGTCAATCCTTAAAATGTTCTTTACCATATTTTTATGGAGTAGTTGGATTTTGTGTTGGTTAAATGGATTCTATTTTTTATATGCCTCTATTCACACATGCACGAGCTCTTTTGAAATTTTAACTTCAAATGTATATTTGACCTATGTGAGGTGTTCTCCTTCCAATCTTGTCATCTACATATTTGTGACTTAGGAGGACTAGTGCATGTCAAAATTCGTTGCACGTGAGATTTGTGTGAAAAATGAAAGCATGATAAATATAAATGTGCACGGGGAAGGGCTTCGAAAGGACTAAGTGATCCTTTGCGATTGTAAGCCACCGTTTGAAATGGACCAAAAAGAAATGCGTGGTCCAAGGGCTTAAAAACAGAAAATATGGCATTAAAAGAAAAATAATTGCCAAGGCCTATGTTTGATTGATATAGTCAGTAAAATTTAATATAAATACTTATTGAGGGAGATTGGATGATATATCAACGGTTTGCACAATGTCCGTTTATCCTAGTTGCATATCTCATATCATGACTCTATTGGTTTGTAGAATCATCAATATGCTAGGCTTGTATGCATTGTGTATGTTTGTTCATTGAGTTCAATCTATATTGTCACATGAGGTTATATTTAAATGTGATGAAGTTTGCAATCAAATGAGAACTCTGTGAACATGTTTTTAAGTGATTGGGTTTAAATTTAATTGTTACTAGTTCACACCCCAACACTTCCGTTTCCATATGACACATTTTTGCCATACGAGTGTGAAAACTTATTGTATTTTGTGTCATGTGTGTGTTTATCTATCTATCTATCTATATATATATATGTGCGTGTGCATTATTGATATATTTCTAGTACATTTATATATGGTATTTTGTTTTGACTTTGCCTTGCTGTCTAGTCCTTCTATGCTTATACTTTAGTTTTGGTATCTATCTTGGATTAGTTATGCTTTTGTTGCCCATATGCTTTCATGTCTTATCACTTTAAGCTTCAACATGCTTTTATATCCTTTATCCTTTGCCTATTCCTGAACAAAAAGGGGGAGAATGATAGGGGGAGAAATGGTATCTTATACTATTATAATCTTATCTAAGTTTAGGAGATTGAACTTAGGAGGAGTAGCTAACTTCTTGGGTTGATCATTGTGATAATGGGGAGAATTAATTTTGGGGGAGTATTTATTTTAATTGCTTTAAATACTTTGATATTCCCTATGCATTTGATGAGTTTTCTTAAGTGTGCAGGAATTTTTCTAAAGCGACATCTTACAATGGCAAAGCATTTGGTCCTTGGGTTGAGTCAAGTTTGGGTGGGTTATGTTTTGAGTCTAGTGAGCTTGACGGCCCTTTAGGATTTTTGTTTGGTTTTTGTCCCGGAATAGCCAAAGGGGGAGATTTATAAGGACACAAATTTCCAATTGAGTCCATATATAGTTTTGGCTCAATTCCGGATAAAAACATTTATTCATAGGATTGTATTTAATTGTAATATTCTCAAGCCTATGAAGAGTTTGTTGAAGACGTAGCGACAAAGAGTATAAAGCTTCATAATCATGCAGGTTTCGTGCCTCGTTTATACGTCATCAACCATAGTTCCATGCTCCCAAGGTATGAATGCAATCATATATATATAGGAGCTTGGAGCTTGTTTATTGGGTGTTAGGTTTAATTAAAACTGTGTTTTATTTTCAGAAATAATTAATTAAAACTTTAAAATAAGTTTATAAAGTTTTCTGGGCTAAAATTGAATTTTTAAACTTTCTGAAAGTTCGTTCGATATATCGTTCGAACGAGATTATCGTTCGAACCAGATGTCGTTCGAACCAGATTGCCAACGACTTCCCATTAAGGCGTACTGGAACTTCGTTCGAAATGTCGTTCAAACGAGATTGTCGTTCTAACGAGATTTCCTACGAGTTTTTAACGACTTCATACTGGAACTTCGTTAGAAGATTCGTTCGAACGAGAATGTCGTTCGAACGAGAATGTCGTTCGAACGAAATGTCGTTCGAACGAGATGCCAGGCGGGAACTGTTTTTTGGCAGTTTTAAGCAGTTTTTCACCCACTTCCTCACTTGTTTTCTTAACCAACTTTTCACAGCATAACTATGTGCGGGAATCACTTTTGAAAATGGATCTTTTTCATATCTTACTAACTCCTAGAGAGTGTTTTGAGAGAAAAATCAAAGAGGGAAAAAGATCATGTTTTGAGTGAGTTTTTATCAAAAAGAAAAATATACACCACTCTAGTTTACACCCAAATTAGTTTCTTCCAAGTTCCCATATTCATACATCTTACTTGGAGTTTGGCACCGGGTTCATCTCTTCCGTTCAAAGAGAAGTTTCGAGTTTTCTTCTACATCCCATAAAGAAAGAAGAAGAGTTTGTTGCAGCATTACCCACTTGGAGAAAGGCTCCTTGCTCGTGTGACGGTGACCATATAAAGTCCGATCGGTGGATTTCGAGACCGCGGTGGAGCTCCAAGGTTATCCTCTAGGAAGAGGTATATACAAGAAGAAGCGTCGGGGCTTGAGAGGGATCGAGTCGTGTGTTGTAAGCCTTTCTGTCTTGTATTTGTAAATTCCGTACTTAGTGGATTTGTGGCTAGGTCCGTCCGAGGTTGTTTCCCGTTGTGGGTTTTTCCTTGTACATCTCGGCGTAGTGGATTGATTGTTTATTTTATCTTCTGCAAAATCACCTAGAACACATGCTTAGGTAAAAAGATTAAAAATTGGTTTAATTTAATCTCTACGTGTTTAATTTGGGTAATGTGTAGTTAACTTGGTTTAAGTGAAAATTATTTTAATGCATTAATTTAATTTCACTCGGTTTATTTTTAATTTGTATAAGAAAATTAAAATTTGGTAATTCGTTTGTTTGTGAACCATCACACTTCTTTACGCTTCCGCATCTTGATATATATATAAAAGGATATAATATTTTAATTGAGAAAATTAAAATCGGGGGCCTATCCTTCTTCAGGGCTATTTCTCGTTTAGTCCCCCGAGGGGCATTTTTCAAGCCTAAGTTTGCTCATTTGTGAATTAATGTACTATTACCAAATCGGGAGTCCCATGATTATGTGGCCATTTCCTACGAGTTACATTGGTTCGCACGAACTGTTTGTTTCCCTTACGGGGCCGTTTAAGGGCTTTTATATGTTTTACCCAAGGGACATGTTTTCAATCCTTAGTTAGCTTATTTTCAATTTTTTGTCAAATTCCCAAACTAGGAGCCCCGTGACTATGCGACCAGTTCTTGCGAGTTACATTGATCTCGTGTGAGGTGTTTGTGCACCTCACGGGGAAATTTGGAGTTTTTTTTGGTTCGCATATGGGCCTGTTTTCAAGACTAAGTCTACTTATTTGTGAATTTTAGTCCTATTCCTAAACCGGGAGTCCCGTGAATATGCAATCAATTCCTACGAGTTACAATTATCCAAGGTGTTTGTTCCCCTCATGGGGCCGTTTGGGGGTTGTTTTTATTTTTCCCTAGGGGCATGTTTTCAAATTTGAGTCTCCTTATTTGAAAATTTTAGTCCTATTCTCAAATCGAGAGTTACATAACTATGTGGTCATCTCGTACGAGTTACATTGGTCCCAAGAGAGGTGTTCATGCCCCTCACGGGACCGTTTGTGGGTTGTTTTGAGTTTTCCCACTAGAAGCATGTTTTGAAGCCCAAGTCTTCTTATTTACAAATTTTAGTCCTATTAAAAAATCGTTAGTGTAATGACTACGTGGTCAGTTCTTACGAGTTACATTGGTCCCGTGCGAGGTAATCGGGCCCCTCACGGGGCCGTATATGGGTAGTTTTGGGTTTTTCCTCTAGGGGCATGTTTTAAAGACAAAGTCTGTCTTTTTTCCAAATTTTTGTCCTATTCCCAAATCGGGAGTCCCATGACTACACAATCAGTTCCATAGAGTTACATTGGTCCCTTGTGAGGTGTTTGTGCCCCTCATGGGTCCATTTGGGGTTTGTTTAGGGTTTTCTCCCCTTAGGGGCATGTTTTCAAGCCTAGGTCTAGTTATTTGTAAATTTTAGGCTTATTCCCAAACTGGGAGTCCAATGACTATGCAATCAGATCCTACAGGTTATATTGGTCCCGTGCGAGGTGTTTGTGCCCTTCATGGGGCCTTTTAGGGACTAGTTTTGGTTTTCTCCCCACTAGGAGCTTATTTTTAATCCTAAGTCTAATTATTTGAAAATTTCAATCCTATTACCAAACTAAAAGTCCTATGAGTATGTGATCAATTGCTACGAGTTACATTAGTCCCGTACGAGGAACTCGTGCCATTCACAGGGCCATTTTGGGGGATGTTTTGGGATTTTCCCTAGGGGCATGTTTTCACGCCTAAGTCTGCTTATTTCTAAATTTTAGTCCTATTCCCAAATTGAGAGTCCTTTGATTATGCGGTTAGTTCCTACGAGTTATGTTAGTCCCGTGCAAGCTGTTTGTGCCCCTGATAGGGCCATTTGGGAGCTATTTTGAGTTTTCTCCCCTTAGGGTCATGTTTTTAGCCTAAGTCTACTTATTAGTAAATTTTAGTGCTATTACCAAACTGGGAAACCCGTGGCAACATAGTTATTTCCTATGATTTACATTGTTTCCATGCGAGATGTTCGTTCCCCTCAGGGGGTACTTGGGGGCCGTTTCGGGTTTTCCCCCTGGGGACATATTTTCAAGCCTAAGTCTGTTTATTTGTAAATTTTAGTCCTATTCCCAAACCGAGAGTCCCGTGACTACACATTCAGTTTCTGCATGTTACATTTGTGGTGTTCTTGACCGTCACGATGCCATTTTTGGGCTATTTTGAGTTTTCCCCTTAGGGCATATTTTTAAGCCTAAGTTTTCTTATTTGCCAATTTTAGTCCTATTTATAGATATGGAGTCCCATGACTATGCAATCAGTTTATGCGAGCTACATTGATCCCATGCAAGGAGTTCGTTCCCTTCACGGTTTTGTTTAAGGGATATTTTGGGGTTCCCCCGGAACATGTTTTCAAGCTTATGTTTGCTTATTTGAAATATTTTGTTCAATTCCTAAATCGGTAGTCCTGTGACTACACGGTCAGTTCCAACGAGTTGCATCAGTCTAGTGTGAGGTGTTTGTGCCCCTCACGGGGCCAATTGTGGGTTTTTATATATTTTCCCCTAGAGGCATGTTTTTAATCCTAAGTCTGCTTATTTGTAAATTTTAGTCCTATTCCCAAATTAGGAGTCCCATGGCTATAAGGTCAGTTACTACGAGTTACATTGGTCCCGTGCGAGGGGTTCGTGCCCTTCACGGGGCCGTTTAGTTTTTTGGGGGTTCCTAGGGGCATGTTTTCAAGTTTAAGTCTTCTTATTTGCAAATTTTATTTGTATTCCCAAATCGGGAGTCTCGTGACTACTCGGTCAGTTTTTAAAAGTTATAATTGTCCTGCACGAGGTGTTCGTACCCCTCACGGGGGGGGGGGGGGGGCGTATTTTTTATTTTCTCCCATAGGGCCTATTTTCAAGCGTAAGTGTGATTATTTGCAAATTTTAGTCCAATTACCAAATCAGGATTCCTGTGACTACGGGGTCAGTTGCATGAGTTAGATTGGTTTCGAGAGGAGTGTTCCTGCCCCTGACGGGTCCATTTGGGGGTTGTTTGGAGTTTTCCCACTAGATGCATGTTTTAAAGACCGAGTCTGTTTATTTTCAAATTTTAATAACATTAAGAAACTGGGAGTCTCGTGACTATGCGATCAGTTCCTATGAGTTACATTGGTCCCGTGCGAGGTACTGGTGCCACTTACGGGGCCACTTGGGGGATTTTTTGGGTTTTCTCCCTAGGGGTATCTTTTTAAGCGTAATCATGTATTTTTACAAATTTTATTGTTATTCCCAAACTGGGAGTCCCATGACTACGTTGTCATTTCCTACGAGTTATATTGGTCCCAAGCGAGGTGTTCGTACCCCTCGTGTAGCCATTTGAGGGGCAATTTTTGGTTTTTCCCTGGGGACATGTTTTTAAGCCTAAGTCTGCTTATTTTGGAATTTAGTCTAATTCACAAATCAGGAGTCCAACTACGATGTCAGTTCCTATGGGTTACATTGGTCCTGTGCGATGGGTTAGTGCCCCTCATGGGGCCGTTTGGGAGCTTTTTTGTATCCAGGGGCATGTTTTCAAGCCTATGTCTGTTTATTTACAAATTTTAGTACTATACTCAAATCGAGGGTCCTATTACTATGTTGTTAGCTCTTACATGTTAAATTTGTCCCGTGCGATGTGTTTGTGCCCCTCATGAGGTCGTTTGGGTGATGTTTTGAGTTTTCCACAAGGGGTGTGTTTTTAAACCTAAGTATTCTCATTTATAAATTTTAGTCATATTCCCAAACCGATAGTCCTGTGACTACGCAGTCAGTTCCTACGAGTTATATTGGTCCCGTGTGAGGTGTTTGAGTCCCTCATGGTGTCGTTCGAGGTATATTCTCTATTTCTCCCTTGGGGTATGTTTTCAGGCCTAAGTTTTCTTATTTGAAAATTTTATTCCTATTCTTAAACATGATTACTCATGACTAGGCATTTAGTTCCTATTAGTTACATTGACCCTGTGTGAAGTGTTTGTGCCGCTATGAGGTTTTTCATTTTCTCCCCAAGGGAAATATTTTCTATCCTAAGTTCACCTATTTTCAAATTTTAGTCCCATTCCTAAATCTAGAGTCCCATGACTATGCGGTCAGTTTCTACCAGTTACATTAGTCTCGTGTTAGGTGTTCGTGCCCCTCACGAGACCATTTGTTTTTTAGGTCTTCCCCTAGGGGCATGTTTTCAAGACCACGTATGCTTATTTGTAAATTTTAGTCTACACGTTCCATTCTACTTGTTACA
Source organism: Sambucus nigra (assembly GCA_949130495.1). NCBI lineage: Eukaryota > Viridiplantae > Streptophyta > Magnoliopsida > Dipsacales > Adoxaceae > Sambucus > Sambucus nigra. The sequence goes on along the minus strand of OX422218.1, from coordinate 377,654,862 downwards.
TTGGTCCCGTGCGAAGTGTTCGTCCCCCTCACGGGGCTGTTTAGAGGCTATTTTTTTTTACTAGGATCATGTTTTCAATCCTATGTATGCCTATTTTCAAATTTTAATCGTATTCCCAAATCGGGAGTCTTATGACTGCGCTGTCAGTTCGAACAAGTTACGTTGGTTCCGTGCGAGGTGTTCGTGCTCCCTAGGTTCTCCCCTTAAGGGCATGTTTTTAAGACTAAGTCTACTTCTTTAAAAATTTGAGTCATATTCCCAAATCGAGAGTCCCGTAACTATATGGTCGGTTTCTATGTGTTACATTGGTCCCGTACGAGGTGTCCATTCCCTCATGAGGCCGTTTGGAGGCTATTTTGAGTTTTCCCCTAGGGGATTGTTTTCAAGTCTAAGTCTTCTTATTTGCAAATTTTAGTTCTATTTCCAAATTGGAAGTCCCATGACTACGCGATCAATTCCTATGAGTTACATTTATCCCATGCGAGTTGTTTATGCCCCCACGGTTCCATTTCGACGTTGTTTTGGATTTTCACCCTATGCACATATTTTCAACCCTAAGTGTGCTTATTTAAAAATTTTAGTCCAATTCCCAAATCGAGAGTCTTGTGACTCACAGTCAGTTCCTACGAGTTACATTATTCTCGTGCGAGGTGTTCGCGCCCCTTACCAGACCGTTTTGAAGTCATTGTGGTTTTCCCCTAGCTTGTTTTCAAACTTAAGTCTTCTTATATGAATATTTTAGTCCTATTCCAAGTCGAGAGTCCCATGACTAATCAGTTAGTGCTTACGAGTTACATTTTTCCTGTACGAGGTATTCGTACCCCTCGTGGGGCCATTTAAAGGGGTTGGGTTTTTCCCCAGGTATGCTTTCAAGCGATCAGTTCCCAACTTTAGTAAATGAAACCCAATATATTCTATCTTACTAGAGTTGGCTATATACTAGTGTCATAATAATCCTCCTAATTATGGGTTATATTATAGCAAATGAGCACTTAATTATCCATTATATAGGAATATAACATTTAAAAAATTATACATCCGAAGATATAAAAAAGTGAGTTAATGTAAAGAATACCTAGTTCCCGCGATACATTAAGGCAATTATATAAAGTTTCTTGAGTTTGTGGATGCACCTAATTGGCCGTGGTGTTTGACTCTGCACTGGTCAATATATCAACATCTCATTCCAAGCATAAAACATGAGGCTCGAGCTCTTCAAATATGTTCATCCACACTTCAGCCTCATCCTTAGCTCTAGTTTTGGCATGCTTCAACTTCGCAGCATTGTCTTTCTCTATCATCCAACTTCATATATATTGAGCCCTATTTTCTTGTACAAGGTACAATTGGTTGCCTTCATTAATGCAGGTGAGTTTCTATCTCAAGTGTTCAACGTCTAACCTACACCTTTTCAAATAAACTTCCATTTGCAGATTTTCTAGCAGAATTTCCACATGCATGGCATCTTATTTGGTTTTCATTATTGATTCTCGATTCATTCAAATTTTTTTGACAAGGTGGATGATCATGATCAGCCTTTGAAAGGTGTAGAAATGAGCTCTGAGATAGTTCTCATTAACGCATGATCAACTTTGCAAGCATTCGTAGTATCCTCCACCTTCACACAGTCATACTAAAATATGGTTTCTGTGGAATCTCAATAATCGAGCTTTAATATTTATTAGGCAGTCCCATAATAAGTTAGCACCGTATCTTTTGGATTTTTATCCCTTTTTCTAGCGACACAGGTGTCAAGGAAGAAATTGAAATTCTGTTATTTTGCATCGAAATATTTTCCTCAAATGGATTTGAAATGAAATTAAAACCGTTGGTGCGAAATTTCTTAAACTCTTTCACACAAAATTTGGGACCTTTTTGCTAGGCATGAAAGACTTGAAAAGACACCATCTCATTTTAGTAGCTGCATTTATCATCTTTTGTAGATCATGACGTGCCCGATCTTCATCTTTCTAAGGAGATCAACCCAAACATATTGCTATCAGATGTTCCGCAACATTCTTCGCCATCTGCATAATATCAATTCCGTGCCTTACACAATGATCTTTCTAATATGGCAAGTCAATAAATATTGACCGTCTTTATCATGAGTTCATTTTACTAGGGTTATTTGAATCCTCCACAGCTTTATGCTTTAGGGTTATAAACTAAGGGTGATTGCCTACATATGAATTCCACGCAATCACAACCTTTGCCTTCTCCTCAATGTGCTGACCATAAAGCTAAAAAAGTTCCTTCTTACACTCGTGATTGATAGGTGAGAAGCTAAACTTGTCGTTCCTAAAAGGATGATTGTCGGCATAAATATATGATGACACATGTAACTCATCTTAACACTATAATGTAGTCTAGTGTCTTTAGTTTCCTCCCCACATATGGGACACCCATATTAACCATGAAAATTGCAACTAGATAAGGTCCAATAAGTAGGAAGGTCATGGATCACCCAAATCATCATTGATTTAAGTGTGAACTCGTCACCCTTATGAGAGTCAAATATCCTCAGGCCTCCTGTATTCCATAACTCTTTAAGTTCTTCAATTAATGGGTCTAAGATTATATTAATATCAACACCGGGAGCCTTCGAATCGAATGTCAGTAAAGACAATAATGTGAACTATTTTCTCATGGACAATATTAGAGGGACTTAAAGGCACCATGATAACTGGCCAATAAATATGATTAATATTTAAATTATCGAAATGGTTAAATCCATCGATTGATAGTGAAAGATGTGCATTATGCAGTTCCTTTACAAATTCATGGAGTCGTGCTTCTAAAATTTATTAGATGAGTGAATCAACCGGATGACGCATGGGATTCCCATGCACCTTGTAATGAGCATGCTATGCCATGGCCTCTACTATCCATAGTATAGTGAAAAACTATTTTAACAGTGAACTAAGTGGAAAATACGTCAAAACCTTTTGTGGAACTTGAGAGAACTTTAGATGTTTTACAGTTGTGTCCTTTCCATTATCACGTGCCATATATCTAGGCTCATTACATGCGGGACACTCATCATTCTCTTTGTTCTCATTGCGGTATAATATGCAATCACACTTACATGCATGAATAGATTTCTACTTTAAAACCAAACTTTTCAAGATATTCTTCATGCCAAGATAATTTTCTGTAAACATGGTCTCTTTTGGGATAATGTCTCTAACCCACTTGAGAATTTCAGTTATGCCATTGCTCGACAAAAAAATTGACTATTCAAATTATGCAAACCAATCATTGCATATATTACCAAGTGATCTTTATCGTAATATTTACACAATAGTGTAGTTGCGTCGTCTTTCAATCGTATGTATACCCGTTCTTTTAGTAATGCAACACCAACTATTCATTTGCTTGGTCATAATGTACATTACATGTATCCATAGGTTGGTTGTTTTAATGCTGGTGGACTCCAAAAGCATCATCAATTAGGACGGACAAAGGACGATGTGTTGGTGAATCATGTACCACTTCCACTCGGTGGGGTTTCATTAGGCGGTCGAAAACCGATAATTCTTCTGTAACATAAGGAACATTTATTCCACCATGGTATGTCCATATCTTAAAGTATTTCTCAATTCTCCAGTTCCGTAAATGCAACTCAACGCCTTCTAAAGACTTATATTTTATGTTCATACAATGGGTGCACGAAGATGGAATCTTGTTATTTTTAAGATTTTTATGAGCGTATTTAACAAATTCTTGGATGCCCTTTGCATGATTATCTGATATTATTTAATGCCATTCACATTAAATAATCTTTAAAATTCAATTATCTTGTATTATTAGGTTGAAAAAGAGATTATGTTGCATACAAGAATGCACATTTCATAATTCAATCAAATTATTCAACACAACTTAAACTCAAATTAAATAAATTAAAACAAGTAAAATAAGCAGAATATTCTTACAACTTGTTCTCAAATATTTCAAATTGTCAAGCATTCTTCATGGCCTAGACTTGACCAACAAATAAACAGTCCAAGTGATAAAATAATTTGTGTACTATATCAGTTCTTTTCCTTATATGATGTCAACGGTAGAAGGCATATCTCTGTAACGATGGTATATTTCATCAATAGTATCTGAGCCTCACCCATCTACAAAGGGAGAATATATAATGGAGTTTCGATAATTATGGAGACAAGTTTGCACATGCCAATAATCCTATTATTAGTTAAATATCTAAAAAAATTATTTCTCTCCATAGTTACCGTGAATAGATAAGGATAATCTAAGGCATGTGGAGATGGGGGCACTGAGAAGGGAAATAATAAAGGAGGTGATATTTGTGATGGGAATGTTAAATAAGGTGGGATTTGTGATGAGAATATTAAAGGAGGTGGTATTTATGAGGGGAAACTTGGAGAGGGAGGATATAGGAAACCTTAAGAAGGAGGGTAGGGAAAACCTTAAAGATGCATCGAGGAGTCAAAGTTAAAATTTTCCAAACTAGGTCCCTCTGAAGTTCCCACGACGAGGTCATTTGGTAGAGCATGTAAGCTCTCCTAATCCCAATCAGAATTTGTCTCTTGTGAGTACCATTTAACCTCACACTCAAAGTTACAATCATCACAGCTTACAATCAATATAATCAAAAGATACAATTTGACTAGGTAATCAAAACAAAAATAAAGATGAGCTTTCTCGGGATACTTCCTCGAAGGTAGCCTTAAGCTTCCTCATTGAGCTCCCTCGCTGAGCTTTTTAGCTACCTTCTTGCTTATCCGTTCAATCCTTCTCTCGTGCTTCCTCTATCAGGATGGGGAGATATCTCTAAGCATAAGATTACTTTCAATCCCCCCTACATTTTCCCCTTCGTGTAGATATTTGTTGTGAGCGCAAAAAATGTCTGAACGAAACTTCTCAATTTGATGAACCACTTTTTATCTCATGAAACACTCCTCTCGATGTGCTTGAATTACAGTAGTTGTCATTTTGACTATTAAAAAAGGAAAATTCTCCCTAATGTACCTGAGTAAAATCTCTTCAATGTTTAGGCTTATGATGATGGGACATCGTGAACTTTTTGAATTGGGGATAAAACCCTGGCACCCATTTTCTGTGACTAGCCTACATCAGATAGAGCTTCACATTCGTAGTGGAAATTCTTTGTGATGTATCTGAGTCAAATCCATTATCATTCTGGCTCTTTAAAAAAGTTAAATTATCCCCGATGTACCTAAGTAATAGCTATCACCGTTTGGGTCTATGGCGAGGGAACATCGTGATTTTTCTAATTGCGAGCAAAAAATAACACCCCTTTTTCGTGAGCAACCTCCATTTGATAGGCCTTCATTCTTTACCAAAAGGTTCACCCAAATGTACTTCAACCAATTGCCTCATCATTAGGGGTTTATGTGAGGGTACAACACTTACTTAAGCCTTTAGACTTCTCTCATATTTTAAAAATTAGTTCCAAATTATTACTTTGCCTGGAAGAGACATTCTCTCTCTTCCATGCATTACCTCATTAATGACGCAAAGATGTATCTTCGACTTCCAGAGCAATTCCCAAAGTGTCACATGTCCTTCGAAATAATTCCTGAAGGTTGAGCACATGGTAGCGTGGGAAACTCAAACGTTCTTTTGAATATTTTTTAACGGCTAATATCTCCTCACTTAGAATTTTCTTCATCTTTTATCTTTCGTTTGCCTTTGCCATCATCAGATCTTTTAGAGAGAGATAAATCCACTTTTTCCATTGTTCACTTTCTTCCAAGCTTTGATCTTTGAAAAAATATCGCTTTCCTGTATTACAACCATCTTTAGCCTTCTCTTTCCTCCATTTCTCTTTTATTGTTTCTTCAAGCGTCCCCACTATTGCTGCCCCACAAGCTGTCGTCCACATAGTGGCACGTCAGGAACAACTATGTTTTTGTCGTCGCTCACCATTTTTGGTTAAGGCAATGACTTTTTCTACAAGTGCAGAACCTTCGCTGCCAATTGCAAGTGTGACCCCCAGCTGTTTGATGGCAAAGAGACTGATGATGCAACTTGGGATTATTAGCCCCAAAGGGAACTCTAAGATTCCATTTGATCGTGGGGACTTTCCTTTTTCCTAAATATATTTTGAAAGGCCTGGAGCTATATGCCAGCTACTTTTACTGATGCCCTCACGACGGTTGGGCTCCATCGTGATTCTTAGTTTGAGGAGTTTACTCTGTTAAAACACAACGCTGCTCTCCAAGTGTGGGTGTCTTGATGAAACATCACCACTCATACTTTTCTAGCAGTATGGGGATAATTCACCATAATCCTTGAGGATGTCTATGAATTGCTTGGGGTTGAGTCGACATGTACATTATCGTATTCTGATAAGGCTTTGGGCGCTGAAAAGGCAGCTGCCCATGCGAACTTAGACCAAATTTTTCAAAGTTGCACAGGAACATCAAACAAGTCTACCTTCACTCCTATTATTAGTTACTTCCTCCATACCCTTTCTTCCAAGGAAGGATCTTCTACTTATGGTAAGGGTAAAGATACACCCTTAGAGTTACCTGCATATATTTTTTTCGTTCTTTCTCGTTTTCTCTTATTCAGGAAACCCAATGACCAGCCCCAAAGGGACCTCATTAACATCTCCATAATATTGGAAAGGGGGTTCAAGATCCCTGTAACTTTAATGGCTTTAGGGTCCATCTACACTTAGTTGGATAAGACCTATCTTGATATAGAGCATTCCCTTAGCAAGTATAATATGGCCAATTTTGCTAACGCCCTTCTTTTAACTGGTTTCCTCTGTACTTGTTTCCTTGATATTTCTCCTTCTAAAATGACTCTTCTATTTCAATAAACCCTAAAACCCCATCGCTTGCTCCGTTGGTAGAAGAAACAGAGACAAAAGGACATCTTACCCATCTTTGATAAGTACAATTATTTCGTTCAGATGCCATATTCTAAGGAGACTTATTCATTCTTAGTCTTTCTTTTCTCGTGAATCCAGAAAGATTAAAGTTATTTTTGAGGAACTTATTACTGAAGATACTTTGTTGTCTATGGTGCTTGTGATATCTACCAATTTCTTACCTTCATACACTGAGTGGGATACTTCCTCAGAGGCATACAACCCCAATCAATGTTCATGTTAATTTGGCTTCGATCAAGGTATCCCTTGTCATGTTTATTAATCTTCTCATGCTAAAGTAACCTTTTTCGAAGCTTATTTTAGTTACACCATCTTAGACACCTCAGTTTGTGTTATGCACTTAGTGAGAAGGTCACCATTCCTAGATCGTGGAAGAAAAGAGGCGTGTCTTCTCAATTTATGATGAAGTATTATCCCATGTAGCTAATGAACATAGATGAATTCATCTAAAGTCCTCCCCTGTATCGCCTAGTGTTATTATTCCTTCCCTTTGATCTTGGTCTCAAAGCTAACTATGTTTTAAGGATTGAGTTCCCTCTTCGTAGTACAACAAAGGATCCTCCAACTAAGTTACCTCCTCACACCCCTATGTCTGTTATTACTCAAAAAACTAATAAACCCCCTGCCCCCAAACATCCCGCCCCTACCATTTCTGCTAGATGTCCTCGTGGCGAGGGGCCTTCTTCGCCATCCCACAAAAGGCAAAAATCTCAAAGAGTGGAACTTCTTCTAAGTCAAAATCTTCTTCCACTGTTCCTCCTACTTACATCCTTCCTCCTAAAATACCTTATCACGTATGTGAACAAATTTTTGCAAGGTGCTGTGTTGGGTTCGAACGGGTTCAATGCCAATTTCAGTAGATCACCCCTCTAGTGCCTCCTCAAGATGATTTTCCCCCAGTCTCCACAGATCCCACTAGGGGAGCCACCTCATGACATAAAATCTCTGAAGGAGCATCTGGCATTGGCGGTTCTTCATAAAAAAAGACTTTGGGCCTAAAAACTCAGCAAAGATGTGCTTACAAGGTACAACCCACATTCATTCCTTAAATTCCCAAGACATCGCCTTCTCCACCTTCCTCTGAGACTCTAAAGATAAATGATAGTATTGTGGAGGATTAAGAACCAATTGAAGAAGACTCTACGATGCTTGTACTAGATCTTGCTCCTATATCTCTTTCGGAGCCATCTTCTCTAGGTCAAGAGGTAATTTCCTCTTTCATAACTTCTATGTTATTATAAAAATATTTTCCAATACTTAGTAAAAAATTGGTCTTTATCTTTATAGGAACGTCAATCAGGTTGATATTCTTATCCTGTAAGTCCATTTATGGGAGGGAGGTTTTATGAAGATGTTGTACCTCCCCCGTTCTTCCAAGACTATACTAACCTACTCTAGACGTCCCCCTTAATGGCATGCATAGGAAGCATCTTGTAAGGCTGCTGCATCTATTCGCACCGATGGATCCTCCCCTCAACCAAAGGATACTCCATTAGTTTATTCTCTGATATCATCTTTCCCTATGCTTCCGCTAGCGGTGTTTCCAGCTACTTCAAACCCTTCAGAGGTAATGGTTTCTCCCTTTGAAAAAGCTTTTGAATTTAAATTATTTAATACTAAGTGTTATGTTTGCTCTGTCTTCTAGGTTATTGTTTCTTCATTGGTCACAACAATTACTGAAACGTTACTTCAGTTTCCTCTAGTGAGTCCTATCACTGGATTTGTTCCCTTGCCAATAAATGTTAAGGTAACGTTTACATCTTCATGCCTTTTCCCCTACTCACGTGTTGTTATCTAACACTTAGCCATTTTGTGCATGCTTCTCATCCCGAGGTTCCTTCAGCCTCCATAGTGACTGAAACAGTTGGGGCGATAAGATATTCCATGGAGCCTTCCCCATTTTAGCACTTGTGCCGTATCATGGGGAACCTTTTTCATAACGCCCTGATGTCCCTCCACCTGAAGGTACCTTTGAGGTTATTAGTGTAGTTGAGGGTAATGTTCCTCCAATAGTTCCCTCTTCTAATGTGCCAATTATTGAGTTAATTTCTATTCTCCTTTCATTTTCAAAAGTTAGCTTTATGCCAGTATTCAAAAATAAAATGAAAAATATAACTCACACCAATTGGTGACTTAGCAAGGAAACCACTTTCTATGTTTTTTTTCAAAATCTCACACCCAATTGGTGACTTAACAATGAAAACCACTTGTTAAGATTTTTTCGGAATCTCGCACCTGGGAGGTGACTTAATAATGGAAAAACAATTATTAAGATTTTTCTCATAATCTCACACCTGCGAGGTGACTTAACCATGAAAACCACTTGTTAATATTTTTTTTGAGAATCTCACTTTTTTGTATCTTATTTTAGGTCTAAGGGATCCCACACCTACTCAAAGGAAACTTGAGTGTGCTCCTTCGCCCGCTGCTTCACCACTTCGAGAACTTGCTGCCATGGATGAGTCTAGCCAGAACGATCATGGTTCAATGACTGATGTTTTGGATGATAGTGAGTCCGGGTGTGAGGTTCCTCTATTAAATTTGGATCCTTTTGAGTTCTACCTTCAGGTCCTTCAGCAGTCTCCTTAAATTCTTACATGCCACCGAATAATCATTGAAAAACTGGTCTCTCGTCATCTAGAGACCTTTACCATTGATTGTTTGCGATCCAATAAAGCGATGATGAGCTATATGCTTCACGGTATGACTAGAATTATTACAGAGATTGTGAATACTCAAACTAGTAAACTCTCTAGTCCCCTCATTAATTAACATTTGGGCAATTTAAGAGAATTTTCCAAGGATGGGATTCAATTCGGTTGTCTAATCAACCATCTAAAACTACTGAAGGATGTTCAATTGAAAAGTCAGAGGGAGCTTTTTTGAAAATACGTGGAAGCCCAACGAGCCGAGGAAGCTGTACTGATGGAGTTAGTGCCATTACATAAAATAGATAATTAATAAGTCAAGGATGATGAGGTAGTTGTGGCCAAATCTATATGAAATAGTAGGTTTTGGTCATTCAATGCGCTCAAGTCTAAACTAGACTTGAGAGTTCCATCGCAGCCCAGTAAATTTGGTTTCAAGCTTCTTCGAGTCTCCTTATGGACTTCTTCTCTTTCCTAGATCTCTGATTTCTTATAGGATAATGCCTTTCTGCCCTTCATGCATATTTTTTTGTTTTCTTATATTTAATTTATGGGCATTAGTTCCCACACTTATAATATTTTTTAATGCAATGTAACACCTCATAATTTTAATGATTTTAATTATATGATTAATTTAATTTTAAATGGAAATTAATCCGGAATAAAAAAAAATATTAATTAGCGAGACGAGGATTAATATTTGTTAATGTGAATTATATTGAATATTACTTAGTGAATAAAGTAATTTATGATTATGAATTTATTTAAAATTGTCGCAAGTGAGAAATACGACAGTTATGATAATTAAGTCGGGACACACATGTCAGTCGTGTCGAGACTCTATTTAATGAGATAAAAAGTAATTAATTTTTAATTCATAAAAATGATCATTTTGAGTGTGCCATCGAGTTCATAAGGTTTGAGATAGTCAAAAAAGTCTACTCGGGAGTTTAGTTTGGGCCCCGAGACAGTTTTAGGCCATACCGGCATCCCGAAGGGGTATTTTGGTTATTTAGACTTTTGGGAGAATTAAACCTACTAATTTTCTAAGTGTTAAATGTATAATAAGAGAAGGTAACTAGGGTTAGAAAGGTGAGAAATTAAGAGAGGCCATATGAGGAAGAGGAGAGGAATCCCAAGGCTAGAACCGTCATTTTGCACCACCACCGGATTGTAGATCAGAAAGGGATCAACACAACCATAATCATGTTCTTCAATGGATCATACCTTTTATATCATGAAAGTGTTTAAACTTGCTAATATATAGCATATAATGTATCCATGTTAGTGTATTAACATTGTTCATAAGATTGTGATGATTTTGGGTTAAATTAGAAAGTGAAGTTTATGATCTTGAATAAAAAAACATGTTATGTTTGATTATATATTGCATGTAGGACGAAATTCAGGTCTTGAGGAGATTTAAAATGATAAGAAATCTGATTTTTTCAATGTTCCTGTAGAAAACTTATGAAACTAGAGTTTTTGAGGAATTATCTTGAATTAATGCAAAGATTTATTGCCCCATGATGAATTATTGATTCTAGTACTTTAGAACTCATGTATTTAGGTTGTTATAACATCTAGTATAATTGTTTGGGAGTTTAGGATGATCTAATCGAGATTTTAATGTTGAAAATTGAGGAAACCCATAGCTTTGTTAATGCAGAAGTTCGAGACCTGTAGAGGCGAATCAATTTTGTCCAAGCCGAATCGATTCAGCTGCCCAGTTTTGGCCAATTTTCTCCATTTGTTTAGAATCCTTTTGGAAAATGTTCGGGATTAAATCGTTGGAATTATTTTAATATGTTGGGGATTATATTTACATACTAGTAGGTCTAGGTAAGGTTTTGGGCTTAGTCTTATATTGAAAAATTTAGGGCTAAATGTAATTAGGCTAAATTGAGAGAATTACCTAATTTGGAAAATAATTCGGGTCACGGGGATTCGAGGGAGATGATGACTTAGACTAGTAGGTTAGAGTGAGATACCTACTGATATTATGTGTAGAACAAAGGATTCCCTTTTGAGTGGTGAGAAATACTCAAGAGCATACGTTGAAAACTAAAGTTATAATTCATTAATACGTGAGATAATCGGGATAATAATATACTACGTATGAGACTTATGATTTAGGACGTGAGTATACCTATATCTATGATATGAATATGTAGGTGGTGTGATTACCTATTGCATGATTTATTATTTCTATGACATACCTACGCTACTTTCTATCATTAGTTTTTATTAGCACCCCTTGCAATCGGTTAGACTTAGCTTAAAAATATGTCATCAAAGGGTGAAAACATAAAACAACCATAAAACGGTCTCGTAAGAGGCACAGTCACCTCGCACGGGACTAATGTAACTCAAACAAATCGACCGCGTAGTTATCGGACTCCCGGTTTGGGTGTACGAAGAGAATTGGAAAAATTTAGACTTAGGCCTAAAATATGGCGTCAAGGGGTGAAAACATAAAATATCCCCAAAACGGTCCCATAAGAGGCACGGGCACCACGCACGGGACCAATATAATTTGTACGAATTGACTGCATAGTCACCGGACTCCCGATTTGAGTATACAACGAGAATTTGAAAAAAATTAGACTTGGGTTTAAAAACATGGCATCAAGGGGTGAAAACATAAAACAGCCACAAAACTAACTGTAAGAGGTACGAGAAGCTCGTACAGGACCAATGTAACTCGTCTGAACCAACTGCGTAGTCACCGGCCTCCCGGTTTGAGTATACGACGAGAATTTGCAAAATTTAGATTTGGGCCTAAAAACTTGGCATCAAGGGGAGAAAGAGTAAAATAGCCACAAAACGGTCCCGTAAGAGGCACGAGCACCTCACACGGGACCAATGTAACTCGTACGAACCGACCACGTATTCACCTAACTCCCAGTTTGAGTATACGATGAGAATTTGCAAAATTTAGACTTAGGCCTAAAATACGGTGTCAAGGGGTGAAAACGTAAAATAATCACAAAACGTTCTCGTAAGAGGAGTGGACACCTCGCACGAGACAAATTTAACTCATACGAACTGACCTCGTAGTCACCAAACTCCCCGTTTGAGTATACGACGAGCATTTGCAATCGGTTAGACTTACGCTTAAAAACATGTCGTCAAAGGGTGAAAACATAAAACAACCACTAAATAGTCCTGTAAGAGGCATGAGCACCTCGCACGGGACCAATGTAACTCGTACGAACCGACTGCGTAGTCACCGGACTCCCGATTTGAGTATACGGTGAGAATTTGCAAAATTTAGACTTAGGCCTAAAATATGGCGTCAAAGGGGTGAAAACGTAAAACAGTTAGACTTGGGTTTAAACATTATTTGATTACTTATATCTTATTTTTGTGTGTCTTATATTTTTTTGCAGGATAACATTTTAGGGTAATATTTTATTCGCGTGGAACAAATGAACAAATCAATGGTTTGCGCCAGGTAGATTATTTATTAATTATTATTGTTGATATTCGGGATTGTTGATGTGCGGGTTTTTGTGTTGATTAAACATGTTGGTTTTCATCTAAAAATAAAGGAACCTCTGTCGAATTTTTTGAAAAATTATAAAGAATTGTTGATATGCGAGATTCTTATTTTCAATTTTTTTATGGTCGTGCGGGCTTTTGTGTTGATTAAAGAGGTTGGTTCTCATGTATAAAAAAAGGAGACTCTATCGAATTTTTTTAAAAATTGTAAAGAGTTGTTGATATGCGAGATTCTTATTTTTAATTTTTTATGGCCATCCGGGCATTTGTATTGATTAAAAATGTTGGTTTTCATGTATAAACAAATGAGGCTCTGTCAATTTTTTTAAAAAAATTGTAAAAAGTTGTTTATACGATTAACTAATATATTTGGATATTTTTTTTACTATAATATTATTTTGACAAAATGATTATTTATTGATTGTATGTTGTACACAAGAAGTTGAAGATATATGCTTTTGAGTGTGTCTACTATATGTGATACTAAGAGAATTTTTTGAAGCTTGACAATTATATTTTTCATCTTAATTTAGGGATGATATTTTTTTTGACAATTGTATATCTTATTAATTAGTATGATTTTGTATTCATTTAAATATTTCAACTTGAATGTAGTTTAATGGAAGAAATTGTTATTGGACACGTGTTTCAATGAATGCACATGATATATTGCGTTTATGATTGAATGATTTGATTTATACTGCAAATTAGACGTCATTTATTATTGTAGCATAAAGCATATAATAATATAATTAATTATGATAATTTTTTATTTATCAATTGGGACGGTTATAAACCATCCCTAATACCAATTTTGTATTAATCGAGAATACCTTTTGGGACTATTTTTACCATCCCTAATACCCATTTTTGCATTAATTGAAATTACCTTTTGGGACGGTTTTTACCATCCTAATTGGGTTGACAATCTGAGTAGTTTTAGAGATGGTTTACCCGTCCCTAATACTACTCACGGGAGCGAGAATTTTTTCACGGGAACACCTTTTGGGACGAAAAAATCCGTCCCTAATGCTAAATGTAGAGCGTCCATGAATTAACATTTAGGACGATGAAATACGCCCCTAAAATATTTGTAGTATAAGGAACGAATTTTTGCCATTGCAAAATCCATCCTAAATACTCTTTAGGGACGGTTTTTGTACTTTTAGGGACGGATTTTTACCATCCCTAATACTCATTTTTCTTGTAGTGAGTGGGGGATACTCGGGAATAGACGATAATGAGTTAAATGACAAATCGATAATACGTAGTATATTCAAGAGTTATATATACTACGTACGGGATATATAATATAGGTTGTGTTTACGCCTATGCTAATGCTATATATATATATATATATATATATATATAAATAGGATGTGTGAATACCTATTGTGTTAAGTTACAAGTGTGAACATACCTTGGCTACTTTTTATCACGGGAAGTTCCGCATCGTGAACAATCTTATCCTGTTGAGCCCATTGGTGGGATTTTGACTTGTACCTCAGAACATAGAACTTAGGGATTGAGCACCACTTGTGGAAATAAGGATGTGACCGATCGTTTGGGTGCGTTAGGTGTGTGCGTAGCCCAAAGACTGAGGACTAATGTCACCTCCAACTTTATATGAATTTTTGAATGTATGGTTCGAGAGTGATTCCGAACCCGATGTCCTTTACTTAGTAGGTGATGCAGTATGACTTGATAGCAGAGTATGCCCGCATCGCAGGTCTCCACCTAAGGATGTTGTATACGTATATATTATATGAGTGATGTGTGTATATATATAGACACACATGAATGATTTATTCTTCTTCGGGTGTCTTAGTGGATACTATAGATAGTGATGTCTAAATTGATCTCAACACGTGTGAACTTAATAATTAATTGACGACTCTTAATAAATAAAAGGGATTGGAAATTTAGTAACGTATTTGATGGGCAATATGGGTGGGTTGTAAAACCTATGTGTGATAACAATTAGAACAAGTGCACAAATTCCAATCCCAAACTTAATTAATTAGTGTCAATTTATGAATTAAATTCATTCAGCCCTAAAAATCAACTGGCTACGTGTGTGCATGTGTCAAACCAATATAAATAAAATATGCAACATAAAATTCATGAAAAATCCTCTCAGGGTAAAACCTTTTATTTCACTATAACTTGTAAATCGCGACTTATATGGATTACAATCAAATACAGTTTTTTGTCACACAAATACCCACAGGCGTCGGTCGGCATCATCAACAATGAATTACGCGCAGCAATACACAAGAACCACAATCCTATCTTCAACAAAGATCCACACACAACGAACCTCAATGACACGCAACCATATGAGGTTTAAATCTTCTCCACAAAAGTATGAACACCAGCAAAGTGTGTTCTCAAACTTTAAAACAATTCACATGAATGATTGGTACTTTTGTGAATTAAAAAAAAGATTAAACTCTAAAAGAAGATCCAAAAAGGTTCTGCCGATATTGCACTATTTTGTAGAATGAAAAACGCTCAGACTTATTATGGAAAACGGAGTTGAAGAGAGCCTTTTATAAAACACTTAAGGCCAAGGGTCGTTCGAGCGAGACACGTTGTCATTCGAGCGAGACACACTGTCGTTTGAAGTATCGCGTGACCCACGATGCCGTTTGAACGATATACGGTGTCGTTCGAACAATATGAATGAAATATTTTTCATTTATCTCTTCCTCGTTAAATGCACTGCCTCAAAAACTCCAAAAAATATATTTTTGACGAAAAAAATTTAAAGCTCCGCTCCAACATTTGGAAAATATTTTGTGAAGATATCCCAAAATCCTAGGTGAATTATTAAGGAATTAAAAACACAACTTTACCATATTCATTTCGTGGAGGCTTGATTGTTGATGAAGCTTGATATTCGAACCGTGGCGTTACATATTTGATCTTGAACCTCTTCGACAGTTTTAGCGGGATACAACATACTTAATTGTGACAGATTATGCCCTTAAATGGGCACAATGAATTAATGGAGGGGAAAATGATTAATTCAAACTAGTTAGGTGGGGTAACGTAACTAGGTGGGTAGAAGAGTACGCTATTCGTGCTCAATAGTGAAGAGGTGAGGATGTCAAGTAAGAGCACGCGAAGCTAACATGTATCTAATATCTACTCTTTAATGCTTTTTGAATACTTGATAAAATTATTTTTTAGACTATTTTACTTGGGCTCTGGCCCGTTTAAAATCCATTTTTGTAAAAACATTTTAGATGCCCTGCCACAGGGACACCAGGCTTAGGATGTCCTTCATTTCACGTGTTGCAGCTGCTGTGGAAGTTGCAAGATCTTGGTTGTAGAAGCCTCCACATTTATCAATTCCTATTTATTCTTTTATATATCTCAGTCAGGCATGTCTCCCATTCCTAGTTGGTGATTATTACAAAGGCATTGTACTTCCATTTTATTTCCAGTATCAGATTTGGATTCTTCATGGATGATTGTATTTGGATTTCAGTATGGAGTGTTTATTCCAGTCACTGTTATTTATTCGAATGTTTAATTATTTATTATTTTGTTATTTAGAATGGTTAATGTGTAATATTTACTTGACATCGGGCCATTAGGATATTATTAAATTTATTGGATTTTGACAGTGATACTGAGGATGAAACCATTAATGATTCCTGTTTAATTTCATAATGGATTGATCAGCATGATTAGAATAGGTGGGGTGTCACAAATGGTATCAGAGTATCAGGTTCTATGTCCTTAGGATATGTACGTCTTTTCACGTTGTATTCCTTTATGTATGTGGCTTACATTCTCTTGTTATTAAGTATAGTCGATGTGATTCACATACGAGTTCGGTTATATTTCATACACTAAATAATATGGGACGACCAACGAGGACCATTAGAAGGACTGCAAGAGGAGGGGCTCAACCAAAGCCATAGATTATTCTAAAAATTATGATCATGATAAAAGTCACCATGATTATTGTTCAGGAAGACAATGATAGGATAATCACTCAAGAGCAATAACATCCCCAAGCACTGTCATAGATAACAGTTGTGTAAATTCGGACTCACCCACTATAGTCGGCAGGGGAGAGTCGGAAGGAACTATTTTGAAGTGACACCAGTAAGAATTTAGAGAAGAGAGGTAGTGTGATGGGCCAATGGGAGGAGAAGATCCAAAGGCAATAATGTAGGGTGGAGTGCATTGGCACCTAGCATTAAATGTCGAGCAATTTGTTTTTAGCTCATAGGAACATCATAGAGTGATGGGAGTCAATTACCACATATGAAGAAGTATATATGGAAATAAACTAGAAACTTGGGTGTGCTTTGACTGTAAGACCATCCATCTACTGTTTAGATAGAGATGCGAATGGAGTTTCCAAAATTATCACAAGTGGGCCAAATATAGATCGATCATGAGAAATAAGTTGACTTGTTTAGCGAATTTCGTACCAGACGAAGGGGATATGGAGAATATAAAAGGGTCCATAAGTTGATAATGGACTCGTGGATAGAATACACAAGTGTGGGTGGGAAATCTGGCTTGGATGACTAGTGTTGATGTCATCAAGGTCGTATGTTTACAATTCTATAACAATGCTTCCATGAGAAGGGAGCCAAGAGTGATAGAGAATCTTACCAAAAGGCAAGACTGGAGTAAAACGGTGTTAGTGAAGCATCACAAGAGGGTGTAACCAGTTGGGTACCCATTTAAATGGCTAAGATCAATGGAAGTCATACCAAGTGACAGTGGATTCAGTTAGGGTCATCAAGGCCAACATCAATTTCTATAGGGCTAGCGGAGCCAAAAGGATAATGGAGTAGCAATTAGGGCCACAAGTACTAGGTCCGAGAGAAGAACACCCTGACATGGTCAGTGGGGCCCACGACAGGGGGAAGGCAGAGAAAGGTATCCTATATGTGGAAAGTAGGGCCACCTATATTGAATGTATCCACAACGAGTAAGTGTGACCAGTCAGACTGGGAAAATAGATCGGAACGATGCTAGTGGGGTACAAAAGTAGCAGGAGCAAGATTTTTGGAAGTAGAATCGGGCTAAGAGGTTTAGTCCCAGAGGTTACCAACTCGAGAAATGGTGGGTCCAGGTAGGACCATTAGGGTCGTAAGCAGTAATAGAATCTCGTTCCTCAGGGCCGCTAGGGCCAAGGGAAGGGCAGAAGAGGCTAGCAGGGCCAAGGTCAGGGCTAGAGGCAGGAGAGTTCCTCTGAAAGGCATTACGATTATGGAGAGACAGTCCATAAAAATATGGATTTTCCCAAAATGAGGCAGGGGGCTTCTACTGGATGAGATCATGGGCCAGTTCTAGCATGAGGGTAATGCTCAACGATCCATTGACCAGGCGAGGTAATTGACCGATGGAAATAGATTTTTTTTTTATCCTATGAGCATAAGGTAGGTTTTGGGTGACATGGGTGCGTGATAATATGACGTGTAACACTACTATTTGAGTTTGAGTGGGGTTTTATGGCGTTTGTGTTATCAGCCTTATTATGAATGTATATACCGTTAGGTAGCAAGACTTTTGGTGGCACCTGCGGGGAGGAGCGGGTGTGGACACCAAGAGAATGTTTATATTATGTAGCATTTTTTTTCTCCTTTTGAGGGTTTTGAGAGTAGAGCATATTATTATTACCTTGTAAAGTGACTGGATACCGACGGTTTGAGCGATAGTAGATAATAAGATAAGACTATCATGCTTGTTATTCTAGGGTGAGCTATATTATTTTTGCGAGCCATCACCTAAAAGAGGGTTGGTCCTATATACATATGTAAATTGTATTTTATCTTAGACTTCTATGAGTATGTTGTCTAGTTATATTTGATCTCGATGTGTTGGGACTTTTTACTGATGTGATTCAGGGTGTGATGTGTTTTTTGTCAAGCGAAGAGATATAACTCGTTATTTATATGGCGTTGAAGACTTGTGATGGTGAGAGCTTCGTGTTGTAGGACGTCTTTAGTGACATAAGAGTGGATGAGTAGACTTTTTATGTCGAAAAATGCGAAGTTAGGGTACATGTTGTGTGTTGAGGGCCTAATGAATCTCGATGACCGACAATGTTAGTTACTAGTGTATCAGGGGGTTCCTTATTTGGATTTTGCTTTGTGAGACATCCCACGCATGAAATATAGTGAACACGCGGGAGTTGGGAAATGTTTGGCCTTTAGGACACAGGTTTAGTACCTTAGTTTTTATACACGTGTGTAGTCATAACTAAGAAATGATCGTTATATTACGATTTAAGGCCAGTAGAGCCATATGATGTTAATGTGAGAATGATTAAGTTGCGATTAGTAGGGTGGCTGAGTATACCCTTATTATATAGTCGTGCCTTGTATACAAGGCTTAATTTAAAACTAATTTATTATGTTCGATTGATTTATGTAGAAATGCACGAGACATAAGGTGTATGGGCTCCCTAGTTAGTTGAGGTTTCCAGTGTCATTCATGGGGAGAATACGTGAAAATGTCTGAAATAAATGTAGATGCTGAGTAAATTAGAGGCGAAACTAGAATGAGACAAAGAGAACGTAGTTGCATTATGAGAAAGGCGTGTCCCTATAAACCGAAGAATAGATGGAAAGGGGTGATTATAGTGTTGAAAAAGACAAGGAATACACATTTAAATTTTTTGAGGATAATCAGGAACTACTCTGAGTAGAGGAGTAAAATGACAAGCATTACGTCATAACCAACTGTAGATGTAGAAATAAGACATAAATAGTCGGGTATGATTGCGGATATCTCCCATGAAGGTATTATATTATTTAAAAGAAGTAAGTTGGCACCTAAGGAGGAAGGGACCTTTCCTAGGATAGTGAATGGTATAGCTGTTAGAATATCGACCTAATCACGGTGGAATATTCTTAGAAGAAGGGAAACTGGATTCACAGGATCCAAAAGGAAACAGTAAGGGAAATGGAGTATTTCAGATTCATTAGGGTGGATTGATCATGATGTGTTTTCTTGAGTTTAGGGGTGGTTGGGAGCAGTATCTTCCACTGGTGGAGTTTGCGTATAATAACTCCTATTAATTTACGATTGGCATAACACAATTTGAGGCATTGTACGGTAGGCCTTGTTGTTCGCCCACTTATTGGTTGTAGGTGGGAACAAAAATCTTCTCGGACCAAAGTTAATTCAGGATACATCGGCCAAAATTGAGTTGATTCGGATTCGTATACGGAAAGCCCAGGACCGATAGAAAAGTTATGCCAACGCCAAGCGGTTCTTCCTGGAGTTTAGTATGGGGACCATGTGCTACTTCATGTATCTCCTATAAAGGGTATAATGAGGTTCGTAAAGAAACGTAAGTTGGCACAAAGGCATCTGGGGACATTCCTTATCATTGAGTGGATTGGGCCAGTTACATATAGACTCGGGTTGCCAGGGCACTTGCATCAGATTCATGATGTATTCCACATTTCTTCGCTGAGGCAATATCTCCGAGATCAGTTGGCTCACACTCACATTGCTTTGCAGGAGATTGATTTGCAGCCCAATATTTCATACGAGGAGAGGACAGTCACTATCCTAGACCATAGTTATAGGAAATTGAGGTTGAAAGTAGTTCCACTTGTACGTGTTCAGTGGGGGCATCATAATACCGACGAGTCTATTTGGGAGCGTGAGGATGAGATGCGGGACATATATCCGGAGTTATTTATAATATTTTTCTTCAAATTTCGGGACAAAATTCCATTATAAGGGGGAAAGTATGTAACACCTCGTAATTTTAATGATTTTCATATTGGGATTAATTAAATTGAAATGGGAAATTAATTTGGATTAAAATAAACATTAATTAGCGAGACAAGGCTTAATATTTATTTTTATTCAATAATACTTAGTGAGTTAGTAATAAAATTGATAAGAAAATATTATAATTATCGTGAGTGAGAAATACGGCAGTTACAATAAATTTAGTCGGGACGCGCGTGTAAGTCATGTCGGGACTTAATTTTGAAAAATAAAAGGTAGTATCATTTTAAACAATTAAAATGGTCATTTAGAGTGCACCAATATTTTTGGAAGGGTCAAAATAGTCAGAAAAGTGTACTAGGGGATTTAGTTTGGGCCCCGAGGCAATTTTAGGCCAAATCAGCACCCCGAGAGGGTATTTTGGTCTTTTAAAATTTTGAAGTAGAAGGACCTACGAAATTTCTAAACCTATATCATCTGGTAGGGTGATGGGTTAATGGTTAGAAGTTACCAAATCACATAGAGGACAAAGGACGAGGAAGGAAAGGAGTTCCAAAGGCTTTCCCACACTATTTTTCACCACACCCACATATTGGAGCATAGATCGAGAGGAATTCAGACCTACTAATTGAGGAAAGTATTTATCTCTCTACTTTTGAGAATATATACCATCCATGTTAGGGTAGTATGAATAATCTCTTGAAATTATAGATATTGGCTCTAATTTGGAAGGTTTAATTCTTGTTCTTGGGTAGGATTTATGATAAGTTTAATCCCTTTTATGGATGTAGAATGAATCTGATGAATCAGTATGATAAACATGTGAAGAAATATGATTTATTGTTAAGGTTATTGAATAAAAATGATTATCCAGGGTTTTTGGGAGTTTAATGTTGAATTAATTCGGTTTAAATGGTTTCCTTAATGATTTGATGATTCAATTACATTAGAAATCATTTATATATGTTGGTATAATGTTTAGTATATTTGGTTGGGAGTCTGGGATTGTGTAATGGAGTTTTGGAGAATTAAAAATGGTGAAAAATTCATAAACCCATCGAAGAAGATGAACTGCTGCTGTTCAAATCGATTTGGCCCAAGGGCGAAACGATTCGGCCACAAGCCGAATCGATTCAGTTTTTCCAGATTTGCATATTTTGCCTATTTTAGCCTTGAACTTGTAAATGATGATCGGAAAAACTTTGGGATATCTTTAAAGTATAATTAGGTTTATATGGGATTCTAGTAGGCCAATATTAGGATTGATACTTATTCACACAAGGAGGAATTGAGGCTAAGACTAATCGACAAAAGTAATAATGTAATGAACTTGGGAGAATGAGAATGAATTACGTAATGTGAGCAAAATTATGACTTAGACAAGTAGAGATTGTGTGAACTACCTACTGAAATAATTGAAATGATAATTGACACACTTCAAGTAGTGAAGGATGCTCGGGAATAAACGATAATGAGTTAAATGACAAATCGATAATATGTAGGATATTCAGGAGTTATATATACTACGTACGGGACATATAATATAGGTTATCTGTACACCTATGCTGCTGATGATATATATATATATATATAGGATGTGTGAATACATATTGTGTTAATTTGCAAGTGTGAACATACCTAGGCTACTCGCTATCACGGGAGGTTCTACGTCGTAGACAGTCTTATCTTGATGAGCACATTGGTGGGATTTTGACTTGTACCTCAGAACATATAACTTAGGTATTGAGCACCCCTTGTGGGAATAAGTGTGTGACTGGTCATTTGGGTGTGTTAGGTGTATGTGTAGCCCAAAGTCTTAGAACTATGTCCACCTCCAACTTTATGTGAATTTTTGAATTTATGGTTTGAGAGTGATTCCGAACCCGATGTCCTTTACTTAGTAGGTGATGTAGCAGGACTAGATAGCAGAGTATGCCCACATCGCAGGTCTACCCCTAAGCATGCCATATACGTATATATTATAAGAGTGATATATACGAGTGATTTATTCTTCTACGGGTGTCTTTGGAGATACTATAGATAGTGATATCTAAATTGATCTCAGCATGTGTGAACTTAACAATTAATTGGTAACTCTTAATAAATAAAAGGGATTGGAAATTTAGTAACTTATTGTATGGGAAATACGGCTGGGTACAATGAATTACTAGAGGTATAAAGGATTAAGTCAAACTCGTTAGGCGGAGTAGCATAACTAGGTGGGTTTAAAAGAGTACGTTAGGCATGCACAATAGCTGGGAGGTGAGGATCTCAAGTGAGAGAACGTGAAGCTAACATGTATCTAATATATACTCGTTAATTTTATTTAAATACTTGATAAAATGTTTTTTAAACTATTTTACTTGGGCTCTGACCCGTTTCAAATCCATTTTTGGTACAATATTTTAGGTGCCCAACCACAGGGATGCCAGACTTAGGAGTTCCTTCATTTGACGTGTTGTAGCTGCTGTGAAAGTTAAAGGATCTTGGTAGTAGATGCCTCCACATTTATCAATTCCTATTTATCCTTTTATATATCTCATTCGAGCATGTCTCCCATTCCTAGTTGGTGATTATTATAGAGACAATGTACTTCCATTTTATTTCCAGAATCGGATTTGGTTTATTTATGGATGATTATATTTAGATTTTAGTCGGGAGTGTTTATTCCAATCATTATTATTTATTCAGATGTTCTAATATTTATTATGTTGTTATTTTTAATGATGAATGTGAAATATTTACTTGCATGTTAATAACAATAATTAAAAATTTGACACCGGGCCATTAGGGTATTAGTAGTTCTATTGGATTTCGATTGTGATGCTGAGAATAAAACCATTAATGATTCTTGCTTAATTTAATAATAGATTGATCACTCAAGAGTAGAATAGGCAGGGTGTCGCATAATTTTGGCGCCATAATGGTCATAGTGTTGTCACGGAGCATAGTCGTGACCACTGTGGTCACAGCCTGTGGGCATGACCATGTCGATTTTATGTCGCGGTGGTGAGGGTTCGTTGACTCTGGTCACAATTATTGGTCATGGGTCCTGGACCGTGACAAGGTTTCCATGACCATTTTCGAGTTGTGGTGTAGTGCAAGAAAGTCCACCATAAAAAAAACCTCTCGAGATGATGTTTATTTTTATTAGAGGGACATTATCCTTGTTTTTGTTATTTTTTATGTTTTTTCGTTGACTTTTTCCTATGTCTTTAGCCACAAACTCCTTAAGGTAACCCTCTTAGTCACGACTTTTATGGACACTTTGAGTCTGAAGAAATCACTTGTATTATGCCCATGGTCTTTGTAAAATATTGAATACTTATACTTATCCCTCCTATCCTCCGTAGACCAAATAGGTTTTGGCGGAAGTAGGGGATCCCGAGCTTCTCCTGCTGAAAATACCTCTTCTATGGTGGTTATGAGCGGGGAAAAATGTTTGGCTTCCAAAGGTCCATTTTTTTACCTCTATTCTTCCTCTTCTTGTCATTCGCTACCTCAGAGGACTCCTCAAAGTAAGAAAAAACATCATTTCTCTTTCTTTTCTAGGGGAGGCTATGGAACACCTCACTGTGATTGCATCCTCAACATTTATGTGCTTCTTCTCTCCTTGAAGTAGCTCAATCATGGATCTAAGGTGTCTTTCGCTGAATAACCTCAACAAATCCTCTAAGGTGAAAACTAAGATGGAGGCTTCCACACAAATGGTATCATTTATATTGTCAGCTTAGAGATCCTCTTGGTTAAATCTCTTGGCATACTCTTTGTGAGCATATCTGGTCTTCTGCCTAAAGTGGAAGAGAGAGATGGTAGTCATCTTCATCTTGGGTCCCTATAAAATGGATGACAAAGGATCTTCTCAATTATGTGAAGCTTCTAATGGTCTCTAACTTAATCTTGGAAAATCAGTGTCTAACTATTCCCCTTAGAGTAATATGAAAGGCTTTGCACTTAGTCTAGGGTGTATTCAAAAAGCATGCATGATATCTAGGTCTCTAATTGTTATATGGGATCTTTAGACACATCAAACGGTTCAATATTATGGATCTTCCACTGAGGGAAAGATCATAATGCTGAACTTCATTGGAGAATAGAGATAGCATTTTCTAGAGAACCACCTTAAGAGTGTTGGGATTTTATGTCTTTTACTCATTGAGGAAATTCTCCAACTGGTCCTACATCTTTTTAGTATATTTATCCTAGAGCTTAGACATCATAGAACCACCCTAGGATTAATTTTTAAGGAGTGACAATCTATCCCTCACGGGAATACGGGCCACCGATCATTGTGGATCTCTGGCCTCATTCTATGGATTATTTTCTCAATCTAATTATAGCTTTTAGTTTTCTCTAGTTCTATTATATTCTGATCTGGCTAGTTCCTCCACCACATATGGTAAAGTAAGACTTCTCAGGATATCCAAAATTTACCCTTGAATCTTTTTTCTATATTCCATATATTTGAAAGAGTGAGACAACTCAGCGTTGGTTGTCATCTTAACAAGAGAAAGATTGGTATATAAAGAATGAAACTTGTCATGTCAACAAAAACCACTAAAATGGTGGGTTTTGAAATTTTGTAAGACCTCAGACCAAAATGTTTCTCCCCTTAGTGACTCATACAGGTTTGGAGAAGGTGCGTTAAAGTAACTAACAAGTAAATGTGGTTCAGACCTCAACTAAAGATCCTACTCCTCTATCAAAGAATTTTTCACTGTTTATCAGATCATAAAATGGTTGTTACAATCTGAGAGGCCTCTTGATCTTTAGTCAAGAAGGTTTGGGCTATCTGAAGTCATCATTACTAATACTTAGGATCTTAGGAAGTAACTGAAACACTTCTTTAAGGATTACCAAGTCTTAATTTAGGACTCAATGGGGTGTGCAACAAGTAAAATAGTTAGAAATGATCCTAGTTATGATAGTGTGCTCACAACAGTGGGTTTGGAACGTATATGACAATGAATAAGGCACTTGTTTTGCTTGTATGTGGTGAACTTGACTTGTATTGGATCAGTTACTTAGAGTTGTTTCTATTAGATTGTCTTATCTTTCCTTCCATCGTTCACAAGCCTTCCATATATATAATCCTCTTTGAGAAAGAATGAGTGGACTGCATCAATATTGTCAGGGGTTCCTTTGTGATCTGGAAGCTATAATACCAAGGTAGAGTGTGACTACTAGTCTTACAGATGGTGTAAGGTAGTTTTTCGGTACATTTAATGTGAATCAAAATCATCAATGCAAGTGGATATAAGTCATGGAGGTACGCGAAATAATGTCATCCTTTTTACCCGCCTTCCAGACAAACTGAAGGAGTTCAACTAGACTTCTGGGAGGTTTTGAATAGTCATCAATTCTCCATTAGGTGGTCTTGAAGTACGTTGAAATAATACCTTTCAGGGTTGAGGGTTATGTGACCTATGGAGGTAATTTATATTCAAATTAAGGTCCTTTACGCATGGTAGAGATGATAGGATGCTGGGGTTGTGGTCTCTAAGCTTGGTTGCCAAGATGTATTAAAATATATGAGTACCATGGGAGAATAAGGAGGTAGCTGAGGATTGTGACACTATTATGGTACTTTATTGATGGTAGATATGGTCTTATGAGCTTGGTAGTGATCTGGCCGAGGTCAAAGGTTGACCTTAAGACCTCTTCTTTTACACAAATGACATTGAAGGATTTAAGAACCCTTAGAACCCCAACAGTTAAATATGGTATCATCATTTGGTGTGACATGTCCATAAGCCACCGATGAAATCAGTCCAAACTTGACTCATAGTGGTTTTTTATCGACCATTATATGGATAGCGAGGACTATATACTAGAGGTAACTTGTAGTGATCTCTAATGACCATAAAAGATATAACAATATCAATACCACAAACATAATAGGGGAAAGACATAAATTGGGATTCGTTAGATTCAACATTTGCATATAATTCTCTCACTATGTATGGAAAGACGACTTCTTTGTCCTAGATCATGTTGACATATGATCACCACTGGCATTGCTCAAATTCATCATACATCGGAGAATGATTTTCTTTGATGGAGTCCCAATCAACTGTCCTTTTAAATATTATATCCCTCTGTATAAACAACCTTCCAAAATGACTAGCCTTTTTTTTATCTTTAATAGAAGGTGCAATGGCAATTGGAGCAGTGTGGTTGTGTGTGTGTGTGTGCGTGTTTAAGAGGGAGACAAAGAGTACCTGCGGCGATGGAAGGCGGGCAGAGGTGGAGAGCTGGCAGCTACATTTGTGGGTTTGGAGTGAGAGGGAGAGAATGAGGTAGACGGGGTGGGTTTGGGGTTTAGAAAGAGAGAACGAGGGAGATAGATGAGCGCGTGCGTGTGTAAGTGTGTATGGGAGACAGATTTTCAAAAATGCCCTCATTTTCAAATTAAAGGGTAACTTTGATGAGTAAAAAAGAGGGAGAAACCAAAAAAGTATGGGATAGATTTGTAAAAAGGAAATGGATGTAATCTAAACCATTAAAATGTGTAAAAATATCTAAGTAGGTGGCACACATCTAAACCGTTAAAATGTATAGACAATTCAAAAACCAAGCTACTTTATTATATATATATATATATATATATATATTGTGGTGTCAAAAAAACTCACCCGTTGGGGGGTGCCAATTCACCACGATGTTGTATAATAATAAGTAAAAGAAAGACAAAGATTTACGCGGTTTGACCATGAATGGCTTACGTCCATGGTGTTGTTGTTGTATTTCATTATGATAGTGAGAGAGTTTACATGAGAGTGTTTCTCTAGCCTTTTTTACCCCCTTTCACAATGGGGGGTGTCCCCTTTATATAGAGTTAGGGGTTACATTTGGGTTACATTAGGGATACATATGGACGAGTCCCCTCTTCGTAGAGTTTAAGTCACACGCCACTACTGTTCCTTAGTCTTCTACTTTATCCAGGACTCGAGGTCGTCCTTATCGTGTGGGAGCCCATAATAGTCACCATCTTGACTGGTGTGCTCGCCACATGTCCTGCTATAAAGGTAGGCATATTTATTTCCCCCACAATAGCCCCACAGGTCGCAGTTCAGCTGAGTTGATTTTGAGATGAGCTAGGAGTTGGTCCGTATTCTCTTCAAACGTGTGTAGTTCCTAATCCGAACTGGATTGTCGTTCTTTGAGTTGTCATTCAAATTTTAAGCCTTATTTGGTTGATCTTCTTTCCTTTGTAAGGTTTTAGATGAATGCTTTGAGTTGAGAGAAGTTCAATCGATATGGGAACCAGACTCGAGAGTGTTGAGCTCCCTACGTACCCTCATTGGATCAAGTCGAACATAGTTCATTATTCTATTTTATTGCATGGCCTAATTCGTGAGGCAGACCACAGGCTTGTTAAGTACTCATTTGCTGAGAATTTTTTCGAGCGTGCATCAAGTTTAGGGCATCTCCTTGTATTTTAATCTTATATGGTCCAATTGGTAAGGATGACCACATGCCTATGTGTCGAGCCTTGCTTGAGCATGTACCTAGTCGGGGTAAATCCATGCATTAGGTTTTTCATATGGTCCAATTGGCGAGGCCAACCATAGGCATATATGCCGAGCCTTGCTCGAGCATATACCTAGTCGGGGTGAGACCCTGCATTAGGTTTTTCATATGGTCCAATTGGAAAGGCTGACCACATGCCTATGTGTCGAGCCTTGCTTGAGAATATACCTAGTCGGGATGAGACCTTGCATTAGGTTTTTCATATGGTTCAATTAGAGATACCGACCATAGGCCTAAGTGTCGAGCCTTGCTCGAGCATATACCTAGTCGGGGTAAGACCCTGCATTAGGTATTTAATATTTGATATGTAATTAATACGCTTATTGTACTTAGGCCTTTCCCGCAAGTCAATGTAATACCAATTTTGTTCGCATTTTATAATGCCTTGCATGTAAATATCCGTTTATTTTACCTTTTAGGTTGTGTCGTAACACTTACTTAGGCCTAAAAGACGATGGAAAAAATGCACATGGTTTAAGGATCATCCACCCGTTTAGGATTTTAACTGACCAATATAGTTGACGACCAATCTGAGTTGAATTTTTACCTAGGGATCCCTCGTAGGGCTTTTATTATTGTCGGGGCAACTCGTGAGGCCAATTGTGTTTGGAGATAACAAAGACCCAAGAACTTCATTAATTTAATTGAAACAAGAAAGATAGTTGTTGTAATTAAATCAATCTTAGTCCTCATCATCATTTGAAAGACTAATGCCAGTGTTAACAATGTTGGCACCCATCCTAAGCTGGCATCTTCTATTTTGCTTTAAATATTGCGGTGAATCTTTTTACATGTCATCGTTGCCATGGAGCCCCCAATTGAGCTGTGAAGAGGATACTGAATAAAGATAACGTCCGACCGTCCATCGAGTATTTGATTTGAATAATCGAGATGATAAGTGAGACCGACCGTTCTTCGGGGCTTTGTTGTGTTAAAGAATATCGTGTCGATCCTTAGTCGAGATGAATAAAATCAAGGATTATCTTTCCCATATAGATCCATGTAATGAATCGTTCCTAGGGGCACACTTATTTGCCAACCATGTATGGTGGTTCGTGGATGCTGTGGAAAACTCCATATATCTCTTGCATCTGAAGAAATTGATATGAGTTCAAAGCATCTTCGTGCAAAAATGCATTAATTTGATATGGTGTTCAAGAAACATTGTTCCTATGGAGTGGATATCTTGGTTCTGATGAAGCCTTTTTATGTCGATAAGAGAAATTTCATTGCCCAGTGATCATTGATCACCATGGCTTGTCCGACGATGTTGTTGATACATTCAGGGCGGTCTTGTGTTGTTGACAACACGTTATATTCGTCTTATGTAAAAGAACGTCGACCAGTAGGGGTAGACCCGAACGCAGGTCGATGATGATTGGACATAAGATTAGAGATTGGTTGTGACAGCCCCAGTTCATAGGTCAGTGAGCCAAAAATTCTTAAGTCAGCAAACCACGAAGCGGGTTGGTGGAGATGAGACGTGAGTCATCCATAAACCATGAGATTGCTGGTTGGAGTGTACAAAGAGAAGTCCAGTGATGCTCGGCTTCAATCCTTAGGAACCATAGTTGATTGTGACCTTGCTGGATATGTGACTTCCTACATGATGGATTCGTTCTTGTTGATAAATATAGTTGATCGTTGCATTCCATACTACTTTATGTGTTATTGGACCTTTGTTATACAAGTTGCCCAATTTCCCATTCGCCGAGGTTGAATTGAATAAGAATTGCATTGCCCAACTGTCCATTGGATCTTGAGACATGATCACATAATGTTAACTATCCATTGAAGCTGAGGGTACGTCGAGGAAAAATTGCAAAGGATGTAGTAAATGTTGTGAACGATCTATGCTCGAGCATTTGTCGGAGCATTGATAAGATAAACGATGTCTGAGCAGCCATCGAGGCAAGATTATCAAGGACCGAGTAGATATTACTAACAATCATGCAATGTTAGTGAAAAGTAGATTTCCATATTAAATAAATTATGCCTGAATGCCTGTCAAGGCAAAAATTGTAGAGGATCTAGTAGATATTGCCAGTGATCCATGCTCGAGCATCCGTCGAGGCAAAAAGGGTCGAGCAGATATTACGAACGATCCTACAGTGTTAGTGAAAACTAAATTTCCAAACCATTTATTAGGGTTGAATAACACTAATAAATGTAATGTCGATCATTAATCAACTATGACAACCATCTGTCGGGACTGAATATAAGAATTATCCTGACCAACCATTTGTTAGGGATAAAATGTAACATATGTGGCAAATATCTTCGGGACTAAATATATAGAAATATTTTGCTGATCATTTGACGAGATGAACCTTGAATATGACTGATAGTCCTTCATGTTAAGAATCATAGAGCCAGATGATTAATAGTGTCTAGCCTGTCGGAGCTAAGTTGTACAGTACCGAGTAAATATAGAAAATGATTTGTGCTCGAGTATTTGTCGTAGCCTTAATAAGATTTCCAAGAGCTCAAGATTGTGGCCGAGCACTCGTCGGGACTGAATCTTGCACCTGTGGAAGTTAATAAATTGCTCGACCATCTGTCGAGGCTAAATCAAATAGAAATTATCATACGATTCGCTTATTCAGCCAATGAATATATGATGTGTATCTGCTCGACCATGTGTCGAGGAAAATATTCATAGTATTGAATGAATGATACCATAATTTTTATGGAAAAATCTCACGAGGATAGCCGTGCCCGAGCATCCGTCGGGGCTACTCTAAGTATTAGTAAAAATATTACACCGACCATCCACTAGTATAACCAATAATATCTAGATGACAATATTGAAAATTAAATGATTGAATAAATGACATTAGTACTCTATAAGTGCGCCCCACTATTTATGTGAACAAAATAATTGTAATAAAGTCAAATAAAAGATGCAAAATTTGTCAAATATATCCAGACGTACGACATAGGAGTTAATTTGGAATTTGTGCAAATAGCTCTAAGCAAATACTAAATCGTAAGTTGGTTTCAAAAAATCGTTTTCACAGAAAATTTGTGTAGTGACAATTGTGAAAATTTGTGTAGTGACAATTATGAAGTAAAAAGTATAGATAGATCCCTGCTAACAAATTCATAATGATAAAAATCGTGAGCATAATTTATGAGAAAATAAAATATTATGAGACAGAAACGAACAATACAAAAATAAATGTGTGTATCCTTCAATTGGGGCTGTACTAAATATAAGAATTATCCTAACTAACTATCCATTGGGGATAAAATGAGACTTGTGCGGTAGATATCTTCGAGACTAAATACATGAAAATATTTTTTCGATCATCTGTCGAGATGAAGCTTGAATGTGCCTGACCGTCCTTCAGGTTAAGAATCATACAACCCGAGCATCAGTCGGAGTAATAATAATTTTAACCAAGCATTTTTTGGGTCTAAAGTGTTGTAGCATGCTTAACTATCCATTGGAGCATGAAGAAAATAAGTGGTGCTTAGCTAGTTCATCGGGGAAAAGTAGTACAGTGCCGAGTAGATATAGAGATCCATCCATGCTCTATCATCTATTGGTGCATTAATAAGATTTCCAAAAGCTTAAGATTGTGGTCGAGCATCCATCGGGACTGAATCTTGTACCCGTGGAAGTTAATAAATTGATCGACCATATGTTAAGGCCAAATCAAATAGAATTTATTACGACACCCCGCCTAATTAAATACCGGGTGATCAGTCCTTTATTAAATTGAAAATCAAGGTGAACGGTTGGTTCATTCTTAGCATCACTGTCGCAAAATAAATTTTCGATTTAAACACCCTAAATAATTAAGCTAATTGTCAAAACAATTTAACCCTTATTTCTATTTTATTTAATTCCATTATGAAAACATTTTCAATAACTAACAGTTTAAGAATCGCATAAATGTTAAAGATGGCAATTAACACGCGAGAATTTAACCATTTGGATAAACCAATACCAAGTTTAAAAACTATAAATGAAATCGTCCTGACAAGAATCTCATCCCAAAGAGTACCGAATACTGAAAATAAATGAACATAAATATCTGACAAATCCAAACAAAATAGGAAAACGGGCGACACATGCCCTAACTAATCAATACTAAAATAAGAGTAGAATCAACAAAGAGGTCGTCTAAGCAAGGGCCTGTAACTTCCACCTCAGCTGCAGCTCGTCCGGTCCAAAGAATCTAAGCATGACACCCCTGTGGATGGGCAACTGTAATATACATATATATATATATATATATACATATATATATATATATATATATATATATATATACATATATACATATATATATATATATATATATATATATATATATATACAAGAGAAAATAAATAACAGGAAACGGGTCAGGGCTCAAGTGTAAAACAGTTTAAAAATTAGTTTAGCAAGTATTTAAAATGCTTACCGGTTAATGTAACAATGATGTTAGTATGCGACACTCTCTTGAGAATTCTCACCTCTCATCTAGTGTGCACGCCTACCGTACTATTAATCTCAGAAGTTCATTTTAACTTAACCTTCCCAAAAGGTTTCATCTCGAGAAAATCCTATGGCTAAGATAATTAATTTCTGAAAATTAAACTCTCTCATATATCTTACCATACTTAGAATACTCAACTTTATTACAAAATTTCCAAACACTTATAATAAAGTTGGAATAGTTATTCACTTCTTAACTTCTTTTATGCACAATAGAAAGTTACCATACTTAAGTGTGTGTGTGTATATATATATATATATATATATATATATATATATATATATATATATATATTAGTCACTAATACAATATATATACTATCGGCACCCCACATAAAATCTATGGTGCTGGCATCCTCTGCTATCAAGTCCCCATATCACTCGTACTAAGGGAAATACTAGTTCGAAATGACTCTCGAACCGTATTAACGCAAAACACATACAAATGGAGGCGAAGTATAGTTCCAAGTCACTAAGAAGTCAGCACATACCCCCATGTCTCTTAGGACCATCTGACTACCACTCAAATAGCCTGTATCAAGGATACTATCTTCTAGGTACAAGTCGTTATCCCCCTTAAAGTCCCAATTGAGATAAGACTGTCCCGACACGGAAACCTCTGAGATAGCAAGTAGCTCGGGTACGATTTTTACACAGATACATAATATATGTACAATCACACATTGACATATATAAATATTTACATTTTCTAAATTAGATGTGCCCACGACTCATAATTATAATAATCCGCTCTTAGCACATTTTACTTGATTATCTCGCATAACGGAGTCTTCACTTGTATTCTCATATATAATTTACTTCATACTTACTTCTCGTCTTCCGAAGTATTCTTTCTTCTTAAGTATAATTTCAGTAGGCATACTCTCACTTACCTTCTGGTCTAACTCCCTCACGAGTCACAATCTTTTCATGAAACGTATGCATGATTTCTTATGTGTGAATAACTCCCCGTTAACCCATAATTTCATTCTACATTAAATTTCACTCAACGGGGTCCTACATAGACCCTACTGGTCCTCTTTATAATTCATTATGCTTTATCAAAGATGATCAAGGGCTCCTACGCAATTTAATCGGATTAAACTTAAAGAAGAAAAATACGCAGTTTTCCAGGAGGAATCGATCGATCGAGGAATGAGGTCGATCGATCGATGCCGTCGATCGATCGATGTTCTTGATCGATCGATCGATCAAGCAGTTATGACGAATTCTGCCATTGACAAGTTATGGGTTTGCCTCTATAACCTCTACCAAATCTCCATTAACGATCCCCAAACTCCCAAACAAAATTACTACAGGTACTATATACCTAACTACATGATTTCCTACGTGAAACATGTTCAAATTCATCAACGGTATCAAAATAACGGGGTAAAATTTACATAAACTTCAAGAACCCTAATTTTAGAAGAAACATCCATTCTTCTAATTATTTCTCATATTTCTTATTTTTAAATCAATACTAATTAGTGGGTAATCCTCTACATATGATGTGTATGTCCAGAATTTATTAAATTTCTCTAAACATGCGATTTTTTATCTCTAAATTATCAATTTATTTCATAAAACATGTTCTTGATAATCCTAAACTAACATGGGTGAGACATTAACTGATAACAAAACAAGATAGATAATTGCCTAGAATTCTAGTTTCTAATTTGTGGACGAAAATGTATGGTTGCGTTCCTCGTTGCGCGATCCATGATTTGGTGGCGGTGGTGGTGCAAACAGATGAGTCTTTGGCCTTGGGCTGCTTGGAAAGTTTTCCAACTTCTTCTCTAATGGCCTTTCTCTGGTTTTGTGTTTGTTAACCCTAGAAGACAACTCCTAAAGGCTGATATGTCCTTAGGAAATTCGTAGGTTTAATTACCCAAAAGTACAAAATGTCTATAATACCCTCTCAGGATGCCAATTAGGCTTAAAAATGCCCCGAGATCCAAACTAAACCCCCGGGTACACTTTTCTGATTATCTCGACCCTTTCGGACACTTTGGCGTACTCAAAATGACCATACGGGCAAATTATAATTTATTCACTTTTAATAATTATAATTTTGTCCTGACACGACACAAGCGCATCCCGACTTAAATTTCCATAATTGCCATTTTATTCACTTGTGACAATTTTTATAAAATCAATCTTATATATTACTTTACTCATTTAATAATATTCGACAAATTCCCAATAATTACTAACTCTTGTCATGCTAGTAAATATTTAAATTAATTTTCGGATTAATATTAAATTAATATCTCAATTTCAATTTAATAAATCCCAACTTTTAAAAGCCATAAAAATATGGGGTATTACAATTATCATGAGAATAATTTGATTAGAAAAGTATATATGATATGCATCCGCTCGGCCATGTGCCGAGGAAAAAATTCATAATATTGAATGAATGTAATGAATGATCCAATAATTTTTCTGATAAAAATCCCACTGAGATAACTATACCCGAGCATCCGTCAGGGCTGAGATAAATAGCCAATAATCTCCTTCTGGCGAGATTGAATTGTTGTATCTAGATGACAATATTGAAAATTAAAATGATCGAATAAATGACATGAGTTTACTATAAGTGCCCCCACTATTTATGTGAACAAAATAATTTGTAATAAGGTCGCATAAAAAGTGCTAACTAAAATCGTTGTAACAATTGTAATAAAATCACATGGTCCCTTAAAAAAAATTCAGAGAGAACCGAGTAGTGCAAAAATTAGTCAAATATATCTCAAATGTAAGATTTTGGTTTGTGTAGAATTTTTGCAAAATTGTGTGAATTCCAAACACATAATATAAGATGGTTTCAAATACTTATTTCCACATAAAGATGTGAAGTATGATCAAGTAGGGAGATGGGCTAATGAAAATTTTGCTCTAGTAAAGTTATATTGGTCTGAAACCCAAGCCCAAAGTCATCTCGTCCATGTTAATCAACGCACAGGGCATGTTGAATTGAAGGACGTGCTTATCTTCACCGCCAACTAGTGATTTAGTCGTGGTGATCTCCTCTGAGCTCGTCACTGTGGCACACTGTTCGCCGACCTCACATAATAATTCAAATCACTGGTTATGCTCGGCAAGAAGCGTATCCAGGTCGCAAGGGAGGTCTATTATTACTGAATGAAGTTACACGTCGTCCTCATCATGGCTGCTGACCAGCCAGAAGAGAAGCGTTGTTGCAGACGAAACCTCATCCCAAACAAATTTTTCTCTGCGTTTTATCTTTTATTACTGACGTGTGATAATTGTAGTTACAAACAGGTCTCGACCTTTCGAGGGTTTCTCGGTAATCATAGCTATTGTCCTCTTCTTCGCACATGAGTCGACCATCAAGGAAGGAGTTTTCGAGGAAACCACCTCCCGAAGAAATCTGTAGAAATCTGTCTTGAATTCGATTCAGATTGGTCGGCCTTCTACATAGGCCATAGATAAGAGTGATCTGGTTGGCAAGACCAAAGAAATCCTGTTGGCACTTGGCCGAAAATAGCCCATAGGTCGCGAGTCGTAAATCGCCATAAAATTTGTTGGTTTCTCTATCGCGAATGGAGATCGAAATCCATAAGGTTGGTTGGTGTGGTATAAGAAGAGGTCGAGGGAAAATCTTATTGATTATTGTGGGACTGCCGTGTCCAATTAGTGCTGAGTGATTACCCCAGTTCATAGATTGAAAATGATCGGAGAATGTGGACGGAGGTCACAGGCATATGTCTGCGTCTCTTAAGACCGTCTGAACTATCACTGCGATAGCCTGTACCAAGGATATCTATACACAAACAATATGAGGCGAAGCATAGATTCCAAGTCTCTAAGAGAAAAGCATATACCCGCGTCTCTTAGGACCGTCTGAACTATCATTCCGACAGCCTGTACCAAGGATATCTATCTTCTAGGGTACAAGTCAATATCCCCCATAAAGGTCCCATCGAGATAAGACTGTCCCAGCGCGGTAACCTCAGGGATAGCAAGTAGCGTGGGCATGTTTTTCACACATAGATAGCATATGCATACACAATCATATAACTATTCTAATATTACCATATCATATTCTCAAATCCCATATTTGTATTTATTTCTCATTATTTAGTTATCACGTATAACCGTTCTCATCTTACTTTAATTTGAGGAACCTTTCCACTTACTACATAACGCTCATGGATTCTATCCTCCCAAGTATAAAATTCAGTAGGTATTCATCTATTTTCCATCGTAATCATTTTTACGTAATCTCTCCCTTTAATACAAGATTTCATCGTCCTTTATGTAATTATCCCAAAAATACAATTCTCGTCTCACATTAAAGGCCCCAACATTATTCATATGTCCTACTGGTCTTCCAACTCCGAAAATATTTTATTAAGGGTGTCCAAGGATTATCTCACGATAAATTGAATTTAACTCATTTAAAAAGGGAAATAGGAGTCTGCCAGGAGGGGTCGATCGATCGAGGTCTGGGGCTCGATCGATCGAACCTTCGATCGATCGAAGCTCTGGGATCGATCGATCGATCAAGAAGGTATTGCAATTTCTGCAGTTTTGCAGTTACGGGTTCTAACACATTTCTACATCCAAATTCAAGTTTTACATTCCCAAACGTCCAAAGATTCATACTACTATCATTATATCTCCATATTAGGTATTTCCAACGTAGAGCATGTGAATTTCTATCATTATACATGGATTAACAGCCCAAAAATTATCATAATTATCAAGAACCCTAGAATTCTCTTAAACATGGTTCTAACAAGTATTTCCAGAAATTTCTTCTTATAAACATCATAATTTCGTGGGAATTCCTCTACATGGCAAGGGTTTCCAGAATTATCAATTTATCCATCACTACATGCAATTCCTATCTCAAATCTTTGGGTTTCTTCCATAAAAACTCATTCTAATTACTCCTAAACTAATATGAAAGATGCACCAATGAAATAAGCAAGATAAACACTTGCCTGGAGTTTTTGGTGTTCTGATTTGCGGATGTTTTTGGTGTGGTTGCGTAGCCTGTCGCGCGATCTACGCGTTGGTGGTGGTGGCAGTGCAAACGGATGGCTTTTGGGCCTTGGAAGCTCTCTCCTTCCCTCTCCTATGGTCGTCACTTGTCTTTGGTTGTTCTAACCCTAGAAGACAACCTTAGACATCTGATATAACCCTTAGAATTTCGTGGGTTTAATTACCCATAATTGCGAAATGTCCAAAACGCCCTCCCGGGGTACTAATTAGGCCTAAAAACGCCCCGAGACCCAAACTAAACCTCCAGGTACACTTTTCTGACTATCTCGACCCTTCTGGGCGCGTTGGCGCACTCAAAACGACCATGCGAACGACTTATAAAATATTCACTTTTATTTATCAATGTTTAGTCCCGACGCGACACGGGCGCGTCCCGACTCAAATTTCTAAAATTGTCATTTTATTCACTCGTGACATTCAATATAACCAATATTACATATTACTTTGCTCATTAGTAATATTCAACAAATTTTTCATAATTACTAACTCTCGTCACGGTTATAATTATAACATAATTAATTTCCGGATTTTTATTAAATAATTAACTCACATTAAATTTAATAAATCCCCAAATTAATATAGCATAAAAATACGGGGTATTACAGTCTAGTGCAGTTCATGGTATATGTTAGCCTACTAATTAGCTAGAAGATTGCAAGTTGTGAAACATCTTCACCGTTATTTTTCTTTAATCCACTATTTGGATCATAAAGAGTTCTAGCATAACTAACAATTTATTTACTAATTTTGTTTAACATGTTTTTTTATAGAATGTGATTGTCACACAACATTTACTTAGTACTTGTGATAATACTAGTATGTCAACTAAATATCAACATATCATCGAAATATAGGCATATAATCACACAAGTTTATATATAACATTTAAAATCTACACATTTGTCAGGTTAATTTATATTAAGCCATCACTAATCATTAGTTGATCACATTTATATTGCAATTGTCCAGGAGCTTGTTTTAGTCCATATAAAGTTTTAACGAGTTTACATACTTAATTTTCTAGGCCTTTAGTAACAAATCCTTTTGGTTAGTTCATATAGATTTTTTCTTCTAGTTCTAGTTAAAAGATGGTCTTAACATCCATTTATTGAATCTTAATGTTAACAAACCCTAATGAAGCTAATTCTTATGACATGAGAATTAGTATCAAAGAAATATAATTCCTCTTTTTATGGTTTTACCATTTAGGTATAAGTCTTGCCTTGTACTTTTCTATTGTTCCATCCATACTGCGATGAGTGACATCGTCGAGCATCGGATATCTTCCCTAAGATTAAAAAATACAGTTCCCCAAACACAACACACAATGGAGATTATTAAACAAAAAAATTGCCCACAAAAATATTAAAAGAAATAAGAGAGAGAGAAAGAGAGAGAGAGAGAGAGAGATCTATAAGATTAATTTTGAAGCATTTGTTTAATGCAACCCCACTTATGTATTTAAAAGTAGATAAACCTCTACACTATCCCAACAAGGTAGGTAACCAACCCTCTATAATCTCCACATCTTATAGCAAAGAAAAACTCAGAAAAAAAAAATACGAATTAATTAATTAAAATAAGAAAAAAATTACGATAAATCCGTTGAACTATTGCGGTTTTGTAGATAGGTCCCTAATCTAAAAAAATTGACAAAGAGCCTCCTAAACTATTGAATTTTAAAAATTCAATAATTTAGAAAGTTATTTATCGCCTTTTTAGATTAGGGGCTATCTGCAAAAGCGGTATAATTCAAAGAGTTTATTATAATTTATCAATTTGAATTTTTTTATATCAAATTTATAAAACTGAACTCACTTGGGCCCCAAAAACTAAGCCCACGATTCTCAAGTAGATATCGACAATTAGAAGAAAAAACATGATATAAGTCCCAAATATTCCTAAAATAATTCCCAAATGACATGACATTACATAAATTTGAGATTGGATTCCTCTAGAGTTGTGGTATAATTCTATAGGGTGTAATAATCATCCTAGCCATTCATTTGAAATTAGATGGTTGAGATTAAGCCATAAATATAATATTAAATTTAAAGTGTTGGTATTTTTTCAAAAAATTAGTTGATGTGATTTAATTAAGAATAAATCTAGAGAGGCCCACAAAAAAATTCATTTCATAAATCCACCGCATTAAAAGCTTATACCTTATTGTTGTGGATCTATTCAGAACATCAAAATGTGTATTAAAAATTTATACCCATTTTTATCTTATTCACTGAGTTTACCAAATGACTTTTTTTTTTGTCTCCCTATCTTTACTCTTTAATTAATTCCTTTCATATTCCAATGGTCGATTATTCTTTATAGAATTCTATCCTCTTGAGTTATTTTACACCTCTAGAGAAGTCGTCCAATCCATATGTGTCACATCATTGGATAAATGAATTGAGAAATGTATTCCATACTTATAATGTTACTCATAAGAAAATTAGAAAAGAAAATTATCGAAAATGCTACTGTGAAAGATACACATCATGGTCAATGAGAATGAGATACCATTTTTGTTCTTTATCATGCCACAGTTTTCTCCAAAAGATGCGAGAGGAAACCCATTTGTAATTGTTCTATGACATCTCAACATTTTGTGGGGGACAAATGAATTGATTGTAAATTTGAAGTGTGACAGCACATAGCTAAGTTTGCATCTAGTGTAAGCCAAATGCGACTTCCCAACCATGAAGGATCGCACTAATTAAATACCACGACCACTGTCGTTCTTAATTTTTGTAATTTCGACATCGTTTCATATTTGGGTTAGTTAATTAACGGCCAAATCTATTAATTTGGTTGTCATGCTTTTTTAAAATAAAAAATAATAATAATCAGTCCTGTTCAAATTTGTTAGTTTTAATGATAATCCCTTTGACACCGACAACTTACTACTTTTTTTTTTTTGTTTCTTCTTTACATATATTTGTCAGTTGTGAGAAGTTTCTTTATCACTGGCTAGTCATATTAAAAATTGTCCCGCTCAAATAAAATTTATGTTTAAAGTTCTTAAGATGTGGACACTCACGCAATTTTCAGCGGTCATAATTTGGTCATACACTAAAAACTATTTAAGTGGTAAATGTGTCATATCAACCTATTGAATTTATTCAAAATAGTAACTTCTATGGCGTGACCACGTCATTGTGGTGGAAAAGGGCTAGTTTTGAGTTCAAAAAAATGTCAAATTTGGAATCCTTGTCTATACAACTCAACAACTTGAAATGAAAAGCACTTTAAAACCCCACCTGTGAGTACAGCTTCAACCCACATGATACATTATCAACATATTCCATTAAATTAAACTAATATTTGGTTTGGGATGAATCTTTAATGGGCAGTGAAAATTGAAATGCAAAAATAAATTCCACCTATTATTAGTAAAATAAATTTAAAATTATTAACTTTTAATTTTAATAATATGAAAAATTGTTTATTCAACTAGTACTTTTAGAAGTTATTACATGTCTAGAGTTAAAATAAAATTTGAGCCATAGTTTATTGTTTAATAGTGTAAGAGTGTTTGAGTCAATTTAGAGACGGACTAAGAAACCAGTTTAACTCATTCTCTTTCATTAATATAAAAAATATAGAAAATTTCAAGGGAAAAGAGAGTTTTTTATTTTTTTTTGTTTTTTAGTTAGAAGATGAAGGGGGGTAGGTTCTTGGGTTAGAAGATGGGTCCACCACTAAAAGTGGGGTACCCCATTTAGGGCCCAATATGAGAGTGTGTGTGATGTGACCCAACGAACAGCCCTGAGCACTTAGATAAGATCCTTTTCCTTCAATTCCAACTCACGTGGGTCGGGGCCCTTATCACATGCGGGGTTGTGGTTTCTCAACTTCTTTCTTCCACTAGTTTTAGTGTCAAATACATTTTCACGTCCTTGACGCATAACAGACCAAAAACCCGACAATTGTTGTTTGTT
Organism: Sambucus nigra; assembly: GCA_949130495.1. Taxonomy (NCBI): domain Eukaryota; kingdom Viridiplantae; phylum Streptophyta; class Magnoliopsida; order Dipsacales; family Adoxaceae; genus Sambucus; species Sambucus nigra. The sequence goes on along the minus strand of OX422218.1, from coordinate 377,613,099 downwards.
ATTTATTGGGTCAATTATTAAATACTCCCTATTATAAATATATATTTTTTAAAAATAACACATATTTTTAGTTTAACCCATTTAGTCCCTCAAACACTCAATATCCTCTTATTTTTAGAAGTCCGCGCCAGCGGCACTCTCTCTCCAAAATATGTGGCAAAGGACTTTTTGAGGCAAAATAAAAAAGTTTGGACTAAATGGATATTAAAAAATGTCCGATGGACTATTTGGTATATGTCCCTTATTTATTTATGAATAATGACATTAGTACAAAAATTTCTAAGTCTCACGTGAATTTCACATATTTTCGTACATATCTATTAAATATTGTATTGTGAAATGAGGTCTCGTCAGGACACCAAAATTTATTACTTTTGGAAAAGACTTTATAGAATTATTTTATACGCATAACACTAATCTTTCTTTATTTACTTCTTTTTCTTAAAATAAGAGAAAAATATATGGCATATTCTGTGCACCATGTCACATGCTTTCATAGTGCACTTACATCAATAAATACAAGATAAGTACAAAAAATGATCTATTAGTTTTAGGTTGCATTTATTTTCTCCTATGTGAAAGTAAAAAATCACATTACTATATATGTACACGTGTAAATATTTTGGATTTTATTTTAATTTTTCAAATGATAATAATATTTTTTTTTTGTTACCTCTTAGGAGAGAATATTATGAAGTTCATAAATTATTCATGTTACTCAATTAGATAATACAAGAATCCTAGAAGGGTGATATTAGAATAAATTTTTGGAGCACTGGTTCAAGAAGATTTGCTTTTCTTGGAGGTTGCTCATAATGTGTCTCTTAAGATTTAAAAGAAAGGATCATTTGGACAAAATCATACTTTGATAATATGATATTTGACTTTATCATATTTTTTACAAGAGATAATTATATTTAAGTCTCATTTGTCAGGTCAACATTCATATAAGTCATATTGATTTTTTAACAATCCTATAGGTCATATTCCAACTTTTTATGGAATTTTTTCATAATTTTACCCTTTTATAACTAATCATCTGTAACTTCCTTTAGGAAGTTATATAAGTGGTTGGACTTTTTTTTAATCTTTAAATGATCATAACTTTTGATTTACAAATTCGTTTTTTGCAAAATTACTATTTTTTAAATCTGTTCGACGAGATATATCAAACAAGATTCATGAAGGCTATAAAATTCCAAAGAAAAAATTTACACAAACAGTAAACTTTACTGTATGCACTACAATATGAAATAGTTTTATAGATGTGACAATTTCACAAACAGACAGTAACATTTACTGTGGTAATATTGCACAGTATATATATATATATATATATATATATATATATATATATATATATATATATATATATATATATATCCGGTGGATCCAAACCCTCTTTTTTTAAAATTACCTTATATTTAAAGGTTCGCGCTAGCGGCATACAATCCTTACCACCATTGTTGGAACTTCAACGACCTTCGTCAGAGCTCCGATTTGGGGTGGGTAAGGGTGACATGTGGTGCCGCGGGCGCGGACCTTTGAAAATAAGAGACTTTTGAATAAATGGGTTTTGGATCGACCGGAGTGTCATGGGGTGCCGCTGGCGCAGACCGTTGAAAATAAGATTGGATAAATGGGATCTGGATTCTCTTGAGCACCGATTTGGGGTGAGTAGGGATGACCTTAGGTGCCAGTGGCGCAGAGCTTTAAACTTTATTGTATAATGTGATAACACAGTAAATTCTATTGTTTGTAAAAATGTCATAGATATTAAACTTTATTGTATACAATAGAAAATGAAATAGTTTTATATCTGTGACATTTTCACAAATAATAACACTTACTGTGTTAATGTATTTATAAAATAGTTTTATATATATAACATTTTCACAAACAGTAACATATATTTATGAAATAGTTTTATATATATAACATTTTCACAAACAGTAACATTTACTGAGTTAATATTACACAATATATATATAGCATTTTCACAAACAGTAATATTTACTTAGTTAATATTACACAATATATATATATATATATATATATATATATATATACACACGATAGATCTAAACCTCTTTTTTTTCAAAATTACCATATTTTTAAAGGTTTACACTAGCGACATTCAATCTCCACCACTACACACCCCCATTGTCGGAGCTTCAATGACTTTCATGAGAGCTATGATTTGTGTGGGTAGTAGTGACATAGGATGCCGCTGGCGCGGACCTCTAAAATTAAGAGAATATTAGATAAATGGAGTTTGGATCCATCGGAGCTCCTATTTGGGGTGAGTAGGGGTGGCATTGGGTTAAGTTTATATCTATAACATTTTCACAAACATTAACATTTACTGTGCTCATATAACATAGCATATATATATCCAAACCTCTTTTTTATGATATTATCTTGTTTTTAACGGTCTGCGCCAGCGGCATCCAATCCCCACCACCACCCACCCCCTTTGTCGGAGCTCCAACAACCTTCATCAGAGCTCTGATTTGAGGTGGCATGGGATGCCGATGTAACATTTTCACAAACAGTAACATTTATTATTTGTGAAAATATTACAGATATAAACCTAACCCAATGCTACCCCTACTCACCTCAAACTGGAGCTCCGGTGGATCCAAACCCCATTTATCTAATAATCTCTTATTTCCTAAGGTCCGCGTCAGCGGCACTCCATGTCACCCCAAATCAGAACTCTGATGAAGGTTGTTGAAGCTTCGACAATTGGGTTTATGGTGGTCGGAATTAGATACCTCTAGCGCAGGCCGTTAAAAATAAGATAATATCAGAAAAAAGAGGTTTGGATCCACCGTATATATATATATATATATATATATATATATATATATATATATATATATATATATATATATATATATATATATATATATATACTGTGTTATAACACAGTAAGTATTACCGTTTGTAAAAATATTATAGATATAAACCTAACCCAATGTCACCCCTACTCACCCCAAATAGGAGCTCCGGTGGATCCAAACTCCATTTATCTAATATTCTCTTAATTTTAGAGGTCCGCGCCAGGGGCACCCTATGCCACTACTACCCACACAAATCATAGCTCTGATGAAAGTCATTGAAGCTCCGACAATGGGGGTGGGTAGTGGTGGGGATTGAATGTAGCTAGCGTAAACCTTTAAAAATATGGTAATTTTGAAAAAAAAAAAAGATGTTTGGATCTACCGTCTCTCTCTCTCTCTCTCTCTCTCTCTCTCTCTCTCTCTCTCTATATATATATATATATATATATATATATATATATATATATATATATATATATATTGTGTAATATTAACTCAGTAAATGTTACTGTTTGTGAAAATGTTATATATATAAAACTATTTCATAAATATATTAACACAGTAAATGTTATTGTTTGTGAAAATGTCATAAATATAAAACTATTTCATTTTCTGATGTATAAAATAAAGTTTAATATCTATGACATTTTTACAAACAATAGCATTTACTGTGTTATCACATTATATATATATATATATATATATATATATATATATATATATATATATATATATATGTATATATATATATATGTATATATATATATATCCAATATGCTCCTATTTTTAAAGTTATGTGCGACCGGCACCTAATGCCACCCCTACTCACTCCAAATCGGCGCTCCAGAGGATTACGATCCCATTTATCCAATCTTATTTTCAAAGGTCCGCGCCAGCGGCACCCATGATACGCTGGTGGATCCAAAACCCATTTATTCAAGAGTCTCTTATTTTCAAAGGTCGGCCAGCGGCACCACATGCCACCCTTATCCACCCCAATTCGGAGCTCTGATGAAGGTCGTTGAAGCTCCAACAATGGTGGTAAGGATTGGATACCGCTAGCGCGAACCTTTAAATATAAGGTAATTTTGAAAAAAGAGGGTTTGGATCCACCGGATATATATATATATATATATATGTATATATATATATGTATATGTATATATATATATGTATATGTATATATATATATATGTATATGTATATATATATATGTATATGTATATATATATACTTTGTAATATTACCACAGTAAATATTACTGTCTGTTTGTGAAAATGTCACATATATAAAACTATTTCATATTCAAGTGCATACAACAAAGTTTACTGTTTGTGTAAATTTTTTTCTTTGGAATTTTATAGCGTTCATGGATCTTGTTTGATAAATCTCGTCGAGCAGATTTCAGAAATAGTAATTTTGCGAAAAACGAATATATGAATCAAAAGTTATGATCACTTGAAGATTAAAAAAAAAGTTCAACCACTTATGTAACTTCCTCAAGGAAGTTACGGATGGTTGGTTTTAAAAGGGTAAAATTGTGAAAAAAAGTTCCAAAAAAATAGGAATAGGACTTATATGTAAGGGAAAAACATGGTGTGACTAGAATATCTAAAAGAAAGTCTAATAGGATCTAAACGTGAATACCCCTTTTTACAAATAAGTAGACATGAGAATGTATGCGTGATATCAATTACTTGTTAGATTTGCAAATTTCCAATTAAGATTTATTTAATTAGTTGTCAATTTTGGATCCAAATTAAACCAATTGAATCCAATTGTATTTAAACCCTAAAACATGAATCTAGGTGAATAAATCATGCCATCACAAAAATCACAAATTACTGACACATAGATTTCAGGAAAATCACTCGAAAGGGCAAAACTTTTATTTCTATAAATGTGTGCAAATCGCAAAGTACAACACACTTACAGAAATCTATAATGAATATAGCGCAGCAAACTTACATAGGTCGCAACCTCGAAATTAACAATGGACTCTCGCAAGAACCCACAAGAACTGAAGCTCTGTTTCCAACAAGGAACACCCTCGAGTCTTCCCAAGTGATCGCAATCGACAGCCAACAACTCCCTCGAGATATACCTGTAACATCCCGTATTTTTATGACTTTTAATTTTGGGGATTTATTAAATTTAATTAGAGATATTAATTTAATATTAATCCATTTTTTTAAATACTTACTAGCGTGATGAGAGTTAGTAATTATTGGAATTTTGTTGTAAGTTACTTTATGGATAAAGTAAGTGGTGTAGTTGAATTTAGTAAAATTATCACCAAAATCTAAATTGATAATTTTGGAAATTTATCGGGACGCGCTAGTGTCGTGTCGAGATTAAATTCGAATTATTAAAAGTGAATAAATTATAAGTCACCCATATGGTCATTTTGAGTGCGTCAATGTGTCCGAAAGGGTCGAGATAGTCAAAATAATGTACCCGGGGGTTTAGTTTGGGTCTCGGAGCGTTTTTAGACCTAATTAACATCCCGGGAGGGCGTTTTAGACATTTTATATTTTTGGGCATGGAAACCCACGATTTTTCTAAGGTTATATCAGATGGTAGGAGTCATCTTCTAGGGTTAGAAGAACAATAAACCAAAGACGGCCATTGGAGAGGAAGAGGAGAAGCTTTCCAAGGAATTCTAGGCCAAGAACTCCACCGTTTGCACCGCCGTTGCCGCCAAACTTTAGTTTGTGAAAATGCACAAAAATCACAAATTACTGACACATAGATTTCAGGAAAATCACTCGAAAGGGCAAAACTTTTATTTCTATAAATGTGTGCAAATCGTAAAGTACAACACACTTACAGAAATCTATAATGAATATAGCGCAGCAAACTTACATAGGCCGCAACCTCGAAATTAGCAATGGACTCTCGCAAGAACCCACAAGAACTGAAGCTCTGTTTCCAACAAGGAACACCCTCGAGTCTTCCCAAGTGATCGCAATCGACAGCCAACAACTCCCTCGAGATATACCTGTAACATCCCGTATTTTTATGACTTTTAATTTTGGGGATTTATTAAATTTAATTAGAGATATTAATTTAATATTAATCCATTTTTTTTAAATACTTACTAGCGTGATGAGAGTTAGTAATTATTGGAATTTTGTTGTAAGTTACTTTATGGATAAAGTAAGTGGTGTAGTTGAATTTAGTAAAATTATCACCAAAATTTAAATTGATAATTTTGGAAATTTATCGGGACGCGCTAGTGTCGTGTCGGGATTAAATTCGAATTATTAAAAGTGAATAAATTACAAGTCACCCGTATGGTCATTTTAAGTGCGTCAATGTGTCCGAAAGGGTCGAGATAGTCAAAATAATGTACCCGGGGGTTTAGTTTGGGTCTCGGAGCGTTTTTAGACCTAATTGACATCCCGGGAGGGCGTTTTAGACATTTTATATTTTTGGGCATGGAAACCCACGATTTTTCTAAGGTTATATCAGATGGTAGGAGTCATCTTCTAGGGTTAGAAGAACCATAAACCAAAGACGGCCATTGGAGAGGAAGAGGAGAAGCTTTCCAAGGAATTCTAGGCCAAGAACTCCACCGTTTGCACCGCCGTCGCCGCCAAACTTTAGATCGCGCAACGAGGATCACAACCACAACAATATTCTCCACAAATCTGAGCCAAATATTTCCAGGAAAGTATGTATCTTGCTCTATTTCAGTTAATGCTTCAATGATATTAGTCTAGGGTTGATTAAGACTAGTTTGTGAAAGAAAAATCTATTTTGGAGACTCGAATTTGCATGATGTATAGGTAAAAGACGTATTCTGGAAATCAAATTCACGTGTAGAGGTTGAACCAAAAATTTGCATTAAGTTAGGAGTATAAAATCTGGGAAAGGAATGGGAAGAAACTAAACAAAGAAAATATTAGGGTTCTTGTAATTTTTCTGGATTTTAACCCTTTTAATTCGTTATAATTGATGAAAACTCGCATGTCTTACGTAGAATACTCATTATTTGGGGATATAACACTTGTGTTATAATTTGTTAGAAGTTTGGAAATCAAATATGATGATTTGAATAATTTTGGAATAGCATTCTCGTAACTGGAAATTCTGCAGTTTCGCCATACTTGCTTTATCGATCGAGCGACCTAAGAGCATCGATCGATCGACGCATCGATCGATCGAGCACCTGCCATTGATCGATCGATCCCTCCTGAAAAACTCAAATTCCCCTTTTTAAATAGGTTGTTCCAACTTAAATGAATAGAAATTCTTGGACATTATTGTTAGAACATTTTGGGATATAAAGAAGACCAGTAGGACTTTATAAAAATGGAACCTTTAATGTAAGACGAGATTAACATTTAACGGAGGTGTTTTACACTTAAGGAACAATGGGAACGTGTGTCTAAAGGGTGAGACTCGTAAGAAAGTTACGTCGTAAAGTAAAAGAGTACCTACTGAAATTACACTTAGGGAGATAGGATTTCACTAGTGTTGCGAAGAAGGTTTGGAATAATCCCATAATAAGAATAAGAGACAAACCGTTATATGGGATAATCTAAAAATGTGCAATAAGAATAAATATCATAAGTATGGGTCATGGGTGTACCTAAATTTGAAATGAGAATAGTAGTATACATATATGACTGTGTTTATGCATATACTATATATGTGTAAAAATCATGCTCGCGCTACTTGCTATCACAGATATTACCGTGCTGGGACAGTCTTATCTTGATGGGACCTTTATGGGGGATATTGACTTGTACCCTAGAACATATGAATCCTTGGTACAGGCTATCAGATCGATAGTCAGACGTTCCTAATAGACGTGAGGATATGTCTTGACCTCTTAGTGACTTGGAACTATGCTTCGCCTCAATTTGTATGTGTTGTGTTAATACAGTTCGAGAGTGATTCCGAACTAGTATTTCACTTAGTACGAGTGATACGAGGACTTGATAGCAGAGTATGCCAACACCATAAATTTTATATGGGGTGCCGATAGTATATATATTATATGAGTGATTAATATAAATATATAAACTTGAAATTAGGGAATTATCTACTGTGACTAAAGGTAGGTAAGTAATGAATAATTATTTCAACTTGGATATAAGTGTTTAAAAAGTTTTAGGCAATACTGAGAAACTTTATAATCAAATGAGGTTTATGTGAAAACTTTGCTTTTAAAAATGAATTTTCTTAATACTAGAAATTTTCGGCATGAAACCTTGTGAGTAACTTAAGATAAGCTGAACTATTAGGAGTAGTAGTACGGTAGGTGTGCACATTACAAGAGAGGTGAGAATTTCTCAAGAGAGTGTCGCACACTAATATGATTGTTGCATTAGTCGGTAAGCATTTTAAATACTTGCTAAACTAAATTTTAAACTGTTTTACATTCAGGATATGACCCGTTTCCTATTTTTTCTTATCTCTTATATATATATATGTATAAATTACAGGTGCCCAGCCACAGGGGCGTCTTGCATAGGATCCTTTGGAAGGAACGTGCTGCAGTTTAGGTGGGAGTTGCAGGCCTTTTGCTTAGACGACCTCATTATTGATTCCACTTCTAGTTCTATTTCATCCAGTTGGGCATGTGTCGCCCTTTTTCCATTATTTAGTTGGTTTTATCAGATATTGTAATTCGTTTACTTCCAGTATTTATACTTTGGGATTGTTACTGTCAGGATGTTTTTCCTTTGAAGTTTTAATGTTGGAATTATTTAGTTGAATGCTTAAATTGCTTGGATTATCTTTTCCAGTCTAGTTGTTATGTGATTTTTAAACCATGGATTATGAAAGGTTTTAAATATTGGTTTTAAATTAAATTTGGAAATTTGATGTCTTAAAATGGTTTTGTCACTTAGCTTAATTGTTTAGGGTCTTTAATTTGAAAAGTTATTTTTGCGACAGTGATGCTAAAAATGAACCAACCGTTCACCTTGGTTATAATTTAATAAAGGATTGATCACCCGGTATTTAATTAGGCGGGGTGTCACAGGTGGTATCAGAGCATCAGGTTCTAGTGTCCTTTAGGATATGTACGACTTATTTCTCTTTCAGCTTAGCGTTCTTGCTATAGTGCCCTATTTTTAGGATTGCTGTATTCTTGCTTTTACGATTACTTCTTCAGATATTTAAGATTTGATAATAACTGTAGACTAATAAAATTTCTTTACGTTTCAGATGCCTCCGAGATGTGCACCCAAGGATAGGTGTGCCCAAGCTGAGCAGCCAGCAGCTCTGGCTCAGGGAACGATGAACGCAACCGAGGTAGCCGCTATCGTTGCTCAGGCGGTGAATGCCGCGCTAGCGGTAGTGCAGTAGGCTCCACCCCAGGTTCAGGCAGTGGCGCCAGTACCAGCACAGCTTCCATATGGATGGGAGCGAGTTAGGGATGCCTTCCAAAAGGCGCATCCCCCAGAGTTTGCGGGTAGTTCGGATATCATTATAGCCAACCAATGGAAGAAGGATATCCAGAGGCATCTGCACATGTACGAGTGCACGGACGTGCAAAAATAGCTGTTGGCTTCCTTCAAGCTAGTGGGGGTCGCTTTGCATTGGTGGGAATCCACCACCACCTTGGAGGAAAGGGATATTATCACTATTCAGTTATTTTGGGCGCGGTTTGATAGCAAATACTTTCTATCCATCATGCAGACTGAGATGAGGCAGAAGTTACTGAATTTGAAATAGGAGAATTCGACTGTTACTGAGTACGAAGAGGAGTTCACAAGACTTCTCACTATAGTGCCAGATGAGTCACCCACTGAGGGGAAGAAGATACTGTTGTTTGTGGATGGGTTGGCTTGGAGGATCCGCCAACACCTCATAGGCAATCTGTCACTGAGTACCTACACAGATGTACTCAATGCTTCTTTGTTACACTGCCAGGATCACCGCTTCCACCTGCAGGGAAGCAAGCGAGCAGGAGAGTCCATCCAGCAGGGTAGGACAGGGGGTAGTTGTGCTAGTGGAGCATCGACATCTCAGGGGCAGACTCGTCAGCATGAGAAGAGTTCCCATCACAGGGACCCTGCAAAGCAGTTCCGATCAGGTGACTCCAGGCATGGATTTGGGGGATTTAGGCAGGGCCAGAGGGGCCAGTCTAATCAACAGGGCCAACATCGCCAGCCGTAAGGTCAGCAGCAGGGCCATCAGGGCCAATAGCATTTTCAACAAGGCCAACAGGGCCAATGGCAGGGTGGTAACGACCAGTAAGGCCATAATCAGTAGGGATATAGGGGAGGGAATTTCAGGGGCCGATGCTTCGGGTATCATAAAAATGGCCATAGGCGCCATGATTGTCTAGAGGGAGATAGGTCCCCATAGCAGTAGGGTGCTCGTAATGAGCCACAGAGGCCACTTTTTCCAGTCGCCCTCCCAGTACCAGCTCAGGCACCAGCCCTACTAGCCATTCCAGCAGCTCCAGTGCAGCAGGGGCAGTTACAGTACGAACGTGTCTATAATGTCCACCAGGCAGCAGCTCCACAGGCGCCACCCGTGATTGAAGGTACGTTTCCTATCCATAGTACTATGGGTCGGGTTTTATTTGATACTGGGGCGACACACTGTTTTATTGCTACTCAGTTTGCGAAGGCCTTAGAGTTATTAGCCACAACAGAGAGCACTGTGACATGTGTAGACTCACCACTGGGAAATTGATCGTTAATCTTCTTTATATGTCGGGGTGTGGGAGTAGAGATTGGTAGCTTAATCTTACCTGTAGACATGTTAGTCTTAGATATGCATGAGCACGACGTTATTATTGGCATGGATTGGCTCGCAGCATATAGAGCCATGATAGATTATTTTGGTGGGAGTATTGTCTTTTCCATTCCGGGGCAGGAGATGTTTGTAGTGGCGATTCCTCGCCCAGAGGGAGGCTCTACCGCTCATTTGTATTACATAGAGGAAGATACCTCAAAGGAGGTTGTGACTCCCTTAGACTCAATCCCAATCATTTGTGAGTATTCTGATGTATTTCAGGAGATACCAGGCCTACCCCCCAGTAGAGAGATAGATTTTTTCATAGATTTGTTACCGGATACTCGACTGATAGCACGCGCTCCATACCGTATGGCTCCGGTAGAAATGCGAGAAATACGAGATCAGATAGAGCAGCTGTTAGGTCAGGACTTCATTCGTAGGAGTACCTCACCTTGGGGCGCTCTAGTGTTGTTTGTGAAAAAGAGAGACGGTTCACTGAGGCTATGTGTGGACTATCGAGAGCTGAATAAGGTCACGATACGAAAAAAATATCCGTTGCCTCGAATCGATGATCTGTTCGACCAGCTGAGGGGAGAAACTTTCTTTTCTAAGATAGATTTGAGGTCAGATACCATCAGCTACGTATTAGGGAGGAGGATGTTTCGAAGACTTCTTTCTTGACGAGATATGGGTCCTATGAGTTTAGAGTGATGCCATTTGGACTCATAAATGCTCCAGCCGTATTCATGGATGTGATTAACCGAGTATTCAGTGAGTTCTTGGATCAGTTTGTTATCGTCTTCATAGATGACATCCTGATATATTCACACACTGAGGAGGAGCATGCTAAGCACTTGAGGTAAGTTCTTCAGACTCTACGAGGGCATCAGCTGTATGCTAAGTACGAGAAGTGCGGATTCTGGTTACGGGAAGTGCAATTCTTGGGACATGTTGTTTCTGAACTGGGGATAGCGGTTGACCTAAGTAAAGTGTCAGTAGTGAGGGAGTGGGGACATCCCACGACACCGATAGAAGTGCATAGTTTCTTGGGGTTATCCGGGTACTACAGGAGATTCATTCGAGAGTTCTCCAAGATAGAGGGTCCATTGACGAAACTGACTCGTAAGGCGGTACCATATATTTGGGACGATACTTATCAATTGGCTTTCGATGAGGTGAAAGACAAGCTGACTTCGGCACCTGTCCTTACTTTACCCAAGACGGGCGTGGAGTATTTGGTTTACACCAACGCCTCCTTACGGGGACTCGGGGGAGTACTTCAGCAGGAGATTTTGCCTCCCGCAAGCTTAAGCCGCATGAGAGGAATTACCCTACTCACGACCTAGAGTTAGCAGCGGTCGTCTTTGCACTGAGGATATGGAGACACTATTTATTGGGGGAGAAATTCTTCTTGTTCATAGACCACAAGTCACTGCAGTACCTGTTCACTCAGCGAGAACTAAATATGCGTCATCGCAGGTGGTTAGAATTTGGAATGACTATCAGTTCGACATACAGTACCATCCGGGGAAGGCCAACGTAGTTCCAGATGCGTTGAGCCGTAGACCAGTAGACAATGTAGCGAAAATTTGGAAACCAAAATGGAAAGAGTTGGGTCACCAAGATGTAGTAGCCCGTTCCTTCATATCTGTCATGACAATGACACCCGAGATTGTTACTAGGGTAATACAGGCACAGATAGCAGACTCATTTTGCCAGGAGCAAATTGTACGGCTTTTAATCAAGGGTGTTGAGTCCTATTCAATTAGTTTCGACGGAGGTTTAAGGTTTAATGGGAGATTGGTGGTCCCATAAGAAGCAGACTTACGTCATGAAGTGATGACCCATTCTCACGGGTCCCGATTTGAGGTGCATCCCTGGGGAGATAAGATGTACCAAGATATGAGATGGAAATACTGGTGGAGTGGGATGAAGAAGGATATTGTTGAGTTCGTATCCAAGTGTTCTACTTGCCAGATGGTAAAGGTGGACCACCAGAAATCGTCGGGGTTGCATCAGCCATTAGAAATACCCACGTGGAAGTGGGAGAGTATTTCCATGGATTTTATTACTAGGTTGCCTACATCACAGCGAGGCTACGAATCCATCTAGGTGATTGTGGACCGTTTGACCAAGGTGGCTCATTTTCTGCCAGTACGGATAGACTATACCATGGTCCAGTACACTCAGTTGTTCATTGCTGAGATTGTTAGACTACATGGGGTGCCCCTGGATATTGTGTCAGACAGAGACAAGATTTTTGTGTCGCATTCCTGGGAGAGTTTTTAGGAGGCCATGGGTACAGAGTTGAGGTTGAGTTTAGCTTATCACCCACAGACAGATGGACAAACAAAGCGTACTGATCAGATATTGGAAGATATGCTACACATGTGTGTCCTTGATTTTGGGGGAGGTTGGGAGCCACATCTCCCACTGGTAGAGTTTTCTTATAATAACTCTTATCAGTTCACGATTGGCATGACTCCATTTGAGGCATTATATGGTAGGACTTGTCGTTCTCCCACTTGTTGGTTAGAGGTGGGGGACAACAAGTTACTCAGACCAGAGGTAATTTAAGAAACCTCCGCTAGGATTGAGCTTATCAGGAGTCACATTCAGGTAGCACAGGATAGGTAGAAAAGCTACGTTGATGCAAAACGATTCTTTCGAGAATTTAATGTGGGAGACCAAGTATTACTACGTGTATCTCCTATGAAAGGAGTGATGAGGTTTGGGAAGAAAGGGAAATTGGCCCCTGGGTACGTGGGACCATTTCCCATTATCGAGAGGATTGGGCTGGTAGAATACCGATTGGGACTGTCAGAACATTTAAACTGCATTCACGATGTATTCCATATCTCGTCGTTGAGAGGATACCTTCGGGATGACATAGCGATTGAGGAGATTAACTTACAGCCCGATAGCTCTTATGAGGAGAGACCAGTGGCGATTCTAGACCATAGCGAAAGGAGATTGAGGTCAAAAGTAGTTCCACTTGTACGAGTCCAGTGGGAGCATCATAATGTGGAGGAATCCACTTGGGAGCATGAGGCAGACATGCGTGAGAAGTACCCAGAGTTATTCTTACCAAGTATACCTTAATTCGAATTTCGAGACAAAATTCCGTTATTAAGGGGGAAGTATGTAATACCTCGTATTTTTATGACTTTTAATTTTAGGGATTTATTAAATTTAATTAGAGATATTAATTTAATATTAATCTGGATTTTTTTTTAAAATACTTACTAGCGTGATGAAAGTTAGTAATTATTGGAATTTTGTTGTAAGTTACTTTATGGGTAAAGTAAGTGGTGTAATTGAATTTAGTAAAATTATCACGAGAATCTAAATTGATAATTTTGGAAATTTATCGGGACGCGCTTGTGTCGTGTCGAATTTAAATTCAAATTATTAAAAGTGAATAAATTATAAGTCACCCGTATGGTCATTTTGAGTGCGTCAATGTGGCCGGAAGGGTCGAGATAGTCAAAATAACGTACTCGGGGGTTTAGTTTGGGTCACGGAGCGTTTTTAGGCCTAATTAACATCCCGGAAGGGCGTTTTAGACATTTTATATTTTTAGGCATGTAAACCCACGATTTTTCTAAGGTGATATCACATGGTAGGAGTCATCTTCTAGGGTTATAAGAACCATAAATCAAAGACGACCATTGTAGAGGAAGAGGAGAAGCTTTCCAAGGAGTTCTAGGCCAAGAACTCCACCGTTTGCACCGCCGTCGCCGCCAAACTTTAGATCGCGCAACGAGGATAACAACCACAACAATATTCTCCACAAATCTGAGCCAAATATTTCCAGGCAAGTATCTATCTTGCTCTATTTCAGTTAATGCTTCAATGATATTAGTCTAGGGTGGATTAGGACTAGTTTGTGAAAGAAAAATCTATTTTGGAGACTCGAATTTGCATGATGTATAGGTAAAAGACGTATTCTGGCAATCAAATTCACATGTAGTGGTTGCACCAAAAATTTGCATGAAGTTAGGAGTATAAAATCTGGGAAAGGAATGGGAAGAAACTAAACAAAGAAAATATTAGGGTTCTTGTAAATTTTCTGGATTTTAACCCTTTTAATTCGTTATAATTGATTAAAACTCGCATGTCTTATGTAGAATATTCATTATTTGGGGACATAACACTTGTGGTATAATTTGTTGGAAGTTTGGAAATCAAATATGATGATTTGAATAATTTTGGAATAGCATTCTCGTAATAGGAAATTTTGCAGTTTCGCCATACCTGCTTGATCGATCTATCGACCCAAGAGCATCGATCGATCGACGCATCGATCGATCGAGCACCTACCATCGATCAATCGACCCCTCCTGGAAAACTCAGATTCCCCTTTTTAAATAGGTTGTTCCAACTTAAATGAATAGAAATTCTTGGACATTATTGTTAGAACATTTTGGGATATAAAGAAGACCAGTAGGACTTTATAAAATTGGAACCTTTAATGTAAGACAAGATTAACATTTAACAGAGGTGTTTTACACTTAAGGAACAATGGGAATGTGTGTCTAAAGCGTGAGACTCGTAAGAAAGTTACGTCGTAAATTTAAAGAGTACCTACTAAAATTACACTTAGGGAGATAGGATTTCACTAGTGTTGCGAAGAAGGTTTGGAATAATTCCATAAATAAGAATAAGAGACGAACCGTTATACGGGATAATCTAGAAATGTGCAATAAGAATAAATATCATAAGTATATACATATATGACTGTGTTTATGCATATACTATATACATATATGACTGTGTTTATGCATATACATATATGACTGTGTTTATGCATAAAAATCATGCCCGCGTTACTTTCTATCACCGAGGTTACCGCGCTGGGACAGTCTTATCTCGATGGGACATTTATGGGGGATATTAACTTGTACCCTAGAACATAGGAATCCTTGGTACAGGCTATCAGATCGATAGTCAGACGGTCCAAAGAGACGTGAGGGTATGTGCTGACCTCTTAGTGACTTGAAACTATGCTTCGCCTCAATTTGTATGTGTTGTGTTAATACAGTTCGAGAGTGATTTCGAACTAGTATTTCCCTTCGTACGAGTGATACGAGGACTTGATAGCAGAGTATGCCAACACCATAAATTTTATGTGGGGTACCGATAGTATATATATTATATGAGTGATTAATATATATATATATATATATATATAAACTTGAAATTGCGGAATTATCTACTGTGACTAAAGGTAGGTAAGTAATGAATAATTATTTCAACTTGGATATAAGTGTTTAAAACGTTTGAGGCAATACTGAGAAACTTTATAATCAAATGAGGTTTATGTGAGAACTTTGCTTTTAAAAATTAATTTCCTTAATACTAGAAATTGCCGACATGAAACCTTGTGAGTAACTTAAGATAAGCTAAACTATTGGGAGTAGAGGTACGGTAGGTGTGCACATTACAAGAGAGGTGAGAATTTCTCAAGAGAGTGTCGCACACTAATATGATTGTTGCATTAGCCGCTAAGCATTTTAAATACCCGTTAAACTAAATTTTAAACTGTTTTACAATCGGGCTCTAACCCGTTTCATATTTTCTCTTCTCTCTTGTATATATATGTATATATTACGGGTGCCCAGCCACAGGGGCGTCTTGCATAGGATCCTTTGGAAGGAATGTACTGCAGTTTAGGTGGGAGTTGCAGGCCTTTTGCTTAGACGACCTCATTATTGGTTCCACTTCTAGTTCTATTTCATCCAGTTGGACATGTGTCACCCTTTTTCCATTATTCAGTTGGTTTTATCAGAGATTGTAATTCGTTTACTTCCAGTATTTATACTTTGGGATTGTTACTGTCAGGATGTTTTTCCTTTGAAGTTTTAAAGTTGGAATTATTTAGTTGAATGCTTAAATTGCTTGGATTATCTTTTCCAGTCTAGTTGTTATGTGATTTTTAAACCATGGATTATGAAAGGTTTTAAATATTGGTTTTAAATTAAATTTGGAAATTTGATGTCTTAAAATGGTTTTGTCACTTAGCTTAATTATTTAGGGTCTTTAATTTGAAAAGTTATTTTTTCCACAATGATGCAAAGAATGAACCAACCGTTCACCTTGGTTATAATTTAGTAAATGACTGATCACCCAGTATTTAATTAGGCAGGGTGTCACAATACCAAATCAGCAGTAGAGATGTAGTCTCTACAAGATAAACTTCAACAAGGTTGAATCTTGGGCTAAAAAATGATTCACTAAAGTATTTAGGATGATTTGTGAATCAGAAAACAAAGGTTTTGTAACTTAAAAGTGAGGATTAAAATTCTGCAGATTGCAGTTTCGTTTTCATCAAATTCTGTAGTCTTCTAATGAAAAAGGTTTACAAAGAGATATTTATAAAAAAAACTCGAGTCGGCAAGGTCGTTTGAGACTGCCGTGTGATACCGATTTAAATAAATTCGCAAATTTCTAAGTTAACCTTATGTAATCGGTCAATTTTTAAACCAAATTAATTCAACCTTAAACAAACATCTAGGTGTAGTGGATCATGCCAACACAGACAAATATGAATTGCCGACTCATAGATTTTAGAAAAAAATCCTCGAAGGGCAAAATATTTTATTTCACTAATAATACTCACAATGATTACAAGCGAAATCTGCAAAGAATTTATCGTAACAAACTCTCACAGGCCGCAACTTAAATCAGCAATGAATCAACCTTAGAAGATCCACAATGACATGCAGTCCATTCAGCCCAGGAACACACACAAGTGTTCCCTTTGACACGCAGTCACGTCAACCTATCACCTCCCTCAAGTGACACCCAGATCAGCAGTAGAGATCTTCTTTATAAGAGAAACTTCACAAATTTGTGATCTTGGGTTCCAAAACAATTCACATGAAGCAATTGGGATGTTTGTGAATTGAAAACAAAGGATAAAACCATTAAAATTGAGAAGATAAATGTTTCTGCCAAAGCAGTTTCGTAGGATTCAAATTCGCAGGTCTTCTAAAGAAAAACGAAACTACACAAAATAATTTATAGAAAAATTGAGTCGACAGCTCGCTCAAATGAAAAATAGACGTCGCTTGAACGAGATAAGATGTTTCTCGAACGATACATCGCGCGAAAGACCATTATCGCTTGAACGATGAGGCACAGTCACTCGAACGATTGGAGTGAGAAAATAATTTTTTATTACAGTCCACCTTAACACTTAGAAAAATATTTTGACGAAAAAGAACGCCCTAACTTTTTCTAGAAAAAATTAGAAAATATCTCGACACTTGTTATGAACCATTAAGGGATTAAAAACACATCCATACCAGAATTAATCCTACGGGGGCTTTAATGTTGAAGAACTTTGATATTCGGATTCGTCTTAATGCATGATTGGACTTGAATAGTCTTCGATGGTTGTAGCAGTACATGACATACTCAAATGTAAACAGGACAATAAAATAATGTCCATAAAAATCTCCCCTATGTCTATGCTGGTACAAAATAAAAACATCTGAATTATAAAATTAAAATGCCTATACAAATATAATACCCTCCCATGATCCCAAAACTGAAAAGTTAGTAAACATGTAAGTTTAAAACTTTTCTTCAAAAATCTTTAACTTCAAATCTTTAAACTTTTCTCATCAGGGTGACCAACATATGATCATCAATCTTTATACCTACATACATGAGACAAAGAAAATACCGTTGTGACGTATCGAGTTTGAAATGAGATAAACATAACATCAAAATAAATATCGAATCTCAAATCTCCCTCATAATGCAAACTCCCCCATAAAATCATAATTCGTTCTCCCATTTTTTATTTGTTCGAAATAGACTAGGAAAAGAATAAACAAAATAAATATGTAGTGTCACAACAACTTTGCATAGTAAACATGGATCAAACTATGCTCATGCAAAGGAGTCAGCTCTTGAGGATTCCACTAACTATTTTTTATTTTTCAATTTTTCATACAAAAAAGTAAAAATAATTTTACAAAAATCACACACCATGAATTTACACTAAGATAACCAAATCATGGAAATAGAATGAATGGGTGTGAACATATTGGATACGAAAATCAATGCAATCAAACATAACATATGTTCACGATGAATATGTGTACTCCTAACGAATGAATCTCAAAATAGTCCTTAGGTGTCGAAAATTTGAATCTAGATGACATCATCTTAATCAAATCGAGAAAGCAAAGTTAAACATAATATTCACACCAATAACGTCTAAAACTATGTAATGCCTTTTTCATGACTTTCAGGGACGTGCAAACCCATTTTATATTCCATCCAAACTCCCTCATTAATAATAATATTTTTTATTTTTCTTTTGAGGTGATGAAAAAAAAAATCTGGCCCACTTTTGGCATATTTTTTCTTTTATTGCCTTTAAATTTTTTCGGTCTCTTTTCAACGTCTTTGGACCTTGGCTTCCATTTTTGCCATACTATTTCTAGATCCGATTTAAACGGTGGCTTAATCACAAATGATAAATGAGTACCTTTTGTATCCCTTACCCGTTTTTCAAATATATCACACACACTCACTGTTGATGTAAAAAACTAGATTTAACCTAATTATTTAATCACAGATAAAAATAAACAAGACAAGAGATTTTTAAAGTGGTTCAGCCTTGAAAGAATGGCCTACGTCCACTGTTTGTGTTATTACTGACTGTTTGCAGAATTCTCGATAATGGGTTTACCAAGAAATTCTGAGTCCCCTGCTAATGAGGAGGTTACAATGTATTTATAGCCTTGAGGCTGTACATACGAGAGAATATTACATTGCTGTCCAATAGGCGTGTACATCTGTATGATAATAATCAGCATTTAATGCGCATTCAATCCTCTTAATTATTCGGTTATAAATTCTCTGTACGAGGTGCATCTCGGACTGCCTAAGTAGCTCGGTATACATGAGTTTCTCGGTACAATAAAGTTCCTCGGAGAACACTTGTTGCTCGGAGCGCCTGAGTTGTTCGGGGAGGTTGAGTTCCTCGGAGTCAAGGTGTAGTAAAAAATGTTTGTGGGTGCCATGTAGATTGACACGTGTCTCCACATAATTGGTCCACGTCAGCGGGTTAAATTTAGTATCAACAGAAGCCCCCAATGTTTCGTGGTTTGATGTTGAAGAAAAGTATGGAACATTTATGTTGCCTAAACTTTATGGATTTTAGACAATCGTTCGTTGTACATAACTCCTTTTTTGAGTACATAGTATCAGTCTTTTAAAGTATTTTGAATTTCCATAACCGCTTTATTTTTTGTGCCACTTTCTCCTTTTTAGCCGCCGGGTACGCAATCGTCTATCCTGTTAATCATTGTTCTTCTCTATTCCCGTGGTAAAGTATTTAAACGCTTTAAAAAATTCAATCGCCTTTTACTTTTTCAAATATGCATCTCAGAACTTCTTCCCTTCTTCTCTATCTTATGCGTTCATTTCCTCCATTGTTCGTTGTCAACTGATCCACCCTTTTCCTGTAAGATCTTCTTCCTTTTCTTTTACTTTCTTCGTTCATGATGGTTTACCTTGTGGAGTCGCTTGATAAATTTCGTTTTGATTTTTCTATTCCTTCATGGGTCATATTGGAAGAACTTGTTAAACCTTCTGACTATTTTCGTTTCGCTGAGGGACATTGGTTCCCCAGTCTCTTTATGACTGAATGTGACTTTTCTTTTCCTTCAAACCCCTTGTGTTTAGAGTTCTGTCAATATTTTAACGTGGAACCTGCAAAAATAGCTTCCAATACCTGGAGAATAGTTAATGGAGTCCATAGGTTAAATCAGATTCATGGAACCCATTTAGGAATTCCAGAAATTATGTTTTGCTATAGATGGGTTGTTAGTGATAGCACTTTTTATTTGAAAACTAGGTTTTTAAATAGGGCTTTTGTTGTCAATCTCCCCGATGCCAACAGGGATTACTTCGAGCATGGGGTTGTTATGAAAAATTGGCAACATGCTCCATTAAATGGAAATTATGTGTATCAGGGTCCTAGATGCCCTCCCTATGGCAATGGGATAGGTTGTTTTTATTTTATTTTATATTTGAAATTATGTTTTCTTTGTGTTTGATAAAATGCGTCATTGACATTTTAATTTTTGTTTATTTGCAGTTGATAGCAAAAAGAAATCCCTTAAAGAAACTGATGTCAATTTAAGGCCCTTGAATCTTATCTGGAGTTTGCACCAAACTGTTGCTGACGAACATATCAGATCAGCCTCGTACTTGTTGCAGTACAAGAGTTACACTTCATCTTTTACTGCTCGTCCAGTGATAAGTGACATAGAACCAGCACCAGCTTCTAAAGGTTCCTCTCCTGAATCAAATATTCCTCTCAGTGACAGAATGAAGAGAAGAAGAGCTCCTGCCTTCTTTGATAAGTCTGCTTCTACTACTGGAGAGGCAAAGAAAAATAAGCCAAATGTCCCAGAAGAAGGGACGAGAAATATTGATGCATCCCCTCCTGCTTTTGTTAAAAAGGTTGTCGAGAAGCCCCCTGTGGCTCCGAGCAAGATTGTAGCTGTTTCTCCTCCAAGCGAGGTTATATTTATATCACTGACCAAGACAACATCCTTGGTCGAGAATGTTCCTGCTTCCACGAGGAAGTTGAAGAAAAATTCCTCGGACAAATTGGCTGAATCTATCTCTCAGCCTCTACCTGTGGGAAGTGGTGTTCCCACTTTTGTTGCTCTGAGCTCTGCCATGAGCTTGGTGAAGTCTTGGATTATCCTCGAGATCCAAGGTATTGAAAATAGTATTTCTCGGGCTAGGGTTACCACCTTGGCAGCTCAACATATTTCCTCAGTAAGTATTACTAATCTAAACTTTTATTTTTCAATGTTATATCCTTGCACTGACTTATAATTTTTTTCTTTTTCCAGTTGGTAACCTGATTCAACACTATTCTGAAAAAGGATGAGGCCATCAAGGCTTCGAGCTCCTCGGGAGGTGTAGAGGAAGCTTTCATGGGTCTGACACAGTCCTTAAAGGATTCTCGTCAGAAATATGACGAAGATAAGTTTGCCTAGGAGAAGCAACTAAGATCCATCAAGCAAGAGATAGAGAAAGATGTGGAGGCCTCTCAGGAGTTGGAGAGGAAAATAAAAGAATTTGAGAAGAAGAATACTAAGCTTGAGGAAAAGCTCAAGAATACTGGAGAGCTTGAGACTAAGCTCAAAATTGCTGAAGAGGAACTTGGCAAACTCCATGAAGCTGATCGTCAGAGGCAGGATCTAGAAAGAAAAATGAAGGCTGCCGAGGAACTTCATACTGAGAGGATTTCCTCAGAGAAGGCAAAGAGAAAACTGGTTGTTAAGAAGTCCTTCAGTGCTGGCTGGAACAAGGGTTGGAACAAAGGCCTAGCTGCCATGTCCTTTCAGATGGAATTTTCTAGCCTCAAATTCTTCAGGGACGGATGGATTGTTGCTCTGCAGGAGTTAAAGGTCTCAGAGAGTTCTGAACTTTTTCAGCGTCATGTTCATGGTCCTCCTCCCTATCCTGGAGAAGAAGAAGAAGACGAAGCTGCTTCTGAAGAGTCTTCAATGATGATTGGAGACCAAGTTCCTCCCATTCTGGTTGTTCAGACTTTCTATGAGCAACTTCAGCCCACCAGTATTTCAACCGAGCAGCTTCCGCTATCCTCTGAGCAACCAGCCTCCTCATCTCAGCTCTCCAAGGAAGTCACAAAACACAAGGAGAAGGTGTAAAGTTTCTCGGACTTTAATTTTATTATTTCTTTTGAATGTAACCTTATACTTATCTTTTGATGAATAAAAATTTGAGTTTTTTATTGTTCATGCTGACTTTCTTCGTCTTGCTCTGCCTTTATCATTCATTAATCCTGTTTATGGCTTCTCTTTTCTAGTTTATGGCCAGGATGGAACTCTTGTCAGCTCACGATACTGAGTTGATGAAAAAATGTAATGAATATTTCAAAGCTGGCCATACAGATTTGGATGAGTCATAAATTTTTGATATCCTGGGCTCAGATGCCTCTGAACGAGCAGTAGAAGCTTACCAATATCTAAAATGCTTACTCGACCGAGTTGTATCCAATAATGTGGCTTATTATGAGATGCTTGAAGATCTTCAGGGTACCATCGAGGAACTTCAGTAACAATACAAGGAATCTTCTGCCCTTTTGCATTAGGGGTATGAGAAAACGTATCAGCAACTAAATGCTGACAAAGGATATGATAAGTTAGTCGCTGCTTATGATTTTAAGGAGAGGACTTTGAAGACCGAGGTTGAAGAGCATAGGCAGATCGTGAAATTACTGGAGCAGGAAAATAATAACTTGTGAGGAGAGATATCCCAACTGAAATCTGCAGCATCTACCTCGGGAGCCTTGATCCCTGTCAATGACGAAGGTTTCTCGTTTCTGGAGGTTGAAAATGCCAATTTGAGAGACGAATTAGAAACTTTAAAGAGAATTGGACCCTCTACATCTGCTCGCGGACCAGCAAGAGCTACTAGGGTTACTATTGAAGAGGCGAGAACTCAAGCATCTTTGGAAAATCAAGCAGTTCAGTTGGTTGCGAAGAATAAAGCTCTGGCAAAGATATCCAAGAAGATTCTGGACCTTAACGAGCAACTTTCCACACAAGGATCCGCCTTGGAGAATAAAGAAATTTTTGTGAAGAATCTCCACGAGAAGTTGGAAAGGTTGACTTACTAATTCCACAAATAGCCTATAAAGTTTTGGTTGGCTGGCTATAATGAAGCCCTCTACCATCTTGATGATCGAATCCAGCAAGTGAATAATGAGGGTTATAAACAAGGGTGGCTGAATGCACTTGGTGTATTAAAATTGGAGCAGGGCCATTATCTATGGGATTATTATAACCCTGGATTGCTCGAGTTGCCCGTGCCACCTTTTAAACTTGATATGAGCTGGATTCCTGCTCAGGTAATCTCTTAGTGCTTAATCTCCAAATATCTCGGCGACTACACTCTTCATTCCAACGTTGATATTTCTCACCCTGGGCATCTACTTGATCGGCCATCAGTGATGAATGTTCGAATGTTTCGAGATCTGAATTTCATAAATTCCCCTTATGCCTTAGATGATCCTCCTGCTGGAGTAGAACCTGTTTTAAAAGCAGAAGGGAAGAAACCAATAGAATAGGAATTTATGTAATAATTTCTACTTTCCACAACATATGTAATCCTTCTTGTTTTGAATGAAAAATTTTGGTAATACATTTCTCACGTCATTTGTAATTTTACTTAGTATGAATGAAAATTTGTCTTTTGTCATTTCATAATTTATAGAATGTTTTTGCTTGTTGGTCGGTAAATATATATATGCTTCTGACATATTGATCTCACGGTAGTGATTTATCAATCTTTAATTCTAAATAATAAAACAACTTACACTTCATGGTATTGCCTAATTTAAACAACTGGAGTTGATTGAAATTAGCATACCGACCAACTAGAGGGTTGATATTTTTGTTTCCGACCAACCGTATTTATTTTATCGACCAACCGTAGTTGATGGACCGACCAACCGTAGATTTATTTTATCGACTGTTGATACTAAATTTAGTCCATTGACGTGAACCAATTATGTGAAGACACGTGTCAATCTACATGGCAATCGTGAACATTTTTGACAACACATTGACTTCGAGGAACTCAACCTCCCCGACCAACTCAGGCGCTCCGAGCAGCAAGTGTTCTTCGAGGAACTTTATTGTACCGAGCAACTCATGTATAACGAGCTACTTAGGCGGTCCGAGATGCACCTCGTATAGAGCATTTATAACCGAATAATTAAGAGGATTGAATGCGCATTAAATGCTGATTATTATCATACAGATGTACACTCCTATTGGACAGCTATGTAATATTCTCTCGCATGTACAGCCTCAAGGCTAAATACATTGTAACCTCCTCATTAGCAGGGGACTCAAAATTTCTTGGTAAACCCATTATCGAGAATTCTGCAAACAGTCAGCAATAACACAACCAGTGGACGTAGGCCATTCTTTCAAGGCTGAACCACTTTAAAAATCTCTTGTCTTATTTATTTTTTTATTTGTGATTAAATAATTAGAGATAATCAAATTTTTTACATCAACAGATTGGCGCCGTCTATGGGAAATGACTGAAACTATCGTTTTTCACCAAAGCAATTCATCTCCAATGGCTGATGATCCTAAATCCAGTAATCGAAATGCTGGAAACCCCCCAAATCCATCCACTCCTCCAAGTATCCAAGATCTGGATGGAATAATGGCTAATTTAGCTCAGGGCCAGACCGCCATGCAAGAAACCATGCGACAACTCATGCAAACTATCTAGGGTGGAGCACCTGCCCATTCAGGACAACGAAGCATTCAGAGAAATACCCAATTGCCATCCTCCCGAACTAGACGAACATTACTCCTAGAGGAATCTCAATCTATACATGTCTATTCATATCGCACTGATAGATCTAATGATTTTTCTTATCAACCTGGCCGAACTTCATCAGTGCGAGCCACAGATACTAAACAAAACGTCACTCTATCTCCAGAAAGGACCAGTGCTCTTGAAAGATTGAGTAGAGTCTCTCCCTTTAATCGTTTGGGTCCTAGGAGGAATAAAAGTCCCCCTAGGATGGTGTCGAGGAACTCTCAATAATTCTATGATTTAAAGGAAGGTTTTGCCCAATCCCGACCAGCTGCTCGTCGTGAAAGATCCCAAGAGGCAAATTCAGCACGATCAGTTGCTCAGATCAATAGGCTCGAGGAGGCAAATGACGCATGGAAAGGCTCTATCAGAGGTTGGAGGATAGACTAAGGGAAATGGCTAAGGCCAAAAATTCTCTACAAAGAACTTTTGTCCAAGGGACACCTTTTATCCAAGAAGTTGTGGATTTTCCCACACCATCAAAGTTCAAAGCCCCAGTGGTAACACCAAAATATGATGGAAAAACTAATCCTGTTTTACATATAGAACAATATCAGGCAGCTGCTGATATCTATGCTGTTCCAGATGAGATGCGATGTAGGGCATTTTCAGGAACTCTCACTAGATCTGCTCAAATATGGTACAACAATCTTCCTCGGGGGAAGATTGTAACTTTCTTTCAACTGGCCGAGATCTTTATTAGAAACTTCTATTTTGGAGCAAAACCAGTTAAGCGAGTAGCACACTTTCTAAGGGTTAGATAAAAAACAGGTGAGAGCACCAAGGATTATATTACTCGTTTCAATAACGAGAAGCTCGAAGTTATTAATTACGAGGAAAAGACAACAATCACTTCTCTAATGAGTGGATTTTTGCCAAATAAATTGTACTATACTTTGGCCAAAGATCCACCTAGGACCATGTCAGAATTAATGGCAAAAGCTGCCAAAATCATGAATGTCGAGGATGCTATGGCTGTAAAGAAGAGCATGCACACTAAGGATACCAAAGTTAAGGTCGAGAAGATTGAGAAGAAGGATCAGAAAAATAATGGTGGTAACAAGCAGTCAAAAGCAAAGTAAGCGTTGGAACAGTTGAAGAAATTTGGAAACTATACTCCTTTGAAGATAGCTATAAACCACGTTCTGGAAGAGATCAAGAACAGCGAGGAGTTAAACTGGTCTGAGAAAATGAAGACAGATCATGACAAAAGGAATAAGGCCAAATATTGCGAGTTCCATAAAGACCATGGTCACACGACCAAAAATTGCATAGCTCATCAGAATGAATTTGAAGTGCTCATCAGACGAGGAAAGCTGGCCAAGTATGTTGATCGTAGAAATAAAGGAAAAAACAATGACCGAGCAAGACAGAGATCTAGATCTCCTCGTCGAGCAGAAGAAAACAAGAAAAGAGATCATGAAGATGATCTAGAAGACGACCCCGATTTCCCTAAAAGACCAAGATAGCCAGAACGTGAGGTATTTTCTCTCCGTTTTGCGTCATTTGATTGCAATGTTATTACTGGTGGAGATGCAGGAGGTGGAGACCTTACTGCAGAAAAGAAAGCTTACCTCAACGAGGCTCAAGCTTGTTCGTATATTCAACGGATAAATCTAGCAGAAGAAGATTGCCCGAGGAAGGTTAACAAAGATAAACTGGTCATCGATTTGTCTAAGAATGACCTCGCAGGTGTGCTATATCCTCATGATGACCCATTGGTGATCAAAATGAGGATGAAGGAAGTAGTGATTTTGTGAGTCTTGGTGGATAATGGCAGCTCGGAAGATATTATGTTCTACCCATGTTTTAATAGTTTGAACCTAAAGCTATCCAAGTTATAGCCATATCATCGGCCCCTCCTCGATTTTACTGGCGTGAAAGTTTTTCCAGTTGGGACGATCAAGTTGGATATGTTCATCAGTACATGGCCTACTTGTCGAACATAAAGAGTGTGCTTTTTTGTGATGGATAAGAATGTTCAATCATCTTACAATATCATCATAGGAAGGGTAGGATTGGAGAAGTTTGAAGCAGTACCATCTACTGTACTTCAATGCCTAAAATTTCCAACCAACTTTGGAGTAGGAATTATGAAGGGTGACCAAAAAGTAGTTCGGGAATGCTACTATTCATCTACCGAGCAAAAAGAACTGGAATAATCTAGGAAAAAGACTACCACCTATCAAGGGGATGAAGGTGCAAAAATTGAAACGTTAGATCCTAGAGACGAGTCGCAGCTCGTAAAAGGCAGGTGCTGGAAGCTACTGAAAATGTCATTCTGGACGATGAACACCCAGAACGAATAAATCAAATCGGTTCATCGTTGGACACCCCACTAAAATAGGAATTGATAGCCTTCTTAAAAAGCAAAAAACAAACTTTCGCATGGAGCCACGAAGATATGCCAGGAATAGACCCAAATTTCTTGTGTCATGAGCTTAATGTGAACAAGGAAATCAAACCTATGAAGCAGCGAAGAAGAGTGTTCAGCCTCGAGAAGAACCAAGCTATACAAGAGGAGGTCGAGAAGCTCCAAAAAGCTTACTTTATTGAAGATGTCAAATATCCAGACTGGTTAGCTAATGTGGTGATGGTGAAGAAGAAGAACAACAAGTGGAGGATGTGTGTAGACTTTACCGACCTCAACATGGCATGCCCAAAGGATCATTTTCCTTTGCCTCGAATTGATCAATTAGTGGATGTTACCTCTGGACATGAGCTTTTGAGATTCATAGATGCTTATTCTGGTTACAACCAGATTAAAATGAAACCTGAAGACAGGGAGAGTACCTCTTTTATTACCCCTAGGGGAACTTACTGTTATAATGTTATGCATTTTGGTTTGAAAAATGCAGGTGAAACATATCAGGGGCTGATGAATAAGGTGTTTGCAGAGAAAATCAGTCATAATATGGAGGTTTATGTTGATGATATGCTGACAAAAAGTAAGAAAGTTGCTGACCATCTAATTGATCTAGGTCAAACCTTTGATCAATTAGATAAATATTAAATGAAATTGAACCCTACCAAGTGCATATTCGGAGTACGAGAAGGCATATTCCTCGGGTATATTGTCAACCAACGAGGTATTAAAGCAAAGACATAAAATATCAAGGCACTATTAGGGCTAAGATCTCCAACGACGAAGAAGGAAGTGCAAAGTCTCACAGGGCGAGTTGCAGCACTTAATAGATTTGTATCACGAGAAACTGATAGATACCTCCCATTATTCAAAACATTCCGAAAAATGTTTGAATGGAATGATGAATGCGAGAAGGCCTTTCAAGAGTTAAAGAAATACTTGGGAGCATCCCCACTGTTGTCCAGGCCAGTGATGGGAGAAAAATTATACTTGTATCTGGCAGTTTCAGAAAATGCAGTTAGCTCGGCATTGATAAGAATGGAGGATGGAGTGCAAAAACCAATTTATTACACTAGTAAGGCCTTCCGAGGAGCAGATATCAGATATCCAAGATTAGAAAAGTTAGCACTAGCGTTGATCGAAGCAAGTAGAAGAATGAGGCCATACTTTCAAGCTCATACCATAGTAGTGTATACCGATATGCCACTGAGGCAAGCTCTTCATAAACCAAAAAAATCAGGGAGATTGATGTACTGGGCAGTAGAACCTGGTGAGTATGATATAATTTATGAGCCTAGGTCGTCACTTAAAGGGCAAGCAGTAGCAGATTTTATCACAGAAATCATTTATACTGACACCTCCGAGGAGCAAAAGCTGAATACCGACCAACCTGTGTATATTACAGGATCATCAAATTTGAACACCGATCAACTTAAGTCAGTTGACGATCAGGGGGAGATGGTCGACGAGCAGCAAAAAGTACTAGAGGAGAATAAAAGGAAGCAATAAATATTCCACCGAGGAACTTTATCTGATAAAAAATTTTGAGGATGAGGTACCTATATGGAATCTATATGTGGATGGTTCATCTTGCATTACAGGCTGTGGGGCAGGGATTGTTTTGAACAACTCGGATGAGGTCGATGTGGAGTATGCTTTGTGCTTCCAATTCAAGGCTTCTAATAATGAGGCTGAATATGAAGCTATGATTGCAGGACTTGGCCTGGCAAAAACCATGGGGGAGGAGCAGGTTATCATATTAAGTGACTCGCAATTGATCATAAATCAAATGCTGGGAGTATATGCAGTCAAAGGAGAATTAATGATCAGGTATCATGCAAAAGCAATGGAGGTTTTATCAAGACTGATCGCAGTACAGATAATTAGAATACCAAGATTGGAGAATTCAAGAGCGGATGCCTTAGCTCGGTTAGCTTCAGCCACACGCACCGATCTACGAAGAACAATCCCAATAGAAGTCTTGGCTAGTCGAAGCATAGATGAAGATCTAATGATGAACATTATTACCCTTGATTTAAGACCATCTTGGATGGATCCCATCAGGGCATATATTGAGGAAGGGAAATTACCAACCGACAAACTCGCAGCTAAGAAACTAAAGTTTAAAGCTGCTCGTTATGTATTGACTAATGGTATTCTATATAGACGAGGAATTATAGCAGGTCTGCAAAGATGTGTGCACCCTTCCGAGGTGAAAGATTTGGTTGAAGAGGTTCATAAAGGGTCCTGTGGAGCTCATGTAGCAGGTCAGACGCTTTTGTAAAGAATAATGACGCAGGGATATTATTGGCCGACGATAAGGGCTGATTGTAGCGTATGCCAAGAAATGTGATAAATATCAGGGCTTGTCGTCCCTTCGAAGAACTCCTCAGGCATTGCTAACACCCATAACATCCCCTTGGCCATTTGCTATATGGTGAATGGACTTGGTCGGGCCACTCCCGACGACAAGAGGAAGGTTCAAATACCTCGTCGTCATTGTGGATTATCTTACTAAATGGGTGGAAGCTGAACCTCTTATTGATATAACTTATGAGAAGGTGTATCAATTTATTTGGAAGAATATCATTTGCATATATGGTCTTCCCCATGCATTCATTACTGATCATGGAACCCAATTTGATAACGAGGAGTTTGCTGCATATTTTCACCAATCAAACATATTAAAAACCCACTCGGCACCAGGCCATCCCTAGAGAAATGGACAAACTGAGGTGACGAATAGAACGCTGCTGAATGGTTTGAAGAAAAGACTGGATGATGTGAAGGCAAATTGGATCAACGAGCTACATTCTGTACTGTGGGCTTATCGTACTACGCCACAAGCAGTAACAGGAGAATCTCCATATATGCTGGCATTTGGAAGTGAAGCTATTATACCTGCTGAGCTGGACCTCCCCACACACAGATTGTTGAATATCAATTCTCCTATCAGTGACTTGATGAGAAGATTAGACTTGGATATGCTCGAGAAAGTTAGAGAAGAAGCACCAATCAGGAATGCTGCATACCAATAACGAACAGCTCTGTTCTACAACAAGAGGGTAAAAAAATATGATTTGAAGGAAGGAGACTACGTGCTAAAGAAAGTAATTCAAAAGCATAATAAATTGGAAGCTAACCGGCATGGACCTTACAGAGTAACAGAAGTTGTTCGCCCAGGAACTTATAGGATTGAAACCTTAGAAGGAGAGGAGTTTAAGAATGCATGGAACGCAGAGCATCTGCGCAAATATTATCAATAGTTCAATCCTTATGTAATGCAGTTTTCTTCGATATGAATAAAGCTTTGGATGTTTTACCCAATTCTCTCCTTTTGTTGAAATTTTTTCGGAGTATTAGTGCTACACACTATGCATCAAGTTCAAAATAAAATCCCACCAACTACAGTTGGTCGGTCTACCAACTACGGTTGGTCGGTAAATAAAATCCTACCAACTACGGTTGGTCGGTCTACCAACTACGGTTGGTCGATAAATAAAACCCTACCAACTACGGTTGGTCGATCTACCAACTATGGTTGGTCGATAAATAAAACCCTACCAACTACGGTTGGTCGGTCTACCAACTACGATTGGTCGATAAATAAAATCCTACTAACTACGGTTGGTTGATCTACCAACTACGGTTGGTCGATAAATAAAACCCTACCAACTACGGTTGGTTGGTCTACCAACTACGGTTGGTCGGTCTACCAACTATGGTTGGTCGATAAATAAAATTCCACCAACTACGGTTCGTTAGTCTACCAACTATGGTTGGTCGATAAATAAAATCCCACCAACTACGGTTGGTCGGTCCACTAACTACGGTTGTTCGGTAAATAAAACCCTACCAACTACGCTTGGTCGATCTACCAACTACGGTTGGTCGATAAATAAAATCCCACCAACTACGATTGGTCGGTCTACCAACTATGGTTGGTGGATAAATAAATTCCCACCAACTACGGTTGGTTGGTCCACTAACTACGGTTGGTCGGTAAATAAAACCCTACCAACTACAGTTGGTCGGTCCACCAACCACGGTTGGTCGATAAATAAAATTCCACCAACTACGGTTGGTCGGTCTACCAACTATGGTTGATCGATAAATAAAATCCACCTACTGCGATTGGTCGGCGAATAAAAATTCACCAACTCCGGTTGGTCGAAAACAAAAATCTCAACCCCCTAGTTGGTCAGTAAGACAATTTCAATCAACTCTGGTCGTTTAAATTAAGAATACCATGAAGTGTAAGTTGTTCTATTATTTAGAATTAAAGACTGATAAATCACTGCAATGAGATCAGTATGTCACAAGCATATATATATTTGCCGACCAACAAGCAAAAACATTCTATAAATTATTTAGAAGAAAATGAAATGACAAAAGGCAAATTTTCATTCATACTAAGTAAAATTACAAATGACGTGAGAAATGTATTACCAAAATTTTTCATTCAAAACCAGAAGGATTACATATGCTGTGGAAAGTAAAAATTATTACATAAAATCCTATTCTATTGGTTTCTTCCCTTCTGCATTTGAAACAGGTTCTACTCTAGCAGGAGGATCGTCTAAGGCATAAGGGGATTTATGAAATTCAGATCTCGAAGCATTCGAACATTCATCATTGATGGTCGATCAAGTAGATGCTCAGGGTGAGAAATATCAACGTTGGAATGAAGACTGTAGTCGCCGAGATATTTGGAGATTAAGCACTGAGGGATTGCTCGAGAAGGAATCCAGCTCATGTCAATTTTAAAAGGTGGCACGGGCAACTCGAGCAATCCAGGGTTATGATAATCCCATAGATAATGGCCTTGCTCTAATTTTATACACCCAGTGCATTCAGCCATCCTTATTTATAACCCTCATTATTCGCTTGCTGGATTCGATCATCAAGATGGTAGAGAGCTTCATTATAGCCAGCCATCCAAAACTCTCTAGGCTGCTTGTGGAATTGGTAAGTCAACCTTTCCAACTGCTCGTGGAGATTCTTCACAAAAATTTCTTTATTCTCCAAGGCGAATCCTTGTGTGGAAAGTTGCTCGTTAAGGTCCAGAATCTTCTTGGACATCTTTGCCAAAGCTTTATTCTTCGCAACCAACTGAACTGCTTGATTTTCCAAAGATGCTTGAGTTCTCGCCTCTTTAATAGTAACCCGAGCAGCTCTTGCTCGTCCCCAAGAAGCTCTTGCTCGCCCGTGAGAAGATGTAGAGGGTCCAATTCTCTTTAAAGTTTCCAATTTGTCTCTCAAATTGGCCTTTTCAACCTCCAGAAACGAGAAACCTTCGTTAGTGACATAGGTGATAAAGGTAGAGCAAGACGAAGAAAGTCAGCATGAACAACAAAAACCCAAATTTTAATTCATCAAAAGACAAGTACAAGGTTCAGGGTTACATTCAAAAGAAATAATAAAATTAAAGCCCGAGCAACTTTACACCTTCTCCTTGTGTTTTGCGACTTCCTCGAAAAGCTGAGATGAGGAGGCTGATTTCTCGGAGGATAGCGGCAGTTGCTCGGTTGAAATACTGGTGGGCTGAAGTTACTCATAAAAAGTCTGAACAACCGGAACAAGAGGAACTTGGTCTTCAATTATCATTGGAGACTCTTCAGAGGCAGCTTCGTCCTCTTCTTCTTCTCCAGGATAGGGAGGAGGACCATGAACATGGCGCTGAAAAAGTTCATAACTCTCTGAGACCTTTAACTCCTGCAGAGCAGCAATCCATCCATCCGTGAAGAATTTAAGGCTAGCAAATTCCATCTGAAAGGACATGGAAGCTAGGCCTTTATTCCAACCCTTGTCCCAGCCAGCACTGAAGGACTTCTTAACAGCCAGTTTTCTCTTTGCCTTCTCCGAGGAAATCCTCTCAGTAAGAAGTTCCCTGGCTGCCTTCAACTTTCCTTCTACCTCTACCTTCTGACGATCAGCTTCACGAAGTCTACCAAGTTCCTCTTCAGCAGTTTTAAGCTTGGTCTCAAGCTCTCCAGCATTCTTGAGCTTTTCTTCAAGCTCTTTATTTTTCTTCTTAAACTGTTTCATTTTCCTCTCCAACTCCTGAGAGGCCTCCATAACTTTTTCTCTCTCTTGCTCGACGGACTTCAGTTGCTTCTCCCAAGCAACCTTATCTTCTTCATATTTCTGAAGAGAATCCTTTAAGGATTGAGTCAGACCTACAAAAGCCTCCTCCACACCTCTCGAAGAGATCGAAGCTTTAAGAGCTTCATCCTTTTTCAAAATAGTATTGAAACATGTTACCAGCTGATAAGAAAAATAACTTTGAGTTAGTACAAGAATAGAACATTGAAAAATGAAAGTTTAGATTAGTAATACTTACTGAGGCAATATGTTGATCTTCCAAGGTGGTAACCCTATCCCGAGAAAGAGTGTCTTCAAGACCTTGGATGTCTGGGATAATCCAAGACTTCACAGAGCCCATGGCAGAGCTTGGAGCAACAAAAGTGGGAACACCACTTCCAGCAGTTAAAGGCTGAGAGATAGGTTCATCCAGTTTATCCGAGGAACTTTTCTTTAACTTCCTCGTGGGTGCAGGAACATTCTCAATCAAGGATGTTGTCTTGGTCGCTGATATAACGATGACCTCGCTTGGAGGAGAAATAACTACAATCTTGCTTGGAGCCACAGGGGGCTTCTCAGCAACTTTTTTAGCAGCAGCAGGAGGGGGTGCATCAACTTTTCTTGTCCCTTCCTCTGGGACATCCTGCTTATTTCTCTTTGCCTCCACATTGGAAGAGTCTGATTTGTCAAAGTATAAGGAAGCTCTTCTTCTCTTCATTCTGTCACTGATAGGAATATTTGATTCAGGAGAGGAACCTTCAGAAGCT
Organism: Sambucus nigra; assembly: GCA_949130495.1. Taxonomy (NCBI): domain Eukaryota; kingdom Viridiplantae; phylum Streptophyta; class Magnoliopsida; order Dipsacales; family Adoxaceae; genus Sambucus; species Sambucus nigra. Next base: position 377,578,921 of record OX422218.1, on the reverse strand, counting down.
GGTGCTGGTTCTATGTCACTTATTACTGGAAGAGCAGTAAAAGATGAAGTGTAACTCTTGTACTATAACAAGTACGAGGCTGATCTGATATGTTCGTCAGCAACAGTTTGATGCAAAATCTAGATAAGTTTCAAGTGCCTCAAATTGACATCAGTTTCTTTAGGAGATTTCTTTTTGCTATCAACTGCAAATAAACCAAAATTAAAATGTCAATGACTAATTTTATCAAACACAAAGAAAATATAATTTTAAAAATAAAATAACCTATCCCATTGCCATAGGGAGGGCATCTAGGATCTTGATACACATCATTTCCATTTAATGGAGCATGTTGCCAATTTTTCATAACAACCCCATGCTCGAAGTAATTCCTGTTGGCAGCGGGGAGATTGACAACTAAAGCCCTATTTAAAAACCTAGTTTTTAAATAAAAAGTGCTATCACTAACAACCCATCTATAGAAAAACATAATTTCTGGAATTCGTAAACGAGTTCCATGAATATGATTTAACCTATGGACTCCATTAACTATTCTCCAGGTATTGGGAGCTATTTTTGCAGGTTCCACGTCAAAATATTGACAGAATTCCAAACACAAAGGGTTTGGAGGAAAAGAAAAGCCACATTCATCTACAAAGAGACTGGGGAACCAATGTCCCTCAGCCAAATGAAAATAGTCAGAGGGTTCAGAAAGCTCTTCCAATATGACCCAGGAAGGAATAGAAAAATCAAAACGAAATTCATCAAGTGACTCAACAAGGTAAACCATGATGAACAAAGGAAATAAATGATAAGGAAGAAGATCTTACAGGAAAAAGATGAATCAGGTGACAACGAACAATGGAAGAAATGAATGCACAAGACAGAAAATAAGTGAAGATGTTCTAAGATGAAGATTTGAAAAAGTAAAAGATGATCGAATTTTCTGAATCGTTTAAATACTTTACCTCGAGAATGGAGAAAAGCAATGATTACCAAGATGGACGATTGCGTATCCGGCGGCTAAAAAGAAGAAAAAGACACAAAACACGAAGCGATTATGGAAATTCAAAATACTTTAAAAGCCTGATACTATGTACTCAAAAAAAGAGTTATGTACAACGAACGGTTGTCTAAAATCCGTAAAGTTTAGGCAGCATAAATGTTCCACACTTTTCTTCAACATCAAACCACGAAACATTGTTGGCTTCTGTTGATACTAAATTTAGTCCGCTAACGTGAACCAATTATGTGAAGACGCGTGTCAATCTACATGGCACCCACGAACATTTTTGACAATACATTGACTTCTAGGAACTCAACCTCCCCGATCAACTCAGGCGCTCCGAGCAGCAAGTGTTCTTCGAGGAACTTTATTATACCGAGAAACTCATGTATACCGAGCTACTTAGCCGATCCGAGCAGCTCAGGGGTCCGAGCTTCACCTCGTACAGAGAATTTATAACCGAATAATTAAGAGGATTGGATGCGCATTAAATGCTGATTATTATCATACAAATGTACACGCCTATTGGACAGCTATGTAATATTCTCTCGCATGTATAGCCTCAAGGCTATAAATACATTATAACCTCCTCATTAGCAGGGACTCGAAATTTCTTGGTAAACCCATTATCAAGAATTTTGCAAACAGTCAGCAATAACACAAACAGTGGACGTAGGCCATTCTTTCAAGGCTGAACCACTTTAAAAATCTCTTGTCTTATTTATTTTTTATCTGTGATTAAATAACTAGAGATAATCTAATTTTTTACATCAACACCGACCAACCGTAGTTGATGGACCGACCAACCGTAGTTGGAGGGATTTATTTTATCGACCAACTGTAGTTGATGGACCGACCAACCGTAGTTGGAGGGATTTATTTTATCGACCAACCGTAGTTGTTGGACTGACCAACCGTAGTTGGAGGGATTTATTTTACCGACCAACCGTAGTTGGAGGTATTTATTTTACCGACCAACCGTAGTTGATGGACCGACCAATCGTAGTTAGAGGGATTTTATTTTACCGACCAACCGTAGTTGATGGACCGACCAACCGTAGTTGGGAGGGATTTATTTTATCGACCAACCGTAGTTGATGGACCGACCAACTGTAGTTGGAGGGATTTATTTTACCGACCAACTGTAGTTGGAGGGATTTTATTTTTCCGACCAACCGTAGTTGATGGACCGACCAACCGTAGTTAGGAGGGATTTATTTTACCAACCAACCGTAGTTGATGGACCGACCAACCGTAGTTGGAGGTATTTATTTTACCTACCAACCGTAGTTGATGGACCGGCCAATTGTAGTTGGAGGGATTTATTTTGAACTTGATGCATAGTGTGTAACACTAATACTCCGAAAAAATTTCAATAAAAGGAGAGAATTGGGTAAAACATCCAAAGCTTTATTCATATCGAAGAAAACTGCATTACATAAGGATTGAACTACTGATAATATTTTCGCAGATGCTCTGCGTTCCATGCATTCTTAAACTCCTCTCCTTCTAAGGTTTCAGTCCTATATGTCCCTGGTTGAACAACTCCTGTTACTCTGTAGGGTCCATGCCAGTTAGCTTCCAGTTTTTTGTGTCTTTGAATTACTTTCTTTAGCACATAGTCCCCTTCTTTCAAGTCACATTTCTGTACTCTCTTGTTGTAGAACAGAGTTGTTCGTTGCTGGTATGCAGCATTCTTGATTGCTGCTTCTTCTATAACTTTTTCGAGCATATCTAGATCCAATCACCTCATCAAGTCACTGACAGAAGAATTGAAATTCAGCACCCTGTGTGTGGGGAGGCCCAACTCGGCAGGTATAACAGCTTCGCTTCCAAATGCTAGCATGTATGGATATTCTCCTGTTACTGCTCGTGGTGTAGTACGATAAGCCCACGGTACAGAATGTAGCTCTTTGATCCAATTTGCCTTCGCATCATCCAGTCTTTTCTTCAAACCATTCAGCAGCGTTCTGTTCCTCACCTCAGTTTGTCCATTGCTCTAGGGATTGCCTGGTGCAGAGTGGGTTTTCAATATGTTTGACTGATGACAATATGCAGCGAACTCCTCGTTATCAAATTAAGTTCCATGGTCTGTGATGAATGCATGAGGAAGACCATATCTACAAATGATGTTCTTCTATATAAATTGATACACCTTGTCGTATGTCATATCAATGAGGGTCTCAGCTTCCACCCACTTAGTAAAATAATCCACTGCGGCTACGAGATATTTAAATCTTCCCCTGGTGGTTGGAAGTGGCCCGACCAAATCAATTCCCCACATGGAAAATGGCCAAGGGGAAGTAATCGACCAATCGTAGTTGGTAGACCGACCAACCGTAGTTGGTAGGGTTTTATTTATCGACCAACCATAGTTGGTAGATCGACCAACCGTAGTTGGTAGGGTTTTATTTATCGACCAACCGTAGTTGGTAGACCGACCAACCGTAGTTGGTAGGATTTTATTTACCGACCAACCGTAGTTGGTAGACCGACCAACCGTAGTTGGTGGGATTTTATTTTGAACTTGATGCATAGTGTGTAGCACTAATACTCCGAAAAAATTTCAACAAAAGGAGAGAATTGGGTAAAACATCCAAAGCTTTATTCATATCGAAGAAAACTGCATTACATAAGGATTGAACTATTGATAATATTTGCGCAGATGCTCTGCGTTCCATGCATTCTTAAACTCCTCTCCTTCTAAGGTTTCAATCCTATAAGTTCCTGGGCGAACAACTTCTGTTACTCTGTAAGGTCCATGCCGGTTAGCTTCCAATTTATTATGCTTTTGAATTACTTTCTTTAGCACGTAGTCTCCTTCCTTCAAATCATATTTTTTTACCCTCTTGTTGTAGAACAGAGCTGTTCGTTATTGGTATGCAGCATTCCTGATTGGTGCTTCTTCTCTAACTTTCTCGAGCATATCCAAGTCTAATCTTCTCATCAAGTCACTGATAGGAGAATTGATATTCAACAATCTGTGTGTGGGGAGGCCCAGCTCAGCAGGTATAATAGCTTCACTTCCAAATGCCAGCATATATGGAGATTCTCCTGTTACTGCTTGTGGCGTAGTACGATAAGCCCACAGTACAGAATGTAGCTCGTTGATCCAATTTGCCTTCACATCATCCAGTCTTTTCTTCAAACCATTCAGCAGCGTTCTATTCGTCACCTCAGTTTGTCCATTTCTCTAGGGATGGCCTGGTGCCGAGTGGGTTTTTAATATGTTTGATTGGTGAAAATATGCAGCAAACTCCTCGTTATCAAATTGGGTTCCATGATCAGTAATGAATGCATGGGGAAGACCATATATGCAAATGATATTCTTCCAAATAAATTGATACACCTTCTCATAAGTTATATCAATAAGAGGTTCAGCTTCCACCCATTTAGTAAGATAATCCACAATGACGACGAGGTATTTGAACCTTCCTCTTGTCGTCGGGAGTGGCCCGACCAAGTCCATTCACCATATAGCAAATGGCCAAGGGGATGTTATGGGTGTTAGCAATGCCTGAGGAGTTCTTCGAAGGGACGACAAGCCCTGATATTTATCACATTTCTTGGCATACGCTACAATCAGCCCTTATCGTCGGCCAATAATATCCCTGCGTCATTATTCTTTACAAAAGCGTCTGACCTGCTACATGAGCTCCACAGGACCCTTTATGAACCTCTTCAACCAAATCTTTCACCTCGGAAGGGTGCACACATCTTTGCAGACCTGCTATAATTCCTCGTCTATATAGAATACCATTAGTCAATACATAACGAGCAGCTTTAAACTTTAGTTTCTTAGCTGCGAGTTTGCCGGTTGGTAATTTCCCTTCCTCAATATATGCCCTGATGGGATCCATCCAAGATGGTCTTAAATCAAGGGTAATAATGTTCATCATTAGATCTTCATCTATGCTTCGACTAGCCAAGACTTCTATTGGGATTGTTCTTCGTAGCTCGGTGCGTGTGGCTGAAGCTAACCGAGCTAAGGCATCCGCTCTTGCATTCTCCAATCTTGGTATTCTAATTATTTGTACTGCGATCAATCTTGACAAAACCTCCATTGCTTTTGTATGATACCTAATCATTAATTCTCCTTTAGCTGCATATACTCCCAGCATTTGATTTACGATCAATTACGAGTCACTGAATACGATAACTTGCTCCGCCCCCATGGTTTTTGCCAGGCCAAGTCCTGCAATCATAGCTTCATATTCAGCCTCATTATTAGAAGCCTTGAATTGGAAGCGCAAAGCATACTCCACATCGACCTCATCCGGGATGTTCAAAACAATCCCTGCCCCACAGCCTATAATGCAAGATGAACCATCCACATATAGATTCCATATAGGTACCTCATCCTCAAATTTTTTATCAGATAAAGTTCCTCGGTGGAATATTTGTTGCTTACTTTTATCCTCCTCTAGTACTTTTTGCTGCTCGTCGACCATCTCCCCCTGATCGTCAACTGACTTAAGTTGATCGGTGTTCAAATTTGATGATCCTGTAATATACACAGGTTGGTCCGTATTCAGCTTTTGCTCCTCGGAGGTGTCAGTATAAATGATTTCTGTGATAAAATCTGCTACTGCTTGCCCTTTAAGTGACGACCTAGGCTCATAAATTATATCATACTCACCAAGTTCTACTGCCCAGTACATCAATCTCCCTGATTTTTTTGGTTTATGAAGAGCTTGCCTCAGTGGCATATCGGTATACACTACTATGGTATGAGCTTGGACGTACGGCCTCATTCTTCTACTTACTTCGATCAACGCTAGTGCCAACTTTTCTAGTCTTGGATATCTGATCTCTGCTCCTCGGAAGGCCTTGCTAGTGTAATAAATTGGTTTTTGCACTCCATCCTCCATTCTTATCAATGTCGAGCTATTTTCTAAAACTACCAGATACAAGTATAATTTTTCTCCCATCACTGGCCTGGACAACAGTGGGGGTGCTCCCAAGTATTTCTTTAACTCTTGAAAGGCCTTCTCGCATTCATCATTTCATTCAAACATTTTTCGGAGTGTTTTGAATAATGGGAGGCATCTATCAGTTGCTCGTGATACAAATCTATTAAGTGCTTCAACTCGCCCTGTGAGACTTTGCACTTCCTTCTTCGTCGTTGGAGATCATAGCCCCAATAGAGCCTTGATCTTTTCTGGATTTTCTTCAATACCTCGTTGGTTGACAATATACCCGAGGAACATGCCTTCTCGTACTCCGAATATGCACTTGGTAGGGTTCATCTTCATTTGATATTTATTTAATTGATCAAAGGTTTGACCTAGATCAATTAGATGGTCAGCAGCTTTCTTTCTCTTCATCAGCATATCATCAACATAAACCTCCATATTGTGACTGATTTGCTCTGCAAACACCTTGTTCATCAGCCGCTGATATGTTGCACCTGTATTTTTCAAACCAAAAGGCATAACATTATAATAGTAAGTTCCCCTAGTGGTAATAAAAGAGGTACTCTCCCTGTCTTCAGGTTTCATTTTAATCTGGTTGTAACCAGAATAAGCATCCATGAAGATCAACAACTCGTGTCCCGAGGTAGCGTCCACTAATTGATCAATTCGGGGCAAAGGAAAATGATCCTTTGGGCATGCCTTGTTGAGATCGGTGAAGTCTACACACATCCTCCACTTGTTGTTCTTCTTTTAGCTAACCAGTCTGGATATTTGACATCTTCAATAAAGCAAGATTTTTAGAGCTTCTCGTCCTCCTCTTGTATAGCTTGGTTCTTCTCAGGGCTGAACACTCTTCTTCACTACTTCACAGGTTTAATTTCCTTATTCACATTAAGTTCATGACACAAGAAATTTGGTTCTATTCTTGGCATATCTTCGTGGCTCCATGTGAAAGTTTGTTTTCTGCTTTTTAGGAAGGATATCAATTCCTGTTTTAGTGGGGTGTCCAACGATGAACCGATTTGAGTTGTTCGTTTCGGGTGTTCATCCTCCAGAATGACATTTTCAGTAGCTTCCACCACCTGACCTTTTACGAGCTGAGACTCGTCTTTAGGATCTAACGTTTCAATTTCTTCACCTTCATCCACTTAATAGGTGGTAGTCTTTTTCCTAGATTCTTTCAGTTCTTCTTGCTTGGCAGATGAATAGTAGCATTCCTGAGCTACTTTTTGGTCACCCTTTACAATTCCTACTCCAAAGTTAGTTGGAAATTTTAGGCATTGATGTACAGTAGATGGTACTGCTTCGAACTTCTTCAATCCTACCCTTCCCATGATGATATTGTAAGCTGATTGAACATTCTTATCCATCACAAAAAGTGCACTCTTTCTGTTCGACAAGCAGGCCATATACCGATGAACATATCCAATTTGATGATCCCAAGTGGGAAAACTTTCTAACCAGCAAGACCGAGGAAGGGCCTGTGATAAGGCTCCAGCTGAGACAACTTTAAATTTAAGCTATCAAAACATGAGTAGAACATGATATCTTCCGAGCTGCCATTATCCACCAATACTTGCGAAATCACTACTTCCTTCATCCTCATTTTGATCACCAATGGGTCATCATGAGGATATAGCACACCTGCGAGGTCATTCTTAGAAAAATCGATGACTAGTTTATCTTTGTTCACCTTCCTCGGTCGATCTTCTTCATCTAGATTTATCCGTTAAATATACGAACAAGCTTGAGCCTCATTGAGGTAAGCTTTCCTTTTTGCAGTAAGGTCTCCACCTCCTGCATCTCCACCAGTAATAACATTGCAATCAAATGACCCAAAACGGATAAAAAATACCTCACGTTCTGGCTGTTTTGGTCTTTTAGGGAGATCGGGGTCATCTTGATCATCTTCTCGATCTTCTTCATGATTTCTCTTCTTATCTTCCTTGGCTCGACGAGGAGATATAGACCTCTGCCTTGCTCGATCTCTGCTCCTTCCACCATTTCGGCAATCCACATACTTATTCAATTTTCCCCACCTGATGATCTCTTCAATTTCGTTCTAGAGAGCTATGCAGTTTTTGGTTGTATGACCATGGTCCTTATGGAACTCGCAATATTTGGACTTATCCCTCTTGTCAGGATTTGTCTTCATTTTTCCAGGCCATTTTAACTCCTCGATGTTCTTTATCTCTTCCAGAACATGGTTTATGTCTACTTTTAAAGGAGTATAGTTTCCAAATTTCCTCATTTATTCCAATGCTTGCTTGGATCTTAACTGCTTGTTACCACCATTATTCTTCTGATCCTTCTTCTCAATCTTCTCGGCCTCAACTTTGGTCTCCTTAGTGTCCATGCTCTTCTTTGTAGCCATAGCTTCCTCGGCATTCATGATTTTGTCTGATTTTGCCATTAATTCTAACATGGTCCTAGGTGGATCTTTGGCAAGAGTATAATACAATTTATTTGGCAACAATCCACTCATCAGAGTAGTGATTGTTGTCTTTTCCTTGTAATCAATAACTTCGAGCTTCTCGTTATTGAAATGAGTAATATAATCCCTGGTGCTCTCACTTGCTTTTTGTCTAACACTTAACAAGTGTGCCACTCGCTTAACTGGTTTTTCTCCAAAACAGAAGTTTCCAATAAAGAGTTCGACCAGTTGAAAGAAAGTTGCGATCTTTCCCCGAGGAAGATTGTTGTACCATATTTGAGCAGATCCAGTGAGAGTTCCTGAAAACCCCCTGCATCGCATCTTGTCTGGAACGTCATAGATATCAGTAGCTGCCTGATATTTTTCTATATGTAGAACAAGATCAGTTTTTCCATCATATTTTGGTGTTACCACTGAGGCTTTGAACTTTGATGGTGTGGGAAAATCCACAATTGCTTGGATAAAAGGTGTCCCTTGGACAAAAGTTCTTTGTAGAGGATTTTTGGCCTTAGCCATTTCCCCTAGTCTATCCTCCAACCTCTGAATAGAGCCTTTTCATGCATCATTTACCTCCTTGGGACTATTGGTCTGAGCAACTGATCGTGTTGAATTTGCCTCTTGGGATCTTTCATGACGAGCAGCTGGTCGGGATTGGGCTGAACCTTCCTTTAAATCAGATAATCGTTGAGAGTTCCTCGACACCATCCTAGGGGTACTTTTATTCCTCCTAGGACCCAAACGATCAAAGGGAGAGACTCTACTCAATCTTTCAAGAGCACTGGTCCTTTCTGGAGATAGAGTGACATTTTGTTCAGTATCGTGGCTCGTACTGATGAAGTTCGGTCAGGTTGATAAGAAAAATCATTAGATCTATCAGTGCGATATGAATCGACATGTCTAGATCAAGATTCCTTCGGGAGTAATGTTCGTCTAGTTCGCGAGGAAGGCAATTGGGTATTTCTCTGAATGCTTCGTTGTCCTGACTGGGCAGGTGCTCCACCCTGGATAGTTTGCATGAGTTGTCGCATGGTTTCTTGCACGGCGATCTGGCCCTAAGCCAAATTAGCCATTATTCCAGCAAGATATTGGACACTTGGAGGAGTGGATGGATTTGGGGGGATTCCAGTGTTTCAATTACTGGATTCAGGATTGTCAGCCATTGGAGATGAATTATTTTGGTGAAAACGATAGTTTCAGTCGTTTCCCACAGACGGCGCCAATCTGTTGATGTAAAAAACTTGATTCAACCTAATTATTTAATCACAGATGAAAATAAACAAGACAAGAGATTTTTAAAGTGGTTCAGCCTTGAAAGAATGGCCTACATCCACTGTTTGTGTTATTGCTGACTGTTTATAGAATTCTCGATAATGGGTTTACCAAGAAATTCCGAGTCCCCTGCTCATGAGGAGGTTACAATGTATTTATAGCCTTGAGGTTGTACATGCGAGAGAATATTACATAGCTATCCAATAGGCGTGTACATCTATATGATAATAATCAGCATTTAATGCGCATTCAATCCTCTTAATTATCCGATTATAAATGCTCTGTACGAGGTACAGCTCGGACCGCCTGAGCTGCTCGGACCGCCTAAGTAGCTCGGTATACATGAGTTGCTCGGTACAATAAAGCTCCTCGGAGAACACTTATTTCTCGGAGCGCCTGAGTTGGTCGGGGAGGTTGAGTTCCTCGGAGTCAAGGTGTTGTCAAAAATGTTCGCGGGTGCCATGTAGATTGACACGTGTCTCCACATAATTGATCCACGTCAGCAGGTTAAATTTAGTATCAACACTCACAATAACGATCTTTACATGCACTACTTTCATTGTCTAGTTTTATCGCATTTGGTTCATTTTAAAGACATAATTGATATGAAAACACAATGACTAACATGTGATAGACAAGAGAAATAGTTAAACAAATCTGTACAAGTGTGCATTAAAGGAAATCATGAGTAAAAAACGTAGTTAGTAACAACAAATCACATCTCAATGACACCAAACATTGTAAAGCACAAAAATGAAATGATGACGCATATCAATACACAATCAAATAGTCACATGGATATGGAATGAAATTGTGACTCGATCATCCTAAATGTCCATTCATAAATGGTGTAAACAAAAAAAAAACTCGTTTTGTATGTTTTCAAACATTTATCAAAATAAATTTTTTTTGTATTTTTCAAAAGTTTTATCAAAAAGAAAAATCTAATACAAAAAGTACACGTGTCATAACATTAGCAAGAATATAACGTGTCATAACATTAGCAAGAAAGGTTCTCACTTTTTTTAATTTTTTCAGAGTTTCATAATTGCATGCCCCATTGCCCCGAGGTGAGGTCTTTATTTATTGTGATGAGAGTGGTTGAGTAGTAAATGAACTTCTCTAGCTTCTTATTGTCTCATTGGTTAATCCCCGTGTATCTCTTCCGAGAATGTAGGTAACAAGAATGAGTCTTCATAATTATCCACGTGATATGTCTTCATGGTTATCCACGTGATATTAAATTTGACTTGTGCAACACATTGGTCCTATTTGAGTTGGCTAATACTACGGTGTTATGGTTTTCCACCCACATGTATAACTAGATTGATCACACAATCCATATAAAAATAGTAAAGAAATTAAGAACAATCAGACGCACAAAGAGAAGACACATAACTATACCGAATATTATATAAGTACAATTTGACAGAGGTATGAGGCTCTAAAATTCACACCTCCTATTGATGGGTCATTACAATACTTATAGAAATGGGAAGTAAATGCCCCCACAAAGATGGACCCTCACCTTATCACTTATCAATTAGTTTGCGATGAACATTTTTTGGATATATCTTCATATATTTTTTTATTATCTTAATTGTTTATCAATTTCCTCTTTGAGATATATCCAAAAAGTATTTTTTATTATCTTAATTGTTTATTATCTTAATTATTTTTATTATCTTCATATATATCCTAGTTGGACCCAATGCGAGTCACTAATAAGAATAACGAATCCCAAAATATTTTTTGGTAGTTTAAATAAGAAATATTCTATACTTAGGGTGTGTTTGATAAAAAAAAGATGGAAAATAAGTGCTAAGAGTCATTTTCCATGGAATTGAAAACGTGAAAATGTTTTTCATGGAAAAAAATTGTTGGTGCTGTTTGATTGTAATTATTTTCCAGGTGGAAAATGTTCTATTTTCCATCTTTGATGTGTTTGATTCCCAATATTTTCTATGCAAAAAAAGTAGAAAATATATATATAAAATAGAAAATTAATAAAAGTCCCAGAAAATTAATAAAAATCCCAAAAAATTAATTGAATAACCAGAAAAATTAAAAAACACAAAATATGAATAAAAATCCAAAAAAAATAAATAAAGAAAATGAATAAAAAAACAAGAATATAATATTATCCCCATAATGAATTTTAAAAAAACAAATATAAAAAAGGAAAAAAAAATTCAAGAGTGTTAAGAAAAAACCCGAATAAAAAACAAAGCCGCCACACCCCGCCCCCACCCCAATCCCCTACTGTTTTGTCCCCCATGTGGCCAAGTTTGTTTTTTTTCTAATATTTGCATTTTTATTAGTTTTCTAAAGTATTTATTCATTTCCATTTTTTTAATTGTTTGAGCACTTTTTCATTTTCTTTGATTTTCTTTCTTATTTAATAAATTTTTGACTTTTTAATAAATTTTTGGGTGTCTTTTTAACTTAATTCAAGGGTTAATGTTTATTTTCTATTTTTTATTCAATTTATGTATTTTTTCCCATCACTTTTGTGTTTTTATTGATTTCTCTTTTTTTCTAAGCTTTTTTTTCCTTATTTTCTCGTGTTTTTTTAACTAATTCTTGGACTAATATTTATTTTATGTATTTTTTTTCCATTTTTTGTATTTTTTTCCATTAATTTTAGTTTTTTTTTCGGAGCATTTTTTTAATTTTCAGTAATTTGTTTTCTCAATTAATAAGTTTCTGACTTTTTAATAAATTTATGTTTTTTTTTAAAACTTATTCCTGGGTTAATGGTTTTTTATTCACTATTTGAATTTGTATAATTTTTTGGGGTTTTTATTCATTTTCAGGATTTTTTTCTTTATATTTGCGGTTTTATTCACTTTCTGGATTTTCTTTCATTCTTTTTGGGCTTTAATTCACTTTTTGATTTTTTTTGGGTTTTTTTCGCTTTATGTATTTTTTTTTGGGTTTTTTAGGGTTTTATTCACTTTCTGGGTTTTTTCATTATTTTTGTGTTTTTATTCACAATCAACATTTTTTTTTATTTTTTGGGATTTTTATTCATTTTCTGAATTATTTTCATTATTTTGGGGTTTTATTCACTTTCTGGATTCTTTTCATTATTTTTGGGTTTTTATTCAATTTATTCATTTTCTGAATTTTTTTCATTATTTTTGGGCGTTTATTCACTTTCTGGATTTTTTTTTCATTTTTTGGGTTTTTATTCACTATCCGAACTTTTTCCATTATTTTTGGATTTTTATTCAATTTATATATTGTTTTCATCATTTTTGGGTTTTTATTCATTTTCTTGATTTTTTTCATAATTTTTGGGATTTTATTCACTTTCTATGTTTTTTTTATTATTTTGGGTTTTTTATTCATTTTCTGATTTTTTTCATTATTTTTGGGATTTTATTCATTTTCTGTATTTTTTTCATTATTTAGGGGTTTTATTCACTTTCTGTACTTTTTTCATTATTTTTGGGTTTTTATTCAATTTTTGGGTTTTTTTCATTATTATTGTGGTTTTATTAACTTTATGTATTTTTTTCATTATTTTTTTATTTTTATTCGCTTTCTGTATTTTTTTTTTCATTTTTAGGGTATTTATTCACTTTATTATTTTTTTCATTATTTTTGGATTTTTATTCATTTTCTGGATTTTTTTATCAATTTTTTCGTAGGACAATTCTTTGCCCTGGAAAATGAATAACAAGGTGGGATGAGGTTTTTTAATTCCATTTTTTTTGTGAAAAAAGTGGTTACGTGACTTTTTTTTAAAGAAATCAATTCCATGAAAAATTTTGTTTATCAAACACCCAAAAGATGGAAAATGACTCCATATATTGCTTTTTTCATTGAAAATTAGTGTTATCAAACACACCATTATTCTACAATTATAACTATATATATATATATATATATATATATATATATATATATATATATATATGTTCATGCGTGTGTATATATGTATGTATTTTATTTATAGTCAAACAAATGCACATATGAAAGTAGTTTTCATATTTTTTCTAGAAATCATTTTTTGATTTAACATTCTGTAATAGGGTTTAAGGATATTGAAGTGAATTCTATTTTAAATTACACGCATGTGTATACAATTTTGCTGCTATAAAGACCTGAAATAAGGACTTGAAGGGATAAGATAAACTATGCCATGTGGCCTGTGCTACGCGGCCAAACAGGTGGCCTATCACGCGAGAGAGGCATAAGAAATAATCGCCCTAGATAAACCTATATAGGATAAAATCTCAAAGACTGTTTAAGTTAAAGATAAGCTAACGATCGTGTATTAACAAGACTCTTGAAGGCTAATCAAGATAAGAATGAAGAACCAAAGAACGTGGGTGATTGAGTCTATATATAGGGGCGATATAGCTCATACTTGAGACTAATTATAATTATCACATAATATACTACACTCTCAGTTAGCAACACTAGCACTCCAGTTATTACCATCCCTTTTTCTAATACAAATTGCTCCCTCTTACCCCCAAAGATGTAGGCCAGTCCTACGGGTGAACCACATACATAGCTCTCTTTACTTTTTTTTTTCTCCATTCATCATATTTTGGGGAAATTTAGTAATTTTACTATTTAATGTGGGAAGAATCTCCTACAATTTGATGTTATTTGTGTGAACTCGAAGCTCTCACCACTATTGAAGTAAAAAAAGCCCAAAGTTGAAGATCAATCTCACTCCACTCATGCAAGAAGTGTGCAGTCGAAAATACTAATCGTAACGACGGAACAAACTCCTATGCGATTTCTGCCTCTCCAGCAACGTTTAACGTCTGTAAGGCATTCACCTAACATATCTGAACCTAGTCAGCAGCACTGTACGCCGACGATCGATCGAGCAGAAGGAAAGGCTGTCTCTCGTTTGATTAGTATATATGAAGAGAAGTTGGAAAACCATGATCAGGGGATCGCCCATCTAAGGAGACAACTATCCCAAAACTTAGAAGAAATTACCTTAGATTCACATACTCGGTGTCATCATAGGAGGGGACCGCGCTCGACAAAGAATCAAGATGGTAGGGTTTTTTTTGTTCAAAAAGTGCCCATATGGTTCCTCACCATGAATCATGTGATCGCTCACCTGGGAGGAATTTTATCAACCCGAGGTATCACTAACCCCGTCCTATAGAGTCAGCCCAAAGTAGCAGGCCAACTCTTTATGGAGTGCATCTAAACCGAGTGAAGACAAACAAACTGAGAGGACTCATCCACGGGGAATTAGAAGGAAAGAAGAACCCAAACCTTGCGAGGATCCCCAAAGACCTAGCCAGGAAAGATCTAGGGCATGGTGAAGCTTCACCAAATCATCAAAATGATAGAATCCTTTGAGCCACCAAAGAAGTTCTCCGTGCCAAAACTCATAACATATAAAGGAAAGATAGACTCATCTCATCACATTAGACACTATCGACAGATGGTGTCACTTTGGAGCTATCATGACACTTTGATGTGCAAGGTATTTCCATCAACGTTAGGTAAGATCGACTTAAATTAGTTTGAAAAATTATCCCCCAGGTTGATCTCCACCTTTAAAGAGCCGGGCGAGTAGTTCACAACCCAATTTATTACAAGCAACAAGGTGGTTAAGGAGGTGGATTTGCTGATCTATCTCACAAAGAATAAAGGAGAAGCTCTCATGAAGTAACTGGGATATCCTCCCATGCTCTCACCTCCCAAGGGAGGGGAAAAATTGTACTTATACTTAGCCGTTTCAAGTCACGCAACTCTTGTAACCCTGATATGTGTATATGACGGGGAGAAAACATAGATATACTACCTGATGTTCATAACTTTCTTGAAGCAAAAAAAAAAACAGATGCCCATAGAAAAGATGGTTTTGGCACTGGTAACCTCCGTGAGGAAGCTAAGGCATTACTTTGATGCCCACGCCATAGCCGTCTTGATGACGTACCCCTTAAAGGACACCCTCAGATTGGTCGACCTTTCCAATAGAATGACCAGGTGGTCACTTGAACTGGTCCAATTCGCCATCATGTATGAGCCCAAAACGATGATTAAACTTTAAGTTTTGGCGAGCTTAGTATAGTTTTAATTTTAGTTCATAATTAGTAGTATAAATATCCCTTCGTAATTGTTTTACAAAAATCATACTTATTTTCAATTTGCTCTTGTCCACATTAGAGGGCGCTGATTGACCCCTTACTTGACAATATACATTTTTAGTGCGTTTGTAGGTACCAAAAGGAATTTTTAATTTACCGTCTTTACCCCACAACGATATACTCCAAAGGCATGAAGAAATTCGCTTGTCTTTCAAATTGGAGTTCAAATGCTCAAATAATGAAGCTGAATACGAGGCACTAGTCATAGGGTTACTCGAAGCACTGAGAAAGGGCATCCAAGCCTCGATAATTAAATGGAATTCTAACTTGGTGGTGAAACAAGTGACAGGGGAATTTTCTCTAAAGCACATGAGTCTGGCGCCTTATCGCACGATCATGCAGCGACTTTTTGGACAGTTCGAGGTGGTAAAGATAAATAGGCACCCTGAAATGCTGAACAGACATGCGGATGCCTATGCCATAATCGTATAAAAGATGGCCTTCGATGGAGAGTCAACTGTGGTCTGAATCATAAAGAGAACGACCCCCTCGATGGTGTCTGAGATACTGCCCTCAGAGGATAAAGATGATTGGAGGGCTGAATTCGAAGGCATTTGAAAAGAGAGGGTAAGGGATACTTAACCTAGTCGATTTAGTGCAATACTTTGTCACATGGGCAACTTATACTATAAGAATAAAGGAGGTTGGTTGTCCAGGTGTGTGGACCCCGAAGAACCTTTGATCAATTAGATAAATATTAAATGAAATTGAACCCTACCAAGTGCATATTCGGAGTACGAGAAGGCATATTCCTCGGGTATATTGTCAACCAACGAGGTATTAAAGCAAAGACGTAAAATATCAAGGCACTATTAGGGCTAAGATCTCCAACGACGAAGAAGGAAGTGCAAAGTCTCACAGGGCGAGTTGCAGCACTTAATAGATTTGTATCACGAGAAACTGATAGATGCCTCCCATTATTCAAAACATTCCGAAAAATGTTTGAATGGAATGATGAATGCGAGAAGGCCTTTCAAGAGTTAAAGAAATACTTGGGAGCATCCCCACTGTTGTCCAGGCCAGTGATGGGAGAAAAATTATACTTGTATCTGGCAGTTTCAGAAAATGCAGTTAGCTCGGCATTGATAAGAATGGAGGATGGAGTGCAAAAACCAATTTATTACACTAGTAAGGCCTTCCGAGGAGCAGATATCAGATATCCAAGATTAGAAAAGTTAGCACTAGCGTTGATCGAAGCAAGTAGAAGAATGAGGCCATACTTTCAAGCTCATACCATAGTAGTGTATACCGATATGCCACTGAGGCAAGCTCTTCATAAACCAAAAAAATCAGGGAGATTGATGTACTGGGCAGTAGAACCTGGTGAGTATGATATAATTTATGAGCCTAGGTCGTCACTTAAAGGGCAAGCAGTAGCAGATTTTATCACAGAAATCATTTATACTGACACCTCCGAGGAGCAAAAGCTGAATACCGACCAACCTGTGTATATTACAGGATCATCAAATTTGAACACCGATCAACTTAAGTCAGTTGACGATCAGGGGGAGATGGTCGACGAGCAGCAAAAAGTACTAGAGGAGAATAAAAGGAAGCAATAAATATTCCACCGAGGAACTTTATCTGATAAAAAATTTTGAGGATGAGGTACCTATATGGAATCTATATGTGGATGGTTCATCTTGCATTACAGGCTGTGGGGTAGGGATTATTTTGAACAACTCGGATGAGGTCGATGTGGAGTATGCTTTGTGCTTCCAATTCAAGGCTTCTAATAATGAGGCTGAATATGAAGCTATGATTGCAGGACTTGGCCTGGCAAAAACCATGGGGGAGGAGCAGGTTATCATATTAAGTGACTCGCAATTGATCATAAATCAAATGCTGGGAGTATATGCAGTCAAAGGAGAATTAATGATCAGGTATCATGCAAAAGCAATGGAGGTTTTATCAAGACTGATCGCAGTACAGATAATTAGAATACCAAGATTGGAGAATTCAAGAGCGGATGCCTTAGCTCGGTTAGCTTCAGCCACACGCACCGATCTACGAAGAACAATCCCAATAGAAGTCTTGGCTAGTCGAAGCATAGATGAAGATCTAATGATGAACATTATTACCCTTGATTTAAGACCATCTTGGATGGATCCCATCAGGGCATATATTGAGGAAGGGAAATTACCAACCGACAAACTCGCAGCTAAGAAACTAAAGTTTAAAGCTGCTCGTTATGTATTGACTAATGGTATTCTATATAGACGAGGAATTATAGCAGGTCTGCAAAGATGTGTGCACCCTTCCGAGGTGAAAGATTTGGTTGAAGAGGTTCATAAAGGGTCCTGTGGAGCTCATGTAGCAGGTCAGACGCTTTTGTAAAGAATAATGACGCAGGGATATTATTGGCCGACGATAAGGGCTGATTGTAGCGTATGCCAAGAAATGTGATAAATATCAGGGCTTGTCGTCCCTTCGAAGAACTCCTCAGGCATTGCTAACACCCATAACATCCCCTTGGCCATTTGCTATATGGTGAATGGACTTGGTCGGGCCACTCCCGACGACAAGAGGAAGGTTCAAATACCTCGTCGTCATTGTGGATTATCTTACTAAATGGGTGGAAGCTGAACCTCTTATTGATATAACTTATGAGAAGGTGTATCAATTTATTTGGAAGAATATCATTTGCATATATGGTCTTCCCCATGCATTCATTACTGATCATGGAACCCAATTTGATAACGAGGAGTTTGCTGCATATTTTCACCAATCAAACATATTAAAAACCCACTCGGCACCAGGCCATCCCTAGAGAAATGGACAAACTGAGGTGACGAATAGAACGCTGCTGAATGGTTTGAAGAAAAGACTGGATGATGTGAAGGCAAATTGGATCAACGAGCTACATTCTGTACTGTGGGCTTATCGTACTACGCCACAAGCAGTAACAGGAGAATCTCCATATATGCTGGCATTTGGAAGTGAAGCTATTATACCTGCTGAGCTGGACCTCCCCACACACAGATTGTTGAATATCAATTCTCCTATCAGTGACTTGATGAGAAGATTAGACTTGGATATGCTCGAGAAAGTTAGAGAAGAAGCACCAATCAGGAATGCTGCATACCAATAACGAACAGCTCTGTTCTACAACAAGAGGGTAAAAAAATATGATTTGAAGGAAGGAGACTACGTGCTAAAGAAAGTAATTCAAAAGCATAATAAATTGGAAGCTAACCGGCATGGACCTTACAGAGTAACAGAAGTTGTTCGCCCAGGAACTTATAGGATTGAAACCTTAGAAGGAGAGGAGTTTAAGAATGCATGGAACGCAGAGCATCTGCGCAAATATTATCAATAGTTCAATCCTTATGTAATGCAGTTTTCTTCGATATGAATAAAGCTTTGGATGTTTTACCCAATTCTCTCCTTTTGTTGAAATTTTTTCGGAGTATTAGTGCTACACACTATGCATCAAGTTCAAAATAAAATCCCACCAACTACAGTTGGTCGGTCTACCAACTACGGTTGGTCGGTAAATAAAATCCTACCAACTACGGTTGGTCGGTCTACCAACTACGGTTGGTCGATAAATAAAACCCTACCAACTACGGTTGGTCGATCTACCAACTATGGTTGGTCGATAAATAAAACCCTACCAACTACGGTTGGTCGGTCTACCAACTACGATTGGTCGATAAATAAAATCCTACTAACTACGGTTGGTTGATCTACCAACTACGGTTGGTCGATAAATAAAACCCTACCAACTACGGTTGGTTGGTCTACCAACTACGGTTGGTCGGTCTACCAACTATGGTTGGTCGATAAATAAAATTCCACCAACTACGGTTCGTTAGTCTACCAACTATGGTTGGTCGATAAATAAAATCCCACCAACTACGGTTGGTCGGTCCACTAACTACGGTTGTTCGGTAAATAAAACCCTACCAACTACGCTTGGTCGATCTACCAACTACGGTTGGTCGATAAATAAAATCCCACCAACTACGATTGGTCGGTCTACCAACTATGGTTGGTGGATAAATAAATTCCCACCAACTACGGTTGGTTGGTCCACTAACTACGGTTGGTCGGTAAATAAAACCCTACCAACTACAGTTGGTCGGTCCACCAACCACGGTTGGTCGATAAATAAAATTCCACCAACTACGGTTGGTCGGTCTACCAACTATGGTTGATCGATAAATAAAATCCACCTACTGCGATTGGTCGGCGAATAAAAATTCACCAACTCCGGTTGGTCGAAAACAAAAATCTCAACCCCCTAGTTGGTCGGTAAGACAATTTCAATCAACTCTGGTCGTTTAAATTAAGAATACCATGAAGTGTAAGTTGTTCTATTATTTAGAATTAAAGACTGATAAATCACTGCAATGAGATCAGTATGTCACAAGCATATATATATTTGCCGACCAACAAGCAAAAACATTCTATAAATTATTTAGAAGAAAATGAAATGACAAAAGGCAAATTTTCATTCATACTAAGTAAAATTACAAATGACGTGAGAAATGTATTACCAAAATTTTTCATTCAAAACCAGAAGGATTACATATGCTGTGGAAAGTAAAAATTATTACATAAAATCCTATTCTATTGGTTTCTTCCCTTCTGCATTTGAAACAGGTTCTACTCTAGCAGGAGGATCGTCTAAGGCATAAGGGGATTTATGAAATTCAGATCTCGAAGCATTCGAACATTCATCATTGATGGCCGATCAAGTAGATGCTCAGGGTGAGAAATATCAACGTTGGAATGAAGACTGTAGTCGCCGAGATATTTGGAGATTAAGCACTGAGGGATTGCTCGAGAAGGAATCCAGCTCATGTCAATTTTAAAAGGTGGCACGGGCAACTCGAGCAATCCAGGGTTATGATAATCCCATAGATAATGGCCTTGCTCTAATTTTATACACCCAGTGCATTCAGCCATCCTTATTTATAACCCTCATTATTCGCTTGCTGGATTCGATAATCAAGATGGTAGAGAGCTTCATTATAGCCAGCCATCCAAAACTCTCTAGGCTGCTTGTGGAATTGGTAAGTCAACCTTTCCAACTGCTCGTGGAGATTCTTCACAAAAATTTCTTTATTCTCCAAGGCGAATCCTTGTGTGGAAAGTTGCTCGTTAAGGTCCAGAATCTTCTTGGACATCTTTGCCAAAGCTTTATTCTTCGCAACCAACTGAACTGCTTGATTTTCCAAAGATGCTTGAGTTCTCGCCTCTTTAATAGTAACCCGAGCAGCTCTTGCTCGTCCCCAAGAAGCTCTTGCTCGCCCGTGAGAAGATGTAGAGGGTCCAATTCTCTTTAAAGTTTCCAATTTGTCTCTCAAATTGGCCTTTTCAACCTCCAGAAACGAGAAACCTTCGTTAGTGACATAGGTGATAAAGGTAGAGCAAGACGAAGAAAGTCAGCATGAACAACAAAAACCCAAATTTTAATTCATCAAAAGACAAGTACAAGGTTCAGGGTTACATTCAAAAGAAATAATAAAATTAAAGCCCAAGCAACTTTACACCTTCTCCTTGTGTTTTGCGACTTCCTCGAAAAGCTGAGATGAGGAGGCTGATTTCTCGGAGGATAGCGGCAGTTGCTCGGTTGAAATACTGGTGGGCTGAAGTTACTCATAAAAAGTCTGAACAACCGGAACAAGAGGAACTTGGTCTTCAATTATCATTGGAGACTCTTCAGAGGCAGCTTCGTCCTCTTCTTCTTCTCCAGGATAGGGAGGAGGACCATGAACATGGCGCTGAAAAAGTTCATAACTCTCTGAGACCTTTAACTCCTGCAGAGCAGCAATCCATCCATCCGTGAAGAATTTAAGGCTAGCAAATTCCATCTGAAAGGACATGGAAGCTAGGCCTTTATTCCAACCCTTGTCCCAGCCAGCACTGAAGGACTTCTTAACAGCCAGTTTTCTCTTTGCCTTCTCCGAGGAAATCCTCTCAGTAAGAAGTTCCCTGGCTGCCTTCAACTTTCCTTCTACCTCTACCTTCTGACGATCAGCTTCATGAAGTCTACCAAGTTCCTCTTCAGCAGTTTTAAGCTTGGTCTCAAGCTCTCCAGCATTCTTGAGCTTTTCTTCAAGCTCTTTATTTTTCTTCTTAAACTGTTTCATTTTCCTCTCCAACTCCTGAGAGGCCTCCATAACTTTTTCTCTCTCTTGCTCGACGGACTTCAGTTGCTTCTCCCAAGCAACCTTATCTTCTTCATATTTCTGAAGAGAATCCTTTAAGGATTGAGTCAGACCTACAAAAGCCTCCTCCACACCTCTCGAAGAGATCGAAGCTTTAAGAGCTTCATCCTTTTTCAAAATAGTATTGAAACATGTTACCAGCTGATAAGAAAAATAACTTTGAGTTAGTACAAGAATAGAACATTGAAAAATGAAAGTTTAGATTAGTAATACTTACTGAGGCAATATGTTGATCTTCCAAGGTGGTAACCCTATCCCGAGAAAGAGTGTCTTCAAGACCTTGGATGTCTGGGATAATCCAAGACTTCACAGAGCCCATGGCAGAGCTTGGAGCAACAAAAGTGGGAACACCACTTCCAGCAGTTAAAGGCTGAGAGATAGGTTCATCCAGTTTATCCGAGGAACTTTTCTTTAACTTCCTCGTGGGTGCAGGAACATTCTCAATCAAGGATGTTGTCTTGGTCGCTGATATAACGATGACCTCGCTTGGAGGAGAAATAACTACAATCTTGCTTGGAGCCACAGGGGGCTTCTCAGCAACTTTTTTAGCAGCAGCAGGAGGGGGTGCATCAACTTTTCTTGTCCCTTCCTCTGGGACATCCTGCTTATTTCTCTTTGCCTCCACATTGGAAGAGTCTGATTTGTCAAAGTATAAGGAAGCTCTTCTTCTCTTCATTCTGTCACTGATAGGAATATTTGATTCAGGAGAGGAACCTTCAGAAGCTGGTGCTGGTTCTATGTCACTTATTACTGGAAGAGCAGTAAAAGATGAAGTGTAACTCTTGTACTATAACAAGTACGAGGCTGATCTGATATGTTCGTCAGCAACAGTTTGATGCAAAATCTAGATAAGTTTCAAGTGCCTCAAATTGACATCAGTTTCTTTAGGAGATTTCTTTTTGCTATCAACTGCAAATAAACCAAAATTAAAATGTCAATGACGCATTTTATCAAACACAAAGAAAATATAATTTTAAAAATAAAATAACCTATCCCATTGCCATAGGGAGGGCATCTAGGATCTTGATACACATCATTTCCATTTAATGGAGCATGTTGCCAATTTTTCATAACAACCCCATGCTCGAAGTAATTCCTGTTGGCAGCGGGGAGATTGACAACTAAAGCCCTATTTAAAAACCTAGTTTTTAAATAAAAAGTGCTATCACTAACAACCCATCTATAGAAAAACATAATTTCTGGAATTCGTAAACGAGTTCCATGAATATGATTTAACCTATGGACTCCATTAACTATTCTCCAGGTATTGGGAGCTATTTTTGCAGGTTCCACGTCAAAATATTGACAGAATTCCAAACACAAAGGGTTTGGAGGAAAAGAAAAGCCACATTCATCTACAAAGAGACTGGGGAACCAATGTCCCTCAGCCAAATGAAAATAGTCAGAGGGTTCAGAAAGCTCTTCCAATATGACCCAGGAAGGAATAGAAAAATCAAAACGAAATTCATCAAGTGACTCAACAAGGTAAACCATGATGAACAAAGGAAATAAATGATAAGGAAGAAGATCTTACAGGAAAAAGATGAATCAGGTGACAACGAACAATGGAAGAAATGAATGCACAAGACAGAAAATAAGTGAAGATGTTCTAAGATGAAGATTTGAAAAAGTAAAAGATGATCGAATTTTCTGAATCGTTTAAATACTTTACCTCGAGAATGGAGAAAAGCAATGATTACCAAGATGGACGATTGCGTATCCGGCGGCTAAAAAGAAGAAAAAGACACAAAACACGAAGCGATTATGGAAATTCAAAATACTTTAAAAGCCTGATACTATGTACTCAAAAAAAGAGTTATGTACAACGAACGATTGTCTAAAATCCGTAAAGTTTAGGCAGCATAAATGTTCCACACTTTTCTTCAACATCAAACCACGAAACATTGTTGGCTTCTGTTGATACTAAATTTAGTCCGCTAACGTGAACCAATTATGTGAAGACGCGTGTCAATCTACATGGCACCCACGAACATTTTTGACAATACATTGACTTCTAGGAACTCAACCTCCCCGATCAACTCAGGCGCTCCGAGCAGCAAGTGTTCTTCGAGGAACTTTATTATACCGAGAAACTCATGTATACCGAGCTACTTAGCCGATCCGAGCAGCTCAGGGGTCCGAGCTTCACCTCGTACAGAGAATTTATAACCGAATAATTAAGAGGATTGGATGCGCATTAAATGCTGATTATTATCATACAAATGTACACGCCTATTGGACAGCTATGTAATATTCTCTCGCATGTATAGCCTCAAGGCTATAAATACATTATAACCTCCTCATTAGCAGGGACTCGAAATTTCTTGGTAAACCCATTATCAAGAATTTTGCAAACAGTCAGCAATAACACAAACAGTGGACGTAGGCCATTCTTTCAAGGCTGAACCACTTTAAAAATCTCTTGTCTTATTTATTTTTTATCTGTGATTAAATAACTAGAGATAATCTAATTTTTTACATCAACACCGACCAACCGTAGTTGATGGACCGACCAACCGTAGTTGGAGGGATTTATTTTATCGACCAACTGTAGTTGATGGACCGACCAACCGTAGTTGGAGGGATTTATTTTATCGACCAACCGTAGTTGTTGGACTGACCAACCGTAGTTGGAGGGATTTATTTTACCGACCAACCGTAGTTGGAGGTATTTATTTTACCGACCAGCCGTAGTTGATGGACCGACCAATCGTAGTTAGAGGGATTTTATTTTACCGACCAACCGTAGTTGATGGACCGACCAACCGTAGTTGGGAGGGATTTATTTTATCGACCAACCGTAGTTGATGGACCGACCAACTGTAGTTGGAGGGATTTATTTTACCGACCAACTGTAGTTGGAGGGATTTTATTTTTCCGACCAACCGTAGTTGATGGACCGACCAACCGTAGTTAGGAGGGATTTATTTTACCAACCAACCGTAGTTGATGGACCGACCAACCGTAGTTGGAGGTATTTATTTTACCTACCAACCGTAGTTGATGGACCGGCCAATTGTAGTTGGAGGGATTTATTTTGAACTTGATGCATAGT
Source organism: Sambucus nigra (assembly GCA_949130495.1). Lineage (NCBI taxonomy): Eukaryota > Viridiplantae > Streptophyta > Magnoliopsida > Dipsacales > Adoxaceae > Sambucus > Sambucus nigra. Next base: position 377,553,946 of record OX422218.1, on the reverse strand, counting down.
GTGTAACACTAATACTCCGAAAAAATTTCAATAAAAGGAGAGAATTGGGTAAAACATCCAAAGCTTTATTCATATCGAAGAAAACTGCATTACATAAGGATTGAACTACTGATAATATTTTCGCAGATGCTCTGCGTTCCATGCATTCTTAAACTCCTCTCCTTCTAAGGTTTCAATCCTATATGTCCCTGGTTGAACAACTCCTGTTACTCTGTAGGGTCCATGCCAGTTAGCTTCCAGTTTTTTGTGTCTTTGAATTACTTTCTTTAGCACATAGTCCCCTTCTTTCAAGTCACATTTCTGTACTCTCTTGTTGTAGAACAGAGTTGTTCGTTGCTGGTATGCAGCATTCTTGATTGCTGCTTCTTCTATAACTTTTTCGAGCATATCTAGATCCAATCACCTCATCAAGTCACTGACAGAAGAATTGAAATTCAGCACCCTGTGTGTGGGGAGGCCCAACTCGGCAGGTATAACAGCTTCGCTTCCAAATGCTAGCATGTATGGATATTCTCCTGTTACTGCTCGTGGTGTAGTACGATAAGCCCACGGTACAGAATGTAGCTCTTTGATCCAATTTGCCTTCGCATCATCCAGTCTTTTCTTCAAACCATTCAGCAGCGTTCTGTTCCTCACCTCAGTTTGTCCATTGCTCTAGGGATTGCCTGGTGCAGAGTGGGTTTTCAATATGTTTGACTGATGACAATATGCAGCGAACTCCTCGTTATCAAATTAAGTTCCATGGTCTGTGATGAATGCATGAGGAAGACCATATCTACAAATGATGTTCTTCTATATAAATTGATACACCTTGTCGTATGTCATATCAATGAGGGTCTCAGCTTCCACCCACTTAGTAAAATAATCCACTGCGGCTACGAGATATTTAAATCTTCCCCTGGTGGTTGGAAGTGGCCCGACCAAATCAATTCCCCACATGGAAAATGGCCAAGGGGAAGTAATCGACCAATCGTAGTTGGTAGACCGACCAACCGTAGTTGGTAGGGTTTTATTTATCGACCAACCATAGTTGGTAGATCGACCAACCGTAGTTGGTAGGGTTTTATTTATCGACCAACCGTAGTTGGTAGACCGACCAACCGTAGTTGGTAGGATTTTATTTACCGACCAACCGTAGTTGGTAGACCGACCAACCGTAGTTGGTGGGATTTTATTTTGAACTTGATGCATAGTGTGTAGCACTAATACTCCGAAAAAATTTCAACAAAAGGAGAGAATTGGGTAAAACATCCAAAGCTTTATTCATATCGAAGAAAACTGCATTACATAAGGATTGAACTATTGATAATATTTGCGCAGATGCTCTGCGTTCCATGCATTCTTAAACTCCTCTCCTTCTAAGGTTTCAATCCTATAAGTTCCTGGGCGAACAACTTCTGTTACTCTGTAAGGTCCATGCCGGTTAGCTTCCAATTTATTATGCTTTTGAATTACTTTCTTTAGCACGTAGTCTCCTTCCTTCAAATCATATTTTTTTACCCTCTTGTTGTAGAACAGAGCTGTTCGTTATTGGTATGCAGCATTCCTGATTGGTGCTTCTTCTCTAACTTTCTCGAGCATATCCAAGTCTAATCTTCTCATCAAGTCACTGATAGGAGAATTGATATTCAACAATCTGTGTGTGGGGAGGCCCAGCTCAGCAGGTATAATAGCTTCACTTCCAAATGCCAGCATATATGGAGATTCTCCTGTTACTGCTTGTGGCGTAGTACGATAAGCCCACAGTACAGAATGTAGCTCGTTGATCCAATTTGCCTTCACATCATCCAGTCTTTTCTTCAAACCATTCAGCAGCGTTCTATTCGTCACCTCAGTTTGTCCATTTCTCTAGGGATGGCCTGGTGCCGAGTGGGTTTTTAATATGTTTGATTGGTGAAAATATGCAGCAAACTCCTCGTTATCAAATTGGGTTCCATGATCAGTAATGAATGCATGGGGAAGACCATATATGCAAATGATATTCTTCCAAATAAATTGATACACCTTCTCATAAGTTATATCAATAAGAGGTTCAGCTTCCACCCATTTAGTAAGATAATCCACAATGACGACGAGGTATTTGAACCTTCCTCTTGTCGTCGGGAGTGGCCCGACCAAGTCCATTCACCATATAGCAAATGGCCAAGGGGATGTTATGGGTGTTAGCAATGCCTGAGGAGTTCTTCGAAGGGACGACAAGCCCTGATATTTATCACATTTCTTGGCATACGCTACAATCAGCCCTTATCGTCGGCCAATAATATCCCTGCGTCATTATTCTTTACAAAAGCGTCTGACCTGCTACATGAGCTCCACAGGACCCTTTATGAACCTCTTCAACCAAATCTTTCACCTCGGAAGGGTGCACACATCTTTGCAGACCTGCTATAATTCCTCGTCTATATAGAATACCATTAGTCAATACATAACGAGCAGCTTTAAACTTTAGTTTCTTAGCTGCGAGTTTGCCGGTTGGTAATTTCCCTTCCTCAATATATGCCCTGATGGGATCCATCCAAGATGGTCTTAAATCAAGGGTAATAATGTTCATCATTAGATCTTCATCTATGCTTCGACTAGCCAAGACTTCTATTGGGATTGTTCTTCGTAGCTCGGTGCGTGTGGCTGAAGCTAACCGAGCTAAGGCATCCGCTCTTGCATTCTCCAATCTTGGTATTCTAATTATTTGTACTGCGATCAATCTTGACAAAACCTCCATTGCTTTTGTATGATACCTAATCATTAATTCTCCTTTAGCTGCATATACTCCCAGCATTTGATTTACGATCAATTACGAGTCACTGAATACGATAACTTGCTCCGCCCCCATGGTTTTTGCCAGGCCAAGTCCTGCAATCATAGCTTCATATTCAGCCTCATTATTAGAAGCCTTGAATTGGAAGCGCAAAGCATACTCCACATCGACCTCATCCGGGATGTTCAAAACAATCCCTGCCCCACAGCCTATAATGCAAGATGAACCATCCACATATAGATTCCATATAGGTACCTCATCCTCAAATTTTTTATCAGATAAAGTTCCTCGGTGGAATATTTGTTGCTTACTTTTATCCTCCTCTAGTACTTTTTGCTGCTCGTCGACCATCTCCCCCTGATCGTCAACTGACTTAAGTTGATCGGTGTTCAAATTTGATGATCCTGTAATATACACAGGTTGGTCCGTATTCAGCTTTTGCTCCTCGGAGGTGTCAGTATAAATGATTTCTGTGATAAAATCTGCTACTGCTTGCCCTTTAAGTGACGACCTAGGCTCATAAATTATATCATACTCACCAAGTTCTACTGCCCAGTACATCAATCTCCCTGATTTTTTTGGTTTATGAAGAGCTTGCCTCAGTGGCATATCGGTATACACTACTATGGTATGAGCTTGGACGTACGACCTCATTCTTCTACTTACTTCGATCAACGCTAGTGCCAACTTTTCTAGTCTTGGATATCTGATCTCTGCTCCTCGGAAGGCCTTGCTAGTGTAATAAATTGGTTTTTGCACTCCATCCTCCATTCTTATCAATGTCGAGCTATTTTCTAAAACTACCAGATACAAGTATAATTTTTCTCCCATCACTGGCCTGGACAACAGTGGGGGTGCTCCCAAGTATTTCTTTAACTCTTGAAAGGCCTTCTCGCATTCATCATTTCATTCAAACATTTTTCGGAGTGTTTTGAATAATGGGAGGCATCTATCAGTTGCTCGTGATACAAATCTATTAAGTGCTTCAACTCGCCCTGTGAGACTTTGCACTTCCTTCTTCGTCGTTGGAGATCATAGCCCCAATAGAGCCTTGATCTTTTCTGGATTTTCTTCAATACCTCGTTGGTTGACAATATACCCGAGGAACATGCCTTCTCGTACTCCGAATATGCACTTGGTAGGGTTCATCTTCATTTGATATTTATTTAATTGATCAAAGGTTTGACCTAGATCAATTAGATGGTCAGCAGCTTTCTTTCTCTTCATCAGCATATCATCAACATAAACCTCCATATTGTGACTGATTTGCTCTGCAAACACCTTGTTCATCAGCCGCTGATATGTTGCACCTGTATTTTTCAAACCAAAAGGCATAACATTATAATAGTAAGTTCCCCTAGTGGTAATAAAAGAGGTACTCTCCCTGTCTTCAGGTTTCATTTTAATCTGGTTGTAACCAGAATAAGCATCCATGAAGATCAACAACTCGTGTCCCGAGGTAGCGTCCACTAATTGATCAATTCGGGGCAAAGGAAAATGATCCTTTGGGCATGCCTTGTTGAGATCGGTGAAGTCTACACACATCCTCCACTTGTTGTTCTTCTTTTAGCTAACCAGTCTGGATATTTGACATCTTCAATAAAGCAAGATTTTTAGAGCTTCTCGTCCTCCTCTTGTATAGCTTGGTTCTTCTCAGGGCTGAACACTCTTCTTCACTACTTCACAGGTTTAATTTCCTTATTCACATTAAGTTCATGACACAAGAAATTTGGTTCTATTCTTGGCATATCTTCGTGGCTCCATGTGAAAGTTTGTTTTCTGCTTTTTAGGAAGGATATCAATTCCTGTTTTAGTGGGGTATCCAACGATGAACCGATTTGAGTTGTTCGTTTCGGGTGTTCATCCTCCAGAATGACATTTTCAGTAGCTTCCACCACCTGACCTTTTACGAGCTGAGACTCGTCTTTAGGATCTAACGTTTCAATTTCTTCACCTTCATCCACTTGATAGGTGGTAGTCTTTTTCCTAGATTCTTTCAGTTCTTCTTGCTTGGCAGATGAATAGTAGCATTCCTGAGCTACTTTTTGGTCACCCTTTACAATTCCTACTCCAAAGTTAGTTGGAAATTTTAGGCATTGATGTACAGTAGATGGTACTGCTTCGAACTTCTTCAATCCTACCCTTCCCATGATGATATTGTAAGCTGATTGAACATTCTTATCCATCACAAAAAGTGCACTCTTTCTGTTCGACAAGCAGGCCATATACCGATGAACATATCCAATTTGATGATCCCAAGTGGGAAAACTTTCTAACCAGCAAGACCGAGGAAGGGCCTGTGATAAGGCTCCAGCTGAGACAACTTTAAATTTAAGCTATCAAAACATGAGTAGAACATGATATCTTCCGAGCTGCCATTATCCACCAATACTTGCGAAATCACTACTTCCTTCATCCTCATTTTGATCACCAATGGGTCATCATGAGGATATAGCACACCTGCGAGGTCATTCTTAGAAAAATCGATGACTAGTTTATCTTTGTTCACCTTCCTCGGTCGATCTTCTTCATCTAGATTTATCCGTTAAATATACGAACAAGCTTGAGCCTCATTGAGGTAAGCTTTCCTTTTTGCAGTAAGGTCTCCACCTCCTGCATCTCCACCAGTAATAACATTGCAATCAAATGACCCAAAACGGATAAAAAATACCTCACGTTCTGGCTGTTTTGGTCTTTTAGGGAGATCGGGGTCATCTTGATCATCTTCTCGATCTTCTTCATGATTTCTCTTCTTATCTTCCTTGGCTCGACGAGGAGATATAGACCTCTGCCTTGCTCGATCTCTGCTCCTTCCACCATTTCGGCAATCCACATACTTATTCAATTTTCCCCACCTGATGATCTCTTCAATTTCGTTCTAGAGAGCTATGCAGTTTTTGGTTGTATGACCATGGTCCTTATGGAACTCGCAATATTTGGACTTATCCCTCTTGTCAGGATTTGTCTTCATTTTTCCAGGCCATTTTAACTCCTCGATGTTCTTTATCTCTTCCAGAACATGGTTTATGTCTACTTTTAAAGGAGTATAGTTTCCAAATTTCCTCATTTATTCCAATGCTTGCTTGGATCTTAACTGCTTGTTACCACCATTATTCTTCTGATCCTTCTTCTCAATCTTCTCGGCCTCAACTTTGGTCTCCTTAGTGTCCATGCTCTTCTTTGTAGCCATAGCTTCCTCGGCATTCATGATTTTGTCTGATTTTGCCATTAATTCTAACATGGTCCTAGGTGGATCTTTGGCAAGAGTATAATACAATTTATTTGGCAACAATCCACTCATCAGAGTAGTGATTGTTGTCTTTTCCTTGTAATCAATAACTTCGAGCTTCTCGTTATTGAAATGAGTAATATAATCCCTGGTGCTCTCACTTGCTTTTTGTCTAACACTTAACAAGTGTGCCACTCGCTTAACTGGTTTTTCTCCAAAACAGAAGTTTCCAATAAAGAGTTCGACCAGTTGAAAGAAAGTTGCGATCTTTCCCCGAGGAAGATTGTTGTACCATATTTGAGCAGATCCAGTGAGAGTTCCTGAAAACCCCCTGCATCGCATCTTGTCTGGAACGTCATAGATATCAGTAGCTGCCTGATATTTTTCTATATGTAGAACAAGATCAGTTTTTCCATCATATTTTGGTGTTACCACTGAGGCTTTGAACTTTGATGGTGTGGGAAAATCCACAATTGCTTGGATAAAAGGTGTCCCTTGGACAAAAGTTCTTTGTAGAGGATTTTTGGCCTTAGCCATTTCCCCTAGTCTATCCTCCAACCTCTGAATAGAGCCTTTTCATGCATCATTTACCTCCTTGGGACTATTGGTCTGAGCAACTGATCGTGTTGAATTTGCCTCTTGGGATCTTTCATGACGAGCAGCTGGTCGGGATTGGGCTGAACCTTCCTTTAAATCAGATAATCGTTGAGAGTTCCTCGACACCATCCTAGGGGTACTTTTATTCCTCCTAGGACCCAAACGATCAAAGGGAGAGACTATACTCAATCTTTCAAGAGCACTGGTCCTTTCTGGAGATAGAGTGACATTTTGTTCAGTATCGTGGCTCGTACTGATGAAGTTCGGTCAGGTTGATAAGAAAAATCATTAGATCTATCAGTGCGATATGAATCGACATGTCTAGATCAAGATTCCTTCGGGAGTAATGTTCGTCTAGTTCGCGAGGAAGGCAATTGGGTATTTCTCTGAATGCTTCGTTGTCCTGACTGGGCAGGTGCTCCACCCTGGATAGTTTGCATGAGTTGTCGCATGGTTTCTTGCACGGCGATCTGGCCCTAAGCCAAATTAGCCATTATTCCAGCAAGATATTGGACACTTGGAGGAGTGGATGGATTTGGGGGGATTCCAGTGTTTCAATTACTGGATTCAGGATTGTCAGCCATTGGAGATGAATTATTTTGGTGAAAACGATAGTTTCAGTCGTTTCCCACAGACGGCGCCAATCTGTTGATGTAAAAAACTTGATTCAACCTAATTATTTAATCACAGATGAAAATAAACAAGACAAGAGATTTTTAAAGTGGTTCAGCCTTGAAAGAATGGCCTACATCCACTGTTTGTGTTATTGCTGACTGTTTATAGAATTCTCGATAATGGGTTTACCAAGAAATTCCGAGTCCCCTGCTCATGAGGAGGTTACAATGTATTTATAGCCTTGAGGTTGTACATGCGAGAGAATATTACATAGCTATCCAATAGGCGTGTACATCTATATGATAATAATCAGCATTTAATGCCCATTCAATCCTCTTAATTATCCGATTATAAATGCTCTGTACGAGGTACAGCTCGGACCGCCTGAGCTGCTCGGACCGCCTAAGTAGCTCGGTATACATGAGTTGCTCGGTACAATAAAGCTCCTCGGAGAACACTTATTTCTCGGAGCGCCTGAGTTGGTCGGGGAGGTTGAGTTCCTCGGAGTCAAGGTGTTGTCAAAAATGTTCGCGGGTGCCATGTAGATTGACACGTGTCTCCACATAATTGATCCACGTCAGCAGGTTAAATTTAGTATCAACACTCACAATAACGATCTTTACATGCACTACTTTCATTGTCTAGTTTTATCGCATTTGGTTCATTTTAAAGACATAATTGATATGAAAACACAATGACTAACATGTGATAGACAAGAGAAATAGTTAAACAAATCTGTACAAGTGTGCATTAAAGGAAATCATGAGTAAAAAACGTAGTTAGTAACAACAAATCACATCTCAATGACACCAAACATTGTAAAGCACAAAAATGAAATGATGACGCATATCAATACACAATCAAATAGTCACATGGATATGGAATGAAATTGTGACTCGATCATCCTAAATGTCCATTCATAAATGGTGTAAACAAAAAAAAAACTCGTTTTGTATGTTTTCAAACATTTATCAAAATAAATTTTTTTTGTATTTTTCAAAAGTTTTATCAAAAAGAAAAATCTAATACAAAAAGTACACGTGTCATAACATTAGCAAGAATATAACGTGTCATAACATTAGCAAGAAAGGTTCTCACTTTTTTTAATTTTTTCAGAGTTTCATAATTGCATGCCCCATTGCCCCGAGGTGAGGTCTTTATTTATTGTGATGAGAGTGGTTGAGTAGTAAATGAACTTCTCTAGCTTCTTATTGTCTCATTGGTTAATCCCCGTGTATCTCTTCCGAGAATGTAGGTAACAAGAATGAGTCTTCATAATTATCCACGTGATATGTCTTCATGGTTATCCACGTGATATTAAATTTGACTTGTGCAACACATTGGTCCTATTTGAGTTGGCTAATACTACGGTGTTATGGTTTTCCACCCACATGTATAACTAGATTGATCACACAATCCATATAAAAATAGTAAAGAAATTAAGAACAATCAGACGCACAAAGAGAAGACACATAACTATACCGAATATTATATAAGTACAATTTGACAGAGGTATGAGGCTCTAAAATTCACACCTCCTATTGATGGGTCATTACAATACTTATAGAAATGGGAAGTAAATGCCCCCACAAAGATGGACCCTCACCTTATCACTTATCAATTAGTTTGCGATGAACATTTTTTGGATATATCTTCATATATTTTTTTATTATCTTAATTGTTTATCAATTTCCTCTTTGAGATATATCCAAAAAGTATTTTTTATTATCTTAATTGTTTATTATCTTAATTATTTTTATTATCTTCATATATATCCTAGTTGGACCCAATGCGAGTCACTAATAAGAATAACGAATCCCAAAATATTTTTTGGTAGTTTAAATAAGAAATATTCTATACTTAGGGTGTGTTTGATAAAAAAAAGATGGAAAATAAGTGCTAAGAGTCATTTTCCATGGAATTGAAAACGTGAAAATGTTTTTCATGGAAAAAAATTGTTGGTGCTGTTTGATTGTAATTATTTTCCAGGTGAAAAATGTTCTATTTTCCATCTTTGATGTGTTTGATTCCCAATATTTTCTATGCAAAAAAAGTAGAAAATATATATATAAAATAGAAAATTAATAAAAGTCCCAGAAAATTAATAAAAATCCCAAAAAATTAATTGAATAACCAGAAAAATTAAAAAACACAAAATATGAATAAAAATCCAAAAAAAATAAATAAAGAAAATGAATAAAAAAACAAGAATATAATATTATCCCCATAATGAATTTTAAAAAAACAAATATAAAAAAGGAAAAAAAAATTCAAGAGTGTTAAGAAAAAACCCGAATAAAAAACAAAGCCGCCACACCCCGCCCCCACCCCAATCCCCTACTGTTTTGTCCCCCATGTGGCCAAGTTTGTTTTTTTTCTAATATTTGCATTTTTATTAGTTTTCTAAAGTATTTATTCATTTCCATTTTTTTAATTGTTTGAGCACTTTTTCATTTTCTTTGATTTTCTTTCTTATTTAATAAATTTTTGACTTTTTAATAAATTTTTGGGTGTCTTTTTAACTTAATTCAAGGGTTAATGTTTATTTTCTATTTTTTATTCAATTTATGTATTTTTTCCCATCACTTTTGTGTTTTTATTGATTTCTCTTTTTTTCTAAGCTTTTTTTTCCTTATTTTCTCGTGTTTTTTTAACTAATTCTTGGACTAATATTTATTTTATGTATTTTTTTTCCATTTTTTGTATTTTTTTCCATTAATTTTAGTTTTTTTTTCGGAGCATTTTTTTAATTTTCAGTAATTTGTTTTCTCAATTAATAAGTTTCTGACTTTTTAATAAATTTATGTTTTTTTTTAAAACTTATTCCTGGGTTAATGGTTTTTTATTCACTATTTGAATTTGTATAATTTTTTGGGGTTTTTATTCATTTTCAGGATTTTTTTCTTTATATTTGCGGTTTTATTCACTTTCTGGATTTTCTTTCATTCTTTTTGGGCTTTAATTCACTTTTTGATTTTTTTTGGGTTTTTTTCGCTTTATGTATTTTTTTTTTGGGTTTTTTAGGGTTTTATTCACTTTCTGGGTTTTTTCATTATTTTTGTGTTTTTATTCACAATCAACATTTTTTTTTATTTTTTGGGATTTTTATTCATTTTCTGAATTATTTTCATTATTTTGGGGTTTTATTCACTTTCTGGATTCTTTTCATTATTTTTGGGTTTTTATTCAATTTATTCATTTTCTGAATTTTTTTCATTATTTTTGGGCGTTTATTCACTTTCTGGATTTTTTTTTCATTTTTTGGGTTTTTATTCACTATCCGAACTTTTTCCATTATTTTTGGATTTTTATTCAATTTATATATTGTTTTCATCATTTTTGGGTTTTTATTCATTTTCTTGATTTTTTTCATAATTTTTGGGATTTTATTCACTTTCTATGTTTTTTTTATTATTTTGGGTTTTTTATTCATTTTCTGATTTTTTTCATTATTTTTGGGATTTTATTCATTTTCTGTATTTTTTTCATTATTTAGGGGTTTTATTCACTTTCTGTACTTTTTTCATTATTTTTGGGTTTTTATTCAATTTTTGGGTTTTTTTCATTATTATTGTGGTTTTATTAACTTTATGTATTTTTTTCATTATTTTTTTATTTTTATTCGCTTTCTGTATTTTTTTTTTCATTTTTAGGGTATTTATTCACTTTATTATTTTTTTCATTATTTTTGGATTTTTATTCATTTTCTGGATTTTTTTATCAATTTTTTCGTAGGACAATTCTTTGCCCTGGAAAATGAATAACAAGGTGGGATGAGGTTTTTTAATTCCATTTTTTTTGTGAAAAAAGTGGTTACGTGACTTTTTTTTAAAGAAATCAATTCCATGGAAAATTTTGTTTATCAAACACCCAAAAGATGGAAAATGACTCCATATATTGCTTTTTTCATTGAAAATTAGTGTTATCAAACACACCATTATTCTACAATTATAACTATATATATATATATATATATATATATATATATATATATATATATATATATATATATATATATATATATATATATATATATATGTTCATGCGTGTGTATATATGTATGTATTTTATTTATAGTCAAACAAATGCACATATGAAAGTAGTTTTCATATTTTTTCTAGAAATCATTTTTTGATTTAACATTCTGTAATAGGGTTTAAGGATATTGAAGTGAATTCTATTTTAAATTACACGCATGTGTATACAATTTTGCTGCTATAAAGACCTGAAATAAGGACTTGAAGGGATAAGATAAACTATGCCATGTGGCCTGTGCTACGCGGCCAAACAGGTGGCCTATCACGCGAGAGAGGCATAAGAAATAATCGCCCTAGATAAACCTATATAGGATAAAATCTCAAAGACTGTTTAAGTTAAAGATAAGCTAACGATCGTGTATTAACAAGACTCTTGAAGGCTAATCAAGATAAGAATGAAGAACCAAAGAACGTGGGTGATTGAGTCTATATATAGGGGCGATATAGCTCATACTTGAGACTAATTATAATTATCACATAATATACTACACTCTCAGTTAGCAACACTAGCACTCCAGTTATTACCATCCCTTTTTCTAATACAAATTGCTCCCCCTTACCCCCAAAGATGTAGGCCAGTCCTACGGGTGAACCACATACATAGCTCTCTTTACTTTTTTTTTTCTCCATTCATCATATTTTGGGGAAATTTAGTAATTTTACTATTTAATGTGGGAAGAATCTCCTACAATTTGATGTTATTTGTGTGAACTCGAAGCTCTCACCACTATTGAAGTAAAAAAAGCCCAAAGTTGAAGATCAATCTCACTCCACTCATGCAAGAAGTGTGCAGTCGAAAATACTAATCGTAACGACGGAACAAACTCCTATGCGATTTCTGCCTCTCCAGCAACGTTTAACGTCTGTAAGGCATTCACCTAACATATCTGAACCTAGTCAGCAGCACTGTACGCCGACGATCGATCGAGCAGAAGGAAAGGCTGTCTCTCGTTTGATTAGTATATATGAAGAGAAGTTGGAAAACCATGATCAGGGGATCGCCCATCTAAGGAGACAACTATCCCAAAACTTAGAAGAAATTACCTTAGATTCACATACTCGGTGTCATCATAGGAGGGGACCGCGCTCGACAAAGAATCAAGATGGTAGGGTTTTTTTTGTTCAAAAAGTGCCCATATGGTTCCTCACCATGAATCATGTGATCGCTCACCTGGGAGGAATTTTATCAACCCGAGGTATCACTAACCCCGTCCTATAGAGTCAGCCCAAAGTAGCAGGCCAACTCTTTATGGAGTGCATCTAAACCGAGTGAAGACAAACAAACTGAGAGGACTCATCCACGGGGAATTAGAAGGAAAGAAGAACCCAAACCTTGCGAGGATCCCCAAAGACCTAGCCAGGAAAGATCTAGGGCATGGTGAAGCTTCACCAAATCATCAAAATGATAGAATCCTTTGAGCCACCAAAGAAGTTCTCCGTGCCAAAACTCATAACATATAAAGGAAAGATAGACTCATCTCATCACATTAGACACTATCGACAGATGGTGTCACTTTGGAGCTATCATGACACTTTGATGTGCAAGGTATTTCCATCAACGTTAGGTAAGATCGACTTAAATTAGTTTGAAAAATTATCCCCCAGGTTGATCTCCACCTTTAAAGAGCCGGGCGAGTAGTTCACAACCCAATTTATTACAAGCAACAAGGTGGTTAAGGAGGTGGATTTGCTGATCTATCTCACAAAGAATAAAGGAGAAGCTCTCATGAAGTAACTGGGATATCCTCCCATGCTCTCACCTCCCAAGGGAGGGGAAAAATTGTACTTATACTTAGCCGTTTCAAGTCACGCAACTCTTGTAACCCTGATATGTGTATATGACGGGGAGAAAACATAGATATACTACCTGATGTTCATAACTTTCTTGAAGCAAAAAAAAAAAACAGATGCCCATAGAAAAGATGGTTTTGGCACTGGTAACCTCCGTGAGGAAGCTAAGGCATTACTTTGATGCCCACGCCATAGCCGTCTTGATGACGTACCCCTTAAAGGACACCCTCAGATTGGTCGACCTTTCCAATAGAATGACCAGGTGGTCACTTGAACTGGTCCAATTCGCCATCATGTATGAGCCCAAAACGATGATTAAACTTTAAGTTTTGGCGAGCTTAGTATATTTTTAATTTTAGTTCATAATTAGTAGTATAAATATCCCTTCGTAATTGTTTTACAAAAATCATACTTATTTTCAATTTGCTCTTGTCGACATTAGAGGGCGCTGATTGACCCCTTACTTGACAATATACATTTTTAGTGCGTTTGTAGGTACCAAAAGGAATTTTTAATTTACCGTCTTTACCCCACAACGATATACTCCAAAGGCATGAAGAAATTCGCTTGTCTTTCAAATTGGAGTTCAAATGCTCAAATAATGAAGCTGAATACGAGGCACTAGTCATAGGGTTACTCGAAGCACTGAGAAAGGGCATCCAAGCCTCGATAATTAAATGGAATTCTAACTTGGTGGTGAAACAAGTGACAGGGGAATTTTCTCTAAAGCACATGAGTCTGGCGCCTTATCGCACGATCATGCAGCGACTTTTTGGACAGTTCGAGGTGGTAAAGATAAATAGGCACCCTGAAATGCTGAACAGACATGCGGATGCCTATGCCATAATCGTATAAAAGATGGCCTTCGATGGAGAGTCAACTGTGGTCTGAATCATAAAGAGAACGACCCCCTCGATGGTGTCTGAGATACTGCCCTCAGAGGATAAAGATGATTGGAGGGCTGAATTCGAAGGCATTTGAAAAGAGAGGGTAAGGGATACTTAACCTAGTCGATTTAGTGCAATACTTTGTCACATGGGCAACTTATACTATAAGAATAAAGGAGGTTGGTTGTCCAGGTGTGTGGACCCCGAAGAAGCTAAAATAAGGCTAATTGAAGTACACGAAGATAACTGTGAGACCACCGAGATAGCTTTATACAAGAGGATACAATGGACAGGGTACTACTGGCCTTCGATGATACAGGAGGTCGTCGCAGTACAGAGAGAGTGTTCTAAGTGTTGTTTTTTCTATCAGGATGCGAAATGCAACTTCATTGACCAGTTGCAAGACTGGAGATAACTCTACATGGATTTCTTGATAGATGGAGTGATGCCAGTAGATAAAGAGGACGATGCGAAGATAAAAAGGTGATCATCGAGGTACTTAATACAAGCTGGGCAGTTGTACGGATGAGGCCACCACGACAGGCCTCTAAGGTGCATAAGAAGATAAAAGGCTAATGAGGTGTTAAAGCAAGTTCATGACCTAGGGCACATTGAAGGAGCCAAGATTTATGATCAACTGATGACTTTGGGTTAGTATTGGCCTTTGATTGAGAAAGACTCAGTTGGTTTTGTTCGAAGGTTCAATGTTTATCAGCTACATGGGAATATGATTCATGCTCCTTCAGTGGACCTGCACTCTCTATCTACATCATTCCCATTCCATACTTGGGCCTTTGACTTGGTAGGAGCCATCAACCTTTCGTCACGAGGAAATATATGGATCTTAATAGCCACATAATGTTTCACGAAGTGGGCAGAGACCATACCGCTCAAGAAAGCCACTACGGGGGTAGTAACTCAATTTATGAAAACATACATTATTTGCCGCTTTGGCATCCCGAAGGTGTTTCTGTCGAACAATGGTTCCCCCTTTGTAAACAGTGAAGTGCGCTTTCTCACAAAAAAGTATTCCATCATCCATCACAAATCAATAGTGTCATAACCTAAGTGCAATGGGCAGGCAGAGGCCACCAATGAAGTGCTATGCTCCCTCACAACCACTATGTACAACTCGAAGCCTTGGAAGAGCACATGGATAATGCCGCGAGGCACTTAGAGATATAAAGGAAGCTGTTATGCATATCTTATGATTAATTGGTGAGGCCAAGGAAGTTCAAGGAGGGGGACTTGGTTCTAAAAGAAAGCGCAAGACACATAAGAGGTTTTTCACTACCAAAGTTCGAAGAAAACTGGGAAGGGCCCTATATTGTTCGAGCAACTCACGATTCGGGTTACTACGAGATATCTAAACTGGAAGATAATATGAATTTCAAATCGAACAATAAGTGGCTGAAGATTTATTACGTCTGAATGTATGTTCTTCCACTCTTGTTCATTGACTCATTTTTTTAGAGACGATGGGTGTATGCCTTAAAGCAATTGGGCTCGTCCGTTTAATATAGTCGAAAGTAATATTCATGTCGCATATGTTCACTGTTTGATTCCTTTATTATGCATGATGCACTTAGAATTTATGTAGTAAGTGTAGCCAATATTCAATTGAAACAACAGAAAAGAAAGGAAACACCAAAGTTGCCAATGTTTCTTTATTTCAAATAAACGATGGCGTTGTGGTTACAACCAAGTCAGAAAATTAATAAATCCATAAAAATGAGCAGCACCAACAAAAGCAACACTGAATAATAAAGCTAGTGGTCGCCCATGATAGAATGAAGATTCTCTGAGACAAGTAACTAGTGGTGATTTTGGGTAAGAATTTGCTCAAGATTGCTTTGATTTGAAATAAGGTCAGATAAATCCTTCTGATAAAACTCCTTGGTCTGATGAATGGCCTCTATTTCTCGCTCTTTCTCAACTAACTCGGCCTCTACACGAGCAACTGCCTCGCGGGTCTCCTGTACACTTCGTTCAAATATTAATAATTGGGATTCCAGACTTACAAGCTCCTCTGAGATGTCCACTTATGAACGATGGGAACTTTGGAGGCGATGAAAGACAAGGGGAAGATCATCCTTCTTGAAACTCTGCAGTATCTTCACCAACCAAGTCATAGAAAACCCATCATTTATCAACACGTTAACCCTCCCCAGTAAAGTCTTGATGGTATCAGGGCTAAGGGACAAGAGGGGAGTATTGAGGATTTCCTCCAACACCATCGCGAGCCCAAGAAAATGACACGCCATCATTCCAGGAATCGAATGAAGGTAGCGAGCGGTAAAGCTTGAAGGAAAATGAACCAACAGCTGCTCGATCAATAGGTAAGGGTCCTTAGTTAAAACAGAAGGGAAATGGGCCAATGTCTGCCTCACAACCACTTTGGGTGCTGCCTCGGGGGGATGCATGCTAAAAATACTATCACTGGCAAAGGGACGTTGGTATGCAAGGCGCTATCACTCGCTTGAATCTGAGGAGTAATCAACGTGGGGGCATCACCAATCTTAGGGGCCTCTCCCAAAGAAACAACTCCAACTAAGGTCCTCACCTGAATTAACTCCTGGGCAACAAGTTCAACTTTGAGCCTACGGGCCATAAGCTGATCAACCTCCACCTGAAATACAACAAACAACTAAAGTAAGAAATAAAAATGAGGAAAATATGTACAAAATATCTTTCTAACATAGATATTATGCCTATAAGACTAGGCCCACCTGACCCTCGGTTATAGGAGATTATGCCTATAAGACTAGTCCCGCATGACCCTCAATTATGGGAGATTATGCCTATAAGACTAGGCCCGCCTGTCCCTCAGTTACGGGAGATTATGCCTATAAGACTAGGCCAGCCTGACCCTCGGTTGTGGGAGATTTTAATTTTAAGGTCCTATATTACTGGGCGCGCCTGGCCCTCGATTTTGGGAGATTATGCCTATAAGACTAGGCCCACCTGACCCTCGGTTATGGGATATTTTAATTTTAAAGTCCTATATTACTAGGGCCGCCTGACCCTCGGTTATAGGAGATTTTAAATTTAAAGTCCTACATTACTAGGCCCACCTGATCCTCGATTATGGGAGATTATGCCTATAAGACTAGGCCCGCCTTACCCTCGGTTATGGGAGATTTTAATTTTAAAGTCCTACATTACTAGGCCCACCTGACCCTCGATTATGGGAGATTTTGAGCTCAAAGCCCAATATTACTTGACAAAATTAACAAATTTATATGCAGTAGATAAATGGAAGATTGGAAGTACCTCGGGAAGCCGCTCATTAGCAAATTCGCGAGTGGCCATCTGAACCACATCTTCTTCCTCAATAGGACCCGGAGCTATCAATACACGTTGACTTTGAGGGTCAATCACATCACCCCCGACTTCACGAACTTGCTCCCGCCTACTATCCTCCACTGCCTCAACCGCACGTTCTTGTTCACCCTCGCCTTGGGCAGCTACAACAGGCTCAGCACCTTCTTAGTGCAGAATGGAAGGCCCTAACACAGATACAAGAATTTGGTCATCCGAAGAAAGGTGTACCGAAGGAGGAGTTTGAACAAGTATGGGTGCTTGTAACGAAGAAGTTAAAAGTTAGAATAATAAGTTGAAAGAGCAATAACAGCTCAAATAAGAAAATAAATTCACCATAGGCAATGAAAAGATAGGCACAGAGGACTTGGGTATATCCTCAGTAGCTCTCACATTGGGAACATCCTTCTCAAGGCCAAATTGCTCGCGTAAAAAATAGGGATCGAGATAATAACCGCTACTAGACTCAGATAAAGTATCAGATATAACTACCCCTAGGGGGAAATGGGAGATTACCTACGAAGTAGTAGGGGTAGCTCTCTCAAAGGGACGATCCTCTCCAACCCCATCGTGCACATCATCTCGTGCATTGAACTTGAAAAGAGACAAGGCAAGTTAGAGCAACATGAGATTATTAGTATGAAAAGAAAAGAAGGAAGAATATATTTAGAGTAAGAGAGATTAAGGGACTTACCTCTCCCTCCAACACATCCTCTATAATATCACAATCTTGAGGAGGTGAGGCAGGTTTTGAAGGAGAAGCCATCTTCCTTAATCTATGCCTCCGCACCAACACAGTCTCTTCTTCTTCTTCTTCTTCTTCTTCTTCTTCTTCTTCTTCTTCTTCTTCTTCTTCTTCTTCTTCTTCTTCTTCTTCACCAACATCACCACTAGACACATGCTCCTCAAGAAACTCCTCCTTACTGGACTCCCTCGACTCCTCCATCACAATCTTACGGGGGATAATTGTTTTCCTCTTTTTACTACCTCCATAATATTGAGGGTCATAAGAAAAGCCATGAGCAAAAATCTCGACTGACATGAAAACTCTTTCTTATTCACTAAAATGCTCCTAAGTTTGGCGAAGATGATCCACCATCTGGCTCACATCTTCGGTAATCTTTGGGTTAGGAATAGAGGCTATTAGAGGCTTCAGAACAGTTTTGAGCTTCTTCAAAGGCACTTTTTAAGTGGACCTAACTATCGTGCCCGATGAGGCAACGCGAGGTGACTCAGTCCTTCCAACTGGCCTTAAAGGACCAGGGAAACATCATCTTGAATAGAGGTTTGGGAGGCTTTCTTTCTTTTTATAATTTCTTGATCCACAGGTGCTAGCGGAGGAAGCTCAGGGGGAGCATTGGTATTATCCGTACTAAGACAAAAAATGGAGGACTGGGTAGTGCAATTCCTTAAACCCAACTCATTGGGTGGAAACGTTTCAACTTCGGGATACACGGGCTCCTTTAAGATTTTGTTTAAAAGACAACCAACTGATTCTGCTAAAACACATTGATGCACATAGATGACCTTCCTCCTTGAGCTTTTTTTCTCAGGATCACAACATTGGCTGCGTAGTTGGCACACAAACTAACAACAGTGAAGGTCAAATAATTTGAGCAGGCAAAAGAAAAATTAGTGGGTTTCTCTCAAATAAAATGACTTAATAAGGGGGACCCTTGGTCGTAACCAAACTTTAAGGCTACCTAGTGCAGGCTATACAAAGAATAAAAAGACGACCATTTGGTATAAGAAGGTAGATTTTAGGGGATTAACAGAAGGGGAACACTGTTCTATGGGAAATTCCTGGCAAGGGCTTCGTCAATAGGAGCAATGGGATGCTCCCCTTCACCAAATAAATTATTAGTAAAAAACTGACTCACCCTAACATAGGGGCGAGGTATGAACCTCTCGGCTCGATCAATCAAGGCAATCAGAGGCTTCTTGACACTCTTATTCTTCTAACAACAGATTCGGGGGATCTTCACGGGCTGTGAATTAGGGTAATTATCGGCGGGGGCGTAATCGGGGAAGTGGCCATAGAGAAAATTATTGGCATAATTAAAAACATCAAACCTGTCGATGATTCGAGAAGATTATGCCACTACACTGTCCAACCAAGTATATAAGGAGCCAAGAACAATGGCAGTAAGGGGGATTTTTATACTATTGACCATACAAATGGCCATGTTGATCAATTCTTTTCGAGGACAGTCGTGGGGCTAGCCCGAAAGATAGACCTTCGATAGCATCACCCAGATATATCCCGCCAACTCGATCTTAGACCCATAGCCTTTTCCAGTTAAAGGCTGTTCAAATACCTCCTTTTCCCGAGGGTTCTCACTGGCTGCCTCGTAGGCTCTAAGAACGGCCTTCTTCTTAAGAAAATAAAAGTAACGAATTACTTTGGAGTAGGTGCATTTGTTGTAAGTGACCATGCAGTCCTCCACCACCACCTTTAGTTCCTCTCTCAAGGCTTTTTCTTCACTAGAGTCAGTCTCCTCGAAGAAGGTATCAAACCTAGTAGCCTCTAACTCCAAAAGTTTACATACATCTTCCAAGGTGATAGTAAACTCACCCAAAACGACCACAAAGGTGTGTGACCTATGGATCCAATGAGAAACTAACAGTTGTAGAGCAGTATTGTTCTTGACAAGAGTAAGGTCACCCAGCTAAAAGGAGAAAGATAAGCTTACAAGGGCTAACTAAACAAAATATTTTGAATGGAAATACTCAGTCACTAAATAGATTCTCCAATTTTAGAGTCATGTACGAACTCAACTATTACAATGAAGACGGACTCCAATAGTAACCGGTCATAAAGAAATTAAACTATTAAACACTTGTAAGTTATTAGGACTTTGTATTTATAAAATAATATCTAATTATAAGGAGATCACGTATTGAAAATATGTTAAATTTCACACCCTTGTGATATAAGTTTGGACACTTTTCTAGTAACCTAAGCGCTATAAGAACGATCTTTGATAATAAACTAACTCACCCTCTTCCTCCCCCTGTACGTAAGCAAAGAAGAATTATTAAACTATGTACATCCCATGTCAGTTATTATTCTTTATAGTAATCTACGATAAACTAGTATATATAATTATTATAAATTTTATTCCTTTATAGTTTGGCATTGACTATAGGAAGCTTCAGTTCCACGCCACCAGATTTGCCAATTTTTTCATCATGAGTTATAAGCAATCATATTGCTCATTGAGCAGATAGAATCCTATATGAGATTTATATTGAGAGGTGATATCATTCTCCTATATATCTTATCCCTCTCCTAGAGACACCAAGTCAAGAGGAAGGTCTCCCCATCAGCTTACATCCAATCACTATAGTCGCCCTAAAAAAACTTCCTCCTAGGAACTCCCATTGTAAATATGCCATGATTAGTAGATTTATATGATGAATGGTTAAGGGAACATGACGGTGAAATCAAACACTTTGATACCAAGAAGGATCATATCAAAAGATAATTGGGTGTGTGATTAGAGGGTCGCGTATACGTCACCCATGGAGCATAAGTAAGTAAGGACTATAACATATGAGAAAATGCGTGAAAATACTTACAAAAAGTATGAAAA
This sequence comes from Sambucus nigra, assembly GCA_949130495.1. Classification (NCBI taxonomy): domain Eukaryota; kingdom Viridiplantae; phylum Streptophyta; class Magnoliopsida; order Dipsacales; family Adoxaceae; genus Sambucus; species Sambucus nigra. Next base: position 377,533,118 of record OX422218.1, on the reverse strand, counting down.
TGATCCAAAAGTGTAAATGAAAATCACCCACCCAAAAAATATTCAATCCCAACTAATTAAGGAGAAATTAGGAAGGGTACCTACACAAGCAAAGCCATAGGTATGTTAAGAAAACTACTAATATAGGTTGAAAAAGGTGATGCCTCACTCGGATCTTTAAGATGAACAATGACCACTTCCTTCTTTGGAAACTTTCTTTAAGGAAATTTAACCTTCTTTATTGGTGAATTTGTTGTCACACCTCCACCAACCTTAGGTATCCATCTTTTTTTCTCACTGTAATAATATTCCTAGGAATGTGGACATAACTCCTAGGTCTAGGAATCTTTTTGAACCTTTATTCTTTCATTTATATTTGATCATGGTTCACAAAATGTTGCCAAGAACATTTTTCTCTCAATCAAGTCATTTTTTAAATATTTGGAATGCTGAAATTCAAATTTTACGTTTTTCAAACTCAGCTTTTAAAATTTCTTTTTGAAGCTCAAGTTCATATATTTCTTTCACAAGAATCTTATTTTTTTTAAAGTCTCATCCTCATTAAACAAACAATCAACCTTTTCTTTGAGTTTCAAAATCTCCAATTGAACAATAACTTTTTCTTGTTTTTCATTTGGTTCGAATTAAAATGGAATTTTTCAATTTCAAAGACTCTTGTTAGATCTCATCAAAGGCATAATGTATGTCTTCAACTTCATCATCATTATCATGAAGTGATTTAGGGTATGATGTGTGTGATCCAACACTCTTAAAAGATGAGGAATCATTAAGAGATCTATGACTGAACTCTTTTACCCCTAGTTTTCTTCACAACATCATCAAATGAAATATTCTCATCACAAGACTTCTCTCCTTCTTATAATCACACCATTGATCTAATTTCACTTCCACATTCATCACTTGAAGAACTATTATTAGATATACTCTCTGAATTATTCAAGATTTCCTTATAGACTTTCTTCTTCTCAAAGTCTTCATTTTCTCATTTCTTTCTCAAGTTTGTTGGACATACATTCATACGACACATTCTCTCTTTTTCTGAAGTTTGTTGGACATACATTCATATGACACATTCTCTCTTAGGCACATTTATCTCATGATTACCTTTAGATTTTTACCTACTATAATTTTTTTATTAGATTTAGATTTCTTTTTTTTTTTAAGTAATTTCTTATTATTTTTATAAAATTTTCTGAACCTTTTTAAAAACAAAACCATACCCACTTCAGCATTATACCTAATGAAATTTTGTTTATTATATTTAGGTTTCTTTTCATTTTTAAGTAATTTCTTATTATTTTTATAATTTTTTTTTACCTTTTTAAAAACAAAACAGTACCCACTTCAGCATTATCTTTTGGTATATTTTCACTCGATCTGGTCTCTACCTTCTCAATAGAATCGATAACAAATGCAATATCCTAATTTTTTTTACTAGAAGGTTCCTCTTGATCACATATTTGAAGTTACCCAACCAACTCTTCTAAACTACATGTTTTCATACCCTTAAGTTCATTAAGGATAGAAACATTGGTCTTAAATCTTGAACCAAGGGTTCTCAACAATTTCTTCATCACTTTATTCTCACGGCTCTTCTCTCCTTGGTACAAAGAGGCATTAGCATTTTAAGCCAATCTAGTGTAATAATTATTTAAACTTTCCTCTTTCTTTATTATCATTATTTCAAATATCGTCGCAACATTTTGTAACTTCTCTCTCTCTTTACAATTGAAGTCCTTCATGATTAACTCTTAAAATATACTAGGATTCCTTAGTCGTCTCACAATTAATTATTTGGTTATACTGTTGTGTGTTAACTAATGCAAATATAACATTCAACGTAATCAAATTTAAATTGTAAAAATAAACTCGACATCTAACCAAACAAAATCCTAACACCATTTTCTTTGATCATAGCACTACTCCACCCATCTTCTACACTCATTACACATGCTAATTCTTTAACTTCAAATGATTAGGTATTTTGACATTCCATCAAACATATTTTGAACCATTAAAATAAGGAGGATAGGTCTTGGAGATACTATCGTGATATTGATCCATCTCCAAATAAGATCTATGCACAACATCTAGCTATATCCATGAGAAAAGAACATAACAAAAAAAACACAAATAAGAATATCTACTCTGACATGTCAGTGCGCAAAAGAGAAACCTCTATGATACCAATTGAGGGTGGTAGTAGGTTTTAGTAAGAAAATTACATATTTTAAAATTACTAGGCCAATTTTAGATCGATCATAGTTAACATAAAACTAGGTGAGAGATATAGTAGATCTAAGTTAATTATGTGAATTAAATAACTGTAGTCCCTAAACCCAATTTATCAATGGATCATGTTGGATCCAATCTCATATCTAAGTTTTGAGTGATATAAATTGTTTATAAGAGCAACAAACAATCACACAATATGCAGAGGATAAGATCTATAAGGAAAACCTCCACCTAGGGGTGAAAAAACCTTAGTGCATTCTAGTTTTTCTTTCCATTTGAAAAGAAATTTCGCACAAATGCAAGAAGGTACCTCTCTCTTTTTCACTAATAATAAGTTACCTATGGACGTTGACCTCCCCTATTTTAATGAATGATCAACACAAAGCTTTATTAATTAAACATGGAAGTTACGTTCGCCGTACTTTGATCGCATTACAAATTAACTCTCCAATCGCTAATTCTCCTCTTTTAGATCTGCAATGTCGATTTCCAAAATTGAATTAAATTTTTTATAATGAATACATGATTTGTTGTTTTTAAACTCAAAATACTCTAAAATCTCACAATTAATGAATCATGTATAGATTCAAGATTTTTATCTTAAAATTGTGAAGATCAAGTGAAATTGAAGTTTGAAAATTATTTTTCTCTTCACTTGATTAAAAAAAACACTCTATTTAGGCGTGAGAATTACTCAGTTAATGGACATATGAAAATGGGAGGGAAAAACTTATATTTGTAAAAAATTTAAACAAATACGGTAGCGTCGTACGCATGATAAAAAAGGGCTTCATGGGCACTGTGGTGACAAATAAACTCAACACAAATTAACAAGCAAAGACAATCACCAGAATAAGTAAAGAATTGAAAATAATGGAAATCATGTAAGGACATAATTTTATAAATGTCCGGGGTAGATTCTAGGAATTTTTTGTTTTCTCCTAGATCACAGTTTATATGTCTGATACCGCTACATTCGGCACGTCAACATGATCATCCTCGATGGCCCGTATCCGAATTCGATGCATCCACTTTCTTCACGTGCATCATGCTACATGCAACGTGCTGCTCAGCTCATTCCCACTACTCCACTACGCTTTACCAGTAAAATGTTATATTGGAGTTTTAAATATTTGCATAAATATATGGGAAATATTTTTGAAAATTATTTTTGAAGTCTGGGTTAATTTTTTTATCAAAAGCAGAATTTTTCAAAGTATAGAAGCGAATGGCCTCGATCGACGAGATCGCTCGAGCGACTTTGCAAGTCGTTCGCGCGAGATATCATGTCGCGCGATATCGTTTGAACGACTTTTATCCTTCGTTTGATCGACGTTCTATCTCGTTCGAACGAGCCACCGCCTCGATTTTTGTATAAATATCTGATCCCCTTCTACACGTTTTTTGAGAAGTCTTTCTGCAATCACGAAATTATGCGAAAACATCCCAGAATAAGACTTCACCTTTTAAGGTTTTCTAAACCTTTTTGATTCACAAAACCATTCCCATATATGTGTGTGAATCCTTAAACCTTCAAGAAGATCGTTTACTCATTTGGAGTACTTTGTGAGGAATCCGCTCTCTTCGTCACTACTGCCCTACTAGAAAGGGATTGTTCTAGCCACCGACAACAGAACCGACACCTGAGGGTATTTCTGTGTCACTTGTATTTTCATTGTAATCCGTTGTAAGCCGTTCTCTTACAAAAATTATTGGGAAAATAAAAGGTTTTACCCCGTTGGGGATTTTTCCTCATATATGTGGCCTTGCATGTTTCATCATCGTATTTAATCACATATAGATGCATGTTTATGACTTAAGTGGTAAAAACTGTGTTTAATTAAATAACTTCCTTATTTGAACGCAAGCGCACTCTTCTCAAATTGGTATCAGAGCCAGTTACACAATTTTACCGTGTCATTTTCCGCAAAATTTTTCTAAGATATCAATTTATTGAAAAATTGATTTTTGAAAACGAGTGTGTTCATTATGGAAAAGTTATATAATAAAATGCCAGTTTTTGACGGGACAAACTATGCATATTGGAAAGCCCGTATGAGATCTGCATTAAAAACCATTGATGAACATGTCTGGATTTTGGTTGAAAGAGGGTGGGCACCTCCCTCCGTCACCGTTGATAATGTGATCAATTTAAAACCTGTCACTTCTTGGACTGAAGACGAATTTAAATGGTCATCATTCAATTCTAAGGGTCTAAGTGCTATTTCTGAGTCTGTCACACCTGATGAGTTCAAACGCATAATGACGTGTACCACGTCAAAAGAGGCATGGGATGTTTTACAACTCACCCATGAAGGAACTAATGCTGTGAAAGAGTCTAAATTGCAAAATTTGACAACTCAATTTGAAACCATCACCATGCATGAGACTGAATGTTTTGATGATTTTTATGCTAGACTTTCTGACATTGTTAATACTAGCTTTAATCTTAGTGAACATATTCCTAATGCTAGAGTTGTTAAAAAGATTCTTCGTTCTTTGCCTAAGCTTTTTATCCCTAAAGTCACTGTGCTAAATTCTATGGGCAATTTAACTACTCTAACGCGCCTACGCTGAGTTATATCCTGAGTCATTTAAAACTAAAAAGCGTAGCAAAGTGTTAGTCCTTAAGATCACCGTCTTAGAGGAAGAATTAAGAAAAGCGAGAGAGAGAGAGAGTCCTCCACCTGCACCCCCCTGAGAGATAGAGAATTTGCCTGTGTTGAGAAAGAAAGTTTGTTTAGAGAGAGAGAGAGAGCACTTTTGAAAAAGAGAGAGGAGACTTGATTAAACAAGCGGCTAGTCTTACGAGTCAGCTCCATTCCTCCGTGGAGACTCTAAAGAAACTTGAAGCCCTTGTTGCCCAGCTGACTCATGATCTTGAGAAAGCTCGGGAAGTCAAGGTACAAATCGAGGACAGATCTGGGAAAATGGGAAATATGCTCCTCGGCCCCGCGTTAGGTTTTGGTGATAGGCAGGGAATTGGGTATGATGGTGCCTCCACGTCCCAAATTTCACCCGGACCAGTTCCTGAGTTTACTACGACTCCTTATGGCCATCGTCAAAAACCTCGAAGGAGAGTTCGACCAAGAAAAGCAAACCAAGGTCCGCCTTTAACTGTGTTCTTTTGTACTTATTGCAAAAGAAAAGGCCACCTCAGGGAGTTTTGCTATAGTATGGGTCGAACACGACGTACTACTGCTCCACATCAGCATACTGATGATTTTACTAGTCTGAGAGAGCGAGTGGAGTTTTTAGCTGCCACGTCTCAGAGTTTGATGGAGGAATTCCGACAGATGTCTTTGCCGTCAGGGAATGCTTCTCACATTCCAGCTAAAACCAACAACAACAAAGGCAAACAAAAGGTCACCAATTCTTGGGTACCTAAGAAAGATAAAAAGGCCTTAGTTGTTCATGTCGCTCTCAAGGCATATAATACCTCACAGTGGTATTTTGGTAGTGGATGCTCCAGACACATGATAGGTGATGTATCATTTTTTACCCACCTTGAGGATTATAAGGATGGTAGAGTCACCTTTGGAGATGGGAGCAAGTCTAGCATTGTAGGACGAGGTACTGTAAAGTTACCAGGATTTCCTAAGATAGAGAATGTGTTGTACATCAAAGGTTTAAAAGTAAACCTTCTCAGCATTAGCCAGCTGTGCGACACTGACTTTACAGTAAAGTTTGATCGGGACGCATGTAATGTTTACAATCAAGCCGATAAACTCTTAATTCAAGGGGTGAGGACCGAGGATAATTGCTATGGTACTGTGCTTACTTCCTTACTTGTCTGCAACAGCGCCACGATCACTCCTATGGATTTGTGGCACCAACGTCTAGGTCACATTAATATTAGAGATCTCACTTGCTTAGTTAAAATGGACCTAGTACGTGGCTTACCATCTCGTGGAAGGCCAACTTCGACGGTTTGTGGACCCTGTCAGTTAGGAAAACAAATTCGTAGTCCCCATAGGAAGTTGAATTCCCTTACCACCTCTCGTGTTCTTGAGCTTAGACAAATGGATCTTATGGGTCCCACTCGTACCGAGAGTCTGGGTGGTAAGAGGTATATCCTCGTGATGGTAGATAATTTCTCCAGGTACTCCATTGTAGGTTTTCTGAGAGAGAAATACGATGCTGTAGAGTTTTTAATGACCAAGTGTTGTGTCCTGCAAAATCAACACGGAGTCACTATTAACAAGATACGTAGTGACAACGACACTGAATTTAAGGAAGTAAAGGTAGATTTGTATTGTGATAGCCTTGGGATCAAACATGAGTTTTCTGCTGTGAAGACTCCTCAGCAAAATGGGATTGTTGAGAAAAAGAATAAAATGATCCAGGAAATGGCTAGATCTATGCTTCTAAGTCGTAATGTTTCTAGGAGATTTTGGGCAGATGCAGTGTCTACTGCATGCCACACGATGAATAGGGTTTACTTGCGTCCACACACTTAAAACGCCTCATGAATTGTGGACAGGCAAGAAACCCAACCTGGCATATTTTCGTGTTTTGGGGAGTAAATGCTATATCCTACGGGATAGAGAGCAATTAGGAAAGTTTGACTCCCGGAGCGACGAGGGAATATTGCTAGGATATTCATCGAATAGCAGAGCGTACCGGGTCTTTAACCTGAAGAGTTCTAAGGTTATGGAATCAATAAATGTCACCGTGCAAGATGATGAAAATCCGACGATTATTGATCCTAACCTTCAGTGTGAGGATGAGGACTCGTCTAACAGTGATCCACTTGTCCCCCACCCACACTCTGTGGTCCCCACTCCTGTGTTAGGGGACACACTTGCTTGGGTTCGCAAGAGTCATGACCCGTCTGCCATTGTTGGCGATCCCACTCTAGGGGTCAAGACTCATGCTCAGCTATAGAACGTTGTTAGCCATCTTTGCTACACGTCCAAAGTCGAGCCCAAGAACCATAAAGAAGCACTCAAGGATGAACACTGGATATCTGCTATGCAGGATGAGTTGCTTCAGTTTAAAAAGAATAATGTATAGGAACTTGTCCCCCGACCTAGTGAGACTAATGTGATTGGTACTCGGTGGATTTTTAAGAATAAAATGGATGAAAATGGTACCATAATCCGAAATAAGGCTAGGTTGGTCGCTCAAGGCTACACACAAATAGAAGGTGTAGACTTTGGGGAGACATTTGCTCCTGTTGCGAGGCTTGATTCCTTCCGTCTACTACTTGCCATCACATGTCATTTGCGCTTCAAGTTATATCAGATGGATGTCAAGAGTGCCTTTCTGAATGGCATTCTACAGGAGGAGGTTTACGTGGAATAACCAAAAGGGTTTGAATACCCTCAGCACCCGGAGCACGTCTACTATCTGAGAAAAGCCTTGTATGGTTTGAAGCAAGCACCCCGTGCTTAGTACGAGAGGCTTACTTCCTATCTCTTAGCCCGTGGCTTCAAGAGAGGGGGAGTTGATATGACGTTGTTCATCAGGAGAGATGATGATGCAATTTTAGCTGCCCAGGTCTATGTGGATGACATAGTCTTTGGATCCACGTGATCTCAACATGCTCATCACTTTGAAAAGGAAATGAAAAGTGAGTTTAAGATCAGCATGGTTGGTGATCTTACTTTCTTCCTTGGTCTCCAGGTTCGTCAGCTAGAGGATGGGATGTTCATCTCCCAATCCAAGTATGCTAGCGATCTAGTGAAGAAATTTGGTTTAGACTCTGCTAAGCATGCTCGTACACCTATGAGTACCACTACTAAGCTTAGTAAGGACACTTCAGGCAAGGACGTAGAGCAAACCTTATATCGGAGTATGGTAGGTAGTCTTCTCT